>CM031234.1:641671969-643106806 GCA_018340775.1 Taxus wallichiana var. yunnanensis | reverse complement strand
TGATTATATTGTGGGATTGCGGATTGAGTTTGAATTCTTATATTAAGGATATCATTCTCCTATATATTGTAAGCTTGCACTCTTTGTAATTTGTTCAATCATTATTGAATCAATAATATAGTGTTTTTGTTATAATCTAATCTCTCGCAACTTGGTTTCATGTCTCTTATTGCTTTCTTCCATTTTATAATGTAATTATTTATTATTTAGACTAGTTAAGCTATCAATTTCACAACACATCATATGTGATATCTTTTAGATTGGGAAACAAATTCATATTTTCAGTTGGAGTTGTTCCTCAAGATTTTTTTGTGCCCCTAGACAACCCTAACTGTCCTTTTTACCACCTTTCAGTAACCCTACTTTATTTCGCGCCTCAAAATTTAATTTGTTTACAACATCTCTATCACCATTCTCATTCCACAACTCTTATGCAATTTTTAGTATAAAAATTACTAAGTATACCATGTGCCAAAGGGAGGAACTAAGAACCACCAAATCAAATAAATAATCGAGTACGAATGATTAATACAAATTTTTAGCCACTATATAGGACCAAACCTATTTAATAGTTGCGCGGAAAATTGAAGAAAAGGGTGTTGGATCCGATGCTTATTTGCCTTCACTTATATAAATTTATAACGACACTCACATGGAATGTGTTTTCCCATGAAAGATTCTATCTAACCAAATTGGGCATCTTAATTTAGCACTTTAAATTGCAATATCCTAAAGGGCATAGATTAACGCAGTGCAATGACGTGGCCAGTTGGTATGTAAAGAAATGATGCTTCAACCTCTAGTTACAAAAGAAATTACGTGTTTCAATTGTCATATTCAGCGGGAATAACTCACGTGGGGATTTATCAAACTTAAACATTTAATTCTCTGTTAGTAGGTGACCAAACTTATAAATATTGACTCTTAAATAAATTTCACAAAATAAAATAAATGTATCAATGGTTATGAATTTGAAAATTTTACATATATAAAAATATAATTTTAATTCTATAGAAATGGATGTAATGTCGAATGTAAGTCCGAAGAAAGTCAATAAGATGATGATTGTATTAATTATATATATTTAAAATAGTGATTTTGATAGAGTTTGTGGTGGTGGGTATGGCGTGAGTGGTTAGTTGTTTTCTTGGAGGCAATTTTTGCTTTTAGTTTTTACGATTTCCTTGATTATAAAAGTTGAAGAAGAAGGAACTTAGAAGAATGATAGTTGGGACCTGATAGTAATAATTACAATGATAATCATAATAATTCTCTTCCACTACAACTTTTATATACACTCATAAAAATACATATATATTAGCTGAATGGATATATTAAAGAAGAAGAGATTACCTCCCAAAAGAGATTCATCCAGAAAAATGTCCTAACACTAGAGATTTTGTAAAAATTGTCCAACATGAGGTGTACACAACCCTAAGAAATCAATACCATCCACGAAAAATGTTGAATCCCGTTTAAATATGATGGTTGTTTAGACGACTTTAATGTTAGCATCCTCTTTCTTCTCGCAAAAATTGAAGCTTCAGTAACAACACCACAATACTTTGACGACATGTTTTATTGTGTTGTATTTGCAACTCCTTCTTCGGAAGCTATGTATTGTGTTGAAATTGTTTTTGGGTGGATTACAGTCAAGTGATCAGTATACTTTGGCACTCCCCATTGAATGCTTTATTCATGTTGTCGAATACATGATATCTACATTTACATGATCTTTGACACTACATGTACCTACCTCCCCGGTTCCCCCATAAAGTCTTGGAAATATGCATGTGTCATGCATTGATAATTCCTCACGTAGCTTTAGGAAAACAAACAAATAAGTTTAGTTAACTGTAATTTGATTTTTTTATAACAGTTTGTAGCTATTAAGTGCTCTATTTGGAGTTGATTTCTATTTTAGTATTTAATAATGAGATAATTAGTTTTATGTATGAGTTGGAACTAGAAGACTCCAGTTCATATTTGGAGAGCTCTGTTTAAGAGCAGATCCTAGCTAATTTTAGGGTGAGTTATTTTATTTAAATAACAACAATCACATTTTCTTTGTATGCACACACAGAAGTGTGAAATATTCATAGGAATAATTAGAGAAGTGATGAATGCACAAACTTTATTGTAATTTGAGCTGAACCTATGAGTATGAAGAGTTAATTAATGGAGAACGCACAAAAGTGCTCATTTGATGTTCAATATATTTTTGCAAGTTATTTTATTGTTCTGTTTATTTTCTTTATGTCTTTGTTTGTTGTATAAGACCGCAAATATTTTATATAAATTTGTATTAGAGTGGTGTTTTATTGTAGCTTATTAAATTGGTAGCAAGCTATGGCTTCTACATCCGGTATGTAGATGCCACAATTCAATTGAAAGAATTATGAATACTATTCCTTGACCACGAAGGTTCTATTCAGTCTCAAGATGTGTGGGAGATCATTAAGGATGGGTATGCAGAGCACAGTAAATGGAACAACATTTACCGCACTTTCTTAGAAGAGAAAGATACTTTGAAGAAGTTACAAAAGAAGGACAAAAAATCTCATTTCTATATTCATCAGGAAAAGGATGAAAGAATTCTTTTGAGAGTGATAGAATCCAGTCAAGAAAATACCACATGGGATACACTACATGTGGCATATCAAGGTAAGGAGAAAGTAAAAACCGCCAAGCTATAGTTACTTCATAGAGATTTTGAGAATTTATTAATGAAATATTCAGATTCTGTAGAATCAATTTTTACTTATGTAATTGGCTTAGTCAAGCAAATAAAATCCCATGGTGAGACTCTTGAAGACAAAAGGATTATTAAAAATTGCTTAGGATTTTTCAAATGAAATTTGATCATTTAGTTGTTTCTATTGAAGAAACTAAGGATCCGAGTAAGTTTTTCTATTGATGACTTGCATACATCACTAATCAATCATGAAAAAGGATGAATAGATCACATGCAAGTGTAGATCAGGATTTTACATCTCATACAATAGATAGTCATGGCAAAAGAAGAGGTAGTTTTAGCCCAATATGTGGAGGAAGAATTCCATCTAGAGAACATGACAATAGTTCATAAAACTCTGGGAGAAGAGGACAAAATCAAGAACAAATTTATGGTGAGAGACAAGTTAAGTCTCATGTTCAGTGTCATTATTGAAAGAAGTATGGGCACTATGCTTATGATTGCAAGAAAAAGCAATATGATCAGGAGAGGAAAAATCAAAATCAGGTTGGAAGTTCTATTTCTAAACCTATGTGTATTTCATGTAAAAGGATTCCTAAAGGAATACCTTCTTTATCCCCTATTGAATATAATTTTTCAAAAGAGATTCCATGTGATGTATGGTATTTTGATTCAGGTTGTAGTAATCGATGGGATGTAATCTAGATTTTTTTCTAGTTTGGATGATTTAGTTAAGATTTATGTAACTCTTGGAAATAAAAATATTGTGTCTATAAAAGGAAAAGTCACGGTTAGTATTCTAACAAGAAAGGGGAGAAAAAGTATGCAATATGTTTACTATGTTATAGGTTTGAAACATAACCTTATGAGTATTAGACAACTAGTACCGAAAGGAATCATCGTCTATATCGAAGACAATGAGTGCGTGATTACGGAAAAATATCCTAGCAATCAGTTGATTGAAAAATTGAAGATGAGCAGCAATGAGATGTTTCCTTTGATATTGAAACCTAGAAACAATAATAATTTAGTTCTATTTACAACAAAATCAGTAGCTCATTTCGTAGCCAAGTCTTGCGCTAAGTAAAATCAATCTTCTACTAAGTCTTGTACTAAGGTAAAATATTCTGCGATGAGGTGACAGATTCATGTGCCTATACAAATCAGGCCTGCACTATAGCAAATGAGTCTTGCACTAGTTCCTGCGGCAAATATAGTTGATCCATGGGCTGAAGGAACATAATCAACTTTTCATTTAGTCATGAAGGATGAATCATGGATTTGGCATCTAAGGTATGGACATTTGAATTTTGGAGGTTTGAATTTATTACATAGAAATAATATGGTTAAAGGTTTTCCATTGATTCAGAAACTAGAAAGGGTATGTGAAGGTTGTATTTTGGGGAAGCAACACAGAGATTCCTTCCTAGTTGGCAAAACAACAAGAGAAAGTGCACCACTTGAAATTGTGCACTCAGATTTATGTGGAGCCATGCAAACAACTTCTATTGGAGGTTTTTCATATTTTATGACATTCATTGATGATTACACAAGGAAGACATGGGTTTATTTTCTGAGAAATAAATCAAATGCCTTTGATACATTTCAGCAGTTGAAGGCATTAGTGGAGAAGCAAAGTGGATACTACATCAATTATCTAAGGATAGACAAAGGAGTTGAGTATGTTTCTAATGATTTTATGAAAATTTTCAAATATCATGGTATACACAAGCAATTTACTACTAGGTATACACCACAACAAAATTGTGTGGAAGAGAGGAAAAATAGAACCATCATGGAGATGGCAAGAAGCATGTTGAAGAAAAAGCACCTTCTAAATTACTACTGGGAAGAAGCGAGTAGTAACCGCATTTACATTTTAAATAGGTGTCCAACAAAACTTGTTAGGAACATGGTTCCTCAACAAGCATGGACTAATAGAAAACACAATGTTTCTCATTTCATAGTTTTTGGTTATGTACTATATGCACATGTACCTGATAAGCTAAGGAAGAAGTTAGAAAACAAAGGAGAAAAGTGTATTTTTGTTGGGTCTCAAAGAAAAGTGTATTTTTTTTTATTCCCTTAAGAAAAATGAATAATCAAATTTCAAAGTTAATCCAAATGTTAAAAAAATAGTGATTGAAGTTTTTTTATTCTCAAGATCACTAAAAGGTGAAAGATAATATCATACACAATATTTGGTTTAAATTAAGTAAAGTATGGAAATACAACATTCATCAAAACATTAGACATGTTAGAAAATGACCAGTTTTACAATAAAGGGAACACCTACAATTTATGTAATGATAAATCCCAAATTTATGCTTTCATTGCATATTTCAATTCATTACCTTTCCAAAGAAAAAACAAAAATTCATTTCAAGTTTGGGAGAAAAATTATGGTCTTCATAAGATGGGCTATGCATATGCTCTTATGCTCATGGGTATGCACTTAACATGTACTCAAAAATGTGAAACAAATATTCGTTAATCTGTAAAAATATCAAATTTTTCCAACCAAGATTCAATTTTGACAATAACCCATCACATTAGTATATGAATAGAAGACTCAACACTATTAAACATTAATATGCACGATCAAAAATTAACAATTTGAAGAAATTGACAAAACTAGCATGTAGAATGATGAAAAATAAAATCTAAAAATGAAAACATGGACAAATATTGAAATTTTCTCACCAAGATTCAATTTTGACAACAACCAACCACAATAATATGTAAATAGAAGACTCAAAACTATCAAACACTAACCTCCATGCTCAAGAATTTAAGATTTTCAAGAAATTGAAAAACTAGCATGTAGAATGTGAAAAATGAAGCTCTAAACATGAAAACATGGAGACATACTGAAATTTTCCCATCAATATACCATCATGCTTAGAGCTTAATAAAAACTAATCTATTAACATATTTCCATTAGAACATGAAATAAATATTCAAACTAACATGCTAAGCAAATTAACCTCTATCTCTAATTGAATACTAATGAAATGAACCTATTTAGATCCTTAATAATAAAAAGGGTTGATTGTATACTTGAATCTCAAGGTTTTAAAGAATGGGGTCTTATCAATCCATGACTAAACTACCATTTGACATACCTCCATCTGACTTCAAAACATGGATGGATGAATGCAAGAAATGAAGATAGCTAGCTCCTCTAATGGAAGAATTCTCTAAGATGATAAAATGGCTATAGTATATTCTCTATGCTAATTTAGGTGTAAGTAAAAAGGTTGCTTTGTAACCCAATGGTTTGAAGGAGCTTTGCATCCTACCGTATGTGAGATAATAGAAAATCTAGGTTAGTTAAGGATAATCACGGTTTAGAAGTGGTTGAGTTTACCTTAGGAGAGTTTAGTTTGTACTCTGGTGAGTCACGGGATTGAGGGGGTTTATTAATTAATTAAAGTGATTAATTAATAGGTGTGCAAGATTATAGAATCTTTTTAGAGGAATATTTTTATGATTTATGTTATGAGATGATTTTAATCAAATAAATGATGATTTATTGATTAAATATAAGAGAGAATTAATTAATTAATAATAATTAATTAATCTAGATAGAAAAGGGTATTAATCAATTAGAAATAATTAATTAATCTAGATAAAAGGGAGATTAATTAATTATAAATAATTAATTAATATCCATAGAAAGGAAGATGATTAATGGAAGGTCATTAATTAATGCCGTTGTTGGATAGAAGATTTAATTAACTAACATAACATGACTAATTAATGACGATAGTAAATAAAATGTGTGATATTGACGATATTTCATCAATTTGTGGGAAAGGGTATAATTAGCGCAACTTAGGTATTCAAATCAGACGAGATAATCTATATGTGTCTATAGTATATAATAGAGTGACAAAGAAGAAACTTTGTTCATGGCTATAGAAATAAAACATGATACGTCAATAAGTAAAAAAATGGAAGAATAATACTTCAAAGATGAAGGAGAGGTAGATCTTGAAGAAGAACTCATATGTGCTTTGGGTGAGTTAAAATTGCTTAAGAAAAATTATCTAAAACTAAAATTACATATTCAACAATATGAAGAAGAAATGTATGCTCTGAAATAAACATATTACAAAATCTAGAAGACTCAAACAAAATGATTACCAACCTAAAAATTCACATTGAGAAATCAAAGAAAACAAAAGAAGAAAATAGTGAAATACTAAAATCTTAAATTTTTTATCTAATAAGAGAACTTGAGAAAATGATTACTAAGTTTAATAGATACCACAAGTTAGAGAATATCTCTAAAGTATTTCAGTAGTGATCCTCTAGTTCTTTCTCCTTTACTTAGAAATAGATTTGGTGATAGAATCATGTTTGAGAAAACCCAAGAGAATAGTAACATGAATTATTTGAATTAAATTATAGTTACTTGGTTGTATCTCTTGTTGTCACCTTTCCCTTGTTAGGAATATAAATGGGGCTCACAAAGCGTACTTATTTCCTTTACACTCACCACTTGGTTTTGATTTAGTTTGGTGGATATTAGTGATCTAAGGTTACTCAAATTATATTTAGATAATGCTTATATTGGTTAATTTCTCAAATACATGTATATTAACTTGTCATCTCTATTTTGAATATGTTGACCTGAGTTAAAACATTACTAGTATTGTTTCCATTACTTCTTGTTTCATTGTTGTTGTGATGAATGTTATTGAGATAATGATATTATGATGTTTTAGATTGATGGATCATGTTGTTATATGGTATTCACTGATGATTGTGATTTTGAGTTATATATTGTTGATATTGGATCATGCTTCTATGTATCATTGGTAGAATAGATGTGGTAAAATATTATTCGGCTGATATCATTTAGTCATTTTTCCTTATGATTTATATTTATATTTTATCATGTCGATTAGATTTGAGGTTTTCCTTAGGTGTGTAGGATTTTCAGGTTACACCGCATGCGAACATGGGACTTAGTTGTAAGAAAAACAAAGTATGCCTAAGTAATCATGTCAAACCCTTTATCTCACCCTATTTCATTTTGGCCATTATTTACAATTGGGGAGTTTTGTTTATTCTTGCATGAGAATTTTATTTCTTCGTATTGTTATTTCCCTAACCTTGAACACCATGGTAAAATTTAAATTACTTCATTGTTAACCTAATTTTTATTTCTTTGTGTTAATGAGGTCATTTGGGATGATGTGTGTTATCGGGTGTTGTAGTGTCTTGATATTTTTAAGTATATCTTTTGAGTTTATAAGAAAATTTGTGGTGACCATTCCTCACCTTGATTTTCTCATTCAAATCCTAAATCTCTAATTTAACCTTTAAGGAAAATTTTGAAGGGTTGTATTTAAAAGGTAAGAGTCTTCTTAAACTAAAAAAGGTCCATGAGACCTAACCTATGTGTGGGGGAAGGATTATGTAAATCCAAAATCCTCTTCCTCATTCCACCCTCTCTTAAGGAATTATCAAAGTTTTCCCCTTATTTCACATGTGTGGTCTTAGGATATTGTCCTGGACTTTGGGGTCTAATTGGGATTTTGTCCCCTCTTGGATCTATTATTTTTGGGGATATATGGAAAGTGACTTAGGTGAAATGGAGGATTTCTTAGTTGGAAGGGTGAAACATGTCACCTTCTCATGGTTTTGTGGGAAGGATAAGTGTTTTATATCTTGTTTGAATTTTTATGTGTGGGGGATTTTTTATGGAGAAATTTGGTGGGGAGATTTGGAAGCTTGAAGAGAAAAGGAACTAGGATCTTGTGGACTTAATCTTGGAGTATGAGGTGGGTCTCACACCTCATTTTATTTTGATTTAGAAAAATTGTTTGTATTTGTGTGTATGTATGATTTGTAATGCTTTTTATTTAAGGGTTGTTTTTGGGATCCTTGTTACTCTTGGGTATTTGCTTGGTTTTGAAAAAATTCCTTCATTTTATTTTCTCCTCCACTTTGACAATGGGGTGTGGAGTTTGAATTTTTGAATACCCTCATCTTCATGGATTCTTTTTCAAGCCATGAATGTTTTGTTTCTTATCACATGAGGGGATAAATGAGGTATAAGGTCCTGGGTGTTTGTGATAAATTTTGGAGATACCGCTTGTAGGTTCTTTGGAACTATTGATATCATATATTTTCGATCTATATGATTCTTCTCACCTCTTCTCATTCACATTTTTCTTGGTGTTTTTGGTGGATTTGGATGTAGTTAAGTTTCCTTTTGTTTTCTCTTTGGCATCCTTGTTTTTAGTGCTTCAAAACCTTGTTTTTGCATTGGCATTTTTTTAGCATGATACAACTCTTTCCCATGGTCTTGGGGAGGCTAGTATGCTTTTACTTTTTTAATATGGCATGTGATTATGCTTGTAGGTTGGGAGACATATTATACCTTAGTTTTGTGGTTCTTGGAGCATGATGTTTATGAGTATTGGAGTTTTTGGTGGAATTCTTTAGGTTACCCAAAATTTGTTCCATGTTGTTTCCTTATTTGGGAGGGTTTTTATATTTGCACTATATTTTTGATCTTTACTATTAAATGGATATTGTGGATATGAAAATATATATTGAGAGGAAGGTTACATAATATTGTAAACTAGGTGTTTTGGAATTGTTTCTCCTTTGTATTGTATGGGATACTTAACTTGTTTGCTCTCCATTATCTTATAGTCTTTCTTAAGAATGTTTCTTCCTTTTTGAACCATGGAGAAAATGTAAAAGATAAGTTTATTTGAAGTGTACTAAATTTATTATTCTTAGTTTATTGAAGTAGTATTCTTGTATTCAAAATCAAAGGAAAAAAATTCATTCATACTTCCATTTCTTTATCCAATGAAATTTTATATATTATGAATTTTTGAAAAATGGAGAAATAAATTTATTAGTGCTTTCTCTTATTGTTTAGTTTTAAATATAAAAAGGATATAAAGTAAATTTTATTTTATTAATAGTTTAGGAATTTTTTTTTAAAGGATATTATGTAGCTTTCTTTATCTTGTTTGTAATCAAATTTTGTATAATCAGCTAAGTAAGAAAATTGCATTTATTCGGACATTTTAGATTGAAGATGGTTTTTTGTATATAAAAAGGTATTGATGAGATTTAAGACTAATTTTCCCTTTCATCCATTATGAAACCATATTTTAATCCTTTAAATTTGTGTAATACATCTATACACATACGTATACACATACACATACACATACACGTATGCATACGCATACGCATACGCATTCACACGCACACACGCATACATACATACATAAAAATAAATAATAAAGTGTGGATCTATTTTGTGCTAAAAAGAAAAGTATGCCAAAAAAGAAATATTAAATATTCTCATACCAAATAATATACATTTGTGTGTACATTTTATATATAGGTGTGTTGCCTTAATTTTCTTCATAGAATGCGTATTATAGAAGTCACTTGTATATATATTTTTTTCATGGACATCATATTATAGCTGTGAATTGTAATATATATGTATAAAAATATAATAAAAACAAATTTGTATGGTGTTGAGCCATCACTTTGTGGGTGGAGGTGCCACGACCTAGCCACGCACCACTTCCCTAATCCTTAACACAATGTCACATTATGTTGTGGACAACATGAGATTCCCCATCCTCCATCGAATGAATATCATATTATACCCTATGACACCTACTTCCTTTACAACTTGCAGCCACTCCAACCTCTCTTATCTGCCACAATATTTGGGTTTTCACCCCCATACAAAAATAAAATCCTACGATAATATTAAATGAAAAATTTCCAATTCATGGCCACCACTGGGAGTAAAGATCACTCCAAATACAAAAAAATTCCTCCATTAAAACCCTACCTCCTTCTCCATGTAGTAGACCTAGGTTAGAAGAAAATAAAAAAATAAATTAAAATAACATAGAAAAAGTGACAAAGGAAAACAAAATGTGAGTTAGCATGATATTAGGGGTTTTATAGTCAACTTTAATCCGATGGAGAAGATCTATTTAATCCTAGGGTCACAAATTGACCCTCACACTTTAGGATATCTATAGGGAAATAAGTGAAGTTTATTAAAATAATTATATTCAAACCTTATCGACTTTATAAATAATTAATGGCTATGATTATAATTGTTGATTTGGAAATGGGTGATCATGGTATTCATTTTGTTGCTCCAAATGGAATCCCATGAACCTTTTTTCTCATAAGTATTTAAAACTAATAATAATAAAATATTATTTGGTTAATAAATAACTTATCATAAATTTAATGATCCTAGCTAGGACACCTTAGTCACCGATGCTTACCATCGACCTCTTAGGTTTACCTTTGCAAAATACTGAGATAATTTTGGAATCTATCGTAAAATTTTAATGGAAAATTTTACGACCCATATTTTCATCACAACCAAACCGTCGGACACGGTTTTGGAAACATCGGATAAATTTAAAATTTTATAGCACCGATAATGTTTTTTCCAGAATCGCTGCGTAAGGAAAAGAGTAAGAAATGAATTAAAAATTGTCACGACACACAATATTTATAATAAAAAAAATTATGTGAAATTAGGACTCCTTTAGTCATTTCATCTTGGATTTTATTGGGGTAAATTTGGGGCATTACAGATTGGTATTGAGAGAGGTTTAAACACTTTAACCTTACTTGTTATCTTGGTAAGAGTATTCTTTTCTCATCGACACTTGGGTTTCTTGTGTCACATTTATTGGCGTGTTATGGGGGTTCAATGGGATTACACTTAGATCCATTTATTGTAATATATATTTCTCCCAACGAGTATATTGAAGAGGATCCCTTATCTCGTGTTATATTTTTACTTTGTGTCAATACCGAGAAGAGGCCTTCATTGAATGTTTGGTTGTTTTTCTTGGAGTAAATTATGAAAATAGTCTATGGGTGACACTTGAAACCATTATAGAGAATAACTAAAGATTTATTAATCATTCTTGACCCTTATATCATCAGTGGTTAGGAAATTTATCTTGGTATTTGATAGTGGCTATAGACGTTGATAGTTTTAGTGCCTTGCAGGATTATTTTTCTACTTGGGAGAGAAAATATCATGACATATGTCTTATTGATTTATATTATCTTTTTATATACTGAAATCTACACTTGATGATTAGTACCCCTATAAGTATCCCACGAAATGTTGCGTAGTGATTTTGATGTGGATATTTTCATATGTGTTGTATTTGTAAACTTGAAATTTCAGAGACAATATTTTATTTTTTGACTTATTGGAAATCTTTGGGACTCTTCTTGTTAATTTTGGACCTATTGCAAGATTTTCGTAGTTTGAATGTGGGTACTTAGCCATTTCTTTTTGCGGCTGATATTGTATCAATTTTATCTCTTTTGGTGACTTGAAGAACATTATAATGATCTCACATTCCTGTTTGCAATGTGGCATATGTTCTTTTTGGAGGGATATATTTAATAATTTTTTTTTAATTATAAGTTTTTCATTTATTAATCTTTATACTTTATTATTTCTTATACTTTAATTTTATTTTAGTAAATATAAGAAATTAGGGTCACTCTGCACCTTATGGAACTAGTCTCATAGCTCCATTATTCGTGATTTAGAAGATAGTTTTTCATATTCTAATATGGTCAGTACATAGGTATTTTTTAGGATTTCAATATTCAATATAATTTTTTTAGCATTTAAATTCTACAATCGATGTTTATTTTTGAAATAATATAGTAATTATTTAATTTTTTCAACCTTTTGGAATTTGTTTACATTTGTATGAGTGTTAATGTGTCAAAATTGTATTTTATAAACCCGACAAATCCCAAAGGTACCAACAAATACTCAAAACTATGGACTCATGAAATTCCTTATAACACTTAACAAATCAAAACACATGTAAGTTTTTATCAATTTAAATAATCAAGGGAATGGTCATCATGAGGTATTTGAAGGATTTGAAACATCATGAGGAAAATGGGTGTAATAAAAAAAAATCATGAGGTCTGTGAAAGATCTAAAACATTAAGAGCTTCATCGAGATTCAAATAATAAAGGGAATGGTCATTTAGAGAATGATAAGAGAATATCACCATGAGTGATGGTGGAAATCATCTCAGGCTAAAAAATAATGCATATTTTATGAGAGTGTTTCTAAACACTTAATCAATGTTTGGTAATGAACTCACATCTTGCAAGTCATGGAGGTGGAATTTTCAGTGTTTCAGTATAGTGTGGAGGTCAAGAAAATGGAATTCATTATCGTACACTCGTATAAGTTTAATTTAGGGATAAATCCTTCTATTATGAGGAGGAAACCTATCTCCATGAGGAGAATTTAAGAAAGAGGTTTTGTAGATATCATAAGCACTATTTCACTCAAGTGACATCTTGGGTAGGGAGGTGAAATATAATACTAAGAAGAGATCATCATGTTAAAAGGTGAAAAGTGAGGCTCAAGGAGTGAATTAATGATCATCATATCTTGACTCTACCATTGTGTCCAAATCTCTTCAAGAAACAATTTAAATTGAGCTAGTCAAAGCTCTTGAGTCATCTAGGACCATCATGTGTGAAGGATTAAGAGGTCACCTATTCTCATGAGAGGGATATGAGAAAGAAGTGCATGAGAATCCTAAATTTGAATCCATTGAAGGAGGATTTTTAAGCCTTGAAGAGTAAGAGGATTATTTTGATATGGATATATTGTCATGTGAATTCACTAACCCATAAATACAACACTTAAACCATGGAAACAATGCCACAATGTAAAATCATGCTCCCAAATCTTCTCGAATCCATCTCCGAGCCAACCTACCTCCTATGTAATGATTGAATTTTTGTTGAAGTATTCCTAATACATTGGGTGAACATGAAAATAGGTCCATTATTCCATTCATTGAAGTGCAATAAAATACTAATTCTCTTGGAAGCCTAGAAATGCCAATTTCAGCAATTTATGAGCCTATGTGCATCCTCTAGGAGGGTTTTGACAAGGTATTAAGTATCTAAAGGTAGTATTTGAAATCATTTAAGGTGTTGGAAGTATTTTATGAATATCTAGGAATTTTTGTTCATTCAAGGATAGTTTTTGAACAACAGGTTTTTAGGTGCAAGGAATGAGAAGTAAAATTTTTAACCTTGACTTCTTCGACCGATTCCAAGAGATCCATAAGGAGTTAGGATGAAAATAAGTAGGCATCATATTTATTTAATAATCCTTTACATTGTGGGAGGATATATTGTTATCCAAGGCCACACAATCATTTCATAATATCAAGCAATGCATACCTCCCAAGAGTCTTTTAAAATACTTAATCGAGTGCTTGTAATGAGCTCAATACATTGTGGATGTTGGGAACATGTGATTAACCTTCATGTTCTAATTCCATGTGGAAAAAATTAATCAAAAGGGTCTTCTTTGCAATGGTATTAGAGGTTTCTCCATATCCAAATTTCAACCTTACATCCACCTTTCAACACACCGATACACCTTACTAAAGTACACCTCAATTCTCCATTACTCATTTATTCATCATCTTGCTATATTTTAAAATTTTAATTTTTAAGACTCTTTGTTTTCTCAATATATAAAAAAATTCTCAACTATGTTTTTAATCGTCACCTTGAATTAAATTACTCAATCTCCTTTCCTCTAATATCACCGTGCTTATCCCTCTCATAATCACTAATACAAATAATTCAACTCTTCCTCTCTCACTTAAGGATTTTCATACAAAACCTTTCTCTAGAATTCTTCATGGCATTGTGCAGGACAACCAATTTAGGTCTTATGGATTAAATTTATATAAGGATTTTACCCTTTTACTCAAGGATTCAAAAATTTCTAACACAACTCCCTCAATGATAGATACAAATTCCTTATGATTTTCTTTCCTAAGAAAACTATTTCTCAAGGTTGGTCTTGATAGTCACAAGAAATAAGCATGATTGTATGTTACTTCCTTTAGTTTTACTAACGACTAAGAAATATATCCTTATGCCCTAATTTTATGATTCCTTAATTCCCTTAGGCATTCCTCTAACTTGTTAGAGACTCCACAAACTTCAAACACATGGAATAAATACTATTTTTCTAAAAGTACATCCTCCCTAGGCATCACACTAGGCATTAACACTGTTAGAATGCATTTAGACATTCCTTTACTTTTATTATTATTCTAACATGTATTAGATATTTTGAAACTCTTGGTCTTCTTATTACCTTTCTTCACACTTATCAAGGACTCTACTGGTCATACACATTAAATTTTACAATGAATATTCTACTCTAGGCCCTTAAGAATAGGAACACATAGTTAGGATTGCGAACAAAAGTTTAATTTAAGACATCCTCCTTTAGATGGATTATTACCTTCTCTTGACTTTTGCAACACCAATTCCTAGTTATAAATGCCCTAAAATAGACTCAAGGATTCCATTAAATCATTATGTTTATGCTACATACTACTAAACTTCTAAAACATGGGATAGTCTAGTCCGAGTAAGTCTTTCTATCTATTTTCCATTCCTTGGACACTACGAGGGTTCTGTGAATCCTTGAACACCATTAAAGATAAAAAGAAAATCCAAAATGATATATTTACACGTGAAAACTATTTGTAAAATAATCTCTAACCTCCAAATATGATATCTCGATTTGAGAGGATTTGTGTGACTTAACACCTAATCCTATAACATACCTAGAACTAGTTCAAATAATTAAATTATAAATTTGGTGGAAACTCCCTCTTATTCCCTATGGAGTCCAAGTGGACTTCTAGAAGCCATGACCATCTAAAGTGGACCCAAGGAAACCACTAGTCACCTACGAAGCCAAAATTTATTATTAACAAGATACTCTTCCATCACTAATGGAAGATTGTGTAGTGACTAAGAATCCTTATTTTCAATTAAAGGATTCGTTTTCATGCTTCAAAATTTTTAATTTCCATTCTAGTTATTTTTGCCATTCTAGAGCTAATTAAACAGCCTCCGGGAGAGTTTAGGAAAGATCTTAAGCATCAAGAGGATATGTTGGGGAATATTGGAAGTGTTAAAGGTAATTTAGGAATCTTTAGGAAAGGTTTGATAATTCAAGTACTATCTGTTCAACAACAGGTTTTCTAGGTGCAGAGAAAAAACACTCTAATGGTTAAACTTGAGTTCTCTAGAAGAGTCCATGAGGTCAATAAGGAGTTAGGAGGAAAAAAATAAGCATTGAAAAGCTACATGAATCCTCTACATGATGTATACATCCATTTTTCTCTAATAATTAAAGGTGTTATGAATAATTTAAAAATAGTGAAGTTTCCCCTTTTGGTTCTAAAACAACACTTCACCAATGCAACACTTCATGACACAAAACAAGGAACTACAAGTCAAACTTCTTGGTTCTTGATGATTTAATTCTTGTGCTGACTCCTATGCCACCCGAACACCCTTTTCCATCAATGCAACTTGACATCAATGACAACACCAATGACAATGTCAAATACATGTGTTTTGATTTGTTATGTATTATAAGGAATTTTATGAGTGCATATATTTGAGAAGTTGTGGTTTCCTTTGAGAGTTGTGAGATTTGTAAAATCTAATTTTGAAACATCTAACACTCTTATAAATTTCACTAAAAAAATCCACAAGTCTCCAAAACCTAAACAATGACTATATTCGTTGCCAAAATAGATATTTATTGTAGAATTTAAACACTAAAATCTTTAGGCTAAATTCTAAAATCATGAAAATTACCTATGTACTAACCATATTAGATTAAAAAAAAAATCTGCTAAACCATGACTCATGGATCTATGAGACTAGTTCCATAAGGTGCGAGATCGACCCTAATGTCTTATATTTACTAAAACTAGTTTATAGTGCAAATGAAAATACTATATTTAAACATTCATTTTGCATATATAAGCCTACCAAAAATACATATAATGCTATAACCTAAGGAAAATGAGTTTGTTATAACGTTAGCACATTATCTTGTGCTCACATTATAACGCACCCATGTTCCCTAACATTATGCTCCCTAACAAAGAATTTATAGTCTTGGAATTTCTTTGGATTCAAACCTATGCCTTGGACCTTTAAAAACACAACAACCTGTTTGTTTTTGAGAAAATATGTAAAAAATCAGCTTCCACCATGTGAAATCATACAAAAAAATTCTCTCTTTCTTAAAAATTTACTTACAACATCAAGAATACTATCCTCTTTCAAAATATATACTTTTATATTTGTATGACTATTATAAGGTTTGCACTTATATTTATTTCAAACTATGTCTTTTATACCTCTATTTTAAAGGATTGTAAACACTTATATTTTGTCATTTGTATTTTGATTCACTCATCCAAATAGAATAAAAGTTATACAGATCACAAACTAGGACCAATTCTACACATATTCAAAAACATAAATCTAAATTTTGATATTTTTGAGGTAGTTAGGGGACACGGTTTGTTATCCCATATTTTTAGAAATTTAAAAGATTTGTAGTTTAAAAATAACAAAAATTAAATAATTGTTGACAATTTTCCCCCATTGGAAAAAAATTGCATACCGAGTCCTAAAAGTGCTTTCATGTCTAAAAGGAGCTTTCGAGTAGCTTGGCGAGCTACTTGATGAGATGAGTTGTGCATCGGTGTAGTAAGTCACAAACCAACTTGGGAAATTTGGGAGTAGGAGCTTGTCGAATTCGGGTGGAAACATTGGCTCAAGCTCGAGCCCAAATGGGTTGGAATAACCATGCAAGGAGGATGATGAGCTAACAGGAACAAGTTCGTGGCCCAAACCAAACATGCAGGGGTTCGCTTAGTGGAAGCTTGGCATCGGTGGAGTGCAGAGCACTGGTTTGTAGGCGGAATGAAGGCTCAGCTTGGTCGGCATAGAAAAGGAACTCAACCGAGCAAAATAGATGATGAGTGAGAGTGATCTAGGATAGAAAATGATGTTGGAGGAAAGAAATGGAAGGGTGGTTAATTCCAAGCTCGGAGGAGTGAAAATTAGAGGGAGCTCATAGTCGAGCTAAGTGAAAAAATGGGGACTCGGATGTCTAAATTTTTTAGAATTCAGAGGTTTTAGATTTCATGGTTTCGGCAGCCATGTAGGGAAAAAACCAAAAAAAGGCCCGAAAACATGAAACTCAAGTCCGAAAGGCTTGGACGTTTTAGGGTCAACTCCTCTTTTTGGGGTCAATGACATCATGGATCATGGATGTCAAAGTCGAACTCTAAATTCCAAATTTAGGACTTCGTAAGTTTGGAGGTTTGGAGGTTTGGGGGTCTTCGCCGAACAAATGCAAATGCATGAGCCAATGTCTGAAATCCTAAAATCTTGAAGTCCAAAAGGGCTCGGTGTTTGAGGTCAAACTTTAAATTAGTGTCAACATGGTAGGCATTTCAGATTTTGGAGGTCCTAGTTTTGGCAGCTTTTTTTCAAGCTTGAGGCAATGAGAATCCTGAAAAGAGAAGGGTCTAAAACCCAATGTTAGAATTTCAAACTTAGGGGTTTTGAAGGTTCGAGAGGTTTTGGTGGATCGTCTAGATGAACAATGTCGTGAGAATCACGAAAAGAGAAAGGTCCGAAACCCTAAGTTTGAATATCAAAATTTAGGGTTTAGGAGTTTTGGAGGTTTCATGTGCCTAACAAACAAAGCAGATTACATCAACCCCGAATTCAAAATAGTTGAAAGTTCAAAATTTTAGATTTCATAGGTTACGATCCATTTTAGAGTCCAAAGAAACTGATCCAACCACTCCTATTTAATGTAGTATGGCACCCCAATCTTCATATGGCCACAACTTTTGACTGGGAGCTCAAATTTACTGAAGAAATATAGTCCTCCATTTTAGAGGGTGTTTCCAAATTTCTCACCTGCCCAAATGATGAAGGTATGGGCTTCCTTTCTTTCCCATAAAGTCATAGCACATGGAGGTATGGGTTTTGCAGTGATATCCATCATTGTTGCATATGAATTCAATGCATTTTAGGGTGGTTGAAGCAACATTTTGAGTTTCTTCCCTCTCTCCCTTCTCTCGTTCTTCCTATATATATTATAGGGAGGGACATTGTTCTAATGTTAGATAATTTTTCTTTGCACCCTACCTTATTCTATTATTTGTAAGTGAATTTGTGGAGTTCAAACCTCCCGTTCAAACTTTAATGTATTTTTGTGCCTTTTGGCCATTGTAATGCACTGTATCAAATCTTTAGAGCAACAATATAAGTCTGTGGATGAATGTCAACCCTCTCTTGTGTTCATTGTTTTCTTATGATCTCTCATTTCAATCTTGGTTATCTGCGTATGGTTATTGTATTATATATTTAATGGTTAGTGGATTCTCATCAGTGGATTGATCTATGGTGTATTTTCATCCTTCTTAATCTAATTGTGGTTTCTATCTCCATGCAAATTAGGTGGTCAACATTCCTTTTGGTACATCACCTCTATTACTTTACGTTTAATTTATTGTAATCTTCTTAACCCTCTCTCCTTGGCAAGATAGATTATATTTTGGAGTAGATCCTCTATAATTTGGATGTGTACATCAAAATAGAGGAATAGGAACTGACCTTCATCTAGAGGGTTATCTCAATTGCAAAGTCCCACACTTTAGGATAACTCCATGTTTGACGAATCACATTGACTAAATCAACCATTCTTTTGTGAGAAATTGGGGGTGTTTTGCTTTCATTATAAGAAGGGTAACATTACAAATTTGATAAATAGAATATCCAAGAGCTTCTCTTTTAAAATGCAAGTTTACAAGCCTTCCACTTTAAGTGGAAACAACATGACCACAATTTTACAAAGGTAGGATCTTTCTTCATTTTCTTCAAAGTGCAACTATGACCAAATATTCACTTGAGCTCCACCATCTTCATCAAAATCCAAACACAACAACAAAATAGGGGATTAGGCAACACTCTCCACCCAACCAATAATCCAATGAGGAGAGAAACCTTCTTTTTTTGTCCCCCGATCCCCAACAATGAAGCAATGAGTTGTATAAGACAACAAAGGTAACTTTACAAGGCTTCCACAAGCAACATTCAAACAAACACATTCAACAAAATAAACACAATATACAAGTTACCAAGCACAAAGGCTCCAAAATTAAGTTAAGAAAGAGAAAGGAACATGGGGATATACGTATGCTTCCCAAGGGTTTGGGTGCCCACCTTTAAGCCTCCAATAACTCAATCACATACCCACAATACTATTATTCCTCCCTCCAAGAAAAACAACTCTTATGCCTCCTCAAGAAAATAAAGTGCAATAAATATCACATTTTTGCCTTCCAATCACATAATGGTCTCTATTTATGACCCCTTAATGCATAGGGGTAGTTGGTAGGTGAAATTAAGAGGTTTGAGATAAGCTTCACTTGTCCCGAAGCCTCCGAAAATAGTCATTAAGGCCAAATATGAATTTGATAGCTAAGGCTGAGTACCCAACACTCAAAAGGCATAAAATCCTTCCAAATCCAACATAAACCAAGAACCACCTACTCACATTAGTTACCCCCTTTGGTCACATCCCAATTTACACTAATTAATCAAGTTAAATCAACTTAAATGGAGCACTTTAACAAACAATAATACGGTGACTCACAAAATAAATAACACAAAAAGGGAAACAACATATTTACCCAAGGTCACATTTGAGGCCACCCCCAATGGGAACCTCCTAACCATCTAACAATAACCAACAACATACAATTACGAAGTCACTAAGGTGACTGTTGTCGATATCCCAAATTCCTTCACTTTTGGTCTCCTATCCCCTTTTTGTTTGTTATGTTACAATTTCCTGTAAAAATTAAAATAATACATTTCTGGCCTCGTGGCCATATTAACGAGATCGAGATAATAAAACGCATATATATACATATCAATTTACATAATCAATTATCATAACTAAACCATCGCTAAAATCAAGTAATTCACTAATTGTTCACAATTCTAAATATTTCGATTCTATCAATTTATCAATTAGCAATAAGATCACATAACCAACTAAATTGTCTAACAAAATCTATATATCAAATTCAATGTGTCATTACTATAGTAACTGAAGATCATCGAATATTGATATGTCAATCCATGCATATAATCCGCCATATAAGTCCCCACATATTCATAATCAAAATATCTATAATGCCTATCAAAATACTAATCAAATATAATAATGCTAGTCTACCAATGTCTAATGATCACATATGATAAAAATTCCAAGTCTTCATTCCAAAGTAAGAAAAATCCTACTAAGGTCAATGTCGAAGAGGAGTGGGCACTACAAATATTTCTTGTATTTTCCCTTTAATGTAAAAAGGGCATAGGGAAACATGTATGCTGCTATAGAGTGGTTGGTGGTACACTAGAATACCATTTTGAGAGTTTGTGAATCTCTTAGAAAATCACATACGAGAGTTTTAAAGGTTATACTTGAATACCTGGTGGAGTTGATAAAACTCTTTGAAAACTATCGTATCATGAGTAGGTACTAGACAAAAACCGATTCATGTTTTTACTAAGGGGGTGAATGTTAGGGATAATTTTCAGTTTAGTGCTCACATTATTATTTGTAAAATGTAATATTCATATGTTACATTAATGAGTTTAAGTGATATTAGTTAATTTTTAAATTATTAATATTGAGTTTATATAACTCATATTAATAATATAACATGAGAGTATAAATAAATGTAAATGAGTTGCGATAAACAACTCATATAGAATATTGTAATAGTGAGTTGTGAGAACAACTCACATAGATAATTGTGTGTGGAGATCTTGGTGGGATATGTGAGAGAGTAGTGGTGAGTGATTATAGGAGAGCTATGTGAGTATATTGTGGGATTGGGGATTAAGTTTGAATTCTTATATTAAGGATATCATTCTCCTATATATTGTAAGCTTGCACTCTTTGTAATTTGTTCAATCATTATTCAATCAATAAGATAGTGTTTTTGTTATAATCCAATCTCTGCAACTTGGTTTCATGTCTCTTATTGCTTTCTTCCATTTTATAATGTAATTCTTGCTAATTTAGACTAGTTAAGTTATCAATTTAACATCACATCATATCGACATCTTTTTAGATTGGGCAAAAATTCATATTTTTGGTTGGAGATGTTCCCCCAAGATTTTCCATGCCCCTAGATGACCCTAACTCTCCTTGTTTGCCAACTTTGTGACCCTATTTTATTTCACTCCTTCAAGTTTAAGTTCTTTACTACATCCGTATCAAGCATTCTCATTTCATAAATCTTATGCAATTGTTAGTATAGAAATTACGAAGTATACCATGTGCCAAAGGAGGAACTAAGAACCACCAAATCAAATAAATAATCGAGTACGAATGATTAATACAAATTTGTAGCCACTATATTCGGAGGACCAAACCTATTTAATAGATGCGCAGCAAATTGACCAAAAGGGTGTTGGATCCAATGGTTATTCGCCTTCACTTATATCGATTTATAACGACACTCGCATGGAATGTGTTTACCAATGAGATTTGTGTGGAACCTAAGATGCATGGAATAATTGGGCGTCGAATTTAGAACTTTAAATTGTAAAAGGACACAGATTAATGCCGACGGGAGGAAGGAAATTGTTTGCAGGTGCAATGACATGGCAAGTTGGTATAACAATAAATGATGCTTCAACCTCTGGTTACAAAATAAATTACGTGTTTCAATTGTCATATTCTCTTTTATTAGGTGGCCAAACTTAAAAATATTGACCTTCAAATAAATTTCACAAAATAAAATAAATGTATGAATGTTTATGAATTTGAAAAGTTTACATATATAAAAATATAATTTTAATTATATAGAAATGGATGTAATGTCACAATGTAAGTTTGGAGAAAGTTATATAAGACGATGATTGTATTAATTATATATAATTAAAATAGTGATTTTGATAGAGTTTGTGGTGGTGGCTATGGCGTGAGTGGTTAGTTGTTTTCTTGGAGGCAATTTTTTCTTTTAGTTTTTACAATTTATTCACTTATAAAAGTTGAAGAATAAGAAAATTAGTAGAATGAAAGTTAGGACCTGATAGTAATGGTTACAATGATAATCATAATAATTCTCTTCCACTACGACCTTTTATATACACTCATAAAAATACATATATATTCGTTGATAGGCTATATTATAGAAGAAGAGATTGACTCCAAAAATAGCTTCATCCCAAAAGAAATTTCATACAACTAAAGGTTTTATAAAAAAATTCCAACATCGGTGTACACAACCCTAAGAAATCAATATCATCCACGAAAATGTTGAATCACATTTAAATGTGATGGTTGTTTAGATAACTTTAATGTTAGCATCCTCGTTCTTCTGCAAAAATGGAATCTTCATAACAACACCCCAATACTTTGACGACATGTTTTATTGTGTTGTATTTGCAACTCCTTGAAGCTTATGTATTGTGTGGAACAATTTTTTTGGGTGGATTGCAATCAAGTGATCGGTTTACTTTGGCACTCCCCATTGAATGCTTTATTCATGTTGTGGAATACATGATATTTAAGGCTACATGTACCTATCTCCTGGTTCCCACATAAAGTTTGGAAATATGCATGTGCCATGCATTGATAATTCCTCGCGTAACTTTAGGAAAAAAAAAAAGTTTAGTTAACTGCAGTTTGATTTTTTTATAACAGGTTTGTAGTTAAGTGTTCTAGTTTGAGTTGAGTTCTATTTTAGTAGTTAAGAATGAGTCAATTAGTTTGATGTATGAGTTAGAACTAGAAGACTCCAGTTCAGATTTGGAGAGCTCTGTTTAAGAGAAGATCCTAGTTAAGTTTAGGGTGAGTTATTTTATTTAAATAGCAACAATCACATTTTCTTTGTATGCACACACAAAAGTGTGAAATCTTCATAGGAATAATTAGAGAAGTGATGCACACACAAAATTTATTGTAATTTGAGTCGAAGCTCTGAGTATGAAGAGTTAATTAATGGAGAATGCAAAACAGTGTTGATTTGATGTTTAATCTATTTTTGCAAGTTATTTTATTGTTCTGTTTATTTTCTTTATGTTGTCCATTGTATAAAACCGTAGAGATTTTATATAAATTTGTATCGATGTTGTTTTATTGTAGCTTATTAAATTCGTAGCAAGTTATGGCTTCTACATCTGGTATGCAGACACCCTAATTCAATTGAAAGAATTATGAATACTATTCCTTGACCACGAAGGTGTTATTCAAGTCTCAAAACATGTGGGAGATCGTTGAGGATGGGTACACAGAGCCCGCAAATGCAGCAATGTATACTACACTTTCTCAGGAAGAGAAAGATACTTTGAAAAAGTTACGAAAGAAGTTTGAAAAATCTCTTTTCCTATTCATTAAGAAATGCATAAAAACATTATTCTAAGAGTGGCAATAGCGATCAAGCAAAGACCACATGGGATACACTACAAGTTGCATATCAAGGTAAGGAGAAAGTAAAACCGCCAAGCTATAGTTACTTCGTAGAGATTTTGAGAATTTATCAATGAAATATTTAGATTCTCGTAGAATCATTTTTTACTTATGTATTTAGCTTAGTCAATCAAATAAAATCCCATGGTGAGACTCTTGAAGACAAAGGATTATTGAAAAATTTCTTAGGAGTTTTCCTATGAAATTTGATCCTTTAGTTGTTGCTATTGAAGAAACTAAGGATCATATTCAGTTTACTATTGATGAGTTGTATGCATCACTAATCAATCATGAAAAAAGGATGAATAAATCACATGTAAGTGTAGATCAGGATTTTACATCTTAGAAAATAGGTAGTCATGGCAAAATAAGAGGTAGTTTTAGCACAAGAGGCGGAGGAAGAATTCCATCTAGAGAACAAGACAACAATTCATAAAACTCAGGGGAGAAGAGGAAAAATAAAGAAAAAATTTATGGTCAGAGACAAGATAAGTCTCATGTTCAATGCCATTATTGCAAGAAGTTTGGACACTATGCTTATGATTGCAAGAAAAAGCAATATGATTAGGAGAGGAAAAATAAAAATTAGGTTGGAAGTTCTATTTCTAAATCTATGTGCATTACATGCACAAGGATCCCTAAAGAAATACCTTCTTTATCCCCTATTGAATGTAATTTTTCAAAAGAGAGTCCATGTGATGTATGGTATTTGGATTCAGTTGCAGTAATCACATGACATGTAATCTAGATTTTTTTCTAGTTTCGATGATTCAGTTAAGAGTGATGTAACTCTTGGAAATAACAATATTGTGTCTATAAAAAGAAAAGGAACAATTAGTATTCTAACAAGACAGGAGAGAAAAAGTATGCAATATGTTTATTATGTTACGGGTTTGAAACATAACTTTATGAGTATTGGACAACTAGTACAAAAAGAATACATTGTCTATATGGAAGACAATGAGTGCGTGATTGTGGAAAAATATCCTAGAAATTAGTTGATTGCAAAAGTGAAGATGAGTAGCAATAGGATGTTTACTTTGATATTCAAACCTGGAAAAAAGAAGAATTTACTTCTGTTTGCAGCAAAATCAACATCTCAGTTCATAGTCAAGTCATGTGCTAAGTCAAATCAATCTTCTACTGAGTCCTAATCTCAAACAGATGAGTCTTGTCGAGGTAAAAGAGTTGTGCGCAGAGGTATGATTCATGTGCCAATACAAATCATGCTTGCACTACAACAAGTGATTCTGCATTGGTTCCTTTGCAAATATAGTTGAACCATGGGCTGAAGAAACAAAATCAAATTTTCATTTAGTCATGAAGGATGAATCATGGATTTGGCATCTAAGGTATGGACATTTGAATTTTGGAGGTTTGAATTTATTACATAGAAAGAATATGGGTAAAAGTTTTACATTGATTCAAAAACCAGAAAGGAGCTATGTGAAGGTTGTATTTTTGGGAAGCAACACAGATATTCCTTTCTAGTTTGCAAAACAACAAGAGAAAATGCACCACTAGAAATTGTGCACTCAGATTTATGTGTAGCCATGCAAAAAAGTTCTATTGGAGGTTTTTCATATTTTATGACATTCATTGATGATTACACATGGATTACATAAGTTTATTTTCTGATAAATAAATCAGATGCCACTGATACATTTCAATAGTTCAAGACATTAGTGGATAAGAAAAGTGGATACTACATCAAAGTTTTAAGGACACATAGAGGAGGTGAGTATGTTTCTAATGATTTTATAAACTTTTGCAAATATTATGGTATACAAAAGTAATTTACTACCAGTATACACCGCAACAGAATGGTGTGGTAGAGAGGAAAAATATAACCATCATGGAGATGGAAAGAAACATGTTGAAGGAAAAACACCTTCCAAATGACTACTGGGAAGAAGCATTAGCAACTTCTGTTTACATTTTAAATAGGTGTCCAAAAAAACTTGTTAGTAACATGGTTCCTCAACAAGGATGGACTAACGCGAAAAAAATGTTTCCCATCTAAGAGTTTTGGTTTATGTACAATATGCACATGTACCGGATGAGTTAAGGAAGAAGTTAGAAAACAAAGGAGAAAAGTGTATTTTTTTTGGGTCTCAAAGAATAGAAAAGCATACAAGTTGTACAATATGGTCACTAGAAAGTTGTTGAGCAGCAGGGATGTTCAGTTTATTGGGAATGAAGCATGAGATGGAAGTATAGAGAAAATAGTGAGTATAGCAAAGTTATTCCACATGATCATATGGCGAGATGAAACTTTAGAGTAGAAACGTATTGTATCTACAGATCTTAGACATGCACCACAAGTTTTAGCACAAGTTACACCTCCATATGTAGTTTTTATGTCTAAAAGATTTCATCCATGCAAGAGACACCACAGAGAACCCGGAAGCCACAAAGCATTTCTACATTGAATAGTCTTTCATGCAAAGAAAACAAGAATTCTAAGTGAGATTTATAATGTTGATACAACTAATTCATTTTCAGTTTTTGCATTGTTTTCTCAAGCTGTAAATCCAGTATATTTTGAAGAGGCTATAAAAATAAAGTTTGGGAAAAATCCATGGATGATGAGATCAATGCTATAGAGAAGAATCAGACATGGGAGTTGATGGATCTTTCAAAAGGAAAGGACGTGATAGGAGTCAAGTGGGTATACAAGACCAAATATAATGCTAATGGAAAATTACAAAAACACAAAGTAAGGCTGGTAGAAAGAGGTTTTATGCAATAATATGGAGTTGAACACAATGAAACGTTTGCACCAATAGCATGTTTGGATATGGTAATAATGCCATTAAAAATTGTAGCTCAAAATAAGTGGTCTATTTATCGGATAGATGCTAAATCAACATTCTTGAATGGATTTCTTGAAGAGGAAGTTTATTTGAATCAGCTAGAAGGTGATGAGATTAAAGTTCACAAAGGAAAACTATACAGATTGAAGAAAATACTCTATGGTCTCAAGCAAGCACCACCTAGAGATTGGTACAACAAAATAGTTTCTTATTTGATTGAGAATGGTTTCACTAGAAGTAGTAGTGAGCCTACCTTATACACCAAGATAAATGAGCAAGGTAAGATTATAATTGTTTGTTTATACATAGATGATTTGATCATTACTAGAAATCTATCTACATAGTCATTCAAATAAGCCATGAAGGAGTTTGAGATGACATATATTGGTCTTATTCATTACGTTTTGGGCATTGAATTCAAACAATCAGAAGGTGAAGTTTTTATCTCACAATCAAAGTATGTAAATGATGTTTGAAAAGGTTTAACATGTTGAATTGTAAGCCAGTGCCAACACCAATTGCAATAGGTTTGAAGTTGAGAAAAGAGGACGAATTATCATTTTTTGATCCAACATTGTTTAAAATGTTGGTTTGATGTCTTATGTATCTAATGGCCAAAAATCTTGACATTATGTATGGTGTGAGCCTCATATCAAGGTTCATGGAATCTCTAAAAGATTCACATTGGCAAGTTGGAAAGAGAATCTTGAGGTATGTATGTGTAACAAGGAATCAAAAATTCTTTATTCAAGTTCAGATGAGTTCAAATTAATTGGGTATATAGAAAGTGATAGTGCTGGAAGTATATATGATGGGAAAAACACATCCGGCTATAATTTTCACTTCAGAACTGAAGTGGTTTCATGGGCATTAAAGAAGCAACCCATTATCATGTTATCTTCAGCAAAAGTAGATTATGTAGCAGCAACAGGAGCAACATGTCAAATTGTTTGGATGAGAAGAGTGTTGATAGATTTACAACATAAACAAGAGGACACTACACAGATTTTTTGTGGCAACAACTCAGCCATAACATTTTCCAAAAATAATATTTTTTATAAGAGGAGAAAGAATATTGATACAAGGTATCATTTCATCAAGGAGCTGGTAAAAAACAAAGAGATTCATCATAAAATTTGCAGATCCGAAGATCGGTTTGAGATATATTTACGAAGGCTTTAGGAAAGGAATTTTTGAGTATTTGAGATATTTCTTGGGAGTTTGTGATCATGCACATGGCAGATCTAGAAATACAAACACAACTCTGGAATAGTGAAAGCCACAAGTTTGAAATTTAGGGGAGTGTTCAAAATATGCATGGGTCATGCATTGATAATTCCTCACATGGGTTTAGGAAAACAAAAAAAGAGTTTAGTTAACTATAGTTTGATTTTTGATAACATTCCATAGCTGTTAAGTGTTCTTGTTTGATTTGAGTTCTATTGTAATAGTTAATAATGAGTCAATTAGTTTGATGTATGAGTTTGAACTAGAAGACTCCGGTTGATTTGGAGAGCTCTCGCTTAATAGAAGTTCCTAGCTAAGGTTAGGGTGAGTTATTTTATTTAAATAACAACAACTATATTTGCTTTTTATGCACACAAAGAAGTGTGAAATATACACAAGAGGAATTAGAGAAGTGTTGCACACACAAACTTTATTTTATTTTGAGATGAATCTCTCGAGTATTAAGAGTTAATTAATGGAGAACACATAGTAGTGATGGCTTGATGTTTGATCAATTTTTGCAAATTATTTTATTGTTTCGTTTATTTTCTTTATGTTGTTCACTTTGTAAAAGACTAGATATATTTTATACATTAAGGATCCTTCAAACTAGATGAAAATTTGTGACACCAATATAGAATTTTTGGACACAAGATCAACCAACTCTAGACAACTTATTTATCTCACCCATATGAGATTGCTATGGAAATGAACTTTGGGGTTATTTACCTAAGTTGAATCTAGAATAATACAATAGAAAACTTTCCGTTGAAAATTAAGATCTTGGGAGTAGCATATGGACATCTACCTAAGAAAAATAAAAACTATTTTTTTCTAGTTATTTTGGTTTTATGCGCGTGGCTGATATGATTGAAAAATGTGCAAGTATATAAAAATGTGTACTATTGTGAGACTAATTTAAATAGTTATCGTCTCATAGAATTTAAGGAGGCATAACTTAAAATATCCTCCAAAACAGGTGATCAATGGATTGTTGTGAAATTAAGGTGTGCAAAAATAGTCTTTTTGTAAAGGTCTAAATAAAATTTGAATCAAATGCAATTCAAATGTACAAAACCAAAATTTAACCTTTATTGTGCCAACATACTCTTGAATTATGTGAAAATGGAAGATTCTAAAAGGAATGATAACTATCCTAGATTATTCCATCCACAAACATCTCAAATGCTAATAAAACATCAAATTCAATAACTTGGAAGAAATTTGACATAATAATCTTAAAAATAGATTTGTAATGAAAGAGCAAGAATAGTTTCACCACGATGATGGTTCCCATACTGGAATCAAAAATTAGTAGTAATCTTCCTTACACAAAGTGTATCCGAGAAATTCCATTCATTATTTGACCTTCGGAATGAATCTAAAATTTTAATATCATATATATTTTATCTTATCAAAATCTATATCGTATAATCGACATGGTACCATTGCTTATATAGAAAAGGAAGACCAATCTAAGAACTATTCAAGGCTATATATCAAGCCATAAATCAAAGAAATAAATAGTGAATACCATAAATCAAGAACTATACCTAACAATAAGACAATATCCTCATAATATATAAATAATATAAAAGAAATATCCATATATAAGTGGGTGATGGTAACTAATATATATGATAAATAACATTCCCAATCGAACATGAGATAACATAAACAACCTACTCTAACACCCCCATCCTCATGTGAAGCAAGGGGCCTAAATCAAAACGTGGTATATCCATAGTATGAGTCACGAAAACAATGCTTAATCAGGTACTCATGTACAATAACTCCATGAATAAATATTGAACCAAAAGTATGATATAATATCCTACAGACAGAAAGAGAAAGAAGAAGTTAAATTTTCTCATAAACACCCCAAAGGACAATTTTTAAATCCCAAACATATCACATAACTGAAACTAACAAGGTAATGCAAAAGGATTCATAAATATGTTGACAATTTATTCCTGATTCAAAATGTACTCAAAGAAAATAAATCCATCCTTAATGAGCTAATGAATGAAGTGCATATGAATACCAATATGTTTGGTCCACTAGTGCTCAATAATATTATAAGTAACATGAATTTCACTTTGGGTGTCACACTAAAGTAAATTTTTTCAACCATGTGGGACTCAAACTCTATCAATAATTTCTATAGCCAAACAATCTACTAGCATTTTTAGTCACTACTTTGTACTTTTCATGTAAAGATGAAAGTGCAATAGCATGTTATTTCATACATTCCCAAGAAACTAGATAATGGAAAAGATAAAAAAATTAAAATAATGTGGATGTTTGTCATCAATAGAATCTACTTAATCTGAATAAGTATATCCAACCAACAAAATAGAACCTTTAGTGTAGTGTAATCAAAGGATGGAAGTGACATGCTAATATCACAAAATAATTTTATAATATTTCTAGTGAACTCTATTAGGAACATGTGTAAATTGAGATACAACCCCTACTATAAAAATTTCAAGTCAAGTATGGGTCAAGTAAATTATACTTTCAACTAACTTCCTATACAAGGTATGGTCACAAAGAGGAGTGGTGTAAGTGTAAGAGAGAGTTACACTAAAATGGAAAGGAAATGGAATTGGCATGCAATCAACCATATATAAAAATGTTCAAAAATATCATGGGTTTACTTTTTACAACTAAAATGAATCCCTAAATCTATCAAATAAATATACAAACCGATGAATAAAATCAATAACTCGAGATCCATCATATCAAACTGCATGGAAAGAGCTAGTTGAATTGTTTGAATGTGGGAGGAAGGGCTTCTAGTAACTAGTTTATCATCAACATTCAAGATAAATAATATAATATCCTTGACAACATACAATATATATACTATATAGGATATGGGTGGTAGTTAATGAAACTAATGGATATAAGAAATGAATTCATCTTCTCATACTAGGCCCGAGGGGCCTATTAGAGACCGTAGAGAGACCTTTGGAGTCTACAAACATGAGAAATGTCATGGAAAAACCTAGAAGGTTTCTCCATGTATATTTCCTTTGTAAATATCCATGTAAGGAGGAAATCTTCACATCCATCTTGTATATTGGCTACTCCTATGATGCAACAATAACAAGTAAAAGGTATTCAAAATAAATCTTGGAAAGAAGTGCAAAAGTATTAGAGTAATCAGTACATTCAACTTGTGAGAAACCATTTACAAGAAAGTTATATTTATACTTGTTAATGATCCCATCAATTGTATATTTGGTTTAGTATATCCACTTACACCTAACTATATTTATTCCCTTAAGAAGAGAGACAAAATCCCATTTATTATTCTTCATCAAAGAAGAATAATCAGATGTCATCGTATCATCCCATTTTTGTATCAAATTATCTTATGAAACATATTGTGGATCCTCAAATACTTCTTGACACAAAATTATAAAACTCGTAGAATGTGCATGATGATTCCTAGTGGTGGAAGATCCTCTATGAAAGGTTTTACATCATAAACTATAGTACAATCCCACTTAGGCATGGTGTCAATATCACTAGGAACACAATCCTCATCTAAGTTGGCATCCATAACGTCCTTAGTGGTCTCTTCAAATAAGAGATCATCAAGATGATGTAAAGAAAAATTAGGCATGGAAGAAGATGAAAAATCATGAGAAGAGAAGCACTCATCAAATTGAAAAAATGTTTGAAAAATAACATCATGAATATCGGTATCCAAAAATCCATAAGCTTTCATATACACAAAATACACTAAAAAGATAAATTGTTTTCTCTTCTTATCCAACGCATTCCATTTTTATTTAGCACAAATATACAAGTATGGATTCCAAACATTCTTGAATATGAGACGGATTCCTTAGTTCTAGACCAACCATCCTCTAGAGTCAAATTCTCAAGTGAATTTTTGTATATGTTTTTTAATATAGTTAGCATAATGAATTTCTTCTACCTAGTATGCAGGAGGTAATCCCTAGAATGAATCATATATAAGTTAGCCATTTCCTTGAAATTTTGATTCTTTTGTTTTACTAAGCCAATGTTTTGTGGAGTATGAAGAATAAAATGATGATGAATAATTCTATGAGTTGTCAAAATATCATTAAAAATGCTTTTATTAAGTACTCCCACGTTATTAGTCCGAAGGTTCCTTATACAACTAGAAGATATATTTCTTGACAAAATCCTTAAATACATTCAAGTGTGAAAAATGTCACTTTTTAACTTGAGACAATAAACCCAATTATGTATCAAAAAATCATCAATAAATGTAAGTGAATACTTAGTTCAATTGAAAGAGGGAGTAAGAAAAACATCAAGTCACTATTCATAAGATCAAGTGGTGAAAAAGTTCTCTAGGACATATTTTTAGGAAATGGATCATGTTGCGGTTTTTCTAATGCAAAACTAGGTAAAACTACCTCAAGCCAACAAAATCAAGGAATACAATGAACTATACCATGACTTCTCAACTCCTTCAAATATCTATAATTGAGATGTCTAAATATCTCATTCCAAATATTCCTCACTGAATTTGTATGAGAAACCAACTTTTTCCCTATTGAGGAACTGTCATAAAAAACCTCAAATTTATATAGTCTAGAACTATGATATATAATACCTTAATCCGAAAGTGAATGAGGATCCGACTAGGTTTGTACATCTACCCCTCATGGTGTTATAGCCATTGTCTTACCTTAACACGAATTAAAATTTTGATATATATACAAAATATTTGTAGTGATGTTAGGAACATATAGAGTATCATAGATGTTAACTACCAACATCAAGGTGTATGTCACCTTTTCTCTTAATAGAAATAAAACAAAAATATCCAACCTTGTTTTTGCAAGTAGAACTCAAACCTAGAGATACAAAGGAGTACTTGGAAGAAGTCTTGTTATGAGAAGCACCAGAATCTATAACCTAATTATTTATAATGGTTGACTAAGATCTCATAACAACATTAAGTTCTTAGCAATGCACATTTAAAAGAGGTGCATTGGAGATAAATATCTTTTTTTTAGTGCATTCTCTAAGGAGTTCATTCACTTTTAGGATCAACTTTCTACATGACCACTACCCATAAAATAACAACATGATCGGATAGACTTATTCTATGATTTAGAAGGCTCATTGGGTTGAGAGTTATTTTCTTTGCATTTAGGAGAACTTTCAGATGGAGAAGGACTAGACTTGATTTTACATTTTAGTTTTTTTGTGCCCTTGGGATTAGATTCTACTAACTCCTTTTGATAGGATAAATACTGAAGCTTATACATTTTAGAATCATTCCTAGTAATTATTTCAAAAAATAATTCTAATCTAGGCATTTTGAATGTGTCACCTAATACATCCATGCTAGAGAAAAAGGTAGAATAAAAGATTTGGAATGGACATATCAATTAGGATAGAATTAGGTAAACAAAATCATAATCATTCTTATCACTCCTACTCCCCTTCAATTTTTTCAACAATTTATCAAACTTATTATAGTAGTCTATAATTGACGGAAAATCATAAGGACCGAGAGAAGTGATCTCAATTTCAAGCTACATGGTTATCATGTCATCTACCTTACTAAATAAGTAACATTTGTATTTCATATTTTTAATGGAGAGTAACATCCTAAAAAATGAAACAAATTACTATCACTTACATAAATTCCTATACAACCAATACATTTATCAAATTTACATTGGTACTGAAATTTATCATATTCTCTAGTGAGAACAATTTGTTCTATAGAAGTTAAATCCCTTAATCCTTTGTGTTTAATGATTATTTACATTTTTAATCTCCATGTGTGGTAATTATGTGTTGTTAATGGCTTAATTTGATCTAATGGAGATATAAGATAAATATGTCATTCTCAAAAATCACCAAAGAGTAAAAGAATGCAAGAATCCCCTATAATTGGCACTTTAGAATTTTAGTGTGTTTTCCAAAATGGAACTTTATAATTTTAGTGTGTTTCTTAAAATAAATAGTTCCAATGAAAAGAACACAAAAAATAATAACTTTTTAAAAATATTGCACTTAATTTGGAGTTTCCTATCAAAATTTATAAGCTTATCAATTTTCCGCTATAATGTTTATTTCAATATGCACTACAAAAATAAACAATGCATTTTACTTTCAAAATATAAAATATGTTATGGGGGCTATAGATAAGCGCTAGGAGTAGAAATTCCAATTTTAAGCCCTCATATAACCATACTATATGAATAAGGGGTTAGAATTTTACATTTATGGAGCACTCATTTTTGCATGCAAAACCATCTTTGCCTAAAAATACTTCTAGAAAAAAAGAAATTCCAAATACATGAAAACAAATAAACCATTTCTTGAAAATAAATTATAGATGAATATTTACAATATCTATCTCTCTAATACCATAAAATGAATGATAAGAAGAATATTCCAAGCAAAAATATCTCACATGCTAATAAAACATTAGATTCAATAACTTGAAAGTAATTCTACTGAATAACCTTACAAACATATATTCAAATAAAGAGAAGGAATATCATATATTATATCTTATGGAACTATATATCATAAAATGAGAAGGGGAATTACTTATATAGGCAAGGAAGATCAATCTAGAAAGTAGTCAAGGACATATATAAAGAAAATGATCAAGGAAATAAATATACCTAACAACTAGATAATATTCCAATAACATCTAAATAAGATAAATTAAATATCCAAACATAAGTGGGTTTGGATAACAACAATATAAGGTAAATAAAGTACCTAGATGTGTATGAGCTAAGGTAAACAATCTACTCCAACATATTCAAAGAAATGTATGGAAATGCAACAAATGATATTGGAAATAGATTTTATTTGATGTTGTTATTGAAAATACCCAAATTTATATGTATATAAAACCTTTAAGCATATACGGTATGGGAAGGGTACAGTTCGTACTTTAAGGTTTTTTTAGTGTCGCAATTCAAGAAAGGAATCATATATATATAGCCTACTTAAACATAATGGAAAAGTAAAGGAGGAATAAGAAAGTTACTCTTAAGGAAAGGAAACTATCCTTGAGTGAGGGACTACATTTGGACTTCATTATTCATTGGATAGGAAGAGGAAAATTTTGATTTATATAACACACATTTTCTTGGGTAAAAATTATTTGAAGCCTTCTATTTTAGTGCGCAACTTGCACAAGGGAACATAGTTTCAAGGGACACATATGTATCATCACCACTTCTAAAAATTTCACAAAATTGGTTGAAAGCTGTACCTTTACACACTAACACTAGTAAATGTATTTATAGGTTTGTTGTCATGTAAATTTGCAACAAGGAAATTAACAATTTCCGAGTATGACAACTATACACCTCTCGTGTTAATTTTTTCAAGTCCTATCCTTCCATGACACCCGGTTGTCAAATCACTCCAAGTGACCTCCTGATTAATGTTATCTCATCCCCCTAGGTGATTTTAGGAGTTCATTAAAATTTCCAAGCTACAAGCAATTGTGGGAAGGGTTATCACTAGCCTTCTTAGGGCTGGAGAAACCCCACAGAGTGGAGAAGAAGAGCCAAAGAATATTTGGAAGTGATTCAAAGGTATTGGGACATCATGGAAATAATTAAGGAAGATTTTGGAAGGGCTCAGACAAGTTGGGACAATTTCCCTAGAATTAAGGTTCACAGCCTAATAAGTACACATGCCAAAATAGTTCTTTGAGATTTGGAAGGTGATTCCAAGAGCTCTAGATGGAGTTAGGAGAAAATAAAAACATCTCTAAAAATAGAATTAAAATCCTTACAAGATAGTGAAATCATATATTTTACAACACTTTGGCACATTAGGTCTATAGTAAGTTTTTCTCAGGCATAGGCATAATACCAAATAAAAAATCCAATTTTTAGGGATAAAATGGAAAATTAAAGAAATGACACCCACACCATCGGATTCAAAATTCAATTTCTAGTCGGGATCATATAAATGTTTTTGAAACATTCAACGGGAGCTCAAGTTATCATCGTCGTAAGTTGTCCTCTTGGACCAAGTTCGGAGACTTAGCCAATTTTTTTGAGGTAACGTGTCATCTCTAGGAGCTTGGTGTAGAAACCAAAATTGGTTCACACTCCCCTTGTTCCCCTTTCAAGTAACTAACTTAAACATACTCACCTAACATTAGCCCCCTTTCACCCCATATTAACATTAATTTAATCATCCACGATTAAATCAATACTCACCCTCACTCCATTTATTAATTTAATTACTTTAATTAAATGGATGCACACCTCACCTAGCCACCTCACCATAGACCTATTCATAACATGTTTCCATAACTAACAAACACTTATCCCTACTTACCTTAATGAACTAAGACTTAGTATAACCCTAAAAGCACATGCCTATTCTTCCTCTAACCACATTCCCATGTATCTAAGTGCAACATTCCACTTATACCCAGCACAAATGAGAAAAATATGGAAGAGGATAGCCAAGATCTGCTATTTTAAGTAACCTAGGATATCCTTCCTTAAGCGATGCGATCACCTTGAGAATGTCGTTGGTTACCATATATCCATTTGGTAACCTTGTTTGACAGGTTGGTAACATTATTGAGTTTTGGGAGGAAAAGAGATCTACATGAAAGAAAGAACCAAATATCTTTCACACATCCAGACAGCCATAGCAAGCACAACTATTGATCAAAAGTTATTTACATTCATGGTAGCATTCGAGAGGCCCGCCTTGGCGGCTGCTGACCGTCATTTCATCGATCAACTATCACCACCACCTAGCCAATGAATTTGCATATAGCATAAGTGTGTTTATAACCTACACCATTTCATTTCTATTCAGTTTATAAGGGTTCTTCACCTTTGTTTATCAACCACCATTTATATTTTTATTTCACCACTATTACCTTCTTGTGAAATTGACCATTCCCATCACTCATAACAATTTTAATCACTTCTATTTATTTCTAAATTCCTTTGAATATTCCCAACACCTCCAAAGACCTAAATCAACTCCTTACCATCTCAAATTTAGTCTCGAGACAAATCCCAAAACCATGAACTATTAAGTTATTATCATCCCACCTTAACCATCATCGGTTCTTACTAAACCATCATCGACCATACCAGATCGACGTCGGTCTCGTGTTTGAAAATCCTGCTAATAAGCAGATCCCAATAATATTTTTCCAAGCGATCAGGAACCTAACCCCCGATCTGTTCCAAAGACCTTGATTATTTACCTTATTTCCATATTTGATCATAGCCTAACTTTGTTATGTTAGATTTGCTTATTGTATTTGGATGACATATCTAAATCATATCAACTATAATAGAATCTTGTTTGTGTACTTCATTTTTGTATTAAATTATATTAAATAGTGGGGTGACTACCACCAAGGAAGTATCCCACTTCTGGATCTAACATGCGCTAGGATTACCACTGATATTTATTATTTAACTCTTTATTATGGTCTTATTGTGTATTTCAGGTAGTTCCTCCTAGCTAAAAGGAATCTCTCAAAGTCAACATTAGATCAAGAAGTCAGAACGTGTTCAACAAACTTCAAACCGACCATTGAAACATGTATTCCTCCTTGGCCCACACCCCTATCTGTTTCTTCTAAAAACTTAAAGAAAACGGTGAAACATTTTGGCATGCCAGTGGGAACCATCCAGGGTTCCTTGCATTTATTCATCCCTAGGTGAAAGTTGTGTGTATTTTTCCTTTTAAAAGGTTTCCACATTAATTTTCCTCTCTGGAATCTTCCACTCTTTCTATTTTATAAAAGAATACTTATTTTCTTTCATTAGTATTGCATTAGTGAAAGAGCATTCCTCTTCTATTCATTACTTGTTCCATCAAATATCACACTTTTATTTGGGCTTAAAAACTTGCATAGAATTCTTATTTGTTGTATCTTAGATCACATTAAAATGAGGGAAAACTATATGTTGTAAGTCATGCCCGGTGATGGTGACATAACCAAATCATAGAAATGCACATCCTTTCTTCTCTCTCTTTGCCAAACTACACAATTTGAAATATATATATATATATATATATATATATATATATATATATGTCTTCTTAAAACAACATCGCTTTGGAAGAAGTTTTCAATGATCACATGATCAAAGGATTGACAGTGGGCACCTAGCTAGTTATCTTTGTCGATTACCCCATTAGAGGGACGGACCGCCCCTGCCATAGCATAACCTAAAACCTCTCCTTTATAATTTCCTTCTTCGTAGGAAGCCTTCCCAACCAAATAATCTACTCTAAATTTCTGAGTCAATATTTTAAATATCATAAGCTAAACACACTAAATTCACTTGTTGGATTACATATTTTTCTTAGCTTTGTGCTTGACTTGCATTTTGAGGTGTGAGGATATGATTCTTCTTTTTTATTTTTGTCTTTCACACTCCACCATCACAACTGGATTATTATGAATTTCTTAGAGTGCGTAAGAACCTCATCTTGTCACCCCCAAAATTCTAGGTTGATTATTCATCTAATTTAAACTCACAAAAATCATTTTTCTTCATTCTTCAAATTTCACAAGAACCAACATCGGTTCAATGACATCGTTGGTTTACATCATCGCCATCGGTTTACCTAAATGGTGTCATTTCCTTGTTCTTTTGGTTAATTTACCCAAAAAACATTCATCTCATCTTCTCTTATGTTTAGAGTATCTGTGTATCACTATACTCTCTATACTTTGATAAAAGTCATCAAATACAACTTCCCTATCTAAAAATCATCGGTTTACGCCTCATTTACACAAATGCTGTTATTTTCTAACAATAATCGGTATCGATTCTGAATCGAAATCGGTGACCTCTTAACCCTCATCGTCGGTTTTACCAAAGTGTCATTCATTTTGTTTTTATTTTAATCAAAACATTTACCAACTTTCACTCTCATAATCTGCTTTGTCCCATCTCTATTGTTCCTGTGTCATTTACAACAGCATCGGTTTACGATAGACGTTGATTCACATGGTGTTGACTCATAGCCAAACTAACACCTATTCCATCACTTCCATCCATCCTTTCACCTAAGGATCTGAATCAACTCATCCCCATCGCTACCGGTGATGAGGAGTTCGCGAGACTCCTCAACTAGAATCCCGTTTCCCTCTAGTACTACCTTTCTCATTTTTCCACCTAGGATTCCTCAGGATAGTTAATATATGGAATGCCTGTATCTATCCCTCATGCTCTAGTCCCTAATTCTGTATCATCTAGCACCATCTCGATGATACCATCATCCACTTTACCACCTATGGTGTCTCAGTTAGATCCCAAAACCGCTATAAGCTGTACCATCTACATCATCTTTCGTACTGTGACATAAGTTGTCCCCATAATAGCCACTATAAGTATAGATTCATCTACACTCGCCACTTCACTTGTGACCCTTTCTAAAATCTCATCCTTTCTATCCCACGGTCCTTATCCCTAATCGCCACTAGATTTGTTCGATTGCCCCACCCACTTACACATACTACTTTGATAAACCTCGACCTCATCTATCACTTGTGTTGGATATGTACAAGCTACATCTATTCCTCCTATGCAGTTCTCATACTCAGCGCCTCCATACACTAGCATACCACCCACCACATACATTTAGCATCAACTCCCTTTCTCTGCAGGGGGCACCCATTCATCCCAACCTACTAACAACCTTATTAAAAGGGTGATGGAGAATATGTAGACCTTAGAAGCATTTGTTTCTGGCTCCCGTAATTCTTTAACATATGATGAAATCTATAATGAACCTATCCATCCATTTATTCCCATTCATACTTACCCCTTTGCATTGGGAAATGCCTAAATTCAATCACTTCAATAGTAAAGAATACCCGCAACAACACTTGCGGTCATTCAAACATGGGTGTTACCTAATCGCCCACAATGATGCTTTACTCCTACGAACTTTCCCAATGTCCTTAACAGGACCAACATTGGATTGGTATAGTGGACTACCTCAACATTCTATTTATTCCTTTAATTAAGTATCCCAAGATTTCTTAGATCATTTTTCAATCAATGTTACCAAGAAAGTCACCATGACCAATCTCTATTCAACCCGACAATATGCAGATGAATCTATCACAAATTTCGTTGCCCACAGTGAGTCTTATTAACTAATTAACATTCCAACTACCTCATACTGAACTTATTTAGTTGTTCATTAGAGCTTGTGCCAGACACATCTCACCAACTTTGCAAGTCCAAACCTTCTGAACCTTTGATGAAGTGTTCACCATGGCTCGAAAACTACAAATTCGTGCCATTGAAGAAAATAAAATCCAATTAGGAAACAAGAACACCCCATTTAAATCAAATGATTCTTTTTCATCTTTAAAACCTCAAAATAACTTTTCAAACCCAAAGGATATACCAACATGGTAGTCCTTAAGGCGGGTCCACGTCATCCTTCTGATCAGGCCCAACCTTCTTCCAATCTTTCTCATGTCCAGGCCTTTCATCTCTGGTGGGAACAACAGAAATACACTTCGATTGGAGATCCCTATTCATCAGTCTTGGAAAAGCTTATTAAAGCTAGAGCCATTACATTTCCTCCCATAAAACCTCATACAGGTTTCAATCCTGCTCGTCCCATACCGACGTGGTATAAAGAACAAGAGTACTATAATTATCATCGCATTAAAGTACATAGTGAGGGTAATTACATAATGTTTAAAAACATGCTTCAAGAGATGATAGACAATGGAGACCTTATTGTAGACAACCCAACCGTGCTTTAGTTGAGTACGATATCAAAAGTTCATTCCCTAATCATAAACTGTCATCTAATAAAAATAGCAAACCTTCATCTAATGGCAACAATTTCCGTGAAGTCCACATAGCTTTTGATATCGTACCAACTATTCCTCAAAACCTAACTACTTCATCTATTGAGGAAATCTTGCACGAGATCCTCCTCCCATGCAGGAGCATACCTCTTCTAATCCTCCACCAAAAGAGGAGCCCCCTCATCTCCCCTTTCTCTCAGGGTAACCCACACATTCTACCGATGTCATTTCATCGTTCACTTCCCACCTTCCAACCATCAACACTTGTTATTCTCCCATTCATAGGGAAATCATCATTGCCTTCTCCTCCACCAAGAGAAAAGTCTACCTCACCCCACCTATTATCTCTCCTACCCATGGGATATTCTTCAGACATGTCACTACCTATTGGGGACAATTTTCCCCTAGTATCCCAAGACCCTATTGACATGATCTCACTTTTTACCTACAAAATCTGAGGCTAGCCAATTCCCTGTCTCATAGATATATTTTATAGGGATTTCCACCCAACCCATTCCATCTTCTTCTTCAATAGTCCTATTTTCGTGGCTGGTCGATCATTTGGATTACGTTGATCATTCCATGTTGCGGGGATGTCTTCGGCTCCCCTTTTCGACCCGAATGCAAATATTTCCTAAAGATACTTCAAGGATCTATCCAAAGGTATTTTTGGCAAAAATAACTACACACCGATCATGAAAATTGAAATGGCTTCCTCTTCATCAACCCTACCTCCATCTAGACTTCTACCCATCACTAGAAATATTCCCAAACCTAAACACCTACCCACACTTATCCCTTCACTCGTATCTAGACCCATCACTACTTTGGATGTCACGCTGACATCAAGCCTTACTCACCCACCTGTCAAATTGAACTTAGTCACATCTTCCCAAGTCCACAACAACATTATCCCCCCACCTAATAGGAAAACCCAACCTTCTAGGGTACTTACACCGGTCTCGCCGACCACACCTTTGTCAACTTCCCCTTACATTCATCCTAGGGCCTCATCCATCAACCTTGACCAAAGAGTCTCATACCCAAGGCCAATTAAAAGCTAAACAACCTACTCCTACCTCACGAGCCTTTGTTACACCTCATTCTCCCAAAAACCAAAATTCCTTACCCTCACCCATACACTTCTTTCCACGTATACCTCCACCGATTACTATAACCCCAACCTTTCCTATCGACTTTAACCAATGCTTCCTACCCAACCTATACCAACCACCTCCACCGCTAACTCAGTTGACCCCATGGTTAACCCATCCTCTTCCACCATCTTATTTACCTTATACATCCCATACTCCCATGTCACCTATACCCAAAAAGGTGTAACCAAAAGATAAAAATCCACTAACCTCCAATAAGGTAGTCAAACCAACCAAACCTTCCATCGCTAGATCTTCTACCCCACCTTTACGCAAGTAGATGTCGGTAAGACCTAAGACCAGTCCACATACGAAACCAATTAGACCAACCCATTCCCCTCCCATAAATTATCTTTGCTTACAATCATCCACACCTATACCCAAATCCATGATCACTTCCCATTGCGATCCGTTAATGAGGTCCTTTGCCAATATTTTAACCAATCTCTTAGATACTTTTTTCATGACATTACCACCACTTTTCCCTTACGATCCTCTCAAACCAAAACTAAAAGGGTTTTATGAAATCAATATTAGTGCCTATCATCATGTACCAGGACATGATGTCAAAATTTTTAAGCCTCAAAACCGTTCTTCTCCATTTGTGTCCTCCTGAACAAATATTCGACAATGATTACCTTCTTGATGAGGACCATTCTCCACCTTCACTGTCACCACACATCATCATCCTTTAATGATTCAATGACTAGTATCTCCACCCCCATAACCATTTATTCCACCTCTAAAATTTGAGATCAACATGTTAGTTTAAGAGAGTTGGCTAAATCACCACGCAAATTTCAGTGCACCTACTCATTTCACAAGGATCTTATCCACCGCTAGGAGTTTTCCCCTCATGTAGTTATACCTTTCATGACACACACTCTTCATCCACCTCCCTCACATTAATATGGTTCACGTTGTTACCCGCACTCGAGAAAGATAAAGGCAAAGAAAAAGTAACTAGCCCATCAACCAACCTTGTACCCAATATCTGTTATCATGAATCACAACACCCTTGTGTTTATACAAGTGCATATACTTGAACTCACGGTGTGATTTGATAACATGGGTGGGTAAGTGCACCAAGTTGGGGGACAATTAAGTGGACATCAAATCCTGAATTTTACATTAAAAACAACAAAACATAAAATTTAGTCTTCCGCGGACTTGAACCATGCCGAAAAGTTAAAACTATGTCATAAAAATGGTACCATTGCGTAGGGAGACTATTAGCTTTGTAGAAATACTAATTTTAAAGTGAATAGAAGAGGATAAATATAATTTTATAATTTTTTACTAATAGTAAGTCTTTAAGACACTTTTTCCTGTGAATGTTTATGTCTACGTTTAAGATTGCAAAATTTGTTTCACTTATCAGAATGTGATAAAACTTATACCATCCCAACCGTGGTGAAATTATATACATGTTAAAAAAAAAAAAAGTATTTGATTTCAATATTTTTTGATGAAGTTATGGTGGGCAAACGGAAAGTGCTCTGTTTTCTTTATGTTTTCATACCACTTTCACGGAAAAAATCATAAAAAATAAAATATTACTAAAAAAATACAAAATAAAATCCATCCCAAGATAGATAGTGGCATATAACTTCTCACCAAAGGAAAAAAATATATATCAATTTTTGGTCATCCAAATTGTGGGCAAACGAACTATAATCTTATCGGCGTTTTTAAAAAAAAATACCAAGTCATTGAATTTTGAGTGTTTAATATAGCTAATCTTGTCTATTTTTTAAAAAAATTAGTATTTTAGAAATTAGATTCCGGATGCTACGATTCATATTAATATAATTTTGTCTAATTTTGAGTGTATGTATTGCTAATAATCCCTACAAGTTGATATTATGTTGTTATTTGCAATATGATGTCCACGGATGACCCTATATTTGTCCATCAACTTCCTGCACTTACCCGGGTACTATCTCCAAGTTGTGGGACTTGCTACTTGAGATAGACCTCCAGAGAAAGTTGGTTCTTGCTCCTAAACTACCTGCCACAATCTACTCTAATGCAGGGGAAACTAACTATCCTAATCTAAATTTCCAAGGGACCAGAGAGAGAGAATGCATAAAATGAAATCCTACACTAAAGCGGTGATACACCAGAAAAGGAGGGTGTGAGAGTAGTCCCCAAATGTGTGAAATACAGAGGCAAAGTGCACACTAGAAGAGGTGATGACAATTCTCCATAATCTAGCAAAATGCATTCACAACAATATTCCAAGCATACACAATGATAATGAATCCCTGCAAGAACATAATAATAGACACAATATTATTGTAGAAAGATTAAAGGGGCAAGAAGAATGCGAGGAAAACACAAAGGGGAAGATACATCCACTGGCGATATTTTATTGCTTCATGATATGCACGTTCAATCTATTACAAGATAAGGGCTGGATCACCATGCAAGGAGTCCCTTCTGAGGGCTGCGCATCACATTGGCTTCACAAAGCAATTTTGACAGAGCTTTGCTATTTGAAAAACTCCCTTTACAATGAGCCCAACACTCCAATTTATAGAAAAAATGAGAAGGGAAAGAGAAGGGAAAATGGAAATCCCGAAATCTGTCCTTCAACCACCTATAAGAGGCATTAAATGGAGTAAAATGATTATATATTACTTGAAAAAGGCTCCCCATACTGTCCCATGTGCTGCAGCAGAGAAAGAATGATGACCATGCCTCTTAATTGCACTCCCAACCACCAAATGAAACACTGTTATGAACCCGGCCACGTTTTGTTAAAAATCTCGATCAATCTCTCATCAAATCCATAATTTCTTGATTTCTATGCATCGGTCTCAGAGCCATGATTCCAACGATACCAATTTTGTGCAATTTTGTTGAGAAATGCAAAAGTTATGGCCTTCTGAGTGCGGGCAGCTATTTTGGGTCTAGCAGGCATTTTCTGTCATTTGACGGGAATGAGCATTAACTGACTAGAGCTGAATATATTTATCTTATTTAAATATATTTATCCTCATTAAATATATTTCTCGTGGCGTAGAGGACATCGTGCTCATTCCAGAAAGTCCAATTTTGTGAAAATCGGAGCTCGGAGTCAAAAGTTATGGCCGTTTGAAGTTTCGGACCAAACGTTGACTTTTCTTCCTTCTTTGTTGGCGCCGGATTTTCGTGTCCCTCACATAATTTTGGCTGGATGTCCCCAGTATGAAAGACCTCAGTTTTGGCCGAACCAGCCGGTTCGCGTCCTCCGCACACTTTTGTCCCAACTGTCCCGGACTGCCTGGGACAAATTTCTCCGAACCGCCCGAAATGGACTGACTTGCGCCAAACCGGCCGATCCGCGTCTTTCGCGTACCTTTGTCCCAAGCTGTCCGGAATTTAGTTCCCTATTTCGGCTGATTCGGGTGGTTCGCGTACTTCACATACCTTCGGCCCAACTATTTCGGGCTGCCTTAAGTCTTTTCGGCCGACTCGCGTCCTCCGCGTAACTAACTACCAGATGTCCCAACTACTGTTTCATGATTAGTCAAATTTTTCCACTTTTCAGCCAATTCGGATTTCCCTTTGCTCTGCAGATTTCTGGCAGCCTTTCAAATAATTCGCACCCAGACGTCCCTCATGTCACATTCATTGCGAGGACTAGGACTTAGCCATTTTAAATGATTTTTTCTGGCCCGAGCTTGTTTTCTGCAATTTTTTCACCTTTTCTCAGAACTTTCTCTCTTCTTCTTAGACAAGGGAGTTAGAAAAAATCTGAGGGGACCCTAGAAACATGATTTTTGCCCTAAATCAATCTATTTGCCTGGGACTTGAGAATTTAATGCATGTTATCAAAATTTACCCTGGGGGGTGAATTTTGGATAACATATACCATCTACACTCACTCCCATAATAACCATCCGTGGACCTATATACCCTATCTCACGAAGGGGTCACGCATCACACACTTATAAAACAATTACATCAGTCTCATCTAAAGATGTCTTTATATGATCTCATCCAGATTTCTAAATCTCACAGACAAGCCCTTATCAAGGTTTTACAATCTAATGAAGTTTTGCCCAATGACCCCACACCAATGGCCTTGGTTATCAACCCTTACCACATGGCCTCGATTACCAAAGAAGATGCTTCTTCTACCCCCATGACCACTTCTCAAGTCACCAACGTTAACTTTCTCGAGGAGGAGATTGTACCTCTCTAGTCAAATGACCCTAATCCCACCCTATTCATTTATGTCTATATCGATAACATATGCATACGACACATCATGATTGATGGTGGTGCTAGCATTAACATCATATCCTCCCATGTATACAATCAAATGTGTATTCCTTCTAATTGTATGCATAATAACCCAATTATGTTGTGCTCCTTCAACAATGCCATCACCTCTGCCCTTGGCATTGTTATCCTTCATGTTCGCATAGGCGCTCACACTTTCACGAACTATTATACATCTTAGAGGGGAATTTCTAGTATAAAATATTGTTAGAAGACCCTAGATTCACGACATGAGTTATGTACCTTAAAATTTACACCATTCAGTAAAATTCAAGCATGAAGGACATAAATACACCATTCCCGCTAACTTGTCACCTTTAAAAACATATAACATGTTTATCTTGACCCAACGATGTGCTTGTATTTGTTAAGACATCTGCCACTACCCGCTCTTCACCTTCACCCACAAGCCCATCCACTAATGCTACCTCCACCTCTTCTACATCTAATTCTTCTACTCCCTTTGCCGTTGTAGCTTCCATAGTTGACCACTCGCTTCCCAACCAATTGATATGCCTCTTATACAACCATCTAGTGAGTCGTTAGTCCCCATTACCCACATATCAACTATTGATCCCTTAGAAGGTGTTTTTCAATGCCTCACATTGGGGCAGTACCACCTATACAATATCGACACATTCCTCACTCCTCAAGAGCATGGGAACCTGTACCAACACCCTAGTTATGACTACCATGTAGGTGAGCTTTTTCCTTACGGTCCTCCCCACCTTTGTACTAATCTAATATATGGGGACTTGATATTTCCACCTATTCACCGAACCTCCATCGCAAAGATGACTATTTTCATCGACCTATAATCCCTTACTAACCATCATTTCGCCCACACTTTCATGTAACGCGTTGCGCATGGAATGGCTTTGGCTTTGGTTTTTACGAACAAGGCTACCATATTGTCATTTCATGTACCACCCATAAACACAATGACCATAGTGGCATTGAAGTTTTTGCACCACCTACCAAGAAGGCCCTCGTCGACCTCATTGAGGAAGACAACACTTCTCCACATCATTCACCCACGTCACCGACTTCACGCTTACGAGTCCATAGATTATGAATCTATTCCTCATAACGTTTTTTCGTAAACACAATTTCCTTGGGACCTCTTACCTATCAATGTGATTGTGAGGCTCCCTCTTCTCTCTCCTTCTTGTATCCTGACATGATAGATGATGATACGTCTTCTATTAATGTCGTTCAATGTCAAGATGATGAGTCCATCCTCACCTACCTTAGTGTGAAATACTCTTATATTCATCGGTCATTACCCTCTCGAGATGCAAACCATATTGAACGAATAACCTATCGAAATCAACATTAATACTCAAGATGACCCGCACATCCTAAAGATAGGTCGGACTTTAGAGGTTGTTGAACATAAAGCTTTTACCTCTTTCCTCCATGACCATAGCAATGCTTTTGCTTGGTCATATGCCAATATGCCCAGTATTGACCCAAAAATAGTAGTCCACAATATCATGACCATTCCTATTTCAAAACCCATCAAACAAAAGGTATAGAAAATGCATCCTTGCATTGCTCTTCTGGTTAAAGAAGAACTTTAGTGCCTTCTCTCAGTTTCCTTCATCCTACCCATTGACTATCCCCAATGGATTTCTACCATAGTTCTGTTTAGAAAGGAAATAAGGGGACTCCACATTTTCATGGACTTCCGTGACCTCAACCTAGCTTGTGCCAAAGATGATTCTCCCTACTGCCGGGCAGCGACCAACTAGTTGATCTAATCATCGACCATGAAATGCTATCACTCATAGATTGTGTCTTGGGTTATAATCAAATATTACTTACTCTAGAAGATCAACATAAGATTACCTTTATCATCCCTTTAGGGACCTTTCGCTATTGAGTCATGCCTTTTAGCCTTAAAAATGTTGGTGCTACATATCAGCGAGCCATGACTTACATCTTCCACGACATCATGCATCACATATTGGAAGATTGCGTAGATGATCTTCTTTCCAAATCCAAACATCGGGCCGAACACTTGACCATCATTAAGGTCAAATTTGACCACCTCATCAAGTATTGTGTTTGTCTTCAACCAAAGAAGTGCGTCTTTGCGGTGCTTTCAAGAAAATTCCTTGGTTTCATCATTTCTTTGCGTGGCATAGAAGTCGATCTGCTAAATTAAAGGCTATTCTAGAAATACCTCCACCTGCTAATCTCCATAAACTTTTTATCCTACAAGGTAAGTTGTAATCGATTTGTCATTTTATCTCATAGATTTCTTATCGTTGTTAACCATTTCATTCAAATGGGATGATGCATGCCATAAAGCCTTTGACACCTTAAAACAATACCTTCTTCAACCACAAGTGCTCATTTCTCCTAAGGATGACCACCCCTTTTACCTATACATTTCCGCTAGTGACCATTCTTTAGGTGCCATGCTCGCTCATGGCGATGAGAAACATAGAGAGAAAATGGTTTATTACATAAGTTGTACCCTTTTGGACTATGAAAATAGATACACCCGTGTTGAAAAATTATTCTTAGCCTTAGGTTTTGTCACCAAAAATCTCCACCATTACCTACTCAACCACAAAACCTTTTTTGTTACCAATATTGACCCCCTACACTATATGTATGCCAAACCCCATCAACATCAACATGCTACTCATTGGATTTTTATTCTTTCCAACCTCAACCTTGAATTCACTCATCAAAAATCCATCAATTGCCAAACCATCATTGACCAACTAGCGAGATGCGGCTCTTTCTGGAATCAACGCTCTAACTTTGATTTCCTAAACGTATCCATAGCTACCCTCTCCTTGGGACGATACCACTTACCAAATGAAACTCTTCTTCGATGGCTCCAGTGTCGATGTGGATGTGGGGGTGGTGTTATTTTCATTCCTCTTGATGGTGAACCTATGCCTTTATCTTTCAAACTGGATTTTGATTTTACAAACAATATTATCGAATACGAAGCACTAGTATTGGGTCTTCAAAGTGCTTATGCCTTAGATGTTAATTCAATCAATATCGTCGGTGATTACCAGCTAGTCATAAACCAAGTCAATATTATATACCGATTGTCGTAATGAAATACATCAAAACTATAAGCATCGCATAGACATAATTTTGACTACCTTTGACCATAACGAACTTCAAACCACCCCATGTTCTACCAATAAGTTATCACATACCATGGCTCGCTTGGCTTCTTAAATACCGCTTCACTCGTTGAATCTAAAATCTTTGTCAAAATACAAAGGTTACAATCACCCTCTTATTTACCTCATGAGGTCTACTTCGTTGGAAGCATTGCACTTGATCCACGTGACCTTTGGTACAAGAAATTTGCAGACTATCTTTCCCTTTCCATTCTACATGCTAATCTAACTTGTAATGGACAACGTGACTTTCTTAAAAGTTTCTCTCGCTATGTCATCAAGGGTGGTCTCCTTTATAAGCATAGATTCAACGGTATTCTCTTATGATGCCTTCTGACTTCTTAAAATCCCTACACCATCAAGGAAGTTCACGACGAAATTTGTGGAGGCCACTTTAGTAGTTTAGCTATCGCTAAACACATTCTTCATCTTTCCTATTATGGCCAACCCTAAACCTTGAATGTGACTATGTCAAACATTGTGTGAAATGCCGTAACATGCTAATCTTCATCACACACCTAGTCATGCCTTGCAGGTAGCACGAGACATTTCTCCACTTTCTCAATGGGGCTTAGATCTTATTGGCGAGATCAATCCCCATTCTTCACGATTCCATCAATGGATTATAACCGCTACTAAATATTACACTAAATGGGTAGAAGCCATCCCCTCATTTCTACAAAATCTAAGAAAATATGTGAATTCATCAACCATCACATCATTTGTTGCTTTGGTGTTCGTCACTGTCTCATCGCGATAACAGAAAGCAATTCAAAAACAAAACCCTACATAAGTTGTATGAAACTTTTGGCATCTAACTTAGTTTTCGTCACCTTATTACCTGCAAACCAATGGCCAAGGAGAATCAACCAATGAAACCTTGAAAAAAGCTTATGAAATTAGTTGATGATCCGGCAAGGATTGACATTCACACATGCCTTTCACCTTGTGGGCATATCGCACTAGTATTCGCACTTCGACAACTTCCACACCTTTTACTTTGGTCTACGATACCGAGGTTTTCTTGCCTCTTGAAGTCCATATTCCATCTTTCTTTCTTCATCTCATTACAAGACATGCTCAACGATGATGATTTTTTCCAGGATTTTTGGCACAACTTGAGTTATTAGATGAATATCATCTTAATTCTCTTGACCATCTCCAAATCTACCAAAAATTTATTACATGTGCCTATGAAAAGTCCTACGAAAATTCAATGCATTAAATGTGTCTACAAAAAGTGCCCCGAAATGTATTGTATTATTGACATTAAGTCCTATATCACTTTTGTTAATTGATCGCTCGTCCCGAGCATTGTTCACCTAACATATCACCCATTTTTGAGCATCGACGACTAAACACGAATCATGTGATTACATGTTACCTTTTATCCTTATCTTTAATATGAGTACCACGACTCTACTAACAACATGATTCTCAAGGATAATTTTCATCTTTTTCTAAAGATGGAATCCCATGGTCATTCATCACTTGAAACCACCTCTTTCATAGTTAACCCCTATTTACTATGGTTTTTTCTTCTAAACAAGAACCCAATCTTCCTCTATAGTCTTTTCCATGACTTAAACGTCCAAAAACAAAATGGGATTCAACTCCTTGAGTCAAAATTCTAGAAAAAGATGACTCCCTCAAAAAGGGACATCTCTTCTTTCTACCTTGCCCCTAAAAATAGATTGCTTGCTCGAAGGACAACTATATAAATTCATTACAAAAAAATAGAAGCTTCCCGCATCAATTAGATTCGTGAAAACCTCAAGGAGATAATATACTCATCCCGTATAAACTTCCAACATTGATCGAGTCTATTAAAAACAAACAAATAAAAAAATGATGAAATTTTCATCAAGGACTTGCCAATTTTTTAATTATCGGTTTCTTGCTAAGTAAACATGTAGTCGTACACTAATTTATGCTAAACCACCCACTTTCACCTCATTACCTTATGAACCCTAGTTTTCTCTCCGCTCAAGAGACTTGCCATAAGCTGCGACATTTTGTGATCATGTGACTTTCTTCGCCTTTAGAATAGTCAATTATGCAATACCTTTAAGGTCTTACATCCATAAGCCCATCTTGGGTATGGTAGAATCCTTAAGATTCTTATCAATTAAGTGGAAATTTTACCACCTCTTACCATTTTCCTTCCTCATTATTTATTGATTATCCTATATAGGACTGGACCATCAACACCTACATTTTAAAAAATGACACTATCATGCCTATGACCTAAACTCAACCATTCCTATGACCTACATTCAATCATTCCTAACATCCACCAAACCATCCTCCAAATTCATCATATTCTTCCCTAGCTTATAGGAGAACTACACGTTGGGGCTATGTAGGCAACACTGCGAGGGCATGTGGCCCTTGGAGGTTAGCTCGGACACTCTTACCCTAGTCTTTTTCCCCCTTCATTTTTCTATTCACATCCTACCTAGTTAGTTTCCATTTCATTTCAAAAATGGAAGTTAAACCAAAGAAGCACCAATTAATAAATTTTTTTACCACATCATCACATCATTCATTTATCATTTTCAAATTTCCACTATAGAAAATATTTGGAAACTCGAGACCATAACATACATATACATCACCATTTTTCTCTCATGTTACCAACAAATTGGACATTAAATCAAAATTAAACACAAAAATAGAAAATGCCTACGACTGACTCCATCATGTCTTTGACCGACTCTATCATGCGTATAACTTGACTCCATCATGCCTATAACTTGAATCCATTATGCCTATAACCTGAGTCAATCATGCCTATGACCTAACTCCATCTATGACCTAACTCAACCATGCCTACGACCTGACTCCATCATGCCTACACCGACCTATCTCCACCATGCCTAATACACCTAGTTTCCATCTATCTACAAATAACAATCAAATTCTGCCAACACAAGTACATCATGCACAATCATTGATCTCATCATAAAATCTATGTATCCATCCAATATACACTGATATAGATAATATAAATCTCTCAAAACTCTCATATACTGACCTCACCATCTTCAGCACGTAGGCCGGTATATGCTCAAAAATATCAAAACTCTCATATACATCCTCACTCTCTTCGGCACACAGGCCGGTATATATCAAAAATAAACAAAAAGGGAAGTACACATAGATATCAATCACCTCCCCATAAGATACCCTCCATGCCTATCTCCTCCATCTCCTTCGTCTCCTCTGCTCCTGTGCAACATAGAGCTAACATCTCACCACCCTCTATAGGCCTCGATCTGATATCTGATGGCCCATCACTTGGAGCTGGTTTCGTAAACTAGTGGCCTCGCCCGACCCTTCCTCCGGGCTACCCGACCCCCTATAATCTCTACATTGTGAGTGTGGGACTTGATCCTCTCACTCAAGGCTTGTTGTGTTCTATGGTCTACATAAGAGGGGGCATCTATCCCTACATCCGTCAAGTGATACTGATAGTACCATGCCTCACCCATAACATCCCTGAACCACGCCATCGATACTATCTAAGGTGGCCCCATCGGTCTCGGACCCTGTACCTATACCATGGGACCCTATCCCTGACCTTGTGTTGGTGCCTAAGCTACGACCTAGGCCTATAAGGCCACTATCTAAGCCTGTGTAGTTCTTTATCTATGCCCACAACCCTATTACCTATGCCTATAAGATGGCTACCTACCCCCATCTCCATCCCCTCCCTATGTAGGTTCCTATCCATGTGCTTCAATATAGTTCTAAAGAGACACTACATGTGCATGTAATGTGGCCACCTCTCGTCATGACCCCGCCAACTACCCCGTAAACTCTTAATCTGGTCCTCTAAGGCACAACATATCCCTATAGTGTATCCCTCCTAAGCTGTGAGGGTTGCCACATCGGCTAACATGTCCCTGGGTAGTGTTTCTCGTAGTTGGGATGCTCACCTTCGTTTGTATGCATCTGTAAATCCCACATCAACAATCGATGGTCGATGGTCTACTCCTCCTGCCGGTCAAGCACTATAGGTTGTGGTGGAGACATAAGTCTCTCCATCTCATCCCTCTAATAGTGTTGAAATGGAGGTGGCACGTCTGGGGCAATCCCAACTTTTGTCTAACCCTATCAATGGGGATCATCTCGCACTTGCCAACACTTCACTCGCCTATCCATGTCACCGGCTATAATCCATCCGGCTCCACCACTTTGCCATCTACCTGTATGAGGGGAAGTCAACATATGAATTCCAAATAATGTCTACACCAGATAAACCCTCCAGATGCGTATGTAGTGCGGTACATCATGTGTAACCGTAACATCCCTACGCTCTCTAATAACATGTACCCAATTCTGTAGCCAACTCAAACAAAGCATGCCTCGAATACATCTAGTCTGGCCATACTAACTAGACACACACATACGATGTGCTCATATTCCCAGCAATGTAATAGAAAGGTGTAGCACAAGTTGAACCTCTGCAACTGATTTGTATGCCCATATATATTCAGTACGGTTGTACAGTAGTATCAAGTATACTGGTGCCCAAGAAAGCTGGGTCCCATATTTATAAACAACAAGGTGAAAGAGTGAAGGTGTCCCCAACATTAGATGGGGAATATACAAAGGAAATCCCTTCAACGATTTACAAGAGAAGAAACATCCAGATCAAATTTTGACAGGATAGGCTCACGGGGATGCTCCGATGCTAGAGCGTAACTAGTCCCAGGCTAAGTAAAACTACCCCTAAAAACCAGATGCTTGTGAAAAATGAGTCATCAGAAGGCATGGAAGCCATTTCTCATAAAGGGATCTATCCAAAGCACCACAATTTCATGGTTTTCACTTATGGATGACCTACTTTCTCTTTTTTATTTCTCTTTTTTAACTTTTCTATATTTTGATCCTTTTTTACTTTTTTGTTTGTTTTTCAATTTTTGTGCCATGTTTAAGCATCAAATCACTTAAGGTACATGAAATTAATTGGATCATGGAACTCATATCCATCAGGATGAGAAATTTTTATGTTCATGTTCCATATTTTTGAGAATGAAATAAGGTCCTAACTAATGTGGTTCTAACTTGCCTTTCTTCTCTCTTTTTTTTCCTGTGTTTAATTGATTCTATTTCATAACCTAATCTGCAACCTCAAATAGATGAGGTATGATCCTATTGTTGTATTTATAGTAGACTTTGTTTTGATAAACCTTGATATGGTTAAGGGCGCAGAGGCACTTTTCATCTAGGAGTTCCAATTTTTCCAATCCGACCACTCTATGATCCTCATCTTTGTCTAGATAATCCCTAAGGAATGAATATTTATTGTCTAGATTATATTAAACAAACACTATGGATTAGGATGTTACACTAATAGGAGTGTGGAGGAGATCCTATAATCCAGAGGGCTAGGTGAATTTACAAAAGCCAGTTATGACCTATCTTACTCACCATATTTTCCATGATCTAAACAAATGTTTTGTTAGTGGCTTCATCTTTCCCATTACCTTGAGGCTAATATGGCGTGGAACACTTTAATATTATTTTAAATTGATAAAAAATATATTTCACTCTCTTGTTCTTGAATGATTTTCCGTTATCAGTAAAAATGGCAGCATGAATGTCGATCTTGGAAAATGAGGTGATTCATGATAAAATTTGATATCTCGAGCACATGTAACATAGGTTAATGTAATGGATTTCACCCACTTAGTGAAATATTATGTGGTCGTGATGATGTGGGTATGACCATCGGATGAGGTAGGGGTGATTTTACCTTTTAAATCTAGTCCCTATTTAGAAAGCTGGCCATGGTGTTGTTATTGCATGTAAAGGCTATGATGGTGCATAGATGAAATTTCCATACTTCGACATAGAAAACATTTCCTCACATAGTTACAAAAATCTATCTCCATAGTAGGCCATTATTAGCCTACCCATAACCACTTATTTGTTAAGACCATTATGTTTTTATGGGTGCGACACACGCCTTCATGCACCTCCTTGATCATTTGGGTGACTCTTCTACATCTAAACAACACAACAGATTCCCATTATAGCCTCGATGGTAGAGCATACCTCTGAGGAGGGTGTAATGGGTTATTTGGTGGATAAGGATTTATTTTTCAGATCAGGAAATGTCAGTAGGAAAGGTACCACTTTTAATATAGTCATATATAGGTGCATACCACAGGGTGTAGGGAACAACAACTTCACATGCAAAATAGGATTTCGGCATGCCATACGTAGGCTGACATGGATTCCTAACAAATAATGGCATATCATTGATTTCTAGTGGGATCCACAACATAGAACTTACTATTGTCATTATATCCGAAACTCTATTTTGTGCTCTTGGAATTTGTTCAAAGGTGATGTGCACAAAGTATTCTTTCAATGTTTCCACCAATTGCTTCTATGGGATGAGCTTGTATGCCTTGACCTTGTACTCATTATTGACTTGTTTTATAATCAATTATGAGTCACCAAAAACCTTGACATGATGAATATTCCATTTTATTTCCATCTTCATCCCAATGATTAGTGCCTCGTATTCTACTATGTATTTTGTGCAAGGAAATCCAAGATGGAAATCTTGAGGGATAGGATCTCCTGAAGGAGTGATTAGTACAACACCTACCCCTAAACCGGGGAAAGTGAGCGATTCGTCAAAGTGGACCTTCCACATGAAAAATTCCTCAATATACATTAGTGATGCATCGATGACTCCGGACTTACGGGTTCTACTCAAGATAAGGGTGATTTTGTTAATTGGTTGGTAAGTACTTGTCCTTTAACCGACTTCGGTGTATGTATTCAATGCCAAATTTACTAAGCGAGAATGATCCAGGTTATCCATTCAACTCATAAGGGGGTTTTGAAAATAGGTACTTGATTGGGTAAACTTTAGATATAGCCTTAGTTTTATTATTCAATAGGTAATGATGAAGTTTTTGAAAGGTAAAAATGAAAACTAGACAAGAATTTTAATTTGTGGATCTGTTGAGCTCATAAGAAATCAAGGTACGACTAAGGTAGTACATGGATTTTTCTTTTTGGCTCGGGCCATATTGGGTAGCGGATACGTATAAGAAAAGTGGTTCACCGGGGTTCGAGGCATGATGAAAGGTGGATTGGACAAATATTGTTTAAACAAGGTGAAGGCTTGTTATTTCTCTAGTCCCCAAATGAAATCAATAGCATTCTTAAGGAGATGAGTAAAGGAAGTGACCTTATTAGCAAGTTACTGAAATGAAGCGAGAGAATGTTTTATATTTTTCCTTGTAGGCTTCACAGATATTTGATATTCTTGGGAGGAGGCATTTGATTAATGGTAGTGACTTTGGTTGGGTCCACCTAAAACCCTCTCCTTGATACAATAATGCCTAGCAACTTCCCTGATTATACTCCAAACACACATTTATTTGGATTCAACCTAACCTTATATTCCCAGGACATTCGAAGATACCCCAAAAACTTCAGGGTGGTCTTCTCTTGTCTTAGACTTCCCTAGGATATCATCTACATAGTCCTCCATGATGTCATGGATCATATCATGGAATATCACTGTCATCACCCTTTGATAGGTTGCACCAACATTTTTGAGGCCGAAGGGCATTACCTAATAGCAGAATGTCCCCAAGGGGTTGTGAAGGTTGTCTTGTGCTGATCTTCTTCTGCTATCTTGATCTGATTATATCCAGAAAATCCATCCATAAGAGAAATAATTTCATAGCCCATAGTTGAGTCAACAATCATGTCAATATTGGGTAAGGGGAAATCATCTTTTGGACATGCCTTGTTGATGTCTCTAAAATCTGTGAAAAATATGATGTGTACAAGTTTCTATTATCACCGAATCAAAACACCCTTATGTTTACAAAAGTGCATATACTTGAGCTCATGGTGTGATTGGATAACATGGGTACTATCTCCAAGTTGTGGGACTTGCTACTTGAGATAGACCTCCAGAGAAAGTTGGTTCTTGCTCCTAAACTACCTGCCACAATCTACTCTAATGTAGGCAAAACTAACTATCCTAATCTAACTTTCCAAGGGACCAAGGAGAGAGAATGCATAAAAAATGAAATCCTACACTATAGCGGTGATACACCAGAAAAGGAGGGGGTGGGAGAGTAGTCTTCCAATGCGTGAGATACAGAAGAAAAGTGCACACTAGAAGGGGTGATGACAGTTCTCCACAATCTAGCAAAATGCATTCACAAAAACATCTCAAACATACACAATGATAATGGATCCCTGCAAGAGCATAAAAATAGACACAATATTCTTGTAATGAAGGTTGAAAGGGCAAGAAGAGTGCAAAAAAACACAACAGGGGAAGATGCATCCAAAAACTTGTATTTTATTGCTTCATGATATGCACAATTCAATCTATTACAAGATAAGGGCCTAGATCACCATGCAAGGAGTCCACTACAAGGGCTTATAGCACATTGGATTCACAAATAAATTTTGATAGAGCTTTTCTACAACTAAAAACTCTCTTTACAATGAGCCCAACACTCCAATTTATAGGAAAATGAGAAGAGAGAGAGAAGGGGAAAATGGAAATCCCAAAATCTGTCCTTCAACCACTTGTAAGAGGCATTAAATGGAGTGAAATGATTGTATGTTACTTGAAAAAGGCTCCCCATACTGTCCCAGTGCTGCTGATAGAGAAGGAATGATGACCATGCCTCTTAATTGCACTCCTAACTACCAAATAAAACACTATCATGAACCCGGTCACATTTTATGAAAAACTAGATAGATTTCTCATCAAATCTAGAATTTATTGATTTTTGTGCATCGGGATTGAATCCATAATTCCAACGGTACCAATTTTGTGTGATTTCGTTGAGAAATGCAAAATTTATGGCCTTTTGAGTGCGAGCAGCTATTTTGGGTCTTCCAGGCATTTTATGTCATTTGACGAGAATGAGCATTAACTGAATGGATCTAAATATGTTTCTTATATTTAAATACATATACCCTTATTATAATTAAAAAGTCATGCTCATTTTAGAAAGTCCAATTTTATGAAAATCGGAGCTCGGAGTCAAAAGTTATGGCCGTTTGAAGTTCGGGAGGTCAAACTTTGACTTTTCTCTTTGCTGCGGCTATTTCGGCAAAATCGGGTCCACGTGTCCCGGCTTTCCTAGACATATTCTTCCGCATCACCGATTCGGGCTTCTTTGTCCCTACGCATCCACCGTTGATCGGGCCGTGAGGGTGTTGACTCCCACATTCGCCACATCCCATGGTCCCTTTGCGGCTTTTTCACCTTTCCACGCATCCCGCGTGTCTTAACGCGTCTCGAATATCCTGGACACATTTTTCCATGCCACCCGCAATGTAATAACTTGCAAAAATCAGCTGATTCACATCCCACATGTAATTTTGTTCCGGCTATCCGTGGACCGCACGTAACACAAAAACTTCCGCTTTTGCCAATTTTCATTACTGCATGCCATTTCGGCCATGGCGTCCCATGCGTCCCAACTGTCTCATGAGACCGCCAGGACAAAATTTTCTGATTTATCGATTCCTTTATATTTCAGACCCAAACTTGGTACGATGAACCTTGGTACGACCCGCAGCCTCAAGACCTACAATGCTTTAAAACAAGCCCGTGACTTTATTTTTTGGATTTTTTCAAAAAATTTGTAGCTTGTTGGATTTTTCCTAGGATGGGGAAGTTAGAGGGATACCAAAGGGACCCCAAAATATGATTTTGGGCCTTGAATCAGTTCTACTTACTTGGGAATAAAGAATTTGGTACATGTTATCAAAATTACCTTGAGGGGTGAATTTTGGATAACAGTTTCTTTTTTACCGGAAATACATTCAATATCCATTCTAAGAAGTCAATAGGTCTAATGAACCATGTTGCTAAACATCTTTCTAACTCTTATTTAACCGAGAAGATCCACCCATGCATGCATTTTTTTAAGCTTCGTATGATGGGATTTATATCTGTGTGAACAACTCACTTCCAATGTTGGATCTAAGCATGATATATCTCTATAAGACCATGAAATTATATCTGAAAATTTCTCTAAGAAGCAAGGTGAATGTCTTTTATTATTGTATTGAGAATGAAGCTCCCATCTTGACTATCTTTGGGTCTTTTTCCATTCCAATATTTACATCAATGGTTTCTTCTACCAACATTTTTGGCATATCCTCCATATGCGTAGTATCGGGAGGAAGGTTGAGATCTTCTTCCAAGGGTGTCTCTATGAGTTTTTACCCTTGGCATGGTAACTTTTCTTCTCTGTTGGTTTTTTTATTTGTTTGTTAGCCAACACCTCAAAAGGTTTTCATTGTGTGACTTGGAATTTTGCTTTTTCCAAGGATTTTTCATTGGAGCTTTTACCGTCACTTTTTCTTAAGTTTTTTTTACCACAAAGCTCAAATTTCTCTTTGAAATATTTGTAGGTATCTAATTCAATGTAGAAACCTTTCTTATGGTTTCTAATTGGAATTTTATCTCATATGCCCATGAATTCTATAATGGCATCATCATTCTCGAAGAGGTCCAATGGAACATGATGTTTTTGGTCCCAATCAACAAGGAAGGGTAGACAAGGTAAATTTTAGGTTCAGTGAGGGTTAAGGTAAGGACAATAATATCCATGAATAGTTTCATGGAGGCAAGATCCTCATATTGGCTACAGTGGTAATCGTGTCATTGTTTAAATAATCGAGCTATCCTCGCGCTCATAAAAGGTAACGTTTTGATCATTAGGGTGGGCCTCATATGTCCGAAAGCCAATACCATAGCGCTTTATTTTGAAATGTGGAAGTGGGACTGGATCCCTTGGTCCTTTCTCATATTTTCCACATCCTAGGCCTTGATAACCCATAGAAACATCATTCAACTAGACTTCTACTATTCAGGATTTTTTTAATACGTAGGCCGAGTGTCTTCGAGGAACCAAGTTGTATTTGGGTCTAACAATTCCTCTTCGCAATTAATCCCCTAAGTAGTAATTTTTCAATAGTTAGTTCATCTCTAGGCCACTTGAAATGAAAGTTGGGCTGCCTCTTGTTTCGGTGATAAAGATAAGTCTAAAACCGGAGATCTTGTTGCACATTATATTCTCCACAACCATAGTCTAGAATTTTCATCTCCCGTAAATCAAAGGGAGAGGTAGATGTAGAAGTCTCATGAGCGGAAGAACTTAGGGAGTCCGAATCTACCCGTAATTCCATAGCTTCGATTGAAGGGTAATAACTATATCAATGGATGGACATGTTTATTTACCTATATGTGTAAAGTTGTTAAGATCTCTGTAGTGAGCAAAGAGTTTTGGATCTCCGTGAATGGTAACAAGTGTGTCCCGTATGTTTTAACTTGATTCATTGATACTAGAATATGGATGGTATGGATTGTATGGCATGAATCCATGGGTGGACATGTAGTATCGTGTGCTGAAAAATTGGTCCTACTTTCATTGGCAATGTGATTTTGCTATCTTATTCTTTCTTGGCATTATCGTAAGTGGTTATGGTAATGATATGGGACTCTAGATCTTCCTCTGTGTGTCGTAACTATTTGATTAGTTTCAAGGTGCATATATTCAATCCGGACCAATTTCCCACAAGCTCCCATTTTATCTTCCGGGGGTAAAAATACCTCTATATACATGGGAAAATTATGTGTGTGATCTTCATTGGGGATTTTCTTATGGTTAAATAAGATTTATTCACTTAGTGCAATATTTTCCACTTGCAGCTTGTAAATGTGAAGGGTGTATTTCCATTGGCACTTCGACCCCCATAGAGTTTTGTATAGGATTTCTTTGTGTACGTTTGATATGTTAAGAAGATTTAACATTGAAATCTTGGAGACGTCTTCTCAAGTTGCTTTAGGATATTAGACCTGACCATCCTAAGGGATAGACAAAGGAGGTTCGTGATTTTGAGATGATCTCACCTTGTTACCACAACATAATATTTTCTCTTGATCCTAATGGTATTCACATTATCGTTAGAAGAGAAAAAACATGCAATATGTGAGTTGTAATGATTGTTGTCACTTTTGGTATATAGATAGTTTGTGGATTTGTATCTTTGATGACTCTCCCAGATCTGAATTCTTCTCATTAGAATTAACATGATTAGGGAATGGTTCTTTTAATATTCCCATATTTTCATTCAAAGTGTTTGACTTTTCTCTAATGCATCAACTTCTATCTCTCTGTTTTTGATAAGATATTGGATGTAGTGACAAATTATTAGGCACCCATCCATCTTGTTTCCATTTACACAATGAAAATCACAATATTCGCACTCTTTATACTATGACAATTTAGGAGATTTGTCATCAAAGGGTTGCATTGTTGAATAATTCACCATATGGACCGCATCTAATTGTTTCAAGATTGAAAATAAATACTCGTTAAGAGGAGTGAAGGTTCTATGTTTAGGTGGTGGTTAAAAAGGGCCTTTGGTCAGTTTAAAAGGTTAACCCACTTGAACTGTTTGTACCGTTTGGAATCCATGATCCCATCTCCCAATACGTTTTTGTTTTTCTTGAAGATATTTGGCTTTTCTACTAGTTTAGAATTTTGATTATCTTTGGAAGATGATTTGATTGTTCCCTTTAGTTGAGGGCATTTTATATTTGTATACGTTTTCAATAACCTCTTCAAATGTATGGACACAATACATTTGTAAAGGAAAAGCAATGTCCAGATTTATATTGGGTGCAAATATGCTCAAAGGCTATTTTTCAGGGAAATGCGCAAGGGAAGTGGCTGGTTATCCCCCTCCATATTTTTAATAATCTCACAAATGTTTCTTTAGGATGTTGTTTAGTATTACACAAGTTTTCCATAGTTATGTCAATTTCCATGTTTGATGAGAAATGTCGAATGAACCTCTCTACCAATTCGGACGATGTGAATACGGATCCACGAGGTATGCGAGTAAGCCATTCTAAGGCTTGGCCTCCCATGATTTTTGGAAATAGCTATAGGAGGTTATTATTTCTATAAGTCACTTATTGGCATGCCATGTAGAAATATTTCACATGATCATGTGGGTCATCTTTCCCTCTATACTTTTCAAACTTTGGCATGTCAAATTTCTTGGGACTACGTTGAAGAAACATATTTTTTTGAAATGGACGGGGACATAGTTCTTCATATTAATATCTCTTACTATGACCTCCACTATTTTCTTGAAGGATTACAAGTGTTACTTTCATGGATTGCAGTTCCCATCAAAAAAATTGGTCCTTCGTAGGAGAAGGTGGCATGTATACATGACTGTTCTTTGATATTTCACCTTCTTGGTTTTCTATGTGAAGTTAACTACTTCTGATTTTAGGTTTCTCCTTATGTACATTTTTGTTTGTTTACTTATGTACATGAGATGTAAGTAAGGCTAATTATAGATTAAAGTTTTGAATTTTTTTTTGAATAGTGAATTATTCTTCATTGGGTTCTTTGTAATCTTCATCATGTGGGGAATGTTCCACGTTTCCATGTTCTAATCTAAATCTAGGTGGTATCTTGATGAATGGAATTTTATAACCCACCATGTTGTTATTTCCTACATTGGATGTGGAAGCATGTCCATGTGTTAGGATGTCTTCCATGTTGATGAGAGGTTGTTCTTCCTTATTGTCTTTGTTTGTAGGTGGAATTGTCTCATGTTCTGTATTCATCCTAGTTCCTAATTCCACTACTCTATCTAGCACCGGTATTTTTTTATGAAAAGGAATTCATCTAATAGGGCGGGGTAAAAATAAAGCTCGCATATGGTGATCCTATTTCATTGCCACTATGATTTATCATTTCTTTTGTTTCTTTTTCTGTGGAGAAAAGAGGTCTCAAGTTATGCTCTATAAAGGGATTTGACCCTTATTTAGTGGAAGTTTCTCATGGTTCTTTTGTTTCGATTACTTGTTTTCTAGCTCCAAATCTTGTTTTGGGGGCCATGATGTATTATATCTTCACAAAGGTGTTTTAAATTTTTTTCAAGAGGTATTAATCAAACCTAAGTGACATGATCAAAAATGTCAAAGAATGTCAATAGGTCGAAGTATAATGAATGTCAAAGGATTAATGTGACAAAGTGATTTTTCTAAATGAATAAGTGAATAGTGACAAATAAGATATAATGACATAAGGTTTAGTTATAGACCAATCAATCAAATGATGTACTTTCTAAGTCTGTTTCCAAATGGTAGTTAGTATTTCAAGATGATTAAGAAAATGTCACCATTTTTGTCAAGTTCAAAGAAATTAATAAGGCGTAATTAATAACAATAAGTTAATGTGACCCCTAAACAATGTATACCACAAGTGAGTATAAATCCAATCAAGACCTATATCCCAAAAAGTGGCAGTTATGATTGTGAATGACACAACAATACCACCAAGATATGTTAACCAAACTTTGTGAAAAAAGTAAGGTATTGATATAACGCACACAAATGGTAACACTCAACACTTTTCAAAATCGAGTTAGTAATTGAAATAAAAATAGGGATAGAGTATACAAAGGAATTGTTAGAATGTGTATAACATAATGTCATAATATAGATATTTAGGCCATTTTTCGAGAAACAAGATGTAAATACCGAAATTGTAGCGACACGATATAAACAAAAATAATATTTCAAAGGAGAATCAAGGTGATGAATCAATCCTGACTACGACGATGATATCGACTTGGGTATCCGGATAAAGAAGGCTAACAATGATATGGAAATGTCTCCAAACTCTTTAGACATTTATCAACTCAACCGCAAACATGGGTGAGCATAAACAGAGACACAAAAGTGGTGAATACAATCAATTAGCAAAACAAGGCTAGTCACTTTTCTTCTAATTAACAAAGTGTCAAAATAAAGTGAAGGAGGCAAATCAATTGGGGTGAAAAATGTTGGCCTCACTTTGGCGTAGTTTTACCTCACCTTAGGTTGAGTGAAAAACTAAAGAATAAGTAACGCTTCACACCTTTCATTATTACTAATGGCTCTCAACTAAAATTGGTTTTCAAATGGTCAAAGTTGGATCCTAGTCAAAGATAGCTTCCTAGGTGATTCACTCAAATATGTGTCAAAAGTTATCTAAGAGTGAGCTTGGTTTCCCAAGGTTTCCCAAGGATTATCCTCGCTTTACTTTATCCCCTTCAAGCATAGTGGGAAATAAATGTGTCCATCATGTACTCTCACTCGGGTCATGATACAAATAACTTTGACACCAAATCTCAAGTGTATACTAGTCAATTAGGTGTGTGGATAACTTCTCATTTCATCCAAAAGGTTTCCCCTCTTGCGTGGACTAATTTTTGGTTCCTAGGACCATCCCCATTGTTTTAGCTTAAGGCTTATGCCAAAGGGATTATGTCCTAGTTGTAAGCAGATGGGGTGTACGCTAATATGAACCTACAAATAGAATGTTTTTAATGTGATGTGTTTTTTTATATTTTAGACTTTATTTGGTTTATTCATTCACCATTTGGTAACCTACAACACAAGTGTATTTAGAAAATTTTGTTTCAAACTCCTTTCTTTGACAAGCATTTTTAGGTCATGCACTCAAGCGTTAATAGTTCTCCAAGAAAATCACACTTTTAAAAGAATATTAAGATTTTATTTTGATTCTCAATAACATCCAAGGATGAAAGAGAAGATCATACACAACAAATAATATAACTAAAAATTAAAGGAAATCTTTGCAATTAATGAACCAAAAAAATCTTGATAAATGTTCATTCCTTTAAAACCAAAATTGAAAGATGAAGTTTCTAATTAACCAAATGTTATAAAATTAATACTAAAGTTACTTTCGATTCTCAAGATTACCCTAAGGTGTAAGATAAGATAATACACAAAATTTAGCCCAACCTGGATAGAAATGAAAAACTTCAAATCAAAGGACCATAAAAAAATTCTTTGTAAAAGGTTTATTCCCTTAAGAAAAATGAATAAAAATATTTCAAAGGTAATCCTAATATTAAAAGGATAGAGATAAAAGGTCTTTTTGATTCTCAAGATCACCAAAAGGTGCAAGATAATATCATACACAATATTTTGTCTAAATTAAGTAAAGCATGGAAAAAACAACATTCCTCAAAACATTAGACATGACCAAGTTTACAATAAAGGGAACACCTAAAATTTATGTAATTATAAATCCCAAATTTATGTTTTCATTGTATATTTGACTACATTACCTTTCCAAAGAAAAAAAAAAATCATTTCGATTTTGGGAGAAAATTTTACGGTCTTCATAAGATGGGCTACAAATATGCTCTTATGCTCATGGGTATGCACTTAACGTGTATTCAAAAATGTGAAACAACCGTCTATTAATCTGCAAAAATATAAAAATTTCCAACCAAGATTCAATTTTGAGAATAACCCATCACATTAGTATATGAATATAAGACTCAACACTATCAAACATTAACATGTACAATCAAAAACTTAACATTTTGAAGAATTGACAAAACTAGCATGTAGAATGATGAAAAAATAAACTCTAAAAATGAAAACATGGAGAAATATTGAAATTTTCTCACCAGATTCAATTTTACAACAATCCACCACAATAATATGTAAATAGAAGACTCAAGCACTATCAAACACTAACCTCCATGCTCAAGAATTTAAGATTTTCAAGAAATTGACAAAACTAGCATGTAGAATGCCGAAAAATGAATCTCTAAACATGAAAACATGGAGAACTATTAAAATTTTCCCATCAATATACCATCATGGTTAGAGCTTAATAAAAACTAATCTATTAACATATTTGCATTAGAACATGAAATTAAGATTCGAACTAAAATGCTAAACAAATTAACCTCTATATCTAATTGAAAACTAATGAAATGAACCTATTTAGATCCTTAGTAATCAAAAGGGTTGATTGTATACTTGAATCTAAAGGTTTTCAAGAATGGATTATTTTCAATCCATGACTACACGACCATTTGACATACCTCCATCTGACTTCAAAACATGGATGGATGAATGCAAGAAATGAAGATAGCTAGCTACTCTAATGGAATAATTCTCTAAGAATAAAATGGCTATAGTATAAGCTCTATGCTAATTTAGGTGTAAGTGTAAAGGTTATAGGATGGTTCCTTTTATAACCCAATGGTTTGAAGAAGCTTTGCATCCTATTGTTTGTGAGATAATAGAAACTCTAGGTTAGTTATGGATAAGCATGGTTTAATAGTGGTTGCGATTATCTTAGGAGAGTTTAGTTTGTCCTCGAGTGAGTCACGGGGATGTAGGTGGTTTATTAACTAACCAAAGTGATTAATTAATAGGTGTGAAAGATTATAGAAGCTTTTTAGAGGAATAGTTTTTATGATTTATGTTTTTTTATTATTGGCAAATAGTTTTTTGAAAGGGACTATACCCTTGAATACAAAAGAAGGCCTGAGAGCCGGAATAAGAGTGAGAAACAGAGAGAATGGATCAAGATCCAAGTGTTACAATGAAGCTCCAAGTAGCTCAGAAACAACTACTCAATCGAGACAAAACAACAAAACAACAGCAAAAAAATAGCAAACCGACCGCAAAGAAACAACAGAAAAACAACAAAAAAAGAAGTGAAGCATCCAGAACTACTTCTTGGTAGCTTTATCGATACTGATCTTGATTTTCTTCCAGGCATGAAACATACCCAAAGCAGTCATATGGGCAGCATCAGTCTTATCAAGCTCCTCAATGGTTCTTTTGCTTTCTTTTTCGTTGCCCCAAAGTGTAGCCGGGACACCGCTGAGGTTGGAAACACTTTTGGCATGGCCCTGGATGAACTCCTCAATCACCCTAAAGGCTACAATGTTGTAATCATGTCTAGTCTTGGCCTTCCCTAAGCGGGAGTCTAAGGAGGTCAGCTTCTTGTATATGTCTTCAATCTGACTGCTATCAATGTTCCCCTCCTCCTCCATGCTTTTCTTGCCTTTCTGTTTAGCTAGGTTCTTGACCTCATCCTTCAGCAATTTCATCTCAGCTTCTAAGGCCTCCAACCTCTTAGAAGAGCTATCCATCCGCACCTCCCGGGGACTGGCACTACTGATGTTCAGCAGGTCATGTGCAATCTCAAGTTCAAAAGGCTCCTTCTCCACAGAAAGAGTCTCAAGGTTGAGCCTCCTGGAAGCCCTGGTGACTGGTCTCTTAGAGGTAGAGGCGAGGTGGGTGATGGGAGCAGCAGCAGGGGGAATGGAAGGAGAAGTTAGTGCAGCCGGCATGGGGGTGGCAGCAACGGTGGAGGGGGCAGCAGCAGGGGCAGCAGGAGAAACAGGGCTGGCAGCAGCAGAGCCCATCAAAGGGGGAGCCGGGCTAGGAGAGGAAGGAAGACCAGGGTACTTCAGTAGGCAGCATTTATGGATCAACAAAATAAGACCTTGATGCAAGGGAATCACCCGGGTGTGCTTCTGAAACTCCAAAATGGAGCGTTCAAGGGAGTTCAGCAGATAATGGGGGAAGCAAACCAATCGATTCCTACGGAAGTGGTTTAAAAAGATAAGATGTTTAGCAGGGACAGTGACAAACCTACCTTCCAAGGAGATGAATCGAATCATCATACGAGTGACCTCATCATAGGGTGATGGAATTGAGCTGACAAGCAGGCCCACTGTGCTAAATGTGAGCTTCTCAGTTCCCTCCACAAATCTTCTTTCTTCAGCATCTTTGTCAACCCTTTTGTTGAAGAAGCGGTACCCCTCCAAACTAAGGCCGGTCGCTTCAGCAATGAGATCTTCATTGACTAAAATCTTCTGACCCCCATAGTCGACAGTCCGCTCTTTCCACTCCTTAGCAAAGCGTACAGAAATGCTTTGGTCATGTCCCTGCACCTTATCAATGAAGTTGGTGAAGCCTCCTTTGCTGAGAGTGTTCCAAAGCTCTGTATTTTCCTTCCAGTCGGGGTCTGCGCATGGTTCAATTTGGCAGGGAGGCCCTCCCATCTTCTCTGTGATATACTGGTTACAACAATTTCTTAAATTTCTGTGAGCGTAGAGAACTGTCCGCTTCTTGCTGTTGAAGGCCGCACAAAACTGGGAACTATAGCCGTTGTTCTTCTCACGAAAATTCGGATAATATAGTTGAAAACAGAAGATGAAACTAGTGAAATACTAAAATCTTAAATTTTTCCCTAAGAAGAGAACTCGAGAAAACTACTACTAATTTTAATAGATACGTCAAGTTATTGAATATCTTTGAAGTATTTTAGTGATCTTCTAGTTCTTTCTCCTTTACTTAGAAATCGATTTTGTGATAGAATCATGTTTGAGGAAACCTAAGAGAATAGTACCATGAATTATTTGAATTAAATTACTGAGTTACTTGGTTGTATCTTCTTGTTGACACCATTCCTTGTTAGGAATATAAATGAGGCTTGCAAAGCTTACTTACCTCCCTTACCCTCACCACTTGGTTTTGATTTAGTGTGGTGGATATTAGTGATCTAAGGTTACTCAAATTATATTTAGATAATGCTTATACTGGTTGATTCCTCAAATACATGCATATTAACTTGTCATCTCTATTTCAAATATGTTAACATGAGTTAAAAGGTTGCGTGATGAGGCAAACGTTACTAGTATTGTTTCCATTACTTCTTGTTTCATTGTTGTTGTGATGAATGCTATTGATATAATGAGAATATGTTGTTTTATATTGATGGATCATGTTGTTATACAAAGTATTCACTAATTATCAAGATTTTGAGTTATAAATTGTTGACATTTGGATAATGCTTCTATATATCATTGGTAGAATAGATGTGGTAAAATTTTATTTAGCTGATATTGTTTAGTCATTTTTCATTATGATTTATATGGATATTTTATCATGTCAAGTATATTTGAGGTTTTCCTTGAGTGTGCAAGATTTTCAGAGTTACACCGCTTGCGAACATGGGACTCGAACTGCAAAGCACAACAAAGGATGCCTAAGCCATCTTGTTGAACCCTTTATCTCACCTTGTTTCATTTTGGCCATTGTTTTCAATTGGGGAATTTGGTTGATTCTTGCATGTGAATTTGATTTATTCATATTATTATTTCCCTAACCTTGAAAACCATGGCAAAATTTAAATTACTTCAATATTAACCTAATTTTTATTTCTTTGTGTTAATGAGGTCATTTGGGATGATGTGTGTTATGGGGTGTTGTAGTGTCTTGATATTTTTAAAGAATATCTTTGGAGTTTATAAGAAAATTTGTGGGGACCATTCGTCACCTTGATTTTCTCTTTCAAATCCTAAATCTCTTATTTAACCTTTAAGGAAATTTTTGAAGGCTTGTATTTAAAAGGTAAGAGTCTTCTTAAGCTCAATAAAGGTCCATGAGACCTAACCTATGTGTGGGGGAAGGATTTTGTAAATCCAAAAATCCTCTTCCTCACTCCACCCTCTCTCAAGGAACTATCAAATTTTTTTCTCCTTGTTTCACATGTGTGGTCTTAGGATATTGTTTGGACTTTGAGGTCTAATTGGGACTTTGTCCCCTCTTCCATCTATTATTTTCGGGGACATGGAAAGTGACTTAGGTGACATGGAGGGTTTTCTTATTTGTAAGGGTGACACATGTCACCCTCTCATGGTTTTGTGGGAAGGATAAGTGTTCTATATCTTGTTTGAATTTTGATGTATGGGTGATTTTTATGGAGAAATTTGGTGGGGATATTTGGGAGCTTTAAGAGAAAAGGAATTAGGATCTTGTGGACTTAATCTTAGAGTATGAGGTGGGACTCACACCTCATTTTATTTTCATTTAGAAAACTTGTTTGTATTTGTGTGTATGTATGATTTGTAATGATTTTTATTTATAGCTTGTTTTTGGGATCCTTCTTACTCTTGGGTATTTGCTTGGTTTGAAAATTTTGCCTAAATTTTATTTTCTCCTCCACTTTAATGGGGTGTGGATTTTGAGTGGAGATTTTGAATAGTTGAATACCCTCATCTTCATGGCTTATTTTGTAAGCCATGGATGTTTTGTTTCTTTTCACATGAGGGGATAAATGAGGTATAAGGTTTGGATGTTTATGATTACTTTTGGAGATACTACTTAAAGGTTTTTGGCACTCTTGATATTATATATTTTGGCTCTATATGATTCTTCTCACCTCTTCTCATTCCCATTTTGTCTCAGTGTTTTTGGTGGATTTGGATTTGGTTAATTTTCATTTTTATTTTCTATTTCACATCCTTGTTTATAGTGCTTCAAAACCTTGTTTTTGCCTTGGCATATTTTTTTAGCATGATCCACCCCTTTTCCATGGTCTTGGGGGAGGCTAGTATTCTTTTATTTTTGAATATGGCATGTGATTATGCTTTTAGGTTGGGAGGAATATCATACCTTCATTTTGTGGTTCTTGGAGCATGATGTCTATGAATATTTGAGTTTCTTGTGGACTTATTTTTGAGGGATGTCTAGCTGGAAGGTTACCCAAACATTTGGCCATGTTGTTCCCTTATTTGGGAGGTTTTCTATATTTGGATTTTTTTATATTTATTGTTAAATGGATATTTTTGATAAGAAAATATATATTGAGAGGAAGGTTACATAAGATTGTAAAATAGGTGTTTTAGAGTTGTTTATCCTTTGTATTCTATGGGATACTTAAGTTGTTTTCTCTCCATTATCTTATAGTATTGCTTAAGAATGTTTCTTCCTTTTTGAACCATGGACAAAATGTAAAAGATAAGTTTATTAGAAGTGTACTAAATTTATTATTCTTAGTTTATTGAAGTAGCATTCTTGTATTCAAAATCAAAGGAAAAAATTCATTCATACTTCCATTTCTTTATCCAATGAAATTTTCTATATTGTGAATTTTTGAAAAATGGAGAAAGAAATTTACTAGTGCGTTGTCTTATTGTTTAGTTTTAAATCTGAAAAGGTTAAAAGAAAATTATATTTTATTAATAGTTTCGGAAAAAACTATTTTTAAAGTATATTATGTACCTTTCTTTATCTTGTCTGCAATCAAATTTTGTATAATCATTTAAGTAAGAAAACTGCATTTATTTAGAAATTTTAGATTGAATATGGTTTTTTGTATATAAAAAGGTATTGATGAGATTTAAGACTAATTTCCCTTCTCTTCCATTATGAAATCATATTTTGATCCTTTAAATTTATGTAATACATCTATACACCTACACCTACACCTACACCTACACATACACATACCCATACACATACACATACATACACATACATACACATACACATACACATACACATACACATACACATACACATACACATACACATACACATACACATACACATACACATACACATACACATACACATACACATACACATACACATACACATACACATACACATACACATACACATACACATACACATACATACATACATACATATAAATAAATAATAAAATGTGAATCTAGTTTGTGCTTAAAAAAGTATGCTAAAAAAGAAATATTAAATATTCTCATACAGATAATATACATGTGTGTGTACATTTATATATAGATGTGCGGCCTTAATGTTTCTTTATAGACTATCATTTATTATAGCAGTTGACTGTATATATATATATATATATATATATATATATATATATATATATATATATATATATATATATATATATTCATTTCATGGATTGCGTATTATAACAACGACTTGTATATATATTTTATTCATGGACACCATATTATAGCTCAATGTAATTGTAATATATATGTATAACAAATATAATAAAAAAACTTTGTATGGTGTTGAGCCATCACTATGGGTGGAGGTGCCATGACCTAACCATGCACCACTCCCTAATCCTTAACACATCGCCACATTATGGTGTGGATGGCACAAATTTCCCATCCTCCATGGAAAGACCATCATATTATACCCTATCACGCCTACTTCTTTTTTGCAACTTGCAACCACTCCAACCTCTCTTATCTACTGTTCAATAATTGGGTATTCACCCCCATACAAAAAGAAAACCCAACAATAATATTCAATGAAAAGTTTCTAATTGATGGCCACTGCGTAGGAATAAAGATCACTCCAAATACAAAAAAAAAAATTCCTCCATTAAAACCCTACCTCCTTCTCCATGTAGTAGACCTAGGTTAGAAGAAAAGAAAAAAAGAAATTAAAATAACATAGAAAAAGTAACAAACGAAAAAAAAATGTGACTTAGCATGATATTAGGGTTTTATAAGTCAACTTTAATCCGATGGAGAAGATATATTTAATCCTAGGGTCATAATTGACCCTCACACTTTATGATTTCGTGGGGAAATAAGTGAAGTGTATTAAAATAATTATATTCAAACCTTATCAACTTTATAAAAATTAATGGCTATGATTATAATTGTTGATTTGGAAATGGATGGTCATGGGTTTCATTTGGTTGACCCAAATGGAATCCCATGAACCTTTATTTTCAAGTATTTAAAAATAGTAATAATAAAATATTAATTGGTTAATAAATAAAATAAATAAACTATCATAAATTTAATGATCCTAGCAAGGACACCTTAACCGTTGCTATCGCTTACCATTGTGACCTCTTAGGTTTTCCTTTGCAAAACGTTGAGGTAATTTTGAATCTACCGTAAAATTTTAATGGAAAATTTTACGACCCATGTTAATCGTAAAGAATCGAACCGTTAGATGCGCTTTTGGAAACTTTGGCTATATTTAAAATTTTATAGCACCGATAACATTTTTTCCGTAACTACCTAAGGAAAAGAGTAAGAAATGAATTAACTATTGTTACGACACACGATATTTATAATAAAAAACAAAATTACCTGAAAATAGGACTCCTTTAGTCATTTCATCTTGGATTTTATTGGGATAAATTTGGGGCATTACGGTTGGTATCGAGAGAGGTTTAAACACTTGAACCTCGGTGTTATCTTGGTAAGAATATTAGTTTCTCATCGACACTTAGGTTTCTTGTGTTGCATTTATCGACGTGTTATGGGGGTTCAATGGGATTGCATTTAGATCCATTTATTGTAATATATATTTCTCCCAACAAGTATATTGGAGTGGATCCATTATCTCGTGTTATAGTTTTACATTGTGTCGGGACCAGAAGAGGACTTCATTGAATGTTTGGTTGTTTTTCTTGGAGTAAATTAGGAAAAATAGTTTATGGGTGACACTTAGAAACCATTATAGAGAATAACTAAAGATTGTTTAATAATTCTTGACCCTTATATCATCAATGGTTAGGAAATTTATCTTGGTATTTGATGTTTGTTATAGATGTTGATAGTTTTAGTGCCTTGTAGGAATATTTTTCTTCTTGGGAGAGAAAATATCATGACATATGTCTTATTGTATTTATATTATCTTTTTATATATTGAAATCCACACTTGATGATTAGTACCCCTATAGGTATTCCACGAAATGTTGTGTAGTGATTTTGATGTGGATATTTTCATATGTGGTATATTTGTAAACTTGAAATCTCATAGCCAACATTTTATTTTTTGACTTATTGGAAATCTTTGGGACTCTTCTTGTCAATTTCGGACTTATTGCAAGATTTTGTAGTTTGAATGCGGGTACTTAGCCATTTTTTTTTTTTTTTTACGATATTTTATCAATTTTATCTCTTTTGGTTACTTGAAGCACATTATAATGAGCTCGCATTCATGTTTGCAATGTGGCATATGTTCTTTTGGGAGGGATATATTTAATAATTTTTTTGTTTAATTATAAGTTTTTCATTTATTAATCTTTATACCTTTTTATTTCTTATAATTTAATTTTTACTTATTATTTTAGTAAATATAAGAAATTAGGGTCATCTGCGCACCTCATGGAACTAGTCTCATAGCTCCATTATTCATGATTTAGAAGATAGTTTTTCATATTCTTATATGGTTAGTACATAGGTATTTTTAGGATTTCAACATTCAATCTATTTTTTTATCATTGAAATTCTACAATCGAAGTTTATTATTTGAAATAATATAGTCATTATTTAATTTTTTCAACCGTTTTGAATTTTTGACATTTTTATGAATGTTATTGTGTCAAAATTCTATTTTATAAACCTAAAAAATCCCAAAGGTAGCAATAAATACTCAAAAATATGGACTCATGAAATTCCTTATGACACATAATAAATCAAAACACATTTGTAATTTTTATCGATTTAAATAATCAAGGGAATGGTCATCATGATGTATTTGAAGGATCCGAAGCATCATGAGGAAAATGGGTGTAATCAGAAAAATAATGAGGTCTATGGAAGGTCTGAAATATCAAGAGCTTCATGACGATTCAAATAATAAAGGGAATGGTCATCCAGAGAATGATAAGAGAATCTCACCATGAGTGATGGTGGAAATCATCTCATGCTAAAAAACAATGCATATTTTATTAGAGTGTTTCTAAACACTTTATAAATGTTTGGTAATGAAATCACATCTCGCATGTCAAGGAGGTGGAATTTTCATTTTTTTAAGTACATTATGGAGGTCAAGAACATAGAATTCATTATCGTACACTCCTCCAAGATTCATTGAGGGATAAATCCTTCTATTAGGAGGAGGAAACCTATCTCCATGAGGAGAATTTAAGAAAAAGGTTTTGCATATATCATAAGCAGCATGCTTGCACTGGGTGACATCTTGGGCGGGGAGGTGAAATATAATACTAAGAATAGATCATCATGTTAAAAGTTGAAAAGTGAGGCTCAACGAGTGAATTAATGATCATCATATGCTGACTCTACCATTGTGTCCAAATCTCTTCAAGAAACAAATTAAATTGAGCTAGTCAGGCTACTGAGTCATCTAGGACCATCATCTGTGAGGGATTAAGAGGTCACCTATTCTCATGAAAGGGATATGTGAAAGAACTGCATGAGAATCCTAAATTTGATTCCATTCAAGGAGGATTTTGAAGCCTTAAAGCGTAAGATGATGATCTTCATCTGGATATTTTGTCATGTGAATTGAATAACCCATAAATACAATACTTAAACCATGGAAACAAAGCCACAATGTAAAATCATGCTCCCAAATCTTCTTGAATCCCTCTCCGGGACAACCTACTTCCTATGTAATGATCAAATTTTCATTGAAGTATTCCTAATACATTGGGTGAACATGAAAAAGGTCAATTATTCCATTCATTGAAGTGCGAAGAAATGCTAATTCTCTTGTAAGCCTAGAAATGCCAATTTTGGCAATTTAAGAGCATGTGCACATCGTCTGGGAGGGTTTTGATGAGGTATTAAGTATCTAAAGGTATTATTTGAAATACGTTAAGTTGTTGGACGTATTTTATGAATATTTAGGAGAGTTTTGTTCATTCAAGGATAGTTTTTGAACAACAGGTTTTTAGGTGCAAGGAATGAGAAGTAAAATTTTGAACATTGACTTCTTCAACTGATTCCAAGAGATCCATAAGGAGTTAGGATGAAAATAAGTAGGCTTCATATTTATTTAAAAATATTTTACATTGTTGGAGGATCTATTTTTATCCAAGGCCACACAATCATTTCATAATATCAAGCAATACATACCTCCCAAGAGTGTTTTAAAATACTTAATTAGTGCTTGGTAATGAGCTCAATGCATTTTGGATGTTGGGAACATGTGATTAACCTTCAAGTTCTAATTCCATGTGGATAAAATTGATCAAAAGGGTCTTCTTCGCAATGGTATCAGAAGTTTCTCCATATCCAAATTTCAACCTTACATCCACCTTTCAATAAACCAATACACCTTACCAAAGCACACCTCAATTATCCATTACTCATTTATTCATCATCTTGATAGATTTTAAGCTTTTGATTTTTAAGACTCTTTGTTTTCTCAATATATAAATTTTTTTATCAACTATGTTTTTAACCTTCACCTTGACTTAAACTACTTAATATTCTTTCCTCTCATATCAGCATGCTTATCCCTCTCATAATCACTAATACAAATACTTCAACTCTTCCTCTTTCACTTAAGTATTTTCATACAAACCCTTTCTCTAGACTTCTTCATGGCATTGTGCATGACAACCAATTAAGGTCTTCTAGATCAAATTTTTGTAAGGATTTTACCCTTTTACTCAAGGATTCAAAACATTATAACACAACTCCTTTAATGATAGATACAAATTCCTTATGATTTTCTTTCCTAGAAAACTATTTCTCAAGGTTGGTATTGATAGTCACAAGAAATAAGCATGATTTTATGTTACTTCCTTTAGCTACTAACCACTAAAAATATATCCTTATGCCCTAATTTTATGAGTCCTTAATGCCCTTAGGCCTTCCTCCAACTTGTTAGAGACTCCAGCAACTTCAAACACATGGAATAAAGACTATTTTTCTAAAAGAACATCCTCCTTAGCCCTCACACTAGGCATTAACATTGTTAGAATACATTTACACATTCCTTTACTTTTATTATTATTCTAACATGTACTATGGATTTTGAAAATCTTGGTCTTATTATTACCTTTTTACACACTTATCAAGGACTCTACCAGTCATAAGTATTAAATTTTACAATGAATATTTTACTCTAGGCCATTAAGACTAGGAACACAATTAGGATTGCGAACAAAAATTCAATTTAAGATATCCTTCTTTACTTGGATTATTACCTTTTCTTGACTTTTGCAACACCAAGTCGTCATTATCAATGCCCTAAAATAGACTCAAGGATTACATTGAATCATTATGTTCATGCTACATACTACTAAACTTCTAAAACATGGGATAGTCTTTTCTGAGTAAGTCTTTCTATCTATTTTCCATTCCTTGGACACTATGTAGGTTTTGTGAATCCTTGAACACCATTATAGATAAGATGAAAATCCAAAACAAGATATTTACATGTGAAAACTATTTGTAAAATAGTCTCTAACCTCCAAATATTATATCTCGATTTGAGAGGAATGTGCGACTTATCACCTAATCTTATAACATACCTAGAACTAGTTCAAATATTTAAATTATAAATTTCTAGGAAAATCCCTTTTATTCCCTATGGAGTCCAAATTGACTTCTAGAATCCATGAGCATCTAAAGTGGACCAAAGACACCACTAGTCACCTAAAGAAACCAAAATTGATTATTAAAAATATGCTCTTCCATCACCAATGGAAGATTGTGTAGTGACTAAGAATCTTTATTTTCAATTAAGGGATTAGTTTTCATGATTCAAAAATTTTAATTTCCATTCTAGTTATTTTGGCCATTCTGGAGCTAATTAAACACCCTCCGAGAGAGTTTATGAAAGATAAGCATCAAGAGGAGATGTTGGGGAATATTGGAAGTGTTAAAGGTAATTTAGGAATATTTAGGAAAGGTTTGATAATTCAAGGACTATCTGCTCAACAACATGTTTTCTAAGTGTAGAGAAAAAACACTATAATGGTGAAACTTGAGTTCTCTCGAAGATTTCATGAGCTATGTAAGGAGTTAGGAGGAAAAAAGTAGGAATTGAAAATCTATGTGAATACTCTACATGATGGAGACATCCATTTTTCTCTAATAATTAAAGGTGTGATGAATAATTTAAAACAGTGAAGCTTCCCCTTTTGGTTCCAAAACAACACTTCACCAATGCAACACTTCATGACAAAAACAAGGAACTAAGAATTAACCTTCATGCTTCTTGATGATAGAATGCACGTGTTGACTCTCTATGCCACCCAAACACCCTTTGCCATCAATACAACTTGACATCAATGACAACACCAATAACAATGTCTAATACGTGTGTTTTGATTTGTTATGTATTATAAGACATTTCATAAGTGCACATATTTGAGAATTTGTGCTTTCCTTTGAGAGTTGTGAGATTTGTAAAATCTAATTTTGACACATCTAACACTCTTAAAATTTTTACTATACAATCCAAAAGTCCCCAAAACTTAAACAATGACTATATTCATTGCCAAAATCGATATGTATTATAGAATTTAAATGTTAAAATATTTAGGCTAAATGCCAAAATCCTAAAAATTACCTATTTAGTAACTAGATTAGATTAAAAAAAGCTATGAGACTAGTTCCATATGGTTGATTGACCCTAATGTCTTATATTTACTAAAATTAATTTATAGCGCTAATGAAAATATTATATTTAAACATTTATTTTGTATATATAAGCCTACCACAAATACATATAATTCCTATAACCTAAGGAACATGAGCCCGTTATAACGCGAGTGCATTATAGCGTGCTCGAATTATAATGCACCCATGTTTCCTAACATTATGCTCCCAAACAAAGAATTTATAGTCTTGGAATTTCTTTGGATTTTGAAACCTACGCCTTGGACCTATAACAACACAACAACCTGTTTGTTTTTGAGAAAATATGTAAAAAAATCAGCTTCCACCATGTGAAATCCTACAAAAACATTTTCTACTTTATTAAAAATTTACATACAACATCAAGAAAACTATCCTCTTTCAAAATATATACTTTTTTATATTTGTACAACTATTATAAGGTTTCTATTTATATTTATTTCAAACTATGTCCTATAATACCTCTATTTTAAGGGATTGTAAACACTTATCTTTTGTCATTTTTATTTTGATTCACTCATCGTAATAGAATAAATATTATCTTGTCACAAACTAGGACTAATTCTACACATATTAAAAAAAAAGAAATCTAAAATCCATTTTATTCCCTATGGAGTCCAAATGGACTTCTAGAAGCCATGAGCATCTAAAGTGGACCAAAGACACCACTAGTCACCTAAAGAAACCAAAATTGATTATTAAAAAGATGCTCTTCCATCACCAACGGAAGATTGTGTAGTGACTAAGAATCCTTATTCTCAATTAAGGGATTAGTTTTCATGATTCAAATTTTTTAATTTCCATTCTAGTTATTTTGGCCATTCGGAGCTAATTAAACACCCTCAGGGAGAGTTTACGAAAGATGAGCATCAAGAGGAAATGTTGGGGATTCTTGGAAGTGTTAAAGGTAATTTAAGAATATTTAGGAAAGGTTTGATAATTCAAGGACTATCCGCTCAACAACATGTTTTCTAAGTGTAGAGAGAAAAAAACACTCTAATGGTGAAACTTGAGTTCTCTCAAAGATTTCATGAGCTATGTAAGGAGTTAGGAGGAAAAAAATAGGAATTGAAAAGCTATATGAATCATGTACATGATGGAGACATCCATTTTCTCTAATAATTAAAGGTGTGATGAATAATTTAAAAACGTGAAGTTTCCACTTTTGGTTCCAAAACAACACTTTACCAATGCAACACTTCATGACAAAAAACAAGGAACTAAGGATTAACCTTCATGCTTCTTGATGATAGAATGCTCGTGTTGACTCCTATGCCACCCGAACACCCTTTTCCATCAATGCAACTTGACATCAATGACGACACCAATGGAAATGTCTTATATTTACTAAAATTAATTTATAGCGCTAATGAAAATATTATATTTAAACATTTATTTTGTATAAATAAGCCTACCAAAAATACATATAATTCCTATAACCTAAGGAACATGGGCCCGTTATAACGCGAGTGCATTATAGTGTTCTCGAATTATAATGCACCCGTGTTCCCTAACATTATGCTCCCAAACAAAGAATTTATAGTCTTGGAATTTCTTTGGATTCGAAACCTACGCCTTGGAGCTGTAATAACACAACAACCTATTTTTGTTGAGAAAATATGTAAAAATTCAGCTTCCACCATGTGAAATCCTACAAAAACATTTTCTACTTTCTTAAAAATTTACCTACAACGTCAAGAAAACTATCCTCTTTCAAAATATATACTTTTTATATTTTTACAACTATTATAAGGTTTCCATTTATATTTATTTCAAACTATGTCCTATATTACCTCTATTTTAAGGGATTGTAAACACTTATCCTTTGTCATTTTTATTTTGATTCATTCATCCAAATAGAATAAAAATTATACAATCACAAACTAGGACTAATTCTACACATATTAAAAAAATAGAAATCTAAATTTTGATATTTTTGAGGTAGTTAGGGGGGCATGGTTTGATATCCCATAGTTTTAGAAATTTAAAATGATTTTACTTGAAAAATCATAAAAATTAAATCTTGGTTGACAATTCCCCCATTGGAAAAAAATTACCAACCGAGTCCTAAAAGTGCTTACATGTCTAAAAGGAGATTTCGAGTAGCTTGGTGAGCTACTCGATGAGTTGAGTCATGCATCGGCCGCCGTAAGTAAGTCACAAAGTAACTCGGGAAAGTTGGGAGGAGGAGCTTTTCAAAGTCGGGAGGACACATTGGCTCAGGCTCGAGCCCAAATGAGTTGGGCTAACCACACAAGGAGGATGATGAGCTAACGAAACAAGTTCCTGGCCCGAAATAAACATCCAAGTGTTCACTCACTAGAATATTAGCATCGGTGGAGTGCAGATCATCAGTTTATAGGAAGAATGAAGATCAGTTTAGTCGGCATAGAAAAGGAACTTAACCGAGCCAAATACATGATGAGTGAGAGCAATCACAGACAAAAAATGATTTCATAAGAAAGAAATGGAAGGGTGGTTCAGCTCCAAGCTCATAGGTGAGAAACTTAGAGGGAGCTCATAGTCGAGCTAGGTGAAAAAATGGGGACTCGGAAGTCTGAAATTTTTAGAGTTCGGAGGTTTTAGATTTCATGGTTTTAGTAGCCATGTAGGAAAAAAACTAGAAAAAAGGCCCAAAAACTTGAAACTCTAAAGTTTGAAAGGCTCGGAGGTTTTGGGGTCAACTCATATTTTTTTCGGTTCAATGACGCCATGGATCGGGGATGTCAAAGTCCAAACTTTGAAGTATGAATCTAGGATTTTAGAAGTTCATAGGTTTGAAGGCTTAGGGTCTTCACCAAACAAACTTAAATGCATGAGCCAAATTCTGAAATCCTAAAATCCCAAAGTCCGAAAGGGCTCGGTGTTTTGGGGTCAAACTTGAGTTCGGTGTCAATTTGGTAGGAATTTTAGACTTTTGGAGGTCTAAGTTTTGGGGTTTGTTTCAAGCTTAGGAAGCGAGAATCCCAAAAAGAAAAGGGTTTGAAACTGACGTCCGAGTTTCGGACTTAGGGGTTTGAGAGGTTCGAGAGGTTTTGGTGGACCGACGGGATTAACGGTGTCCCAAGAAGTACGAAAAGAGAAATATCTCTCGAAACTCAAAGTTTGAATATAAGAATTCATGGTTGATGAGTTTTAGAGGTTTCACACGCCTAACCAGCTAAACAATAACATGAACACCCGAAGTCAAAATGCTTGAAAGTTCAAAATTTTAAATTTCGAGAGGTTGTGATGCATTTTAGAGTCGAAGAAACAGATCCAACCACTCGTATTTAATTTAGTATGACACCCCAATCTTCAGATGGCCATAAATTTTGATTGGGAGCTCGAATTTACATAAGAAATACGAGTCTACCATTTTTAGAGGGTGTTTCCAAATTTCTCACCTATGCAAATGATGAAGGTATGGGCTTCCTTTCTTTCCCAACAAGGCATAATACATGGAGGTATAGGTTTTGCAGTTGTACCCATCATTATTGCATGTGAATTCAATGCATTTTAGGGTGGTTGAAGCAAGATTTTGAGTTTCTTCCCTCTCTCCCTTCTCTTTTTCTTCCTATATATTATAAGGAGGGCATTGTTATAATGTTGGATAATTTTACTTTACACCATCCCTTATTCTATTATTTGTAAGTGAATTTGTGGAGTTCAAACCTCCCATTCAAGCTGTAATGCAATTTTGTGCCTCTTGGCCATTGTAATGCACTGTATCAAATCTTTGGAGCAATAATATAAGTCTATGGATGAATTTCAACCCTCTCTCGTGTTCATTGTTTTCTTTTGATCTCTCATTGCAATCTTGGTTATCTATGCATGGTTATTGTATTACATGTTTAATGGTTAGTGGATTCTCATCAGTGGATTGATCTGTGGTGTATTTTCATCCTTCTTAATCTAATTGTGGTTTCCATCTCCATGTAAAGTAGGTGTTCAACATTCCTTTTGGTGCATCACCTCTATTAGTTTAGGTTTAATTTATTGTAATCTTCTTAACCCTATCTCCTTGGAAAGATAGAGTAGATTTTGGAGTAGATCCTCTACAATTTGGATGTGTGCATCAGAATAGAGGAATAGGAACCGACCTTCATCTAGAGGGTTATCTCAATTGTAAATTCCCACACTTTAGGATAACTCCATGTTTGACAAATCACATTGACTGCCTCAACCATTCATTTACAAGAAATTGGGGGTGATGTGCTTTTATTTATAACAAGGTTAACATGACAAATTTGATAAATAGAATATCCAAGAGCTCCTCTTTTAAAATTCAAGTTTAGAAGCCTTGCACTTTAAGTGGAAACAACATGACCACAATTTTACAAATGTAGCATCTTTCTTCATTTTCTTCAAAGCACAACTATGACGAAATCTTCACTTGAGCTCTATCATCTTCATCAAAATCCAAACACAACAACAAAAAAATGGAGTAGGCAACACTTTCCACCCAACCCATAATCCAATGAGGGAGAGAAGCCTTCTTTCTCATTATCCCAAGATCCCCAACAATGAAGCAATGAGTGGTATAAAACAACCAAGGTAAATTTACAAGGCTTCCACAAACAACATTCAAACCAACACATTCAACAGAATAAACACAATATCAAACTCACAACAAACATACAAGTTACCAAGCACAAAGGCTCCAAAATTAAGCAAAAAATAGAAAGGAACATGGGGATCCACTTATGCCTCCCAAGGGTTTGGGTTCCCACCTTTAATCCTCAAATAATTCAACCACATACCCACAATACGATTATGCCTCCTCCAAGAAAAACAACTCTTATTCCTCCCTCAAGAAAATAAAATTTTATGCCTCACTCACTCTTATGCCTCCCTCAAGAAAATAAAATTTTATTCCTCACTCACTCTTATGCCTCCCACAATAAAACAACAAGATAAGCACATTTTAATTATCACAAGGTGGGATACCCCAACCCAAATCCCTCCTAAAATTCCCAATTAAAAATCTTATGCCTCCCTCCAAATTATCCTCCTTTTCATATTTCCCTACAATACCTATGGGTAATTTTACTTCCCAAAACACACACACTACAATAATTCATTCACAAACCTATGCACAAAATATTAGCAAAAGAAAACATGGGTGAAGACGCTACCTTTCCATTGGAAGATTTTCCAATCCACAAGCAAGTTTCAAGTCTTTTTCATAGTCCAATCAAGCACAATCCAACTCCAAGCTCCAAATAAAACTCTCAAAGAAACCTCCTCTAAAAGCAAAAGTCTTGCAAAATAAAAACAAGTAACCCCCAAATCATCAAACAAACTTGAATAAATAGAAAAGAGAGGAGAGAGAGGTGATGTGGCTCCATGTAGGATGCCACATCATTTCTCCTCCACTCCACATCACATGGTCAAACCCAATCCCCAAAGCACAATAAATTGGTGGTTGAGGGAATGAAAACCCTCTTACACACTCAAACTCAAACCCACACCTCTAAAGGACAAAATTAAAAACATATGTAAGAAAGTGCAATAAATAGCACCTTTTTTTCTTACAATCACATAATGGGGTCTATTTTTGACCCCTTAACCCATATGGGTAGTTGGTAGGTGAAATTAAGAGGTGTGAGACAAGCTTAACTTGTCCCACAAGCCTAAAAATGGTCATTAAGCCCAAATATGAATTTGATATGTACGGTTGAGTACCCAACACTAAAAAGGCATAAAATCCTTTCCAATCCAACAAAACCAAGAACCATTTACTCACATTAATAACCTCCTTTGGTCACATCCCAAATTACACTAATTAATCAAGTTTAATCAACTTAAATTGAGCACTTTAACAAATAATAATAAAGGTGACTCACAATACTAAAATAATACAAATACTCACAAAATAAATAACATAAAAGGGAAACAACATATTTACCCAAGGTCACATTTGAGGCCACTCCCCAATGGGAACCTCCTAACCATATAACAATAACCAAAAACATACAATTACATAAGTCACTAAGGTGACTTATGTCAATATCCCAAATTCCTTCACTTTTGGTCTCCTATTCCCTTTTTGTTTGTTGTGTTACGATTTCTGCAAGAAAATAAAATAATACTTTTCTAGCCTCATGCCCATATTAATGAGATCGAGATAATAAAACACATATATATATACATATCAATTTACATAATCAATTATCATAACTAAACCATCACTAAAATCAAGTAATTCACTAATTGTTCACAATTCTAAATATTTCGATTTTATCAATTTATCAATTAGCAATAAGATAAAAAAACCAACTAAATCATCTAACACAATCTATATATCAAATCCAATGTGTCAATACAGTAGTAGCTCAAGATCATCAAATAATGATATGTCAATCCATGCATATAATCCACCATATAAGTCCCCACATATTCGTAATAAAAATATCTATAATGCCTATCAAAATACTAATCAAATATAATAATGTTAGTCTACCAACGCCTAATGATCAAATATGATAACAAAGTCCAGGTGTCCATTCCAAAGTAAGAAAAATCCTACTAAGGTCAATGTCGAAGAGAAGTGGGCACTACAAATATTTCTTGTATTTTCCTTGAATGTAAAAATGGGCATAGGGAAACATGTATGCTACTATAGAGTGGTTGGTGGTCCACTAGAATACCAATTTGAGAGTTTGTGAATCTCTTAGAAAATCACATACAAAGTGGTTAATGGCTCCACTAGAAAAACCGGTGGAGTTGATAAAACTCTTTGAAAACCATCATATCATGAGTAGGTACTAGAAAAAACTCATTGATGTTTTTACTAAGGGGGAGAATGTAAGGGATGATTTCTAGTTTAGTGCTCACATTATTATTTGTTAAATGTAATATTCATTTTTACATTAGTGAGTTTGAGTGATATTAGTGAATTTGTAAATTATTAATATTGAGATTATATAACTCATATTAATAATATAATATGAGATTATAAATAAATGTAAATGAGTTGTAATAAACAACTCATATAGAATATTGTAATAGTGAGTTGTGAGAACAACTCACATAGATAATGTGTGTGGAGATATTGGTGGGATTTGTTAGAGAATAGTGGTGGGTGATTATAGGAGAGCTATGTGAGTATATTGTGGGATTAGGGATTGAGTTTGATTTCTTATATTAAGGACATCATTCTCCTATATATTGTAAGCTTGCACTCTTTGTAATTTGTTCAATCATTATTCAATCAATAATATAGTGTTTTTTTTATAATCTAATCTCTGCAACTTGCAACTTGGTTTCATGTCTCTTATTTCTTTCTTCCATTTTATAATGTAATTATTGCTTATTTAGACTAGTTAAGCTATCAATTTCATAACACATCATATGTGATATCTTTTAGATTGGGAAAGAAATTCATAATTTCAGTTGGAGATGTTCCCCCAAGATTTTTGTACCCTAGACAACCTTAACTCTCCTTGTTTGCCACCTTTGTGACCCTATTTTATTTCACTCCTCAAAATTTAAGTTATTTACTACAAACCTACCAGCATTCTCATTGCACAACTCTTATGCAATTGTTAGTATAAAAATTATTAAGTATACCATGTGCCAAAGGGAGGAACTAAGAAACACCAAATCAAATAAATAATCGAGTACAAATGATTAATACAAATTTTTAGCCACTATATTCAGAGGACCAAACCTATTTAATAGTTGCACAGAAAATTGAACAAAAGGGTGTTGGATCGGATGCTTATTCACCTTCACTTATATCAATTTATAACGATACTCGCATGGAATGTGTTTACCAATGAGATTTGCGTGGAACCTAAAATGAAAGATTCTATCTAACCAAATTGGGCATTTTAATTTAGCACTTGAAATTAATGCCGACAGCACGAAGCAGATTGTTTGTAGTGCAATGACGTGGCCAGTTGGTATACAAAGAAATGATGCTTCAACCTCTCGGTAACAAAATAAATTACGTGTTTCAATTGTCATATTCAATAGGAATCACTCACGCCACACGTGGGGATTTCTCAACCTTAAACATTTAATTCTCTTTTATTAGGTGGCCAAACTTACAAATATTGACTCTTAAATAAATTTCACAAAATAAAATAAATGTATGAATGGTTATGAATTTGAAAAGATTACATATATAAAAATATAATTTTAATTATATAGAAATGGATGTAATGTCGAATGTAAGTCTGAAGAAATTTATATAAGATGATGATTGTATTAATTATATATATTTAAAATAGTGATTCGATAGAGTTTGTGGTGGTGGTTATGGTGTGAGTGGTTAGTTGTTTTCTTGGAGGCAATTTTTGCTTTTAGTTTTTACGATTTCCTCGATTATATAAGTCAAGAAGAAGGAACTTAGAAGAATGATAGTTGGGACCTGATAGTAATGGTTACAATGATAATCATAATAATTCTCTTCCACTACGACACTCATAAAAATACATATATATTAGGTGACAAGGCTATATTATAGAAGAAGAGATTACCTCCAAAAAGAGCTTCATCCGAGAAAAATGTCCTAACACTAGATATTTTTAAAAATTGTCCAACATGAGGTGTACACAACCCTAAGAAATTAGTACCATCCACGAAAAATGTTGAATCCCATTTAAATGCTATGGTTGTTTAGATGACTTTAATGTTAGCATCCTCTTTCTTGTGCAAAAATTGAAGCTTCGTAAGAACACCCCAATACTTTGACAACATGTTCTATTGTGTTGTATTTGCAACTCCTTCGTAAGCTATGTATTGTGTGGAACAAATTTTTGGGTGGATTACAATCAAGTGAGCAGGTATACTTTGGCACTCCTCATTAAATGCTTTATTCATGTTGTCGAATACATGATATCTACATTTACATGATCTTTGACGCTACATGTACCTACCTCCCTGGTTCCCCCATAAAGTCTTGGAAATATGCATGTGCCATGCATTGATAATTCCTTACGTAGCTTTAGGAAAACAAACAAATAAGCTTAGTTAACTGTAATTTGATTTTTTTATAACAATTTGTAGTCATTGTTAAGTGTCAGTAGTTGACGGGTTCAAACGAGAATAATATAATATATTGATATTCTTGTTCAATTAACATACACAATACTTGGCTAATAAATAGGCAAACAAATAGCAAAAACAACCTCCTATATCAGACGAGTGCTTGCAAACAATAAGCTAAATACATGAAGTTGTTTAAAACAACTTCACATATAATTCCAGGTAATTATTTGTTGTTTCTCAACAACTCATAATATAATGTTTACACTATAATAATATTCCCAACATACACCCCCTTAGTGTGAACATGGGGTGAAGTGTAGTTGAAACCAGAATCATATGCCTATGCATATTTTTAGGTCTGCATACTGCTCCTCTCCTCTGGACACCAGCTGCCCTCCTATACAACTGTTTCACTGACTGACACCTTCTATGCCACATCACAACACTTCAAGAGAACATATAGGAATACTCGCATGTACCAAGCAAACATACACAAATTGTTGCTCTTTATTCTGCACACCAGATAAAATAAACACACAATTGGAAATAAATATGTCACCACCACAAAATATGACCTCGTCATTGGTGATTGACGAGAGGCACTGAGTAGCCTCCATCCTCCATTTCCTCCTACCTCTAGTTTGGTTATTTTTAGAAGAGATAATCTTCATCGCTAGGGAAAGAAAGTTCTTCATCAGTTGCATAATCTTCCCAGTCAGTTTCTTCTTCAACAATATAAGCCTTTTGATCAATCTTATCATCCAGTAGATCTTGTGCCCACTTTTTACAATAGTAACATTTGATTTGTCCCTTTGTAGGAATGTGCTTTGAATTGTACTTACCCTTCTTTGATGATGTACTAGCTTTATTGTGTACATATAAGACCTCTTCTTCTGGTTCTGAAGGTTCATTCTGATCAAGAAGAGTAGAAACTACTCCTTCTAAACCAATTTTAATCTTGCTCAAAGTAAAAACCATATGAGACATTTTTTTAGGCAAACTATTCAAAAGAATTGCTTTGGCATCATCATCTTTTACCTTCTCATTAATACCTGCAAGCTGATTGAGAAGAGAGCGGAACTTGCTGATGTGTTCTGCCATTTTTACACTTTCATCCATCTTTAATCCATAAAGTCTCTACTTAAGAGTTGTCTTAGCACTGTCTGCTTCAGATCCAAATAGTTTATTTAATGTCTCCCAAATTTCCTTTGCAGACTTTGTGAAGTCTACATGGTGTAGGTAGGCTTTTGACAAACTGAGACCAATAGTTCCCAAGGCCTTTTGATCCTTGATATTCCATTTTGTGAGATCTGTTGGATTTGTTGGTGTTGTCATATTTGGTTTAACCACATCCCACAAATCTTTCTCAATCAAATTCAGCTGCATCTGGATTCTCCATGTATGAAAATCACGTCCTTCGTACTTCTCAACAAGACTCAATTTCTCCATTTTCACAACTATTGTATTATTACAATTGATGGTAATAATATTGATAAATCACTATTTAAAAAGTAATAAAAGGAAATTACTTTTTAAATACTCTAAATGTTTTTTTAAAAAGAACTGAAAAACTGCAACCCATAAACTATAATGGATTATAAATCATAAAATCCAACATTTAAATATGATTTAATTAACTTATGCCAACTGTGACTTGATTGTTACCAAATGTGACTACTCCAAGTGGCGACTGCGAATGTGAACTGTGTAGCATATAAAAAGTACATATGCCATGTCCATACAATATCCTCAGGCTTCAATAATAGTTCTATTCACACTTAGATATAACTGCGACTGAAATATAAAATATAAAATGAGTCTTTGCTAACTGCTAGCTTACATAATAGTTCTTTTCTCCAACTGTCACTCACTACGTTCTCCAACTGCGTGGACTGCTCCAACGATGTGTGGTCACGGCACTCCCCAAACTTTGTTTCAGACGGCTCCAAACGGCTTGCACTGCTAATGCGTGAAAAACATGTAGAAGATATGATAACACGTTTCTTTTATCTGCTATGTTTATTTGATCTGTAAAACGTATGGTCTCTTCTTTTTCCAAATGGATGTCGCCTCTCTCATAGATCAATGTCGCTCTACTACCACATGACAGGTTTGAACCAGAATAATATAATATATTGATGTTCTTGTTCAATTAACATACACAATACATGGCTAATAAATAGCCAAACAAATAGCAAAAACAACCTCCTATAATTTAGGAGTGGTTACAAACAATAAGCTAAATACGTGAAGTTGTTTAAAACAACTTCACATATAATTCTAGGTAATTATTTGTTGTTTCTCAACAACTCATAATATAATGTTTACACTATAATAATATTCCCAATAGTAGTTTGAGTTGATTTCTATTTTAGTATTTAATAATGTGATAATTAGTTTGATGTATGAGTTGGAACTAGAAGACTCTAGTTCATATTTGGAGAGCTCTATTTAAGAGCAGATCCTAGCTAAGTTGAAGGTGAGTTATTTTATTTAAATAACAACAATCACATTTTCTTTGTATGCACACACGTATGTGAAATCTTCATCGGCAGAATTAGAGAAGTGATGCACACACAAACTTTATTGTAATTTGAGCCTGAACCTGCGAGTGCGAAGAGTTAATTAATGGAGAATGCAAAGCGAGTGCTCATTTGATGTTCAATATAATTTGGTAAGTTATTTTATTGTTCTGTTTATTTTCTTTATGTTGTTCATCGTATAAGACCGCAGAGATTTTATACAAATTTGTATCGATTGTTGTTTTATTGTAGCTTATTAAATTAGCAAAGCAAGATATGGCTTCTACATCTAGTATGTAGACGCCACAATTCAATTGAAAGAATTATGAATACTATTCCTTGACCATGAAGGTGTTATTCAGATCTCAAGACATGTGGGAGATCGTTGAGGATGGGTACGCAGAGATCGCAAATGCAACAACATTTATTGCACTTTCTTAGGAAGAGAAAGATACTTTGAAGAAGTTATGAAAGAAGGACAAAAATATCATTTCTATATTCATCAGGAAATGCATGAAAGCATTCTTCCGAGAGTGATAGCATCCACTCAAGCAAAGACCATATGGGATACACTACATGTTGCATATCAAGGTAAGGAGAAAGTAAAAAATGCCAAGCTATAGTTACTTTCTAGAGATTTTGAGAATTTATTAATGAAAAATTTACATTCTATAGAATCAATTTTTACTTATGTAGTTTGCTTAGTCAAGCAAATAAAATCCCATAGTGAGACTCTTGAAGACAAAAGGATTATTAAAAATTGCTTAGGATTTTTCCTATGAAATTTGATCATTTAGTTTTTGCTATTGAAGAAACTAAGGATCTGAGTAAGTTTTTATATTGATGAGTTGCATGCATCACTAATAAATAATGAACAGAGGATGAATAGATCACATGCAAGTGTAGATCGGATTTTACATCTCATACAATAGATATTCATGGCAAAAGAAGAGTTAGATTTAGCCAAGACGTGGAGGAATAATTCCATCTAGAGAACATGACAAGTAATTCATAAAACTCAAGGAGAAGAGGACAAAGTCAAGAATAAATTTATGGTGAGAGACAAGATAAGTCTCATGTTTAGTGTCATTATTGCAAGATGTATGGGCACTATGCTTATGATTACAAGAAAAAGCAATATGATGAGGAGAGGTAAAATCAAAATTAGTTTGGAAGTTATATTTCTAAACTTATGTGTATTGCATGCAAAAGAATTCCTAAAGAAATACCTTCTTTATCCCCTATTGAATGTAATTTTTCAAAAGAGAGTCCATGTGATGTATGGTATTTTGATTCAGTCAGTAGTAATCACATGACGGGTAATCTAGATTTTTTTCTAGTTTGGATGATTTAGTTAAGATTTCAGTAACTCTTGGAAATAAAAATATTGTGTCTATAAAAGGAAAAGTCACGGTTAGTACTCTAACAAGAAAGGGGAGAAAAATTATGCAATATGTTTAATATGTTATAGGTTTGAAACATAACCTTATGAGTATTAGACAACTAGTACCAAAAGGATTCATAGTCTATATCAAAGAAAATGAGTGTGTGATTGTGGAAAAATCTCCTAGGAATTAGTTGATTGAAAAATTGAAGATAAGCAGCTATAAGATGTTTCCTTTGATATTGAAACCTAGAAACAAGAAGAATTTAGTTTGCTTTTGCAGCAAAATCAGTAGCTCAGTTCGTAGCCAAGTCCTGCGCTAAGTAAAATCAATCTTCTACTAAGTCTTTTACTAAGGTAAAATATTCGTGTGATGAGGTGTAGAGTCATGTGCCTATACAAATTAGGCTGCACTACAGCAAACAAGTCCTACGTTGGTCCTTGTGTAAATACGGTTGAGCCATGGGTGAAGGAACATAATCAACTTTTCATTCAGTCATGAAGGATGAATCATGGATTTGGCATCTAAGGTATGGACATTTGAATTTTGGAGGTTTGAATTTATTACATAGAAAGAATATGGTTAAAGGTTTTCCATTGATTCAAAAACTAGAAAGGGTATGTGAAGGTTGTATTTTGGGGAAGCAACACAGAGATTCCTTTCTAGTTTGCAATACAACAAGACAAAATGAACCACTAAAAATGTGCACTCAGATTTATGTGGAGCCATGCAAACAACTTCTATTGGATATTTTTCATATTTTATGACATTCATTGATGATTACACAAGGAATACATGGGTTTATTTTCTAATAAATTAATTAGATGCCTTTGATACATTTCAGCAGTTGAAGACATTAGTGGAGAAGAAAAGTGGATACTACATCAATTATCTAAGGACAGACAAAGGAGTTGAGTATGTTTCTAATGATTTTATGAAAAATTTCAAATATCATGATATACACAAGAAATTTACTACAGGTATACACCAAAATAGAATGGTGTGGAAGAGAGGAAGAATAGAACCATCATGGAGATGGCAAGAAGCATGTTAAAGAAAAAGCACCATCTAAATTACTATTGGGAAGAAGCAATAGAACTTCACGTTTACATTTCAAATAGGTTTCAAAAAAACTTGTTAGGAACATGGTTCCTTGACAAGAATGGACTAACAGAAACACAATGTTTCTCATTTCATAGTTTTTGGTTATGTATTGTATGCACATTTACCTAAAGAAGTTAGAAAATAAAGGAGAAAAGTGTATTTTTGTTTATTCCCTTAAGAAAAATGAATAATCAAATTTCAAAGTTAATCCAAATGTTAAAAAGATAGCGATTGAAGTTTTTTTATTCTCAAGATCACCAAAAGGTGAAAGATAATATCATACACAATATTTGGTCTAAATTATTTAAAGCATGGAAATACAACATTCATCAAAACATTAGACTTGGTAGAAAATGACCAGCTTTTACAATAAAGGGAACACCTACAATTTATGTAATGATAAATCCCAAATTTATGTTTTCATTGCATATTTCAATTCATTACCTTTCCAAAAAAAAAACAAAGTCATTTCAAGTTTGGGAGAAAAATTATGGTCTTCATAAGATGGGCTACACATATGCTCTTATGCTCATGGGTATACACTTAACATGTACTAAAAAAATGTGAAACAAATGTTCGTTAATCTCGCAAAAATATCAAATTTTTCCAAGCAAGATTCAATTTTGACAATAACCCATCACATTAGTATATGAATATAAGACTCAATGCTATCAAACATTAACATGCATAGTCAAAAACTTAACATTTTGAAGAAATTGACAAAACTAACATGTAGAATGATGAAAAAATAAAATCTAAAAATGAAAACATGGAGAAATATTGAAATTTTCTCACCAAGATTCAATTTTGACAGCAACCCACCACATTAATATGTAAATAGAAGACTCAGAACTATCAAACACTAACCTCCATGCTCAAGAATTTAAGATTTTCAAGAAATTGACAAAACTAGCATGTAGAATGCTAAAAATGAAGCTACGAACATGAAAACATGGAGACATTGAAATTTTCCCATCAATATACCATCATACTTAGAGCTTAATAAAAACTAATCTATTAACATATTTCCATTAGAACATGAAATGAAGATTCAAAATAATATGCTAAACAAATTAACCTCTATCTCTAATTGAATACTAATGAAATGAACCTATTTAGATCCTTAATAATAAAAAGGGTTGATTGTATACTTGAATCTCAAGGTTTTAAAGAATGGGTTCTTATCAATCCATGACTACACTACCATTTGACATACCTCCATCTAACTTCAAAACATGGATGGATGAATGCAAGAAATGAAGATAGTTAACTCCTCTAATGGAAGAATTCTCTAAGATGATAAAATGGCTATAGGATAATCTCTATTCTAATTTAGGTGTAAGTAAAAAGGTTAGAGGATGGTTCCTTTTGTAACCCAATGGTTTGAAGGGGCTTTGCTTCCTACTATATGTGAGATAATAGGAAATCTAGGTTAGTTATGGATAATCATGGTTTAGAAGTGGTTGAGTTTACCTTAGGAGAGTTTAGTTTGTACTACGGTGAGTCACGGGGATTGAGGGGTTTATTAATTAATTAAAGTGATTAATTAATAGGTGTGCAAGATTATATAAGCTTTTAGAGGAATAGTTTTTATGATTTATGTTATGAGATGATTTTAATCAAATAAATGATGATTTATTGATGAAATATAAGAGATAATTAATTAATTTTTTTAATATTGGTAAATAGTTTTTTGAAAGGGACTATACCCTTGTGTACAAAAGGAGGCCTAAAAGCCAGAATAAGAGAGAGGAGCAGAGAAGCTGTATCAAAGCACAAAAGTTACAGCAAAGAACACCGAAGCCTAGAAACAGCAACACAAACGAGACTTAACAGCAAAACAACGGCAAAAAAACAGCAAGCCTACAGCCAAGAAGCAGTAGTAAAACAGGACTACTTCTTGGCCGCTTGATCAATACTCATCTTTACTTTTTTCCAAGCATGGTACATACCCAGCGTGGTCATATGAGCAGCATCCGTCTTATCGAGCTCCTCTCTGGTTCTTTTACTCTCTTTCTCATTGCCCCAAAGAGTCATCGGGACACCGCTGAGTTGCGAAACACTTCTTGCATGTCCTTCGATGAATTCCTCTATGGCCCTGAATGCTGCAATATTATACTCATGCCTAGTCTTCGTTTTCCCAAGTCGGGAGTCAAGGGAGGTCAGTTTTTTGTATATTTCATCAAGCTGGCTATTGCCAATGCTCCCTTCTCCCTCAATGCTTTTTTTGCCTTTTTGCTTAGCAAGATTTTTTACCTCATCCTTCAGCAATTTAAGCTCAGCCTCTAAGGCCTCCAATCTTCTAGAAGGGTTATCCGTTGGTGCCGCCTGGGGACTGGCACTACTAATGTTCAGCAGATCACGAGCAATGTCATCCAAAGGTTCATCCCCCTCAGCAGTAGACTCAAGGTTGAGTCTCCTAGAAGCCCTGGTGACACGTTTAGAAGTAGAGACGATTAATGAAAGGTCATTAATTGATGTCGTTGTTGGATAGAAGAGATAATTAACTAACATAATGTAACTAATTAATGACGATAGTAGATAAAATGTGTGATATTGATGATATTTCATCAATTTGCGGGAAAGGGTATAATTAGCGCAACTTAGGTATTTAAATTATACGATCTAATCTATACGTGTCTATAGTATATATGAGAGTGAAAAAGAAGAAACTTTGGCTACGTAAGAAATAAAACATGATACGTCAATAACTAAAAAAATGGAAGAATAATACTTCAAAGATGAAGGAGAGGTAGATCTTGAAGAAAACTCATATGTGCTTTGGGTGAGTTAAAATTGCTTAAGAAAAATTATCTAAAACTTAAATTACATATTCAATAATACGAAGAAGAAATGTATGCTCAGAAATAAAAATATTACAAAATGTAGAAGACTCAAAAAAATGATTACTAACCTAAAAATTCACATTGAAAAAACAAAGAAAACAAAGGAAGATGTGATAATATAGTTGAAAACAAAAGAAGAAAATAATGAAATACTAAAATCTTAATTTTTTTCCCTAATAAGAGAACTCGAGAAAACAATTACTAATTTTAATAGATACCACAAGTTAGAGAATATCTCTAAAGTATTTCTAGTGATCCTCTAGTTCTTTCTTGTTTACTTAGAAATCGATTTGGTGATAGAATCATGTTTGAGAAAACCTAAGAGAATAGTACCAAGAATTATTTGAATTAAATTACAGCCACTTGGTTGTATCTCTTGTTGTCATTTTAAGTGGTAAAATATTATTTGAATTATTTGAAGTGGTAAAATATTATTCGGTGATATAATCTAGTCATTTTTCCTTATGATTTATATTTATATTTTATCATGTCGATCAAATTTGAGGTTTTCCTTAGGTGTGTAGGATTTTCGGGTTACACCGCTTGCGAACATGGGACTCGGTTGTAAGCACAACAATGTATGCCTAAGTAATCGTGTCGAACCCTTTATCGCACCCTATTTCATTTTGGCCATTATTTACAATTGGGGAGTTTTGTTTATTCTTGCATGAAAATTTGATTTGTTCATATTGTTATTTCCCTAACCTTGAACACCATGGTAAAATTTAAATTACTTCATTACAAACCTAATTTTTATTTCTTTGTGTTAATGAGGTCATTTGGTATGATGCGTGTTATTGGGTGTTGTAGTGTCTTGATATTTTTAAGTATATCTTTGGAGTTTATAAGAAAATTTGTGGGGACCATTCCTCGCCTTGATTTTCTCATTCAAATCCTAAATCTCTAATTTAACCTTTAAGGAAATTTTTGAAGGCTTGTATTTAAATGGTAAGAGTCTTCTTAAACTCAAAAAAGGTTCATGAGACCTAACCTATGTGTAGGGGAAGGATTTTGTATACCCAAAAATCCTCTTCCTCATTCCACCCTCTCTCAAGGAATTATCAAAGTTTTCCCCTTGTTTCACATGTGTGGTCTTAGGATATTGTCTGGACTTTGGGGTCTAATTGGGACTTTGTCCCCTTTTGGATCTATTATTTTTCGGGGACATGGAAAGTGACTTAGGTGACATGGAGGATTTTTTTAGTTGGAAGGGTGACACATGTCACCTTCTCATGGTTTTGTGGGAAGGAAAAAGTGTTCTATATCTTTTTGAATTTTGATGTGTGGGGATTTTTATGGAGAAATTTGGTGGGGATATTTGGGAGCTTAAAGAGAAAAGGAACTAGGATCTTGTGGACTTAATCTTGGAGTATGCGGTGGGTCTCACACCTCATTTTATTTTCATTTGGAAAAATTGTTTGTATTTGTGTGTATGTATGATTTGGAATTCTTTTTATTTAAGGGTTGGTTTTTGGATCTTTGTTACTCTTGGGTATTTGCTTGGTTTTGAAAAAATTTCCTTCATTTTATTTTCTCCTCCACTTTAATGGGGTGTGCATTTTGAATGGTTGAATACCCTCATCTTCATGGATTATTTTTGCAAGTCATGTATGTTTTTTTCTTATCACATGAGGGGATAAATGAGGTATAAGGTTTGGGTGTTTGTGATGAATTTTGAAGATACTACTTGTAGGTTCTTTGAACTATTGATATCATATATTTTGGCTCTATATGATTCTTCTCACCTCTTCTCATTCCCATTTGTTCTTGGTGTTTTTGGTGGATTTGGATTTGGTTAAGTTTCTTTTTTTTTTCTCTTTTACATCCTTGTTTTTAGTGCTTCAAAACCTTGTTTTTGCATTTGCATATTTTTAGCATGATACTGACTCTTTCCCATGGTCCTGGGGAGGCTAGTATGCTTTTACTTTTTAATATGGCATGCAATTATGATTGTAGGTTGGGAGGCATATCATACCTTAGTTTTTTGGTTCTTGGAGCATGATGTTTATGAATATTGGAGTTTTTGGTGGACTTCTTTAGGTTACCCAAAATTTGGTCCATGTTGTTCCCTTATTTGGGAGGATTTTTATATTTGCACTATATTTTTTTATCTTTATTGTTAAATGGATATTGTGGATATGAAAATATATATTGAGAGGAAGGTTACATAAGATTGTAAACTAGGTGTTTTGGAGTTGTTTCTCCTTTGTCTTGTATGGGATACTTAAGTTGTTTTCTCTCTATTATCTTATAGTCTTTCTTAAGAATGTTTATTCCTTTTTGAACCATGGAGAAAATGTAAAAGATAAGTTTATTTTAAGTGTACTAAATTTATTATTCTTATTTTATTGAAGTATTATTATTATATTCAAAATAAAAGGAAAAATATTCATTCATACTTCCATTTCTTTATCCAATGAAGTTTTCTATATTGTGAATTTTTGAAAAATGGAGAAATAAATTTATTAGTGCTTTCTCTTATTGTTTAGATTTAAATATGAAAAGGATATAAAGTATATTTTATTTTATTAATAGTTTAGGAAAACAAAATTTTTTTAAGGATATTATGTACCTTTCTTTATCTTATCTGTAATCAAATTTTGTATAATCAGTTAAGTAAGAAAATTGCATTTATTTAGACATTTTAGATTGAAGATGGTTTTTTGTATATAAAAAAGGTATTGATGAGATTTAAGACTAATTTTCCTTCTCATCCATTATGAAACCATATTTTAATCCTTTAAATTTGTGTAATACATCTATACACATACGCATACGCATACACATACACATATGCATACGCATACACATACGCATATGCATAGGCATTCACACGCATGAGACACTCATACATACATGCATACAAATAAATAATAAAATGTGAATCTAGTTTGTGCTAAAAAGCACAGTATGCTAAAAAATAAATATTAAATATTCTCATACCAAATAATATACATTTGTGTGTACATTTATATATAGGTGTGTGGCCTTAATTTTTCTTCATAGATTGTGTATTATAGAAGTGACTTGTATATATATATATATATATATATAATGGATTGTGTATTATAAAAATGACTTGTATATATATTTTATTCATGTAAATCGTATTATAGTTGTGAATTGTAATATATATGTATAAAAATATAATAAAAATAACTTTTTATGGTGTTGAGCCATCCTTTGTGGGTGGAGGTGCGCGACCTAGCCATGCATTTGCGCTTCCTAATCCTTAAGACAACGTCACATTATGGTGTGGACGACAAAATTCCCTATCCTCCATGGAATGACCATCATATTATACCCTATCACACCTACTTCCTTTACAACTCGCAACCACTCCAACCTCTCTTATCTCGCACAATATTTGGGTATTCAACCCCATACAAAAATAAAATCCTACAATAATATTAAATTAAAATTTTCCAATTCATGGCCACCACCTGGGAGTAAAGATCACTCCAAATACAAACAAAATTTTCCTCCATTAAAACCCTACCTCCTTCTCCATGTAGTAGACCTAGGTTAGAAGAAAATAAAATAAAAATTAAAATAACATAGAAAAATTGACAAAGGAAAACAAAATACGAGTTAGCATGATATTAGGGGTTTTATAGGTCAACTTTAATCCAATGGAGAAGATCTATTTAATCCTAGGGTCACAAATTGAACCTCACACTTTAGGATATCTATAGGGAAATAAGTGAAGTTTATTAAAATAATTATATTCAAACCTTATCGACTTTATAAATAATTAATGGCTATGATTATAATTGTCAATTTGGAAAAGTGGGTGATCATGGCATTCATTTTGTTGGTCCAAATGGAATCCCATGAACCTTTTTTCTCATAAGTATTTAAAACTAATAATAATAAAATATTATTTGGTTAGTAAATAACTTATTATAAATTTAATGATCCTAGCTAGGACACCTTAGTCATTGATGCTTACCATTATGACCTCTTAGGTTTGCCTTTGCAAAATTGTGAGGTATATTTGGAAACTACCATAAAATTTTAATGGAAAATTTTACGACCCATGTTGTCATCACAACCAAACCGTCGAGATGCGTTTTGGAAACATCGATAAATTTAAAATTTTATAGACCGATAACATTTTTTCTCAGAATCTGCGTAAGGAAAAGAATAAGAAATGAATTAAGTATTTTCACGACACACAATATTTATACTAAGAAAAATTACGCAAAATTAGGACTCCTTTAGTCATTTCATCTTGGATTTTATTGGGGTAAATTTGGGGCATTACGGTTGGTATCGGAGAGAGGTTTAAACACTTGAACCTTAGTGTTATCTTGGGAAGAGTATTCTTTTCTCATTGACACTTGGGTTTCTTGTGTCACATTTATCGGCGTGTTATGGGGTTCAATGGGATTGCACTCAGATCCATTTGTTGTAATAAATATTGGTCTCAATGAGTATATTTGAGATGATCCCTTATCTCGTGTTATATGTTTACATTGTGTCGGGACCGAGAAGAGGCCTTGAGGAATTTTTGGTTGTTTTTCATGGAGTAAATTATGAAAAATAGTTTATGGATGACACTTAGAAACCATTATAGAGAACAACTAAAGATTGGTTAATCATTCTTGACCCTTATATCATCGGTGGTTAGGAAATTTATCTTGGTATTTGACAATGGCTACAGATATTGATAGTTTTAGTGCCTTGCAGATTATTTTTCCGCTTGGGAGAGAAAATATCATGACATATGTCTTATTGGATTTATATTATCTTTTTATATTATGAAATCTGCACTTGACGATTAGTACCCCTATAGGTATCCCACGAAATGTTGCGTAGTGATTTTGATGTGGATATTTTCATATGTGTTGTATTTGTAAACTTGAAATTTCAGAGCCAACATTTTATTTTTTGACTTATTGGAAATATTTGGGACTCTTCTTGTTAATTTTGTACCTATTGCAATATTTTCGTAGTTTGAATGCGGGTACTTAGCCATTTATTGTTTGCGGCTGATATTGTATAAATTTTATCTCTTTTGGTGACTTGAAGCACATTATAATGATCTCACATTCCTATTTGCAATGTGGCATATGTTCTTTTTGGAGGGATATATTTAATAAAAAAATTGTTTAATTATAAGTTTTTCATTTATTAATCTTTATACTTTATTATTTCTTATACTTTAATTTTTATTTATTATTTTTGTAAATATAAGAAATTAGGGTCACTTTTCTACCTCATGGAACTATTCTCATAGCTCCATTATTCATGATTTAGAAGATAGTTTTTCATATTCTAATATGGTCATTACATAGGTATTTGTTAGGATTTACATTCAACATAATTTTTTTAGCATTTAAATTCTACAATTGATGTTTATATTTTGAAATAATATAGTCACTATTTAATTTTTTCAACCTTTTGGAATTTCTTAACATTTGTATGAGTGTTAATGTGTCAAAATTGTATTTTATAAACCCGACAAATCCCAAAGGCACCAAAAATACTCAAAACTATGGACTCATGAAATTCCTTATACACATAATAAATAAAAACAAATGTAAGTTTTTATCAATTTAAATAATCAAGGGAATGGTCATCATGATGTATTTGAAGGATCTAAAACATCATGAGGAAAATTGGTGTAATCGAAAAAATCATGAGGTCTGTGAAATATCCGAAATATCAAGAGCTTCACCGAGATTCAAATAATAAAGGGAATGGTCATTCACAAAATGATAAGAGAATCTAACCATGAGTGATTGTGGCAATCGTCTCATGCCAAAAATCAATGCATATTTTAGTAGAGTGTTTCTAAACACTTTGTCAATGTTTGGTAATGAAATCACATCTTGCGTGAAGGAGGTGGAATTTTCATTTTTTCAATGCATTATGGAGGTGAAGAACATATAATTCATTATCGTACACTCCTATAAGTTTCATTTAGGGATAAATCCTTCTATTATGAGGAGGAAACATATCTCCATGAGGAGAATTTAAGAAGAGATCATCATGTTAAAAGGTGAAAAGTGAGGCTCAAGGAGTGAATTAATGATTGTCATATGTTGACTCTACCATTGTGTCCAAATCTCTTTAGGAAACAAATTAAATTGAGCTAGTCAAAGCACTTGAGTCATCTTGTACCATCATGTGTGAAGGATTAAGAGGTAACCACCTATTATCATGAGAGGGATATGAGAAAGAAGTGCATGAGAATCCTAAATTTGATTCCATTGAAGGAGGATTTTTAAGCCTTGAAGAGTAAGAGGATTATTTTCATATGGATATATTGTCATGTGAATTCACTAACCCATAAATACAACACTTAAACCATGGAAACAATGCCACAATGTAAAATCATGCTCCCAAATCTTCTTAAATCCCTCTCCGCACCAACCTACCTCCTATGTAATGATAAAATTTTCCTTGAAGCATTCCCAATGCATTGGGTGGACATAAAAATAGGTCCATTATTCCATTCATTGAAGTGCAGTAAAATACTAATTCTCTTGCAAGCCTATAAAATCTAATTTCGACAATTTAGGAGCCTGTGCACATCCTCTGGGATGGGTTTGATGATGTATTAAGTATCTAAAGGTAGTATTTGAAATTCTTGAAGGTGTTGGAAGTAGTTTATGAACATTTAGGAATATTTTGATCATTCAATGATAGTTTTTTCAACAACAGGTTTTTAGTGCAAGGAATGAAAAGTCAAATCGTTAATCTTGACTTCTTCTATCGATTCTAAGAGATCCATAAGGAGTTAGGATGAAAACAATTAGGCATCATATTTCTGTAATAATCCTTTACATTGTGGGAGGATCTATTCTTATCCAAGGCCACACAATCATCTCATAATATCAAGCAATACATACCTCCCAAGAGTTTTTCTAAATACTTAATTAGTGCTTGGTAATGAGCTCAATACATTGTGGATGTCGTGAACATGTGGTTAACCTTCAAGTTCTAATTCCATGTGGATAAAATTGATCAAAAGGGTCTTCTTTGCAATGGTATCAGAGGTTTCTCCATATCCAAATTTCAACCTTAAATCCACCTTTCAACACACCTATACACCTTACTAAAGCACACCTTAATTCTCCATTACTCATTTATTCATCATCTTGCTAGATTTTAAAATTTTAATTTTTAAGACTCTTTGTTTTCTCAATATATATAAAAATTCTCAACTATGTTTTTTAATCGTCACCTTGACTTAAATTACTCAATCTCCTTTCCTCTCATATCACCGTGCTTATACCTCTCATTATCACTAATACAAATACTTCAACTCTTCCTCTCTCACTTAAGGATTTTCATACAAATCCTTTCTCTAGACTTCTTCATGGCATTGTGCGGGACAACCAATTTAGGTCTTCTCGGATTAAATTCATATAAGGATTTTACCCTTTTACTCAAGGATTCAAAACATTCTAGCACAACTCCCTCAATGATAGATACAAATTCCTTATGATTTTCTTTCCTAAGAAAACTATTTCTCAAGGTTGGTATTGATAGTCACAAGAAATAAGCATGATTGTATGTTACTTCCTTTAGTTGTACTAACCACTGAAAAATATATCCTTATGCCCTAATTTATGATTCCTTAATGAACTTAGGCATTCCTCCAACTTTCTAGAGACTCCACCAACTTCAAACATATTGAATAAATACTATTTTTCGAAAAGTACATCCTCCTTGGCCATCACACTAGGCATTAACACTATTAGAATGCATTTACACATTCCTTTACTTTTATTATTATTATAACATGTATTAGATATTTTTAAACTCTTAGTATTCTTATTACCTTTCTACACACTTATCAAGGACTCTAATGGTTATATGTATTAAATTTTACAATGAATATTCTACTCTAGGACCTTAAGACTAGGAACACATAGTTAGGATTGCGAACAAAAGTTTAATTTAAGATATCCTCCTTTAGATGGATTATTACCTTTTCTTGACTTTTTCAACACCAATTCCTCGTGATCAATGCCCTAAAATAGACTCAAGGATTCCATTGAATCATTATGTTCATTCTACATACTACTAAACTTCTAAAACATGGGATAGTCTAGTACGAGTAATTCTTTCTTTCTATTTTCTATTCCTTGTACACTATGAGGGTTCGTGAATCCTTGAACACCATTATAGATAAGAAGAAAATCCAAAACAAGATATTTACACGTGAAAACTATTTGTAAAATAATCTCTAACCTCCAAATATGATATCTCGATTTGAGAGGACTGTGTGACTTAACACATAATCCTATAACATACATAGAACTAGTTCAAATATTTAAATTATAAATTTTTAGGAAACTCCCTCTTATTCCCTATGGAATCCAAATGGACTTCTAGAAGCCATGACCATCTAAAGTGGACCCGGAAAACCACTAGTCACCTACATAAGCCAAAATTTATTATTAACAAGATGCTCTTCCATCACCAACGGAATATTGTGTAGTGACTAAGAATCCTTATTTTCAATTAACGGATTCGTTTTCATGCTTCAAAATTTTTCATTTCCATTCTAGTTATTTTGGCCATTCGGAGCTAATTAAACACCCTCGGGAGAGTTTAAGAAAGATCTTAAGCATCAAGAGGAGATGTTGGGGAATATTGGAAGTGTTAAAGCTAATTTAGGAATCTTTAGGAAATTTTTGATAATTCAAGGAATATTTGTTCAACAACAAAGTTTTCTAGGTGCAGAGAAAAAACACTCTAATGGTGAAACTTGAGTTCTCTAGAAGAGTCCATGAGGTGAGTAAGGAGTTAGGAGGGAAAAAAATAAGCATCAAAAGCTACATGAATCCTCTACATGATAGATACATCCATTTTTCTCTAAGAATTAAAGGTGTGATGAATAATTTAAAAACAATGAAGTTTTCCCTTTTGGTTCTAAAACAACACTTCACCAATGCAATGTATGATTCATGACACAAAACAAGGAACTACGAGTCAAACTTCATGGTTCTTGATGATTGAATGCTTGTGTTGACTCATACGCCACCCAAACACCCTTTTCCATCAATGCAACTTGACATCAATGACAACACCAACGACAATGTCCAATACATGTGTTTTGATTTGTTATGTATTATAAGACATTTCATGAGTGCATATATTTGAGAAGTTGTGGTTTCCTTTGAGAGTTGTGAGATTTGTAAAATCTAATTTTGACACATCTAACACTCTTACAAATTTCACTAAAAAATCCACAAGTCCCCAAAACCTAAACGGTGACTATATTTGTTGCCAAAATAGATATGTATTTTAGAATTTAAACGCTAAAATATTTAGGCTAAAAGCCGAAATCCTAAATATTACGTATGTACTAACCAAATTAGATTAAAAATAATAATCTCCTAAACCATGACTCATTAAGCTATGAGACTAGTTCCATAAGGTGCAGATCGACCTTAATGTCTTATATTTACTAAAATTAGTTTATAGTGCAAATGAAAATATTATATTTAAACATTTATTTTGTATATATAAGCCTACCAAAAATACATATAATGCCTATAACCTAAGGAACATGAGTGTTATAACGTGAGCACATTATAGAATGATCACATTATAATGCACCTGCGTTCCTAACATTATGCTCCTAAATAAAGAATTTATAGTCTTGGAATTTCTTTGGATTAGAAACCTATGCCTTGGACCTTTAACAACACAACAACTTGTTTGTTTTTGAGAAAATATGTAAAAATCAGCTTCCACCATGTGAAATCCTACAAAAATGTTTTCTCTCTTTCTTAAAAATTTACTTACAACGTCAAGAAAACAATCCTCTTTCAAAATATATACTTTTATATTTGTATGACTATTATAAGGTTTGCATTTATATATATTTCAAACTATGTCTTTTATACCTCTATTTTAAAGGATTGTAAACACTTATCTTTTTTCATTTGTATTTTGATTCACTCATCCAAAGAGAATAAAAGTTATAGAGTCACAAACTAGGACCAATTCTAAACATATTCAAAAACATAAATCTAAATTGTGATATTTTTGAGGTACTTAGGGGGCCACAGTTTGTTATCCCGTATTTTTAGAAATTTAAAAGATTTGTACTTTAAAATAATAAAAAATTAAATACTTGTTGACAATTTTTTCCCCAATTCGCAAAAAATTGCATACTAGAGTCCTAAAAGTGCTTACATGTCTAAAAGGAGCTTTCTGAGTAGCTCGGCGAGCTACTTGACGAGATAAGTTGTGCATCGGCTGCGGTAAGTCACAAACAAGCTTGGGAAATTTGGGAGGAGGATCTTGTCGAATTGGGTGGACACATTGGCTTAGGATTGTGTAGATTGAGAAACAGGACTAAGCACGTACAATTTTATTAATCTCAATCAACTGAAAAAAATACAGAGAATGGGATGCAATATTTATAGATATTGCATAGCCAAATACATCCGGAAGAATAAGTTGCACAGGTGCAACCAAATGCCAGAATAAACAAGCTTCCAATAACATCCGGGAAGCAAAAATTACATAAAAACGAATATATTGTTGAAAACAATATAACAAGATGTATATGTATCTGAACAAATATGGTTGATTAACCATATAACAAAATAACAAGTATTATTTATTTAATTAAATAATTTAAACTATGTAGAATTAATATTAGGATAATAATATTTAATCCTAACATTCCCCCCCTTAATTGTGCATTGTCTGAAGAGATGAGGAGAGAAATGCTCTGAACAACTTGAACTTGTCACGTGCAAGTGACTTTGTGAAAATATCTTCTCGTTGTTCAGCCGTTGGACAAAACTGAAGCTGGATGTTGTGCTTCAACACATGTTCACGTATGAAATGAACCTGAACTTCAATGTGCTTTGTTCTCTCGTGAAAAATCTGGATTGCAAACAAGTTTGATAACACCTTCATTGTCAACATACATGGTGGTCGGTTTGTCTTGTGGTATTCCAAGTCCTTCCGTATGCGACATAGCCAAATCGCTTCACAGACAGCTTCTCCTGTCAGAATGATACTCGGCTTCTATGGAAGAGCGAGAAACAAAGTGTTGTTTCTTACTTCCCCATGATATTGGTCCAAATCCCATAAAGAATACAAATCCTGAAGTGGATTTTCTATCATCAATGTTACCCGCATGATCGAATCGAATATCGATCAAGAAGAAGTTTTCATTCTTCTTGTATTCTAGACCAAGATCCACTGATCCTTTCGAGATATCTCAAAATGCGTTTTGTTGCTTTCCAATGACAAATTTTGGGTTCTCTGCATGAACCGGATAGATAGCTCACTTTGCAAAGCTGATATCTCGGTCTAGTGTAGGTCGGGTAAATGAGACTCCCAATCGGGCCGATAGAGAGTGGCACTTACCTCGGGAGATGGATCTCGAACGAGATAATTATAATTTGTTCTCCATAGGTGTAGCAATTGGTGTGCAATCCATCATCCTAAACTTCTCAAGTGTTGTCTTGGTATATTTCATCTAAGAAACAAAGATATGATTCTCTTTCTGCCATACTTCTAGTCCAAGACAGTAGTGCATAAGCCCGAGATCCGTCATGTCGAATGATTGCTTAAGATCTGTCTTCGTTTCATCAATCATCTTCACTGAACTACCAGTGATGACTAGATCATCGACATAAACTACAACAATCACCATCTCCCCCCCTTTCTTTTTGAGGTAGAGATTGGGATCGTATGGATTTCTGACGAATCCATGTTGTACGAGATTCTCATCAATCTTGATGTACCATGCCCAGGGTGCCTGTTTGAGGCCATATAGAGATTTCCTAAGTTTGCATACCTTTTCTTCTTGACTAGGTACAACATATCCCTCAAGTTGAGTCATGTAGACTTCTTCTTGTAAATCTCCATTCAGGAAGGCACTTTTTACGTCCATTTGGTGAACTTTCCATCCAAACTGAGCAGCTAGAGCAAAGATCATCCTGATCATTTTGATCTTAGCTGTGGGAGCAAATGTCTCCTCATAGTCAATGCCTTCTTTCGTGCGTGCCGCTTTGCTACAAGTCTTGCTTTGTACTTGTCCACCGCATCCACTGTCCTGGTGGAAGATCAACAAGCTACCAAGTGTTATTCTTCATCACTGATTGATATTCAGAATCCATGGCATCTTTCCAAGCTTTTGACTGTAGGGCTTCCTAGATTGTAGAGGGCTTGTCTGATTCAATAACTCTACTCATCAAGGCAAATTTAACTTCTTCTCTTGCTTTACTGTGAGTCCGTGGTCTAGGGGTGGATGTATTCGGTGGAGCATCCAATCTTGCATCTCGTAATGTACTTGTACACCATTTAGGCATACGTTGACCTGTTCCCATGGGTTGTGGTTCTATCTGATCAACACCATCATCCCCATCATCACTTTCATCTTCTGAGGGAACATTAGCTTCAATTTTTACAACTGGTGAAAAATCTACATCTTGTGAGTCCGGAGGAGGAGTCTCTGCTTCCTTCTTCTTGAAAAACTCAACATCTCTGCTTGTGTAGACTTTTCTGGTCTTAGGATCCATCAGTCTGTACCCAAGAGTCTCTTCACTGTATCCAATGAAGATGAGATTTTGTGACTTCATGTCCAATTTCTTTCTATTCTGTTTGGGTATGTGCATGTTGGCTTTGCACCCGAATACTCTGAGGTGTGCAATGGATGGTTTCCTTTTTGACCATGCTTCTTGTGGTGTAATTCCATCAAGAGCAGTTGTGGGCGCTCTGTTTAACAAATACACTGTTGTTTTTGCTGCTTCTGCCCAAAATGTCTTTGCAAGTTCGGAATCATCGATCATGCATCACACCATTTCCATGATAGTACGATTTCTTCTCTCAACAACACCATTTTGCTGCGGTGTGTGTGGAGGAGGCATTTGTCAACGAATCCCATGAGTTTGTAGGTAGTCTCTGAACTCATCACTGGTGAATTCCCCCCCTCGATCTGAGCGGAGAGTTTTGATGTGACGACCAGTTTCTTTTTCAATTGTAACTTTGAACTTTTTGAATGTTTCAAAGGCTTCACTTTTCTTGCGAAGACAAAAAATCCACATTTTTCGTGAATAGTCGTCAACACAGAGCATGAAGTACTGGAACCCTAAATGACTTGGCTGCATCGGACCGCAAAGATCGGTATGAACCAGGTCAAGTTTACCATGAGCTTGAAAAGTACTCTTTTGGAATGAAACTCTGTGTTGTTTTCTGCTTTCTGTGATGAGGACACTTGTTTGTATCCTTACAAGAGATGGTAGCCCATGTACCATATTACACCGATGAAGTGTTTCGAGATATTTGAAACTTACATGACCAAATCTCCGATGCCACAACTGGGCTGAGGTGGAGTTTTTAGCCACAATTGCTTGATCATTTTTGTGAATGAAATCAAGTTGAAACATTCGTCCCACATTTGAGGCTTTTGCAATTATTTTCGAGCCTCTGGATTTATCTCGAATCAAACACATTTTCTTACTGGATTGACTATCAAAGTCAATTTTCGGGTTGTGATCTAGGAGTTGGTGATTGAAAGAAGATTCTTTGTTAACCCATGGACATATAGAACATCTGATAGTCTGCATTTGCGTGGACCAAGGGGTAGAGAAATGTTTCCAATCCCTGAAGGCTGTATATGAAGAATCATCTCCCAACGAAACATGATTTTTCGATGGCGTGTCCCTCATTGAAATAAACCGGTCTGTGGCGGTCATGTGTCGAGTGGCTCCCGAATCAACATACCAGACGTCACTAGATGACGTGGATGGTTCACTTGATCGAGCAGTGAACAAGAAGTCTTCATTGTCTGACTGTTCTTGTTGTTCAGCAATATTACCTTGCTGGTGGGGTCTTCTTTTCCAGTTCCCCTTTTTCTACCCGTGATAGTTGTTTGAATGTCCCTTGTAAGATTGTTGTTGTTGTGGTCCAGAATTGCTTGATGAACCTTTCTTATAAGTGTTAAACCAACATTCTTGCAAGTCATGTCCTCTTTTGCAGATTGGACATCGCTTCTTCTGTTGATTGTCCCCATGATACTGATTCTGATGTGGGGACTTCTGATAGGATTTAGGTTTTCCTTTACCTTTTCCTTTCCATTTTTGATGTGAAGACAGTGCCTGCTCCTCTTCATCATCCTTGTTGTGCATTGCTTCCTCTTGTTGCAGTAGGTTTACTAGCTTGTCAAAACTAATTGTTATATCTGACAAGTTTAGAGTTGTGACAAAAATGTGGTAAGAAGAAGGGAGAGCTCTCAGAACAATGGGAACGAGAGATTCATCTTTGACCTCTTCTCCTAGGGCTAGAAGTGAAGCCCTCAACTCTGCAACTCTTCTTAGGAAGGCTTCAATTTTCTCATTTTGCTTGAATTTCAATGTATGTAACTGACTCTACAAATTGAGTATGACATTCTTGTTCTTGGCCTCATATATTGTGCTCAGCTTATCCCATGTTTCTTTTGCTAATGTGGCATCTCGAATGTGGGCTTGCACATCGTCGGACACTCAAACAAGATGATGAGTTTTGCTTTTCGATCTCCGCTCTATCAAATTTTCGTTATTGTGTTGCATCATGTAGGTGATCGGTTAGAGTACCGGTCCACAACAGGCAGATTTAGTCAAACTCAAGTTTGTGTCTTTATTTTTGTCTTCCAAGCAGCATAGTTGCTTCCTCCGAGTAATTGTGAATCGGAAGAAAAATTTGGGGGCATTGGTGCCCATTTTGTAGAGATCAGCGGGGGTTTGGCTCTTATCACTCCGGTATTAGGTCTCCCAATATATATACCGTCAGTCCGATATACCGAACCTTTCTATATACGTGCCCTTCCGATATACCCATCGGTACGTGGAAGAAGCTCACCCTTTCTATATACCCGTGATGACGTGAAAGAGGCGTTAATGTACGTGAAAGAATTCAATACGTGGTACCAAGCAAGATCGATGGGGTGCTGTGCGATTATTGACACGGCTCAAAGAAATATCCTCATACGCGTGCGTAACCGCTATATACTCGGATAATTTCTCGATCTGGATTTATGTCTTGTAATCGTTCAGCAGACGGATGGGATGGTTCATAGTGTGTACCTTTGTGACCGTATTACTCCCCGTCGATTTATAGGGGACGATGCCCGGATGACGTTGTTGTAGCTATATTAGGCGTTAAGTGCAGTAGTAGTCATGATGGCTTTACCCGTAAGTGCTTCCCGGAGGCCCGTATATACCGAATCTGCCGCAAATGAGATCTAGGATCTTGTGAGTGTTACGAACCAATTCTCTTGTTTTTATTACAATTACGCGAGATTGCGAGCGATTACAAAGTTTTGCAGTTGACTATGGCAACCTGCAAATTAGTACAATATGCAGCAGTATACAATTTACATTCAAAAAACTATACAATTTGAATGACAGGCAAAAAAATTTAGTTTCTAGGCCCTGGTGGCCTCCTGAGCCCAATACGACCCAAAATGCTAAAAATTGCAAAAAAATAGCTGAAAATGCAATTTTTAGATGAGTCTCCTTTTTCAAAAAATGCGGAATGAAAAAAGCAGGACCGGATGGGAGAAATTTTTTTACCTAAATTAGGGATTTCTCCGCTAAATTTAGTTAGTTGTAACTAAATTCAAAAAAGTCTGCTAAATTTAGCAGTTCCGCCAAAAATTCCGCCAGATGCAAAAGGTGAGTTTTTGAGTGTTTTTGGTGGGATTTGACCCCCAAACCTCTCACTCCCAAGGCGCATGCACTAACCAACTTGCCCACATAGGGCGCTTGAGCTATGAAAGGAAGCAACTTGTATTTATTGACAAGTAAATTGACTTACCTCTTGAAAATGCGACTTGGTTGAGAAGATGCCACGTGGCGCATGCTGGTGAAGGTGGATTTAGGGTTGTATTTGCTTAAAAAACGGATCTGAAGCCTTGTTTTTGTTTGTTTGCCTTTGTATGGCCGCATTTCCTTGCTCAGGCCGCGTTTTTTAGCTTGCCACGCACTGTACAGGCCGCATTTCCTCCTTTGGCGCTGTATTTTTTGTTGTTTGCACAAACTAACCCTGCATTTCTTTGTGCAGGTCGCTGAAGAGATAAAATGGCGCGGGCGAGGAGAAGGACGCTTCTTTTGCTCCAAAAAAATGTTTTTTTCCTTGTGCAGGCCGCGCGGGTCAAGAAAAACGCGTGGAGGACTGTTTTGGCCGCTTTCTACTCTTCTTTGGCCACATTTTTTGTTGTTTTTTCTTCTCTTTGTGTAGGCTTAGGAGGACAGGCCGCATGGACAGTGGAGAAGGCACTTATTACTCTTCTTCCAGTGTTGGGTGTGCAGGTCCAGCGTGGGCGCCTCCTTCCCCTTTTTTTTATTCTTTTGCTCTGTTTGCAGGCTTGGGCGTCTTGTGCAGCCTGAGGAGGTCGTTTTCTATCTATTCTTGCATTCTCACCATTCAATTCTCACTTCACATGGCTCTGAGTTTCTGACATACCCTGCTACATGACATAGTATATGCTGATGAAAACAATGTCAATCAAATAGATATGAATTTTGCACACATACCTCCAATTACAACAGCATGCTACTTGTAGCTGTCACTAGATGCACCTCTGAATTAGAGGGAGAACCCCTGGTTGGGGAATTCCTTTTTTTTTTTTAAATATAGGCCTGCAGCGAATTTTTCCTGGTGCAACCAGCACCAGTGCAAAAAAAAATTGCCTTCCAAGCACCTGGAAGGAACAGGAGGATGTGGGGGAGGCAGGGATGGGGCTGGGAGTTTGCACGAGGCTGCACAGGCTCTCAAATGCTGCAAACACGTCTCCAATCTCCTCTCTCTCTGCTGCTCTCTCTTCCACACCTTCACAGGGCCAGATTCTCGCTCTGGTACCAAATGTAGATTGAGAAACAGGGACGGAAGCCTGTACAATTTTATTAATCTCAATCAACTAAAAAATTACAGAGAATGGGCTGCAATATTTATAGATATTGCACAGCCAAATACATCCAGAAGAATAAGTTGCACAGGTGCAACCAAATGCCAGAATAAACAAGCTTCCAATAACATCCGGGAAGCAACAATTACATAAAAACAAATATATTGTTGAAAACAATATAACAGTATGTATAAAGACAAATATGGTTGATTAACCATATAACAAAATAACAAGTATTATTTAATTAATTAAATAATTTAAACTATGCAGAATTAATATTAGGATAATAATATTTAATCCTACAGATTGAGCCCAAATGGGTTGGGATTACCACGCAAAGAGGATGATGAGCTAATAGGAACAAGTTTTTGGCCCAAACCAAACATGCGAAGTGTTCACTCGGTGGAAGCTTGGCATCAACAGAGTGCGATCATCGGTTTGTAGGTAGAATGAAATATCAGCTTGGTCATAATAGAAAATGAACTCAACCAAGCCAAATAGATGGTGAGTGAGAGTGATCTAGGATAAAAAATGATGTCGAGGGAAAGAAATGGAAGGGTGGTTCATCTCCAAGCTCACGGGAGTGAAAATTAGAGGGAGATCATAGTCGAGCTAAGTGAAAAAATGGGAACTCAGATGTCTGAAATTTTTAGAATTCGGAGGTTTTAGATTTCATGGTTTCGGCAGCCATATAGGAAAAAAACCGAGAAAAGGCCTAAAAACCGAAACTCCGAAATCTAAAAGGCTTGGACGTTTTGTGGTCAACTCCTCTTTTTGGGGTCAACGACGTCATGGATCATGGATGTCAAAGTCTGAACTTTAAATTCCAAATTTAGGACTTCGTAAGTTCAGAGGTTCGGAGGTTTATGGGTCTTCGCCGAACAAACGTAAATACATGAGCCAATTTCTGAAATCCTAAAAGCACGAAGTTCGAAAGGGCTCAGTGTTTGAGTGGTCAAACTTGAAATTAGTGTTAACATGGTAGGCATTTCAGAATTTTGGAGGTACCGGTTTGAGTAGTTTGTTTCAAGCTTGAGGCAGCGAGAATCCGGAAAGAGAAGGGTGCGAAACCCAATGTCGAATTTCAAACTTAGGGGTTTCGAAGGTTCGGAGGTTTCGGCGGATTGTCTAGATGAATAGTGTCATGAGAAGCCTGAAAAGAGAAAGGTTTGAAACCCTATTTTTGAATATCGAATTCGGGGTTTAGGAGTTTTGGAGGTTTCATGTGCCTAACCAACTAAACAATTATATCAACCCCGAACTCAAAATCGTTGAAAGTTCAAAATTTTAGATTTCAGAGGTTACGATCCATTTTAGAGTCCAAAGAAACTGAGCTAACCACTTCTATTTAATGTAGTATGACACCCCAATCTTCAAATGGCCATAGCTTTTGATTGTGAGCTAAGAATTACACAAGAAATATAGTTTACCATTTTAGAGGTGTTTCCAAATTTCTCACCTACCCAAATGATGAAGGTATGGGCTTCCTTTCTTTCCCAAAAAGGCATAGTACATGGAGGTATGGGTTTTGCAGTGGTACCCATCATTGTTGCAGGTGAATTCAATGCATTTTAGGGTGGTTGAAGCAATATTTTGAGTTTCTTCCCTCTCTCCCTTCTCTCATTCTTCCTATATATTATAAGGAGGGGCATTGTTCTAATGTTGGATAATTTTTCTTTGCACCCTCCCTTCTTCTCTTATTTATAAGTGAATTTTTTGAGTTCAAACCTCCCATTCAAACTGTAATGCAATTTTGTGCCTCTTGGCCATTGTAATGCATTGTATCAAATCTTTAGAGAAATAATATAAGTCTGTGGATGAATTTCAACCCTCTCTTGTGTTCATTGTTTTCTTCTGATATCTCATTGCAATCTTGGTTATATGTGCATGGTTATTGTATTACATGTTTAATGGTTAGTGGATTCTCATCAGTGGATTGATCTATGGTGTATTTTCATCCTTCTTAATCTAATTGTGGTTTCCATCTCCATGAAAATTAGGTGTTCAACATTCCTTTTGGTGCATCACCTCTATTAGTTTAGGTTTAATTTATTGTAATCTTCTTAACCCTCTCTCCTTAGAAAGATAGAGTATATTTTGGAGTAGATCGTCTACTGATTTGGATGTGCACATCAAAATAGAGGAATAGGAACCGACCTTCATCTAGAGGGTTATCTCAATTGTAAAGTCCCACACTTTGGGATAACTCCATGTTTGACGAATCACATTGACTACCTCAACCATTCACTTGTGAGAAATTAGGGGTGTTTTTCTTTTGTTATAAAAAGGGTAACATGACAAATTTGATAAATAGAATATCCAATAGATTCTCTTTTAAAATGCAAGTTTAGAAGCCTTACACTTTAAGTTAAAACAACATTACCACAAGTTTACAAAGGTAGCATCTTTCTTCATTTTCTTCAAATTACAAATATGACCAAATATTCACTTGAGCTCCATTATCTTCATCAAAATCCAAACACAACAAAAAAATAGGGGATTAGGCAACACTCTCCACCCAACCAATAATCCAATGAGGGAGAGAAGCCTTCTTTTTCATTGTCCCCCGATCCCCAACAATGAAGCAATGAGTGGTATAATACAGCCAAGGTAACTTTATAAGGCTTCCACAAACAACATTAAAACTATAACATTCAACAAAATAAACACAATATCAAAGTCACAACAAATATACAAGTTACCAAGCATAAAGGCTCCAAAATTAAGTCGAGAAACAGAAAGGAACATGGGGATCTACGTATGCTTCGCAGGGTTTGGGTGCCCACCTTTAAGCCTCTAATAACTCAATCACATACCCACAATACTATTATCCCCCTCCAAGAAAAACAACTCTTATGCCTCCCACAATAAAACAATAAGATAAACACATTTTAATTATCACAAGGTGGGACACCCAACCAAAATCCCTCCTAAAATGCCCAATTAAAAATCTTATGCCTCCTCAAAATTATCCTCCTTTCCATATTCCCCTACACATCCTAAGGATCATTTTACTTTCCAAAACACACATGCAACAATAATTCATTCACAAACATATGCATAAAAAATTAGCAAAAGAAAAGATGAGTGAAGACCCTACCTTTCCATTGTAATATTTTCCAATCCACAAGCAAGTTCCAAGCCTTTTTCACACTCCAATAAACAACAAATCAACTACAAGCTCCGAACAACACTCTTAGAGCAACTCCTCCAAAAGTAAAAGTCTTGAAAAATAAAAACAAGTAACCCCAAATCATCAAACAAACTTGAATAAATACAAAAGAGTTTAGAGAGAGATGATGTGGCTCTATGTAGGATGCCACATAATTTTTCCTCCACTCCACATCACATGGTCAAACCCAATCCCCAAAACAAAATCAATTCATGGTTGAGGAAATGCCAACCCATTTACACACTCAAGCTCAAACCCACACCTTTAAAGGACAAAATTAAAAATATATGTAATAAAGTGCAATAAATATCACCTTTTACCTTCCAATCACATAATTGATAGGTCCCGTAAGCCTCCAAAAATGGTCATTAAGCCCAAATATGCATTTGACATGTAAGGCTGAGTACCCAACACTCAAAAGGAATAAAATCCTTCCAAATCCAACACAAACCAAGAACCACCTACTCACATTAGTTACCCACTTTGGTCACATCCCAATTTACACTAATTAATCGATTTAAATCAACTTAAATGGAGCACTTTAACAAACAATAATAAAGTGACTCACAAAATAAATAACACAAAAAGGGAAACAACATATTTACCCAAGGTCACATTTGAGGCCACTCCCCAATGGGAACTTCCTAACCATCTAACAATAACCAACAACATATAATTACATAAGTCGCCAAGGTGACCTGTTGTCAATATCCCAAATTCCTTCACTTTTGGTCTCCTATCCCCTTTTTGTTTGTTATGTTACAATTTCCTGCAAAAATTAAAATAATACATTTCTGGCCTCGCGACCATATTAACGAGACCAAGATAATAAAACACACATATATACATATCAATTTACATCATCAATTAACATAGCTAACCCATCTCTAAAATCAAGTAATTCGCTAATTATTCACAATTCTAAATATTTTGATTCTATCAATTTATCAATTAGCAATAAGATCACAAAACCAACTAAATCATCTAACATAATCTATATATCGAATCCAATGTGTCATTACATTAGTAACTAAATATCATCGAATATTGATATGTCAATCCATTCATATAATCCACCATATAAGTCCCCACATATTCGTAATAAAAATATCTATAATGCCTATCGAAATATTAATCAAATATAATAATGCTAGTCTATCAAACTCTAATGATCAAATATGATAACAAAGTCCAGGTCTCCATTCCAATGTAAGAAAAATCCTACTAAGGTCAATGTCGAAGAGTAGTGGGCACTACAAATATTTCTTGTGTTTTCCTTGAATGTGAAAATGGGTGTAGGGAAACATGTATGCTGGTATAAAGTGGTTGGTGGTCCACTAGAATACCAATTTGAGAGTTTGTGAATCTCTTAGAAAATCACATACTGAGTTTTAATGGTTCTACTAGAATACCCGATGGAGTTGATAAAACTCTTTGAAAACTATCGTATCATGAGTAGGTACTAGACAAAACTCATTCATGTTTTTACTAGGGGTGAATGTTAGGGATAATTTTCAATTTAGTGCTCACATTAGTATTTGTAAAATGTAATATTCATATGTTACATTAATGAGTTTGAGTGATATTAGTTAATTTGTAAATTATTAACATCGAGTTTATGTAACTCTTATTACTAATATAATATGAGAGCATAAATAAATGTAAATGAGTTGCGATAAACAACTCATATAGAATATTGTAATAGTGAGTTGTGAGAACAACTCACATAGATAATTGTGTGTGGAGATATTGGTGGGATATGTGAGAGAATAGTGGTGAGTGATTATAGGAGAGGTATGTGAGTATATTGTGGGATTGATGATCGAGTTTGAATTCTTATATTAAGGATATCATTCTCCTATATATTGTAAGCTTGCACTATTTGTAATTTGTTCAATCATTATTCAATCAATAATATAGTGTTTTTTTATAATCTAATCTCTGCAACTTTGCAACTTGGTTTCATGTCTCTTATTTCTTTCTTCCATTTTATAATGTAATTACTGATTATTTAGACTAGTTAAGCTATCAATTTAACATCACATCATATCTGACATCTTTTAGATTGGGCAACAAATTCATATTTTTGGTTGGAGGTGTTCCCCCAAGATTTTCCGCACCCCTAGATGACCCTAACTCTCCTTGTTTTCCACCTTTGTGACCCTATTTTATTTTACTCCTTCAAGTTTAAGTTCTTTACTACATCTGTATCAGCATTCTCATTGTACAAATCTTATGCAATTGTTAGTACAGAAATTACGAAGTATACCATGTGCCAAAGGGAGGAACTAAGAACCACCAAATCAAATAAATAATCGAGTACGAATGATTAATACAAATTTGTAGCCACTATATTTGGAGGACCAAACCTATTTAATAATTGCGCGGAAAATTGACCAAAAGGGTGTTTGATCCAATGGTTATTCACCTTCACTTAGATCAATTTATAATGACACTCGCATGGAATGTGTTTACCAATGAGATTTGTGTGGAACCTAAGATGCATGGAATAATTGGGCGCCTGAATTTAGCACTTTAAATTGTAAAAGGACACAGATTAATGCCGACAGTAGGAAGTAGATTGTCATATTCTCTTTTCAACTCTGGTTACAAAATAAATTATGTGTTTCAATTGTCATATTCTCTTTTATTAGGCGGCCAAACTTAAAAATATTGACCTTCAAATAAATTTCACAAAATAAAATAAATGTATGAATGTTTATGAATTTGAAAAGTTTACATATATAAAAATATAATTTTAATTATATACAAATGGATGTAATGTCACAATGTAAGTTTGAAGAAAGTTATATAAGATGATGATTGTATTAATTATATATAATTAAAATAGTTATTTTGATAAAGTTTGTGGTGGTGGCTATGGCGTGAGTGGTTAGTTGTTTTCTTGGAGGCAATTTTTTTCTTTTAGTTTTTACAATTTCTTCACTTATAAAAGTTGAAGAATAAGAAAATTAGAAGAATGATAGTTGGGATTGATAGTAATGGTTACAATGATAATCATAATAATTCTCTTCCACTACGAACTTTTATATACACTCATAAAAATACATATATATTCGTTGATAGGCTATATTATAGAAGAAGAGATTGCCTCCAAAAATAGCTTCATCCTAGAAAAATGTCATAACACTAAAGGTTTTGTAAAAAATTCCAACATTAGGTGTACACAACCCTAAGAAATCAATATCATCCACGAAAATGTTTAATCACATTTAAATTTGATGGTTCTTTAGATAACTTTAATATTAGCATCCTCCTTCTTGTGCAAAAATGGAATCTTCATAACAACACCCCAATACTTTGACGACATGTTTTATTTTGTTGTATTTACAACTCTTTCGAAGCTATGTATTGTGTAGAACAAATTTTTGGGTGGATTGCGGTCAAGTGATCGGTTTACTTTGGCACTCCCCATTAAATGCTTTATTCATGTTGTGGAATACATGATATGTGCATTTACATGATCTTTGAGGCTACATGTGCCTATGTCCCTAGTTCCCACGTAAAGTGTGGAAATATGCATGTGCAATGCATTGATAATTCCTCACGTAGCTTTAGGAAAACAAACAAATAAGTTTAGTTAACTGCAATTTGATTTTCTTATAACAGTTTGTAGTTGTTAAGTGTTCTAGTTTGAGTTGAGTTCTATTTTAGTAGTTAAGAATGAGTCAATTAGTTTGATGTATGAGTTGGAACTAGAAGACTCCAATTCAGATTTGGAGAGCTTTGTTTAAGAGCAGTTCCTAGCTAAGTTTAGGGTGAGTTATTTTATTTAAATAACAACAATTGTATTTTCTTTGTATGCACACACAGAAGTGTGAAATCTGCACAGGCAGAATTAGAGAAGTGATGCACACACAAAATTTATTGTAATTTGAGCCAAAGCTCTGAGTATGAAGAGTTAATTAATGGAGAACGCACAATAGTGCTGGTTTGATGTTTAATCTATTTTTGCAAGTTATTTTATTGTTCTGTTTATTTTCTTTATGTTGTTCATTGTATAAGACTGCAGAGATTTTCTACAAATTGGTATCAGAGTGTTGTTTTACCGCAACTTATTAAATTGGTAGCAAGCTATGGCTTCTACATCTGGTATGTAGATGCCACAATTCAATTGAAAGAATTATGAATACTATTCCTTGAGCACAAGGTACTATTCAAGTCTCAAGACGTGTAGGAGATCATTGAGGATGGGTGCAGAGCCCAAATACAAAGAACGTATATCTTGCACTTTCTCAAGAAGAGAAAGATACTTTGAAGAAGTTACAAAAGAAGGACGGAAAATATCTTTTCTATATTCATTAGGAAATGCATAAAATCATTCTTCTGAGAGTGGCAATAGCCAGTCAAGCAAAGACCACATGGGATACACTACAAGTGGAAAATCAAGGTAAGGAGAAAGTAAAAACCACCAAGCTCTAGTTACTTCGTAGAGATTTTGAGAATTTAACAATGAAATATTTAGATTTTGTAGAATCAATTTTTACTTATGTAGTTGGGTTAGTCAATTAAGTAAAATCCCATGGTGAGACTCTTGAAGACAAAAGAATTGTTGAAAATTTTCTTAAGAGTTTTCCTATGAAATTTAGTTGTTCTTTATTGAAGAAACTAAGGATCTGATTCAGTTTTCTATTGATGAGTTGCATGCATCACTAATCAATCATGAACAAAGGATGAATATATCACATGCAAGTGTAAATCAGGATTTTTCATCTCGGATAATAGGTAGTCATGGCAAAAGAAGAGGTAGTTTCAGCCCAAGAGGTAGAGGAAGAATTCCATCTAGAGAACACGACAACAGTTCATAAAACTCGGGGAGAAGAGGAAAAATAAAGAACAAATTTATAGTGAGAGACAAGATAATTCTCATGTTTAGTGCCATTATTGCAATAAGTTTGGACATTATGCTTATGATTTCAAGAGAAAGCAATATGATCAGGAGAGGAAAAATCAAAATTAGGTTGGAAGTTCTATTTCTAAATCTATGTGCATTACATGCACAAGGATCCCTAAAGAAATACCTTCTTTATCCCCTATTGAATTTAAGTTTTCAAAAGAGAGTCCATGTGATGTATGGTATTTGGATTCAGGTTGCAGTAATCACATGACATGTAATCTAGATTTTTTTTCTAGTTTCAATGATTCAGTTAAGAGTGATGTAACTCTAGGAAATAACAATATTGTGTTTATAAAAAGAAAAGGAACAATTAGTATTGTAACAAGATAGGGGGAGAAAAAGTATGCAATATGTTTATTATGTTATAGGTTTGAAACATAACCTTATGAGTATTGGACAACTAGTACTTGTAAAAGGATACATTGTCTATATGGAAGACAATGAGTGTGTGATTGTGGAAAAAGCTCCTAGAAATCAGTTGATTGCAAAAGTGAAGATGAGTAGCAATAGGATGTTTCCTTTGATATTAAAACCTAGAAAAAAGAAGAATTTAGTTCTGTTTGCAGCAAAATTAGTAGCTTAGTTCATAGTCAAGTCATGCGCTAAGTCAAATCAATCTTCTACTGATTCCTACTCTCAAACAGATGAGACTTGTACTAAGGTAACCGAGTCATGTGCCAATACAAATCATGCCTGCACTACAACAAGTGAGTCCAACGTTGGTTCCTTCGCAAATATAGTTGAACCATGGGTGAAGAAACAAAATCAACTTTTTATTCATTCATGAAGGATGAATCATGGATTTTGCATCTAAGGTATGGACATTTTAATTTTGGAGGTTTGCATTTATTACATAGAAATAATATGGGTAAAGGTTTTACATTGATTCGTAAACCAGAAAGGACCTATGTGAAGGTTGTATTTTTGGCAAGCAACACAGATATTCCTTCCCTGTTTGTAAAACAACAAGAGAAAATGCACCACTAGAAATTTTGCACTCATATTTATGTGCAGCCATGCAAACAACTTCTATTGGAGGTTTTTCATATTTTATGACATTCATTGATGATTACACATGGATTACATAAGTTTATTTTCTATGAAATAAATCAGATGCCACTGATACATTTCAATAGTTCAAGACATTAGTGGAGAAGAAAATTAGATACTACATCAAAGTTCTAAGGACAGATAGAGGAGGTGAGTATGTTTCTAATGATTTTATAAACTTTTGCAAATATCATGGTATACACAAGTAATTTACTACCATGTATACACCACAACAAAATGGTGTGGTAGAGAGGAAAAATAGAACCATCATGGAGATGGAAAGAAACATGTTGAAGGAAAAACACCTTCCAAATGACTATTGGGAAGAAGTAGTAGCAACTTTTGTTTACATTTTAAATAGGTGTCCAAAAAAACTTGTTAGGAACATGGTTCCTCAACAAGGATGGACTAAAAGGAAACACAATGTTTCCCATTTAAGAGTTTTGGTTTGTGTACAATATGTACATGTCTTTGGATCAGCTAAGGAAGAAATTAAAAACAAAGGAGAAAAGTGTATTTTTGTTGGGTCTCAAAGAATACAAAAGCATACAAGTTGTACAATCTGGTCACTAGAAAGGTGTTGAGTAGCAAGGATGTTCATTTTATTGGGAATGAAGCATGGGATGGAAGTATAGAGAAAATAATGAGTATAGCAGCAGTTATTCCGCATGATCATATGGTAGATGAAACTTTAGAGCAGCAAGGTATTGTATCTACAAATCTTATACATGCACCACAGTTGTAGCACAAGCTACACCTCCATCTGTAGTTTGTATGTCTCCAAGATTTCATCCATGCAAGAGACACCACAGAGAACCCCAAAACCCACAAATCATTTCTACATTGAATGGTCTTGTGCAAATGAAAACAAGAATTCTAAGTGAGATTTATAATGTTTATACAACTAATTCATTTTCAGTTTTTGCATTATTTTCTCAAGCTGCAGATCCAAAAGTATATTTTGAAGAGGCTATAAAAAATAAAGTTTGGGAAAAATCCATGGATGATGAGATCGATGGTATAGAGAAGAATCAAACATGGGAGCTGATGGATCTTTGAAAAGGAAAGGACATGATAGGAGTCAAGTGGGTATACAAGACCAAATATAATGCTAATGGAAAAGTAAAAAAAAACAAAGTAAGGCTGGTAGAAATATTTTTACGCAATAATATGGATTTGAATGCAATGAAACATTTACACCAAAAGTAGCATGTTTGGATATGGTAATAATGGCATTAAAAATTGTAGCTCAAAATAAATGGTCTATTTATCATATGGATGCTAAATCAACATTCTTGAATGGATTCATTGAAGAGGAAGTTTATGTGAATCATCTAGAAGGTGACGAAATTAAAGTTCACAAAGGAAAACTATAAAGATTGAAGAAAACACTCTATGGTCTCAAGCAAGCACCTAGGGATTGGTATAATAAAATAGTTTCTTATTTGATTGAGAATGGTTTCAGTAGGAGTAGTAGTGAGCCTACCTTATACACCAAGATAAATGAGCAAGGTAAGATTCTAATTGTTTGTTTATACATAGATGATTTGATCATTACTATAAATTTGTCTACATAGCCATTCAAATCAGACATGAAGGAGTTTGAGATGACATATATTGGTCTTATGCATTACGTTTTGGGCATTGAATTCAAACAATCGAAGGTGAAGTTTTTATCTCATAAACAAAGTATGTAAATTATGTTTGAAAAGGTTTAACATGTTGAATTGTAAGCCATTGCCACCACCGGTTGCAATAGGTTTGAAGTTGAGGAAAGAGGACGAATTATCATTTTTGATCCAACATTGTTTAAAGCGTTGGCTTGATGTCTTATGTATCTAATGGCCACAAATCCTGACATTATGTATGGTGTGAGCCTCATATCAAGGTTCATGGAATCTCCAAAAGATTCACATTGGCAAGTTGGAAAGAGAATCTTGAGGTATGTATGTGTAACAAGGAATCAAAAAATTCTTTATTCAAGTTTAGATGAGTTCAAATTAATTGGGTATATAGAAAGTGATAGTGTTGGAAGTATATATGATTGGAAAAACACATCCGGTTATAATTTTCACTTGAGAATGAAGTGGTTTCATGGGCATTAAAGAAGCAACCCATTATCATGTTATCTTCAGCAAAAGAAGATTATGTAGCAGCAAGAGGAGCAATATGTCAAATTTTTTGGATGAGAAGAGTGTTGATAGATTTACAACATAAACAAAAAGATGCTAAAGAGATTTTTGTGGAAAAAACTCAACAACAACATTGTCGAAAAATAATATTTTTATAAGAGGAGAAAGAATATTGATATGAGTTATCATTTCATCATGGAGCTAGTAAACAACAAATAAAGTCATCATAAAATTTGTAGATCCAAAGATCGGTTTGCGAGATATATTTACGAAGGCTTTAGCAAAGGAATTTTTGAGTATTTGAGAGATTGTTTGGGAGTTTGTGATCATGCACATGGCAGATCTAGAAATACAAACACAACTCCATAATAGTGAAAGCTACAAGTTTGAAATTTAGGGGAGTGTTCGAAATATGCATGGGTCATGCATTGATAATTCCTCAAATAGGTTTAGGAAAACAAAAAATAAATTAGTTAATTGCGGTTTGATTTTTTGATAACATTATGTAGTCATTAAGTGTTGTTGTTTGAGTTGAGTTCTATTGTAATAGTTAATAATGAGTCAATTAGTTTGATGTATGAGTTGGAACTAGAAGAATCCAGTTCAGATTTGGAGATCTCTGTTTAAGAGAAGTTCCTTGCTAAGTTTAGGGTGAGTTATTTTATTTAAATAACAACAATTGTATTTGCTTTGTATGCACACAAAGAAGTGTGAAATCTACACAAGAAGAATTAGAGAAGTGTTGCATGCACAAACTTTATTGTATTTTGAGACGAAGCTCTAAGTATTAAGATTTAATTAATGGAGAATGCATAGTAGTCATGGCTTGATGTTTGATTAGTTTTTACATATTATTTTATTGTTATGTTTATTTTCTTTATGTTGTTCACTTTGTATAAGACTACATATATTTTATACATTAAGTATCCTTCAAACTAGATGAAAATTTGTGACACCAATATAGAATTGTTGGAATCAAGATCAACCAACTCTAGACAACTTATTTATCTCACCCATATGAGATTGCTATGGAAATGAACTTTGGGGTTATTTACCTAAGTTGAATCTAGAATAATACAATAGAAAACTTTGCCGTTGAAAATTAAGATCTTGGGGAGTAGCATATGGACATCTACCTAAGTAAAATAAAAACTATTTTTTCTCGTTATTGTTGATGGCAAATCATAGCACCCCGAATGTCTATAACTCGATGGGTTGAGACTCTCGCATGCGATTGCATAACATGGATATTTTCCCAAGTGTGGTACCTTGCGAATCGGGAAAGCTCTGGATGAAGGCCGGTTCCTATTCCTTTGTTCAAATGCACACATAAAATGCAAAGGGTTTACTCAAAAACCTAATCTAACTTGCCAAGGAGACAGGGTAAGAATATGCAAAAAAATAAACTTAAATTAACAAAGGTGATACACTGAGGAATGAAGAACACTTGTCTTGCCAATAAACACAAACCATTAAAATGCAATGCAAGATTATGCACAGATAACCAAATTTGTAGTGAAAGATTAGGAGGATGCAAAATTAACACATAGAGGGTTGAGAATCATCCACAGAAATGCATTATTTTCTCCAAAGATTGATACAATACAGTACAAAATGCCAAGAGGAAAATTTTCATTATAGTTTTAGATGGGAAGTTTGAACTCCACAAATTCACCGCCAAAGAGAAGAAGGAGGGGCCAAACAAGAATGTCCTACCTTTTGAAAGAAGCCCCTCCTTAAAATTTATAGGAAGAATGAGAGAAGGAAGAGAGAGGAATTCCAAATCTACCCCAACCACCTCCAAATTGTATTTAATTCATCTCATTATGGTGGTAGGTGAGAACCCTAGTAAACCCAAAAAATGGTGAACTGTATTTTGCATTTTTGTAGTTGGAGAGAGGACCTTGTAAGCTTTCCAAAAAGTTCAACCTTGCGTGAATCCGAGCTCCCTGTGAAAAGTTATGGCCATTTGAATATCTGGGTGGTTTGCTTCATGTTGGGTTCGGGGTGTCAGCGCTCAAAATGTTGCACCTCCTGAAGGTGTGCCTTGGCGCATCCATCCTCACATCAACATAATTTTAAGTGCGTCATAGGTGTTAAAAATGTGGTGTTGATGCCTTGCAACTTGCGCCAAGGCGTAACCTTTTTCATGTCGACACCTTCGATTTGTGTCTTCAACTCGCGATAAAGCGCAAATTTTTCCGTGTCAACACCTTCTAATCTATTCCTTTAACCTGCACCAGGACGTAAATTTTTCCGTGTCGACACCTTCTGATCTATGCCTTTAACTTGCACGGGCGTAACTTTTTCTCGTGTTGAAACCTTCGATTTGCGTCTCCAACCCGTGTCGTGGTGCAACTTTTCCATGTCGACACATTCGATCTACACCAGGGCACAAATTTTTCCATGTCGACACCTTCTGATCTATGCCTTCAACCTGTACCAGGGCATAACTTTTTCCATGTCGACACCTTCTGATCTACACCTTAAACCTGCGCTAGGGTGTAACTTTTTCCGTGTTGACACCTTCTTATTTGTGCTTTCAACCTGCACTAGGGTGTGACTTTTCCGTGTCGACACCTTCTAATCTGTGCCTTCAACCTGTGCCAGGGTGTAAATTTTTCCATGTCGACACCTTCGATCTCGGGTCTTCAACCTATGCTAGGGTGCAACATTTTCCGTGTCAACACCTTCTTCGATTCTGCGCCTTCAACTCGCGCCTGTGGTGCAACTTTTTCCGTGAATAAATGTCGGGTTTTGATTTTCTTTGATTTCCATATTCTTTTGTTTGTCTATATTTACTCGGGGAGGGAGATATATACTACATTTATTTTGGTTATACGCGTCGTGGCTGATATGATTAAAAATGTGCAAGTATATAAAAATGTTTATTATTTGAAAGACTACTTTAAATAGATATTGTCTCATAGAATGTAAGGAGACGTAACTAAAAATATCCTCGAAAATAGGTGATCTCATGGATTGTTGTGATATTAAGGTGTGTAAAAATAGTCTTTTAGTAAAGGTCTAAATAAAATTTGAATCAAATGCAATTCAAATGTACAAAACTAAACTTTAACCTTTATGGTGCCAACATACTCTTGAATTATGTGAAAATGGAAGCTTCTAAAAGGAATGATAACTATCCTAGATTATTCCAAGCCAAAAATATCTCAAAAGCTAATAAAACATCAAATTCAATAAGTTGGAAGAAATTTGACATAATAATCTTAAAAATAGATTTGTAATGAAAGAGAAGTAATAGGTTCACCCGATGATGGCTCCGTCTTTGGAATCAAAAAATTAGTATTAATCTTCCTTACACCATGTATCAAGAAATTCCATTCATTATCGACCTCTGAAATGAATCTCAAATTTTAATATCATATATATTTTATCTTATCAAACTCTATATCATACACCGACATGGTACCATTGCTTATATAGAAAAGGAAGACCAATCTAAGAACTATTCAAGGCCATATATCAAGCCATAAATCAAAGAAATAAATAGTGAAGACCATAAATCAAAAACTATACCTAACAACTAGACAATATCCTCATAATATATAAATAATATAAAAGAAATATCCATATATAAGTGGGTGATGGTAACTAATATATATGGTAAATAACATTCCCATCAAACATGAGCTAACGTAAACAACCTACTCTAACACCCCCATCCTCATGTGAAGAAAGGGGCCTAAATCAAAATGTGGTATATCCATAGTATGAGCTATGAAAACAATGCTTAATCAGGTACTCATGTATAATATATCCATGAATAAATATTGAACCAAAAGTATGATATAATATCCTACCTGATTTTAAAGAGAAAGAAGAAGTGAAATTTTCTCATGAACACCCCAAAGGACAATTTTTGAAATCCCTAGCATATCACACAACTGAAAATAACAAGGTAATGCAAAATGATTTGTAAAAATGTTGACAATTTATTTTTGATTCAAAATTTACTCAAAGAAAATAACTCCATCCTTAATGAGCTAATGAATGAAGTGCATATGAATACCGATATGTTTGGTCCACTAGTGCTCAATAATATTATAAGTAACATGAATTTAACTTTGGGTGTCACACTAAAGTACATTTTTTCAAACATGTGGGACTCCAAATTCTATCAATAATTTTTATAGCCAAACAATCTACTAGCATTTGTTAGTCACTACTTTGTACTTTTCATGTAAAGATGAAAGTGCAATAGCATGTTATTTCATACATTCCCAAGAAACTAGATAATGGAAAATATTAAAAATTCAACTAATGTGGAATGTTTGTCATCAATAGAATCTACCCAATCTGAATGAGTATATCCAACCAACAAAATAGAACCTTTAGTGTAGTGTAGTCAAACGATGGAAGTGACATGTTGATATTGCAAAATAATTTTATAATATTTCTAGTGAACTCTATTAGGAACATGTGTAAATTGAGATACAACCCCTACTATAAAAATTTCAAGTCAAGTATGGGTCAATTAGATTATACTTTCAACTAACTTCCTATACAAGGTATGGTCACAAAGAAAAGTGGTGTAAGTGGAAGTGAGAGTTACACTAAAATGGAAAGGAAATGGAATTGGCATGCAATCAACCATATATAAAAATGTTCAAAAATATCATGGGTTTACTTTTTCTAACTAAAATGAATCCCTAAATCTATCAAAGAAATATACGAACCGATGAAGAAAATCAATAACTCGAGATCCATCATATCAAACCGCATGGAAAAAGCTAGTTGAATTGTCTCGAATATGGGAGGAAGGGCTTCTAAAGAACTAGCATATCAGCAACATTCAAGATAAATAATATAGTATCCTTGAAAACATACAATATATATACTATATAGGATATGGATGGCAATTAATGAAACTAATGGATAGAAGAAATGAATTCATCTTCTCATACTAGGCCCGAGGGGACTATTAGAGACCGTAGAGAGACCTTTGGAGTCTACAAAGAAGAGAAATGTCATGGAAAAACCTAGAAGGTTTCTCCATCTATATTTCCTTTTGTAAATATCCATGTAAGGAGGAAATATTCACATCCATCTTGTATATTGGGTACTCCTATGATGCAACAATAACAAGTAAAAGGTATACAAAATAAATCTTGGAAAGAAGTGCAAAAGTATTAGAGTAATCAGCACATTCAACTTGTGAGAAACCATTTACAAGAAGATTATCTTTATACTTGTTAATGATCCCATCAATTGTATATTTGGTTTGGTATATCCACTTACACCTAACTATATTTATTCCCTTAAGAAGAGATAAAAAATCCCATTGATTATTCTTCATCAAAGAAGAATAATCAGATGTCGTCGTATCATCCCATTTTTGTATCAAATTATCCTATGAAACATATTGTGTATCCCCAAATACTTCTTAACACAAAATTATAGAACCCTTAGAATGTGCACGATGATTCCTAGTGGCTGGAAGATCCTCTATGAAAGGTTTTACATCATAAACTATAGTACAATCCCACTTAGTCATGGTGTCAATATCACTAGGAACACAATCCTCATCTAAGTTGGCATCCATAACAGCCTTAGTTGTCTCTTCAAATAAGAGATCATCAAGATGATGTAAAGAATAAGTAGGCATGGAAGAAGATGAATAATCATGAGAAGAGAAGCACTCATCAAATTGAAAAAATGTTTGAAAAATAACATCATGAATATCAAAGTATCCAAAAATCCATAAGCTTTCATGTACACAAAATACACTACAAAGATAAAGGGTTTTCTCTTCTTATCCAATGCATTCCATTTTTTATTTAGCACAAATATCCAAGCATGGATTCCAAACATTCTTGAATATGAGACGTATTCCTTAGTTCTAGACCAACCATCCTCTAGAGTCAAATTCTCAAGTGATTTTTTTCTATATGATTTTTAATATAGTTAGCCTAATGAATTTCTTCTACCTATTATGCAGAGGTAAATCCCTAGAATGCATCATATAGTTAGCCATTTCCTTGAAATTTTGATTCTTTTGTTTTACTAAGCCAATGTTTTGTGGAGTACAAGGAATAAAATGATGATGAATAATTCTATGAGTTGTAAAAATATCATTAAAAATGCTTTGATTAAGTACTCCCATGTTATCGATCAAGGTTCCTTATGCAACTAAAAACTTATTTCTCGACCAAATCCTTAAATACATTCAAGTGTGAAAAAATGTCACTTTTAACTTGATATAATAAACCCAATTATGTATCAAAAAATCATCAATAAATGTAAGTGAATACTTAGTTCAATTGAAAGAGGGAGTAAGAAAAAACATCAAGTCAAGTATGCATAAGATCAAGTGGTGAAAAATTTCTCTAGGACATACCTTTAGGAAATGGATCATGTTGCGGTTTTTCTAATGCAAAACTAGGTAAAACTACCTCAAGCCAACAAAATCAAGGAATACAATCAACTATACCATGATTTCTCAACTCCTTCAAAGATCTATAATTGAGATGTCTAAATATCTCATGCCAAATATTCCTCACTCGAATTTGTATGAGAAACCAAGTTTTTCCCTATTGAGGAACTGTCATAAAAACCTCAAATTTATATAGTCTAGAACTATGATCTGCAATACCTTAATCCGAAAGTGAATGAGGCTCCGACTAGATTTGTACATCTACCCCTCGTGGTGTTATAGTCATTGTCTTACCTTAACATGAATTAAGATTTTGATATACATACAAAATATTTTTAGTGATGTTAGGAACATATAGAGTATCATAGATGTTACCAACATCAAGGTGTATGTCACCTTTTCTCTTAATAGAAATAAAATGAAAATCTCCAACCTTGTTTTTGCAAGTAGAACTCAAACCTAGAGATACAAAGGAGTACTTGGAAGAAGTCTTGTGATGAGAAGAACCAGAATCTATAACCTAATTATTTATAATGGTTGACTAAGATCTCATTACAACATTAAGTTCTTAGCAATGCACATTTAAAAGAGGTGCACTGGAGATAAATATTTTGTTTTTTTATTGCATTCTATAAGGAGTGCATTAAATTTTAGGATCAACTTTCTACATGACCACTACCCGTAAAAGAACAACATGATCGGATAGAATTATTACGTGATTTAGAAGGCTCATTGGGTTTAGAGTTATTTTCTTTTGATTTAGGAGAACTTTTAGATGGAGAAGGACTAGAATTGGTTTTACATTTTAGTTTTCTAGTGCCCTTGGGATTAGATTCTACTAACTCCTTTTGATAGGAGAAATACCGAAGCTTAGACATTTTAGAATCATTCCTAGTAATTCTTTCAAAAAATAATTCTAATCTAGGCATTTTTAATGTGTCACCTAATACATTCATGCTAGAGTAAAAGGTAGAATAAAAGATTTGGAATGGACATATCAATTAGGATAGAATTAGGTAAACAAAATAATAATCATTCTTATCACTACTACTCCCCTTCAATTTTTTCAACAATTTCTCAAACTTATTACACTAGTCTATAATTGATGGAAAATAATAAGGACTAAGAGAAGTGATCTCAATTTCAAGCTACATGGTTATCATGTCATCTACCTTACTAAATAAGTAACATTTTTAGTTCATATTTTTAATGGAGAGTAACATCCTACAAAATGAAACAAATTACTATCACTTAGATAAATTCCTATACAACCAATACATTTATCAAATTCACATTGGTACTGAAATTTATCATATTCTCTAGTGAGAACAATTTGTTCTATAGAAGTTAACTCCCTTAATCCTTTGTGTTTAATGATTATTTCCATTTTTATTCTCCATGTGTGGTAATTATGTGGTGTTAATGGCTCAAGTTGATCTAATGGAGATATAAGATAAATATGTCATTCTCAAAAATCACCAAAGAATAAAAGAATGCAAGAATCCCCTATAATTGGCACTTTAGAATTTTAGTGTGTTTTCCAAAAATGGAACTTTATAATTTTAGTGTGTTTCTTAAAATAAATAGTTCCAATGAAATGATCACAAAAATAAGAACTTTTTAAAAATATTGCTCTTAATTTGGAGTTTACTATCAAAAGTTATAAGCTTATCAATTTTCCACTATAATGTTTATTTCAATATGCACTACAAAAATAAACAATGCATTTTACTTTCAAAAAATAAAATATGTTATGGGGGCTATAGTTAAGCACCTAGGAGTAGAAATTCCAATTTTAAGCCCTCATATAACCATACTATATGAAGAAGGGGGTTAGAATTTTACATTTCTAGAGCACTCATTTTTGCATGCAAAACCACGCTGCATGAAAATACTTCTAGAAAAAAATAAATTCCAAATACATGAAAACAAATGAACCATTTCTTGAAAATAAATTACGATGAATATTTACAACATCTATCTCTCTAATACCATAAAATGAACAATAAGAAGATTATTCTAAACAACAAATATCTCACATGCTAATAAAACATTACATTCAATAACTTGAAAGTAATTCTACAAAATAACCTTACAAATATATATATTCGAATAAAGAGAAGGAATATCATATATTATATCTTATGGAACTATATATCATAAAATGAGAAGGGGAATTGCTTATATAGGCAAGGAAGATCAATCTAGAAACTAGTCAAGGAAATATATAAAAAAATGATCAAGGAAATAAATATACCTAACAACTAGATAATATTCTAATAACATCTAAATAAGATAAATTAAATATCCAAACATAAGTGGGTTTGGATAACTACAATATAAGGTAAATAAAGTACCTAGATGTTTATGAGCTAAGGTAAACAATATACTCCAACATATTCAAAGAAATGTATGGAAATGCAACAAATGATATTGGAAATAGATTTTATTTGATGTCGTTATTGAAAATACCCAAATTTATATGTATATAAAACCTTTAAGCATATATAGGTATGGGAAGGGTACAGTTCATACTTTAAGGTTTTTAGTGTCGCGAGTTCAAGAAAGGAATCATATATATATATAGCCTACTTATACATAATGGAAAAGTAAAGGAGAAATAAGAAAGTTACTCTTAAGGAAAGGAAACTATCCTTGAGTGAGGAACTACATTTGGACTTCATTATTCATTGGATAGGAAGAGGAAAATTATGAATTATATAACACACATTTTCTTGGGTAAAAATTATTTGAAGCCTTCTATTTTAGTGCAACTTGCACAAGGGGAACATAGTTTCAAGGACACATATGTATCATCACCACTTCTAAAAATTTCACAAAATTGGTTGAAATTGTACCTTTACACACTAACACTAGTAAACGTATTTATAGGTTTGTTGTCATGTAAATTTGCAACAAGGAAATTAACAATTTCGAGTATGACAACTATACACCTCTCGTGTTAATTTTTTCAAGTCCTATCCTTCCATGACACCCCGGGTCTATCGAATCACTCCAAGTGACCTCCAGATTAATATTATCTCATCCCCCTAGGTGATTTAAGAAAGCTCAATCATTCCCCCTAGGTGATTTTAGGAGTTCATTAAAAGTTGCAAGCTACAAGCAGTTGTGGGAAGGGTTATCACCGCCTTCTTAGGGCTGAGAAACCCCACAGAGTGGAGAAGAAGAGACAAAGAATATTTGGAAGTGATTCAAAGGTATTGGGACATCATGGAAATTATTAGGGAAGATTTTGGCTTAGCCAATTTTTTTGAGGTAACATGTCATCTCCAAAAGCCTTTTGTAGAAACAAAATTGGTTCACACTCCCCTTGGTCCCCTTTTGAGTAACTAACTTAAACATACTCACCTAACATTAGCCCCCTTTTAACATTAATTTAATCATCCACAATTAAATCAATACTCACCCTCACTCCATTTATTAATTTAATTACTTTAATTAAATGGATGCACACCTCACCTAGCCACCTCACCTATACACCTCACCATAGACCTATTATAACATGTTTCCATAACTAACAAAGACTTAGCCCCTACTTACCTTAATGAACTAAGACTTAGTATAACCCTAAAAGCACATGCCTATTCTTTCTCTAACCACATTCCCGTGTATCTAAGTGCAACATTCCATTTAGACCAGCACAAATGAAAAATATGGAAAAGATAACCAAGATCTGCTATTTTAGGTAACCTAGGATATCCTTCCTTAACCGACGCCAGTCAACCCAAAACCGATGCCGGCACCCTAAACATCATCGATTTACCATATATCCATTTTCGTAACCTTGTTTGAGAGGTTGGTAACATTCTCGAGTTTTGGGAGCAAAGGAGATCTACATGAAAGAAAGAACCAAATCTCTTTCACACATCCAGAAAACCATAGGAAGCATAACTATTGATCAAAAGGTATTTACATTCACGGTAGCATTCCGAGAGGCCCTTCCGTGGCACTGACCGTCATTTCATCGATCAACCATCACCACCACCCAGCCATTGAATTTGCACAATAGTAAGTGTGTTTCTAACCTACACCATTTCATTTCTATTCAGTTTATAAGGGTTCTTCACCTTTGTTTATCAACCACCATTTATATTTTTACCTCACCACTATTGCCTTCTTGTGAACCCGACCATTCCCATCACTCATAACCATTTTAATCACCTCTGTCTCATTCTTGAGTACCTCTGAATATTCCCAACACCTCCAAAGACCTAAACCAACTCCTTACCATCTCTGATTTAGCCTCAAAAAATCCCCAAAACCATGAACTATTGAGTTATTATCAGCCCCTTAACTTTAACATCATCAACCATACACCGCATCGGTCATACCGTTGGTATCTCGTGTTTGAAAATCCTACTAATAGCATATCCCAATAATTTTTCCAAGTGATCCAAGTGACCTAACCCTAACTGATATTCCAAAGACCTTGATTATTTACCTTATTTCCAGATTTGATCATAGCCTAGCCTGTTATGTTAGATTTGCTTATTGTATTTGGATGAGATACCTAAATCATATCAACTACAATAGAACCTTGTTTATTTATGTCATTTCTTGCATTAAATTGTATTAAACAAGTGGGTTGACTACCACTAAGGAAGTATCACACTTCCTGGATCTAGCATGCACTAGGAACCCTTGACATATATTATTTAACTCTTTCTTGTGGTCTTGTTTTGTATTTTAGGTAGTTCCTCCTAGCCAAAAGGAAGCTCTCACAATCAACATTAGATCAAGAAGTCAGAAAGCGTGCAAATGACCTTCAAACCAACCATCGCAACATGTATTCCTCCTTGGCCCACACCCTTATCTGTTTTGTCTAAAACTTAAAGAAAATAGTGAAACATTTTGGCACGCCTGGTGGGACCATCCGGGGTTCCTTGCATTTTATTCATTCCTAGGTGAAAGTTGTGTGTTTTTTTCCCTTTTGAAAAGCTTCCACATTAATTTTCTCTCTGGAATCTTCCCTCTTTCTATTTTCTAAAAGAAATCATGTTTTTGGTGCTATAAAAAGAATACTTATTTTCTTTCATTAGTATTGCATTAGTGAAAGAGCATTCCTCTTCCTATTCATTACTTGCTACATCAAATATCACACTTTGATTTGGGCTTAAAACACTTGCATAACATTCTAATTTTTTGCATTATAGCTCACATTAAAATGAGGGAAACCTATATATGTTGAAGTCATGCCCAATGATGGTTGACATAATGAATCATAGAAAAGCACTTCCTTTCTTCTCTCTCTTTGCCAAACTGCACAAATTTGAAATATATATATCTTCTTAAAACAACATCCCACCTCAGAAGAAGTTTTCAATGATCACATGATCAAAGGATTGAAAGTGGGCACCCCACCAAGTGGTTATCTTTTTCTAGTACCCCATCGAGGATGGACCGCCCCACCATAACATAACCTGAAACCTCACCTTTAGAATTTCCTTCTTCATAGGAAGCCTTCCCAACCAAAAATCTACTCTAAATTCATGAGTCAATATTTTAAATAGCATAAGCTAAACACTAAATTCACTTGTTGGATTACGTATTTTTCTTAGCTTTGTGCTTGACTTGCATTTTGAGGTGTGAGGATATGATTCTTCATTTTTATTTTTCCTTTCACACTCCGCCATCACAGTTGGAGTATTATGACTTTCTCAGAGTGTGTCAAGACCTCATCTTATCATCCCCAAACTTCTAGGTTGATTATTCATCTAATCTAAATTCAAAAAAATTCATTTTTCTTCATTCTTCATATTTCACAGTAATCGCATTGGTCCAATGACCATCATCAGTTTACATCTAACTATCATGTCGTTTACCTAACAGTGTCAGTTCCTTGTTCTTTTGGTTAATTTACCCAAAAACACTTATCTCATCTTCTCTTATGTTTAGAGTCTCTGTATCATTGTACTCTCTATACTATGATAAAATTCATCAAATACAACTTCCTTTCTTTCGATAGTCATCAGTTTCTGCCTCATTCACTGAAACTATTATTTTCTCATAATAATCGAGTATCGGTTCTTGTGAATCCATCGTCACCCCTTAACCATCATCGGTTAGTTTGACTGGTGTTAGTCACTTTGTTTTGATTTTAATCAAAACATTTACCAACTTTCCCTCTAGAATCTATTTTGTCCCATCTCTATTGTTCCTGTGTCATTTACAGAGTACAATTCACTTGATACATTGATTCACATGGTGTTGACTCATAGCCAAACTAACACCCTTGTATTTCACGCCCATTCAGCCACTCCCACCTAGTCCATCACTGCCATCCATCCTGTCACCTATGGATCCGACTCAGCTCATCCCCATCACTACCGGTGATGAGGAGTTCACGAGACTCCTCGACTAGAATCCCATTTGCCCCTCCAGTACTACCTTTCTCATTCTTCCACTGGGATTCCTCAGATAGTTAATATATGACATGCCCGTATCTATCCCTCTGCTCTAGCCCCCACTTTTGTGTCAGCTAGCACCAGCTCAATGCTACCATCATCCACTTTATCACCTATGGTGTCTCAGCTAAATCCCACAACCACTATAACTGTAGCATCTACATCATCTATCGCACCGTGACATCAATTTCCCCCGACATACCACTATAAGTATAGCCTCATCTACACCCTACCACTTCACATATACCCATTACATCGCAACCACCTCCGTGTCGAAACTTACACCCCTTTCCAAAACCTCATCCTTTCTATCCCACAATCCTTACCCCTAATCACCACTAGAGTTGTTATGACTACCCCACCCACTTACACATACTACCAACAACCCCGACCTCATCTATCACTTATGTTGGATATGTGTACCACCTACATCTATTCCTCTATGTAGTTCTCATACTCAGTGCCACCATACACTAGCATACCACCCACCTCATACATTCAACATCAACCCCCTTTTTCTGCAGGGGCACCCATTCATCCCAACCTACTAATGACCTCATTAAAATGATGATGGAGAAGATGCAGACCTTAGAAGCATTGTTTCTAGCTCCCATAATTCTTTAACATATGATGAAAATATAAACCAAGCCTATCCATCCATCTATTCCCATTCTTCCTTACCCAGTGCATTGGGAAATTCCTAAATTCAATCACTTCAATAGTAAAGAAGACCCACAACAACACTTGCGGTCATTCAAACATGGGTGTTACCTAATCACCCATGATGATGCTTTACTCCTATGAAATTTCCCAATGTCCTTGACATGACCAACATTGGATTGGTATAGTGGACTACCTCGACATTCTATTTATTCCTTTAATCAAGTATCCCAAGATTTCTTAGATCATTTTTCAATCAATGTTACCAAGAAAGTCACCATGACCGATCTCTATTCAACCCGACAATAGTATGAAGATGAATCTATCACAAATTTTGTTGCCCATTGGTGGAGTCTTATTAACCAATTGACATTCCAACTACCTCAGATTGAACTTATTGAGTTGTTCACTAGAGCTTGTGCCAGACACATCTCACCAACTCTGCAAGTCCAAACCTTCCGAACCTTTGATGAAGCATTCACCATGGCCCGAAAACTAGAAATTGTGCAATTGAAGAAAAGAAGATCCAATTACGAAACAAGAACACCCCATTCAAATCAAATGATTCTTCTTCATCTTTAAAACCTCAAAATAACTATTCAAAGCCCAAAGGATCTACCAACATGGTAGTCCTCAAGGCGGGTCCACCTCATCCTTCTAATCAAGCCCAACCTTCTTCCAATCTTTCTCCTGTCTAGGCCTTTCAGCTCCGGTGGGAACAATGAAATACACTTTGATTGGAGATCCCTATTCATCAATCTTGGAAAATCTTCTTAAATTTGGAGCCATTACACTTCCTCCCATAAAACCTCATACAGTTTTGATCTTGCTCGTCCCATGCCGGCATGGTATAAAGAACACGACTACTATAATTATCATCGCATTAAAGGACATAGTGATGGTAATTGCATAATTTTAAAAACATTGTTCAAGAGATGATAGACAATGGAGACCTTGTCATAGACAACCCAAACATGCTAGTAAATCAAAATTTGCACATCTTCAAAAATTCATTCCCTAATCATAAACCATCATCTAATCAAAATAGTGAACCTTCATCCAATGAAAACAATGTTCATGAAGTCCACACAGTTTTTGATATCATACCAACTATTCCTCAAAACCTACCTACTTCATCTATTGAGGAAATCTTGGCATGAGATCCTCTACCCACAGAGGAGCATACCTCTTCTACTCCTCCACCCACAGAGGAGTCCCCCTCATCTCCCCTTTCTCTCATGGAGGAACCCACACTTTCTACCGATGTCATTTCATCATCTGCTTCCCAACCTTCTGAACCATCAACACTTGTTATTCTCCCATCCACAGGAGAATCATCATTGCCTTCTCCTCCACCAAGAGAGAATTCTACCTCACCCACCTATTATCTCTCCTACCCATGGGAGATTCTTCAGACATGTCACTACCTATTGGGGATAGTTTTCCCTAGCATCCCAAGACCCTATTGACATGATCTCATCTTTTTTACCTACAAAATCCGAGGCTATCCAATTCCCTGTCTCATAGACATATTTTACAAGGATTTTCACCTAACCCATTCCATCTCTTCTTCAGTAGTCCCATTTTCATGGCTGGTTGATCATTTAGATTACGTTGATCATTCCATGCTCTGGGGATGTCTTCGGCTCCCCATTTTGACCAAATGCAAATGTTTCCTAAAGATACTTCCATGATCTACCCAAAGGTATTTTCAAAAACCAAAACTACATTGACCATGCTAATTGAAATGGCTTCCTCTTCATCATCCTACCTCCATCCAAACTTCTACCCATCACTAGAACTATTCCCAAACCTAAAAACCTACCCACACTTATATCCCCTCACTTGTATCTAGACCCATCACTACTTTGGGTGTCATGCCGACATCAAGCCTTACTCACCCACCTATCAGATTGGACTTAGTCACATCTTCCCAAGTCTACACCAACATTATCCCCCCACCTAAAAGGAAAACCCAACCTTCTAGGCTACATACACCGGTCTCACCTACCACACCTTTGTCACCTTCCCCCTTCCATCCATCCTAGGGCCTCATCCATCAACCTTGACCAAAGAGTCTCATACCCAAGGCCAATTAAAAGCTAAACAACCTACTCCTACCTCACGAGCCTTTATTACACCTCATTCACCCAAAACCAAACTTCCTCACCCTCACCCATACACTTATTTCCACCTATACCTCCACCAGTTACTATAACCCCAACCTTGCCTATATGACTTCAACCAATGTTGCCTACCCAACCTCTACCAACCACCTCCACCGCAACTTGGTTGTCCCCCATGGGTAACCCATCCTCTTCCACCATATTATTTCCCTTCTACATCCCATACTCCCATGTCACCTTTACCAAGAAGGTGTAACCCAAAGATAAGAATCCACTACCCTCCAATAAGGTAGTCAAACCAACCAAACCTTCCATCGCTAGCTCTTCTACCCCACCTTTACCAAGTAGATGCCATCAAAGACCTAAGACCACTCCACATACCAAACTAGTAGACCAACCCATTCCCCTCCTATAAATTCTCTTCCTCACAATCATCCACACCTATACCCAAACCCACACTCACTTCCCATTGTGATCCATTACAGGGTCCTACGCCAACATTTTAACCAATCTCTTAGAGACTTTTTCCATCATCACATTACCGCCACTTTGACCTTACAATCCTCTCAAACCCAAACCAAAAGGGTTTGATGAAACCAATATTTGTGCCTATCATCATGTACCAGACATGATGTCAAAAATTGTAAGGCTCTGAAAACCGTTCTTCTCCAACTTTGTCCTCCTGAAAAAAATTTTGATGATGATGACCTTCTTGATGAGGACCATGCTCCACCTTCACCTGTCACCACACATCATCATCCTTTAATGATTCAATGATCAATATCTCCACCCCCACAACCATTTTTCCCACCTCTAAAATTTGAGATCAACATGGTCCATATTAGAGAGTTGGCCAAATCACCACCCAAATGTCAGTGTGCCCTACTCATTTCACAAGGATCTTATCCACCGCTAGGATTTTTCCCCTCATGCCATTATACCTTTCATGACACACCCTCTTCATCCACCTCCCCTCAGATTAACATGGTTCACGTTGTTACCCGCACTCAGAAAGATAAAGGAAAAGAAAAAGCAACTAGCCCATCAACCAACCCCGTACCCAATATACCATCTACACCCACTCCCAAAATCACCATCCATGGACCTACATACCCTATCTCTGAATGGGGTCACCCATCACACATGATAAAAAAATTACATCAGTCTCCTCTAAAGATGTCTTTATATGATCTCGTCCAAACTTCTTAAATCCCATAGACAAGCCCTTATCGAGGTTTTACAATCCATTGAAGTTCTACCTAATGACCCCACACTAGTGGCCTCGATTATCACCCCTCACCACATGGCCTCACTTACCAAATCATCTCCTTCTTCTACCCCCATGAACCACTCCTCAAGTAACCACCAAAGCTTCTCTGAGGAGGAGATTGTACCTCTCTAATCAGATGACCCTAATCCCACCCTATTCATTTTTATGTCTATATCGATAACATATGTGTACGACACATCATGATTGATGGTGGTGCTAGCATTAACATCATATCCTCCCACACATACAATCAAATGTGATATTCCTTCTAACTATATGCATAATAACCCAGTTATGTTGTGATCCTTCAATGACGCCATCACCTCCACCCTGGCACTATTATCCTTCATGTTCGCGTAGGCCCTCACACTATCCTGGAACTATTCTACATCTTAGAGGGGGAATTCCAAGTATAACCTATTGCTCGAAGACCCTGGATTCACATCATGGGTTGTGTACCTTCAAATTTACACCATTGTGTAAAATTCAAGCATGAAGGACATAACTACACCATCCCCGCTAACCCGTCACCATTAAAAACATATAACATGTTGTACCGACCCAATGATGTGCTTGTATTAGTTAAGGCATCTGCCACTACCCCCACTTCGCCTTCACCCACAAGCCCATCCACCAATGCTAGCTCCACCTCTCTCCCGCATCTAATTCTTCTATTCCTACTACCATTGTAGCTTCCACAACTGACCACTCTACTTCCCAACCAATTGATACCCCTCCTATCCAACCATCTAGTGAGTCATTTTATCCCCGCTACCCACATATCGACTATTGATCCCTTAGAAGGTGTTTTTCAATGCCTCACTCTGGGGAGTACCACCTATACAATATCGACACATTCCTCACTCCACAAGAGTATGGGAACCTACGTCAACACCCTAGTTATGACTACCATGTAGGCAAGGTTTTTCCTTATGGTCCTCCCCACCTTTGCACTAATCTAATATATGGGGACTTGATATTTCCACTTATTCACCCGAACCTCCATCCCAAACATGACCATTTTCATCTGACCTATAATCCCTTACTAACCATCACTTCACCCACACTTTCCTTCACCATTGTGCATGGAAAGGCTTTGGCTTTGGTTTTTACAAACATGGTGACCATATTGTCATTTCATGTACCACCATAAACACAATGACCATAGTGGCATTGGATTTTTTCCACACCACCTCCCAAGAAGGCCCACATTGACCTCATTGAGGAAGACAAACCTTCTCCACCTCATTCACCCACGTCACCATCTTCACCCACGGAGTCCATAGATCCCGAATCTATTCCTCCTAACTTTTTTTTTTTCGTAAACACAATTTCCTGGGACCTCTAACCTATCAATTTGATGTGAGGATCCCTCTTCTCTCCCCTTCTTGTATCCTGACATGATTGATGACGATACACCTTCTATTAATGTCATTCAATGTTAGGATGATGAGTCCATCCTCACCTACCTTGGTGTGAAAGACTCTTATATTCACCGGTCATTACCCTCTGAGATGCAAACCATGTTGAATGAATCGACTATCAAAATCAACATTAATACTCAAGATGACCCGCACATCCTAAAGATAGGTCAGTCTTTAGATGTTGCTAAACATGAAGCTTTTACCTCTTTCCTCCATGACCATAGAAATGCTTTTTCTTGGTCCTATGCCAATATGCCTAGTATTGACCCAAAAATCGTGGTCCATAATATCATAACCATTCCTAATGCCAAACCCATCAAACAAAAGCTATGGAAAATGCATCCTTGCATTGCTCTTTCTGGTCAAAGAAGAAATTCAAGCACCTTCTCTCAGTTTCCTTCATCCTACCCATTGACTATCCCCAATGGATTTCTAACATTGTTTCCTATCACAAAGGCAATAAGGGGACTCCACATTTACATGGAATTTCGTGACCTCAACCTAGCTTGTCCCAAAGATGATTTTCCCTACCATGCATTGACCAACTAGTTGATCTCACCACGTCGACCATGAAATGTTATCACTCATGGACGGTTTCTTGGGTTATAATCAAATATTACTTGCTCCAAAAGATCAACACAAGATTTCCTTTATCATCCCTTGGGGGACCTTCTACTATTGAGTCATGCCTTTTGGCCTTAAAAATGTTGGTGCTACATATTAGTGAGCCATGACTTACATCTTCCATGACATCATGCATCACATATTGGAAGATTACGTAGATGATCTTCTTTCCAAATACAAACATTGAGCCAAACACTTGACCATCCTTAAGGTCATATTTGACCGCCTCATCAAGTATTTTGTTTGTCTTCAACCAAAGAAGTGCGTCTTTGTGGTGCTTTTAGAGAAATTCCTTGGTTTCATCATTTCTTTGCGTGGCATGGAAGTTGGTCCTGCTAAATTAAAGGCTATTCTAGAAATGCCTCCACCTACTAATCTCCATAAACTTCGAAGCCTACAAGGTAAGTTGTAATTGATTTTTCATTTTATCTCATAGATTTCTTACCGTTGTTTACCATTTCATCATCTTCTCAAAAGGACATTTCATTCAAATGGGATGATGAATTCCATAAAGCCTTTGACACCTTAAAACAATACCTTCTTCAACCACCATTGCTCATTCCTCCTAAGGATGGCCAACCATTTTACCTATACATTTCCGCTAGTGACCATTCTTTAGGTGCCATGCTCTCTCTCATGGCGATGACCAACATAGAGAGAAAATGGTTTATTACATAAGTTGTACCCTTTTGGACTACGAAACTAGATACACCCATGCTGAAAATTTCTTCTTAGCCTTAGTTTTTGTCACCAAAAATCGCCACCATTACCTACTCAACCACAAAACCTTTGTTGTTACCAATACTAACCCCTACACTATATGTATGCCAAACCCCATCAACATCAACATGACGCACATTGGATATTGCTTCTTGCCAACCTAAACCTCGAATTCACTAATAAAAATCCATCAAGGGCCAAACCATCAATGACCAACTAGCAGACGCACCTCTTTCCGGGAATCAACCCTCTAAATTTTATTTCCTAAATGTATCCATAGTTACCCTCTCCTTGGATGATACCACTTACCAAATGAAACTCTTCTTCAATGGCTCCAAGTGTCAACGTGGAGGTGGGGCTGGTGTTATCCTCATTCCTCTTGATGGTGAACCTATGCCTTTATCTTTCAAACTGGATTTTTATTGTACAAACAATATCACCGAATATGAAGCACTAGTATTGGGTCTCCAGGTTGCTTATGCCTTAGATGTTAATTCAATCAATATCTTTGGTGATTCCCAACTAGTCGTAAACCAAGTCAATGTTATATACCAGTGTTGTAATGAAATACATCAAAAGTATAAGCATCATAGACATACTTTTGACCACCTTTGACCAATATGAACTTCAAACCACCCCATGTTCTACCAATAAGTTTTGCGATACCATGGCATGCTTGGCTTCTTAGATACTTGCTTTTCTCGTTGAATCTAAAATATTTATCACAACACAAAGGTTACAATCAACCTCTTATTTACCTCGTGAGGTCTACTCCGTTGGAACCATAGTACACTCGATCCACGTGACCTTTGGTACAAGCAATTTGCAAACTATCTTTCCCTTTCCATTCTACCTCGCTAATCTAACTTATAATGGACAACACGACTTTCTTAAAAGTTTCTCTCGCTATGTCATCATGGGTGATCTCCTTTATAAGTGTAGATTCGACGGTATTCTCTTAAGATGCCTTACAAATTCTAAAAATCGTACACCATTTAGGAAGTTCACTTGATGAAATTTTTGGAGGCCACTTTAGTGGTTTAGTTGTCACTAAACACATTCTTCACCTTGGCTATTATTGGCCAACCCTAAACTGTGACTGTTGTGACTATGTCAAACATTGTGTGAAATTCCAGCAACATGCTAATCTTCATCACACACCTAGTCATGCCTTATAGGTAGCATGAGACATTTCTCCCCTTTCTCAATGGGGCTTAGATCTTATTGGCGAGATCAATCCCCATTCTTCACAATTCCATCAATGGATTATAACCACTACTAAATATTACACTAAATGGGTAGAATCCATCCCCCTCATTTCTACAAAATCCAAGAAAATATGTGAATTCATCAACCATCACATCATTTGTTGCTTTGGTGTTCCTCACTGTCTCATCATTGATAACAGAAAGCAATTCAAAAACAAAACCCTACATAATTTATGTGACACTTTTGGCATCTAACTTAGTTTCTTGTCACTGTATTACCCGGAAACCAATGACCAAGGATAATCAACCAATCAAACCTTGAAAAAAAATCTTAGGAAATTAGTTGACGATACTAGCAAGGATTGGCATTCACACATGCCTTTCACCTTGTGCATATCGCACTAGTATTCACACTTCAACTACTTCCACACCTTTTACTTTGGTCTACGATATCGAGGTTGTCTTGCCTCTTGAAGTCCATATTCCATCTCTCTTCATCTCATTACAAGACATGCTCAACGACGATGACTTTCACTAGGATCGTTTGGTACAACTTGAGTTATTAGATGAATATCATCTTAATTCTCTTGACCATCTCCAAATCTACCAAAAATGTTATAAACGTGCCTCGAAAAATACGAAAAGTCAATGCATTAAATGTGTCTACAAAAAGTGCCCCCGAAATGTATTTTATTATTGACATTAAGTCCTATATCACTTTTTGTAAATTGATCGCTTGTCCCTTGAGTGTTGTTCACCTAACATATCACTTTTTTTTTAGGATTAATGAATAAACACGAATCATGTGATTACCTATTACCATTTAGCCTTATCTTTAATATGAGCACCACGACTCTACTAACAACATGATTCTCAAGGATAATTTTCATATTTTTGTAAAGATGGAATCCCATGGTCATTCATTACTTGAAACCACCTCTTTCATAGTTAACACCTATTTACTATGGTTTTGTCTTCTAAACAAGAACCCAATATTCCTCTATAGTCTTTTCCATGACTTAAACGTCCAAAAAAAAAAAAAAAGGGATTCAACTCCTTGTGTCAAAATTCCAGCAAAATATGACTTCCTTAAAAATGGACATCTCTTCTTTCTAACTTGCCCCTACAAATAGATTGTTCACTTTGGAAGGACAACTATATAAATTCATTGAAAAAAAAATAGAAGCTTCCCGCATAAATTAGATTCATGAAGACCTCAAGGAGATAATAGACTCATCCCATATAAACTTCCAACATCGATCGAGTCTATTAAAAACAAACAAATGAAAAAAAATGATGAAATTTTCGTCAAGGACTTGTCAAATTTCTATCATGGGTTTATTTCTAAATGAACATGTAGTCGTACACTAATTTATGCTAAACCATCCACTTTCACCTCATTACCTTTTGAACCCTACTTTTCTCTCTACTCAAGAGACTTCCCATAATCTGCGACATTTCGTGATCATGTGACTTTCTTCACCTTTAAAATAGTCCATTATGCAACGCCTTTAAGGACTTATGTCCATAAGCCCATCTTGGGTATGGTAGAATCCTTAGGATTCTTATCAATTAAGCGGATATTTTACCACCTCTTACCATTTTCCTTCCTCATTATTTATTGATTATCCTATATAGGACTAGACCATCAACACCTACATTTAAAAAAATGATGCTACCATGCCTATGACCTAAACTCAACCATGCCTATGACCTACATTCAATCATGCCTAAAATCCACCAACCCATCCCCCTAATTCATCATATTCTTCCCTAGCTTATGGGATAACTACACATCGGGATATGTAGGCAACACTCGAGGGCATGGGGCCCTTGGAGGTTAGCTCGGACACTCTTTACCCTAACCTATTTTCCCCTTCATTTTCCTATTCACATCCTACCCTAGTTAGTTTCCATTTTATATCAAAATTGGAAATTAAACCAAACAAGCACCAATTAATAAACATTTTTACCACATCATCACATCATTCATTTATCATTTTCAAATTTCCACTATAGAAAATATTTGAAAACTTAGACCATAACATATGTATACATCACCATTTTTCTCCCATGTTACCAACAAATTGGACATTAAATCAAAATTAAACACAAAAATCAAACATGCCTACAACCTAACTCCATCATGCCTATAACTTGAATCTGCATATGCCTATAACCCGAGTCAATCATGCCTATGACCTAACTCCATCTAAGACCTAACTTAACCATACCTACATCCCGACTCCATCATGCCTACACCGACCTATCTCTACAATGCTAAATACACCTAGTTTCCATCTATCTACAAATAAGAATCAAATTATGCCAAAACAAGTACATCATGCACAATCATCAATCTCATCGTAAAAATCTATGTATCCATCCAATATAAACTGATACAGATAATATAAATCTCTCAAAACTCTCATATACAACCTCACCATCTTCGGCGGTAGGTGGGTATATGCTCAAAAATATCAAAACTCTCATATACATTATCACTCTCTTCGGTACACGGTAGGCATATATTAAAAATAAACAAAAGGGAAGTACACAAAGATATCAATCACCTCCCCGTATGATACCCTACATGCCTGTCTCACCCATCTCCTTCGTCTCCTTTACTCCCGTGCGACATCCAGCCTAACATCTCACCACGCTCCGAGGCCTCGATTTGATATCTCGATGGCCCATCACCCGGCACTAGTTTACGTAAACTAGTGGGCTCACCCCGACCCTTCCTTTGGGCTAGCCGACCCCCTATAATCTCTACACCTTTGTGAGTGTGGGACTTGATCCTCTCACTCAAGGCTTGTTGTACTGTGCTCTACATAAGAGGGGACATCTATCCCTATATCCATCAAGTGATACTAATAGTACCATGCCTCACCCATAGCATCCCCGAACCATGCCATCGGTCAGACTTTGTCTAAGGTGGCCCCATCAATCTCGAACCCCGTACCTATACCATAGGACCCTATCCTTGACCCGTGTGTTGCTGCCTAAGCTACGACCTAGGCCTATAAGGCCACTATTTGTGCCTCGAGTAGTGGCTAGCTATCCCTACAACCCTGTCACCCAAGATCCCTAGCATGTGTATGTAGTGCGCTACATCATGTGTAACCCTAGCATCCCTATGCTCTCCAACAACATACACCCAATTCCTATAGCCAAATCAAAAAAATCATGCCTCGAATACATCTAGTATGGGCATATTAACTGGACGCACACATATGATGTGCTCATATTCCTAGTAATTTAATAGAAAGGTGTAGCACAAGTTAAACCTCCACAACCGCCCGTAGGCCCATATATTTGACATACATTTGTACTCAAGTATATTGGTGCCCAAGAAAACTAGGTCCTATCCTCCATCATATCATGGATAACCCCCATCGCACCTATGGGAATCTCCCACCCTCTATGTCTAACATTTTAAAACAACACACTACCTAGATCATCAAGACTACCAGCCTCATCTCCTCGAATGTGTCACGTACATCTCTCCATAACTCGGGCTTGCGCTATGGAATCTCATCTCTACCATCCCATCTATAAATACTATCAATATCATCTCCTTTGATGCATCGAAGAAATAGAATACACCTTTATCCCCACTATCAGTAACCGTAAGATCTTGTACAAGTCCCCTAGGGTGAATGTGATTTCACTCGTCGGTAGATGAAATGTGTTGGTCATTGAATCCCATCTATCGATGAGTGTGACCATCAAGTTCGGCTCCCAAACTATGTTCTTATATCATTTAACCCTAATAAGGTTGACATCTGTAACGTGACGTCACTCCTCTATTATCATGCTCCCTCATACCAATAGTAATAGAGGAGTACTCGCCTCTCATCCGCAACAAGTCCCTCACCGCACCTAACAAACCATAAGATTTTTAAAACCTTCACCATACCCCACACAACTCTTACCCAAAAACCTACTCCTGAAACATCCTTGCTCTCTTTGGCACACAAGATGGTATATATCAAAAATAAACAAAAAGGGAAGTACACATAGATATCAATCACCTCCCCATCAGATACCCTCCATGCCTATCTCACCCATCTCCTCCATCTCCTCTCGATCCTATGTGGCATCCAACTAACATCTCGCAACCCACCATAGGCCTCGGTTTGACATCTAATGGCCCCTCACCTGGTGTTGGTTACCGTAAACTAGTGCCCTTGCCTTGACCCTGCCTCAAGGCTCCTCGGCCCACTATACTCTCTACATTGTGAGTGTGGGACCTAGTCCTCTAACTTAAGGCATGCTATGATCTATGATCTGCATAAGAGGGGACATCTATCCCTGTAGCCATCTTGTGATCCTGATAGTACCATGCCTCTCCTAGGGAATCCCTAAATTGTGCCATCAATATTGTCTGAAGTGGACCCATCGGTTTCGCACCCATGCACCTGTAACATGGGACCCTATCCTTGACCCTGTGCTAATGCCAGAAGTGCAACTTGGGCCTCTAAGACCATAATTTGTGCCTAAACTACGACCTAGGCTCGTATGGCCATAATCTATTCTTGAGAAATGGCTAGCTATCCCTACAACCATGCTACCTATTATTCTGTACGGTGGCTACCTACACCTCATCTCCATCCCCTCCCCTGTGTAGGTGCATTTCCATGTGCTTTAATCTGGGCCCGAGAGCCACTATCTCGTGCTGTAATGTGGCCACCTCTGTTTGTGACCCTATTAACTACCTCTGTAAACCTATAATCGGCCCGTAAGGTGAGTACTTTTCCCTACAAAGGCATCCCTCCTAACTATGAGGGTGGCCACATCTAGCTAACCTAGCTAGGGTGGTGTTGCTTATAGCTGGGTTGTCCACCATTGTTTGTATGCATCTGTATAGCCCACATCATTAATCGATGGTTGATTGCGAGCTGGTGGAGACATAAATCTCTCCACTTCATCCCTCATATACTATGGTAAATAAGGTGACATGTCCTGCACAAATCCCAATTTTCATTCGACCTCTGTCAATGGGGATCATCTTGTGCTCCCTAGCATGACGTTCATCTATCCATCTCACCAGCTATAATCCATCGAGCTCCACTACCATCTTTCTGTATGAGGGGAATCTGACATACAACTTATAGATAATTTCTACACTAGATAAACCCTCCAGATGCGCTAGTGTGCTACATCATGTGTAGGCATAATGACCCTCTGCTCTCCAACAAAAGGAACCCAATGCCTTTAGCTAACTCGAATAAAGCTCGCCTTGAATGCATCGGTCGGGGTATGCTAATTGGATGCATACATAGAATGTGTTCATATTCCCAACAATTTAATGAGAAAGGTGCAACATAAGTTGAACCTCCGTAACCTCTCTGTAGGCCCATAGCTCTGGTACGTGCTACACCAAGTATGCTAGTGCAAAGAAAATTAGGTGTTATCCTCCATCATGTAATGGATAACCCCATCGGTGCCTATGGGAATCTTTCATCCTCCACATCCGGTGCAAAACAACACACTACCTCCATAATCAGGACCACTAGCCTAATCTCCTCGGGATGGCCTACGCACATCTCTCCATAACTCAGATCTCTATGAAACCTCATCTTTGCCATCCCTTCTCCAAATCTTTGTAAAGATCAGCTCCTTTGATGCCTCTAAATAAATAGAATACACCTACGTCCCCACTATCGGTAACTGCATAGGATCCTATACATGTCCTCTAGGGTGACTATGATCTCACCCATCAACAGATGAAATGTGTTGGTTGTTGAATCCCATCTATCGATGAGTGTGACCATCAAGCTCGGCTCCAAAACTATGTGCCTATACCGTCTCGAACCCCATAAAGTAAACATCGTAATGTGACACTACTCCTATGTCACTAAGATCCCTCAGATCGATAGTAACTTAGGTGATACTCTTTCTCTCATTTTCAATTGGTCCCTCACTACACACAATAAACCACAACATTGTTAAAACCTTCACCATACCCCACACATCTCTTACCTAAAAAATCTATTCCCAAAACCCTTATTTTCTATTGTACCCCCACCCTATAGATCACCCCTTATTACCACAATCCACTCATACCATTTATACATATTACCCTACTCATTACCCTCTGAATATATTACCCTAACCATCATCACTCCACTTGTTGTTATATCCCAACACCTACTTTTTCACTCCCAACCTTTTGTACTTATTGACCTATTTCCCTCAACCTCTAACCGACATCTTCCCCTCATGACCGAAATCAGCCACCTGTTACTTGACCGATGCTAGCCAATGCCAACCGATGTCTGTCAAACCATAACGGTGTCGATCAATCTGTCATGGTGACCAAATCAGTAAAACCCCACATTATTTCACAAAATATTCTAGAAGCTTATCCTACCCTACCCAAAACCTAACCTAAACCCCTCCCCACCCCAATCTAACCTACCTAAGACCTCCCCCCTCCCTCATTACACCAATTTTAACCACAAATTTAATTATACACCTATACCCAAAAACCCATACCCATACCTTATTTTCCCAAATAAATACATAGAAAGGATGAAATCCTACCTCATCTCGATGTCGTTGGCATTGTGGCATGACTAGCCGCTACATTGGTGGCCCACCTAAACCCTCTCCTACTTCTTCCATGCCCAAATCACCACAACCCATTCCTTTAATCCAACCAATCAAGTTGATACCCTTGCGCTCGTGGACTCATCTCCGTAGCTCCTCTCACCCAATCATACTCTCCACCTCAGCCGAGTACAATTCCCTGTCCGTATCTCGTGAAAAAAGTGGCCAAAAGTCAAATGGATCTGTCATTTTCTCCAAAGTCACCCAACAACAATGATTTCATAAAATACAAAATTTTTGTTTTATAAATCCAACCCAATACGACCGACGCCATTCATATTTGTGCCCTAGCGATCGATGTTGGTCACCCTATAAACGACATCATTCAACCTTTCTAACTATTTATTCTTGTTATGCTTCCTTTTCCTATAACCATTAGTGTCAACACACCTATTATCATTCCAACCACCCATTGACACATACCTACCAGCCCAACCTACCCCTATATTTCCTTTGATGTGACTTACGAGTTGTTATTTTACCTATACCTTGGCCTTACCCGTGCCATGATTTATTTTCCGAGCTTGACCTACTTGTGTGCACATTGACCTTATGTACTCACTATACCTTGTGATGCTATTACCTATGTTTTTTTAGCCTAACAACCATACCTTGTATTGATCAAAGAACACTTACCAAAACTCACACAAGAAGTCCACGTGGGAATACAGTCCAGGTTCAAGGGCGTGAAGGGATAGTAAGAACCCATGCATCTAGGACAAGTCAGCATTAGGGACTTATCTGTTTTTAGGCATGAAGATCTATTTTTAGAAGATAGCATGTAAAACACACCAACGATGCAAAGACATTTACGCCACGCATTGTCTATTTCTAGAGGATTGGATTCAGAGCACTTTTGCATGGAGACAATCTAAGAATAGGATTGTCACCTCAGTTAACTATCAGTAGTATATAGATAGCACACTTGCATGTGTGGCTATGCATGAAAATGACACGTGGCTATTAATAGCATGTGGCCTATTTTTGGGATAGATAAGTGGTGAAGGGAAAGTCCCCACCCTATATATATGTAGTGAATTACATGGTAGGAGACGATGGATATAAAGAGATAGATAACATAGTGTGTGTGTGAGGGATAAGTATACAAAGACATGTACATGTTTCGGATTACTGTATCAGATCCATGCATGCATCGGCATAGATTTCAAGTATTGTAAGAAGCTTCTGTGTTATTGTGATAATTAAGAGATGGAAGATATTGATTGAACCTAAGTGTCATTCATGTGTGTAATTGGGTAGTGCATGTTCTTATTTCTATCATGATTATTGTTTAAACCTATTCTTTCCTAGATCTAGATATGTCATGCATTATATAATGATGTATTATTTATGGATCTATTTTCTTTAAGTCTTCATCATGTTAACATTTTACTACAACAAGCCAAAATAAGGATCTCGGTACCTTTGCACGCTTCCGATGAGTGCTCGGTCTAGGCTAAGTGATGTGCCAACACGTCTAGGGTGTTATCTGGTGAATTCTAGGCTATATCATTGGTTTTGTTGGCGGGACTTCTTTTCAGTTTTTTTCAGGATGGTTCGCAATGAATAATACATACCCAGTTAACTCCAGCAAGTATTGAAGAATAGATACACGATCGGAGGAAGAATATGCACAATGTTCAGCACTTTGGATCTCGAGTTTAACGCACACATATGGGTGGAACAAAACACGTATGATAGTTTATATGAAATATTTTTCACCATCTTTCCGGTAGAATTATACAAATGGCTGATTGCTTATGCATCTAAGTGAAATTGGAGGTATCGTGAACTTGTCTAGAAATAGGTAGAATTTCGGCCCTTTATGATGCTGATTTGATCTGGAATCGTGTTGTGGATACGTGGTTTTGTGGTGTTCTAAACAGTTATATTCTGGAATATTCAATTGTGACATATTCTTTCATGGAAGTAGCTAAATTCCAGTTTTTGCGGTATCCTAGAGGAACATATCTACAAAGTATTCCACTTGCAATCGAGATCTTGATGATAACCTTTAACTTGGTGAATAAACCTATGGCTAACTAAACCTCACCACACGTGAGGGAGGGAATAGGTTTAGTGAAAGATGGCAAACCTAGCGGTAGAAAGGAAGAGAGAGGAGAGGTGGCTTAAGTATAATGAGGCATGTGAGAGTGAGATAGAGAAGTAACATACCATTGCAAAACATATGGCATTGAGGAGAGAGATAGCTCGTGAAGGATTTGAATCTCATGTAGAAGACGTGGAGCCAGAGCATCAGGAACTCCCCCATCTTATAAATCATGATAGGGATCCCCCTTTGGCCTCACATAGAAGTGTACCAGTAGAGACTACCTAGGCCACAGGTGCACATCTTAATCCACCTGGTGACCTAGCCCTTGTATTGTGTTTTCAAGTATCTAGTATGGCAAGTAATCAACATGTGAATTTGGGAAATAGGAGAACCTAGGAGTAAGTTAGAGAGCAAGTACATCAATGGCAAGACAGACAACTTCAATGTTATTTGGAGGAACATTTTTAGGCACATCATCTATATAGAATGTAAGTGTGTTGAATGTTGGATTCACTTTGAAAGTGGAACTACTTCACAAACCGTAGGGGTTTAGTATAGTACTACTTTTGAAGAACATGGGAGTACGTCTATAGGTCCTATTCTAGTAACATGGTGGAGGATCAGGAGGTATAGGTGGCTCTAGTTCTGGTGGATCTAGTGGTTCTAGAGGTAGAGGAAACACAGGAGGTTTTGGATCAAATGGGAAAGCTCCGCACCAACCCTAGAATATTTATATGGATATATCTCTTTGTCTTCCAGAGTATAGAGGCATAGAGGATGCTGCTAAGCATGTGTACATGTGTGAAATATTGTGGTGCACAAAAGGAATCACATCTTTTGAGTGTAGGGAAAGTCAATTTGCTACTACATTACAGGGACGTGCACACAGCTGGTATAGGAAGTTTGACCTTGATCAAACTTGCATGGATTATGCAGCGTTGAAGGATGCTTTCTTGAAAGAGTTCTATATCCCAGAATTTGAGCAAAAGAGTATAAGCCCGCTTAAGGATATTAAGCAAGGAACTACCTGAAAGTGTTAGGGAGTATGATGCATGGTTTAAAACATTGTTATCAAAGCTTTCTTATAATATTCACGCAAGCTAGCATGCAAAATGGTTCATTGGAGGATTGATTACACCATCTAGAAGAGCATTGTCACATAAGACATACACTCGATCCACATGAAACACCTGGAAGCAACTCTACGTGTTGATGCGAGTTAGGAGAATTGACATTGGTGTTAGTCCATTCTTAGAGGCACAAATTTCACCTATGTAAAAACATTTGGAGAATCTATCAAGTAAATTCAGCCCATGAAATGCACTTAGGGATTTGGTGTACATATTGTGAAGTGGAAGGTCACACCAAGGATAGTTTCCATCGTAGATCTATATGCTCATTATTGTTGGAATATGAGATATGTCATTTGAATCATTATTCTAGTCACTATCCTTTGTTACAACGTGCAATAAGGAAGAATAAATCTTGTTAATTTAAAATTTTCCATTCCATGACCCATGAATATGAATATTTTTAGTTGACTGGTCAGATCCAGGATGTTATAGACATTGAGGTATGATAAACAAGCATAACGGATAATTCTAAGGGTAACAATGAGCACCATGATCGGGATCATAATCAAACACGCTATGATAGGAATGAAAGGTGTTTTGAAGGAGGTCATGGAAGAGGAAGTGGATATCGTGGTGGATATGGAGAACAAGGCCACGATGGAGGAAGAGGTGAGTTCCCTCGTCAAACATGTTATACGTGGGGATCTCTCGACCACTATAGGCACAAATGTCCCCCGAATATTGCATGTTCTTTCTGCGGAAAGAACCATAGCTTTGAGGAGTTCCCAGGACTTATATGAGCATCGAGTAAGCAGCATAAGCAAGAAAAAAAAAGGCATTGGGATAGTTAGAATCCAGCACATGGTAGAAGATCAATGGATGCCCAAGATAGCACTAGGACCGAAGACAATAAGAGTGAAGATTACTACACAAGTTGAAGTGGTGCGTGAAAGAGAAGCGTTGCACCAAATACCTACAATCACCAAGGAGGAGGTTTATCGGCAAGGTACCTAGATCTTTCTCATTAGAAGGAACTCTACCAAGAGAACATGGAGGTCCTCAGGAATCTTCAAGGTGAGATACAATGTTTAAAGGAGTAATCAAGGAAGATGGAGTAGAAGAAAGAAGCAGAAAAAGTCCCCTTTGATATTGATGACATCAAAGAGGTATGTAAAATTTTGTGCCAAGAGAATATTATTTCATTGCTAGGAAATTGGTTGAAGGGGAATACCCCATGCACAAATCGAGAATGAATGGAAAATCCAACATGTAAATCTTCCCCTAATAACATTGACTACGAAAAGGAAATTACTCACGAATGCTTGTTGTGGATGGATGGTTGTTGAGCAACATATTGATTGATACTGGTGCGGAAGTGAATGTGCTTACATTAGATGCATGGGTACAAACGGGAGGCCTCCATTGTAGCCATCATATAATGTATTGTTTATGGAAAATCAGACTAAGGACACTCTCATAGGAGTTTTGAAGGATGCATCTATAACCATACAAGGGGCCAAGTTCACTTTGGGGATTTTGAGGTATTAGCACTTACGGAAGTAGATAGTTTTCCAGCCTTGACTTGAGATTAAATAAGGGTTATATCAGTTTTGAGAACAAGGAGGAAAGGGTTGCAATTCCTTTTAAATATGGGAATTCTACACCATATGTTGATCCTCTAAGTGAGGAGGACTTAAAAAAATCTATGTACACGTTATTCAAGACCCAGAGGTCAATGAGCCATCAAAGGAATGTATCATACGGTGGGAATATTCTCATTCTATTAGTGATAATACTACTATTTCTTGTGACAATTGGGCTCATGGTACATATGAACTAGTATGGCACAAGGTAAAAAGCGTGGTTACACGTAAAAATGGACTTTGTTCTGTTTGATAGATAGGTAGTGCATTACCTTGGTATACTGGGGAAGAAGATATTCCTATATTTTTGAAAGCAATGGAATTATAGTGGACATATCAAATTAAGAGAAGAGATATGTCGAGTGTATACCTTACGCGGAGACAGATAGCGCGCGGTAGGTAGTCCACAAAGATAATCTTATAGAATGGGAGGAGATTGGAATCCCCCTATCTACTAGGTTTTTAAGGAGCAATGCACCTATGCAGATCTGCACTTATAATGGTGATCAACTTGTTCAAGCATCACATTTAGCAAAGTGTGATAGAATCGGACATCAATACATGAAGCATTACCATGTTCACTCTAGATGCATAGATTGTATTCTAGTCTAAAAAGATGTGCACACACACTGATATGTATATGCACAACTACATCGAGAGACCTGGAATTGGTAAAATTTGACTATAGGAATGATCCGGACCTTTAACTACTTCTTGATGAAACCTCCAAAGTAGAATAAACATTAAAAAATTTCAAGCACTTAACTATGAGAGATAGTGCAAAGGAAAAAAACTTATTTAAGAAATATTTTGTGAGACAGATTCGAGCATGTTTTGTAAAGGAAGAATAAATGGACTCCATACTACTTGAACGTGCTTACCTTGAGAAAGAGAAATAGAATATGGTTTACATAGTGGATGATGAGGAAGTTGAGAACCTAGATATTGAACAATCACAAAGGGTGCGAGAGGTCTTGGATAGTGCAGATAAGGATATGTGTTCCTATCACAAACCCATGAAGACAAAGAAGGTGAATATAGGTTTTGAGGCTAAGCCGGAGGAGCTCATAATTGGAGACTATTGGTCAAAATTAGAAGTGGAAAATATCATTGAGTTACTTAGGGATTATCAAGACTTATTCCCTCGAGGGTATCATGAACTTAAAGGAATGCATAAATCACTTAGGGAAATGAAGATAATGATTAAGGATGGTGCACACCCAGTTAGAAAGTAACCTTATAGAATGAATCCCAATTTATGTGAAAAGGTGAAGGAAGAGATTGATAAGATGCTGAAATCTGGGATTATTCGACCCTTGGATGAGTCAGAATTGGTTAGTCCTATGGTTGTAAGTATCAAGAAGGATGGTAGGATTCAAATATGTGTAGATTATAGGGAGTTGAATGTTGCTTGTGTCATGGACTCATTTTCCTACACCATTCACTGAGGAAATACTAGAAGGAGTGGCAGGAGTGAAATATATTCATTCACATATGGGTTTTCTGGGTATCATCAGGTTAGGATTTCTCAGGAGGATCAAGAAAAGAAAAATTTTACTACTGAATGGGGTATTTCTTCCTATACTATGATGCCTTTTGGTGAAAAACACACTGTTGTATTCTCATGGATAGTTGTTCGGGATTCAAAGATTATATTCACAACTTCTTACAGGTTTATCTAGATGATTAGATAGTATATGGGCTTGTGAAAGATCATTGTGACAATTTGTGGTTAATGCTTGAATGATGCGAGATAATTTAGTATCACTTGAACATCAAGAAGTGCATATTTTCTACACCTTTTAGAATCTTTGTTAGTACATATAATCTCCAAGGAAGGTTTGTTGGTTGATCCAGCTAAGGTTACATTCATTCTAGGCTTAGAAGCACCTTCCGGTCAAAGTGAGGTGTGCAAATTTTTGGTCACACAGGATATTATCGAGAATTTCATCAAAGGGTATAGCAAATTTATTGCACCCTTGGAAGAGTTCCTAAAAGGAAAAGGTGCATTTTATTGAGGAGAACCGCAGAGTAGCATGTGTTTGAGATATTAAAAGAGAAACTTACTACCGCACCCATTCTGTGCTTTCCCTCATCTGGTAAACCATTTCATGTGCATGTGGATGCCTCTGGCATGGCCATTGGCACTTTGTTAGCTCAACTTGGCAAAGGTATTGTAGATCATCCAATTTTCTTTACTAGTAGGAAGCTAACTCCTATTGAACAGAATTATACAACTACAGAGCACGAAGCTTTGTCAATGATCTATACATTGCACAAGTTTCAATAGTACTTGTTAGCAACACCATTTTTGTTTTATACAGATCACATGACATTGAAGTATTTTGTGAACAAACTAGTCTTACAAGGACGCATATGCAGATGGGTACTCCTATTTCAAGAGTTTGAATTCACAGTTGTGGTGAAGCTAGGGAAAAATAACTCTGGACCAGACCACTTATCTAGAATTCACTCAGGAGAAGAAGCACAGAAAATTAAAGAAACTATGCTAGATGCACAGTTATATAGGTTACAACACACACCATCAGAGTTAGAAGACATTGTTGTCTTTCTACTGACTAGTGTGGTACCAAAATGAATGAAGGCATTAGAAAGGAAACAACTTGTTATATGCGCAACAACTTGTTTATGTTAATTAGTGGTGACCTCTACAAGTTAGGAAGAGATGAAGTACTACATTGTTGTGTATTAGAGCATGAGCACAAGGATATAATGGTGGAGGCACATGGTGGTATTGCAGGAGGCCACTATACATGTGATGCAACTGCCCAAAAGATCCTACTTGTTGGATTATGGTGGGAGACACTATATAAAGATTGTAAAGCATATTGCAAAGCGTGTGACCATTGTTAGCATCTAGGTAAACCAAGGAAAAGAGATGAGATTCCTTTGAGACCTATTACTAGTGCCAAACCATTTGAGAAATGGGCCATCAATTTTGTAGGACCTATTTCACCAGCCGCGTGTAGGACTGGGTCGCACTATATCATTACTTATATAGATTATCTCACAAGGTGGGTAGAAGTAGCACCTATGAAGGACTGTACAATGACTACAATAGCTAGGTTTCTATGGGAGAATGATCTTTCAAGATATGGATGTCCTTTAAGCTTGACAAGTAATAAGGGTACACACTTTTTGAATGAGACAATTAGGATCCTATTAAATAAGTTTATGGTTACACACCATAAGAATACACCCTATCATCCTCGGGAAAATGGAATGTTGAGGCTTTCAACAATATTTTGAGCAGACATTGACAAAACATTTTGATGTTGGAAGAAGGGATTGGGATGGTATAGTTTCATTTGTTATTCGGGCATATAGAACAATTTTTAAGACATTAAACAAAGCCATGCCATTTCGAGTTAGTGTTTGGCATAGAATCTGTTCTCCTTATAGAATTTATGGTACCTTCTTTACACATTGCACATGTTGGAGGTCTAGCTGATGAGTAGGATTTAGAAGAGCGTATTGAGAAGATGATTCATTTGGATGAGTGATGATCCATAGCACGATGGATTCATAAACGAGGAGGAAAATGCCATGCCCAAAGCATTACAAGACAAAAACATATGGGATAAGAAGTTTGAGATTGGATAAATGGTACTTCTCTATGACTCTAAGTTCTTGTGCCATCCGGGAAAACTTAAGGTACATTGGTTAGGGTCGTATGTTATTACTCACATCCTTAAAATAGGCACTTTGCTAGTTAAAAGCACTATATGGAACATGGTTACCCAATTACTTTAATGGGAGTAGGTTGAAGCCCTACTATAAATAAGTCTTCTCAAGGAATTTGTAATAAGGAAGTATTGGCAATTATATTATGTTTCCATTATGTATTTTCATAATGGATTGTCATTATTATTTTTCACTTTATATTTTGTTCTTGTGTAATAAGCGCACTAACGTGAATGAAGCTAACTACAATATGGAGCATGTTGATGTGCAACGGACGCACATACTTTTAGTGTTGGGTGTGGTTATTGATATCAATCTACGGGACTACTGGGAACTGAAAGGTGGAAAGGAAATGGTTGTTATGGGTGTTTGTCAAAGTAAAAGGATTGCTTTTCAAAAGTGACCAAGGATGAAGATGAATGAAGGAACAATATAACATGAGGTAAGCAAAGGCGATGATAACTACCAAGATAAGATACACCTTGGCAAGGTACTTGGGCACATGGGCATGCACTGAAGAGAAGTCTATGACTAGAGGGTAGGAAAGTGCACTAGAAGGTTATATATGGGGCATGAATATGTACCGCATCAAAAGAACAAATTTGGTCGATAAATGAGAGGAGATTTGGTAGGTGGAGAAGCAATAAATGCATCAAAAATTTAAAATCTATATAAGGACGGGATGTGAGTTCATTTTTACCATTTTGATTAAGATTATTTGAGAAAGAGCTAAGTGCGAAGAGTTGAGTATATTATTTGAGGTACGAAGGGTGTGAAACCAGATGTGACAAGTATATATGTGCATAGAAGAAGCTTGCGTCCCAAGTGGTGAAGGGTTTGAGCGAAGAAGGAAGCCGAGAGAGGAGCTAGGACACGTGATTTCATCTAGGGCATGCTAACTCGAGCTATTGTTTGAGTTGGGAATTACAGAGTTGAAGAGGAAAGTGTCTATAGAAGGATTAGAAGGTTAAAATGGCTCCCAAGAAAGCAGCTGCAGTGGGAACAAAAAGGAAGAAGAAGGTAGTTGTAGAGGACGAAGAGATGGCACTCTGAAAATAATTTTTAGAAATCCAATATCCAGAGGGCATCATAGTCAGCCAAGAGTAGGATTCACATAAAATAAAAAGCAAAGTGAGTGATTATAACCATAGGACCATAGAGAACAAAAAGTAATTTGATGCCCTACCCTATATGAAGACAAACAAACACACGATAGATGACATGTTGGTTTATGATGATGTAGGTGAGAAACTTTGAAAAGAATTGGAATCTACCAATTATATGAGCTTCCATATTTTAGGAAGTATGAGCCTTTATACCAATGGTTCATAAGTAGAGTACATGAGGAATTTTTCTACTTTAGAAGACGCAGAGTCGAATCTTATCCACGTTAATCTCCACGGTGACGGAGTTTGAAGGCCACATGAGAGGATATAAAGACTGACCTAATAGATAAGGCTGTGATTCTAGAAACTATAAAGGAATTGGGATACTTGAAGGGTCTGCACATGTTAGGAATTAATAATATCTAATGCAGAATAATTCCTCGAGAATCACAATAGTAAGAAGTATGAATAGAATTATAGAAATGAAAAATACACAACATGAAGACAATATTTAACGTGGTTCACCCAATGCGGGCTACAACCACCAAGAGCACTTGCTTAGATTTTATTACAAGCCAAAATTCTTCATAATTACAATAATCATATCTTTTTTGGAGTGTGCTCAACAAACCCTCCCAAATTCACACTTGAATTCAAACATACTATTCACCTTCACAAAACACACTCATATAAATCCTATTGTATGTCCATCTATTTATAAGTACATCAATAGGCAGCCGAAGAGGTAGTTTTAGAAAACAATGGGTACCGAAAAAACCATTGGCCCAAAAAATAGCCCATAACTGTTACCCATTACCCATGGGTTAATAAACCACCCATGAAAATTTGCTTCGGGGGCTTCGCCCGAACCTCCTGACCCGCTCACCGGCGAGTGAGACTGCGGTAAAAATATTTGAGTGTAACACATGAGAGGTGTACCAAAATCTAACATGAAAATAGGCTCTACAAACATAACAATTTCCCACTTGGAGACTAATTTCCACTGAGAAAACTTCTCAACCCTTCTTTGTCATCTGTGAAGGCCAACCAAAGTTGAACATAGCTTTATTTTATCCTTGTGACCACCTTGGTCATCATGTCTATAGGATTCGAGTGGTATGTATCTTCTACAACTTCAACTTATCTTCCTCCAAAGCTATCACGATGAAGTGATATCTCAATTGTATATGCTTTGTCACGAAGTGGAAAGCAGAATTCTTAGCTAGGTGTATAGCACTCGACTATCACTATGCAGCTTACATTCCTCTTGCTTATGCCCCAACTCCTCAAGTAATTGTTGTAATCAAATCATCTCTTTGCTTTCCTCTATGGTTGACAAAGCCACCAGCTTCTATAGTCGTGAAATCCAGCTCTGCTGTCCCACCTACAGTGTAAATATAACCTGTCATGCTCCTCCTACTGTCTACATCTCTAGTCATGTATGAATCTACATAACCACATAAAGTGGTGTTTGATCCACTATAGCACAAAACTGTCCCCATGGTCCCTCTCAAATACCGAAGGATCCACTTTACTGCTTGCCAATGCTCTTTACCTGGATCACTCATAAATCTACTCAAAACTCCCACTGCATGGGCAATATCAGGCCTAGTGCACACCATAGCATACATCAAACTATCAACCACTGATGAGTAAGGTACCTTGGACATATGTTTTCTTTCTGTTCTGTCTTGGGACACTGCTCCTTTGATAACTTAAAATGGCCTGCCAAAGGAGTCCCAACCGGTTTAGCATCCTGCATGTTAAACCTATCTAATACCTTCTTAATGTACTCTTCTTGAGATAAAGTCAGCTTCCATTCCTTCCTATCCGAGTTATCCTCATACCAAGGATTTGTTTGACTACCCCCAAATCCTTCATATCAAAGGATTCACTTAGCTGTTTCTTCAGTACTTTTATTTCTGCATGTTTTTACTTGCAACCAACATGTCATCAACATAAAAACACATGATAATATAACTTCCATCCTCAAATTTCTTTGTATACACGCAATGGTTAGAATGACATCTAATATAACCTTGCTCCATCATGAAGCTATCAAACTTCTTATACCATTGACATGGAGCTTGTTTCAGGCCATACAAGCTCTTCTTCAGTTTGCACACCATCTCCTCTTTACCTTTGACTTCATATCCTTTTGGCTGCTGCATATATAGCTCCTCCTCCAAATCACCATGGAGAAATGTAGTCTTTACATCTAACTGTTCTAAGTGCAAGTCTTCTACTGCCACTATTCCAAGAATAGTTTTGATAGAAGTCATTTCTACTACAGAGAAAAAAATCTCATCAAAATCTATACCTTGTTTCGTGTGTAAACCCCTTGACCACCTTTGGGCCTTATATCTTTTCTTTCCTCCTTATTTGTCTTTAACTTTGTAAAACCACTTGTTCGCAATGCTCTTTTTCCTTAGGTAGCTTCACCAAATCCCAAGTCTGGTTCTCCATGAGAGACTTATGCTCCTCGTCCATGGCTTACTCCCACTTCTTTCGGCATCTACTCGCATTGCTTCATCAAATCTCTACGGATCTCCACTATCAATGAGAAATAGATAATAAAGAGAAGGAGAAAAACATTGGGTTCTTTTCTTACCCTAGAAGACCTCCTCACCGTATGAGTTTGGGGTTCCTATTGAGTAGGTTCTGAACCGATCCATGGGTCACTTTGTCCCATCAGGAAGATCCTCTACCACTTTGCATATTATTTCTTGGATTCTTCCCTGTTTTCCTACAACTATTTCTTATACATGAATTTCTCATTGAAGAGCACATCCATAGACCGAATGATTTTCTTGTCCTTAATACTCCAACATTTAAATCTAAATTCATCACCACCATAACCAATAAAAGTGCATTTTTCTAATTTAGCCTCTAGCTTGGTCCTATCATCCTTGTCAATATGAACAAACACCTCACATCTAAAGACTCTAAGAAATGAGTAATCAAATTTCTTACTATACCAAGCCTCCTCAGGTATTCCTCCATCCAAGGCACTTAAGGGTCCTCTGTTTATCAAGTACACAATTGTGCTCACCGCTTCTGCCCAAAAATAAAGAGGTAGTCCTACATGTATCCTCATGCTCCTAGCACATTCCATTATTGTTTTGTTCATCCTTTCTGACACCCCATTCTATTGTGGAGTTCCTGGAACCATATTTTTCCTACGGATTCCATTCTTAGAACAATAATCATCAAATTCATTGCTGCAATACTCCAAGCCTATAGTGCCATAATGTTGTATATGCATCGAAGCCACAAGATTACAATCGTTAGTACTATCAGTGGATAAATACAAGGTTCCAACCTTCTTACCTCTTGCCACCACAAGAGAACCCTTGGTAACCTTCCAAGAGTCAACTGTAAATATCATAATACAACCATCACTTCCCAATTTCCTTGCTGATATCAAATTTCTCCTTAATGTAGGTACATGTATGACATCCTTCAATAGCCATGTATTCCCATTCTGAATCTTAACCTGAACAGAACCTTTTCCAACTATACTGCAAGGCTCATCATCACCAAGAAAAACATGCCCAAAATCCCCTTGAACATAATCAACAAAATAATGCCTATGTGGGGTAGCATGAAAAGAAGCACCTAAATCTAAAACCCAAGATTCAGTAATATTATGCAAAGAAAGAATCAAAGCATCTGGCATACATTACGATGTAACATTTTCCTCCTTGTTTTGTTCTTGTTGTTTCTTCTTATCCTGAAGCTCCCAACAGTCATTCTTTGCATGCCCAGACTTTCCACAATTCCAACATACAATCTTGCTCTTGGATTTTGACTTTGCCGTTCTTTCGATTTCCCATGGTTTCCTCTATTCTTTTATCTCCTCTAGTTTCCTTTGTCAAAGAATTCCCTAAAGTAGAAGATTCCTCGAGAGATTTTTCTTCGCATTTCCTCCCTTAGAATCACCCCTACAACATCCTCAAACTTTAACTTGAGTTAATGGAACCGAGTTGCTTACATCCATTACTGTGCTATTCCAACTTTCAGGTAAAGAGCACAGAATTAATAAAGCCCTAACTTCTTCATCAAATTCTATTATAACCGAAGCTATCATATTCACAACCATATTGAAATCATTTAAATGATTTGCTACTGAACTATTCTCGAACATCTTCATATTAAACAAATTTTTCATTAAAAATATCTTGTTAGAGGCAGAGGGTTTTTCATACAACTTACCTAATGAATCCATTAGATATTTTGTAGTCTTTTCCTTTGAAACATTAAATAATACCAAAGATGTAAGACATAGCCAGATTATCCCAAGTGCCTTCCTATCCAGCAAATCCCATTCCACATCTGTCATGCTAGAGGGTTTGTTCACCTTCTCAGAAAAACGGAGTATAAATATCCTTCTGATAAAGGTAATATTCCATCTGCATCTTCCAAAGACTGAAATTTTTGTTGAATTTATCAACCCTAGATCTTCCATCATCTGCCATAGCTCCCACTCAAGCTAAAAACTTTCCCTACAATTCAACACTTCAGCAAACCAAACCAGGCTCTGATACCAATTGTTAGGAATTAATAATATCTAATGCGGAATAATTCCTCAGAATCACAATAATAAGAAGTATGAATAGAATTACAGAAATGAAAAATGCACAACACGAAGACAATATTTAACGTGGTTCACCCAATGTGGGCTACATCCACCAAGAGCACTTGCTCGATTTTATTACAATCCAACAAAGTAGAAATATTTGAGTGTAACACATGGAAGGTACACGAGACTCTAACATGAAAACAGGCTCCACAAACATAACAACATAGTATGGACATTGATAAACTAAAGAATTGTCCGGTTGTGCAAGAAACAAATTATCTTGTTACAAAGTTGAATGACTAGGAGAGGTGGTCACGGTGAATACCATGTGACCGCATGTTGTGAAGTGGATGTTAGAAGAGTAGTCTATAATATTGCAAGCTACATTATGGAATAGATAGTCGAGGAAGTGCACACGGGAGGAAAAATCAGCTTTGAAGGTTTTTTCTATTGTCTTTGGTATTCATGGAGATTGGAGTACAGTGATCAGAAGGAGAAGATACGGGAAGACCCCATGGAGAATAAGTCACCAGCTCGAAAGGTGCAACAAGTACCTATGTAAAGGGTCAATGATAGATGATGTCAAGAAAAGAGTAGATAAATGGTATGACAAGCTCCGTGTGGCCTTTGAAGAAGAGTGGCGCGTCTGAATGACCTACCTTTGGTAATAGGGAAAAAATTCCATTTTGCTGAATATCAACATTTTTGCATCACACGATTCCCAATGAAAGATGGATCCTGGAGCCCTTGATGAAAAATTCCTTTTGCCTTCATAGCGAGGTACTTTCTAACACCAATCCACAGATTCGAGAGACACGTGTTGCACGGCCTTCAATGCAAAGAAGGTAGACTATGACTACCACACCTTGAGAAAAAAATATGTGTATCCACGACAAAGTACATATATTGAGAGGCTCATATCAGAAGTATTGAGCATAAAGCCCATGAGTCTAGCTATCTGAGATATTGGGGCAGCACTAGTATACCTTCAGCTAAAGCCCGAGATGGAAAAAAAAAAGTACGTGGAGAATGAGTTCGCACTCCTAGGGCCACCGAAGGGTCAACATACAATGTAGAACATCTAAACATGTAAGTGCACGTAACCAATAGAAGTGTCGGATGAGGAGGATGAGCGCGAAGATAGTGATGGAATGGAGCATAGAGGTAGAAGACATCCTACGAATATGGATGAAGTTGAGCACGCCACTACACCACCTCAACCACAAGAGGGGGATGATGAGGACTTAAATATAGCCCAAGGAGAGCACAAATTTAAGAGGATGTTGGGAGAATAAGGACCCAAGGTGCTATTCCACAAACAAAGTGCACGTGAGATCACCCAAAATCTCTCCACAAAAGGAGGAAACCATGGAAAGGAGGAAACTGAAGTTGAATGAGGAGGTGGAAGAGTCAAAGGAAAGCATGCCTAATTATCCTAAAGTTCCAGAGAACGTAGAAGAACAAAAGGATGAGGAATTGAAGGAATGAGGAGAAGAGGAAAAGGGAACATAGGAGACAGCTACAGAGACTGCTAAGGACATGGAGACACAAGTCCCAAATTTGGAAGCTAAAGTTCCTAAGCAGCAATGGTCTAGAAGAACAAGTGGAGAACACATTCCACCAGCCATGGGTTATGCAGAGGATGCAAGTAAAATTATTCGTGTGCTGTTTCCAAAGCATGCTGACATAGAAAGACTTATATGATTGGGAGCTCATGGATGAAGATATGGCCATAGTGCGCACAAGGAAGCAACTATCATGGTCAATAGACACCCACATTGATGATCCTAACTTTGATGTATGGGATGATTCATGCATGTCAAGAGGGATGAAGAAGGCACCCAAGTTAGACATATGACAAGAGTAAAGCCTCTTGTCATGTTAGATGAAGCAGGTGAGTAACGCATTGGTCAAAGTATCAACATAAGTGGTGGGGCGTAATATGGAAAAGGCCACTGCAATTAGGGAACTCGGAAAGATATTAAAAATAAGGATGGGGAAATAACACGCCTAACACAAGAAAGATACTTGGTGCAGAATAAAAACATTGTATTTATCAGCCTCACAGAGGAAATTGGTGATATTGTTATGAAGGCTAGGCCATACCTAGAACCAAAGGTACTAAAGACGTTTCCTTCGGTGATACACTATATAAGTACCTTAGTAGACCTATTTCTTGAAGATAAACCCTTACGTATGCCAACGCCAAAGGATCCAACACAAGAGGTAGAATGAGAAAAGGCTTCAGTGATGTGGAATATTGCATCCTATGAGGGATTGTTGTAAGTGTTGTAAGAATAATTGAAGAAAGTAGACCAGGCTTTGAACATATGCGCATCTCTAGAGGAACTTATCAATGTAAAGACCCTAGAAGAGAACAATGAGGTCCAGAGAGCGATGATGGACAAAATATTGGGCCGCGCAAAAATATTGTCAATGGTTAAGTAGAAGTGTAAGGCCCTCACAGTAGCACAAGAACCGCAAAAGACTTGGCTGGAAGAGCTTGGGAAGCTCATTGCGTAGAAGATGGATTTACTAGAGGGAAGAATGACCTCAATGTCTAGCATTATGTTAGTCTTTCAAAATGAAAAAGGGGAAATTGCAAATGATGAAATTGATTCCATCGTTTTGGACATTCCGAGAGAAACCAGAGAAGGCTCTCACCAAGTGGCAGGCCTTAGAGGCCGAAATAAAAGAGGATTATCCAGATTTGATCCTTCAAGATGTGACAGATGAGGCTGCCACATAAAAGCATTCTTTATTCATTCAAATTATTTCGATTCTTTCTATTCAATTTTTTTCAGAGATACCCATTGTCAGGAGACAATGAGATTAGTCTGGGTATTGTTGATGAGAGAACACTTGAAAGAACTCACACAAGAATTCCAAGTGGGAAAATGGGCCAGGGTCAAGGGGACGAAGGGACAAGAAGAACCCATGTGCGCATGACAAGTCATCATTCAAGACTTACCCATTTTTGCGCATGAAGATCTATTTTTAGAAGATAGCGCGTGCGTGCGAGAACACACCAACGATGCGAGAGACGTGCATGTCACACATTGTCTATTTCTAGAGGATCAGATTCAGAGCACTTTTGCATGGAGATAGTCTAAGAATAGGATTTTCACCTTAGTTAACTATCAGTAGTATATAGATAGCACACTTGCATGTGTGGCTATGCATGAAAATAGGGCATGGCTATTAATAGCATTCTCGCCTACTTTTGGGATAGATAAGTGGTGAAAGGAAAGTCCCCACCCTATATATATGTAGTGAATTACCTGGTAGGAAGACGATGGATATAGAGAGATAGATAACATAGTGTGTGTGTGTGAGGGATAAGTATACAAAGACATGTACATGCTTCTAGATTACCATAATAAATCCATGCGTGTATCGGCATAGATTGCAGTATTGTAAGAAGCTTTCGTGTTATTGTGATAATTAAGAGATGGAAGATATTGGTGAACCTAAGTGTCATTCTTGTGTATAATTGGGTAGTGCATGTCCTTATTTCTATCATGATTATTGTTTAAACCTATTCTTTCCTAGATCTAGATTTTTTATGCCTTTGTATAATGATGTATTAGTTATGGATCTATATGCTTTAAGTCTTCATCATGTTAACATTCTACTACAACAACAATAAAGAGGGACCTTGTACCTTTACGCGCTTCGAGTGAGCACTCGGTCTAGGCTAAGTGATGTGCCGGCTTATCAGGGTGTTATCCGGTGAATTCTAGGCTACATCACCTTGCCTATTACCATGTTGTTTATCCCAACCAAACCGTTGGTGTACCAAAGGATACCTAAATGTTCTGTTGTATATATATCCCTTCAGGGTAAATATAGACAAATAGAAAAATATGGAAATCAAATCAACTCAAAACGTGACATTTATTTATGGAAAAATTCGCGCCCGGCTCGAGTTGAAGGCGCAGATCAGAAGGTGTCGACATGGAAAAAGTGACACTTTGGCATAGGTTGAAGGCGTAGATCAGAAGGTGTTGACACGAGAAAAAGTTACACCCGGCACGAGGTTGAAGACGTAAATCAGAAGGTGTCGACACGGAAAAAGTTATGCCTTGGCATAGGTTGAAGGTACGAGATCGAAGGTGTCGACACCTTTGAAAAAGTTACGACCTAGCATAGGTTGAAGGTGTAGATTATAAGGTGTCAATAAGGAAAAAGTTGCGCCCTGGCGCAGGTTGAAGACGTAGATCATAAGGTGTCGACATGAAAAAGGTTGCGCCTAGCACACGGGTTCGTAAGGCATCAACACCACATTTTCAGTGCCTATGACACACTTAAAAGTATGTTGACATGAGGATGGATGCGCCAAGGTGCACCTTCAGGAGGCGCAACATTTTGAGTGCTGACACCCCGACCTAGATATTCAAATGGCCATAACTTTTCACAAGGAGCTCGAGACTCACGCAAGGTTTGACTTTTGGAAATCTTACAGGTCCTCTGTCCAAAATACGATTCGACAATTTTGGGTTTGTTAGGGTTCTTATCTACCACCATTATGAGATGAATTAAATACAACTGGAGGTAGTTGGGGTAGATTTGGAATTCCTCTCTCTTCCCTCTCTCATTTTTGTATAAATTATAAGGAGGGGATTCTTTCAAAAGGTTGGACATTCTTGTTTTGACCCTCCCTTCTTCTCTTTGGCAAGTGAATTTGTGGAGTTCAAACCTCCCATCTAAAACTATAATGCAACTTTGCCTCTTGGCATTTTGTAGTGTATTATATCAATCTTTAGAGAAAATAATGGATGTCCTGTGGATGATTCTCAAAACTCTCTATGTTAATTTTGCATCCTCCCGATCTTTCACTAAAAATTTGGTTATCTATGCATAATCTTGCATTGCATTTTAACGGTTTGTGTTTATTGGCAAGACAGGTGTTCTTCATTCCTCGGTGCATCATCTTTGTTAATTTAAGTTTATTTTATGCATCTTCTTACCCTATCTCCTTGGTAATTTAGATTCGGTGTTTGAGTAAACCCTCTGCATTTTATGTGTGCATCTGAACAGAGGAATAGGAACCGGCCTTCATCCAGAGAGCTTTCTCGATTTGCAAGGTCCCACACTTGGGAAAAGCTCCATGTTATGTAATCACACTGAGAGTCTCAACCCATCGAGTTGTAGACATTCATGGGTGCTTGTGATTCACCATTAATAGTTTTTACACACCGGTGGGACCAAGAGGTCATTCCATAGGATTTGAAGGAATTTTCAAGAAATTTGGACTTAGAAATTGCAAGTTTTACAATTTTGGATTTTTTTCACCTTCCAAGCTGAACTCCGATATCGATTTTCAAGGGCTTAACTTGCTCAAAACAAGTAAAAATTTTACCAGTTGATAGATCTAGGGGTAATATTCAAAAGGTTATTCTTAGATTTTTGAGATTTTGACTTTCAAAATTTCATGGTTTTTAGTATTTTGGGTTTTCCCAGGTGTTGAGCATGTCCCAAGTTCCGACACGGTGTATTTTAGGTTTTGTAAGTTGCCTTGCATGACCTGAGTTTCACCTGTACCTTTCGGGGATTAGTAGTTGCACAACAATACCCGATAACCGAATTGAAGAACTGTATCTTCCGGGTCCTTCAAAGTTTTAAATTCTATTTTTAATATTGTCAGGTTTGGTGTGTAACTTGGCAGAATCTAGCCTTTTGAGGCTCATTCTCTAACACATCTAGCGACTCGAAGGGATAGAATTCAGTGGTGTTGCAACAAAAGTTTCCTAGGCACATGAGAATAATTAGAACTAGGTCTGATACTTGAGAAGAAGGGCTATTTGTCTACTTGCAACTATCACTAGGTAGAGGAAGGAGAGCAAGAGGACCATAAATATCACCATCTCCACCTAACCCGAATTTTTCTACACCTCCACCTAGTAGACCTTTTCTCGCCTTAAACAGGGTTCTTAGGTAAATCATAATGGCACATCTACCACCGAATCCCTTTGTCAATTTCACGGGTAGTAGTCCACTCGCCCTAAATGCTCAGAATCAGGTTCCGGTTGCAGCGCTAAAGAATATCCCCTATTTCACAGGAGAAAATCATACTACTCCTATTGACCACATCCAAGATATTTCCAATGCATGTGTAATCCATGAAATAAATGAAATGGATGTTGTAGTCAAGTTGTTGGCTTCATATTTTAAAGGTAAAGCCTTACAGTGGTTTAGGAGCCTAGCAATAGGGTCTATTACGAATTGGAACCAACTTTGTTCAGCTCTTTGCAACCAATTCAGGGAGAGGGAAGAAAATTTGTCTTTATTGGAACAACTGACAACAATCAAAAGAGCTCCTAACGAACAAATGATAGATTTCAACTTCAGATTCCAACGGACATGGGATAGGATTCCAATAGCTATTAGACCAACCGTTGAAGGCGCATTCCTTTATTTCTTAAAGGCTATAAATTTAGACATAGCCATGATGATCCAATCAATGGGAGGGACAACACTGCCAGGGGCCTATGACATAGCTATCGGTGCGAGAGAACTATTTGATCTAAGCCGACAAGCTTGCACCGAGGCCACTAATGCCTCTCTATCCGGATATGGGAAATCCTACAACAATCAAGCACCGAGTTGAATCCCATTCCAACTCCTATAAATCAAAGCAATAATGAGGCATCGACTTATTCAAATAATTCAAAGGAATTGCAGAAGGTTATGAAACAACTGCATAACCTTGGAAATGAGTGGTGACTATCAAAAGACAACAAGCTCAAACTGCTAGACCATATCAGCGTCAAGCGTAGTACCAGGCTAGGCCCCCATACCAACAAAATAGACCACCAGCTTAGGCTGCAAATCAAAACCAAAACCAAGGACAACCTCAAGCTATCATGCCATTTCAACCATATGATCCAAATGCAACGACATCCTCAAGAGCCTTGGTTCCAACAAAAAATAACATGGCATAGGAGTACGACTAGTCTTACCCTTACAATCTACCTCACAATCAGTCAACGTGTTTCAATGGTTCACTAAATCAAGCCTTGATGGTGCAAACCATTGGCATGTCTCAAGAACCAAGCCAAGCAAGGAATTAGTAGTAAGAAACACAACAAGAAGTACCTCCAATAGAAACCACATTGGCCAATTGGCAAACAAGACTTCTGTGGAGTTAACCAACAACCTTTTCAAGGTGTGGCTATCAACACATGATCAAAGAAGAGAAGCATAGAATGGGGAAACCATCTAATCCAATTTTTTCTCAGCCCACTCCTACACAACAAGGGGTTAGTAGACCAAATATGCAAAATTAGGCTAAGGTACCTGTTGTAGCAACACATGCACTTGTTCAAGCTCCAGAAAAGGTTGCGCCAAGTAAGAGACAAAGCAAAAATACAGATCATCCCCTTTCAACATCATCGATCAAATGAAGAAGACAAATGTGAATATTTCCATGTGGGAATCACTAACAATCTTAGGGTAACGAGATTTATTGCAAGCTGTAATGGCTAATTGGTCTGCCTCGAATGTATCAAACCGGGGATAGGAGAAAGTTCTCACTAATGCAGTGCAAACCGGGTGGGGTCAACCAAGCAAGAATTTGAAGCCTCCACCATTCTATGTGTCATTGGTTGTTGGAAACCACTTGGTACACAACTACATGATAGATTCAGGGGAAAGTAGTTCAGTGATGCCGAAGCAAATAGTGGATCAACTGGGTCTGAAGTATGAGCCAGTGTTGAAAGGAGTAGTACAGCTGGATGGAACAACAATTCGAACATTTGGGGTCATAAAAGGGTTAAGCCTAACACTACATGCCTATCCTAATGTTACAGTTATGTAAGATGTGTCTGTGATTGAACTTTCGTCACTCTTTGTATTGTGTCTATCAAGAGACTTCACTGCAAAAATCGGTGGGTATTTATCTGCAGATTGGTCACACATGATTTTCAGGATGAGGTATGGGGCCAAAGCAATAATCAGGTCAGAACCAATTGCCAATTTCCATATTGAGCCTCATGTGCCAAGTCCTATCAATGCAAATTTCTCAACCTTTGATTAGGAGGAGTGTTCAAATGATCTAGAAATAGGTACTAAGGTCAAGGGAATTCCTGATTTGACTTTGGATGAATGGGAAAACAAGAGTCATGAATTTGACCCATATAAGGAAATTGAAGAATCTGAATTGGGCGTGTATTGTGTACACGAAGAAAATTCACCCATTCCCGACATCATTTAGCCTAAACAAAAGGATGAAAATGAAGTTTGGCAACTATTTTTCGATGGTTCGAGAAGCAGACAAGGTGCTGGAGGTGGTGCAATGTTGATTTCACCACAAGACATCAAATATTTTTAGCTTTTCATTTCAGTTCTCCTGTTCAAACAACACAACTGAATATGAGACTTTGATTCATGTACTTCATTGAGCCGGGAAAAGGGCGTAAAGAACTTGTAAGTGTTCGGGGATAGCGAGATAATCATCAACCAAGTCAGGGGACAACATGCTACAAAGAATGACCTGTTGAAAAACTACAAGAATAGGGTATGGGACCTCATTGAGGATTTTGAAGCTTTCAACATTATGTCCATACCTAGGGAAAAAAATGAAACCATGCAGATAGGCTCGCAACAGTTGGAGTGACATTTGATGTGGTTGACACCATCAAAAGGAAAAACACACACCACATATCCATGTGATTGTGAGGCTAGCAGCATGAGATAATAACACAAGTTGGCGGGTGTTTGAGACCGATCTATCAACTCGGTGAAATTTTTACTTGTTTCGAGCAAGTTAAGTCCTTGAAAATCCATTTCAAAGTTCAACCTGGAAAGTGAAAATTCTAAAATTGTAAAACCTGCAATTTTTAGTCCAAATTTCTTGAAAATTCCTTCAAATCTTATGGAATGACCTCTTGGTCCCACCGGGTGTGCCAAAACTATTGATGGCGAATCACAGCACTCGAATGTCCGCAACTCGATGGGTTGAGACTCTCAGTGTCATTGCATAACATGGAGCTTTTACCAAGTGTGGGACCTTGTGAATCAGGAAAAGCTCTCCGGATGAAGGCAGTTCCTATTCCTCTGTTGACGCACACATAAAAATGTAGAGGGTTTACTCAAAACCTAATCTAACTTGCCAAGGAGACACGGGGTAAGAGGATGCATAAAAGTAAATCTAAACTAACGAAGGCGATGCACCGAGGAATGAAGAAACATTTATCTTGCCAATAAACACAAACCATTAAAATGCAATGCAAGATCATGCATAGATAACAAAAATTGTAGTGAAATATCGGGAGGATACAAATGAACATTGAGAGGGTCGAGAACATTGAGAGGGTCGAGAATCATCCACAGACATGCATTATTTTCTCTAAAGATGATACAATACACTACAAAATGCCAAGAGGCAAAGTTTCCTTACAGTTTTAGATGGGAGGTTTGAACTCAAGGGAGGGCAAAACAAGAATGTCCAACCTTTAGAAAGAAGCCCTTCCTTACAATTTATAGGAAGAATGAGCGAGGAAGAGAGAGGAACTCCAAATCTACCCCAACCACCTCTAGGTTACATTTAATTTATCTCACTATGGCGGTAGGTGAGAACCCTAGCAATCCCAAAAAGTGGCGAATCTGTATTTTGCATTTTTAAGAATTTGTTCCAACCCAATTAAAGATATCCAGTTGTAGTTGGATAGAGGACCTCGTAATCTTTCTGAAAAGTCCAACCTTGCATGAATCTGAGCTCCTTGTGAAAATTTATGGCCATCTAAATATCTAGGTCGGAGTGCTTCACAAGACTCAAAATGTTGCGCCTCCTGAAGGTGCACCATAGGCGCTGAAAATTACATTTCGACACTCTTTTCCTATGCCTTGGTGCATCCTTTTTCATGTCAACATCCTTTGTTGTGTGCCCTTAACCTGTGCCTTGGCGCATCCATTTACATGTCGACACTCTTTTGCCTGCGCCTTGGCGCATCCTTTTTCGTGTCGACATCCTTTGTTGTGCGCCCTTAACCTGTGCCTTGGTGCATCCATTTACATGTCAACACTCTTTTTCCTGCACCTTGGCACATCCTTTTTTATGTCGACATCCTTTGTTGTGCGCCCTTAACCTGCACCTTGGTGCATCCATTTACATGTCGACACTCTTTTGCCTACGCCTTGGCGCAATAAACATCGGGCTTTGAGTTTCTTTGATTTCCATATTCTTTTGCTTGTCTATATCTACTCGGGGGAAAAGATATATACAACAGTCAACAATCCAAACTCAAGCTAAGGCCATAAGTGGATTCTCATGGCAACGGACTATTTCACCAAGTGGACCGAAGCAATAGCACTTAAAGAAGCAAATGAGTCTAACATACTAGACTTTTATGAAGGAATAGTGACCGGAGTTTGGTGTGTCGGCCACTATCATATCGATAAATGCATTGGCATTCATAGGTTCCAAGATTACGAGAATGGGCTATCAAGAATGGAATCGATTTGAGCGCCTCTTCAAATTATTACCCGCAGGGTAATGGACAAGCAGAGTCCAAGAGCAAGAATTTGTTAAGAATCATCGGAAGGACTCGGATGAAAACCAAAGGACATGGCATACCAAGCTAAAATCAGCATTGTGGGTTGTGAGGATAACGCCAAAAAGGTCTACGGGTAATTCTCCCTACAACCTAGTTTATGGGAAAGAGGCGATTGTCTATATCATTAGAATTACAGCATTGGAGCTCATGAAAGCATTGGAGTTGTGCGAGTTCGAACCAATGGAGGCCAGTATGCAAAGTTGATGGAATTGAAAGAAATCATAGAACATGCGGTTCGAGATGATTGAGAAGGATCAGGCCTTAGTAAAAAGATGGTTTGACAAGAAGGCAAGAGCAAGGACCTTCCAAGAAGGGGACCTAGTTCTGAAATGGGATGCAGATCGGGAAAAACTAGGAAGGCATTCCAAGTTTGATGCCATTTGGAGTGGCCCCTACATGGTCACGAGATGTAAAAGTAGTAATGCCTTCCAATTGTCTACATTGGATGGAGAAGAACTCTCGATTCTGGTTAATGGAATCTATCTTAAACATTGCTACTAAAAGGAAAAGGTTTACCCTTGTAAATATTAGCCTAGATTTCAATTCCTCTAAGTGCGAGATGCACATCGTCTTGTTATAGTTAGGTTTCAATTTCCCTAAGTTCTTCAAAGACAGGTTTTTGCTCTCAGGTTGAATTTCTATAGTTCAGCGTGCTCTCGGAGAAGGAGTTGCGGTATCAGGCTCGGGATCAGATATCAGGTTGGTTTTAGGTTATTTCTTATGACTCCATGCCCAATGGATTGCTAAAAGGCCACTAATCTTCTACCTAGCAGGTAGGTGATCCCATTGAGTCACCAAATTGTTGTATATATCTCCCTCCCCGGGTAAATATAGACAAACAGAAGAATATGGAAATCAAAGAAACTCAAAACCCGACATTTATTCACGAGAAAAGTCACACCCTGGAGCAGGTTGAAGGTGTATATTAGAAGGTGTCAACACAAAAAAATTCGTGCCCTGGTGCAAGTTGAAGGCGCAGATCAGAAGGTGTCGACACAGAAAAAGTTACACCCTGACACAGGTTGAAGGCGCAGATCAGAAGGTGTCGACACAGAAAAAGTTACACCCTAGCATAGGTTGAAGGTGTAGATTAGAAGGTGTAGACACGGAAAAATTTATGCCCTGGCATAGGTTGAAGGCGCAGATCAGAAGGTGTTGACATGGAAAAAGTTGTGCCCTAGCGCAGTTGAAGACACAAATCGAAGGTTTTGACATGAAAAAGGTTGCACCTTAGCGCAGGTTGCAAGGCATCAACACCACATTTTCAGCACCTATGGCACACTTAAAAGTATGTTAACATGAGGATGGATGTACCGAGGTGCACCTTCAGGAGGCGCAACATTTTGAGCACCGACATACCAAACCCAATAGAAGCGAACCACGACCCGAGATATTCAAATGGCAGAACTTTTCACATGGAGCTCAAATTCACACAAGGTTGGACTTTTCGGAAAGCTTACAAGGTCTTCAAAAATGAAAAATATAGTTTGAAATTTTTGGGTTTGTTAGGGTTCTTACCTACCACCATTATGAGATGAATTAAATACAATCTGGAGGTGGTTGGGGTAGATTTGGAATTCCTCTCTCTTCCCTCTCTCATTCTTCCTGTAAATTATAAGGAGGGGCTTCTTTCAAAAGGTTGGACATTCTTGTTTTGCCCCTCCCTTCTTCTCTTTGGCAAGTGAATTTGTGGAGTTCAAACCTCCCATCTAAAACTATAATGCAACTTTGCCTCTTGGAATTTTGTAGTGTATTATATCAATCTTTGGAGCAAATAATGCATGTCTGTGGATGATTCTCAAACCTCTCTATGTTAATTTTGCATCCTCCTGATCTTTCACCGAAAATTTGGTTATCTGTGCATGATATTGCATTGCATTTTAATGGTTTGTGTTTATTGGCAAGACATGTGTTCTTCATTCCTCGGTGCATCACCTTTGTTAATTTAAGTTTATTTTATGCATCTTCTTACCCTGTCTCCTTGGCAAGTTAGATTAGGTTTTGAGTAAACTCTTTTCATTTTATGTGTGCATCTCGAAGCAGGTGGAATAGGAACAAACCTTCATCCGGAGAGGTTTCCCGATTCGCAAGGTCCCACACTTGGGAAAAGCTCCATGTTATGCAATCGCACTGAGAGTCTCAACCCATCAAGTTACAAACATTCAGGGGTGTTGTGATTCACCATCAATAGTTCCTACACCTGACCTACATTGTGTTTCTCGACCATATCATATACCTTGGATACCTAAATCACTTCATCCTTGTTTGGATAAACCTATCGACCTTTGATGATGTAGAGTTTGTAATCTCTTCAACTTGGTACCATGTTACAATATATACGTGTGCGTGTATTTTATTTCCATTACCCATGATCTAATTTTTACCACAACCTACTACCCATTACCTAAGTTGACTTTCACCCTTTCCCTCAATGCTCAAACCCTTCCCCACCTACCTTCCATGCCTACACATTTATCAAACCACTCATTGATTCCTTATTTCACCTCATCGAGTGCTTGGTTTGAGGGTTTTACCTTCACCACACATGGGGTAATCACTTCTTATTTTTCTTAGTGTCGCTTCCCAATAAAAGCTACGCAACAAAAAGGGGTAAAATGTAAACACCATAATTGGGTCACACTCCCATTGGTCACCTTTTAAATAACTAAGTTATACATACTCACCTAACATTAGCCCCCTTTCACCCCATATTAACATTAATTTAATCATCTACAATTAAATCAATACTCACCCTCACTCCATTTATAAATTTAATTTCATTAATTAAATGGATGCACACCTCATCTAGCCACCTCATCTAGTCACCTCACCTTAGACCTATTCATAACTTGTTTCAATAACTAACTAAGACTTAGCCCTACTTACATTAATGAATTGAGACTTAGTATAACCCTAAAAGCACATGCCTATTCTTCCTCTAACCAAATTCTTGCGTATCTAAGTGTAAAATTCCACCTATACCTAGAAAAAATGAGAAAAATTTGGAAGAGGATAGCCAAGATCTTTTATTTTAGGTAAACTAGGATATCCCCCCTTAACCGATGCCGTTTAACCTGAAATCGACACCGGTCACATTGAACCAACATTAGTTACCATATATCCATTTTGGTAACCTTATCTGAGAGATTGGCCACATTATCGAGTTTTGGTAGCAAAGGATATCTACGCATGCAAGTGAGAACAAGATCTCTTTTGCACATCTAGACAGCCATAGCCAACACAACCATTGATTAGAAGGTATTTGCATTCACGGTAGCATTTTGGGAGGCCCCTGCTATGGCACTCGACCATCATTTCATTGATCAACCATCACCACCACCTAGCTATTCAATTTTCACACTAGTAAGTGTGTTTTAACCTACACCATTTCATTTCTATTTAGTTTATAAGGGTTCTTCACCTTTGTTTATCAACCACCATTTATATTTTTATCTCACCACTATTGCCTTCCTGTGAACCCGACCATTCCCATCACTCATAACCATTTTAATCACTTATGTCTATTCCTAAGTACCTCTAAATATTCCCAACACCTCCACAGACCTAAACCAACTCCTTACCATCTTTGATTTAGTCTTAGACAAATCCCCAAAAACATGAACTATTGAGTTATTATCAACCCACCTTAACTGTCATTGGTTCTTATTAAACCGTCATCGGTCATACTATACCAACTTTGGTATCTATGTTTAGAAATCGTACTAATAGCATATCCCATTAACCTTTACCAACTGACCTAGAACCCGCGCATGACCTGTTCCAACACCTTGATTATATACCTTATTTCTAGATCGATCATAACCTAGCTGTTATGTTAGATTTTCTTATTATATTTGGATGAGATATCTAAATCATATCAAATACAATAAAATATTGTTTATTACATCATTTCTTGTATTAAATTTTATTAAACAATGGGTTAATCGCCACCGAGGAAGTATCCACTTCTGGATCTAAGCACGCGCTAGATAGCCCACCGACATATATTGTTTAACTCTTTCTTATGATCTTGTTTTATATTTCAGGTAGTTCCTCCTAGCCAAAAGGAAGCTCTCAAAGTCATCATTGGACCAATAAGTCAAAATGTATGTAACAACCTTTAAAGCCCGACCATCATGCAATGTATACCTCCTTGGCCCACACCCTTATCTCTGTTTGCCTAAAAAATTAAAGAAAACAGTGAAACACTGGTAGGATTTTATGTCCCCAACATCCCTGATGGTTAGGTACATCAACCTTGGAAAATTTTCCCAGCCCCCATGTGACTTGTGGAACCCCATGCGACCATCAGGATTGCTAGTTAAGCCCCCGGGTGTAATTTGGATCTCAAATCCCCGTCGCCGATATTTGCCACATGCCAGCTCTAAGAATGTCATGGAATTTGATTTCCCTCAAGTCCCTCATAGGTTAAGGACATAAAACCTTGAAAAATTCACCCATCCCCCTAGGAGAGACTTCTTGTCACCCATGTGACCCACTTCTAGCTCCTCAATGCTTTAAAGTTCATTTTGGATCACTCACTCCCTATCGTCAGATCGTTTCCACGTGTCACCTTTTTGCTCACCATGGAAACCTGATGTTCCTCACATACCTTTCATGTGAGGGATGTTAGGGACAAAAATATTCAGACAACCCTCTCTCAACATGATTGTAAAATTTTAAATATTCACTTACTTCCCTACTTTTAACTTCTTACACTCTCGTGCACAACCATATCTCCATACTTCCTCTGCAACCTTCTACCATCACTCTGCCATTGCAAATGCTCAAACCAGCTCAACCAAGGAACTAAAATACCTTTCCCATGGTGATATGTAGGTCTCAAAAGGATTTTTCATCAATTTAATAAGGAGAAACGAAGAACAACAAAGAAGAAAACAATGAAAATCTTCATTGTCGTAAAACAAAAATTCATACAAATCTTGCAAACTAGTGCATGAAGAAACAAACTATATTTTACTATTTATTCCTCTATCCAAGACCATAAAAAACATACTTTCAAACTCTCCTCTCATGTAATAGAGCATTCATAGTGAAGAAATCTCATTTCCGGTTCAACGAAGAAAAGTTGAATTTCCCATCAAACTAGTTGTCGATTGAAGTAAAATTTCACATGAAGCACCAAAAGCAAAAACCTATCGCAATGGATTTTATTTCATCACAAATGGAGAAAAAAATCCATTCCTAAAAATTTCAAGCTCCATTAGTGGCCACCATGACACAGTAGTGGAAAAAATCAGTGAGCTACCTCTCCACTTCTCAACATTCCAGTGGGTGAAATCGCAGGAAAATTGGAGGGAATGATTGTTGAAAAATCTAGTTTCGTGGCAACTAGTTTTTCATGCCATGAAGTACCTAATTTTTAGGGATATGGAGGGTTGTGTTTTTCATCAGAATTCTTCCCTCTTTGAATAAATTCTCAAATTCTTGAAGATCGACGGGTGAAATCATTCAAAATTCGGAGGAAGTGTCTCCAAAAAAATATTTCTCTCTAACTATTTTTGCATGATGAAGTTTCAAGTTTCTCAAGATATGAATGAATTATTTTTAATCATTATTCTTCCCTAGTAGCTTGATACCTGAATCTCTTACCAGACATAAATTTTCATTTTTTATTTTTGAGCTTTTGGAAAGTGAATCATGATGAAAATTGGAGCACGAGTTTGTGACGAAGAGCCGAATCCAAAAAAGTTGTTCCCATCGCAAACAGAGGTCATTTTCACCACTTACTAAAAATAACATATGTTATACTTCCTCACATGCTATAAATGATGAGTCCCATTGAATTACAAGTTTGATCACTCAGGACAATAAGAAAAGGGGTAAAATGGAAAGTAAGATAGAAAACAACTTCTTCCCAAAATAGTAGGTCCCCAAATAACAACCTGCTAAAAATAGAAATGTGCTAAAAATAACAATATCTTAGGAACAGAGGAGGTTGGAATATGGTAGAAGGTTTAGAAGGTGAAACTGGAGCAAGATAGGTGATATGTCCTAGAATAGCAGAGCATGGGCTCATATTCTAAAAATAGTAGGTTGTTCTCAAAGGGCAAGTTTGGCACAACAAGACATTGAGGGATAATCATTTAGGTCAATATCACCATTTGGGGTCCAGAAAGGAAAAATCTAACACTTACTAAATATAGTAAGTTGTCCCTTCCAAATATAGTAAGTGTTAAGGAAATATAAATTTTCGATTGCACGTTTGGTCTAGTTTCTCAGGTGTAATCAATCATGAAGAGATGGCAGTTTTTCGTGGTTTGGAATGATCATTTCATATTACAAAGTAGGGAATCACAAGGCACATCATGTGAATTCATATTCGTCACTTAAGAATCTGGGTGATTCAAAGAGAGTTGATTAGAATGATTTCAATGAGTCAAGGAGTTCATCAACCAAGTTTCAAGGAGGATCATCATGGGAATTGTATGTGTTCATCTCGAGCTTGCAGTGGTAAATATCATAACAATGTTTCTAAACACTCAATCTATGGTATAGGATTTTCATGCATCATAGAGCTTGCGATCATCACTAGATCAGAAAATGATTCAAATTTATGCAAGGAGAAATCTTCATCAATGTAGAAGATCACCAGTGGCAAAAATCTTCACTCAAAGTTCATGGCTGCATCAAGGCATTCAAATCATTTCGTCACAAGGAGTGTTTTCCCCTCCATTACTTCCCTCTCCCTCTCTTTACCTCTCTACTTTCTCTCTCCATTCTAATCCTTTTTATGTATCATCATTGTATTTCATCCTATTCACTTAATTGACCTATTTTAAATTTGTAAAAATTATTTTCTCAAAATTATAAGAGAAATACTTAATTCATTGAAAATGAAAGGTCACGAGTGGAATATGGAAACGAAGAGTCATATGAGGGAGGTGAAAGGAAAATTCATATTTCTATAAATTGTAATGAGCTCTTCATTCCAAAGGCTTCTAATTTTGAAATTCTTCTAGTTGGTTGTATTCTTGTAAGGTCATGAGAGATATTTTTCTCACCTATTAGTGAAAAAAATTAGCCACTTTTCCCCTATTCTCAATGTCTTCCATTCTCATAATATGTACAATTTCTTCTTAAGCGTTAATACATGAAGAAGGAGTTTTGATCCTTTTTTGACTAAAGGGTTTATTGATACTTTGTGTTCATTAAATTTTAATTGGTCTTGTTGTTTTTTACAGTACTTTTTCTTCCTAATTTTAGTGCATGTGATGAAATTTCTAACTATTCTATGCAAGAATATGATTTTCAACCTACAAAATTAGTTCTCCTACCTCTTTTCTCACTCCCCTTTCCCCCTCTTTAGACAAATTATTCCCTAGCAATAGATTGCTAGCTTTGTTGTAAGGGTCAATGGAGTGCCTTCCAAATATTATACATGATTTATAGATGAATGTGATGGATGACCACGAATGGATAAAATGTGACCCAATGACGATACATCCAAAATAAAAATTAAACAACATGTGATCGTAGAAAAGAGTGCATGAAGAAACAATGCTTTGAGTTGGATGGGAGGCTTAAAGTAATGCCCTTGCAGTAATTACAGATGTTAACAGATAACCAACAATAGCTAGTTATTCTAAGTATCATATGGGAATGTATGGAAAATGAACTCATAAACCTATTGTTGACATGATAAAGGGAGTTGAGATGTGAATTCTATGTGAAAAATAGGTGTTCCATAGGTGGATTTCCATATGTCTATGCCCCAACTTTGGGAAGGTAAAAACCAAACTAATCAATGCGGGAATATTTCTTAGGATGCTGATAAGATAGAAGGTTGGTCAATATGGGAAGACTTCACTTCCATAATAGAAGGAAGTATCCATCCTTCGAGGGATTGGTCTACTTTATAACTTTACGAATTCTAGAATGACAGGATGATATATATGCATAACAATTATCCTTCAAGGGATTGGTCAAGTATATTTTTATCGTTATTTTTATTTTTTTGACATGAACAATTGTGCTTTGAGGGAGCAGTCTATTTTTGATAAATTTGATGAGTATCCATGGAAATATTTTGAATTTTACATGGGGAAAACACGGGAATATCTAGGTAGGCTGCATAGAGGGGATAATTAATGTACAAGTGACACCCTTGGAGCATTAATATGGTATCAACAGTAAAAAGAGGGTGGTGGATGTAATGATTGCGGAGTCCTTGCCAAGAAGGAATAACCTATCTATAAGGAATGTGTTATGAATAGATTTGTGGTGCCCATATTAAAGGTTATGAATAGGAAAGTGATAGTAGACCACATAATCCCATATCATTACGTGGAGAGATAGAATGGTACAGGGGTATAATTTTTTCTTTTTATTTATATGTATCATTAGAAATCTTAAGATTGATAGTGGATATAAAATCTTGAAGATATGATATATATTGTCAATTAGCAAATAAACTATATTCCATGAGACTTTTCTAAAAAGGTTATGTTGATCATTTTTGTTCATTATGGCATATGGGTATAAGTTTATCTTTTTAGGTTACAAAGTTTTGCCCTTTCCTCACATAAGAGGAAAATCCCTTTTCTTCTTCTTCAATACCATGCACCAACCATGGAAACAAATTTCAAGTCCCGGATGGAGATGGGAAATAGATCATATATCGAAATCACACGCTAGAATAACAAGTAATCATCTTGCATATTTGAAATTATCAAGAGGAAAGAGTAGTTACAGCAAGATCATTCTTTCTTTCTTTCAGTTCTTAGTTTCAAATTATTGGAAAAGGTAAAAACAATTGATTTGAATTCCTTATGATTATATGCATTTTTTTAAGCATTAATTTTTCAAATGTTCGCTTGAGTTATGCAACTGAAAATAAACGTAAAGGAAACGCTAGAAAAAAACATTGCATAAAACAAATGTGTATATTCATAAATAATGTTGTACACATTCCCAACATAAGCCTTAAGATATGACTATCAAATAAATGCGAGATAAATTAGAAATTGAAAATGAAATGAAGGAAAGGGAACTGCCATTTCTTGAAAGAAAAATCCTCTCACAATTATTGCTCTAGATGACTCTATGTTGCTGCTCTATGTACCTAGAAAGAAGAAAAGAAAGAGGCTGATTAAAGCTCGGGGTTTTCTTAACTTCATTTTATTTCCATCTTCTAGCATATATGCTTTCTAGAAGCAAGTTGTAGATATGAAAAATATCATTCCAAGTACAAAAATGAAAGGATTTGCAGATCAAAACAGGATGGGTATAATGAAGTAAAATTATAGAGCTTAAGAATGTTAGATTTGAAATCCATTTAACAAGTATTGCAGAAGTCATAGAGTGTTACATTCAATGATCCGGAAATGAAAAAATTTCAAGTATAGATTTAAATCGAGACAAAATTAGAAAAGAAGTTTTCAAGAATAGTCATATACCTTCCAAGGTTTATAATATTTTCCAAAGAAGTGGATTATATGTTTACAACATAGTATCAATCAATATTGCATTCCAAATGTACTAAAAATAAAATATATTTCAAATTATATGATTATGTAGATAAAGATATGAATTTTAGGATGTTCTTGAAGATTCATCTACAACCATACTTTTAAAGGAACAAGTTTCATCATAAAAGGTTGCAATTATGAAGATTAAGTCTAAATTTTCATGATAATTCCAAGTACAGTCACGAGAATGAGGGTGTTTAGATTTAAAATGGAAATTATCTAAATGAAAATGAAAATAAATCTCTCGGGATATATTTTTTCAAATATGCATAATAATGTCATTGCAACTATCAATTATCAATCTAGAGGTGACATTATAAAAAAATGAACATATTTCATACATTTTGAAAGAAAACAAAATTCATAAATAAATTTTGTGACAATAGACAATTTTAGTCCTCAAAATTAAGTACTTGGCTTACAAGCTCATACAAGGTTACAACTTGAAGACAAATCTAGTTGTACTTCTTTAAAAACCCCATGGTCTCTCAAACACATAGAAAGCTAAACATCAAAAGTATGCTCACATTACCTTCCAATGGTAAGCTTAGTGCTAACAAATCATCAAACCACATAAGATGATAATAAATAATATAGTGAATTAAACTCTCTGAGCTATGCAAAACTTCCAAGTTGAGATAAGCGAAGTGACCAATAAAACAGATCCAACACGAGCGAGCTATGTGAGATATGTTGGCATGTTGTTGCATAGGTGTTGTCATTGATGAAAAATATCATTAATGACAAAATAGATCATGGAATAGGTTCATATCATGATAAGGATGATTAAAATGTGTTCATGATCATGTCATGTGTTTTGATGAGGATTGTTTGTTCTCTCAAGTATATTAAAGTGTCATAGAAATCCTAGGTGATGGTGTATGGAGGTTGGAGATTCTTGGTGACTTGAGAAGCATGTTGACATGATGGAGAGAATGTTTTGGGAGTGCTTGGGCACTCACATGAGTTGTAGGGTGTAGATACATGTTGTTGGCTATGTTTTAGGTGCTCATTTGAACCATGTATGGTTGTTAGATTGTATGAGACTAATTTTTGGAAGAATATGAGTTTATAGATGCATGTAGCAAGGTGTATCATAATGTAATATGTATGTTAGGACCATTTGGATATTTTTAATGTTGCGTTATGAGGGTGCTTCAATTGACCCTAGCCTTTACATTGTAAAACCCTAAGTGTTATTTATGAAAATGAGATAGGATGGAGATATGAAGTTGTTTTGTGACATGATGATAATTAGAGATATTATTATGGTTATTTTTAGTGATTTAAAAAAATTAGGTTTCCATAATAAATATTTTTCAATATATGATGTTTATGGTGAAATAAGGTTAAGAACAAGGTCTTATCTAGCTTGAATTGGATCTTCTAATGATCAAACTGAATTTGTTTGAATTGTATGGGACCTTGTGGATTTAAGGGATGTTTATAAATTTATTATATAAGGTTTCAATAAAATAATGAGGTTATTTCATTGTCACATTTTTATGAATGAATGTTAAGAAGGTAAACAACTAATTATGTGTTTGAAACCCTAACTTAAAAGCGATAGGAGATATTTTCTTCCTAAGTGGCCAGAATTGATTGTTTGTGTATGTATGGTGATTAGATAATATATAATACACCATTTTTCTAGAAAGGTATGATATAGGTTGTGGTAATGAGTGGAGCCCACTCAAGCAGTCGGAGTTTCAAGAAGCTTAGTTTGGGACAAGGTTGTCCAAAGGAGTTACAAAATAAATTACCATTATATGATTTATGTGAGATGTTTTTTTATCATAATGATAGTTTTGGGTCATGGTGATGTTGATGAATGGTCAAGAATGCTTCACAAATGTTGACTTATTAAAAGTCAGTAATAAGTTGTCTTGATAAAGTTGACATAACATGAGCTACATGAGGAGTTAGGAGGTGATTGAAGTTGTTTTGGAAAGATATTTTTGATATCTTTATACTTATGTAAATTTTGGCTCATTATGATGATTTAAGAGATAGTTTCCAAATTAGTTTTTGAGCAATAGGGTTTCTTACTCCGTATGATACAACAACTTTTGCTAAAATAATGAGTTGGTTAGTGCATGAAATGAATTTAGTCATTATTTATATAACCTAGACAGAGAATAGGGATTAATTTATCACGAAATGAATCTATGTATAGTTATTTAATGTATAAAGAATGGTGCAAATCAATTACATTTGTGAAAATACTTTTTGGGCAGCTTGATTTGGTGAAGGAAAAAGATAATGTGGTTTGAACATATGATTGATGCATGTTCTCTAAATTTCTAATAAGTGTTCTAAAGGTTATGATATTTCCATTTAGTGATAACATGCTATATTTTAGGTGTTCTTAGGTGATTATGAGGAAAATTGGTGAAGAAAGGGTGATGGAAATAGGTGTTTTGTGAATTCAACAAGTCACTTTAGGCATATTGAATGAAATAATCTAATTGTTTCATGATAATTAAGATCATGGATGGTTTTTAAAATTTAATTTTAAACATGTTTGATGATTTGTAGAGCTTGAATAAAAATATTTTTGGCGTTAGGATAATTTTCTCATTCCAATGATAGGGATTTAAGGTTTTTTGTGCATAAATGAAAGGTTTTGGCTAGGCCGACATACTTGGGTCGATTTTGATTATTATGATAAAATTAATTGGACTTTGTATGATAAAGGGGTTAAGATAAATGAGGTAAACGGACCTCACTTTAGTTTTAATCAAGAAAAAGCTATTAAAGTTATGTTTTGGTTGTAAATTTGAACTAGTGGTGTGTGTGCAAGAAGTATAACCTAGTTGTGATTGTTTTTTAGCTATGTGATTGTTAATTGAGAGATGATAAATTGTGTGAAATGTTGAGGAATTATATATTGCATGTGTGCAAGGGATTGAAGGTTACTTAAGTGAAGAAAGTGCTAGTTTGTGAGAAATTGAAGACCTAGGGTTTGAAGGTGTGTGAGTTGAATATTGATCTCTATCAGTTGTGGTAGCATAAATACATCAAATATCTTCTTCATAAGGTGTTTGAGTGGGTTCTTGATCATCTTAGGGGGTTTTATCCTCCTTGTGGAATTGGTGCTTCACAAAATTAAGGGTTGATGCTCCTTGTAGATTTGTAGCTCTACTAAACTAGGGGTTGGTGATCCTTGTGGGGTTGGTACCTCACTAAATTTGAAACATATAAATATAAATATTGTGTTTTATTGGGTTTTATTTCCCTTAAGAGTTTCCCACTTATATCTTGTTTCTTTGTATTAATTCTCTTGTTCATGGTTTATAGCATATATGGTATTTTATTTTTTTGCACACATTAATGATTGGATAAGTGGATTTGTGGTTTGATTAAGTCATCAGAAATTTGATTTAAAATTTTTAAGGAGTGATTCACCTCTCCCGTATCATTCCATTGTGCTTCCAAAAATTTGTATCAGAGAAGATCCTTTTGGTGAAGTTTGATCACTTGAAAGGAGATCCTTTAAGAACAAAGATAGTGAATGGTTCCTCTATTAGAAAGCCAAAATTGTTTGATGAAACAAAATAGGATTTTTGGAGTTTGAGGATGAATAATAATATCATGTATTTAGGGTTTTATGTTTGAAAAGTTGTTGAATATGGGTATACTATTCTTGCCACTCCTCTTACCAAGTAAAAAGAGAAGGAGGAATATGAAAAAAATTATAAGGACTATAATGCTATCATACATGGTCTTGGAGAATCTAAGTTGGGAAAAGTAATGCATTTAAATTAAACAAAAGAAGAATTGGAGAAACTTCAAGTTTTGTATGAAGGTGACTCAAAGGTAACAATTTCTAAGCTTCAAACATTCAAAATCAATTTGAGAGTCTTAAAATATATGATAATGAATTTATTACTCGCTTATTTTCTTAGAGTTGAAAAAATTGTAACTAACATGAGAGGGTTATAAAAGGATGTGAAATAATAATTAGTAGTTAAAAAGGTCTTGAGGTCTTTAATTCCTAAGTTTTATTCTACAATATTTGCTATTGAATAAACAAAGGATTTGAATACTCTAAATATGAATGAATTACATGGTACCTTAACCGCTTATGAGATGAGCGTGATGGATTCCATACCAACCAAGAAAGAAATAAATTTAAAATATTAAAATAATACAAAGGATAAGAAGGTGAATGTTGATCATGATGCTTATAAGATAGGTGATGAAGAACTATTTTTCATAGTTGTTAGAAGCATGGTTGTTGGAACTGGTAAGTACAATGGTAAAATTTCTTTCAAATTCTTTCTTGTGGTAAAGTTGGTAATTTTATTGTTAATTGTCCTCTATACATAATAACAAAAGAAGTAATGATCATTAAAGTGATCATGAGAATAAAAATCAGAAGTATGGTAAAGAGAAGAAAGAGTTCAAAAAGGATGATTTTAGGAAGATGGGTAAGATAGGTTTATATACCAAGGAAGAGCCGTCTTTAGTGAAGGTGATCGATATGATTCGAGTTTGAATCTAATCACAAAGATGCAGGCAATGAGGTCCATTTCATGACAAAGGAAGCGATGATATCTTCTACTAGAGGTTATACTTTGTGGGGTGATCTTACACCTAATTCTTGTTAAGAATTTGAATTAAAATATGATGCCTTAAGGGTTGAGTTGGCATGTTTCCAATCACAACTAGAGCATACTGGAAATAAAAATAATAAATTGACTTCACAAGTCAAGGAGTATGAGGAAAATATACAAGAACTTGAAGGGAAACATTGGGATATTACTGAAAAGCTTGATGAAATTGTGAGAAGGTTAGAAATGCAAATGAGTAACATGACCATTATCATACAATCTAAAGAAGAAGAGGTGATCATCCTTAATAAAGATCTCTCAGATGCTGCAAGTAAGATGAAATCATATCATAAATTTGAAGAAAGTACTAAGGATCTTGATGATCTCTTGAGAAATCAAAGAGTTACAAGTGATAAAGATGGTTTAGGCTTCAAATATGAAGTGAGTGAGAAATAAGTGAAGCAAGAGAATATGGTTTCATGCAAGGAAGTTTTTGAATCAAGTATAAAATAAGGAAAGAAGGTTTCAATCAAAGGATATTTAGAATATCAAGCATATTAGGCAACCTAATTCCTTAAGGTATTAAAGAAATTTCATTTAGTATTGTTATCCTTGTAATGGTCTTGGCCATATGTCAAAAAAATGTAGAAATCCTATTAGATATGTTCATCCATTGAAAGACAATAGGAATGAGCAAGATAAGAATGTGGTATGATTCAAATGCAATGAGGTAGGTCATATTACTCAGTTTTTCTTGAATGATTCGTCAAAATTTCTTGACGGTTTCTAGAGGAAGAATACGTGCTTTGCTACATTTGCAAATAGGTTGGTCATGTGGTAAGGGAATACTTCCATGGGTTTTCAAGGAAAACTAAAAGATTTCAAGGTCCTAGAGTGGAAGCATGTGGCTTTCAAAAGCGTAGAATCCATAATAACAGTCAAGGAAGAGTGTGGGAACCTAGAAGAGATCATGGTCTTTCACCAAGAGCAGATGTGAATGAAAGGTAACGGATAATTCAGAATTCAGATCAAAATCCGGCTAATGAAGGAGTATTTCACGTGTCTAAGAGGGCTTAGGACCTCTTCAAGACCTTCTTTTAGGTCTTCATGGTGTTCATATACCTCTATTTTTCTTTTTAGAGGTTTATCAGTCCATATCAATATTTGAAGTGAGGGGGAATATCTTTGTCTCTATCTATCTCCTTCATGCTTTCAAGGTAAGTCATTTCATGTTCTTGTGCATGGTCTTGTGAGTTCATATGATTGATCAGGTTGTATTTATCTAGGTCTTAGTCCTAGTGTCTTAAGTGGAGTATGACTGTGTTAACAAGTTAGTTTTTGCTTTATCATGGTGCATTGTCGATCCCGAGATGACTCGGTGTGTGCAAGAATCATGTTAATGTCTCATATGAGGTTTGTTGTGTCATGGAATTCATGAGGTGAGTCTTCTTGTTATTTGAGTTTGTGTCTAGCAATGTTTCCTTGTATAGAAGTCTGTAGTATCTCTATGGTCAATTATGAGCCCTAAATATAGTATTTGAGTTTGTCATTGGATTCAAATAAGTATGCCAGAGTATGTATAGTGTATGTGAATGTCTGAAGTGGTCTTAAATCATGTCAATGTGTGAGGTGTCTCTTTGATTACTTAAAGTACTTCTTTGGTTTGTCTTAGTCATCTAAGGGGTATTAAGTCAAATTGTTCATGGTCACTTGTTAAGTATAGTGTGCATATCATGTTGTCAAGTGTTCTAATACCTTGAGATGAATAATTAAAGATAGAAAGAGTCATCAAAGTGTTGATATGATCAGACTATCAATCCAATGGTTATATGTGACTTTGTTGTGGTTAGTTTGGGAGTGTTAAGTGTAAACTAAGGTGATTCCAAGTATGAAAATGATCTTCATGATTCTAAATCAAGGAAAATGTTGGTTAGGATGATATAAGGTGTAGTTATAATGTTTTTGGTCAAGTTTGAGTTCATGAAAGAAAAAAATGTTCATTTTAGAAACTTCTCTGTGTTGACTGGGTCTTGATAGTGTTTGTGATCAATATGCAAGGAAATATGTGTTTGAATGAGTAAATAGCTGATTCCAAGGATATTTTTTTGTAAAAATCATCTAGACAGGGAGGTCTTCAGGATTTAAGTTGTTTGATACCTTAAAATGATTAGATTATTGGGAATCTCTCTGGGATATTTTAGTGTGACAAAGTATTAGTACTACAATGACCTAATTGTTGAAGAATAATCCAAGGACTGGGTATATATCTCTTATAATCATTCCCTAAGGTTCATGGTGGAAATAAGAAGGAAAATGGGTATTTATAACATGTAATATTTCATTATAAATGTTTGTTGATCAAAATTAATGAGTGGTTCTTCATTGGTCTAGGGATAGTTGGTTGTGTATGTATATGTTTGGTGATGTAAAGAAGGTGAAGTGAATCTTTGATGATACTCAAAGCCTATAAGGTATGGATAATATTTTTATGGTCCTAAAAGTTGAAAAATGTCAAATAATGTGAATATTGGCTAGTATGATCTCTTGAAGCTCCATGAGAAATATCTTGCTTTATCACGGAGCTTGTAGGGTTATATTTGGTATGAGAGTTGGGTTATGTCATCCTTGATGGGTCGAGCCCCATGGAGCATGTGTATACATATATAAATAGGTATAAATTGTTTTAAGTATGCTAGATGGATTATATTAGGATGAATAAGTTTTTATGTTGTCCTTATCTATTTCTCGAGCCAAATTGTTAAGCTACAGGTGTAGGGTGTATATCAAATATGTAGTGCATGTGATATCATCGGGTAGGAGGTTAGATGATAATTCCTTGAGATAATCTAATTGATCTTGAAATAATTTCATGGAGGTGACAAGGTGTTGGGTACCAAGGTGCTAAATTTAGTGAGTTTTAGTTCATAGTGAAGGTTGGTATGAGACATTTCATGAATAAGATGAAGAAATGAATGCTATAGGTGTAGAATACATGTGAGAGGTAGAGTGTGATGGTTCCAAAGGTGAGAGGTGTTTATAGATATGATCATTGGTATGTTTACCTATGCCTAGACTTATATACATGACCTAGGAAGTATTTGATGAATGTGTGTAAATTATGGACTATGTTATGATTGGGGATGGTAACTTTTGTTTCAAAATTGCATCCTATAGTCCCTGTAAATGTTGTTAGAGTTATCATTGAAAGCTATCAAGTATGTTGTCTAATAATAAAGGTTGATGAAGACTATTATGACTATGAATATGGATTTGACTAGGTCTAATTGACTCTCTTGGACCAATATGATATATCATATCCTTTAGGAGGTCTAAAACAATGTTACAAAGATCTTTGTATGAAGAGCTAAAAGTTTATCATGAATTCCAAAGGCTAACTATGACTAGGGAGTAAATATTTGTACTTATTGAAGGTACTTTAGGTGATTTCTGTATAATTTGAATCTATATTTGGTGGTTGTCACTTTACAAATAGTATCAAAAATACTTCTATAGATGAATGAGGACATGTATGTCTCATAAAAGTTAGAGGGAGAAAGTCCGTATTCCTCTAGAATTTGTTGTGGAGGTATTTAAGGTATAAGAGGTATTTTGTAGTTGTCTCTCCTCAAGAACAAGCATGTTAAGATCAAAAATTCTTTATGTTAGTCAATTATGACTTTCAATCACTCGAAGAAGAGCTTTAGGGCAGTGCAAAGTGGTTGAGTCAATTTATTGACAAGATATCAAGGTAAGATTCTTGAATTTGTGCTTTACTACTAAATATGGCAGTATTAAGTTCAAGGGATTTGTGATATGTTGTTTCTTTACATGATTGTGGTTCTTGATCTCATCAAAGTTTCCATATAATACACTGAAGGGTTTATTCATGGATCTCGTATTCTCAAGGGTGGATAATACGAAGACTCATGTGACTAGTAAAATTTTTGTTCCCTCTCAAGCTAGTATAACCCATGGTTAAAGGTATGCGTAGAATTTTTGGTCCTAAATCAACATTGTTGGCATGGTCTTGAGATATATTCTTCAGCTATAGGTCTTGTTTAGAGGTCTTGTAATAGCAAAAATGATTTTTGAGGTGAAATTAAAAATTTATATGTTCACAAGGTGCATGATGGTGTCTTAGCCCAAACCATAGGTATTATGTTGTTGTATTTATAATTATTGGAATGTATGGATGGTGTACGAGCCTTTCCTAGGGAAAGTTATGTGTTTCCATGCTTGAAATAATGCCAAAATCAGGTTTAAAGAGATATTTATTGACCGTGAGATTGAATGATACATTTGGTTGATGTTTCTAACCAAAATATGATCCTATGAAGTAGATTAACATGAATAGTATGTAGGTATCGGTATTCCTTCGTTATTAATGTAAAAAGAGGGAGACATTTATGTGGTTTTCCATTAATGAAAAAGTTGCCATGTTTTTGCATAGGTGTTGGAATTAATTAAAATCATCATTAATGACAAATTGGATGACCTGACTAGGTGAAATAGTGTTCAAAGTTGATGATAAAATGATGATCCAGATGTGTTCATGATGATATCAAGTGTTTCAATGAGGTTTATTTGTTCTTGCAAACCTATTCAAGTGACCTAGTTAATCTAGGTGATCATGTATAGAGGTTGGATATTCCTTATGACTTTAGAAGGATGTTGAAATTATGGAGATAATTTTTAGGAGTACTTGGGAACTCGGATGAGTTGCATAGGTGTAGATAAAAGTTGGTGACTATGTTAGGTGTGCTCATTGGACAGGTATGGTTGTTAGATTGCATGAGACTGAATTTTGGAGATATATGAGATCATGGATGCATGTAGATAGGTGTATCATGATGTAAAATGTATTTTAGGAAAATTTGGATATTTTCATTATGTGTTATGAGGTTGTTTCATTTTACCCTAGCCTTTATAATGTAAAACCCTATGGGATAAAGAATGCCAATAATGTAGGATGTATATGTGGAGTGTTTTTGTGACATGGTGATGATTCGAGATGTTTATAGGGATCTTCATGGTTCTTTAGGAAACATTTCAGGTTTCCATCCTGAGTATTTTGCAAGATATGATGTTTCGGTGAAATAGGGTCAAGAACAAGGTATTTTGCATCTCAAATTGGATCTTCTAATTATCACCCTGAATTATGTGTTTTGCATGGGACCTTGTGGATTTAAAGGATGTTTCTACATTGAGTATATAAGGTTTAATAATAATAAATAGCTCATTTCATCATCATATTTTTACGAACGAATGTTAAGAAGAAGGTAAGTAACTCATTATGTGTTTGAAACCCAAAATTAAAAGTGGTGGGAGAGATTTTCTTCTTAATTATATAGATTTTTTTTTGTGCACGGATGATTATTTGATAATGTAGAATACTCATTCATATTTCTAGAAAGGTATGGTATAGGTTGTGGTGATTAGTGGAACCCACTCAAACAGTAAGGCGATTTAGAAAAAGTTCGGTTTGGGACAAGGTTATCTAAAGGAGTTGCAAACTAAATAACCATTATATAATTTACGTGATTTTTTTATTGATGAAAATTATATTTTTGGGTAATGGTGATGCTGATAATTGGTAAAGTATGCTTCATTTATCTTGATTGGTCAAAGGGCATTTTCGGGGTAGTTAGAAGTAGTCTTTAGTAAATTTGACATTACAAGAGCTACAAGAGGATTTATGAGGTAATTATAGTTTTGTAAAAAGATAATTAAGAAATATTTCCAGTTATATAAGTTGTATCATGACGATGATTTTTTTATATGGTTTCTAGGTCATTTTTGTGAGAAAGAATGTTTCGTGCTCTTAAGGAGAAAACTACTTTTCCTAAAAGAATGAGTTGGTTAGTGAAAGCAATGTATTGGGTGGTGTTTGATATCGACTTAAAAGAGAATAAGGATGAATTTTGAATCCAATGAACCCATTTTTATGTCTTGAATGTATTAGGAAAGGTTCAAACTAGTTGAATTTGTAAAACTACACTTTGGGAAACTTGATTTGGTAAATGTAAAAGTTGATGTGGTTTGAACATGTGATTGTTTAATTTGCTATAAGTTTTTAGAAGTTTTATAAAGTTTTTAGATTTACATTGAGTTGTTATATGCAATAGTTGATTTTTTTGGGTGATATTGAGGCCAAAATCTGAAGACAATGTGTTTGAAACAGGTGTTTTGAGAAGTCAATGAGCCACTGGGCCCATTAAATGAAATGATATGATCGGTTCATGATAATTGAAATAATGGATGATCTATAAAAATAATTTTAAACATGTTTCATATTTTTAGAGCTTGAATAAAAATATTTTTGATGTTAGGATATTTTTCTCATTCCAATGATGGGGATTTGAGTATTTTTGTGCATGAATGAAGGGTTTTTCCTAGGCCGGCCTATTTGAGTCTCTTGTGACTGTTATGATAAATTTTATGGGATTTTTTTATGATAATGGAGCCGAGATAAAGGAGGGAAACATACCTCACTTGAATTTGAATCAAGAAGAAGCTATTAAAGTGATGTTTTGGGTGCAAATTTGAACTAGTTGTGTGTGTGCAAGAAGTGTGACCTAGGTGTAGTTATTTGTAGGTGTGTGAGGATGATTTGAGATCTGATCATGTGTGTGACATGTTGAAGAATGAACATAATTATTTTTACAAGGGTTTGAAGGTTTGAGAGGTGTAGAAAGTGTATGTTTGTTAGAGATTGAAGACCTATGGTTTGAAGGTGGGTGAGATTAATTTTTCATCTTTTCAGTTGTGGCAGAAAAATACATCAAATATCTAATTAATAAGGTGGTTTAGTGGGCACCATATCATCTTGGAGGTTTTTAGCCTCTTTTTGGGGTTGGCGCTTCACAAAATTAGGGGTTGGTACTCCGTGTAGGGTTGTAGCTCTACTAAACTAGGGGTTGATGCTCCTTGAGGGGTTGGTGCCTCACTAAATTTGAAGCATATCAATATAAATATTTTGTTTCAGTGGGTTTTCTTCCCCTTTAAGGTTTACCACTTATATCATATGTCTTTTTGTTAATTCTCTTGTTCATGGTTTATAAGATATATGGTATTTGATGTTGTGCAAACATTAATGATTGGATAAATGAACTAGTGGTTTGGTTAAGTAATCTAAAATATAATTTAAATTTTCTAAGGAATGATTCACCCCTAACAACTCAATCCATTTTTCTTCCAATAAGATAGCCCATAGTGAGCTAATAGGTTAAAGCATTGAGATGTGCAGGAGATACCAGTGGGCCAACCGACCTGAGTTCTAAAAAAGGCCAAAACGAGATACAATAGATTATCTCGTGACAAGCGTAGCGAGATGGCCTAGTGGATGGGTAAAATACAAGCCGAGAGGTTGCGCAGTGCTAAACTAGAATAGAGATCTACCATAGAATGATGGAGATATACTATGGAACGAACGAGTCGTGTAAGCGAAAAGACGGTGAGCCTAGATCTCTGCATCGCAGAGTTAAGCACTAGAATGGAGAGATCTCTATCAAATGAAATAGAATAAGCCCATAAAAACAGAACAATCAAACTTAAAAAGTAATGAAATTCGAGTCAAATAAATGTTGGGTTGACGAGTTAAGGTCGAGCCCATAAGGACAACATTAAAGACCCCAAACCGAGTTAGGCGGCGGAAAATAAGAAAACACAAACCCATGGTAAAAGTGATGATAACTCAAGCTTCAAGTGAGAAAAACACAATATAGCTCGAGGGAAAAAAATAGAGTCAAGAAACTTGAGCATGCGAAGGATAATGGAGATTTTATAAAATATAGAGGACCGAGAGAATCGAGTGAGATGGTGAGTAAACAATTCCAAATGAGAATAAATGCAAAAAAATCAACTCGGGTTTGAGCCTATATACAGTCAAGTTGCTACAAATAGTGGCTAGCATAGGGCATACAAACCGAGAAGCTCAAAAAATCCGAGCCCATGAATGAAACATAATAGAAACCCTTAAAACCAAGCTTGAGTTCAATGAAGGATGTGTTCCAAAAAGCTAAAAATAGAGTTGAAACAACAAAGGAGAGCTTGCAAGAACAAAAAAAAAGAGCCTTCAAAGAATTTCCCGAAACCATGGCTCAAATACATACTTCCAAGAAGCTGCAAGTAAATCAACCAAGAAAAAAACCAGAACTCTAGATTGCAGAGCTTGAAAATAGATCCAAATGACGGCCACGAGAAAAATAAAACCGAGACTAAAAAAATGAACCAACAAGTGAAAAAGCGGCTCACAAAATCTTAACAATGGAGGCCTTAGAAAATTTGGGTAGATTTTTCCCCTTTCCACGCAACCAACACAAATGAAAAATATGAAATGAATGAGTTTTAGGGTTTCTACCCTAATTGAATAAGTTCACCATGGGTGTCAACTAACCATGGTTTATGAAACATGGTTTATCTTGAGTTCTTAAACATTATTTCATATGCCATGCCCACATTGGGGGACTAAATGATTTAATTATTATTTGCAAGTGGTGGGATAAAATCACATGATTAACCTATGAAAATTCAAACAAATCAATTGATACCACCTCATGCATGCACGAAGACCACCAAAATAGAAAATTACCTTGATCTTTGCAAGTTCCCGTATCATCTACCTTCGATTTTGCTAAAACGTGAGCAATTACCCTTTTTTTTACAAAATGCGGGTTTAACTAAGGTGAATTGAGCCAATGAAGGACAAAAATAGACCATGCACTTGTATTTTTAGCCTTGATTCACCTTGAAAGCGTATTTTAATTTCAATTTTATTATTAGATTTTTATATTTATCGAGAAAAGTGTTTAATTATCCATGGAAGGGTCTATTTTTTCTAGCATTGGATTTTTCCCCAACTAGTTATTTCTAGTTAAACTGATGAGGGTGTGTTATTTTTGAGATGGAGTAGAGTTAACTTCTCTTGTATTTTTTTATATGTACCCTTTCTTTTCAAGCAAGATGGGGAAATTATTTTTCTGTCATGCTTAGGCTATGCAAAGATTGTACTACAAAACCTTGTTGAAGCAATAAAAACTAATTTTCCTCCATTTGTAGCTTGTTGAGGTGTGTTACAGTGTGTTCTTTGTATGTGTTAGTGAATGTTTATTTCCTTTGCATGCTTATAACTCAAAACACCTTTGTCAAGTTAGTTTTGCAAGCTTTTGTAGATCATTTAAGTGTATGTTAATGCCATTTTGAAGTGTGAAAGCCCATCAAATAACATATGAAGTGATTTTTCTCATGGCTTTACCAGTCAATAATCTCATGCAATCGTAAGTTTCCAAAATGTTGGTGTATCACCTATTTTACATGCTTTTCATTAATTTTTGTTTATTTCTCTCCCTCAAACCCCCGCTAAAGAATTAGTTTAGGTGATTAATCCAAGTGAACCAGCTCGCTCTTGAGGTTCTCCTCAATCTAAGTCACCTACATCTTAGAGGAGTTCCCATTGTATCAATCACTGAAGTGAAGAGTTGTTTGCACTTCTTCATTCAAGGTGCACTTCGAATTAATAATAGGTTATCATGCATGAAAATTCTACGCCAACAGAAATGAAAAAGTTCTTTGCAAGATTTTAATTTCAATGCAATAAAGATAAATATTGTTTTCATATGCATGTCACTATTTAATACTAAATTAACAATACAATTTTTTTATGTTTATATTAAAATTTTAAAAATAGAATTATTTTATGAATTCTATTAGGTTGAACACAACAAGAATAATATGATTATTTAAATTAAAATTTCATTAGCAAAATTTTGATTAACAAGTTTGACAAAACATACGTAAAAGCAATGATTCGTAAGTTTATTTGTGGAACGGATTTATGCCTCTATGAAATAATGATATGTTTTGCTCCCATACAATGCCTACTACTTTTTATTTAGTTCGGATGGTGTTTTTGATGCCATTGGAGGGTGGAAATGGACATGGTTGGTGTTGTTGATTCCACACATCTTATAATTTCTTCTATGACTATAGAATCCACATTCAATCAAAAATTCAATCCTACCTAGGTTGGTTTACCTTACCCGTGATAATATAGGTCTATTATTATGCCAATAGTGGCAATGTCACATTATAGGAGTCTCTCTCAATAGCATAATGGTCAATTGGTAGCGAGATAACTATAACATCATGGAGAGGAGGCACAGACAAGATGAGGAGCCTTTTCACATAAACCTAGGCATACCACCTCTAGATCATGTTGTAGCAGCCATCCTACCAAATATTTTGTAGACTCTTCAGGATGTTAATGTCGCTCTATGTAGAGGGACCATAGGGGTAATTTGAGCTGGACATGATAGGGTGACATCCATTGAGGCTCGTGCATCTCCTCGGCACAATGAGGAGCATAGAAGAGAGAACTCCCATGAGGAGTCAATTAGAGCTGAGTCACTACAAAGGGGACAGGGAGACCGGGTTTTAGGACATAGAGATAGGTCTCAGAGCCCTAGGCTTAGGGATGTGTAAGTAGAGAGGACTAGGGGCCATCAGACCACAGTTGTAGATCACATCGGGAGATCCGAAGCTTCATCCATCACATTATTCTCGCGACACAAGTGGATTTCAAGAAGAGACTGGTTGATGAGGTTGAGTGGATGCTTCAATATTTGTCCTTTTCTAGCAACAATGAAGCTTGTGTTGTGATCCATCTATTGAGGGATGGAGCTGGTGTGTGGTTGTAGATAAAGGAGTAGAAGCTCCATGTATATTCCGAGAGCTAGTTACCTAGGAGCTCTTTGAGGAGCAATTTAGGAGCAAATATTTGTCATAGAGGTTCATACAGCAGTGGATAGATGACTTTCATGACCTATGGCAGGCATCTCTTACAATAGCAGAGTATGAGAGTATATTTCTAGATCTACTCCAGTATGTTGATTACATGTAGGATGAGTAGGTGCAGATCCATAGGTTCATCCAAGCCCTGAATCTAGACATTGGAGTTGCAATATGGATCCATTGTCCACAAACATTAGCTGAGGCCATTGAGAAGGCCTATATAGTAGAGGATACTCGGGAAAAGACCCAATAGGCTAGAGGCAGTGCGGAGCTGCATACATCGAGATGTAGGAAAGGAGATCGATGGGGTCCGCACTCTTCCTCGTGGTGGGCGTGGTTCAACACAATCATCTTTTAGACCACGTAGCAGTAGCCCCGCTAACCTTATAGACCTCCACAGAGGTTTAATACACAAAGAGGTCAGAGTGTGGGGTCTCCTCCTAGGGGTCCCATCAGGACACAGGGTGCCCAGAGAGGTCACTCAGTAGGAGCTCACCAGTAGAGACATCAGTATACCACACTCAGATCATTAGGATCCACACCACAGACCTCCAGAGTACCGGTCAGACCTGCTACTCAAGGGAGATGATCAGGTGGTTGTTTTGGGTGTGGTGTTACTGGGAATTTTTGGAGAGACTGCCCACAAAACCCTAATAACAAGGGTAAAGCATAGATCTCAGAGCCTACTGTTGGTGATATGGGGAACACTCATAGGATGTATGCAGTGGTCAAGAACCACCAGGAAGAGCATCAAATTATAGTTATTGAGACTACAGGTAAGATTGGTTGTATTCCTACCTCCATTTTGTTTGATTCTAGTTCTTCTGATTCTTTTATTACACCATCTTTAGTAGAGCGATGTAGGATGGTGACGGTTAAATAGGTAGGGCCATAGTTAAAATGTTGAGATGGTTTCTTGATCAAAGATCTCTATAGGTTCCTTAGTTAAGGAGTGTGTGGTGGATTTGGGAGCTTTCACCACTACCTCGGATCTTCGTATCCTGTTGTTGGGCTCTTATGGAGCAATCTTGGGCATGGACTGGTTATCTGCACACAGGGCCAAAGTGGATTGTTACCACAAGATCATATCCTTTACAAATGATCTAGGAGTTGAGGTAGTGTTAGCGGGGTTAGGAGACCCGTTTATTCGCACCATCTCCGCTATACTGGCTTAAGTAGTGTGTGCGATGGAGTTTGTCGATGGTTGTTGTCACAGCTTATTGGTCAATCAGAAGATGGGTCTAGTGGACCATCACTAGATTACCATCCCATTTTAAGAGAGTTTACAAATGTATTTCTAGGGGAGCTACCGGGGTTACTACCCCCATGTGAGATTGACTTCCATATAGATTTGGTTCCGAGAGCAGAGCCTATCTCACAAGCACCTTACCGAGATGACCACCCTAGAGCTCTGTGAGCTCAAATTACAGCTTGAGGGCCTTCTGGAGAAGGGCCTAATTCATCCTAGTGTATCCCCTTGGGGTGTACTAGTGATCTTTGTAAAGAAGAAGGATGGATCCTTGTGGTTGTGTATTGATTACCGCTAAATAAACAAAGTAATGATCAAGAATCATTATCCCCTTCCACACATTGATGATTTGTTTGATCAGATGAAGGGAGCCATAACTTTCTCTAAGATAGACCTTAAGTTAGGCTACCACCAGCTGAGGATTTTGGAGGTGGACACCCATAAGACCGCCTTTTGTATGAGATATGGAAACTATGAGTTCACAGTGGTACCTTTTGGTCTGACTAATGCCCCCAAAGTATTTATGAGTTTGATGAATGGGGTATTTAGGAATTTCTTAGATTGATTTGTGCTCATCTTCCTTGATGACATTTTGATTTACTCACACATGCATGAGGAGCACGAGGGAAACCTTTGCTAGGTTCTTCAATGTCTTCAGGAGAAGTAGCTTTACAAGAACTTGGAGAAGCATGCTTTCTTTCAGACGGAGGTGCAAGATCATTTTTGGGGAAGGTATCGCAGTTGATCCTTCCAAGATTAGAGTTATTATGGATTGGCCAGCACCCACTACTATGACAGAGGTGCGCAGCTTCATGGGATTAGCAGGTTATTACAGGAGATTTGTTCTTGTTAGCATTAGTTAGTTTTAATACATTATTGTTTGTTATGTATTTGATAGACAGTTATAACTGTCCTCCTTCCTCCCATAGGCTTTATATTTGAGGCTCTGCTCATTTGTTTCACACATTGAATACATTGTTCTTTGTCTAATATCGGTGGTATCGAGCCCCTCTTTCTTCCCTCGGTGTGCATGGAATTTGGAGTTAGTTTTTGACATGGGGAATAATCATTGGCTCAACAAGCGACCTGGTTTGGGCGCCCACCTACATAGACCCACATGAAGAAGGATTCATGAGCATGGTGAATTAGTATTGGCGGCTGGGACGACCTATCTCACTGTTTGAAGGATGTTGTTACCTGTTTGGATTTGAAACCTGTCTCTGCGTGGATGAAGAAAAAATACACGGCTGAAAATGTTTTGTCTGTTGTTTTTGTAATTTGGTAAAGCATTTAGTGTGAGAAAGGGAAATAAAAGAAGTGCCTGATTTGGGGAAGGCTCGGGTATAGAAGAAGCATGTGTGCAGGAGCAGTGTGAACTCTACCACCACGTCCACGGCCCTCACGCCACCACAAGGACCTCCATCCTTCACCTCCAGAGCCACGAGACAGGAGGAGAACAATGGAGATGAGGATGATGTGGTCTATTCCACAGAGAGTGGTTGCATAACTGATTATCCTTCTCTCCTCGCAAAAGTTAAGGGGAGGCTCATCATCGAAAAGAATGTTGTGAAAGATAAGACCATGCCTTTTCCAACAGTAAAAGGGTGTCAAGAAAGTAGACAATGGAGAAGTGCGGAACATATGACAGAGAGTCCTGACTGGTAATTTACTTCCTACTTCACCATTTTTTTCGTTTCTTTAGTAGTTATTATGGACATTCACTTGGAAAAATACTCAGGGTTAAACTTTCATACATGGAAGGTGAAGATCCAAATGCAACTTATGCATAAAAACTTATGGGGTATAGTAGATGGGAAAGAGAAAATGCCCACAGATGCCGCCAAATTAGCAGAATGGCAGTGCAGAGATGATAAAGAAAAATCCATTATTGGCCTTGCTCTCTCCGATTCTGAACTCCATCATGTTGATCTCAATAAATCTTCCAAGGACATGTGGGATAATTTAAATCAATTATTTGGAGCGAAAGCAGTGAACGCGAAGTTTTCCCTAAAACTTCAGTTATATAGATTCAAAATGGAAGAAAGTGTTTCTATGTCTAGCCACATTAATAATCTTCGTCTCTGCTCCAAAAAATAATAGAATTCAAAGCTATGATAGAAGATGAGGATGCCAAAGCTATCCTATTAAACAGTCTATCTTCCAAATATAGCAATGTTGTTTTTACTCTCAGTCTAAATCTTTAGATGACATGATCACGGCTCTTCTCGCAGAGGAAAAACACATAACTGATGATGCTACAGAAGGTGATACTCAACAAGAAAGTGCACTTTATTCCACAAACAAAAAATTTCATAGGTGATCAGATAAAAATAAACAAAGGCCTAAACAAGAGATTGAATGCCACTATTGTCAGAAGAAAGGTCATACAATGTGGAACTATCATAGCCAAGCAAGAGATGTTCTACAAGGAAATATAAAACACAATGGAGCTAATACTGCTCATATAGAAGATCCACAAGATTCTGATGAGAGTGAGGAAGCTGTTGATGAGATTGGCTTCACATCATCTCTAGTACTGTAAGCAACAACGAAGGAGGATGGAGGAAAATGGAGGCTGGAGGAAATCCAACAACCTCTTGTCAAGCCGTAAGCGACAAGGCCGCCGAGAGATATTGTGGCGAATAAGGTATTGAGGACCAATTCCTCAATTTTGGTTTGTTTATTTCAATTTTGTGTTGGTTGTTCTGTTGTTTTTCAATAAAGTGTAGATGTTGCATAGTTTCCTGTTTGGGACCTCCTAAATTGAAAAGGCGCATGGTACTCGCACTAGGTTTGTGGTAAACTTGTAAAACCACCAAGGTAAAATCCTCTTGGTTCGTGGTAAACCTGTAAAACCACCGAGGTATCATCCTCTTGGTTCATGGTAATCTTGTAAAACCACTGAGGTGAATAGTCGGAAAGTGCTCCTGTCCCTCTAGGTTTATGGTCAACCTTAGAAAAACCATGTGTATCGAGACCATGTAGGCACATGCTCATGTGAAGACCCTCTTTGCGGTGTTCTCATTAAGGGGGGGACATCTAGTATCAGGAAATGTATGTTTGTACGAACAATGTAATAAGGGGGAATGTTAGCATTAGTTAGTTTTAATACATTGTTGTTTGTTATGTATTTGATGGACAGTTATAACTATCCTCCTTCCTCCCGCAGGATTTATATTTGAGGCTCTGCTCATTCATTTCACACATTGAATACATTGTTCCTGCTATCGAGTTCTAGACTTCTATTGGATTGCGCACCCCATCACTTACGTTCAATGGAAAGGGAAGAAGTTTGTTTTCGGTCAGTGCGAACATGCCTTCAATACACATGAAGGAATTCCGCACTACAACACCTATTCTTGTCCTGCCGAGATCCACAAGGTGAGTTTTTCATATGCACAGATGCTTCTTTGGCAGGACTTGGAGGTGTGTTGATGTAGGAGGGCGAGTAGTGGCTTTTGAGTCTCGCAAACTCAAAGATTATGAGCTTAATTATCTGACTCATGATCTTGAGCTTGTGGTAGTTGTGCATTCTTTGGTTCAATGGAGGCACTTTCTACTTGGTTAGAGATTTACACTTAGGACAGATCACTTGAATCTTCGCCACCTCTTCACACAACCCAATCTCAACGCTCATCGGCAAGCATTGGATGCATTTTCTTTGTGAGTGTGATATGGAGATATAGCATGTGAAGGGAAGGAGAATGTGGTGGCAGACACTCTCAGTAGATAAAGACATGTGATTATGGCCACTTCAGTGGGCACAGATTTGTAGAGTAGGATTCTATAGCAGCTTCCTCTTGACAACTTCTACATTGCAGTTTGAGTAGATATCGAGTCCCAGAGACCCCTTAAAGGGAAGTTTGATGGTTTCTCACTAGAGGTAGATGGCCTTCTAAGGCACAGAGGTCGGATTTATGTTCCTAGAGATGGAGGCTTAAGGCAAGACATATTGCTAGAGGCACATCGTGCACCCTATTCAGCCCATCTGGGGGTGAAGAAGATACACACTACTTTGAGAAAATTATATCACTGGAGAGGACTTCGCAGAGACATGGCTCAATTTGTGTCATGGTGTTTAGATTTCCTGAAAGTGAAGGCCGAGAATCAGCATCCAGCTGGCCTTCTCTTTCCTCATGTAATACCAGAGTGGAAATGGGACAACATTTCCAAGGAATTCATTTTTTGGCTACCGATGTTGAGATATCACCACAACGCCATCATGGTCACGATTGATAAATTGAAAAAAGTGGCTCACTTTTCTCTGGTGAAGACCACTTATACAGCTAGTGTAGTGGCACGGGTATATCTTGATGAGATTTTTAGGTTACACAAGATTCTGCGAGAAGATCATTAGTGACCGCGATCCTTTGTACACTTCCCATTTTTGGACTACCATGCAATATGCCCTTGGGACAAAGATCAATTTTAGTACAACATATCACCCCGAGACAGATGGATAGACTGAGTGGGTGAATCATATTTTAGAGGATATGCTTAGGATGTATGTGATGGATCAACAATCTAGATGGGAGGAGTACCTATACTTGGTGGATTTTGCCTACAATAATAGTTTTTAGAGTTCTATAGGCATGGCTCCTTTTCAAGATTTTTATGGTAGAGAGTGCATGACACCTCTTAGTTGGGATAGGTTAGAGGACAAGGTTTCTCTTGGACCAGATTTGTTGTAGGACATAGAGCAACAGGTGTTTTTGATCAGACAGAGACTGCATGAGGCACAAGACAGGTAAAAGAAGTACATAGATCAACATAGGACCGACCATAGTTTTGATGTGGGCATGAAGATGTTCCTTCATGTCAGACCACATAAGATACCTATCCGTTATGGAAAATGTTCTAAGTTAGCTCCTAGATTCATTGGTCCTTTTGAGATATTGGAGCATATCGCCCTTTAGACTACCGTCAGCATTGCCACCTAGTTTGTCTCGCGTACATGATGTGTTTCATGTTTCGATTCTTAGGATATATATTGCGAGACCCTTCTCATGTGTTGGATTGGACCTCGTTGTAGGTGCACGATCGGCGCAGTGATGGTGGATCCCATTTGCATTTTAGATCGCAAGACCCTAGGCTTTTGAGGCGAGAGAGATTGACCAAGTTCCGGTGTAGTGGCATAGATATGATGAGACTGTGGCTACATGGGAGGATGCTACATTAATACGAGTTCGTTTTCACATTTGTTCCAGTGACTTCGGGACGAAGTTGAGTCTAAGGGGAGAGGGATGTAGTGCCGACTTCCCTTTGACAAATTTGACAACGATCGATCATGATACTATTGATTATATGATGGACATGATTATGGAATTTATTATAGTATGATGTTAGATGTTAGATCATGGATTATTGTTGACTTTGATTCAGTTATGATGCATGATGGTTATTAGAGACATTTTGGATATTGATGTTGATATATTGTTTGACATGGTTATATTATGGGTGTTGTTCGGACATGTGATATTTGGATATTGTGAGTAGACCTAGAAATGGAAAATTATTTGATGATGATATAGTTGTTGAGTAAAATTGTAAATGGTCTTGTTCATTGGTTGGATGTTGTTGTGATTCATATATCTAGATGATTTTAGAATTTTATTTATATTATTTTGGATGTTCTGATATGGCCATGAGGCCGAAGGAGGTATTTGTGTTTTGTAGGTTAAAATATCACAACAAACATCGGGGGATTGGAGACCAACCACATTGGAATTCTAGATGAATTCGACAAGGTCGCCATGGTAACTTGTAATTTTTGTGTGTGGTTGTTTTGTTAGGGATTCCCATGGGGGGATCACCTTTAAATGTGACCAAGGGGTTATGTGTATTTATTTATTTGGTTCTTTTGTTTAATTTTTTCATGTGTTTTATGTGGTGCACTTACCCCTTTCATTATTTAATTAATGTGGTGTTAATATTGTGAGTAATCATGTTGTTAAGTTAATTACTTAAAAGATATCATGAGAATGTAATTAATATTGTTGTTAGTTATGATTTAAAGTGTTGTAAGAATGTGTAAGTAATATGTAAGTGATGTGTAAGTTAACTTTTGAGTGTGAAACACTCCACCTTCTTAGAAATTTGAAATTGTCCTTGGAGGCTGATTTTGGAGGCTTGTGGGACAAGTTAAACTTGTCTCATACCTCTTAAATTTACTTACCAACCATATCTATGATTTGGGGGTTAAACTTATACTTTTATAGTGCTTTTGGGAGGAAAAATTGTAATTTTTAATTGTACTTTTCTTAAATGGTTTAAGTTCAGTCCTTTAGGGTGTGGGTTGGATTTGAGTGTGTAAGTAAGCTGTCATATTATTCACCCACCTATTTATTATGCATTAGAGAATGAAATTGAATTTTGGGTTGAGGTTGAGGATATGTGATGTGGCATCCTACATGGATCCACCTCATCCTCTTCTCTTCCCTCTAAAATAAAATTCAAATTTCTTTTCTTGTTTTGAGTTGCTTCACTTTTGGAAACTCCTTATGGGGAAAATTCTTTTGTTTCTTTTGGAGCTCTTTCTTTGGAGAATTTTTTGGGAAGATAGTTGCATGCATGTGTTTGGCTACTTTTGATTGCTTGAATTGAGATAAATCTTGTTGTTTTGGAACTTGGAACAACTCCATCATAGAGAGGTAGGAACTTGGCTCTTGAAATGCTTCCTTTTGTTTATGAAAATTGTTTTGTTGTGAATGTTATGGCATGTTGTGGGATGTTGGGTAGATGGCCTAGGAATGATGTAGGAGAAGACTATGGGGTTTGTTTTTTGGGAAGCACAAGTGTTTTGGGGAGGTATAAGTGTGGAGGGAGTTGGGATTTAGGTTCCACCTTACAAAGAAATAGCTTGCATTTCTTTACTCGTTATGGGGTGCCATAAGAGGTTGGGGAGGTATAAGGAAATGTGAGGAATAAGGGGTATTTGAGGGATGCATAAGGGCAATGTCAGGGATTTGATATACTATATTTTGGTGGTTTGAAATTAGGTGGTGATACCCATTTCCCCTTTGGGAGGAATAAGTAGCATCCCCCATAGTTTCTTGCTCCTTTGGCTTGCATGATGAAGCCTGAGTTTTGTTTGCTATGTTTTAATGTGGTTGCAAACTACATTCTATTTTGGACTGTGTTTTAAATGTGAAATTTGCATGTGTGTTTGTGGAAGCCTATTGTTGCCATGAGTTGAAACACATCTTTTATTGCATTTTGGTTGGGGTTCGGGGGTCAATGAAGAAGGATGGCTTCTCCTTATCATTGGATGTCTTGGTTGGGTGGAGAGAGTTACCTTTCCCATGCTCTTATTGTGATTAGAATTGGAAGAATGATAAAACTACATGTTGTTGTTCTGGAGCAAAGGAGAAAAAAAAAAGAGAGAAAAACAGTTTGACAGTCCCTTGTTGAAAAGAAATCTTATTGTAACCTTTCCCACTTGAAGTGGATGAACTCGTATATGTTTTGTAATGGAAATATGTTGTATTGAATATGAAAGTTGTAATTTTGAAAGAAAGAGATGTATTTTGTATATTGTATTGTGAAAATCAACAGAAAAGAGAAGTTGTAAAAGAAGGAAATCTTGTCTTTTGTATAATATTTGCATTATTTTCCATGATTGGAACTACTGCTATTTAAAATCTGAGTTTGAAATGTATTTGAAATCTCTATTTGAAAGGAAGAAATGCGTGTGAGGAAAATATAGAACTCTGTCTTTTGAAAAGTGTAAAATTGGAAATTAGAATTGCATTTTAGTTTTGAATAGTTTGATTTGAATCAACTAAATGTATTAGATTAGAATTGGAACAAATTATAATACTTGGAAGATGAAAATGGCAAATAGATCCTTTAAAATTTGATCTCTATTTTGTATTTTCAAACTGGTAAATACTTTATCCAAAAATGCACAGTTCAAACCTGCAACAAGGAAATAACAAATTAAACAATTAAATTGAAGTAGTATGCCCTAAAAGAATTCAATTGGACAAAAACACTTAAGGAATTTCTTAGGAAACTTAGCAAAATCGGGCTCAAACCATTTTGTTGTCGTTTTTATTGTCAAAATTGTATTTTTTTCTTATTGGGAGTCAATCAAACAAACTTACCTTCCAAATCCATCCTAAATCCATCTAAGAACAATTCCCCATGTCTAATTGACATGTTGAGAGAGGAAGAAGATCAATTGATTAAAATTTCATAAGTTAAAATTTACCAGTTTGCCTTTTAAAAGCTTGCAGATCATTTTCATGAAATTTACCCCTTAAACATTATCAAAATGAAATATTAATGATTCTTGTGCATAGAGGATGTCGAGATCTTTCCAAAAGTCCTTGTTTGCCAAAAAAGAGTTTCCAATCAAAAGTTATGGCCTTATGAAGTTTTCACTTCATTTTGGCTTCAAAAATTTCTAACTATTAAATTTAATTAATAAAATTTTTGGAAAAAAATAAAAATTCTAAGTTTTCCCACGCCCCCCATGCCATGAGCCCAATCATTGACTGACATGTGGCTTAGAGAGGCATTGGCGGAGGCAGATATTTTTTTACCTTAGCGCTTCAAAAGAAAATTTTCCTAACTTCTTCCGGCACCGCCAACCTGCAAAGCAAATGAATGGATGACACGTGTCCCCACGATGCGTCGATGGAGGTGCAGAGTGTCTCAAGCTTTACGCTTCAAAATTCAACTTTTCCAAATCTCCCGGTGACCCTGAGATCGCGCATGCTAATGAACGTCGACATGTGGCGTCGTGAGGCACCAGCGGAGGCACGGTGGATTTTAATCCCATGTGCCTTTTTAACCCTTAAGGAAAAAATGCCTATTTGTCCCCGCTAACCCGCTTCCCTGCATTTTCTTAGAACATGCCACATATCCCTTGCGGCCGGGGTATAATATCATTTTAAGGACGCGAGTCCCACTGCAAACTCGCAGGGGCGTAGGGGAAAAGTGCGCTTTTCGCCCTAAGCGCCAAGAATCCAACTTCCCTCCACAACTCCGCCAACCAGAACACTGTTGGGGAAATTTATCTTCCTGCAACCTGCAAGCCCGCACATAGGAAAAATTTCCTTCCATGACCCGTAGGCCCGCGCATGAAAAATTTTCTCCCCAGGCCCTTGAGCAGACCTGCTCTTGGGAAAATTTTCCTCCCAAGGTTTGTCAACCCATAACTTGAGAAAAATGAGGAGTTAGGAGGACTTCTTTATATCACTGGAAAGGTGAGAAAATTTCCTATCTAATGGGATTTTTTTGGGAAGTTTTGAGTGCATTAATTTTGAGAAAAATCAGGTTGAATATTTTAATCTGTTAGAAAGTGGTATAGTGAGAAATTACCCTCTTAACCTAATTGATTAATCTAACCCTAAGTTTGGACCTTGTGATCTTTTATAATTGTCATATTAATAAAGCTATAAGCTATTAATAGTATATTGGCTTTGAAACTTGCTTGCGACAACTGTTGTCTTGTAACCTGGTTGTAGACTCTTTTAAACAACACAAAGAAAAATTATTCCATAATTTTTCCTAACTAATCCTAGGTTATTCTTGGGTCTCAAGTGGGTTGTTTTTAATGGGCGTTACACCATTGGAGAGGGTGGCGATGGACATGGCTGGTGTTGTTGACTCCACACATCTTAGAATTTCTTCTATAACTATAATGATCCACATTCGATCAAAAATTCAATCCCACCTAGGTTGGTTCGCCTTACCCATGATAATATAGGTCTATTGTTATGCCAATAGTGGCGATGTCACATTAGAGGAGTCTCTTTCAATAGCATAATGGTCGATTGGTTGTGAGATAACTATATTTAGTGTCTTGCTACCCATGTCGAATATGCCTCTTGATTACATCTTGAAATTGCTTTACAAACCCTTAATTTTTACTATCAACATAACATTGCACCTTCTTTTAATATAAGTGATAGTTATTTGTTTCCACATCTAAATTCAAATTTTTATTTATTTTTTAAATATGTCCATAACTTACACTTGATGAGCAATCATGTCCCAAATTCTCAAAATTCGAAATTTGATTTGTGATTCTAATTATTTTTATTAATGGGAAAACACTAATGGTAAAAACAATTTTTCATATCTAAAAGAGCAAAAATGACCCTTGTTAGGAAATCACAGAGACTATGAAGCAATGAAAATGCTGAAATGTGGATAACAAAATATCAATTTACAGAGATAAAAATAAATGAAATGTACGAAACACCAAACATGCAAGAGATAAACACCAAATTTACGTGGTAAAACCCCAGTTGAGTGCTTAGGGAAACATCCACGGTGCAAGATATCAAGCTTTATTAACTCAAGATGAATAGATTACATGCGAACTCATTATGAGAAACTTTAGATCTCCACAAAAATATATACACTTAATTGGCAAAGTACAGTTTGGATTCCTCCTCCTAAAAATAGAGTGGAAAAACATCATTAGGATTTTCCTTCCTAAAAACAAACTTCGGTTGAATTCGTTTTTCTCTCTAATAACGTACAAACCGCACGACAAAGGAATCCAAAATTTAACTTTGTTAGCACATATCTAACAACCCTCAATCTAACTACAATCTTATTTTTTTAATAGAAGACTAAATCAACATTGTGACATACTAACACCACGTTCTCCTAGATAAAACCCCAATTCATTTCATTTAATATTTACGGCACTCAGTGATCAAATTTTATTTATTGCGCTCAGTAATCAAACAGCATAGTTCTGTTTATTGTATGAGATTTACCAAACAAACATGCTTGCTAACTAATGAAATCTACCAAGTTTCCAAATCATTGCCGATTTCTATGTCAATGAAAACCATAACATCTTGTCGATTTCTATGTCTATTGGTAATCAATGACAGCTACCGACTTTGCTAATGATGGATAAGACTTTACAGGCCGTGTTACCGGGTGGGGGCTATTATGTCGATAGAATGCACCTCACGTACATCATGTCACATAAAAGATCCCATAAAATGCCTGTGGGTCCAGCTGTCATTTCATTGGTAGTATATATTAATAATAAATAAAATTTAAATCATATGATTGTATGTGAAGTGGCCATGGGTTGGGACTGAGCCTGCAGGTTTCCCGTTCATATGCCTGTGCAGGCAACAATCAAAATCTAAAAACAAAACTATCTGTTGCCACGTATGCCATATAGCAGCAGATAGTCATCATGCATGGATGTATGTTTTTATGTGTGTGATTTGTATTCTATGGGGAGAATAGCCTCCGACGTGTTAGCATGACTTAAAAGAGTAAAAAGAACTATAAATATCTGCCAAAATCAAACAGCGTGTACTCGTCTCGGTTAGCAATGGACCGATCTGCTCATATTTTCTGTTTTCTGTTTGGACCTACTCTGTTGTTAGCCTTAGCATTGTGTGGCTCACATGTAGAAGCACAGACCCAGTCTAGAAAGCCCTTAGTTTCTGCTCTCTACGTGTTTGGAGACTCCACCATTGATCCGGGCAACAACAATCAGCTCAATACTGTATTCAAAGCCAACTTTCCTCCCTATGGACGAGACTTCTTAGACGGTCGACCAACTGGGCGTTTTACAGACGGAAAATTGATAACAGATATCATTTGTAAAGTCTTCCCTTATGTTTTATGCAATTTTAGAAATTTTAGGACAGAAATTATGTGTTTAGAGTAATTAGGGAATGTATTTAGTCTGTAATTAGTTTTCTTCTAGGAAACTTACAAAAAAATGAGTTTATAAAATGATGTCTGCAGCTGGTTTAGTGGGGTTACCAGATTTGCTGCCAGCGTATTTGGATTCTGAGTTTCATGGAGAAAAGCTACTCACAGGCGCAAGTTTCGGTTCGGCTGGTGCAGGATTAGCAGACAGTACCTCGCTGCCAGTTGTCAGTATAACTTCCAGTTTAAGTCAATATATTCGTAGCTTGAGACGAAATTTAAAATAGCCACTTAAGTAGCTGTGTATTTGCAGAATGTAATACCGTTGAGGAAACAACTGGAGAATTTCAGGCGTTACCGATCGCAGCTGACCGAAATGATTCGTCGGGAAAATGCCAGCAGGATCGTTTCACAAGCATTATTTGGTATAAGTATGGGAACTAATGACTATGTCGATAATTATTATTCAAACCCTGTAACCAGAAATATGTATAGCCTTGCACAATTCGAAGATCTTCTTCATCACTCCCTTACAGTATTCATAGAGGTAAAATGTTGGGTATATGAAGATCTTCTTCTGCAGTCACTTAAAATATTTACAGAGATTTTTTCACTGTCTTAGAAAATTCATGGACTTTTATATTTGAATTGGTTTGTAAACAGAATGTTTACAGGGAGGGTGCGACTAGGCTTGTCGTCGTTGGGCTTCCTCCATTTGGGTGTTGCCCATTAACAAATACTTTACATAATTTCTTGAATAATTCGTGCGACGAGGAGATGAACCAGGCTGCAACTTCTTTCAATAACAAGACCACGGCTTTGATAGACAAGATGAATCTCACTTTCCCTGGACTTCGAATTTATTATTTTGATATATACCAGAAGTTGTATGACATCATTAAATACCCCAACAAATATGGTAAGAATGGTAACAATATATGTTTTAAGCATTTTGTACACGTAGTTTTCCAGCTACTGGACATTTGTGGTTATTGTTTTCCAGAGAGTGGGCATTACAAGAATTTTTATGTGGCAGGGTTTGAAGAAGGAAAAAAGGGTTGTTGTGGATCAGGTCGGTTGGAAGTAGCCGTATTGTGCAACGAGGGAAGTATAACTTGTAGGGATGCATCCAAATATGTGTTCTGGGATAGCGTACATCCCACAACAGCAGCCTACAGCATTATTGCTAATGACTTATTCCAAAATGCCCTTGCACTAAAACTATTTAACACCCACCCAACAAACTCAAAAAATAAGAAAAAGAACTTTAATGTCCATGCTAAAAATCCTTATATTCATCATTCATGTGTTGTATCTCACGTTCAGTAGTTATTGTGTAATAAATAATCTTGCTACTGGTGACGCAATAAAATATCTTGTAGCCTGACTATATTGAATGGCATTGGACGTATGGTTTCAATAGTGCTAAATTTTAATTGATATTTTCGTCCAATCAATATATATTAAAGAAAAAGTATATGGAAAAATATTGTTCCAATTTTTTTTGGATAATGAAGAGGGATTGATAAATACCATTTGACTCGGAGTTTAAAAATCAGGGTGTTAATATAAGGTGAATGCCACCAATCAACCTCATTTGTAATGTTGTCCCAGCTTATTCAATGATATCAAACATACATATTATATTTTTTAGACATAACAATCAGACGTTATTTCATGAATAAATGCATTGAGAAATTGTAATGAATGCCATAACTCACTTAAGAACCTTGAAAAATGTACAACACATAATTATTTAAATATTTAAAATGCATTTTACAAACCCGACACTATTTTTTTGAAAAATAATATTACATAACAAACTAACCACATCAATCCAACTTATCAATTTATATTACATGTTCCAAAAATATCCTTTAGCAAATAGCATTGTCAATGGATATTTTCCTATTAATTATTGTAGTCATTTGACTCTTCCATTTCAAGTTTTGATGTCACTACAAACTCCAGTCATGAAATTTACCCAAGAAATAAGATGTTATTGTCTTTTGAGGTGTACACACATGTTTTATTTTACTATAAATATTAAATAATATCACAATTAATAATAAATTTATTTTAATTTGAATATTACATAATATCACAATTAACAATAAGAAACATTGTGGCACATGTCAAGTAAAAAAGAGCGCTTGTTCTATTGAGAGAATTCTAGATATGGGAAAGAAATTCAAAAATATTGTTCAAAATCAAATAGAATGGAACTAAACACAAAAATTGTAGTTGCTTACCATGCCATCACTCCATAACTTGATAATTTTGAGCGTGCAATTTGATTGATCCCTAAAAAATTAGTTATTGAATAGTATTCATGACAATCAAAACATATGTACTATGATACACCTCATCCAACATTAACATTATTTGCTAACTTTTTAACTTCTAACATGGAGAATAGATCATGGTTGTTCGTTCGTTATGTCCATGATGATTCATCTACATTTTAATACTCAACCAATAAGAAATGGCATAAGAAGAGAATAAGAACAATATTGACGATTCAATTGATGACCATACAAAGAGTGAATTAAAGTTACAAGGAATTCGAGGATGAACTATAATTCAAAAAAATAGAGCTTAATATCATTATATAAAATACATTTAGGGAGGAAATGTTAGTGACCAAATCCCCGTGAAAAATATTTTAGTATCTTAAAAGAATTAAATCATTCAAAACTTACCAAAGTGTGGGTATGTAAATAATAAATGTAATTAAAGTCGGACATAAATGATCATTTTAAGAAGATAAGGTGGTGTTAAAACATTTTATTGAAAATAATCAAATATTATGTGTTATTAAAATTACAAGTTGTGAATGGAAAGCTATGTCTATCGTGAAAATCTACCTTCTCAATTCTATAAAAGGGTGTAAAGTTATTGATATATAGAAGTGTATGGAAATCACACGAATGTAGTGTAATCAATAAAAATAAAGAATTGTATTTTACCATAGGTAAAGGGTTGAAGACATGTAACATTCTAAATAGAAACAAGAAAAGGCACAATACAATAGGTTGAAGGGGTCACGCATTGTGCATATTCCAATGTCCTAATTAGAGTTAAGTGAATTTTGTTTTTGTATTGTGACGTGAGACAACATTTGACTCCTTGTTCTCAAGTGTGGTCTCATTGTTGGATTACCTAGAAAAACCTTGCTATTCAAATTTTTTCTCTTCAAATATGTATTTAAAACTTGAAAATATTAATAATAAGTTTACATTTTTATGTGTGTTCTTTGACATATGAATGTTATCAAATTTAGTATAATTATATTATATTTTTCAATGTAAATATTTTATGTTCAACCTATTTATTGTTGTATAAATATTAATCAAAGATATGGAAAATCAACACATCGATTTAGTATGAAATTATGATCTTAAAGGATATGTGTGAAAGCTCCGGTGTTTTTCAAACATATATGAGTTTAGTTAGGCCTCCTATTTTTGTGAATACTATTATGAGATTCTAAAAATAGTGATGCTACTGCAATATTGAGATAAATCTTTGAATCTACGATCGAATATTGAATATAACGTCCTAAAATTTTAATCGTTTAATTAAGGTAAAGCAAGGTCAGAAACAACTAAATTATTTGAATAAAAAAATAAAATGAATTTTGCAAGTTAGTCATTATGTTAACGTTGCTTCGGGATACACTTTCTATCTAGGAGATTACAAAATTATTCTATATTATGTGTAAAAATTTATATATGAGCCATTGTATCCTTGTCACCTATATAAATTATGTCTCTCACAGAAAATGAATTTGTATGGTCTATATTATATATTTAATGAAATCATATTGAAAAGTATAGGTCAATCTCTAGAAAACACGAGAATTTCATGGCGTTATTAACTCTATATTTGAATAATAATTTATTGTTACTATAACATATATATGAACTGTATGATAAACAAAAGTTCTTTTCTTCATTTGCATATTCCTCGTAGGTCGAATTATTTTGATTCGATCAGTTTAAACATCATGATAATGAAAAATTCAGTTATCCTCCATATATCTATGTGAGATTATATAACTAATAGAGTAGCATTTGGAAAAAGACCTTGAGTTTCAAAATTCATTGTTCTTGGAGTCAATGTGAGTTGTGAGAGAGCTTTAGAGGTTCTAATAGTTCATAGAAGTCATCTCAAGCAAGAGGGGTGGAAAGACTATAAGGAGCAGCAAAAGAAGAAGAAGTCAAAATTTGTATTCCTAAACTAGAGAGCTAGTGAAGCCAAAGGAAAGACTAAGTGAGGGTAGATGAATGCCAAGCTGTCCTTTTGATGGATGAGAAGCTATTTGATGTCTGAGTTAGCAGTGAATATAGGTGCTGGACAGGGTATGATGAAGCTGAGGTCAGTCATGGTGATGTTTGCAATCTTTGCAAGTTTTAAGCCTTTCTAAACTTGAGCATAACCCTCTTATGTAGAGACTGCGTGAAGTACTTGTTTGTGATCCCTTAAAAGTCAAATATATGCATGATGATAAAACATTATCATCTTTATTTTAAATTGAATTGGACTCTCCCATTGCTAATGGTGGACTACTCTTTAATATTTGACTCTCTATTTTTATATATATCAACCCTATGCTTTTCAAATGATAAAAATAACTTTTATTTAATGCTATATCATTGATGTGCTTGTGTTTTTGAAATGAAACCTACATGTGTTTCGTGAATCGTTATTAGTCCACATAATAACGTATATAAATCTTTCAATAGTTGTTTCTCTTCCCATTTTCTAAATGAACAGTCTTAGCGATCTTGACAAGTAGCAAAATATCTGGTTATTAATGTGTTTGGACAATTTCCCATGAAAATTCTCACTTTATCGATTTTTGACAGTCAGTAAGGCCTGCACTTATTTTTATATTTTCATGTTTCCGTGATCTTGGAAAGAACACAAATTTTACTTTCTACTTCCCGTGAGACAAGATCCCGAGAGAAGGTGGTTGGGAGCATGCTTTAAAAACATGTCAGTGACTGAAGTTTCTAGCGCATTATTGGACTGCCTGTTACCTACCTCGGAAACCGGTACTTCCTATTCGGGGTTGAGAATGGGATGTATTTTTCTCGTGAACCATTAAATCCTTGACATTGTGAAATCCTGTGAAATTAATATGAAACCTAGACATCATATGATCCCCAAGTATATGAGAATCCAGAGTTTCTAATATCTGGATACGTGTCACAATATTGGGCTTTGGTTGGTATGCAAATACTTTAATCATGGAACCCCAAGCAGGGGTTAAATTTGACAGTCACCTCTATCCGTTAATTTTTTTTTGTGATGGTTTATTAATTAATATCATCTTGCATATGATGTTTACTTTACAGTCTTGACTTTCATGATTTTTATATAAATACCAAAATCTATATTTTTATAAACCATATAAAATAGAGATATTTGATATAAGAACCACATCTCATTGACAAAGATGTAGACTACTAGATCACATATAGGTGGCTTCACCACTCTAAAACATTTATAGAACCCATGAGAATGATATGTCATACGAAGACATCCTACATGTGTCATAGTGAATATTTTTAAAATGATACATGAAAGTGGTTTGGCTTACCTTCTAACATGTAGGTTTGGAATAGCTGAAGATATTTTGTAGAGTATATAAGGGTTTTGTGAAGTCACATAGTGTGATTATAAATGAAATGTTGGAAATAGTGTATGGATGTATGAGAATATAATCATTAAATAGTGTATGGATGTGAGAATATATATAGGCAAGAAAACATTTCAATTGCTATAAAAAAACCTTTCACCAAAAATAAATTGAAGGTGTTTGATAATGTCCATGGGAAATTAGCCCCAAAATAATTAGAGAGCAAGATTAAAGTTTGCGTTAAAAGAAAGCAAGTTTCATCAATAGATTGACATATTGTAATCTTATTTTTATCATTAGTTTGGAAAATTGTGAAATTAAAGCTTGAATTCAGCCATTTTTCCATCAAAATTGTAGCGCACCAAAACCATATTTTGAAGCAAAAGACTAAGTCCAAACATTTTGCTAGGGATAAGGTTTGATATGTTAATCTGGTCTATTTTAGCAGCAAGAATGAAGTCATTCATATTCGGCCCAACTACATCCCCACCCAATATTTACTATTCCACCAAAAATAAAATATGCAATATAACTCGGCCAAATAAAATAAAGAACCCAATACCCATAACGATGAAAAAAATATGTGCAGTTACCTATGAAATGAGTCCATATTTGAGATGAGACTGTATTCTAAACCAATTCACTATAAAAGCTCCATCCTTGTTGCAAAACTCTTCACTTAAAAAAAAAAATTCCAATCTTAGCTATCCATCGACCTCCACTGGTTTCCACCCTACTATTTGTCAAACGCCAACTCCACATTCTCATAAAATATAAATTCTATTATATGCAATACAAAGAGAGGAGGGAGAGGGCATTTTTACCTTTCTTAGCAATGCAGTTGTCATGGGAGGCTGAACAAAGAGATTTAGGAAGAATAAAGACCAAAAAGAATAACTACAAGTTTTTATTTGAATTAATAGGGCGGCAACTTGAAATCCCTGAAAATACTACGATTTGACAAGTCAAGGATGGGCATTATTGGTCTTTCCATTTGGTAGTTGTGTGATGTCCGGAGTGGAGGCCATCACTCTTCATGCCTTCCCAATTTCACGCTTACCATTTCAAAGAATAATTAATTTTTAAACATCTTTTCATGTCTTGGCTGCAAACTACAATAACATATATTTCTTATATAATTTTTGATACGGTTGATTTTATAAAGTAAACGTCAATATGACAGTTTGCAACATGAATTTCCCATCCTTTGATATGGGATAAATAATATTTTTCCTATATTTTATGGTCAAAAACATAAAAAATGTCTAAGCAGGTGTCAAATTTAACCCATGACCCCAAGTTTCTAGAATAGTGTTATCCAAAAATTTGTGTCCTCATGTTCTCGTGAATCGTATCACAAAGCATTGAACTTTGAATTGAAGTCCCGTCACCTCGTGGTTGGCCGGTGACTTGAGTATGTGATTGGTGGATAATTATGACTCCAATATTAGGCCACGTGTCCATTTTTGCTCAAATATTTTCTTAAACTACCCTAAAATATATATGTTGTCTCTAGTATTGGATTTTACAAGGCGTTTAGATGTTGTTAGTCATTTTAGATGTCAAAATAAACCCATATTTTTAAATTTGGATGAAGAGAGATCTTATATTATCTTAATGTAATAATATACAAGATTGCTTTCAACAAAATAGTGGGTGGTATGAGAGCACACCCCAAAACCACAAACAAACTAGACCTAGTTTAGGACTAAAACAAAGGAACTAGGAAACACCTAGGAAACATCAAAACAAAATACTAAGCAACAACAAAAAACCTTCCTGATGAAGGGGGATCATGATCATCTGGCCAACCCGAGCCTGAGAGGTCCTTGCCGACATATGGAATGTCCCAACCAGGGGGATTATCTTCTTGCATTTTAATCTCCTCCCAAGTGGGAATGGCAAGAGATAGGTGGGGAAACTATTCAAATGTCGGCAGTGGCAGGCAAAAATTCCATCCATCCAATGTACATGAATAGATGTGGATATATGAGGCCCACCTAAGTTGGCAAGCGGGTGAGATCTTTCCATGTTGATGGGAAGGGGACCCCGACCTTGTTAGTGAGCTAGTGGTGAGTGACTCCTCCTGCGGGTGCCGACAAGCAACAAGCTTGGCTAAAGGAATGCCACTGGGAACATCTACGAGAGACCACCATGGCCATGCGCAAGGGCCACCTTTGAGATAGAAAGGGTGGTTCCGGGTGATGTTGCATGGGGTATCACCCCAATACCGCAACATGAGGTTTGAAGATGGTCCACTTCTAGTGCTGACCTTGTTTGCCTGGACTTGAATTTGTAGAAGCACATTTGAGATAACCATAGATTAATTATACATGGAGAATTACTGATCAACTTCAGAATAAGCAAAGAAAAAAGCATTTCTTTCTTTCTAGAAAAAAACAAAATTTCCCCCCCTGAAAACATGCCAAATATGAGTGAACATGGGCGAAGTTTGGGGTTATTAAAAGTACATTCTACCAAGTAAAACAAAGTGGTCTAAGTAGAAAGAAAAATGAATGGATCCAATTCCAAGTAAGATGGGATTTTAGACAACAATAAGAGGTGCGGGATGGTTTCCAAGTGGCCATAGAAAGGGCAATTGGGAGCTGGGATCCCAATTTGAACAAGTCAAGACCCTATGGAGAGGCCTTGGTGTAGAATACACTAGAGAAACTGAGCAATCTTGGGCTCTACATAAATAGAAAAGATTGTGTCAAATTGACTACTCCATGAAGACATAGTGAAATGAATTTCCCATCTAGTGTTGAGCTTTTCAACAATGGGAAGATGAGGGGAAAGGTAGTGGAAGCCTTTTGGCTATGTAATTGTGAAAGGGGATATCAACATACCACTTCCAATCCATCCACCAGGGAAGAGAGGGATGCAATGATATTTTGTGCATTATTTGGTCAAAGACCAAATCAATCACTTCATATAGACTAGTTTGATCTTGGTTAGTCACTTGTAATCAATATTTAAGCACATGCCAAGAAAACCAAGGTGAGAGTGTTTACAGAACAACTCTTGGATAGTGCATATTCCGTATTTGAAGAATTTAAGTATAGGAATTCCTTGGATATCGTGTGAAACAATTATCCTAAGCATAAAAATCGGTGACCAACAAAGATAATGCTAGTTAATTGAACTTTCCCATTATGAAATTTGTCACCTTTCCATTGAAGCCATGACTTGATGCATTCCCATGCCTTCCAAATGCTTTTAAGCATAAAGGTGCCAATCACTTTCACGGGAATAGGGAAAATAATAATATTAATGAACCCCAAACCTTTCTACATAGGGTGGCCATAAGGTGATCCTTCATCGATTGCATGGTGTAAAAGCACTTTCCACACTTCTTGGTAAGTTAAACATAAAAAAATTCTTTTGGGATAGACTGCCCGCCCTTGGCATTGTAAATCAATAAGGCCTAGGCCCCCAAAAGTGCATGGAAGGAAACAAATTTCACAAGCAACATGATGAACACCTTTTCCATTGGAGGTGTTGGCCTAGAGAAAGGATTTAAGAAGGTTTTCCATTTCGAAAAGAAAATTTGGAGGGAACCCAATACGAGGAGTAGTAGATGTGTGTGGTTGTCAAAAATTTGGAACAAATCTAGAATTTTCTGCTAAAGATAGCTATCTGGTAATCAATACTCTAACTTTTTAGTACCCTGTTGAATAACATACTGCCATAGCTTGGCCGATGAAGCTTCGAAAGAAAATTGGATGCTTAGAAATTTGAACATTTCATCGTGCTCATGGGTCTTCCTATAACACCCACTAAAACTCCCACTTGAGACCCAAGAACAACCTAGGTTTAGTTAGAAAAATTATGGAATATATATATATTTTAAAGTGTTCACAAAAAAAGTCCCGAGTGTCCATTACAACAATTATCAAATCACCTTACAAATCACCTTATCAAATCACCTTATCTCGAGCATGGTTAGATTATCTTCTTATGGGGTGTGGAAGGAAACTTTTTCTCAAGCACGGAAGAATTTGGTGGCGGGAAGAATTTTCTCCCAGGAACGGAAGAGGGGCGAGGAAGAAACTTTTTCTTTTTCGAACTTAGATTATTTTCAAAGCCCAATGAAGTAAAAACTTCTGGAGGCCATAAATTTTGATAGGGAACTCAAGTTTTGGCAAACAAGGACTTTATGGAAATCTCTTGACATCCCCTTTGCACAGAAACCTTAAAAATTTAATTTGGATAAATTTTGAGGGTCAATTTTGAGAAAACATTTTTGTCACTAAATAGGTGAACTGGTATTTTAAACTTACACAATTTTGTTCAAATTCGCCATTAATTCTTTCTCAACATGCCGAACAGACATGGAGGATTTCACTTGGGAGAATTTAGGATGGATTGCAAGGGTTAATCTATTTGATTGATTATCATTTCAAAATTCCCAATTTTGATAGCAAATCGACTGAGATTTTGGCTATGCCCGATTTGCAAAGTTTTATAAAAATTCCTTAAGAGTTATAGTAAAAAAATATAGAATGTTAACTTGGTAATATGTTTTTTTATGAAAAATTAAGTTTTATTATGCCGAATGATTACTTCATCAATACTTGGTGTGTTTGTAATAAAATATGTTGAATGATGCTTTGTTTTCTTTCCCTAAACCTAAAACCCATAGCGATGGGTCTGTTTCCACTTCTGGTGGTGGTTGAAGTTTCGAAACCCTTCGGCGCCGGTGCGGGTGGTGGTTTGGTGGGTGGAGTGGCTGGCAGTTCCTCTGCTAAGGAGTCTGGGAATGGCCATGTTGGAGGCATTTCATTTCAGGGGAAAGGGGATCTCGTGGAGTGCGGATATGAGATCGGTGGTGGCGGTGCTCTAGGGATGATTGATAGGCCGGATCCTATAGTTTAGGCTGGTGGATTTGTTTCAGCCGTAGGAGGTAAGGTCGGATCTGTGAGTGGAGGTGGTGTTAGGGCTTTGGCCGAACCAAACAGGGGTGGTTCAGTGGCGGTGAAGTCATTCCTGTCTACAACCAAAAATGGGTGTAAGGACCCTGTTAAACCTATGGCCTACGCAAAATAGATGCCTAGGGTCTCCTTTGGAATCGAGGTTTCTGAGACCATTGAATACTTTGAAAAGAGGGGTTTAATTTGTAGATTCAGTAATGGTTGTCCTAGGCTCCCTGCTCTGCACAACTGGATTTCTGAACAATGGTGGCCCCTAATTGAAGGTAAAGTTAATATTTATCCTTCTACTCATGGAATTTTTGTTGCTGTTTTTGATAGCTCCTCAGATAAGGAGATCATTTTTGGAAAATTTGGGAATTTCATTCACACATCCTCCTCATGAAGCCTTGGTTTCCTTAGTTTAATCCTTTATCTAAAATGTTTAATACCAGACTAGTTTGGATTTGTTTACCCTATCTGCCCTTGCATTTCTGGAGTGAGGATTGCTTCAAAGCTATGGGGGACGGGTTGGGAAAAATTTTAGCTACCGATCCCAAAATGGATTCTTTTGATCACACCACTTATGCTTGTATACTGGTGGAAATGAACATGAATGCTTGACTTTCTAGCCACTATGGAACTCAATGTCATGGACTCTACATGGTCACAAAATTTAGATTATGAAGGGTTCCCTTTTAGATGCAGAACTTGCTTTGCTTTATGGGTCATCTGGCATCTCAATGTCAAATGGTTAAAAAATAGATTAAAGGAAGGGTCTCTTGGTGGAAGGATTTTAAACCAAATAATCTTGTGGTCTATGGACTCGAGGACAATGATCCAGAAAATGTTGCGTTAGTCCTATAGATAATCAGGAAGTGAAGTTGGGTGAGGATGGTCCTACTCCCACTAGTATGTTGAATCACATGGTGGGCTTGAGTGTGGACTCTTCAATCCACCCTCTGAGCCCCAAACTAAATCATAATACAAAAATCACAGAGGTTCTTGAAATTTGGCTACCTATTCACCCAGATGAGAATGTGGATCCTAACATGGGTGACGGTTGGCAGGTAGTGAACAATATAAAGAAGGGAAATACTGGAGGCTCTCCTTCAAAGATGAGCCTTAGATCCCATAAAGGTTTGAACCTTGGAAGTTAGGCCTACCCCATGGGGATGGTCAAGTATCTTTGACTTTCCTATTTTGGGGATTTTCTTTCTTTTGGTGCATCCTTTTCTATGGTTTGGTTTTTTCTACTTGTTTCCTCTGAGGCCAGGTTGGGCTTTGTTTCTCTGTTGTTTCTCCTTTGGGCTTTGATGCTTACCTTTTGGGTTGTACAAGGTTCAGATCCCTTCAAAATCTATTTTTACCCTATCTAATAAAAAAACAGTGAAACAATATATGATCTATACTTGAACACAAACAAATCTATTTCTATTTACCAAACTTTAATATATGCATTCATTTCCAACTCAAATCTAAAATGTTAAGTTTGTTTCAAATCAAGTTGTGTAAAAAGCCAGAGTGCAGTTCTAATTTTCAAATCATACATTCCAAAGGAAAAGAGTAATATATTCTCTTCATACGTATTCCCTTTTCAATTTTCCAAACAGATATTTCATATTGTATTTCAAACACAAATTCCCAATGAAAACAATATCATTTTTGGTAAATAAAGAAATTCCATTGACTTGGATGATTATTTTACAACTTCCTTTTTCATTTCATTCCAAAATACAAAATAAAAATCTTTCTTTTCTTTCCATAGAATAAAAATATAGAGTATGTCTCTTCCTCATTTAAACATAAAATTTCATTTCCCAAAAAAAAACTATCCAATACAAATAATATTACTAGTCCTCCACTTGAAGTGGAAAAAGGTTCACAAAAAGAAGTCTCGCAAAGGATTGTCAAAACTGTCTTCTTTCTCAGCTCCAAAACAACAGTATGAGTTTCCACCATTCTCCAATTTGATCACAATAGAACGGGGAAAGGCAACACTCTCCACCCAACCAAGACATCTAATAAAAAGGAGAAGCCGCCCTCTTCATTGGCCCCTAAGCCTCAACCACATTGCAATAAGGAATGTGAATCAACACACGAAACAACAGTTTTCCACAACAGAAAGGCAATCTTTCACATGCGAAAATCATATTTATAACATAGTCCAAAACAAATTAGCAGTTTTAGCAACCGCAAGATAAACACATAATAATTCTCAGGCTTCATCAAGAAAGACAAAGGAGTAAGAAACTATGGGGGGTCTTACTTATTCCTCCCTAGGGGAAATGGGTATCACCACCGAGAACAAACCACCAAAATTTATATCATTTCAAATCCCTGACATGCCCTTATGCCTCCCCCAAGTACCCCTTATTCCTCACAATTTATTATACCTCCCCAACCTCTTATGGCACCCCATAATGAGTAAAGAAATGCAAGCTATTTATTTTTACAAGGTGGAACCCAAATCCCCACTCCCTCCACACTTATACCTCCCCAAGGCACTTATGCCTCCCGCAAGAATACCCCATAGTATTCTCCTACACCATCCCTAAGCCATCTACCCAACCAACCAATAAATAAAACAACACATTCAAACATTCAACCATTCACATATGCATAAAATAAAATAAGAGCATTTCAAGAGCCAAAATCCTACCTCTCCATGATGGAGTTTGTTCCAAGGCTCCAAAACAACAAGCTTTCTAATGCAAACAGTCTAGATCAACAATCCACAAACATTCAACAATCTCCAACTTTCTCCAAATTTGCAAGAGCTCAAACACCCCAAGAGAAGTTGCCCAAAATGAAGTGATAAAAGGGAAGAAACCAAGCACAAGTATTAAAAAATAATCCCCCATGTCTTCCAAAATCAATGGCTCAAAACAACAAAAGAAGTCACCCTAAAATGATGCATCCACAAGTGAAGCAACCCAAAACAATGTAAGGAATTTGAATTTTATAGAAGAGGGAAGAGAAGAGGATGAGGTGGATCCATATATGATGCCACATCACACATCCTCAACCCCAACAAAAATTCAACTTCATTCTCCAATGCATATTAAATAGGTGGGTGAATAATATGACAATTTTACTTACACACTCAAATCAAACCCACACCCAAAAGGACTGAAATTAAAACATGAAAGAAAAGTGCAATTAAAAATTCAACTTGACTTTCAAAAATGCATAATGAAGGTCTAAATTTAACCCTCCAACCATAGGTATGGTTGGTAAATAAATTTAAGAGGTGTGGGACAAGTTTAACTTGTCCCACAAGCCTCCAAAATCAGCCTCCAAGGACAAATTCGAATTTCAAAAGAAGGTGGAGTGTTTCATACTCCAAAAATAACTTACATATCTCTTACACATTACTTACACATTACTACAACATTTAAAACAAGATCCAACAACCCTAATAATTACTTTCTTATGTCCCAATTGATTTATTAATCTTTTAACAATATGTTTTCTCACATACTTTACCACAATTTATTTGATTAAATAGAAAGGGAAACACATCACTTTTAAAACACATACTAACTTAAACAAAGGAACCAAATAAAATAAAATACACAAAGTCCCTTGGTCACATTTAAAGGTGACCCCCATGGGAATCCCTAACACAATCAAACACACACAAAAATTACAAGTTTCCATGGTGACCTTGTTGAATTCATCTAGAATTCCAAAGTGGTTGGTCTCTAATCCCCGATGTTTGTTGTGATATTTTTAACCTAAAAAATAAAAATACCTCCCTCAGCCTCATGGCCATATTAGAACATCCAAATGAATATAAATATAATTTCAAGGTCATTGATATATATGTGAATCACAACAATCATCAAGACAATCAACAATATCACTCACAGTTTCATCAACAACTATATCATCATCAATTTTAATTCAATTTTCTCGGTCTACTCAATCTATCAGAATATCACATGTCCTTATTGGTGTGTGTTATTTTCCACATCATTAGGTAAGATTGTAGGTCACACGCGTCGGTGTGTCAATGCGTCATTGGGAGTTACACTTCTATTCTCGGGGAATGTAACTCCCCCTCTCCACTCGAGTTATCTTGATTGCAGCACTTGGGGTTACTCAACACCTCCTATATGTACACCCCATTTTATCTATGAGATAGAGGAGAGTTTTATGGCTTAACCAGGTTCTACCCGTGTTTCAAATCTTTGCATGCACATTCGATTGATGCTTGCTCCTCCCGAGATCTCTTCACGCTATAGTTTGCACATCGGTTGATGTGCACATCGTCCTCGTGATCCTTGCTTGCGGGTTTTAAACCCTCTTTCATTCCTAACCACATCTATAAATATATATAACAATTTCTAACAACATTTTAACATCTATATAAAAATGTCTCTAACAATCATCATGCATCATATGTGAATCAGAGTTGATAATAGTCCATGCTCTAACATCTAATCATCATACTGAATCAAAAGTCACAATAATGTCCATAATATAGTCCACACGGTCAAAATCCATAATAACGGTGTCAAAGGGAAGTGGGAACTACACTTTCATTCAAAGGAGGTAAGCCACACATTTGGAAGGAAATATTGCCGATAACACTATGTTTTTCACCATTGAATGGATATACCATACTCTAGAAAAAAATATCAAGGCAAAGTGCATGTCATTATGGATATTGGATTCTTCCTCAATGAGTGTGAGAAATGAATCATCTATGAAGTTACCATTAATCAGTTGAGAACTATTCGTAGAATGCGGTGATATCCCACTAACGAGCACTTGGGTTTTTAGGAAAGCCAACAAATACCCAAAACCTTCAAGTTGTAAGCACATAGAAACACAGTGCTAATAGGAAACCTTTCCAAATGGAACAAAACAAACCAAAGGATTCATAGATGAGGCCATTAATAGTGATTTTTTCAATTAATTGAGATGAACATGGCAGATTGATTGGATTTGCGAGCCCATTCCATGCCTTCCCAAACTACAATGATGTTTTTGAGGATGTCACACCCTGAATGAATCCAATTTTTTTCGGTTGACTAACTTCGGGAAAATATTGTATAACCACATACCCATAGCTTTGGAAATAATCTTTTATGATAAATTCAATAAAGTGATAGGTGCCAATAGGTAATTTTCTCTAGATGCACTTGTTTGAGGATGAATTTGATATTCCCTTTTTGATACTCGGCCCCAATGATATCGATTCGGAACCCTTCGGGATAAACTTGGAGGTCTTGCCCAACAAAATCCCATAAAGATTTGTAGAATTCACGGGGGTATCCATCACGGCCCTAGGCCTTATCATTGGCCATTTGCATAACTACAACATGGAGGTCATCAATGGTGAGAATTCGATCACGAGACCACCTTCCGAGATTGCGAAAGCTTGCACGACATTGGAGCCACTTTTGAAATATGACCGTCATGATTGACAAGTAAATATATAATTTGAATGTCAACATGACATGTATATTAAAAATTTGACCGTCACACACACACACACACACACACACACACACACACACACACACACACAAAATAAAATTAATAAATTAAATATTACACATACACTACACATTAGAATTTTTGTGATTCATGAAAATTAATATAAGTTAAAATGGAAATAAAATTTAAAATTTAGAATTATCTTAATATCTTATTAATGAAATATAAACATCTTCATATCTCATTGATAAAATAGAAACATCTATTAATTTTGATTTTTAATTAGTTTTGTTTAGTTTTTTTAGCTTTATTTGATTTTTGTTTAGTTTTTTTATTGATTTTGATTTGTCATTTTAGTTTTTTTATTTGATTTCTTATAAATAAAGATTGAATAGTGGAATGGATGCATTGGATTTGTGATTTTGAAAACAACTAAAATTTAAATATTAAATTTGCAAAAGTTGGAAGTTGGAAGCTAGAACTCATTTTCTAAAGGAATTCATAGTTTGAGTGAGTCATGTCTATCATTTTCATCAACAATTTTTTAAAATTGTAATTTGATTTTTTTATATTTGTAGAAATTAATCGATCTAATACAAAGAATCCATGAAATAGCTACAGAGACAATAATTGAAATCAACAACTCTATAGTATATTTTTATTATTTATTCACTATTTAATTACACTCCATTATATAGGAGATGTAAAATAACAATCCTTACAACAAAATTTGTCTTCATATACAACCATACACCCATATGATTTCAACCTCTCACCAATATAATAATAAAACAATACTAATTGCTTTATTATTCTAACTTACTAACTTACCACATATTAACCACATTTTACATTTACTATTTACATTTACATAGTAAATGTACTTTGATAATTTACCATAATAATAATTACACATGTAATTATTATTCACCCATACAAATGGAGCACTAAGATATATTTCCTAACAATATTCTCATAAAATTTAATGATGTTTATGGATCTTCAAATTAATTTTAATGAAAAAAATGAATTTGTGAAAAATTATGAAATTCATTAGTCAAATCTGTTATCCACAATTGAATAAAACTCACATAACTATGGGAGAATGTTACAAATAACAAAATCTATATAAAATTTATCTAAGTTTATATATATTTTTAATAGTTATTATAAAAAAAAATTTGTTGTGCATGTTAAATTTTGAATGAAAAATGATGTCCATATAAATTTCTTGATCATCAAATAATTTTATGGTGACATGTAACATTGAACGTCAAAATCTAGCACTAGTCTCTACAATTCTTCCTGCAACTTCTGAATTACCCCATATATATATATAACATGAATATTTGAGTTGTCTTGACAATATGGGATTAAAGACATAGGAATTTGGTGAGTGTAATTCTTGTAAAACCTTATTGCTCTTATATGTGGCATATATCATAATTTCTCTAGAATAAATTGATCTCATAGTGATTAAGATTGATAAAAAGGACCATTGAAAAATGGTATTCATAATTAATTTATGAAGTATCTATGAGTAAGTAAATATTTTAGCTTATCTAGGATATAATATTTTTTCCGTATTAATGATGGAATTAAGCTGATTTTGTGAACTCTAGGATCCTGCTACATACCATGAAATATTTTTAGTCAAAAATCATACAATCATTTGGAGTAAATGAAGGTTATATATAATAATTATATTGAGTACGGTTGTACTAGTGTTTGTGTCTTAGATTCCACCAAAACAACATAGTTGGTTACATTTTTGGTAAATGAAGTGACCAAATACTTCCTTTCAAAGTATTTATATGAGTGATTGAATAAATTTTTGATATAGTTCATGGTTGATATAGTTCCCTCGTTAAATGGCTCCTATTCATGGTTGATATAGTCTCCATAATTAAATGTTAGGTCAATGTCATTTGCAAACTCTACACTGAATGTTATGAATATTATTGAACTTACTCACATGGGTTAGCACATAGGAATTTAATTGTTACCTTATTATTAATGTGTTGTTATGTTAATTATAAAAATCACATAAAGATAGTGTTAAGTTTCACATTTTTAGGTCTTGACTCTTATTAAGGTGATGTGCAAGCCTATGTATATGTAGCTTGTTTGCATAATGATTATTTGGAAGTTTTTGTGTGCACATATATGATAAAATCATCATAATATACATAGGAAATACAAAAATAGAGAAATAAGAGAAATTAAAGGAAAGGAAATAGACATAGGCAACATAGAGAAGAATAAGGAGTCCGTAAGAGGAAGACAAGGTTACAAATTATCAAAATGAAGTTGAGATTGTCAAAAACACAAAAGAGACAAGTTAATGCACAAATAATACTAATTTTGATGTTCAATATTACAATTTCAAATAAAATTTGGAGACGACATTCAAAATGGCATCGATGTAACTTGAAATTCAAAATTTAATATACATGTCAAAATTATCCTTTTAAATTAATTATCAATATATTAGTCATTCATGGTTTTAGAAAGTATTATTTCAAATTACATTAAAAATATAATTATTATAAAAACATGATGTAAATAAATGACTCACTAGTGCAAGCTTACAATTGTATTGAAAGTGAGTTCAAACTTCCGACTTCCATAACTCAAAAACCACCCTTACAATTTAAACTATTTAAAAAAATCCTAAATCTACTATCTATAATCTGATCTATATTTATAAGAAACTAAATTATATAATCAATGAAAACCAACAACAAATCAAATAAAAATAATCGAAAAGAAAAATTAATTGATATTTCTATTTATTTTATTTTATTTGTATTATATTTTATTGATAGTAGCTCTTATGATTCTCACAATTTCACAATGTGTAATAAGTAATATATATATATATATATATATATATATATATATATATATATATATATATATATATATATATGTTTGTTAAAATTTTATTATACATTTCATTTTAATGTTTAAATTATAGTTTTATCAATTAATAATGAGGATAAAAATTAGAGGAACTATAAGTTTTACATTTAAAATGATTAAAATTGTTTAAATGCCTTAGCAAAATCCGAACAAGGAATAGACTTTAAAAAAACCTCACTTAAATGAATAATATGGAAACACATACATATAAATAAGCACCAATTCAATATCATAATCGATTATTTCACGCTCCATACAAAGGGTAAAAATTGGCAGCCATTATATTGGTGGAACAAAAATATTACGTAGTTGTGAGGTAATTTGATCTAAAATGTGTTAGATCATTAGAATTGACTTGAGTAAACCTTGTAGTTATAAGGAAATTTGGATGGAATGTAAACACCTTGAGATTTTACTGGAACATAAAATGAAAGCTTTTATCTAACCTTCAAGATATTTCTTTGGAATAGTTGGGACTCTTAATTTTTGGCTAGCACACCTTTCTTAAGTACATTTTTGTTGTAATTGTCCTCCTCATCGTCATTGTTGATCTAATTTTCTTGTTCGATTCAAGTTAATGAGATAGGTATTGTTGATGGTGAATTAGAGCACCCATGAATGTCCACAACTCGATGGGTTAAGACTCTCAGTGTGATTGCATAACATGGAGATTTTCCCAAGTGTGGGACCTTGCGAATCAGGAAAGCTCTCCGGATGAAGGCCGGTTCCTATTCCTCTGTTCATATGCACACATTAAAATGTAGAGGGTTTACTCAAAAACCTAATCTAACTTGCCAAGGAGATAGGGTAAGAAGATGCATAAAAATAAACCTAAACTAACAAAGGTGATGCACCAAGGAATGAAGAACACCTATCTTGCCAATAAACACAAACCATTAAAATGCAATGCAAGATCATGCCTGAGATAACCAAATTTGCAGTGAGAGATGAGGAGGATGAAAATGAACACAAAGAGGGTTGAGAATCATCCATAGACATGCATTATTTGCTCCAAAGATTGATACAATACACTACAAAATGCCAAGAGGCAAAGTTGCATTACAGTTTTAGATTGGAGGTTTGAACTCCACAAATTCACTGCGCCAAAGAGAAGAAGGGAGGGGAAAAACAAGAATGTCCAACCTTTAGAAAGAAGCTCCTCATTACAATTTATAGTAATAATGAGAGAGGAAAGAGGAGGAATTCAAAATCTACCCAAACCACCTCCAGTTGTATTTAATTCATCCCATTATGGCGGTAGGTGAGAACCCTAGCAAACCCAAAAAATGGCGAATTGTATTTTTCATTTTGAAGAACTTATTCTCAAACAATAAAATATATCCAATTGTAGTTGGCCAGAGGACCTTGTAAGATTTCCAAAAAGTCCAACCTTGCGTGAATCCGAGCTCCCTATGAAAAGTTATGGCCATTTGAATATCTGGGTCAGGGTTTGCTTTCTGTCGGGTTTGGGGTGTCAACACTCAAAATGTTGCACCTCTTGAAGATGCACCTCAGCGCATCCATCCTCATGTCAACATACTCTTAAGTGCGCCATAGGTGCTGAAAATGTGGTGTTGATGCCTTGCAACCTGCGCCAAGGCGCAACCTTTTTCATGTCGACATTTTTCAACTGCGCCTTCCAACTGCTCCAGGCGCAACCTTTTTCATGTCGACATTTTTCAACCTTTTCCTTCCAACCCTTTTCATGTTGATGTTTTGAGTTTCTTTGATTTCCATATTCTTCTATTTTTCCATATTTACCCGGGGAGGGAGATATATACAACAGGTACTAAATAAAGTAAACAATTTAGAACATTGAGGGTTTATGGTACCTCTCTTTGCATGATGTGGATGAACGGGCAAAAAAATCATTGATCCTCACTGCTATAAGTTGATAATCCTACAACTCAAAGACACTAAAGAAAATTATTAGATAAGATATGTGGGGGTTTCCCGAGAAAGTGGATCCAAGAAGTGTTAACTTCCTTAGTGGATGTCAAATCCTGTTTTTAACGAAAAAGTGATATAAATGATGTATAATCTGATAGCATGAAAAAATTGAAGAAATACAAAATCTAAAAGTAATTGAGATCTGATCTAGATAATGATTTAATTTAAATAATTGTAGATTAAATGTTACTGGTTTGGGTCAACAGCGACCCATACTTTGTGAAGCGAGTTTGGCGGCGGATCGAGATGAAATAAATTGAAAAAAAATTGCAAGATCTTATATGGCTAGATCTAGCTTTTGAAGATGGGTCAGTCAACTCCGATTGGAGTAGGTCAATGCTAATTTAGAATGGGTTGATGTTGATTACGTTGGGTTGATGGTGACTAGAATGAGTTTATGCCAGCTGTATCTAGGTCTACGCCAATTGGATTTGGGTCTATGTAAAATGGATATAAGTCGTGTGTTGGCTGTATAAGACTATGATAAGGGTGAGGAAAAATGGAAGGAGAAGGAAACCTACAAACAAATGAGCTAGAAAATAATGTTCTTTGGTCAATCTCGAGTGTTTCGAGGCTGATCTAAACTTGCAAAGCGTTAGGCGTAAGAAAAAACAAGATAATATGATAAAAAACATAATAAATCAACACAAAGATACTGATAAGTGTAACAAATGATGATTACGAGTGATGTAATCATGTTGAAACAATGTCCGGGAGATCCGATTGTTGTAGGAATGCTCAGGAAAGAGAGAAAGCTTGCAGGTCATAAGGGGGTCAGATGTTCACATGCATATGATGATTATGGAGAGAAAAAAATTAGTTTTATAGGGTCGACGGTAAATGGGAAGGGTCACCATTGATTATAGGGAAAGTTTCCCAAACGGTTGGTGATTTTTGTTTTTCGTCGAGATTTTGTGCTTTGATGAAGGGAAAAAGATTCTTTAAAGAAAATAAGTAGGAAGGGATGTGATATGGATGAGTTGGGGATAAATATAGGTTATAAAAACATAGAAAAACATGGAGATGAATATTTAGAATAAAAACATCTCAAATGGAAACGTCATTAGGGCATAATGGATATTAATTAATTAATTAATTCATGTTAATTAATAAATATTAATAAGGTGATGGGATAATAGTTGGGCATTTTAATTAAATAAAGGTGGTATGAATTAAATTAAGGACAGCCTAGGTAAAGACCAATGTGTCATATGCGCACCAGGGCATACAAGGGTATAGATACTCAATTAAGGTGACTAAGTTTTGGCCCTTTTTTTAGTGGTTTGCGCTAGCAATCCATAAGACAAAAATGATGAGGTATGATGAGGATTGACAAAAGGTACATTATGAGCTCCGTGATGAGTTCGTTATTTCACTTGTTTGTATCATCTATGTGATTAATTAGTTCTCCTTAAACATGATTAATTAGTGCATGGGGATGCTTTATATATTTATATCCTAGTAAGTTCAATGCATTTCTCTTTCTTTATTTCAAGCCATTTGTTAACAAAGTAGAACCTCCAACTAATCGCCTTTATGAGTGAAATGTGGTGACATGTCTAGGATGATAGTGGAAATTTTATCCCAATTCTAGGAATTATAATCAAGGAGTTTGAGTGCGGAGTCATCATGTAGTCATGGAATAATTTTTCCATTGACAACCTATAAACATGGATCTTGTTTTTAGCAGTTTCATGGGATTTAATGAAATTTAATAAGGTTCTTATTGGAAGAACTTAGTGCCTACAATTTTGGCATGATGTGTAACCAACTATGTCTATATAGACATATCCTTGAAAAAAATGAATAGTTAATTTATGTTGGTAAACTCGAGTACGATTTATAATAATTAGTATATATTTTCAAGTTATGTCTTGAGTTTGTTATGGAACTTTTCCGAATCAATATATTAGATGTTGTTTTGAATATCTTGTGGTGTTGAGATTACCTCCACCGAGGAAGAGCAAGGGCCCACTCGACCAAGGTGACTTGAGGATTTTACGTTTATGTGTTCTCGTGGTTTTTGATAAGTTACAGTTTGAATGCAATTACTTATTTCCTTTACTATAATTTCCATTAAGTGTGTGTTATTTCCATTCATGCAATTTTGATTCTAAGTGTGTCATTTAAATTATGTATTTCAATTCAGAGTGCGTGTTATTTGAATTCGTGTTATTGATTTGGCATGTGTATTCCAATTCTAGAAAAGTATTTCCATTAAATTAATTTCACTACAAGTAATGTCATTTTAGTAGTTTAGAATTACATTTCCATAGATTAGAAGATATAGAGAGAAACATAACAACCAAAACCCCAAAAGGAACCCTTTGAACAATTGAGTTGTATAAAGATTCATTGCATACAACCTTAATCACATAGCTATGGTTCTATAATGACACTAGCATAAGAATATTTTAGTTAAATGATTTGAGAATACAACAACCCATCACTTCCCATCAAACGAGGGATCGATGATGCCACAAAAAATTAATGACGCATTTGAAAAAAGATATATGATAAAGGGTGGGCGGGTGAAGAAGAACGGGTAAAATTATTACCAAGGAAAGATGCCCCAAGCAATAAGGAATCACAATAATAAAAAAAATTATGGTGGTGAATCCAATATCACATTGGTAGAAGAGAATTGCGGTCTCAACGGAGATGAGTGACAACGTTCTATGGGCTAGTGAGTGGGTAAAGATCTCTATAGTATGGATGCAAGCCACGATGACCAATGGGTCATAGGAAAACATCAAAGTATGCACAACTAAATGTGAGATGCTTCGTACACGTGGAATCGAGAAAAAGTGTATGTGTCCACAAGGGGTGAGGATGAAAATTTTATGATGCTCCATCACAGGACATGAAAAATATCTAAGAAGGAAAAGTGAAAAAGTGGGTGATGAAATAATATGACCCAAGGGGGAGAGAAGTATGGCAATGAGGTAAAATTTGTGAAAAAATTGGATACGATTGAAAAATAAAATTCCTGAAGAGGGAGTAAATATGACCTAGCGGGACTTTGAATGTATAAATTAATGATTTTAATGTAGGATTAAAATTTACGGAGGAAGATAAATATGGCCATGGATGTGGCCATTGAGATGAAAATGAAATGATATGAAAAAGTGAGATAAAATGGCCTCGAAGGATAATATAGATGGCTACGAGGGTGGAATTCGAATTAAAATTCCCTAATGGAGATTGGATAGGCCACGCAGGTGGCATTTGAGAGAAAATGAGGATAGATAGATGAAAGTAATGGTGCCCTAAAAAAGGACACAAATATGGCCCAAAAGGTGAGATAAAAAATGTGAGATATGGTGCCCGAGAGGGAACACAAATATGGCCACAAAAGTGGACTTAAGATGAGATAAATTGGATAATATTTGATGAAATAGATGGATAAGATCAGATAGATCAATAATATTAAACAAAATGTCAAATTCAATTTTTATGAGACAAGAGATAGATGTGACTTAACAATGGTAATCTATAGGTATGAATGACACTACATCATATCATGGAACGTGTGAGGAAAATACTCCTCCAACTGAATTGGAGGTAAACAAGGAGGGGATCAAGGTAGAGCAAGGAAAATGTGACAAAAACAAGATGTTAGCATTTAACCAATGACAATTAGTTATACCAAAGATCATGAGAGAAAGACAAATGGGATGGAATCATGGACCTAATGTTGGCACAACAAAGGGGTTTGAGATGAAAATTGTATGCGGGAAGGGGGTTCTTCGAAAGTGGCATTTCCTAAAACTATGCCCCAGATATGGGAAGGAGAAAGAGCAAACTGATCATTGCAGAAAGTATAGTAGAAAAAAATGATAAATTCTAGAAGATTTCTTATGATGCTAATAAAATGGGAGGCTGATCAATGTGAGAAGCCTTCAAATTCAATGAATAATATCTATCCATCTAGGGTATGGTCTACTTTATACAAATTATAGATGACAAGAGTAATATATATATCATAGCCATCCTTCGAGGGACCAGTCTATTTATTTTGATTTTAACTTTGGTTTTTTAATTTACATGCCCTTTTTACATGATCAGTTGTCCTTCGAGGGATTAGTCTTTTTTTAATAACTTTTATTTTTTTATTAGAGCATCCTTTGATTTTGATTTTACATGGGGGAGGGCTAGGACTAGCTAAGTAGACTACTTATGAGGGGATAAAGATGTACAAGATACACCCTTGGATCCTTTTCATGGTTCTGATTTACAAATGAGAGTTTGATGGATGTAATGATCGTGGAGTTATCACCAAAAGGAGAAACTATACATAAGGAATATGCTACAAGTAGAGCTGTGGTACAAATATGTAAGGGCACATCTATGAAGTGACCGTAGACCACATAGTTCCAAATTACTACGGTGAAATATGGGAGAGGCTAATGATAGAAGGATGATCTAAGGATATGACTAATAGATCACCGGTAATGTGCTAACACTAGAGTGGTTGTAATTACAAAGTATTAGGAGGTTCCATTTCTAGTTTACCCTAAAGGGAAGGAAAACCTTCCACACAATGTTCTGATTAAATTCCCATTTAAGATAGGATAACAACTTGATAGGGTGGGGTATGATGAGACACATGAACAAAGATAAAACTATGTGATACCATTAAGGAAGTGAAAATATGTGTCCCTAATGAGACAAGTAGATGGCGATAAAAGTGGCCTTGTGATGGAAAATAAGTGGTCCCCCAAGAGAGGGAAAAATTTGGAAACAAATGGTGCCCTAAAAAGAGGCATGGATACGACCACAAAGGTGGAATTTGAATGGAAATAAAAAAATAATGTTCCCTCAAAGGAGGAACAAATAAGGCCATAATGGTGGAATTTGAATGAAAATAAAAATGAATTGTCCCTCAAAGGAGAAACGAATATGGCCACAATAGTGTACTTGGAATGAAAATATGGAAATAGATGGGGCCCCTAAAAGACACACGAATATCGCCACAAAGATGGACTTTGAAAATGATAAATATGGAAATAGATGGTGCCTCTAAAAGAGGCACTAATATGGACACAAAAGTGGACTTGAAATGACAATAAATGTTCCCCTAAGAGAGGCACAAGTATGGCCACAATGGTGGACTTAAAATGAGATAAAGACTCAGAAAAGACTGATTTATACTTAAGATTAGATGATATGGATTGGATGTGATTAAATAAAATGATGTTAAAAGTGAAGTCTCCCAAACATCAAGGGAGTTGTATGGATTGATACAAGATGAATTGATGTGAAATAAATACCCAAGGATGAGGGGAAGATATCCCCTTAGCGAGGGAGATTATATCACTATGGAAAAATTAGATATAGATGTCAAAGGAGTTTAGATAGGATCATTTTGGATTTGGATTGGATAAGCAGTTGGCAACCACATGGGTGATCGAGAAAAAAACACAATATAGATGAAGAAGGGAAGATCCTTTGTAGGAGGAACAATATTCGAAGGGGTGGTTGAAGGAGGATTCTTAATAGTTTTTATGGATGTGGATGTAGGAATAGGAGTTAGATTGGTCATCGTGGATGGAGAAGGATGGATTTTCTGAATGAGGAAGTCATATTTCTCAATAAGATCATGGAAGATGGTCTGAAAGGACTTACAATGCTCAATGTTATGACCCGGGGTACGATGATAGGTGCAAATGCAATTGGGATTGAACCATGATGGCTTCTTATGATGGGGATTAAAAGATCTAATGGGAGGAAGCATGATGAAAGATATTTGAATTAAATGTCTAAGGATGTCTACGTAAGATCCAATAGAGGTATTGGAAGGAAGATAGATTTTGTAGGTTTTAATAGGATATCTTGACTTGGATTTAGGTTGGATGGGTGCAGATGTAGATTGGATGGGTGGATTAGGCATCTTGGAGGATGAACTAGTTTTAGAAGGTGAGTTATATTATTTCGATTTAGATTTAGGTTGGATGGGTGCGGATGTAAATTGGATGGATGAATTAGGCATCTTGAAAGATGAACTAGTTTTGGGAGGAGATTTAGGTTGATTAGATTGGATTTTATTATTATGTGACATCTTAGGTGAAGTGGCTAGCTCAAAAATAGATGAGTGTGTGGTGGGTGGAATTATTGAGAAGAGGATAGGTCTAGCATCTTATGAGGATGCCTATGAGACCTTTGGGAATGTTTACCACTGGTATTAGATTTGGATAGAGAAGTTTTACCCTTGACAGGGATGGGTATAATTTCAACCGGTGGATCTGAATATTGTGGTGTAAGTTTTGTTTTGTTTGGTGTAGAAATAGTTGATTTTGAAGAGGATGATGAATCATCCTTGTGTTTGATTTAGATGGAGGTGATTTCTTCGTAAACATTGCAAGGGGCATCATTGATATATTCACAAATCAAGAGGATGTGACTAGTGCGGCAGGGGATATAGGTGTAGATATAGGAATGGATGTTGGAGAAGGAGTGGGCATAAAATATTGGGATGGAATGGATGATGTAGTCATATGTAAAGATGTAGGTTCATGCATCGAGATAAAAATTGGAGTAGTTGTAAGTGGGGTTGTAGGATTATGTGCGGTAGTTGGGATTGATGTTCAAATGAGTGATATAGATGTGGTAATAAGCATGTTTGTGGGTGAAGGAATAAATGTGAGAGTTGTAGGAATATGTGTGGATATCAATGGGATAGAAATAGGTGCTAAAGATGAATCGATGTAATAGGCTGGGGCATGATTTAAGTAGATGAATTAAGGTGTATATTCAAATTTTATGTGGATGTGGTGAAATTGGAAGTAGGTATAGGTATAGGATAAGTAGTAAAAGTTGATATAGGTGTGATAGTTGTTGATATAATAGGTTATGAATAAGGGGTGGGAATAATGTATAAGGTAGGAAAAATTGGAGTTTTCGATGAGATGAGATCTTGATTAATGGTGTTAATGGTGTGAGAATTTTGAAACCGAGATGTACAAGTCGTGGGTTGATTCATTAGTGGTTAACTAGGTGAAGTGGTGGAGCTATCTATTTGGATATCCCCCGATCTATAAGTTGATGGATACTGATCTTTGAATTAACGACAATTCTCTATGTCGTGAGCTTTGAATTAATAATATTTACAATAGTGGCCTTCATGATACCACATAGGCTTAGGTCATAAGTCTTCCATGCGTCGTATAACATGAATTTTTATTGATAGGAGTCTTCATAAAATTTTGATATAAAGCTGCATGGAAATAGATATAAAGCCAAAAATTCTAGAGAAAGTTGTGAAGAGATAAAGTTAACCACGAAGGGATAAGGGAAAAGCCATGATAAACAAGGTTCCGCATATAAAAGGAAAAAGTCGTAGAACATTGAAAGAAGTTGTGGAAAATAGGAGATGGGGAAAACCATGATAAAGAAAAAATCCACAATACATGCAGGAAGCCACCAAAGATGGGGAAAACCCGCATAACACTTTGGAAATATATGCGGAAGATGATATCAAGCCACATAATATAGATAAACCACACCAGTATGAGGAGAAGCCGATAGAGGAACGAGTCAAAAGAAGTGTCTTTTGAATCATATTGTATTGTGAATATTCAGTGTAACTAATAAATTGGATAAGTGTGCATCGCAAAAAAAAGTATACGTGGATGCCATTTTAAGATTTTTGTAAGAGGTTGACTAAGATATAATGAGAAGAATATATATGTACTAGAATGATGTAATAAATTTTGATGAATAAATAAATATTGGATTTTTGGGATGAAATATATGGCATGTTATTATTTACATTTTTGTTCTCAGGGTAATGGTGATGTATTTCCTGAGTACATCCTTAACAAAGATTGATTACACCCAAGCTTCAGAACTTTGTTAGGGTTTTAGGTCATCATTTGGTGTCTGAGCCTAGTTTTATTTTATTATCAAATTTTTGGAATGATTTCACCACCAGGGTAATTGAAACCTGTGTTGTTAGAAATTGAATATTAGTGGGAAAAATATATCGATATATTCATGAAAGTAGAATAAAAATTCAGAAAATCACTTATAAGGCAACAAAAGTAGAATTATCTTGAGAATTCAGAGAAGAATTCTAGTCTTATTTTCATCATGATTTGTGGCCTTGTTTGTTAGTAAATGTAAAAATGAAAGAATGGATGTGGATGTACTTAAGACAAACCTTTGAGTGGACTACAACAAAATTAACAATAGTAAAATATCTTGACGAGATGTGGACCGAGTGATCATCTATTGGTACAAGACTACCTTAGATTCTTTCATAATCATGTGATTAATTCAAGGTTGGATGAGCTTTGACAACAAAAACAATAAGTTTTAATCGAAACATGTAGATGATTTATTCAATAAGTCATTTTCTTAATTAAATTTTTAATGATCGAGAAGGGATTAATTAGAGAAGCATAATATTTTATGTAGGGGGATAAGTACTATGAAATGGCTAACATGAAGTGGTGTGATCCTGGAGTTATGAATTTTAGAACTAATGGGGCATTGGTTGGGGTGGTAGAAATATGATGACATGGAGAAAAAGAAAAGAAAAATAAAAAGAATTAGACAGGTTGGCTAAGAGGATATTAGGACAAATTAAGGAAATTTAAGTCAAGAAGATAAAAAATGAAGAGGATGGAGGAGAGATCAAGGTTAGCCATGAAAAAGGAGTTAGAAAATAAGGTAGAGAATCAAAGGGTTTAAAGAGAGGAGAGAGAGAAGAGAAATTGAAACAGAGGAAGGAGAAATCGAATAAAGTGAAGAAAGTAGAAAAGGTAGAATATTTACCCACATAAAGTGGAGGCCAATAATTAGCTCACCCAGAAATGAAGGCAGAGATTTCAATTCTTACTATAATACTTGAGTCTTGTAGATACCAATTAGGTTTTGTTACCCCATGGAATCCCATGGTGCAATATATTGTAGAAAGTCAATTCAGTAATCAATGATGAGAGAAGAAATATTAGTAAGAGATTTATAGAAATTAGTAGGAAGTTTAGACCCAACATTCAAAAGGGTTTTAGAAGTAGAAATCTGGAAAGAAGAGGAGATGAAAACACCATTGATGATTAGAGAGAGAGGATAAGAATTTTTGTTATGAGGAGCTTAATTGAGTAATTTGGAGTGAAAGTAGAGATAACAAACATAAAGAATAAAGAAAAATAAAATATAAATAAATTAGAGGAGGAAGGGATATAAGTGAGAAGAGAATACTTAAGAAAGGGATGGAGAGGAGGTTCAGGAAAGGAAAGAAAAAAAAAGAGTAAGAAAAGAATAAGTGATGTAAGATTAGAGAAAAATCATAGATTAAGGAATATTAAAGATAAAAGAGTAGTTATTGACAATGTTAGTTATGAAAAGTTGCCAAATAAAGGGACGCCCCAACCGATGTGTTTCCCAAACTAGATTACCCCTTAGAGCGGATGCCATTCCATGTGCCTCTTAACACACCGATGGGAGGTCTAGATAAAGACAAACATTTGGAGGAAAGATTCAACTAATTGAGGAAGAGAGTCGACAAAGAGAACATGGTGAGAGAGTGTAGATAATTATTAGGTGAAATTTACTTTGATATTGAATTTAGTAGAGATAAGGAAAGGATTTATAGTTCAAAACTGATTCAAAATCAGACAAAGAAATTAAAACAAGCTAAGCAACAACTTTGTTGTTCAATCTAAAGAAAATACTTTATCAACAATGGCTCGAGAAGATCAAAACGTAAATGTTTGACAAGGAGTTTAATGATGCATTGGAACAATTGTTCCTATTGGAATCCTACTGAAAGAGAAATAACACCATATATGAGGTTACTAAAATACAAGATTTTGCATGTTCATGAAGGGATGATGCACTGCGTTGGTACATGAGGTTGAATTGTCAAGAAATAAAACCATGGGCTGATATTGAAAGATAATTTAAAACAAACTTTCATTTCCCAGAAGCCCCATCAAAAGGAGTAATAAAGATGAGAGATATTATATAAAGAGAAGGAGAATTAGTGAAGGAATTTAGTCAGAGGTTTAACATTGTTACTAGAAAATTTGAAGAGCCCCTAACAGATAAACAGAGAATTGAGTGGTTCACCTCGGGGATACTTCCTTATCTCATAGTGGCATTAGATTCTCAACAATTTAAATAATTATCAAAAGCAATTGAAATGGAAATAAAATTGGAAGCCTATCCATGGAGAAGAGAAGGGGAAACTTCAATTAAGACTAAATTAGAGAGGTGCAATTAGAGCTAACAAACTTAAAATTACTATAGGAAATTAAAAGAAATGGAGGATTAAGAAGTAATTCTCCAACTAGAGTAATATGAGGCTGAAGATATGGTGTAGTATTTTTTTCAATGAAGGAAATAGTAGAATTAAATTCCCCTACACTAAGAATGCAAAGAAAGTAGTAGCTACAACAAGAGTACATTCGCCACAAAGAGCATCTTTAAGCAAGATACTACCCTCCTCGAAAGAACATGGTGTGGAATCTATTGACTTTGAGATCATCATACTCATGACACTTTTCCTTTATTATAAGTTGTTACCCCTACAAATAAAATGATGTATTATCTAAATGTGGTTCATACAATCATTATCATCATACTTTCCCCTCGATGGATGCATTAGAAGACTTGAAGGATTATGCTTTTAGGAGAGATATGGCCTTAAGATAGAATAAAAATCCTAATCCCGACACAACCACAAATGATTACAACACTTTCACCACCTTCACTGACTGCAATAACTTCACCTCAATACCCAAATCAATAAGGTGGCCAACCGTAGTTTGGAGGAGGATATCAGGGAAACAATTATAACCCTAACTATCAAGGTTACAATGATGGAGGTTTCCATGGAGGGAATCTTGTGGCAGATTTAGAAGAGGTTTTAGAGGAGATAATAGAGGATTTTATGCCAATTATCAAGGAGGTTGAGGTTACCACAGATATCAAGGATACAATGATGGTGTTTCTCACGGGGGATAAAATCAAGGGGGCAGTTACCAAGACAAAAGACGAATGAATTTATATAAATGCTTTGGCATGATGGGAACCTCACTAGAAATTTTACAAAACCTTATCCATGTAGATTTTTTCATGAAAAGGGACATGATGCATTCAATTATCAAAAATCCACACAATTCTATAAAAATGGATCAATAAGATCAGAGGCACTAACATAAAATTTTCAAAGAACAGTACAACTTCTTATTGGAATCCCTTGGGATGAAGAAACTATAACTAAAGACAAAGTCATAAGGGCTTCAAAATTAGGAAATACAGAATAAGAGAAGAAGGAAGAAGAAAAATAAATCTATAGAAGGAGGAAAAAAGAAAGAGGTGGAAAAAAATTGAAGAACCCCGATATAGATTTTCCATCATAATTTAAAGTGCCGTCAAAAGAATGAGGCGGTCCCTAAAAAGGAGAAAATAAGAAGATTACCATAGGAAAAACATTCTTTAGATGAAGAGGAATGGAAAGCTAAGGAAATTAGATCTGAATTGAATTTTAAATAATTTGGAGAGAGTAGGACACACATCCATGAAGCATAGGCTAGTGAAGAAAGGGAGAAAAATTGTTTCGTAGAAGAAGAGGATAAAGCCTTAAAGGAGCTCGAAAAATTAACCTTAAGCAATGGGCTAATAGGTAAGCTGAAACAATTTAGAAAATACTAGAATAAATAAAAGATAACACATCATGTCCATATAATTGAGGAGGGATAAAACAAGAATAAAAGGAACATATTAAGTACTCAACAAACATGGCGGAAGTCCATCATCTACCTAGATGTAGACATTTTTGATACTACCATCACTAAAGTAGTACTGAATTTTGGCATGGATGTAAATATGATGTGCAAAACCACATGGGAAATTATTATAAGACCTACTTTGGAAAATTTAAGATACGTCATTGGATTAGTGGACAGGTCATCAAGACAACCATTAGGGGTACTAAAGAATGTAGTAGTGAACTTCATGGGGATCAAGAAGATGGTGAATTTTGAAGTAGTAGAAAATGTATATGGGAATCCATCATATAATTCCATTTTAGCCTTGGAATGGTTTGTAGACTATAATGGAACATTAAGATATGAAGAAGAAGAGGCGACCTTAAGTGTGGATGGCATATGTTTTCATGTACCTCTACATTCAGGAATGAGTGCCACATGGACTGAAGAGGTATGGCAAGACATAGAAGGAGAATACTTTGGTGACATCTAAGGAGTCTACTCATTAAATAATTTTTCTAATATTGACAAAGATTTTGAGCCAAATTCAGATGGGGAGATATCAATTAAATCAAAAGATACTATTCAAAACTCAGACAATGTTGTGGAAGCATGGATACATGGGCTCCCAAATCAATGACTCTAAATTTTAATTATGTAAGAAGGATACCACAAGAATAATTACTTCAGAAGATAGTTACTATGTCATGAGTGACAATTTTGTACCTGAAAAAGAGACATTTGAAGAACAAGAAGAAGTATAATACTCAAATTAAGAGGAAGAAGAATAAGAGATCTTTATATTAGCTAGAGAATAATTTTCTAAAGAAGAAGAAGAATAAGTGAAACAACTTCCAATCAAGAGAGTATACAGATTGATCCGTAGGGCATCTCATAAGACACTACCAAAATATTCAGGCTTTGGAAATCTAGAAGGATATATCAAGATCATGGAGAGAATATTTCCTAATGAAAAGGAAAGGATGGAAGCACTGGATGCTAATTTGACAATAACTTCTATGAGTTGGTGGGTGGCACATAAAACACATATATATCATTGAAAATTAGTAACTATTCTATTAAAAACTAGATTCTTAGAGAGTGAAGGCTATTATGTGGCGATCCCTGAATAAATTGAAGAAATTGATCGACCAAAACATATTAAAGCTTGTGAGAATCATTAGAGGCTATGCAAGGAGATTTATCCCTTATTATGGAATTAATATTTGTGTGGAACCTAGGACCCATACCGTGATCATGGTACACACACCAAAATATTAGATGGGAGAAAGCATATTGAGATCAAATAGTTAAAGATGTCTACCATACTTTCACTTTTAGGACACAAATTTGAATATTTTGAGGGAATTAGAGAAGATTAGAACAATATTGTTTCTGACTCCAGAAGAAGCCACAAAAAATTATTCAGAAGAAAAAGATAAGACAGGATGGGATATCCTGAAGCCTTAATAAATTCCAATAAAGATATGAGAGATGAAAAGATGCTATAATGTGGAGAAATAAGAAAAGGAAGAAAAACCAGAAAACATAAGGTAAAAAGTTATAGAGGATGATAAAAAATAGTAGAAAACAAAGATGAAGGAGAAAAATACTACTATCAGCCATTTAAAATCAAGAATGAGAACATTGGGACAAAGGGAACTGGAAAATGGCTGAAAGTGGAGATTACTAGAAAAGAGAAAAAAGTAGCTAAAGTAGTGGAATTGTTACAAGATTTTGAAGAAATTTTCCAAAAATATTTTAAAGAATTGAAGGGGATAAAAGAAGAAGTTGGAACGATGAAAATTCAGATCAAAGAGGGGTTCAAACCAATGAAGAAAAGGCCATACAGACTAAACCCAAATTTAAAGGTAAAGGTGAAATATGAAATAGATAAAATGCGAGTGCTGGGATCATTAAACTAGTTGATGATGCAGAAAGGATCAGTCCCATGGTGATCCAAAATAAAATGCTAGAGAGATTCCATGTGTGTGCAGATTATTGAGAGTTGAAAAAATATTATATACATAATCCCTTTCCAAACCCCTTTTACATAAGTACTAGAGAAGTAGATTCCTTCACAGATGGTTTCTCTCGGTACCACCAAGTCAAAATTACTCTCGAGGACCAACCAAACACACATTTTACCACCGAATGGGGATCCTTCCTGTATATAGTTATGTCATTTGGACTAAAGAATGCACCAGCCATATTTAGTAGAGTCATGATAAATTCCTTCAAAGATTTCATTGATGATTTTCAAGAGGTTTATCTTGACGATTGGAAAATTTATGGCCTATTGAATAATCATATATAATACTGGTATAGATGTTTCAAAGATGCATATATTTACAAATCTCTTTAAATATGAAAAATGTATCTTTTTGACTCCCTTTGGTACTCTATTGGGGCACATAATATGTAAGGAAGGTTTGTTGATTGATCCTTTAAAGAATTCAGTGATTGTAAATTTACCACCTCCAAAACTCAAAAGGATGTGAGGACAATTCTGGGCTACACTGGTTACCATAGGAAGTTCATCAAGAACTATGTAGAAATAAGTTCTCCTCTAGAAGAATTGTTGAAGAAAAGAACAAATAAACAAATCCCTTGGTCTAAAGAGTGTGTAGATGCATTTGAGATTTTAAAAGATAAAATTCTACATGCACCTATTTTGATTTTTCCTGATTGGAAGATACCCTTCCACGTCCATTGGATGCATCTAGAATAACAATTGGAGATTTTTTGACACAACCTAGGGTGAAGATGGACCACCCAGTAGCATTTGCTAGCAGGAAATTGGCTAAAGAAGAGAGAAACTACACCACAAAAAAATGAGAGGGCCTACGTATGGTGTATTACCTAATTAAGTACATGTAATATTTATTAGCCACTTCCTTCACATTCTACACTAACCATGAACCATTGAAGTATCTTATAAATAGACCAGTGTTATAAGGAAGAATTTGTAGGTGGCTTATGTTGTTTCATGAATTTGATTTTATGGTAGCAGTCAAACTTGGGAAGTTAAATAATGGTCTAGATTAGTTGTTAAGGATTGAGAATGGAAAGATGAAGGGAATATTGATTATGATTTTATTTGAGCCCACTTATTTACAATTGAAGCCATAGCTAAGGAATTTGATGAAATTTCTCAGCTACTACATACAAGAGAATTCCCAAGTAATTACACCCAGAAAAAGAAGAAATATTTTTTACGTAGATAATTTCCATTTACTTTTATTTAGGGACAGTTGGAGAAGAAATTACAAGATGATGTCCTTAGAAGAGTAGCCTTGGAACATGAGAGGAAAATTTTTTTATGGAAGCACATGAAGGCATAATTGGCGGACATAATGGAGGGGAGAAAATAATAAGAAAAGTAATGATGTCTAGACTATGGTGGCCTACATTGTTTAGAGATGCCCATAAACATGCTAGATCATGTGATATATGTCAAAGAGTGGGAAAACTGAATGCAAGAGATGAAATGCCACTAAACCATGTTTTGCATTAGCCCCATTTGAGAAATGGGCTATTGATTTCATAGGACTAATTAAACCAGTAGCCAAACACTCTCAAGAAAGATTTATTATCACTGGAACAAAATATCTTGACAAGGTGGGAAGAGGCTATCCCCATAAAATACTATACTACAAAGATAATCATTAAATTTTTGTATAAGAGCATAATCACAAGATTTGGATGCCCTTTTAGTATTACCAGTGATCAAGGAAAGTATTTTGTGAATGAAACCATCCAATAACTATTGAGTGGGTTCATGATTAATCACAATAGAATCACTCCATACCACCCTCAGGAAAATGGAATAGTAGAGGCATTTAATAAGGTACTGGAGAAGGTCTTAACCAATATTTGTTCATTACAAAATGCAGATTGGGATCCAAAGATACATCTTGCTTTATGGGCATACCGTACAACATATAAAAGGCTTACAAAGTACTCTCCATTTAGATTGGTGTATGGATTAGAAGCCATAGTTCCCATAGAGTTTGTTCTTCCCAGCTTGAGAATTGTAGTAGCATTTAGGATGACTGAAGATGATTCTCTCCATGAAAGACTGATAGAACTTGAGAAATTAGATGAAAAGAGAGTTATTTCCCCATACAAATAGACACAAGAGAAAAAGAAGACAAAAGGAATTACATGAATGCCACATCAAGAAGAAACAATTTGATATTGGAGATTAGGTACTCTATATGATAGTAAATACAAATACCCAAGGAAGTTAAAGGTCAAATGGCTAGGGCCATATATTATTAAGGAAATATTACCTTCAAGAGTAGTAAAATTATAGACCTTGCAATTGAAAGAACTTCCTGGACATGTAAATGGAGTGAGGCTCAAGATATATGTAACTTAGCAAGAAATCAAAAAAAAAAAATAAAAATTGTAATAATAAAAAAACACCAACCTATTTGAAAACTAGCAATTCGGTGGGTAGGTTGAGGGTGGTATAAAAACCCGTAAGCACATCTCTACCCTTAGAAAATAAAAAAAAAAAAAGATAAAAAGAAGAATCCATGGAGGAGGAATACCTGCGCAATGAAGAAGAACAATGGCCTATTTGAAAACTGACAATTCGGTGGATAGGTTAGGGGTAGGATGAAAACCCGCAAGGGTGTCTCTACCCTTAAGAAGGAAATTGAGAGCAAATATAATAATCCATGAAGGAAGAATACCCAAACAATAAATGAAGACAGATAAAGTCATCAAAGCCACAAAACAAAGAAATTAAAATCCACACAAATAAGGAAATAGATAAAACCGCATATATAGGAGAAGGATGAAATCACAATACGAAGATAAAACATATAAAAAGAAAATTATGATACAAAAAAAAAATAAACCAATGCCAAACAAAGGAGAAATAAAAACCAAAAAATGAAAAAAAAATACAATAGAGCCACACCAAAAGAAAGTAAAATTTGCATAAAAACCATGTTCAAACCATGTAACGAGGAAATATGTGAAACAAAGTAGAAAATGTGAAACAAAGAAAGAAGTTGACCCTCTACAAGAACAATAAATGCAATAGGTAGAACTCAAAACTATATAAGGGATTCAACTATGAAGAGCTAAGGCATTACAAGCATACAAAGAGATTGAGAAAACATAGCCACAAAGTGAGCTACGGAAAAATTAAGGAAAATTGAGAAATAGCTATGGATACTCTACTTGAATCTATGCAAGAGGAACTCACATGACCCAAATTTGAAAAGCATTTTGTGAAATCATAGGAACACAATCTAGAGGGTGCATTTCACACATTCCATTCAAGGTTTCACATACATGGGATTTGTAGAAGTACATTCATTCACCCAATGTCAAATATGATCATACTAGACTTGAGGTAGACATGGCATTGTTACTAGCGATAAATCCAACTACTCAACAAGAAGAGTACAAGAAAAACACAAAATTCATTGTGGAATTGAAACTAGATGCGTGGAGTAGAATTTTCTATTTTAACAGGAAAAATAGGGCAATTAAGGTTCTATTGAAATCGTAGCATAATCAAATGATTTATCTTTATCAACCATACCATATCATAAAAAAATTAATGGCTAGGGTTACCAGGCTATTGTAAGACAAAGGACATTCCGTGTTAACAAATAATAAAAACCACGATGAAAGACAACAACAAGGTGATGGGCATCACAACATGTAAAAAAGCATCAAAATTACAAATATTTAAAACCCTACTTTGAGGTATGCCACCAAAGCCATTTTTAAGAAAAATTATCATACAAATAGAGAGGATGGTGCCCATGGGGTGAGTGCACAATTGGCATTAGATATGGTTATGGCCCATTCTGAATATAACCTAGCTGAATTACTAGCCACAAAATTTCATGAAAATGTGAAGAGAATTAAAGAAGGAAAACATAATTTTTGTTATGGGTCGATACTAATATGTTTGGAAATGTATTTAACAAAAACACTTCCACAAAAAGATGAATTGGTAGATTGGAAATTAGATACACCTATGGCGAAAAAAAATGGGAGAACATGAGAACCGTGGATAAAATAACTAAAATAATATCACTCATTAAATGGAAAGATAGAATCATGAGGATAATTGAAAATAAAATATAGGGCAATAGTATAAATAGTGGTAAAATATGAACACAAAGTTATGTTTATTGTGGACATTGACTATATTTTTATCAAACCACTAGTTTCACGAGATAGGTCAAGTGTCACCATTACCCTATGAAGCTTCAGATGAGGTAGTAGAAACATCAATACAAACACTGAAATCATACCCTGCGGATCCGAGGAAACTTGTTCTTCCTAGTTTTGATGATGTGATTAAAGAAACCTTTGAGGAATACAAGCATCAATTTACACCATCAAGAAAATCAGAAACAAGTGGAAGTGCACCCAAAACATACAAAAGAAAGAAATCCCCTACCATTCAAAAACTAATCACCAAAAGATAGAAAGCCCTAGTTGAGAAAGAAAAGCTAAAACAAGTCGTGGTGAACAAGGAAAAGGAAGAAGAACAATCTGAGGAGATAGAAGAAATTTTAGGGTCGATGAAGAAGAAGAAGAAGAATATACTCCCTCACCACCACATCCACAACACCAAGAGATACCATAGATCTTAGAAGAACCTAAACCATGGATAGAAACTAATTTGACAAAAATAGCCTACAGATACTATCAGAAATGCTTATCTCTAAGTGGTATCTCTCAGTTAGCATAAGAATATGAGGTGAGCATAGGTAGAGAACAAATGGCAATAGCTGAGGTAATAGTCTATTACTTAGAAAAATTTGGCTTTGTTCTTGAAGACATTATGAACACTGCTTCGGATGAACTAATAAAGAAGATATAAGAATAGATTGAAGTGAAGAAACAAGCCGCTTGAAGGATCTTCAACAGGAAAGATCAAACTGAAGGTTATTAAAAAAACTATAGAAGTACAACAATGGTTTAAAGAGGTGGAAGAACTTATTGGATTTATGATCAAAACAAGAAAAGAAAAAGAAAATAGGGCATCAAAACCTATAGAGCCTACAGTAGAAGAAGACAAGAAGAAGAAAATTGAGGTGGAAAAATAGAAATCCGCTGGAAGTAGCTAAACAAGAACAAATAAAATCCTAAAAAGAAGAAGCACAAAAAAAAAAGAAATAGAAGAATTCAAAAAGATAGCTGCAAAGGAAAAATAGAAAACCGAGTTAGAAGCGATTATAAAATAAAAATAAACAAGAGATAGAAAAGAAAAAGAAAGACTAGGAGAAGAAAGAAAAAAAAAAAAAAAAAAGATGCAAAAAGAAAATAAAAGGAGAGAAGGATAAAAAGGAGCAAGAATAATAATAATTGATGATGGAATAACAGAAAAATAAAGTAGAAGAAGAAGAGAAAGAAAATAAGGCTAATGCGAAGAAACCCTGAAACAAAAGGAAGAAGAAGACATGAAGGAAAAAGAAGAGGAGGTTGAGAAGGAGAAACAAGAGAAGGAAAAGAAAGAGAAGGAAGAAGAAGAACAAAAGAATAAGGTGGAAAAGGAGAAGGAGGAATGGGTAAAAAAGAAAAAAAAAAACTTACAGACATCCTCCTTGACCACAATGACACCAAAGCACCTAGAGACTCATTAGTGAAAATCAAGCAAGCTATACTGAGTAAAAGGAAACATGAGCAATCATTCCAATTGCAACAAGGAGTTGTTGAACAAACCATGGAGGGTTTAAAGTTCATTTAGATAAACTAACTCCACTACAAAAATCCACTTGCAGTCAAGTATTAGAGAAAAATGCTACTCAAGATTGGATGCAAAGGCGCGTTTAAGTAGAAGAAGAAATGAAAAAAATAATTGTTGTTATCTAAACAGAAAAGCTGCAAATCAACATTGATTCAAAGCTATCTATTGAGGCGACTACAAAATATGTAGTAAGAGAATGTTTAAATAAATACCACATTAACTTTGAAGGAGAGAAAGAACGAATATGCAAGAACAAAATAAAGGAACACAAGTTAGAAGTCATTAAACCGCATATAGCATGATGAATTAGAAGAAAATAATTTAATTCCTAAGCGTGGTAACAAATATGGAAACAAAGATGAATAATGACATTGTGTACTATACATATACTATTGGATGGCCAAGCATGACCATGGAGGACAAGGTAGAAATGGAAAAGTTAGAACATGAAATTCATAAAGCCTCCATTGAATATGATATTTCAAAAGATAAAGGTGGAAAACGGAGAAGAACTATGGTAGAACTCATAGACAAATATAAAAAATAGTAGTGGTGCAAGAAGATAAGATATATGACATGTGAGAATGTAGCACTACCTTGGACAAAGCATTGGTAAGGATGCAACAAGAAACTACAACTGCACATGATCGATGGAATAAGGTATAAACACATCCCACTCCAGCAGAATTAGGTCTCGATCAATCAGAAAATACCCAACTAAAAGAATGGCTAGATCCGTCAAACAACCATTTGGCTTCTTGGTTCAAATATGAAAAGAATATCATTCCCTAGATCAAAAACTATATGCCGCAAAGTACACCATAAGGGCTGAGAGAATGAGGTATCCCAAAACTCAGTCGGGTGAGTCAAGCGGAGGAACACTTACTTACGTGAGATATCTAAGTTTCTAGGGAGGTTGATGCTTCCATAACTTGGCATCCCATAAATCTAGTCTAGTGATTTGAGCGAGGGAACCCTTCCCTACGCCAGACATCTAAGTCCTGGTGGTTGATGCCCACATCATATTTTTGACTGAAATTTGTGAAGGAATTCACTGGGAGTCTTCATCGAGTTGTTTTCTTAGGGAAAATAAAAATTTTAAGAGGGGGATGATGTTGAAATGAGTCTTCATAAAATTTTGATATAAGCCATGAAAATAGATATAAAGCCACAAAATTATGGAGAAATTCATGAAGAGATAAAATTAACCATGAAGGGATAAGGGAAGAAGCCACGATAGACTAGGTTCGACATATAAAAGGAAAAATCCACCGAACAACGAAAGAAGCCACAAAAATAGGAGATATGCACCGAAGACTAGCAAAATCTACCTATAAATAAAAAATCAGCGATACATGGAGGAATCCACTAAAGATGGGGAAAACCCGCATTACAAGTGGAAACAACCACGAAAGTCAATATCAAGTTGTGGAATAAAGAAAATTATACCGATACGAGGAAGAAGCCTATATAGGAACAAGTCTTTTGAGTCATATTATATTGTGTATATTTATTATAACTAGTATATTGGATAAGTGTGCATCCTAAAATAAGTACATGTGGATGCCATTTTGATATTTTTGTAAGAGGGATGAGTGAGATAGAATGAGAATAATATATATGTACAGGAATGATATAATACATTTTGATGAATAAATGAAGATTGGAGTTTTGGGATGAAATATTGGGCATGTTATTATTTACATTTTTGTTCTTTGGGTAGTGGTGTATTTCTTGAGTACAACGTTAACAAATATCGATTACACCTAAGTCTCACAACTCTATCAGGGTTTTTTAGGTCAACACTTTGATGGAGTGTACTACCATCAAATTTTCAAATACCAAACTATGGGATTCCCAAAATGGGGTGTAGTTAGGAGATGGTCTACAAACTATTTACAAAGAATCTATGTGAGAGGGAGATGTGGATGGGGATCAAACCAGAGATGGTATCAATAGTATTTTTAGACTTGTCACTATGTATAGTGGGTTTGATGAAAACAATATTGGGCTTATTTGATCGAACCTTGAGGTGACCTTTCTCAAGGGCACGAGTTTTGATTTTACAAGCCATGGTGAAGGCTTCTTCAAATTTTTAGAAAGATTGGATTTTCAATGTAGAAGAAATATGTTTCACACATGAGTGTGAGAATATTTTGATGAGTTAATCTTATGTAAGAGTAAATGACATTTAGATTACAATGATACGCCATCGAGAAACAAAACCTAGGATATAATCATCATCAAACTATCTAATAGTGTAAACAATGATTGATGGTGATTTTGCATGCAATATTAATTGAAAAATGCTCGAGGAAAAATTGCTAAAGGCGCTAAAGGAGAATAAGTAATTTTGAGGAATCTTGTTGTACCAATCCAGTGACGGACCAACCAAGGACATAAGGAATATATGAAGCATAAGTTCTTGATCATGTGAGATAAGGTAACACGTGTGTTTAAAATCACAGAGATGTTTTTGGTGATCTTTCTTGATGTTAAATTTTATAAACTTTGGAATCTCCCAATGATAGGGTTCGTTAGAGATTTGTTAATGAGATAGCGTAACCTTGGGCCCCAAGTTAGTGTCCTCTAGACTAGCGAACCTATTCATTAGGACCGTGTGAATTGGATCTTTCAATGTGATGATAGGTTGCGATTGTATTGGTTGTGTGACATCGAAAGTAGTTGTATAAGGTGGTTGATAAGTTTGTGGATGTGTGGGTGTTTGAGAAATCATTCGATAAGGATTAATATATGCAATAGGTTGAGATTAGGTAAGTTGTTCTAATGGTTAATTTTGGGAAATAGAGGTGTGGGATGATTGTTGAAATTGAGCAATTTTTTGTGGTAATTAATAAGTGGGGATATATGTGTTAAGAGGTTGAGATTTTTGGATAGGCATACTAGTGATAGTAGTAGGTGGAATAGGAATAAAGTTGATATGAAGTGATGTGGAATGGGATTGACTAGCTGAGTGGGTTGATAGGATTTAGATATTTGGGGTTGTCTACAACATAGGAAATCATAGATAGGAATAGAGGATACCCAAGAGTTTCTAAAATATTTGGAGATGAGGTTATAGTTGATCTAAAAGATTGGATTTATGAGAGACATGAGGATTGGTTCTAAGGTGGTGAATGTTTTCGGCGAAATGGTCCTCACAAGGAGAGACCATGGAGACAAGGGGTTGGGTAATCGAAGGTGTTGTCTCAAGTTTATAATATTTGTGGGAGAGATCATTAGAGGAAGTAATGTCATTGGATGAAATAGATTGTTGTGTTGTTTCTACTTAAGAAAGGGTAATAATAGACATGAAATAGATGAGCCTTTTTTTATGTAATTTGTTAACAAATAAATCAAAAAACAATTTTCTTATCATTATGGTTAATTAGGATATGTGAAAAAAATAAAAGGGGAGGTGGATAAAATAGGTACCTAAGGAATGACAATCTAAGGCTAGTTTTAGGTAGTTATGGTTGGTGATATTTTAGGCGGCTTCTTGTTGGGTGATGAAACCCTGACCAGTCAACCAGTAAGGATATGTTTTGATGTGTTGATTGATGTGTGAGTTTTAGGTTGTGTGTGATAATATGTGATATGCAAAAACTTAACCCCTGCTTAAGCTATGTTATCAAGCATAATGCGAGAAAATAAAGGCTCTTTTTAAACCAAATCGAATTGTGATGTTTTGATGATGAAAGACACGAGAAAAGGGAAATACGATGAAAAAATGAGAAAATATGGAAAAATGAGGAATACATGGATATATATTTTCCTTTTTATCTCAAGATTTTGGGGAAGAGAGATCCAAGCAATGAACCGACAGGAGAAACCAAAAGTATAGATTTTTGGGGAAGTTTTAGTAGAAGATAGAAGAATTAGAAAAAATAAAAAGGGATCACCTAAACGATGGTCCCACCGGGTATGCCAAGAATGTTGATCTAATTTTCTCGTTCGATCAAGATAATGAGTTAGCTACTAGAAAAAGTACAAAAATCAAAACATGGAGGGTTTATGGTACCTCTATTGCATTATGTGGATGAACATGCTTAAAATTCATTAATCCTCGCTGCTATAATCTTATAACCCTCCAACTCAAAGACACTTAAGAAAAATTATTAGATAAGATGTGTGGGGGTTTCTAACAAAGTGGATCCAAGAAGCGTTAACTTCCTTAGCAGATGTCAACCCCATTTTTAATGAAAAAGAGATATAAATGATGGATAATCCGATAGCATGGAGAAACTAAAGAAATACATAATTTGAATGTAACTGAGATCTGATCTAGATACTGATTTAATTGAAATAAATGTAAATTAAATGTTACCTAGTGTGGGTCGACAACGACCTAGGCGTGTAGAGTAAAGTTTACGGTATGTTGGATCGTATGAAAGGAACCCGCAACAAACCTCGCAAGCTCTTCTTTGGCTAGATCTTGATTTAGAAGATGGGTCGGGTCAATGCCGATTAGGATGGTTTGAATCCGATTGGGAATGGGTTGATGCCGATTGGGTCGAGTCAACGTTACCCAACTAGATCTACACCACGTGGATCTAGGTCTATACCAACTGGATTTGGGTCTACACCAAATAGATCAAGGTTGGCACCGACTGTAGAAAACTGTGATAAATCCGAGGATAAATGGTTGGAGAAGGTAACCTACAAAAAATTGAGCTAGAAAATAAGGTTTTTGGTGAATCTTTGAGTGTTGTTCAGTTCAATTTAAACCTTCAAAATGTTTGATGCAAGAAAAACCAAGATAATATGATAAAGATATGAATGAAAAACACAAAAATACTGATAAGTCTCACACATGATGATTGCGAGTGATGGAAGGATGTTGAAATGATGTTTGGAAGATCTCGTGATTATTGTAGGAATGCTCGGGCAAGAGAGAAATCTCGTAGGTCGAAGGAGGGTCATATTTTTGCATGCATTTGATGATTATGGAGAGAAAAGACTTACTTTTATAGGGTCAACAATGACTTGGTAGGGTCACTTTGCTGATTATGGGGAAAGTTTTCCAAAATGTGGTGATTTGTGTTTTTGATCAAGAGTTTTGTGTTTTGATGAAGGGAAAAAGCTGCTTTAAAGAAAACATGCGGGAAGGGATGTTATATGGATGAGTTGGGGATAAAGATAGGTTAGAAAAATCATATAAAAGCATGGAGACACAACTTTAGAATAAAATAATCTTAAATAGAAAGTTGGTTAGGGCATGATGGATGTTAATTAAGTAATTAATTAAAATTTATCAATCATTGTTTATTAATAAAGCTTAATGGTGATTAAAGGGTGATGGACATGGATATTGATTAATTAATTAATGTTAATTATTAAATATAGATAATTTTATGGGATAATAGGTTGGATATTTAATTAAATAAAGGGGGAGGAAATAAATTAAGGGGTCCTAGGTAAAGACCAACATGAAATATGCGCACGTAGGAAGATAAAGGTATAGATACCGAATTTAGTTATCTACAATCATTTTATTTCTAATTGATATTTGAGGAGAATGTAAAAATGTGAAGCACAAGGATTATGTGGCATTACGTGAAAATTTATTGAGTTGCAATCGAAGATCTTGACAAGGTCCCATGAAGGATCGGGCATCAACCATAATGTGCACATAAAAGGACTTAATATCATTACCATCTCATAGAACTGAATGAAGGGAAGTGTAAATACAGAGGGTGTTACAAAACCTACGGTGTTGTAATCATGAACTCTCAGTGGATAAGGGGAGTTAAACTCCCGAGAATAGGAAGTAACTCCCATATGACACAATGATGCACTAACACGTTGATGCGTAAGGGAATCTCATGGTGACCCTAAATGACACCTAGACTTATGCTCTCAGCTAACTGACATGATGTGCCATGTGGTGTGGAAATGACTAACACCAAAATTGCCTTTCATCGTAAATTAGGATGTGGTGTGAGTTAGAAATGTGAAATGAGTCCCGACACTAAATCATTATGAGGCACCCATGAACAACAAAGGATCTCAAAAAGTGAAGGAAAGCCTAGTGGGAAAAACATCCACTACAATAGAATAAAACAAACACTCTAATCTAAGAAATATGTCAAGAATGGGTCTCGGCCATTGAGGAGCCTATGTACGGTACCCATGTATAAAAGCAAAATCTCTCGAGAAAGTGATTAACGAAAATTTGTAGTTTAGTAATAATCTAAGAATGTACAATAATCTAATAATTGAAATATAAGAGCTTGATAATTTATTCAATATTGTAAATGAAATGAAATAAACATGAGATATGAGGGAAAATGTAATAATTTAAATTATAATTATGTCATAGTAATCTAGGACTGGACATGATGATGTCTTGTGAACCCGAAGTGTCGTATCGAACCTCTAAAAATTGCAAAAGTGGGAGATATGGACAAAATGGGATAACTGGTCTATGGAGTGACTCGAAATATGGATACGATATGGTCACTAAACCTTCATAGTAATTTTTCATTGATCAAGTTGGTATCACACTTGGTTCTCTAGTGTCATTGTAAATCTCCAATGAATAATCACCTATAAAATCCCAAACAAAAGAATCTAACCATAAAAAAGAAATATGAAAATGAATGGGTCAGACTATCCTCAACTGCCAAATGGATGGACTTATGAATGAGTGCTCTACTATATCTTAGGCCCAAGTACTTCTATGTTCTTTGTTTGTGCAATGGTATGCCTAGGGTGACCTAATGCCAATGACACCAAAGTAATGGGTAATAACTAGATGAAAATGCAGAATGGTGGATGGAATAGAATGGACTCCCCTTCCTATGTGTATTTGATGCAGAATAGTTCCCAAATGTATTCCCTTTCTTTATGTAGATAGATAAACCTTAGTATAAGTATTCCATCCATAAGGTAATATGTGTGTTGGGTTTATATATGGATCTCTTTCTCAAATTTCAACACTAATGACCTGACATGTCAACTATTACCTAGGGGAATGGGTGGGAAAATCATAAAGACTAACCTAAGACATCTAAATGAGAACCAAGTGTAAATGGGAACAGGGTATCTAGAAACGAGGGCTAGGGAACCCGAGGTGCGCTAATACCTTCCTAGGCTCCCTAGTCAGACACTAGAGATGACAAATGAGTGAATAACAACCATTAAGACTCCTTAAGAGATGACAAGAATCGTAAGTAAGTGATAATTAATGCGCTAAATGAAAAATCATGACGAATGACTGAATTGGAAATAGGACTTAGGGATGGGTCATTAGTGAATAATTTTCTTACGCAAGATCCATATATAAAATAACATACTTGGAAATATAATTATAGTAGTAAGTGTGTGATTTTGTGACTACATTTTCCCCCACTTTATGTTGGTGAGTGAAATTTTAGTAACATAAAGTAGATAGAGATGCATACATAAGAGAAATATGGAGAATCCCATGCTTGTATAATAGAACACGTAGATGTGGTAGATAAAGCATTCGAACCATGGATCAATGTGTTGATCCATGTAATGTAGTGAGAAATGTAATGTCATGATGAAGTGTACTAAATGAAAGTGATGATTGTAATATTAGATAATTGATGATTTCAAATGTTATATGATGACGATGAGATGGGGTAGGGAGTGATCAATTACCAAACTAATTGTGTATACATGAATAAATAGACTAGAGGATTTGGTTGTCCTACCGCCAGAGAAGAGTGTGTAGGGAGAAAGTGTTCATTATTATCAGACCTCTAACAACAACCTTAAGATCTAGTCATTGCAAATGGACTCAAATGAAATATTTAGTGCTTTTTGGATATAAATAATTTCAATTAAACAAATGATCCATATCAGAGTGGTATATGAAATAAACTCTTTCCCCACTCCACATGTGTCACCGCAATGAATGTGATGTATTCCAAGTTAGGTCATATAAAAAAAAAAAAATGTATGATGACTTCCAAGTTAAGTCATCTTGAAGAAAATGCCAAATATAGAATAACTTCCCAAGTTAGGTCATCTAGGAAATTGATGAGTATAACTCCCAAGTTAGGTCATCTTAGGGGTTTCATGTGTTGTATTGTATTGATTGAATAATGAGATTTTGATTGTTAGAGATTTGAATGCATTAATGAATTATTTTGTTTTGTTATTGTGTAGAATGATTTTACGTTAGTTGACCCCATATTAGGTCATTAGGGGAATAGATAAAAATTGATGAATAATTGCATGGAAATATTTTAGTTCTTGTTTCCCTAAGGTTAGGTCATTAGTGAAAAGTGATGAAATGCCTTAGATAGAAATTATATGTTTTTTACCCCTAGGTTAGGTCATTAGGGGAATCTTTTGCGAAATGTCATGTAGTGTATTAGTAAATGTTTGAAATTTTGAATTGGTAGTGTTTGTTTAACATGTGGTGATGTAAGGGGAATTATCAGGATGACCCTCAATTGTATGCCCCCTTTTGGTGCATGGGAGAGTAAGGATAAAAACAAATTTTTAGCCGAAATTAAACACAAAATGGATAAAATGTAATGAAAAATATGAAAAATATTTATGGAGTAGTTTGAAATAAATTTTTAGGAGAGATAACATGTGTATCATGTAAATTATATATGATGGAAGGTGGAATTTTGAAAAAAAATGCCACAACGAGGTGTAAATCGGAGTAGAAACACTCAAGATATGGAAAAAATGTGTGGTGTGTATTAATTGAGGAAATGATCATGAAATAATGACTATAGTAAAATGGGTAGGTAAAAGTAACTATAAATAGAGAGTGAAAAAGTGATTAGTCACTTCATTTTTATTTTTTGCATGAGTGATTGAGTGTGGAAAGATGCCACAAGTGAGAGTAACATGACCTAGCCAATTTGAGATGGTGGTAACTATCGTAGCATCATGAATGAATGCGACGAAGTGGGTAAGTGAGAAAAATGTGTGTATGGTAGTCATTTTTGTTGATTTTTTGCAAAATTTTCATTTTGACTTTTCTCGACATTTTATACCTAGACAAGAGTGGTGAAGGTGCTAATGGCCTTTGGGATAGAAGTGCACCCAAGAACATGGCATTGGTGTTCTACTCCAGTGCCCCAAGATAATATTTCTATGCACCCAGTCCTAGAGAGGGTGTATTTAGTCTAGAATGATGTAAATTTAATTTTGGATGTGCATAGTAATGTGATAAGTGAGTGTGTATGGATTTGTATAGTGTTCTAACGTTGTGTTTGTTGTCATTTTATGTTGTGTAGAGGGATATCCACTTGAGGGAGTTCCATGGGGGTCATCATTTGAGTAATTTTCTTGGGATAGGTTTTTAGATGATGATTGGGAGGTTATGGACCATGCAGCCTATGAAAGAAAACATGGATGGGGATGTGCCCCATAATATTCCTATGTTGACATCATTATATGAGAAGTGGTGTGTGGATACTTATATGTTATACTCTCCTATTGGTGAGATGATAGTCATGTTGGAGGATGTGTATCACATACTGTGATTACTGGTTGTTGGGGAGATATTATAGGTCACACCTTTGGAGGATATGGAGAGACAAATGCGAGCCATTTAGATGGTATTTTGTGGGGACTCAAGTACTTGTCAAGTCCCATATTAGTTTGGATGCTATTTTGAGGTTAGAGGTTCGCACTTATGAAAATTCATAGCCGTGGTTATTACTTCATCTATCATAGTAGAGGGGGAGGTGTGGGCATCTTGTATAAGATGACAATATATGCTTCCGGATAGAGGAGGAGAGTACCATATATGCGTGGGAACGATGTGTGTTGGCCCACCTATATAGAGACCTATATAGATTCACACATGAGGAGCATGGAGGTGGGATAGGTGCTACTATGTTATTGCATGTATGGGCTATGAGCACATAGCAGTGTTGAGGCTAGTTAGAGGTCCACGAGAAGAGTGGGCTAGACTAGATATATATGCGAGGAGATGGGTTGGTGTGCGTGGGCATAAGATGGACATTGATACTTATAGAGCATTGATAGATAGGACACAATCTAAGGAAGTGATATGGAGGCCATACGAGATTATGGAGGATGGCCAGAGGATGCTATTATAGAGCTACAGTGCATACAGAGGACTATGTGGTTAGAGGATGATTCCAAGGTGTGGCCAAGTTATTGAAGTTAGAGAGGGTATCACCAAAGTTTTTATGGATTAGGATGTGCCCCCTAGAGCCATAAATATTTTGAGAGATATTAGAGCACCTAGGAAGGATAGAGCTAGACCAGGGCCCACAAGAGAGCAACTAGTACCTCCTAGGCTAGATGAGGAAGATGTGGCAATAGAGCCGATAGACTCAGATGATGTAGGGTGTATAGAGGAGTACCATGCATGGTGGGAAACACATCGATGGGTATTATTATTTCCATTTTCATGAAGACATAGCGAGGGTTACCACATGGAGGAGAGGGAAGGGGAAGCACATGCCCCAAAATGTGAGCGGCGATAAATGAGCTAGAGGGTGAGTATCTATATATATTCTCATTGTTTTATTTTTTTACTTTACTTATATGATAGTGATGGTTATCTAATGCATTGTTCTATTGTGTTGTAGGTGACACATATTGGTCCTTGATAGTAGACACTCCATTTGCACATTGAAGTGGAATGTGATAAGTGACATACTTGCGGGTGGTGGGATACTAGAGCATGTGGATGACATTATGGGTGAGCATGCCCATTTTTTGAGCCAGTTACTATAATATCATTACCATGTGTATAGTGATATTGAGAGGGAGAGGCATGAGGAGACATGATGAGTGAGAGAGGTGGTGGGTGGTGGTCCATTAGCACAGGATGTGTTTGCATAATTTATTGCACTATAGAGTCACTTTTCTGAGCAGTCTATAGAGAATACCCTATTACGTAGGAAGGTGGAGAGATATCGAGGTCATGACCAATGACATAGAGTTAGTGGTGAGGCATTGAGTTCTAGGGATCTTGTAGTACCCAAGAGTGATAGTGATGATGAGATTTGATTTGTATTATTTTGTATATGATGTAGGGAGTTTCCCCTAGTGATGAGATGTTTTGTAATGATGATTATACTTGATATATATAGACATATTTTATTGGTATATGATGAGCTTATTTCATTTGTGTATTGATGTCATAATGTGATTGATGATATATGATTCAGTGATTATTGTTGTAATGTATGTAACGTGTTGGATATCATTCATGTTTATTGATGTAGACTTGTACTATGATGTTGATAATGATAGAAAAAATGCATAGTGTGAATGATGATAGATAACATATGTAATTTGATTTTCTAGATATGATGCTTGACGAGGTGAGTGACATGCATGTATTTGTTTAATGTGATGTGTAGTTAGTGTAATAATGAGAGTGGAATGTATGTAAAAATAGATAATGTATGATTAACAAAATAATGTGTCGTGGTGATGAACATGTTGACATGATAATGTAACATGTTAGTGTGATGAATGGGGGGGTATGATTAGCGATGTCCCCAACATATGGATGATTAGGTTCATTTAGTTAAGACCCCTCAACATTCAAGAATGAATTGTGTAAAACAAGAGTGCGTCATTGGGAAATGATTGAGTGCACTAGATGAATCAAAAAAGTGCATGATGAAAGGTTCTTATAGAAAAACCCTCAACATTTGTTAGTAACCGTAAGAACACAAGTGCATCATTGGGGGTTAAGGTGATATAAATCACCTATCAGAGACCAAGGTGGCATGAAGTGGTGGAAGCATGTGGAATGGAAGTAGTGTGAGCATATGAACCAAAATGAATATCATGTGTAGGACTGATGGGATGGGAGAATGTGGAGGGTTGTGGCAGCCAATGTGAAGCAATAACATGATGTGGTGGATGAGATGGATGAAGTGGATGTGGATGCAATGCAATGATGGATGGACATGGTGGAGAGAACGCATGAGTGACAACCTATGGTGGTGGATGGATAATAACCTTAGCATTAGATGGAGGAGACAACTCAACCCGAGTAGAAAATGTACCGATGAGGAAAGGAGAGATGGACCACTCACGTGAGTGAGAGAAAGGAAATGATTCCCTTATCCTCTAGTTTTCCAAATATCATGAAGGGAAAAGAAATCATTGTCCCTATGACCATTGATGCGATGATAATTACAATAGGTTGATCACGTTGACATTAGATGATGTTGTGGATGATGTTGATTAGAGGGAAAGAGAATTAGACACTCATTAAGTAAAACATGCAACACATCATGTGGTTGAGCGTGATGAGATAAGTGTAATGGCTCATGTGAAATAGATGGAGTAGATGGAGAAGTAGTATGTCATGGAGGAGGAGGAGAAGGATGATTTTGTGATGTAGTAGGTTGATCTTGCTTACTAGGGAGAGATGGATATTGTGTGGGTTTCTCAACTAGTGGCAACAAAGAATAACTAGATGATATGACAGTAGTAGTAGGAAGTGGAGGATCTATAACATGTGCTGAGAGAAGGTCATGTTCTAGATCAATAAATTTATAGCACAAGAGTATGAATGACTCATATGTATAATATTACAATTGGTGCTTGAGAGTGGGAATTAAACCAAAAAGAAAGATGAATTTATTCTCAAGATCAATAGGTTGGAATACTAATTGATATATATAAGCATTGAATCGTAAGATGTAATCCTTTATAGGTTTAGATGAACGCTGGTCACATAAAGTAGGTATATGATAAAAAGTAACTCTAGGGCCATTGTTGATGATAAAATGAAGGAGGAAAGCATCTTGGATATCAAAGTAACTAGTAATAGACCCAATTAGAAGATAAGTGTACCATTATAACGGATCATCAATAAGACTATGTCGAAAGGCCTTAAGCAATAATATATCATTAGAATAGGGAGCCATAACCATGCAGTAATGTTGAAGGTGTAAGTGAGGGTCACCGGTACCATCAAAGCATGTGAATATAGGGATGATAAATTCCTTAGGAAATGCAAAGTTATGAATTTTCTTAGGAATAGGGTTTCCATGTAATGAATTGTTATCAATTGAAGCATAATAGGCCTTAATTTATAAGGTGAGTGAGTAACGAACCGAGTTGTAATTGTTCTATAACATGCATGAGAGACAGAATTTCCTATGAAGGAATAGTGAGAGAAGGAAAATAATGTATTAAGTGGTTGTAACTTGCCATTATGAGTAATCATAGGTACCTCAAGAGAAGATAAAGGAGATTTTGATGCTAAAGGAACACTAGGGGTAGGTGCTAGAGAAGTGATAGTAGACAAAGAAGATGGAACATCCATAACAGTGGTAGGAATAGCATCAAAAACATCCCTAGGAGGTAAACAAATGATGGAGATACCTCAATAGGAGAAGATGAACTAACAAATGTAGGTGAAGTGTTAAGAGGAGATGAGATGGTAGGAGAAGAAGAACTAATAGATGGAGGTGACTCATGCATGATGCTAGATATAACCTCAGGAGAAAGTGGAGTAGGAGATTCAGACTCAGTAAATATGAAAGTAGTAGAATCATGACTATCAATTATATCATCGACATCAGATAAAGACTCATATATGAAAATTTCATTAAGCGTACTATCAATAGGATCATCAACATAATATGAGAGAGTATGTGAACTAGTATGTGATGGATTAGGAGAAGAAGTATCAAAAATAGGAGATTCATGAGATGTAGCCATAACAGTGGTCTGATTAGGAGGAGAAGAAGTATGAGAGCTATTGTAAATACCTAACATGTAATCAAAAAGAGAATCATCTAGAATTTCCTTAGAAATATTAACAGGAGGATCACTAGTAGTTGTATAGCATTATGTACAACAAATGAAGGCTATTGATCCGAAATGATACTAATGCCAATGGGGGAATTTTCAAAACTAGTAGGTACATATCGTTGACCATCTAAGATTGTTTTTGAATATGGTCTAGTATAATTACATTACTATAGAGAGTTGTGAGTTAAGTGATACCACCTCATCATAGATTGAATTGACACTAAAGTGTGACATGATGGGTCGAGAAGGAGAAGAGATATCCTTATCCATTAGCCTTTTAAGTTAATCTTAGGGAAAAATGTTTTGAAGTATGGGTTCACAAAAATGATTAACTAAAATATGTATTTTAGTAATAATATAAGAAAGTACAACAATGTAATAATTGAAATATAAGAGCTAGATAATTTATTCAATATTTTAAATGAAATGAAATAAATGAGATAGGAGGAAAAAGGTACTAACCTGAATTATACTTACTCAAAGTAATCTAGGGACTGGACATGGTGATGTTCTAGTGGGAACCGAGTATCGTAATGTGAACCTCAGTAAAATTATAGAACCTGGCAAATCTAGGGAGACTGGACACTGGGACAAATCAGGGCACCTGTGGGCTCCCTGGTTTGAAATATGGGCGCCTAGTCTATAGAGTAACTTAGAAATTCTATCTAATATGTTTTTAAACCTTCATACTACTTCACCTTTGATTATTTTGGTGTCGCAGTCGGTTAACTGGTGTCATTGTAAATCTCAAATGAATAATTACCTACAAAACCCCACACAAAAGCATCAAACCCTAAGAAAAGAAAGATGTAAATGAATGGGTCGACTGTCCTCAGTGACCAAATGAATGGAATTATGACTAAGTGCTACACTACATATCAAACCTGATGTAGTTATATGTACTTTGTGTGTGTAATGGTGTTCCTAGGGTGCCTTGGCACCAATGATGCCAAAGTAGCGGACAATAAGTACATAAAAAATGTAGAATAGTGGATGGAATAGTGTAGAATTCTCTTCCTATGTAGTGTGTGATGTTTTAAACAAAAAATCAAGCACTTTATATATTATTTAGTCCCCGTCTCATACTACTATTCATATTATTTTTGAATAAAGAAATTACTAATTAATGCCCGTATTTTGGCCATTTTAATTTACTTTCTGTTGTCACCATGCGGACCTTCAACACATACTTTCCCATAATATTTTTGTCATTTTTTTCATTTTATCCTTGTGGGGTGCCTAGGATAGTACTTTGGTGCCCAAAGGTGCTCTTTCCAAGTCTAGGTGCCCGATCCTTTTCCACTTTCCCACCACTTTTTGGTCACTTTCTAGCCATTTGAGCATTCTAGTTTTGGTAATCTACCTCTTTCGGGTTGATTATGAAATTAGAAAAAGAGAAAAATATAAATAAATAGTTATGAGAGCATAATGAGGGAATAGACACTAAGCACTACTAACATCACCTAAGGTTTCATCCATCAAAGGCTCCATTTGCATCCATCTAGCTCCATAAGAAGGAACATGGCTAGTTCATCTACATCACACCGCATAGGAGGAAAATTTATTCCATGATTTTATTACATTTTGATACAAAGTTATTTCTCGCTACTTGAACACAAAGTGTGACTAGGATAAGAGCACCTATGGCATGATTGCATAGAAAATCACATAAAACTACATCAAGTTTGAGATGTAGTGCGGTGATGAGTTAGTAAGTCCAATGTTGTGGCCACTAAGGTCAGTCCAACCCATTCATATCGCCCAAGATAGCAAAGCTAGTGTGGAAGGAAGCGAACATAGGTGATCACTTAGTGACACCTTAGAGGAGGCTTACAAAACTATTTCACAGACAAGGCACCCATATATTAGACTAGGAACCCACAAGAACTCATGTACCTATCGAGGCACCCCACTCCACTCATATTTCCTAGATCTCGCACTTTTATGAACCTTGGAAAAGTTGTTTCCTCCTTCTGTTTCTCCAGCCATCTCGTGACATAGTTTAATAAGATCGTTGAATCACTTGAGTTCTTTCTAACTCTCTTTACACTCTAGGATTTTTACATATCTACTTGCTTAGTTTCTTGGGTCATTTCTCCTTGATTATTTAGCTCTTATTTACTATTATAATTCTTAGATTAACTTCTAATATCCCGATTTTTAGTTAATAATTTTTGTGAACCACGAATGCTTACACACTTAGAATCATCATATTTCCTCTATCATGGCTTTTGAAGTTCCTCAAGTTTCTTTTTTTGAATTTCTTAAAATGCATCCCAATTTCTAGGTTGTTCTTCAAATATTCCTAGACACCATATATCGTCCTAAATAATACACTGCCACATGAAATAATTCCTATATTCAATTTTTTATATGAAGACCCTAGTCCTAACGATCCTCCTTCCAATCAACCCCTATTGGAATAAATTCATGATATATATTTTTCATTTAAAGACAATTTTATGACTATGGAATCCATGACCACATCTCTAAAATATGAAATTCCACATATTAAGGATGCTTCTCAAGACCAGTTTGTTCCTCCTCTTCATCTCATTCTATGTCTTCTACATGTGCTCATATTAGTAAGCCTCAAGTCATACTACTCCTAGATCCTGTCATCCTTAATTACAATACTAAGCAACATGACCTTATTACTAAGCTCCTTAATCATCAATTGATCACTTTACCTCCTACTCACTGTTATCCTCCTTATCGACTAACAAAGTATCAAGGTCATCCATACCGCAATTAAGATCGAATCAATGGACATAATGACAATCATTTCCATGCTTTACAAGGAAGAATCAAATGTCTTGAGTGTCGAGATTTATCTTATTCCTGTACAACATTCCATTGCATGTCCATCTGCAAATGCTCCATCTTAATGGGTTCCTAAATCTGACTCATTTATGTCTAATTAGCACCACACCATCACTTCTAATGGTCATTCTATAGAAATTAAAGTACCGCTTAAGAAACCACATCTCACAATCACTCAACTTTATTCTCCTATCAAGTTTTGGTACATCATCAATATTTCTCACCATCTCACTACACTTTCATTTCCCATTTATTTTGTTAAAGTAACTACCCCTCCACTCAAGTTATCTAAAAAATTACCACCTCCGTGTCCCATCACTATTGTTAAGGAAAATAATCCCTACATTTATCACCTCGGTGTCTTCAAGATAGACTTCCATCACTCACACAATTGGGGTCCATAGTACTCACACATCCCCCATCATATTAGCATCAACACATCTCTCATACTTGCATATTCATACACCAATATCCTAACATATGCATCTTAATATACATTGTAGCATTGTCATTACTGATGACACACTCTTGTGGTTTGGTTCACACATGACTATTGAGGGATACATTTTACACATGAAAACCACACACTACACACTTTGTGTCTCTTTATATCTCTTATAGTACATGTCACATTTTTGCATATTACTTACCCTACATCATTAGTGTTTCAACATTTGAACATCTATATATCATACATACTCTACATGCTATATTAGTATTAATAACATATGTGTCACACTCCTATTGTATATGAGTATAACATCATATAATATTCATCCTACATACTACGTAGTACACACCTTGCACTCTTAGTCTATATACACATGTTTCATTGCATACTATACATTGTGTATTGCAAATCTTACACATAATATGGTCATCTATCATCATCACACATACTACATATTATTCTACGTGCTACACTCACTACCCTATGATGCACTCTAGTTCCTCAGTCCATACTTGACTATACATTATTTACCAATCAAATGTACCTTATCATACAAAAATTCATCAATTGACCTTCTATCATGCAATATTAATAGATTAGTGACATACGCTATAGGCTAAATGGGCACCTATTCATTCATCTTATAGTGGTACATAATTTAGGCTACATCACCACTCCCTCTATTCATCTCATCATGATATCTACACTTTAGGCTACATCACAAATCACTCTATTCATATCGTCATGATATATATGATTTGGGCTACATCATCATGCATTCATCTCTAGGTAACATATAATCACACATACATACTCATCATGTGTTAGATAGAACACATAGTTTGACCATTTCTCGATGACACACTCTTGTTTTCAGTTCATTATTGATAGTTGAGGGGGTATACTAAATGAATCTCACTGAATAACACTCCATTCACTCTAGGGCCATGTGGCTGCTATAGTCTATTATGAATTCCATTCCATCCATACAAAACATGTTGCATATTTTGGTTTCATTTACTATTGATTACATTTGCTTGTTCATGATCACTTATTACACATGCTAGCTAGATCTCTTATATGTCATTATCTTTACCATACACATATGTGTGTTAACACCCTTTTCTAGTTATTATTGCATATTCAAGCGCCTCACATGCAACAGGATGCTTACCTCCCACCACTCCTACAAATGAGACACTAGGGGCATCCACATTTGTCTCTTACATGTGTTATTGCTTCATGTTGTACTTGACACTCTACATTACTTTCTTATACACACTTTTTACATATGGTTTATCTTTCTAAAATGATAATGAGTGGTTCATGTGCAACATTTGAATGTAGGACTATTTTATTCCATGGATATTTTTGTTTATACTCATTTGTTTTAGTTTATATTGTATGTGGGCCTTTCCCTTTGTTTGGTGTGCACACGTTTTTATTTGTATGTGGCCATTATGGGGTTGTGCATCTTGTGACATTGTGAGTGGTCTCCCATGTTTGTAACCCACTACGGTGGTCTATTATTATCTTCTTGCATGTTTACTTGAATTTTATCTTATACATTGTTTACATAGTATAAAATTTTCCTTTACATGCATTCTTGTTCGTATCTTAACACTTGTTTTGAGGAACTTGTTTATGTGTGCATTTGTTTATTGAACTTAATTTCATTCCCCTTATAGGCACGATTTATGTGGTTGGTCCTCTTTTGGGTCAGCATTCTCATATCAATGACGTCGCATGTGCCTCCAAAGATGGGGGATTATTTGGGGTTTTACATACTACACAACACTTTTACATCAATTTAGTTAAGTTTAGTTTCCACCCTTGACATTGTGGGTTATACAACAATTGGGTTCGAGACTACCTACGAACCCCTTACATAGTGGCTTTTACGGGACATATTTTCCTTAGTGTTCGGGAGAAATTACAGGTTGGAGGATACAGAGATTTCCTCCCTACATAACTTCATCCGGTGGTGTCCGATTTCCCAAAAGCCATGTAGTACAGAGATCTATTCACACATTCTTCAGGTAGCAGTTAGAGGTTGGATAATAATGCATCTTTCTCCCTACACTTCTTTGGATAGGGTGGTGTGAGACCATGAAAAAAACTTGCAATACAGATATCCTTTCTACACCTTTTCTCTCATCACGAGATCAAGTGCACATGTTCCTTTTACATTTTTCATTTCCATTACATACGTGTTTCTATATACATGTGTCTTTACATGCATTTTGACATATATACATGTCATATTTGATTCTTTGGATCGCCCACTCCTTACAGATCGATTGTATGAGAAACACGTTGCCAATGAAAACAAAAATAACAACAACAATAATGGCATAAAAAATAACAACATTTTAAGGTAGCACACACCTCATACTAACATGAAGGTATATCACACACATTCGCAACTACAAACACATTTCCACCCTAGGTTCATTCTCACCACTTTTTCAAAATTTTGCATCTTTAGTTCATATGCTTCACTATTTCCTCATTCCACGCTTTGTCTAGTCCATCAACAGGCTTTCTACATCACTCTACATGGACGTTAGGTATGCATATCTATATAATTTATGTCTTTGAGCGTTCCTCTCACTAAAATAAAGTGGGGAAAATGTAGACACAAAATCATGCTCTTTAAGAGTTATTTAGTCTTGGTCTCACACTACTATTCATATGGTTTTGAGTGAAGAAATTACTAATTAGTGCCCATATTTTAGCCATTTTACTTTACTTTCATTGTCACTACCAATCTTCAACAACACATACTTGCCCAGCTTTTTTTTTTTTCATTTTATGTCATTTTAGCCTTGACTAGGGCACCGAGCTAGTACAAGGATGTCCACATGCACCCTTGTCCTAGTTGAGGCACGCGATTTTCTTTCCATTTTCCCACCACTTTTTACGCACTTGCTATCCATTTGAGCATAGTATATTTTTTCCGGTCATCCTCTTCGGGGTTAATTATGAAATTAGAACAAGAGAATGATATAAATATAAAGTTATGAGACCATAATGATGAACCAAACACTAAGAACTACTATTATCACCTAAGGATGCATCCACAAAAGGATCCATTTACATCCATCTAGCTCCATCACAAGACACACAACTAGTTCATCTCGCATCACAATACATAGGAGGGAAATTTATTCTATTCCATTCACCATTCTATTACATTTATACACATTTATTTCTCACTAATTTCAAAAAGTGCGATTGGACAAGAGCACCTAGGGCATAATTATATACATAAGAACATAGATGTATATCTTTTTTGATATGTAGTGCATAACTTAGTTAGTAAGTCCACCATTTTGGTTGTTGAGGACAATCTGACCCCTTCATATGGATCTTTCTTTTTTTAGTCGTTTCATGTTTGTCTTGGGGTTTTACAAGTCTCATCCTCATTTCGATTTCTAGAGAAATGTCGTGCATTCCAGTGAAGCCCAGATCTACACTTTTCTCGGACCTCAAGTATAGTCATTTCCTCCTCTTTTTCCTCCATCCATCTATGCAAAACAATCTATCAAGCTTGTCGAATACCCTTATATCTTTCTAACTCTCTTTTCACTCTAGAGGTTTTAATTGTTAGGAAATAAGGGATAAAATATGCTGAAATAATCCCTCATAGAATCGTAATGCATGTGAGAAAATAATATGCAAAAAATATTACAGATCTCAAATAAAAGAGCGAGAATAAAATAACACAACACAAAGAGACATTATTTAACGTGGTTCACCCAATTTGGGATATGTCCACCAAGAATCACTTGCTCAGATTTTATTACAAGCCACCTCTCTCTATACAATACCCAGATCTGTTTGGAGCTATGCTCAATAAAATCTACATAATTCACACCCGAATTCAAAAGTAAAACACATCTCGAATGTTACATAATCCCTACCATATGCATAAAACCATATAAGTAGACAATCGCTAAGTAGTTTTACAAAACCATGGGCATTAAAACCATGGGCCAAAACTGTCCCATAAACCTATGGGTCAAAAATCCTACCCATATGAGAAAATCACGTTTCTGGATATATTGGGCACATTTTAAGGCCCAAAACTGTGGAAAGTGTATAGTACTCTTAGTGTACATTCTTCAACACTTTATCACATGATAATGAGACTCCACAAGTTAACATTAATATATATATTTTCATAGTTTCTTAGGTCATTTATCCTTGTTTGGTTAGATCTTATGCCTTTGTTATACTTCTTAGATTAATTCTAAAATCCACTTTCTTAGTTAATAAGATGTATAATAGTTCCCAAATGCATTCCTTGCCGCGTAGGTATATTGTTATCCCTTAGTAGAAGTAGTCCTCCCATAAGGTAGTATGTATGTTGTGTTTATATAGGGATCTCTTGCTCAAATTTCAACACTAATGACCCGACATGCCAACTAGTACCTAGGGAATGGGAGGGAAAATCATTTATAAGGACCTTAGACATCTAAATAAGAACTAAGTATAAGTGGGACTAGGGCACCTAAAAATGAGGGCTAGGGTTCCTGGTGCACTCTAATCTCTTCCTAGGCACCCTAGTTAGAGATTATAGATGACAACTAAATGAATAACGACCACTAAGAATGCTTGAGAGATGACTAGAAATGTGCAAGTAAGTGGACGATCGTATGCGATACAAACAATGACGATGACTAACCCGAACTAACGATAGGATCGGGGATGGGTCATTAGTTAATACGTTTCTTACGCAAGATCCATATATAAAAAACATGCTTGGCAAAGTATAATTATAGCAGTAAGAGTGTGATTTTTTTGTGACTATAGAAAAAAGAAGAAGAGAAAAGAAGAGGGAGACAAGAGGAATGTAGAATATGCCATAGCTTGAGATCTAAATACTAAAACTCTAAGAAGTCTTCCCACTCTATCAAGAACACCAAAGGCGGTAATTTGAAGAACTTTGATTCGATCCATAGAAGTGTAACATAGGTCTAGGAAATGAGTACCAAGGAACCAGAGGTAATACCGCATGCATAAAATTATTAGAGTGTATAAGAGGAACATCCACTTCAAGGATGTCCAAGTGATGTCGGGAAATATAACAACCCTTAGAATAGAAAGATGATCCATAAGAAATGGTGGATCAATGAATATCTTCCATAAAGTGGAAGTGATAAGAGTTGTAGAAGAAAAACTCCCGAGAAATGAGATGAAAGAATCCTTTGAAACACCTGTAGAAGGATGAGGAACATGTACTACATTAGAAGTGGAAACTACAAAAAGACAACAAGGTGGGGAAGATACTCATCCTAATGAGGGGGATTGATAAACAAAAGAGCGATGTCGAGATAGGTATAATTCATCTATGCATGAAGGAATAGGAGTTAAAAGGTCCTTGCACATCGAAATTTGAAAAGATGTTGATGTAATGATGGTATGAGGCTAAGAATGGGATTGATAAATGTTTGATGGATATGAAGGAGTTTCAAAATATCTTGAAAGGTTAGATAAGGAGGAGAGAATTCCTAAGTAGTAATCTCATCATTAGAACTAGAAGAACATACCTCATCATCAAAAGTAGACCCAAGTAAGTATGTTTCAAAGTGGAACTGTCATTAGACGAAGAAGAAGAGGAGATAACTTGATTGGTAGCAATAACAATGATGGTAATATGTTAAGGGTCTCCAAAGAAAGACGAAAGATTATCTAGATGTGATGGGGAGGATGTGGTTCTCGATGGAAGTGAATGTAGAGAGGTATAGTGATAGACAACATCATCTGACGAAAAATATGGTTGAATGTGTCAAGAAAGTCCTCAATACAAATTGAATCGGTGGGCACATGAATCGGCCCAAGAAATAAGTATGAAAGACTCTCGTAGGTGAAGTAGAATTCCATGGAATAATTCCATGATGTAGAGTTCTCTCCCAAGAAGATGTAAAGCAGAGGCTATAAAGGGATCTTGTGATGCTCAAGTCGGGAAAGAGCATCCTTCATGATGTGGAAGTGGAAGTGCAAGGTGCACAAGAAGAAGGGTGTAAAAATGTAAGATATCCGACTTAGCCGAGAATGTGTCTACAAACAACAAGAAATGTGAGAAGAACAATGATAAACCCATATATTTGGAACTTTATAATTAATGCATGACTACAATAGGTGCGTTCATGCGACATCACAAAGTTGACAAATCACCTCATAGTAGGATACAAGTCACGGAGAGTGGAGGCTATAAGAAGTCCTCGTCACAAGCAGAGGAATGAAACACAATAAAAAAAAAGTGGAAGTGAAACAATGGTACAAACACTACTTAGTGTGAGAGAAGTCATCTCACAATGAAAAAAAGGCACTCTTGCTACAAGGTTATGGAAGATGCGATCACTAACCGTAGGTGAAGAGAACCACTACGATGTAGCAAGCCGAAAAAGTGTCCTGGAAAGCCAAGTAATCCTATACAAGGATCTCAGAAAATTGTACTCCCCCTTTGTAAAATTAATTTGTATCATTTTCCCCTTTCGATTGCTTGTATATTGTAGAAAAGGTGGAAAAGAGAAAAAATCCAAAAACGGGAGGAAGGTGGGGTTCGGTGTAAAAGGGTGCTGGAGAGGGCTGACAGCTTGGTAAGCCGGCTCAAGAATCTCGATCAGCTCGGTCTGGGAATATGATGGAGAGGCGAGTCAGATCAGCTCGGGTGAGTCGAGTTAAAGTGACACAAGATGGCGAGAACAGGGCGAGAGTTGGAGGTAAGCCACGTCAGAGATGTAGTGAGTCAAATGGTCAAGTGAGGTTACTGCGGAGATACCACATGGATGAGCAGATTCTAAGGAAGGATGGAGTGAACGCCGTGGTAATTTAATAGTTGACAGGTGGGACATCGTCAGTTGGAATGTGAGCTAGCCGCGTGGATGAAAGCCAAAAATGCGTCGAGTGAATGACATGCGAAGACTGAGCTGCGTGGAGGACGAAAAGATGACCGATGAGCTAGAGTTGCCACGTGTATAATGGATGTGAAGGAGAAATTTTTGGGGTCTGAGTATACTGATGAGTTGGTCGACATAACAACCAAGGTTAGCGAGCATTTGGCTCGAGAAAAGAAAAATGCGGAAGGTGTGCAATCGAGTGTTGGGCTTGGGAGAAGGACCCTGTGAACACGAGGAAACAAACACGATAGAAAAAAACCAACGAGAAAGTATGGATGAATAGAGGAAGGAACGACAATTAGAGAAAGGAACTAAAGACGAGCATGGAGTAGTAAGGAGAGAACCAAGGCAAAGAGTTCAAAACGCAACACTCGCTGCGGTCATAATGAGCACACTAAGTGTAAACCAGCGAGAATTTTGCTGCAAGGAATGATGCGAGTGGAGCCTATGACAGACAAGAGCCAAATAGTGAGTGATCAACACGTGCGTGGGAATCTGATGCAAACGTGAAGCCAACACCAATGCACAATGTAGGCTGCGCCCAAAAATGAGTGGTTGAAGATACTTAAAACCTGTCTTAATGCAAAAACAAAAGGCCTACCTAGTGTCAAGTGGGTGCAAAGGAAGTGAGGATCTCATAGAGGTGATTTAGGAAGAAGACCGGAAAGTTGGGGATAGCCAGATCGATTCCTAGCCCAACGAGTTGGGTTCGAGTTAGGCCAAAAACACCTTTCGACATTAAACCTAGAAATATACAAAACCCCAAACAACTGCACTATAACCTCCAAACTTCAACCTAAACCAAGATTAAACCTTCATAATTGTATGCGAACCCCGAAAAACAACAAAAATGGAAAACATGAACCACGAACAACCCAAACAAGATTGAAGGCCTATAATCAATGCAATGATGGCATGAATAGAATAACCATTACGACGAACATAAATGAAACTTGTTTATCACAAATGGAAATATGATAGTAGTGAAAATGAGAGAGTTGCATGGAACGCAACAATGTGCACTCTGATACCATGAGGGAGAATGTGAAAAACGTGAAACAAAAGGATCATGCGGGATTCTGTGAACATCATAAGAGATACAAACATGCATCGTGATGAGGTCCCATGAAGGAGCGCGCATCAACCATAACGTGCATGCAAGGAACGAGAAGTAACTCCCATCTCGATAATGACCGATTCGACGTGCTTATGTGTAAGGGAATCTCATGATGACCCTAAATGACACCTAGACCTATGACCTCACCTAACTAAGATGACTTGCCACGTGGTGTGGAAAACGATTCACACCAACACTGTTATGTATAACCGTGCTTGTCATCTTAATTATTTAACATTCATTTCATATATATTGTCTTTTCAATTTCTATCGATTAAGATTTCAAGAGAAGGATAAAATTTTAAAGATGTAATCTTGGATGTTTTAAATATTTAGGAATTGGATATGAAATATATGTTGGTGCTTAGCCTTCACCTTTTCATAATGATTGTTGTCCTTTTTGTAATAAATTTGACATAAAGGAGTCACTACATTTTTAAGGAATATTTTGTTGAGTGTTTAAGGTTAGCCTTTAAGATCCACCTTATATGCTTATTTCTCAAATCTTGAAAATGTTTAACCGAAATAAAATATGGTCCATGTTATTTTTCATACAACACCATTTAATTGAAATGGAATAAGTGGTATCTATAAAATTAAAACTCCTTATTAATATTATTTTAAATTCAATTGTCCATTATTTTAACCTCTTTTAATAGTAAATAAATTAAAATTATTCAATTAGTAATCATATAAATTGTGAGTAGATAGGATGAACAATGAATTCAATCAATCATTATAGTCAACTTTCCACTCCCTACTCCATCTCCCATGTTTATTGCTTAATTTACATTTTGAAATACACCAACTTTAATGTGTTTTATAAACTTAAATTTATCGATAGAATGTAAATCACCAAGATAAGTAGTATAGTTATGGGTATTTAAATGGTTTTTGCATTACTATATTAAAATTATTAAAATAATAATATATTAAAATTATTAAAATAACAATACATTAAAATTATCTTATTCAAAAATAGTTATTATAGTATCTATATATTATAAAATAAAGTTTAAACAAATTAAGTGATAATTTTTTTATAATTATATTTTATCGTACATTTTAAAACCATATTATTTTATATATAGAACAAATAATAAAATTAGTGTTTTCAAAGTGTTATTGTAGTGCCCACCAGTTTTTCTCTCTCTTCCTATGAGCTAGCTCATCTAATCATTTGATATTGCATATGAGACATTTAATACTTTATTATATTAGACTTTGACTAGTTATTGCTATGATTATCATCATATGGTATATGGCATTCTAATTTTGATAGGGTCTTATAGAGACACTATTTGATATTCATGATTTTGGACATTTCATGTTGATTAGAGACCATGGTATCATGATGTTAAGATTTGATAGCTTATCTATTTTATATGGAGTTACTTGATGATATTGATCATGATTTAGATGTTGTTGATATAGGATCATGTTTTTATTTATCATTGATAGATAGATGTGAAGAAATATTACTCACCTAATATCATATAGTTGATTTTTCATAATGAGTTATATTCACATTTTATCATGTTGATAAGATTTGATGTTCAAATTGAGTGTGGAAGATTTTGTAGGCCGTTACACCACTTGGTGAACATGGGACTCACCGATAGCAGCATCAAAGATCCCTAAGATGTTTTTCCTAAGACCTTTTTCCCACCTTGTTGTATTTTACTCATTATTTGTATTTGGAGGATCTTGGTTAATCATTATATTTAATATTTATTAAATCATTTTATTACTGATCTTATCCTTGAGCACCATAGTAAAATTAATTTACTTTATTGTTCACTTAATTGGAATTGTTTTGTGCTAATGTGGTAATTTGTGATGATTTGATTTTGGGGTGTTTTATTTCACTACTAGTAGAAGGGTTATTTATCCACAACGCGTTTTCTACAATATATTTTTTTGTAGAAAATTTGTGGATTATCAACATTAAGTGAATAGATTCTATAAAATACAAAGTAGATATTCCACAATTTCATAAAAGTAACATTTAAACTTGTGGAACATTCACATTTTAAATTTTCATTGTGAAAAAATCAAAATATCTTCATATTATATAGACCACTAAAATTTTTATTATATATTGTCCAAAAATGTAAAATTTATGTATTATAGATAAAATTAACTCTAAGAATTCATAATATCAATAAAATTAATCATGAATCCAATTCTTACCATTTGTAAGGTTTAGTTTTGCTTTGTAATAGTCAACACCTTTAAATCCTTATTATGGATAATTCACAATGTGTATTTACTACATGTATTATGTATGATCTACATGGGTATAAATAGGATTATTTATCCACAATGTTATCTATAAATTATTATTTTTATAGAAAGATATGAATTATTAACGCTAAATGAATTATTTTTTCAAATACAATGTAGAGAATCCACAATTTCACATTTGTTTACTTTTAAATTGAGGAATATCTATATTCATAATATTTTCATTGTGGACAAATCACATTTTCTCTTTGTAATTTGAAAAAATATAAGATTTTAAAGCTCAAATTTGTAAATTAATTGTTTCTCCTTATTGTAAAGAATTAAGTACAAATTTCACATCTATATTGTTAGGAAAAAAATTAACCTTAAATTTAATGTCTCTTTAATCATTACGTATATATTTTTCTAAATTAAATTAATATAAAATTAGGAGAAGATATAAATATTTTTGAATATAAATATAATCGATCTAGAAATTGTTTAGTTAAATATATTTAAATATTTTCCATGTTAATATCCAAATATAATCTGCTATAACCATTCAAGCTTTCTATAACACATAAGTGATGCATCCTTTTTAAAATTGTGCAAACTCAATTTAGTACTAGACCATTGGTTTTAGTTGAAAATGTTTTTTCCTTGTGAAATTTTCTCTTTAAAAAGTACTAGACCATTGGTTTAGGGAGGGAGCAGTCATGGTGCATTACCCAGTAGTGGTGAGGGTAGTTGACATATTTGACTCCAGTTTTTGCACAGTAAAATATTAATAATTGAATGAATACTATCCTATAATTGTACAAACACTCTTCAAAACTGATGTGTCTGTCACTTTTCATGTACAGCTATGAATCTATCAACAATAGACTAGTCAATATAATTTTTAAACATAAAATAACATATATTGTACTCCCATGTTTGCCAAATTTAAAGTCAATATGTATTTAATACAAGGATATATAATTGTATTTCATCCCTATACAAAATTGATAGCACATCATCATATCAACTTGATGTCAATATTCATATAATTTAAGTTCCCATTTTACAGTATAAAAAGTCTTGTCATACACACACTTTGGGCCAGGTTCTCACAAGAAGAAGTCCAAAGTGCACCATTTTCAAATACAAGTTGTCTTTTAAGCATTAACTTTCTCACCCTTTTCTGTACCAGCTACTCCCATAAATGACATACCTGCATTTTTTTAACAAATGTGAGGCTCAAGAAACAAAGACTGAATTGAAATGAGAAATCAAATCAAATTGAACTTCAAATATGAGTATTGAAATAAAATATCATAAATCTTGATCCACCCCTATCAGTTTCACCCAATCAAAAACAATCACAAGGATCAACCAATTTTACCCAATAAAAAAAAAGCACAAGGATCACTCAACTACAACACTTTTCATATCTCCTATAAATCCAGTTCCTCAACTGCTCTAAAATTTTATTCAGTTAAGAGTTATTTTGCTAGTGCATGCCAATTACAGTGCCAAGCTGCAGTAATCAACTGGTATTCCACATCATAGTGCTACATAGTAAGTTCTTACCTCTGTTGTTATATTGATGCACATTCAATTAATTTTAATTTTTTTGTCAATCTATATATGGGAGGGGAGCCTGTAAAAATCCTGGTAATCCCAAAAATCTGTCAAAAGAAGCGCTTGAGAATTCTCTACAGCCCAATCTACTTTGCAAACAAATGTGACATGTAACCCACCGTGCATACTTTATGCAGCCTTTTCATGTAAGATGTATATTAACAAGTAATTCCAGACTATATTAATGAAATCTGTATTTCATATTTACAAGTAGATGTATGTTCCCCTTGCTGGTTCATATTTTATGCTGCCTTTTCATGTAGATGTATATTAACAAGTAATTCCAGACTATATTAATGAAATCTGTATTTCATATTTTATGCTGCCTTTTCATGTAGATGTATATTAACAAGTAATTCTAGACTATATTAATGAAATCTGTATTTCATATTTACAACTAACTGTATGCTCTGTACACGTATATTTACAAGAAATTCCAGGCTAAATTAAGGAATGGCTCTATATTTACAAATAGATATATACGAAATATACATCTACTTGTAAAAATACAGCTACAAAATATACAAGGACAGGAAAAAGCAGCATTAAATATACAGTTACATGAGAATGAAGCATAAAATATACAACTACATGAAAAGGCAGCATGAACCATACATCTAACATGTAATTACTTGTAAGTATACATATACATCTTTCTTCAATTTATCCTGGAATTACTTGTAAATATAAATCTACATGTACACATACATCTACAACTTTCATTAATTTAGCTCGGAATTACTTGTGAATATTCATCTACACTAAAAGGAAGCTTTCAACTATATTGCATGCTGCCTTTTCATGTAGATGTACATTTGGTCATAATTTCAAATTTGTATTTCTTTCTATAACATTGCCATCCTCTGTACTAGACACATTTTCACCTTTGATCTTTGAAGTTTCCATTGCTCAGAACATAGGCACTCATATCAAATGGCTGCACTTCTTTTACGTTAGTTGATTCAATATTCTAAAAATCTCATTGTAGTAAGTTACATCGGTTTGGTAAATTTATCTATCTTAGCAGGTTATTATTGACATCATGAGGAGAAGGCAGCTTCCCAAAAGAGTAAGACCAGCATGTGCCAAAATTAGGGGAGCAAGATTTCCGCCAAGTGAAGAGCATGAAGAAGAGGCTATCAATACCCCGCCTCAAGATGCCAATGACACACCACATGAAGAAGTAAATGTCCAAGCAATAAGCGTGAGCCCTTCAACACTAAAAGTGTCAAAGCCAAGATCTGATTGGAACAAGTCTGATATGAATAATGCCATGAAAGATGTTGAAGATTATGGATACTCTACACGTGCTGCTGCAAAAAAATGGGGTATACCAGCGACCACCCTTACTTCTTGGCTGATGGGCATTACCACCACTAAAAGAAAGGGTCCACCAACAATTCTAACAGATGAAGAAGAGATGGAGATAGTGAGTTGGTGTCATGAAATGGCTGACATGGGACACGGGTTAGAAATTATACAACTTAAAACATGTGTGGCACAAATCTGTGAAACAAGGTCTAACCCATTCACGGATGGTTTTCCGGGTAAGTCATGGTGGGCATGTTTTAAAAAAAGATACTTGGATCTAACATTAAGGACAGCTGAAGGGCTTGATAAGGATCGAGCAGTGTGTTTGAGGCCATCAATTTTTAGTTCCTTCTACATTAATTTGTCTAAAGCTTATGAGGCCAACCCATATGGACCAAACCGAATATGGAATTGTGATGAAAGCTGGATTACAAGCCTGGAAGGAACGTGGTATGAGAGTTCTTGCTAAAAGGGGTAGTATGAGTGTGCCATATATCATCCCAAAAAGTAGAGAATGGATTACCATATTGTGTTGTGTAAATCTTTCTTTGGACAAAGCATTCCAGGATTCTATCTTTTTAAGGGAAGATCCATTTAGAAAATTATATTGCAGGTTGTGATCCTGGAGCTTGCATGGCAACACAATCACATGCATGGATGACAAAGGATTTATTCATGAACTAGTTACATCACTTTTCATCATCATCATGTACTCAGTGGAGTTTCTCCTACCAATAGGCATTTACTAATTTTTGATGGCCATGGTTCACATGTTGCTTTGGGGACAATTCAAGAAGCCAGGAGTTTGGGGATTGATTTGTTAACATTGTCTGCACACACCTCTCATAAATTACAGCCATTGGATGTGAGTGTCTTTGCTCCATTCAAAACATACTTCAAGGAGGAGAGGCGCAAATGGATAGTTGCAAACCATGGGATAGATGTGAAAAGGGCTGAATTAGCCGAGTTAGGGAGCAAAGCATTCAAAAGGGCTCTTACACCTAGCAACATTAAAGCAGGATTCAAAAGAACAGGTATATGGCCTCTTAATCCCAATGCCTTGGATGAAGACATGGCACCAAGCAGAACATTTGACACATCTTCTCAAGATGATGCTGGTGCAGCAGAAAATATGCTTCATCTATCTAGGGTTGATTTACAGCAAAGTGAAGATGTTCAGATGGTGCCTAACACACAATTGGAGAAAGAATCAGAACCTTAGCAGAAGGAGATAAATATAAATGAATTTGTTTCTCAACAATTGGAAACTCCAAACAAAATTAATCAAATCGATGAATCACTATCTCTGCCCACAGAAGATAGCCCTCCTGATTGGATGAAAGAAGCAGCTCTTAATCTTGGTGTAAACTTGAACTTCAATAATGAAGAGGTCAGCCTCTCTTTACCCTCTCATCCAACACTACTTCATGACTCAGATTTGGTGCACTACTATGTTGGCAGTCAAGCTGAAGACAATGATGCAGATTCACAGTTAGAGGCAGCAGGGGTATTAGGAGCAAATTCAAACCAAACTTGTGAGGCAAACCAAGGACAAAAAACTCTTGGTAGATTCTTGAAACTCCCTGTGGAAAAGGTTAGAGAATCATCAAGGTCAAATAGTGCTTCAGGTATAAGATTGAGTAGGGAATCTCTACTAATCACCACAGATCAGTACATGGAGCTTCTGGTTGAGAAAGAGAAAAGAAAAAAAGAAATAGATGAATTGAAGCAAAGAAAAAAGGAACAAATCTAGGAGAAGAAGGTTGAATGAATTGTTGAAAGGGAAAGGAAGGAGCAGGAAAAGATTGAAAAAGAATATAGAAGGAAAACAAAGGAGCACCAAAAGTTGATTGAAAGGCAAGAAAGGGAACAGAGAAAGGAACAGGAAAGGATTCAAAGGGATCAAGAGATAAAGGAGAAGGAGTTCGAGAAAGCAAGAAGAGAGTTAGAAAGGAAAAGGAGATTGAGTAGTCCAATTAATCCTTTTCCTGATCAACACCCAATGTTAAGAGAATTAATGGGCATACATTGCCCTTTATCAGTTTCAACACATAATATTGCAGTTGGAGTGAATGCTTCTCCAAGTTCTGATCCATTCCCAACTACGCCTGTGAGGGATGTCAACATAGGAGGCAATTGCAAAGTAACACCCCGACCACCTCATTTTGACAGATTCAACACCGCCTTTCCTCGGATTTTGGAAATGATATTATCGAAAGTAAATATTTAATTTTGAGGGCTGAATTTTTGATGTAATCAATTGGCCTTTCGATTTAAAAACTACAATATAGTAATAGTAGTTATATGGCCCAAGTATATTGTATGGCCATGTTTTTGTAATGGACAATCGAAATGTTTACTGAATGAATATATGTCTTCCAAGTTATGTGATACCCTTTTTCAAAGATTTAAACTCCTATTGTTTCTGAAAATTACACTGAGTAACAGAAAATAGTAAATGACATTACTGTAACAGCCAGAAGCCAATATCACAATCTACCAGTAGAAAAGAGAAATATGCAATAGTTTCTATCACTGCCTCAATGAGGGTAAAAACCTCACCTATTAGAACTGTATGGACTGTAGATATTCAAAGAGAATCAAACAATTTCCAAACTAAAAAATGTGTTGATAACAACAAGCATCTGCACTTCCATTCTCAGTCACTCCAACAAGCATTACAACACCACTGCGAGACATGTACAAATTATACTATCAGTTTTTAATTTGTAAAATCACCAAATTATACAAATCAGTTACTAACAATAGGGGTTACCATTGGTATTGACAAATCAGCCTCTTGGACTTTCTTGTAACATACTAAGGCTTTCATCAACTATCATTTATTGCTCAAGGAGCCTAAACCCTTGATTAGCTTCAAATATGAACAATTTTCCAAACTTCACGTTTAAACAACTAAGTTTTCGTTACCATAAAAGAACAAAACGAATAAGAACATAACAGTGTACAGAAGGAAGGAAGCAATCAATATTATTGCTGAAGAAAGAAATCAGAAGTACCTTCTACTCTCTGCATGTGCTGTTATAACGAATAGCCAGGTAATACACTGCTAAGTATCACTAGCTCCCAACGCAGAGGTGGTCTGTATAAATGACCGAGAACAAAATTATGAGGCCAAAACAGTAAGGTTAAGGACGTACTGAGATTCAAGGACTAGGTTAATTTTGTTGGCAAAGGAGATGGGGCTGTAGAGAGTTCTCACGCGCTTCTTTTGACAGATTTTTGTGATTACCTGGTTTTTTTTAACGTTCAGTATAGTGTCCCAAAGTTTGGGTGCACCATGACTGGCTCCCCTCCCATGCAATGGACACTAACCTTATTCTCTGTGATGTTTAAACAGAAATATATATAAATACTCATATGGCCGGGCTGACGTTACTTTGGATCTCAGTACGTCCTTAACGTTACATAGATACAAGAATGGAAACGTCCATGTACAAGGAAATATCAAAAGAGATTTACAGAACCGAGTTCAACCTAAAAGTTCTGCAAGAGGGTAAGGCTCTTCATGTTTTCATTATAAAAAATGGATTTAATTTAGACGTATCTGTCATGACTGCCCTTTTATCTATGTATGCACAATGTGGGGATATAGAGACTGCACGCCAATTATTTGAGAAAATGTCCAGATGAGATGTGGTGTCATGGAACGCAATGATTTCTGGTTATGTTCAAAATGGACACAGTGGTGAGGCTCTGACACTCTTTTATCAACTTCAAGTGGCAGGTGTGAAAGATGACTCTGCCACTGTGGCACCTCTGCTCTCAGCATGTGCTCACTTAGGAGCTCTACAACAGTGTACAGTGGATCCATGCCTACATGATTACAAGTGGACTTGGATTGGATGATGTTCCTGTAGGAACTGCTCTCATTGACATGTATGCCAAATGTGGGAGTGTGGATTTTCCATTTCGAATGTTTGAAAGAATGTGCAATAGAGATGTGGCAGCATGGAATGCAATGATTGCAGCCTATGCATTGAATGGGTACGGGGAGAATGCTCTCGCACTCTTTTCCCAGATGCAAAGGGGAGGCCCAACGCCTGACCATATTACCTTCATTTGTGTTTTGTCTGCATGCAGTCACTCATAATCATCAAATATGGATTATGACACACAGGGTTGTACACATAATCATCAAATTAGCTCAAATATCAGCACACGAAGAATGAAGGCATTTGGGTAAAAGAATTTCCTTTGATAGAATAGAAATGGTATTTGCAGCAGAACGACAGGTACCTTCAGGTGAAAGTCGAGACCCGCTATAACTAAAAAGAGGTTCAATATACAAATATCTTGGTTCCTCCAAAAGGGTACACAGTTTACATAGCTCGCCGAAGATTAATGGAGTAAAGGACTATTTAAATCTGGCCAAGTAGCAAACCAAATAAACCAATTCTTAGAGAAGCAACAATCATACAAAATACCGAATCTTATTCACAATACATGCGCGGTATAATGCAAAATAGATCAAATATTGTAAAGGACAGTGTTTACAAATTGTTGGTATTTTTCCCTTTCTGACCTTGAGATCTTATATTAATTCAACAAGTAAAATGATACAAATCTCACGAGCTTCTTTTGACAGATTTTTGGGAATACCTAGTTTTTTTTAATGTTCAGAGTAATGTAATTTTCAGAAACAGTAGGAGTAAAAAAATATGAAAAAAGGAATCACATAACTTGGAAGACATAACACAATCTACCAGTAGAAAAGAGAAATATGCAATAGTTTCTATCACTGCCTCAGTGAGGGTAAAAACCTCACCTATTAGAACCCTAAGGACTGTATATATTCAAAGAGAATCAAACAATTTCCAAACGTGTTTGATGTGTTGATAAACACAGTTGAAATCACGCTCCGCATCTGCACTTCCATACTGGGTCGATTGAACAAGCTCCTCCCCACCACTGCAACACATGTTCACATAATACTATCAGTTCGTAATATATACAAGCACCAAATAATACAAATCGGTTTTTAAAGAACTAAACGACTTAGAAGAACAATGTACAGAACGTAGGAAGAAATCAATATTATTGCTGAAGAAAGAAATCATACCAAGCGATCATACCTTCCACAAGATGCATTTGCTGTTAACACGAATAGCCAGGCAATAAACATCCTACAAATATACCAGGCGATCTCAGTATCCACGTCACGAAGTCGCAGTCGCAGCGTTCGGCGGAGGGTTGAGCGGGAAACTGGAACCAGCGGTGGACGGTGGTGACGGATTGTAGAACCGTATGGGCACATCAACTTCGGAGTCGTTGGCGCATTGAACAGCATTAAACGGCCATGAATGCCACACAAATATCTAGCAATCTCTTTGCCACGACATGGTCCTTTGGATTTGTATCGATACCATATCCTTTCGCGCCGATTTGGACGTCCTCGTAAATAGCGGCATTTAAACCAACGGGTGGCAGCGAAAATAGTGATAGGTGGGGCTCGGCGTTAACATGTATTGGTCCGCACTCCGAAAACGTGCCAATTGTGACACCTCCCACTCCAGCTGGACTGTACGGCGGGTTACGTGTCAAGTTTGTTGGCAAAGGAGATGAGGATGTAGAGAATTCACGTGCGCTTCTGTTGACAGATTTTGGGGATTACCCGGTTAAATTTCATGTGTTGTATAGTGTCCCGAAGTTTGGGTGCACCATGACTGGCTCCCTCCCCTAGTTGAAAATGTTTTTTACTTGAGAAATGGTTTTAGTATAAATGACCTTTATTGCCGTGGATCATAAGCTACATAGATCAAGTAAAAACATCATTAGTTGTCCATTATATTCAACGCTTGAGATTTATTCCCTCATTTAATGTGGAAAGAACTTAAACGACATTGGTTTTCAATACAAGTGATCGATGCGGCCCTCTTTTAGCGGTTTTGTTTTTTCATGAATGATATCATACACTTAATATTTATGATTTACAGAAATGATGATCTAAGCTGAGGTGATTTGTCCGGAAAAATTGTTTGAAGCTATTTTGTTCCCATTTCTCACTGTTTATATACTACATTTGTTCAACTTTTATGCTAAGCCTCTCTATTTTTATTTTTTAAAAGAGGGTGATTTTTATAAGAGGTTTACGAGAAGTATAAAATATTTTCTAGGTTATTTTGATACTTTTGTAATTTGGCTTATGCTAATATTTTTTTGGTTTGTGTCGGAGGTCATTGTGGTATGAGCACATATTATGAAAATATGTTTTTCTTTTTCAAAATATATTTGAAAAAATTGCTTCTTTCTTTTGAAAAGTACAAAGTAAAGAACATGATAATACAAAAATTTATGTATGGAAGATGCATGCTTGTGATGCTTGATTCTATAAATGGTGTAAAACAATCTCCTCATAAATCTGCATGTCGCAAAAATTTAGATGCGTCCATTTCCATCGTGAAAACATGCAATCGTTCAAGAAAGATAGTCTAAGAAATACCCATGGAACAACATGTTACGCTTTTAAAATTATTTTAATATATTTTATATTAAAATAATATCCTATTTGCTCATTTGAAATACATTGAAACTAAAATAATATAATATCAATTCACAATTTAAATAATAATTAAATTTCAAATATGTTATTTTGAAAATATATTATATATGTTAATATTTGATATTTGACTTAAATATCTATTTATTGAAATAATTAGTATTTTTAAAATTGAAATTAGAAAATGATGAAAGTATAAATCATATATCTATAAAACATTATATTATAGACTTATATTTACAAGATATTTATGTTTATATTCGGAATTTTTTTATTTTACTTAAGAATAAGGTAAATACAATATTGTCATTGAATTCTCATAGTATTTGTAGAATCTAGAATGAAAGCAATTAATTTTATAATGTTCTAATATAACAATGTTTTATTTGTGGTAATGTCTCAAATATTAATTTTGTGGTAAAGTCACAATTTTTATACTTGTTGTAATGTCACCATTATTTGAATTGTTGCAACTGTCACAAAAAATCTATATGTGCTGATTCCCACATGCTTTCAATTGTAGTAATATACACAAATCTCCTACAATTTAATTTTTCACAATAATATGTTGGTGGAATCCACAAAATTGGATTCAACATTTTATTTCTGTTATCTACAATAATATTGTGGAAAAATTGTGAATAAAATCCCCAATATCTTGTCGTGTTTGTAACATGAATAAATATGGATCTATTTCTTTGAAAGTGGAACAGTTGAAGGTTTATGAATTTATTTAAATATATACTCAACATAGGAAAAGAGAGTTCCTTAAAATTCCGATTTCAGTACATTGAAATAATTGTTTAAATATCTATTTAGCTCTTAGTTTCTTATTGAACAGAGGTAGAATGTTTGCGCATTGAATTTGGAAAAGTTTACCTTTCTTTCTAGATCTCAATCTAATTTATTTTAATTTAGTTTGAAATATGATTTTTGGAATCGAATATAGTAGTTTAAATATTTGTTTTTCTCTTTAATTTACCAGAAAAGAGTTTTATTTATTATTGTGGATTTAAAATGAAAACGCTCTTTCTTATATATTTTAAAAATGATTTGTAAGTTATAATAATCAAAATATAAATTTTTCACACTTTAGAAATCAAAATGGTTTACTTTTTCTTTGTATGATTGTTTGATCTCACAAATACACTTCATTTATATATAAATTTCAATCTATAACTTAGATAAATTTTCCTCCTATCTTATCTAATTAGCAAATGGTTATAGTAATTAAGGTATGGAAATGAATATGTGCACACATTCAAAATAATATGGAGAAGAAATAATGATGGATGAAAAAGATGGAGAAGACGGAGCATTTCAAAAGATGGACGAATGGGCAAAGGTTTATCCACAGGTTGCAAACAATCTTCATGGGTGGACAAATTTTTTTAAGGACGTGTAGTGTTAGATCTACCCCCTATCCGTCCTCTCAATCCTTATTGGGACAATGTTGGATTGTCTATGAAAATCTTGTAGGCTGTGTAGAATTGGGCTGAAATCAGGTTTGGTCTTGCTCTCACAGGATGTTTTACATGCTTTACGCCTAATATTGACTCGGTGAGAGCCTAGAAAATAAGAAAACGGGCTCCGCTTGGATGCATTGAAGTGGTGGCCTTAGCTCATAGCTCATTCTTGTTCTAGTTTGGAAGGGAAGATTATTTTCTCAAAGTGATCAATGGAAGCCCATGGTTTTTTGGCAAAAATGTTGCACTTGTCTAGGTGGTGTCTGGTCCTTGACTTGGGGATCCCTGTATAGGATCTTGAACTTTTGGAAAGAGAAGTACAAGTGAGGATTACCAAGTCATTGGGTGAACTACTGACCATTGATCCCACGACTTTGACTAGGACAAGGATGACTGCTTTCAGGATGCGTGTGAATGTGACTCTGGGTAATGATCTTCCATGTTCCATCTTCTTTATCTCATCCTATAGAGTGATGCATCAATCATTAGAATTTGAAGGCTCACATGTGTTTTGTGCCATGTGTATGGGGGGCACGGGAAAAGACGCTATAAGGGGGTAAGAAAGAATGTAAAACCAGGGTACTTGTCCTACCTTCCCCTATGACTTGTCCGGGTATGGGAACCAGGGCTGAGCTAGGGGATATCGTTTTTCTCCGTAGGATGTAGGGGATTCAACTGCTCTTCTGATTTGTGTGGATCTCTCAAAGGGGTAATCGATGGTCGTTCAAGGGGAGAGTGCTCTTGTGGTCGATGCGAGGGAAGGAAGTTTTAATGAAGCCATAATTAAGGAATAGATGATAGTGGTTTCTCTCAAACCTGTGCCTCAACCTGTGCATTATGTGGACAACAGACTGTTGAAGGGGGAGATGTGTTATAGATGGAGCACGCTTTTGAGGTGTTTGAAGACTGTTCACCCCTTACTATTGTGGATGCATTTTATTAGACATTGGAAGCCTTTTACTACTCTGTTTCTCGGTACCTTTATGACGAGGAAATCCCACCTTTGGAGAAATCCATATCTTATTTTGTTTCCCCATTAGAGGATGTTGATTTGTCTTACCAACCGGTCATGGAGGTCGATCATGAAAAATCATTTAAATAATCAAGATTGCAAATGAAAGAAGAGAGCTTTTCAAAACACAGGAGGCTCCAAATGTGTAAGACGACTTGGTTGAGGAAAAAGAAATTTCTTAATCTTATGAAGAAAAGAGATAGAAGTAGGAAGTCGAGCGCTTCCCAAATAGTAAGTTAGAAGTAGTTTCGCCTCTATAAAATTTGACCCACTCTGAGATTGATCCCAATTCACTTAAGATACTTAATTTCTTGGAAGGTAAGGGATATAGAGAGTATGTCAAAGTGACATATGTTGGTAGTTAAACTAAAGGATTGGACGATGGATAGAACACTGTGTATACAAGAGAGATAAACGTAAGAATTCAGTTCCCTGTTGTGATAGAATCACTATAAGAAGGTACAAATGTTATATGGATCTTGTACCCATTTGACTCTGTTGTGATTTTTGTTTTTTTCCCTTGGATTGGGCTTTCAATGGATCTAATGTTGTATTTTTGATGTTTTTGTGTCATGCTTTGGTTGTTGTATTTCCACGACACTAGTTTTGGCCCGTTGTCTTTGTGATATGTGTTCTAGTTTTCTTCTTGTGTGTTCTTATGGTTTTATCTAGTTTTTAGACCCCTCTTTCGGATTGTACCATAGTATGATCCCTTTTAAAAAAAAATTATTCTCAATAAAAAAATATATTGAGGTTTAACCATGTGTAGTTATATGTATAATTTATTTATTTATATAAATTTAAATATAAAATGGTTTTCATGTTAAAAAATCTATATATTATCATATCTATATTCATTTGTATTAGTTTATTTTCCATGTTCTTAACCACACACACACACAATTTTTGGGGGATTTTCTGTACCACTTTTGTTGTGTGTGTGTCCATACATACACACACAAATCCGTGACCTCCCTCTCGAGACTAAAATCTACATACATATACATATACAATACATAAAGGAGAATCTGGGTCATTTTTATCTCCTTGACATCAAAAAACAAAAAGCGAGGAGAGTAAACCATAATCGCCCATTTTCCTTCTTAGGAATTGGTCATTATTAGAAAATATTAAAATAACAATGAATAAAACTAAAAACAAATTTGAAACCCTTACATACAAGGGAATGGAGAAGAAAAACAACAAATAAAAATATGGATTCTATTCATGCAAAATCACATAACCCCTGGAATCGCAACTTGATGGGTTGAGACTCACTATTTGATTGCATAACATGGATCATCTCTCAAAGTGTGGGACTTTGCGAATCGAGAGAGCTCTCCGGATTAAGGCTAGTTCATATGGTAGAGGATCTACTCTAAAACCTACTCTAACTTGCAAGGAGACAGGGTTAAGGAGATGCAAGAAAAAAAAACCTAGACTAACAAGGGTGATGCACCAAAGGAATGCTAAAACACCTACTTTTCAATAAACACAAACCATAAAAATGCAATACAATCACCATGCACAAATAACTAGGACTACAATGAGAGATCAGAAAGGAGACAATGAATGCAAGAGAGGGTTAAAAATTATCCATAGACATGCATTATCACTCCAAAAGTTGATACTGATGCATTATAATGGCCAAGAGGCACAAACTTGCATTATAATTTAAATGGGAGGCTTGGACTCCACAAATCCACTTACAGGAAAGAGAAAAGGAGGGTGCAAAGCAAAAATGTCCAACCTTTTGAAAAATGCACCTCCTTACAATATATAGGAAGAATGAGAGAAGGAGGTAGAAGAAATATGGACTCCTGTTCAACCACCCCAGAGATGCATTGAATCCACCTACGAAATTAATGGGTCTCATGACACAACCCACGCCTCCATTGTCATTTCTTGTTGGGAAAGAAATACCTCATTATGACGGTGGGTGAGAAGCGTGATAACCTCAAGAATGGTAGCCTGTATTTACTCCAGTCGTAGTCAAGGTCATCTAAAGGTCAAGGTTGGGCGCTCAATGTGGGCTCTCACAATATTTTCAAGATCCAAGCATTTAAAAATCTTGGCGGGCTACATGATTCACCAAATATTTTCCAAACTGCTTTGGGTTTGGAGTTTACCCGTGTGAGATCTTCGTGGATCCTCGTGCATTCTTAAGATTTTGTTACCCTTTTTTCACTCTTGAAGTTGTGACGGTTAGACACTTGGTCTCGCCTGTGGGCCTGCTCTGTTTCTTTATGTTTTGGCTAAGTCCCCCGACTGGAGGAATAACTATGTTTGACCCTAGACACATGGAGGGCTTGTGCTTGTTTGGGATCCGTCTTGAATTGATCTTTGAAGTTGCGCCGAGTCGACACGTGGCACCTTCCGTTAGCTCTACCTTGTTTAGAATTTTCAATGACTGGTTAATCCTTTTTGGGCTCTGACACGTGGTGAGCATGCGATCACTTGGAGGATGCCTCCATGTTTTATTTTTCTAAGTTACGCAAATGAGGCACGTGGAGGGCTCCGTAGGGTTTTGGACTTTTCAACGACCGATGTCCCCTTTTCAGACCTCGGACATGTGGAGGGTTGACACTAGTTTAGGTTCTCTCTTTACGCCACACCTTTGAAATTGTGTCGATGAGGCACATGGAGCCTTCCGCTGACCCTTTTGTACCTAGCTGATTCAGGCCTCGAGTGAACAAATTATACGTGCTTCCTTGGCGGGTCCCTCATTGTTGACTCCACATGGAAGTCCCGTGGGGTTTTGAGTTTCACTATTCCCTCTCACTCTTGGAATTGCATTGAGCTAATACGTAGTGCCTTATGCGAGTCCGTTTCTTTGCCTCTACGTTTCAACATCCGATTCCACTATTTTGGGCTCTAACCACGTGGAGGGCCGGTCTTTGGGTTGAGTCTCCGATTTGGGTTACGCCTTCAAAGTTGACCTGTTGAGAAACATGGAGGCTTCGCTCACTCCTTTATACTTAGCCGATTCGGGCTTCAAGTGAACATTGTCTTTCTCCATTTTTCTCCTAATGAGCTTCTGATCCCCTTTAATGTTGTTTGGCCTCATTTTCGACCTTTCTCCTCCATTGTCGAGTCCACCTGCCCCTTTGATTTGGGATCGAATATGAGCTCATAGGACTGAACCGACCCTTTAATTTTCTCCTGTGTAGGGTCGTGTTTGATTAATTTTTCCTAAGGGGAAAAGTTGTTCAATAGATTCTCCCCTCTATTTTCATAAGAAACAAGTTAAAATAAATATGATTATTGCTCACAGAGACTTTGGAAGTGATTGTTAAAGGACAATATTCCATTTGATTTTCATGGCTTCCTTCTTCTTCTTTGTACCTACAAAAAAAAAACCCGCACACATAAAAATAAAATAACCAAGAAAATGAAAGATATTATGAAATAGTAGAGGATTAGTGCTCCATTTTCAAAACCTAATATCTAGGGATATGATTAAACCAATGTAACGACTATTATTCTATCATAGTAAAAAAAAATGTGGGAGTTGTTATAATGTTAATGTTTAGGGAGTAAAATTTATTTAAATAGGTATGGTTTCTTATTAAATATAAATATTATTTTAAAAGTAATACTTTGGACTCACATTTAACTGGCATGGGATTCATCTGGATACCTCAAATGGAATCCCATGTCCATATCATACACAAAATTGTTAGTGTAGTAATATGATTACTCATATAAATAAAACATAGTAAAACTTTCTTTAGTGGAAAAATTGATCATGATCATTTTTTTAAGTGTAGTGATTTATAAAATAACTATATAAAGAATAAAAAAAGAACATGGATAGATTTATGTTATAATAATAAAAGTAATGACTTAATTTAAATGTGTCAGCTTCAATTCACCATTTTTGGCATAGTAATACCTTGATTAAATTTGAAGTTAAATTATAATATTATTGTTTAATATATTATGGAAATGACTTAGTGATGAATGTACCAATAATTAAATTTTTTTAAGGACAAACATCAATAAAATATTATCCTCTTAGACTACAATAGGTTTTATTTTGGGGTGTTTAATTATATTTTATTCACTATTTTTTGGGCATTATAGTGAGTATTAGAGCTCGGTTCCAACACCAGGCATAATGGTAATGATCGAATGATAAAAACTAATTTGGTTTGGTTTCCCATTTAATGAAAACATTTCCAATTAAATTCTATTCTTTCCAAATACGTTAGTTGAATATCGTAATAAGCACTAAATGTCGCACATCTAGAACAACTATTTTGTAGCTTTTTTACTACTGCAAGATGTGTTTTATAATAAATTTCAATCTTATATGATAAAATTTGAGAAAAAGAGACCACTGGTGGTGATTGGAATGCAATACATTCAAATGTTTTTATTTTAATACACTTTGTAAAAGTTAGGAAAAATTGTTCAAAAATTGTATGCAAAATGGCTCCTAGACTACCATGGGGGAAGATGATTTAGGTTAGTTTTGTTCTCTAAGAACATGGGATGGCACAATAACATATGAACCAAATTTATAGGGTATTTTAATCATCTAATTTAGGGTATTTTAATCATTTAATTTAGGGAATTCTTTTCTATCTAGTCATTTTTGAATGGGACAACACCTAAAAACTAAGAAACTTGTTTCAATTTTGACACGTGGTTTATGCAACCTTTTTAGGAAACTAGAAGGTACCAATTTTAACCTCTACTATTTCTCCATGTCAATTTTTTACAACCATTGGTTTTGACAAAATTTCTTTGGGAGATAGTTTTCCCAGAGTGTTTTGGAGGTCTCTAGTTGTTCTATAACAAAACAAAATATCCCAATCACGATAATTAGTTCTAGAGAAGAGGTCACAGTTTGAGCCCGGTTATCATAATTATATTTTATCAATTGATTTAGATTATATATATAGGAGTATATATGATAGTTAATTGAATGATTTATTGATTTGCTGACACTTGTTTTGAAGCCCATTTTGTGGCCACTTATGCTAAAAATGCTGAAATGCAATTCAAAACTTTAATAGTTAGCCATGGAGAGATTCTTCTAGTCAGAGATCTATTCAAAATATCACACTTCTTAATGTGTCATTTCATTTTGTACAATATATAATTAGTTAGATGATTTTTTTTTACGTTTTTGTATGTGTTAATTATTTAACTAGGCCTTTTACATCTAATTGGGATAGATCAAATAAAGGGAAAATTCAGTCCTAATGATCCATTTGACGTTTCAGGATACTCTTGGAAGGTGAAAAATTTACTAATGTTGTAATCATGTTTTTCTATGCATTTTTTTAGTTGAATGATGTGCCTCATATGAGTTGGATGCTAAGTATAATTCTATCAAGTGCTAACTATTTTGACTTAGTCATTTGGACATAGTAAGAAATATTGGTTATGGTTTTGGAAATAATTAGTAATTTTGATATGAGAGTGTAGAGTTGTTTCCCTAGATCTGATGGGTTTGCATTGGTGTTTGGTTAGTTTTATATTCCTCTCTAAGCTAGATCATTATCTTGGGACGCTTACTCGCAATGTCACAATAAAATTAAACCTAACAAAACCCATTTGGGATGGGAATAAAATAAATAGTTGTAATATATTGTAGATTATCCTCATAATAAAAATGGTTTTTCACATCTTAAAATTGTAAATTTTGTGTGTTAGAATATGCTACTTCTCAAGAATATTTACCTTAGCTCACTTTTGTAATCCTCTTTATAAGAAAATTTAGAACAATACTCTATAACAGGGAAATTTTTAAGGAACCCCCAAAAAAAAAATTATAGAAATCACGGAGAGTGTCTCTATAACCGATTTCCTAGTTTTCGAAAATTTCCCTATAACCATTTTTCTACTTTCAGGAAGATGGTAAAAATATAAAAACTAGTTGTAGATTGAATGGAAAATCTCCTAAAACTAGTTTGGTGAATACCCTCTGTCAAATTTTCTCTCTAGTGAAAGTTTGAATTTAACTTTTTTCACTAACACTTGCTTGATGTTCCATAAGAAGATTATTGAACTTTCCAAATATTAGAAAGAGAAAAGAGTAGTTTCAATGCTATTTTACAAATTGAGAATGCTTCTATTAATAATAAAATGTTACGATAGTAAAAAAACTAAACAATAATAACAATAATGGCCCCAATAGAGATTGAGATATGAACTAAGATATTTTTTTAGTGTTTCACTTGTTATTGTTTTATTTTTTACATAATATCGGAGGAATGTATTGGGGACCTCACCCTTGAAACTTATATATATGTGTGTATATATATATATATATATATATATATATATATATATATATATATATATATATATATGTATGTATATATATATGTATGTATGTATGTATGTATGTATATATATATATATATATATGTATATGTATATGTATATGTATATGTATATGTATATGTATATGTATATATATATATATGTATATATATGTATATACACATATGTATATATACATACATACATATATGTATGTATGTATGTATATATATATATATATATATATATATATATGTATGTATGTATATACACATATGTATATATACATACATACATATATGTATGTATATGTATGTATGTATATATATATATATATATATATATATATATATATATATATGTACGTATACATATACATACATATATATATGTATATATATATGTATGTATATATATTTTTATATATATATATATATATTATATATGTATGTATATATATATATATGTATATATGTATATACACACACACACACACATACACACACACACACACACACACATATATATATATATATATATATATATATATATGTATACACATATATATATATATATATATATATATATATATATATATATATATATATATGTATATGTAGAAATTAAAATTAAAAGCATATAAGCGTAATACCTAAAGTTACAAAAGATATCTTATAGGAGGAAAGAAGAGTCTTGACAAAAAAACTTAGAAATGGACAAAATACATATTAGATATACAATGTTTTGTCTATAAAGACTATTCTTTCTCATAGTTCCATATGAGCAAGAGAACCTGAGACTGGTGCAGAGCCAAAGAGTAGTCTCTCCTTCCTCTCATGAAATTCCTTGTAATCTTACATGACCTAAAATACAAATTTTTTTTTTTGTTGATGCAGGAATAAATCATCCCCTTTTCAATAAAAATTCTCCAGGATGGAGGAGGGCGAGTTAAAATTTTTACAATCTCATCCTTCCCTCCCGATGCACCAAGGCAATCTTGCATCATTTTTCCACCATAGGGGAAGGGTTTTCTTCCCCTTCCCACCAACAATGGTGACTCATAGTTCTCCTCTATTGATCGCAATGCCAAAAGCATAGTTCACTATTTGTCAACCTTGCACACCTTTCTCTCTAATCTTCCTACTTTCTTTGACAACTTGGAAATGAATTTTTTCAGAGAATCTATGTCAGGGCTTGCACCTCCTACCCCTATAAGCTTTGGGTGAAGTTATTCCAGATAGGATACATGCCATCCTAGGAAGTAAAATATCCTTCTAGAAAAATATTCGAACAAGGAAGCGATACATTTGAAAGACATGGGTAATAGAAGCTATCCTTTCAATAAAACCATAACAAACACTATCAACATAAGAAAAATCCCCCACTAACTCCATGTGACTTGAAAAGGTTAAGACATGATGGAAAAATTCTAATTGAATATCACTAGCATAAAATACGATGCACAATAATCTCCTTGGAATGTCATCCATAGTGGGTAAATAAAAATAACAAATTTTAATGTGAAACTATTAATCTTAAGCATTAAAAGATGAGAATAGAGAGAGAGAGAGAGATAAAATTCAAATCCACAAATTATGATTTATACCAGTTCTAATGTGTCCTATATACAATTCACCATGACTAGAAGATCAAAACATTTATCGGTTGTGCATTTGATTAAAACTTTGGGAATTGTGACAACTACAAAAATAGAAAAATGTCTTTTGAGAAATGAATATTTCCATAGTTATAATTTAACGTGTTGATAATTGATGATGGGGAATGGATGTAAGGAAGTTCATTTTATTGGGAGAATAACCATTCAATGTGAAGTAACTTGGAGCTTTATTATTGGATTTGATTTCTAATAAATGAAAGCACCCACAAAAATTTGACATTGGGAAAATAATATAACTGTGGAGCTTTCTTATTTGTTTTCGGTTCAGCGTGACTAAGAAAGGATATTTAGAGTATGACATGCACCTTTGTAAAATCCATACGTATGTGGTGTTTTTTTATTTGTTCACACTTCATAGTGAAACATACATGATAGAAAGATCATTTAATAGAAAACGGTCTATAAGAACCGTACATACATTGAGCCTTCTTATTATTTCTCCTTTCGCACTATGACATGGTTAGTATTATTTACAAAAGGAAAATAACATGCAAATCTATCAAATCTTGCCACATGGAATTAACAAGACTAAGAGGTGAAAAGATAGAAAAAATCAATAGAAATCAATTCCAAACGTATAAATTATTAAATGGTGGACTAGACTTCAATGTTGCAATGTTATACCACCATTTTAACATGAATTAGCAATATTTACATGAATCTTGAAAGGATTTCATGCTCAAGCACTTGGTATTTGAGCTATAGCCTATAACCGAGCTTTCAAAGTCTAAATTCAAGTGATCACAAGGTATAAGATACTATTATTAGTTTATGAGATTTAAATCTTTTTATTCTTATAGTTTCTCAAGTATTTTGCAGTTTATCATCAAAGGAAGGTTTCTAATCACTTTCTACTCAAACCAGCTCTTTGGAGACACCATTTTTGACAAACAAGTCATTGGCTTTGAGTATTATACAACCTTCAAAATGAAGGTAGAAGGAGCTAGTTTGATAGATGAGGATGGCGATGTACACCAGGATGAAAAATAGTTCATGGCCGATCTAGTGGACATTTGACAGAGTGGGATACATATTTTAGCTCAAAAAAAGAGGTAATGCATTTTATCGAATTTCTTTGGGGTATTTTTCTGATAATGTATGTTGTGATGAAGGAATTATAAAATCCAAATGGGAGAATGTAATTACTAATATAACTAAATAGGATTTTTCTACTTACTACTAACTCCCTAGATCTAATATGTAGTTCAATTAAAAAATAGTGAAACAATGGGGAAAAAGAAATAACCTTAAGACTATTCTTAAAGAATGGGAAAAGGCCCCGAATAGTTTCAAGTCCAAGGTCTCAATGACAAGATGAATATAAGATTTTTTAGACGTGGAATGAGAGTAGGAATGGCCATTATTTATAGATTTTTTAGAGTACAAGATAATGTGCATGTAAATCAAACATGGGTACCCCTACTATCCATGATCATCAATGTTGAAAAGACACCTAATATGGTTAGAGTTTTATATTTTAACCTTATGAACAATCTTCTGAGTGCTAAGAAGTTGGAGAAGAGGGAAATTTTCAATATGATGTCTTAATTTCTTGATACCATGTGTGGATTCTATAAATTTCATGGAGTCCCCAGTTTTTCATGACAAGACAATCATATAGTCCCCAAGGTCTTTAACAATATGAACATGTATAAGTATATGAAGAACATAGAGGTGATTTGTAATAACTACTACTCTATGATTTACAATGCTATACATGAAACCCCTATAACTAGCATAAGTCAAACAATCATCAATTCATTGATTTAATGATGAAATTTCTAGTATTTCCCAAAGTATGGTGATAATAGTAGAGGGGATTCTCACTATCCCTTTTAAACTACCCAAATATGTTTCAGACAAGCTAGCTGAGAAGGATATTTTATATCACTTTTTCCATGGCATCAATCATGTGGAAAAGGAACTAAAGAAGAAAAAGTCTACTTATCCTCCTCTTCCTTTCTTAGTAGGTTCATTGGTCTTGACTAACTGGAAAAATTACAAGAGAATGACATCCTACGTGACATCATTCCACTTACAACTAGAGTGACCTAATTCTACAAGCAAACTCCCGACATGACCACTTATAACTACAAACATTATCCCCACAAAGGTTACCTAGTTTATAAGGATGAGGTTAACGATAAAGTGGTGGCCATATATATGTGAAACATAAAAGTTACTTATACACTTATTGGGTAGTAGGCCATATTTGGTGGATTGGAAGTTAGGAAAGGAGGAGTAGAAGTATAAAGGGAAGATGAGGAAGAAGATTCAAATGAAGAAGGTACTAATTCAAGACAACTTCATAAGCTTCTTGTTTGTATGCCTCTTCCATCAAAAGGAAAATTTTTGTTGGGGATGGGTCTATGCGAAACATTTGCACTTATAGAATATCATATTAAAAACATGAAAATATGGATCTAACGATCCCCACAAAATATATAGCAGAGAAGTGTAACCAAGAATAATCCAAATCACACAAAAGTACAAACACATAACAAAACATGTACCATGGTTCACCCAATGTGGGATACATCCACTAAAGATAGAGATCTCATATATATAATATAAAATGAGATTAAAAACAAAATCTTATGCACAAGTATACATTTATCTCTACAAGAGTATCTACTCCTCCAAATCTCCAACTAGATCTACCTCAAGTACACTAAACCATGCCTCCATACAACCACCGTGTCTTCTCAATATCTCTAACCACATCTACCCGAATGCACTACAATCATGCCTCTCAAAACACCACTAGATCTCACATATCTAAAGCTACCCTACATAATTGATTGTGTAACCAAGTCATCATCTGATCTTTGTGAATCTACAAACAAGACCTCTATAAGTGTCTACCAATGTGCAATTGTAACCATCCACAAAGAAATAAGTCTCTCCATCATCTCTCGCATACACATGTGCAAACATGAAGACAACTTCCTCTATAATACTAGATTCCTATGGATCAATAATACATCATGATCTCATGGATCTGTAATATAAGATCTCAAAACATATGGATCTATAAGAATGAGTAATAACAAGATATCACAACAACTTGTGGATCTAACAAGAAGAAACACCAAGTTTGTTTTCATACTATGCAATCCATTACATGAGACTAAATAATACAAAGGAAATATAGTAGATGATAATACCATATTCTCACCAATAGTGTACCCGCACTTTCCTTCTATTAAAATTCTCTCTATGAAAGCTCCTCTCTTCATGTAATCTACTTTTTCTTTTTATTTTTCTTCTTCATCCTTTCAACCAAGGAATTTTCTCATCTAAAATTTTATTATTCCCAACCTATCTAACTTTAGTTTTCTAGCTTATATAATCCTAAACAAACTTAGGGCACAATATCCAAGTAATTACATCCTCAATATTTGCTTTAAAATAAAAGCTAGATAAAATCCCATGGGTTAAATAAAACATTCCATGCATGGGTAAGAAGTGTTGGTTACTACTCGACTAATTCCGGTCATTTCTGACCGATGTTGGTTGATAGATGACCAATTACAATCACTTCTTGATTGGTTTAGGTCACTTTGTAACCCAATCACTTTGTAATGCATGCTCTAGTGAAGCTATTTAGCTCCACAACCTAACAATCTCCCACTTGGAGATAAATTGTTGAACCACTATACCTATACCTGTACATCACCTTCTTAAGACCTATGACTCTCGCAAGGTGAGATGAATCACCTAGGTAATGTGGATGATGACTGACAGCCATACACACCAACACCCCCTTCATCGAGCCGAGGAAGAGGTCAAGGTAAGCGTAACGTATGTAAAAGAATACTCCCCTAAACAACTAAGAAAGATGTGTCAATGGGCCCGGTAACTAAAGACCCGATAAGGTGCCCATGTACAAACAACATATTTCTGGAAATACGAAGAGGAGAAGAAGGAGGACTATATAGCCGGAAGAAGATGGGCGGCTGCAGCAGACCTCACCCCAAGAAGAGACCGCAGTGAAGAAACTTCACCTCGGTGAAGGGCTTGGTGAAAATGTTGCAACCGATCAATTTATCGAACATATCTTTGTATATCGATGATGTTTTCATGTATCATCTCTCGTATAAAGTGCATATGAATCTCAATTTGCTTCACCACATGATGCTGAAGTGGATTTCAACAAATCGAGATAGTGCTCATGTTGTCACAAAGAGATAATGGTAGGCCACCGAAAGTGGATGCCAAACTCTGTCATAATACCCTATAACCAATCAACTTTTGTGGTAGTGTTAATCGCTTGCTCCTCTCGTATTACCTTCATCGATGATATGGCAATGGTGTTCTGTTTCTTGCTGGACCAACTGATAGGACCTGAACCAAGAGTGAAAATGTAGCCTGAGGTAGACTTCCGATGATCTAGATCACCGACCCAATCTGAGTCTGTAAATCCAACCAATTCAATCTCAGTCCCCCCTAAGTAATGAAGACCATATGTGTGCGTGCCATGAACATAGTGAAGGATCCACTTTTCTGCTTTTAAGTGCAGCTCATGAGGCTCCTACATAAATCTAGACATGATCCCGATGGCATATGATAGATCTGGCCGAGTGTGAGTAAGGTAGATCAAGCTTCCCACCAACTATTGATAAAGGGTACCGTCAACTAAGGGGGAAGAGCAATCAGAAACCAACTTAATCCCGGAAAGAAAAGGAGTAGGTGAGGACTTGCAATCGGACATGTGAAACCGAGCAAGCAAATCAAGAGAGTACTTAGGCTGCGAGATCATAATTCTTGAGTCAGATTGTGAAATCTGGATCCCAAGAAAGTAATGAAGCAATCCTAAGTCAGACATGGAGAACTTGTTGGCTAAGGAGATCTTCACAGAATCAATGATAGAGGAAGAGCTACCGGTGATCAACAAGTCATCAACATAGAGAACAAGAATAAGCATGGAGTCATCTGTGCGCGAATATACACATTTGGGTCACAGTTACACTGAGTGAACCCTGATGCAAGTAAAAAGGAGTCCATCTTGGCATACCAAGCCCGAGGGACTTGTTTAAGGCTGTAGAGAGACTTATTTAATTTTCAAATGAGGGATGGATCATGGACATAACCCGGAGGTTGTTCCATATAGATCTCCTCCTCTAGGTCCCTATGAAGGAAGTCACTCTTAACGTCCATTTGGTGGACTTCCCATCTCGTTAATGGCAAAGCGATGGAAAGGGTCATCAAATGGAATTCATCTTAACAACCGGAGAAAAGTTTTCTGAGTAATCAACCCCAGCTACATGGGAGAAACCCTTAGCTACAAGTCACACTTTATACTTCTTAACTTCTCCATCAGCTCCATACTTTGTTCAATATACCCACCTACGCCGAATGATTTTTCTTCCTTTTAGAAGAAGGGTAAGATCCTAAGTTTCATTCTTTATGAGTGAGGAATACTCCTCATCCATGGCGAGAATCCCGAAGCTTCCCGGAAAGATGGTGGATCAGAAGTAGAGGTGAAGAAGGAGTGAGGTCCAGTGAAGTCTGAGTGAGTACGTCTCTCATCCAAAGGATCTCTAACTAAATCTCTAGCACTCTATAAGGTTTTCCTGGCCCAAAGAGGTCCAGGATGGCTCGTGCTCCGAGTTGAAATATTCTTCACTTGAGTGAGAAGGGACATAGTCCTCATCATCACTATCGCCGAATCGGAAGACTCGTAAATTTGAGGATCGGGAGGAGCAGGGAGAGGTGGAACTCACTCAACAACATCATCATTTGAAGAGTCAAAATCTGAATCAGTGGGCAAAAGGACCTCAGTGGAAGTTGAAGTCAAGGATGAATCATCAAACTTCACACTCCTCTCAATATAAAGCTCAAGGGTGGTAGGGTTCAACAATCGATATCCCTTCACGCCATCAGGATACCCGACAAAGATACAAGGTTTGGATTGTGGATCCAATGCCTTGTTTCATTTTTGGGAATCCGAGCCATAGCCTTGGATCCAAAGACTCGAAAGTGCTCGACATCAGGCTTGTGTCCAAACCAGGCTTCAAAGGGTGTCATCCCTCTTACTACCTTATGTGGGACACAGTTCTGAATATAACAAGCACAATTCACTGCTTCAGCCCAATACTGTGGAGGAAGAGATTTCGAGTGAACCATACAAGTAGCCATCTCCTTTAAAGTTCGGTTCTTTCTTTCTGCAACTCCATTTTGGGAAGGGTTGTAAGAATGTACACTGCAAAGCAATCCCTCGAAGTGCATAAATCCTCAAACATGTTTCTCACATACTCGCCTCCATTGTCGGTTTGAAGAACCTTGATAGACCGTTCCGCTTGTTTCTCAGCAAGAGCCTTAAAGTTTTGAAAATTCTCAAAAATTCAGACTTAAGCTTAAGAAAATATACTCAAGTATAACGCGAAAAGTCATCAATGAAGGTTAGTATATATAGAGCTCTAAAGAAAAGAAGGAGACGGAAAAGGGCGAAATGTCACTATGAACAAGATTCAAGGGACGAATAGCTCTCTAGGATTTTCCCTTGTCAAATCTTTTTCAGTAGGTGCTTTAAAGGGTACAACCCTCACAAAGACCCTTAGAAAACTTAACTCGGGGTAGCCCATTGACCATTTCGTTTTGGCTCAATTGTTCAAGGTAACAATAATTTAGATGCCCAAAACGCTCATGCCATAACTTGCTAACCTCATTTGCATGAGTGAGCAAGGAATTGGGCGTCGAATTAGAAGAGAAGTGGGAAAAGGTATACAATCGTGAACAGTGATCTACCTTTCCCTCAGCCATAGTGCAGTCAGAGTTAAGCTCACGAATAATCACCGAGTTAGGACCAAATTCCACTCGCATTCCTTCACCAAGGTGGGTGATTTGGTAAACCGATAGGAGATTGGTAGAGAGATTGGGAACACTCAACACTTGGTTAAATGTTCCACCTTCAATCTCTACCGATCCACTACCGGAAACCGACACATGAGTGTCATCACCCAACATGATTTGGGACATGCCACATGGTTCAATGCTAGATAATTCAACCTCTGAAGAAGCCATGTGGTGCGAGGCACCGGAATCGATAATCCAAGTTGATGATGGAGTTGATCTAGCTACAAGGGCCTTACCTTTCTTCTTTTCATTTTTAGTCTCCTTTGCATTAGAAGACTCACCTTTCTAAGCATTTTGTTTAATGGATTTAGGAACACTTATTTTATTCTTCTCAAGTAAATGAGTTAAGTGATCAATTTGTTTCCAAAAACAATGTTGCTCGTCATGGCCAGAATTCTTACAATAGGAGCATTTATACTTTTCCTTCTTCGCTTTAGGCTCAGAAGTTGAAGTATGAGTGATGGGCTTAACTGGGGGTTGGTTGGTCTTGGTTTCTTTCTTAGGTTGGTCCTTATTTTCTTTCTTCTTTTCATTTTTCTTTCCCTTATTCACCACAAGGGCATGTGACTTGGATTTTAGAGTCCCCATTTGAATGATTTTGTCCTGTTCTTGAATGAGTTGGGACGAAAAACTGTCAAAGGAGGGCATAGTCCAAGTACTACCCAAGGAGGATTTTGTGGCGTGAAAAGTTGAAATGAAAACAAAGTATTTAGGACCTAGCTTAGAAAGAATCGACAAGATCAATTGAGATTCTTTCTTATCCACTTTACATTCCTTTAGAAGCATTCTAGTGCAGACAAATTTTGAGAAGAAGGCCTATAGGTTTTCAAAGTCACTAGGATTTAACCCTAGTAGTTCGTTCTCCAACTCATGCACTCTCATGTCATCTTGCTTCCCAAACATATCATCGAGTGTTTTCCACACTTGATCGGGTGTTGAGGAAGTTTCGATGTGGAAGAGAAAGTTGGGAGAGACGGACATACAGATAAGACCTAAGGCTTCATCACAACGGTTGAACCATTTAGATTTTTTGAGTTCATCAGTAGGTTTGGTCTCTAACCCCATGGTAACTCGGTATAACCCTTTACTTCACAAAACCAATATAATTTTAGATTTCCATTCGAAGAAATTAAAAGGTGTGAGCACTGGTACTTTAGAGATATCCATAATGAAGAGATAGAACCAAGGAATGTAGAAGGAAGGAGAGAGAAAGGAAACAACCACCCCAGAACAAAATTACACCCCCCAAGTTTGGCACTTTATAATTCAGTGCGTTGATTACAACTAGATGTGACTGTGTTCTCGAGAACCATTTTGTCACTCACCTTGAAATTAGCATAATAACGCGCAATGGTGGAGACAACAATCAAGGTTCGTAGGGCACAATAGATCGACACTGCAAGCAAGCACAGAAAGAGAGAAGCAAGAGGGGGAAGAAAGAGATTTGTGAGAAACAACATCTCATGTCACACGAAATAATCCCTTTGTCGTAAGACTATGGCGGATGCGCTCACAAGTCCACAAAAAGGAATAGAACAAAGCTCAAGAAAAAATGAGCTGAATTAAGCAATACAAAGACACCCCCAGAATGCGGCACTTTATAAAATTAGTGTGTTTACAAAACTAATGATCCCATCATCTAGAGTGCAAAAAAACATGCAACTTTGACTAAAGAAGTGCTCAAAACCGAGCAACGAGTCAAAAGTTATAGCAAAAACTAATTCCCGCAACTGATGAGAAAAAAGCCAATAAGCTTGCAAACGGATTAAAAAAGTGCCCTAAATGCATGCAAAAGGTGTCGTATGTATGCCCGTTGGAAATGACACAAAATTTGAGATAGGGTTTGTTTGTATTGCGAGGGGGATTAGCCACCTGCCAATCCCGGACCTCACCCTTCGTCTTCGGCACTCGACGAAAGGTTAATAAAACAAGCCAAAAAACTTACAATGCCAATAAAATGTAATGTTTTTACCTTATACCTTTTAAAAGTAATGAAACAACACGTTTTTTAGAAGAGTGATAAGGTAAAAAGAATGCAAACACGTTTTTTAAAGAAAAGTGAATAAAAAACGTATTTTTAGAGAGATATTACCTGGCAGCGGATGAGAAGGCCACGTGGGGATGAAAGGCAGGTAAAAATAGATAATGCAGTGACTGTCCACTATAAGAAAATGCCAAAACAGCCAAAAAATGCCAGCTGAAGGAGAAAACACCTTAACAGCCCAAAAAAATGCCTTAACAGTTCAAAAATGCCAGAACAACGAGCAAAAAATGCAGGAAAGGAGAGAAAAACGCCTTAGGATAGTTCAAAACGCCTGGAACAGTTGAAAATGCAGCCAGGGGATAGAAAAACACCTGGAACAGGTTTAAACGCTGGAACAAAGGAGAAAATGCAGCCAGGGGAGAAAAACACCTGAGGACAAAAAAATAATGCCTGGAAGGGAGAAAACACTCAGAAAGGCCCAAAAAATGGTTGGAACAGTTGAAAATGCTCAGAATAGAGGAAAAACGTGAGTAGTTTTGCAAAAACGTGAGAGACTAGGCAAAAACGTGAGAGGTTTTGCAAAAAACGTGAGTATTTTTGCAAAAAATGTGAGAGACTAGGCAAAAACGTGAGAGGTTTTCAGCAGGCTCGCAAAAACGTTTTGAGACCAGGCAGAGGTAACTTCGAGACAACAAGGAACCACAACAATGAGGAAAAATCTCGGAATAGTCTGAGTATACACCGGTGAAGAAAAAACAAAGATCCCAACCAGTAATCATAGGTCCATGCCAAAAATGAGCTCTTCTTTTACCCTGCAGCGCTGAATCTAAACACAACTAGCAAGAAACACACAAACAACCCAGAAACAATAGCCACAAAGATCTAGAAATATCCAAATATGAACTCAGCTGATAAGAAAACCAAACAAATACCTTAAATTGCAACTGTTGAAACCTCAATACGAGGTGAGAAATAATTCCAAAATGATAATCGAAAAAAACTTACACACGAGGAAATGAGAGGAAACCAGAAGTAATAAACAACTGAGAAACGAAGAGTGCACGTTTACCAAAACCAACACTGATACCATGAAAGAGGGATTCGCGAGAACCAATGTCGAAAAGCGATGCACCACAACAAAGTTGCACTCCGATGGTAATGTCAAGCCAACGCAATACGCAAGATTCAAAACAATGGAAAGAAGATTGCAAGTAAGAAGAATGGGTCTGCTCATACTCATAGATCGAAAAATAGGAAGTACAAATAGGGGTGCTATGTAACCCCCATGCCTAAACATGGAAAGAACTCAATGATGCCACTGATGCATATGACATTGATTGACGCATATGATGCCACTAGAAGAGGAGTTACAATTCCAAATAAGGAATGTAACTCCTATGACGCATTGACGCAAATGACAATGTCAGATTCTATGACAGAATCTAACACTTGTCATTTGACTTCCTAAGACCTATGACTCTCACAAGGCGAGATGACTCACCTAGGTGATGTGGATGATGACTGGACAGTCACACACACCAACAAATATATCCACATGTACAAACTCACCATGTACATTCATGCATATCTCCAGGCTCTCCAGAAGCTTCAAGTCTTCCCCGACTAAATCCAAAGTTGAATATGAATCTTGTGCTTATCAATGTCAAATAAAAAAAATCCATGCTAAACCATGCTACTAATACCAAGTGTAAATACCAACAAAATTGTCATTAACATACTCTGCAAAATCAACCAACATGAAAGTAAAACAAGGGCACCATTTAAAAATGGTAAATAATCATTGTTGTTAAACCTATGACAAAACAAACCAAAGTTTCCTAGCTGACCCTCGCCACTTTTTGACCAACCACGGTTACCAAAAGATCGACCATGGTTAACCCTAACTAACACCGGTCTCTGTAACTAGCATAGTTTCTCCTTTTTCACCCTTCAAACTCTGAAACATTTCTCTATCTTACAAAACTAGTTGAATTGATTACCAAATGACTTCACTAAGGAATATCTAGGCACAAAAAAAACACTAGAAGTGACATCACAAAGGAATAAAATAAAAATACCTACAAATCCATGACTTCCCTCCAAAACATGCCCTCCAATTACTCTAAATAGTAGAAATATTCTCTCACTCCACATGTGCATCATGTATCCAATCCTACAATGCCAAAAACCATGGATTTCTCCCACTCGAACACGAAATCCTCAACATTTCGTCTAACAAAAATCTCAACAACTAATATGTAAGTGAGAAATAAAACCGGATGAAAGAACTATAAAATTTATTCCCTCTCTTCTTTGAGAATACTACTACATCATATAAGTCCGGAATTCTTGTGTATTAGGTGAATCACATTCTTTCCATATGTTTGTACTTAACATATCTCATTATACGTAACTATGTCTAATCATGAATTTTCATTGAGCATCTCATCCTTAGACTAGAAACCCTAGTCCTCAATATTCCACACAACCAAGAAAATAAAGTCAAACAACACCAAAAAACCATGGTGTAAATCTATGCACACTATCCAAACTTAATATTAGTAGCTCTAAATGAAAAAAATAAAACATGAATCATATAGAGATACTCCGACTAAAAGTCTCAATGGACTAACCGATTTAACTCCTCTTTCGATCCAAACCATGAAGATGTCTACTACACCATCTCGCCATGTACACTCAGTGCAAGAAACTCGATCCTCCAAACCATGACAAAAACCATCTTCCCTATCCTCCCGCAATAATCCCGTATGGATAAGTTTCCACCGACACCTACCACAAGAATCTCCTAGCCAACCATGGCTAGCTAAACGATATTGATTTCTTTATGACTGACCTCGGTTCGAGAGGCCAATGTTGATGTTATTGAAACAAACCCAAAGTGCCACACAATTTGGCATATAACATCACACCAGTGCCTACTTCAACCAAAGTTGATAGTTGAGTTTGAGCCATCATTTAAAGAAGCATCCAAATCGTAAAAAACCACTACAACAATAAACCATGCAATAAATTGCATTAAGGTGATATACCTCACCTTACCAAAGACTAAGATACTAAACCATATCTTCAACTGAAGAACTTTTCTCTACGAAAGAAGCCTTGTATTAGTTACGTGATACAACCTCTCTATATGATCCCGTGTATCTAAATACACCAGGATGCATACCTTCTCATTTTATTTTTCTATATCTGCAATCCTAAACCACGCATATACACTTAAACCATACACTACAAAACAAAGATAAAACCATACCTTAATAAATAGATTTGTAATCGAGTACCATGCTTGTGCCTTTAAGAACCGGGGACACTGCAGATTCAAGATACATTCCATGCATCTCTCCATTTTTTAGATATATGATTTTCGTGTAAAACTAGGTTGCCCTCAGACCGACCACGGTCACCCCAGTAACCGACCATGATCACCCTGTTGATGGCAGTTTCCACTTAACTGATGCTATTCACTATAATTTCCAACAACCTTACTCTTCCAACTCCCACTTTAGATTTAATCTCTTCTTGCGATTTTCACTTCAGGAAAAACAAACCCTTCTCTCATGCATGGCAGTAATAACTGCTAACAAAACCATGAAGCAAATTATTACTTTGAAATAACCAAGTTCGATACAACTTGTTAGGGATGGGTCTATGCGGAAACATTTGGAACTATAGAATATCAAATCCAAAACATGTAAATATGGATCTAATAATTCCCACAAAATCTACAAAACGGTGGAAGTGTAAACAAAATAATCCAAATCACACAAAATTACACACACATAACACAACATGTACCATGGTTCACCCAATGTGGGCTACATCCACCAAAGATAGAGATCTCATATATATAATATAACAAGATATTAAAAAACAACTCTTCTGCACAAGAGTACATGTATCTCTACAAGAGTATCTCCTCCTCTAGATCTCTAACCAAATCAAATTGAGTGCACTACAGCCATACCTATGAAACACCACTAGATATCACATATACCGAAGCTACCCTGCATCTTTCACTAGGTAACCAAGATCTCATTGTAGTGTGAATATGCAAACAAGACCTCTAGAAGGGTCTACTAATGTAAAATTGTAACCATGCACCAAGAAATAAGTCTCTCCATCATCACTACATCAACATGTGCAAACATGAAGAGAAATTCCTCTACAATAATATATTCCTATGGATCAACAATAAAACATGATCTCATGGATTTGTAATACAAGATATCACAACATATGGATCTACAAGAATGAGTAACAATAAGATCTCACAATAACTCGTGGATCTAACAAGAAGAAACACTAAGTGATTTTCATACTATGCAATCCATTACATGAGACTAAATAATACGAAGGAAATATGATAGATGATAATACCATATTCTCACCAATAGTGTACCTACACTTTCCTTTTGTTCATCTTCTCTTTGTGGAACTCCTATCTCTATGCAATCTACTTTTTCTTTTTCTTCTTCTTCTTCATCCTTTCAACCAAGGATTATTCTCTTCTTAACTATTCTTATTCCCAACATATCTAACCGTATTTCTCAAGCTCCTGAAAAAACTTAGGGCACAATAGCCATCCAATTACATGTTTTATATTTACTTTAAAAAAATTAATATAAAATCCCATGGCTTAGATAAAACATTCCACGCACAGAGTTACCAATGCTGGTCTTTTCTCGACCGATGTCGATCAACTTTGCCGACCGATGTCATTCACCGCTTGACCAATGCTAGACACTTTCTAACCCATTATGGTTGATAATCGATCGATGCTGGTCACTTCTTGACCAATGCCGATCACCGTGTTACCAAATCACTTTGTAATACATGCTCCGGTGAAGCTATTTAGCTCCATAACCTAGCAATTTGTTCCTTCTCATTCTTATCCTTATGAAAGCATACAAATGAAAATCCTTGTAAGGTGTATTGAGACAATTAAAATTCCACACAAGACACAAGAAACAAGTCCTAATATTAGTATTTCTTTGGTCAATAATGTTGCAATTTAACCTCCTATGTTTCTTCCTTTTCTTTCTACTTATTCAGTTCCTACTTCGATAGGGATGGATTCTTCTTCTTCTATTCCAATTCCATCTTCCATAGGACCTTCCATTAGTAGTAATCTCATTTCTACTCGATATTATTTTGAAGATGAAGAAACAGAAATCATGGAATATTGGATCCTACTGGTTATCAAACTTATCCTCTCTATTCCCTTATTTCTACTACTATTATTTATCTTTATCTCCTTGCTTTTATTCTTATGCCTTCTTGTTCACATGCTTCTTCTCGTTCTGTTTCATCACTAATGGATGTATAATTGTCTCACCAAGTTTTTGAACTCACTTCTTCCAAGCCTATTGTCCATATCTTTGTAATAGTATATCAAATACAATGACTACATCTCCAAGAACATTTTCTCCTACTTCTCTAAAATATTCTTCCACTCTTCATACTATTCTATTTTCTTCAGCTCCAACCTCATATGGAAGTATTATTAGAAGACCTTTCAAGGCTAATATGAAGGAACCAATGCAACCTTATCCTTCCTTTCTTGACCTTCCTTCAATTTATCCCCAATCTAGTCGATCTCTTCATCCACCTTTTCTTCCTTCTAACAAACCATATATTTCCTTAAACTTCTTATCAGGCATGCATGTGCCACTCCTTCCAATTCCATCTTTCATTCCCATTTCTTCTTTCCAAGACCCTATGGTCTTGTTATCTCAATTTCCCCCGACATAATTGATAAAACACGACCCTACATAGAAGGATATCTAAGGGGATGCTTTGTCCTACGAACTCACACTCAAATTAAATGCAGACATAGATAGGTGGGCTCTATAATGAACGATCAAGGTCGCGAAGGATAAAAAATGTGAAAGGAGGCCAAAGGCTCTCTAGAGGGAAATATGGAAAGGGTCAAAGATTTTAGAATTCACATACGATTCAGAGCGGGCCCAAATCAGCTAAGTATGGAAGAGATGGAAGAATCTTCCATGTGCCTCATCAGCGCATCTCCAAGGGTTAAGCCCAAAAGGTAGTCCCCAAACAAGCAAAAACTCAACGCATTTAGAGCCCCAAAAGTTACACCAAATGTTAAAAAGTCTACGAACTAATGAAAGATGCCACGTGTCTCTTCTGTGCATCATTAAAGGTAAATCACAAAGCGGAGACTCAAATGAGCGTGAGGCTTCCACATGTCTAGGGTTCGAGAAAGGCATTGGCCCGAATCAACTAAGTATCATAGACTCACAGAAGGAGCCATGTGTCAGCTCGACGCATCTTCAAAGGTAAATCTGAAAATGGGGAAGAGACAACGGAAGGTGCCACATGTTGACTTGGTGTAACTTCAAATATCAACTCTGAAGGTGGTCCCCACAACCAGCACAAACCCACCATGTGGTTAGAGCCCGAAGATGGAAGTAGACAAAATTGGCTAAGTATAAGAGGGGGTGCGGAAGCCCCACGTGTCTCAATGGCACAACTTTAAAGAAACGATCAAGTGCGGAGACTCAAACAAGCACCAAGCCTCCACGTGTCTAGGGTCCAAAATATTCAAATAGGGGACAGAGCATGCCCGAATTGGGTAAGTATAGAGAGTAAAAAAATGGCACCACTTTTCACATCAATGTAACTTCAAAGGCATGGCCCAAATCATAAACTCAAATAAGCATGAGGCTTCCATATGTCCCAAGTCCAAAATGAGGGCAAAGATGTCTATTTAATCGACTAAGTATAGAAAGGTTAGCAAAACTCTCCATGTGCCTCGTATGTGCAACTTCAAAGGTAAGATTTGGGGAAGGTCCTAAATATGCACTAAGCCCGCATGTGTCCGAGGTCGATGTATGGCCCCACCAAATGAAAGGGACTTAGCCAAAACACAACGGAACAAAGCAAATCCACGGAAAGAGCCACGTGTCTCTTTGGCGTAACTTCAAAATTAAAATAAAAAAGAAGTCCCCAAATGCGCACTAGCTCTACACGTGGCCATGTTTCAACTCATGTGGGAAGGTTGGTTGAAGGAAGAAATTTTGAACTTTTTGGATTTTGTTTTGAAAAGGCATAGAGTATGAAAATAAGCCGCACCTTCATCGACGCCCAAAAAAGCTACATGTCAGGCCTAACTTACATGTGCCAAGGTGGGCCTTGGAGTAATTCTTTTCCAAACATGGGTGGTGGGCATTGGGAAGACTTTTCACCCAAGTCTAAAATGTGGGATTTGGCGGGCCCGAGGATGACAAATGAAAAATAAGAAGGTTGCGGGCTGGTGGGGTTGTGGGATACTTTTTCACTTTTGTGACGTTTGTGTAAAAGGCACAATTTAATTTTCTGGCCCATGTAGGATTTTGGGAAAAAGTGAATTTCAGGCTATGCGGGGAATTTTTACAATTCAGTAATTTTGTGCACAAAGTGCAAAGTGAATTTTGGGCTTATGGACCCATTCTGCAAAACTAGTTTTTTCACCATTTTTGTACATATCTGATTCAAGCATTCAAATGGATATATCTTTCTATCCAGTGCTTGAAATTCAACAAATTTGGTACCATTGAATAGCTCTTGACCTCGTCTATGCCATGGAAATTGAAACTTTAATTTTGACGAGGTTAGGTGGGTGGAAAATGGGAAAATGTCTTCATTCCATTAATATACAATCTGATTGCTTCAACAACCAAATCATATTTGATTTGATCCATCATTCTTCGGCATGCCAAACAGACATAGAGAGGTGGACTTAACAGATTGTGGGTGGATTTCTAGGGCATTGATGGCTGGTAGTTGAGCTCCAAATCAGGTTTCCCACCTCTTTTCTTCTCCTCTCTTCGTTGCATCTATAAAGGTAAGAGCTTGGCTCATTGTAAAGGGTTGGACATTTTTGTTTTGCGCCCTCCCTTCTCCTCTAGTCTGCAGATAAATTTATGGAGTTCAAACCTTCTATTGAGACTATAATGAATTTTTTTCCTCTTGTTCATTGTAATTCTCTATATCAATTTGTGAAGCAATAATACATGTTTGTGGATGATTTTAACCCTCTCTTGTGTTCATTTCCTTTATCTGATATTTCATTACAATATTGGTTATTTGTGCATGGTAGTTATATTACATTTTAATGGTCTTGTGTTTGATAGCAAAGCCGGTGTTCAACATTCCTTTGGTGCATCACCTCGTTAGTTTAGGTTTAATTTCTTGCATCTTCTTAACCTTGTCTCCTTGGCAAGTTAGAATAGATTTTAGAATAGATCCTCTGTAAATTTTATGTGTGCACCTGAACAGAGGAATAAGAACTAGCCTTCTCTTGTAAATATCTTCCTCGGGTAGATATAGACAAAGAAGAAGATGGAAATCAAAGAAACTCGAGCTGATTTTTATTGTGTCACCAACAGCAAAAGGCACAGTAAGAGGCGCACGACCGAAGGTGTCAACACAAAAATAGATGTGCCCTTGGCACAGGTAAGAGGCGCACGTCAGAAGGTGTCGACACGAAAATGGATGCACCCTTGGCGCAGGTAAGAGGCGCACGACAGAAGGTGTCGACACGAAAATGGATGCACCCTTGGCACAAGTAAGAGGTAAAACGAGAAGGTGTCGACATGAAAATGGATGTGCCCTTGGCATAGGTAAGAGGCACACACGGCGAAGGTGTCAAAATGAAAATGGATGCGCCCTTGGCACAGGTAAGAGGTGCACGACAGAAGGTGTCGACATGAAAATGGATGCACCCTTGGCGCAGGTAGGAGAGTGTCGACATGGCAGAAGTCACACCTTGGCACACGTAAGGGTATGTCGACATGAATATGGATGCACCTATGGTGCACCTTCAGGAGGCGCAACATTCTGAGCGCTGACAGGAAGCAGACCCTGACCCAGATATTCAGACGGCCATAACTTTTCACAGGGAGCTCGGATTCACGCAAGGTTGGACTTTTTGGAAATCTTACGAGGTCCTTTGTCCAAATACGACTGGATATATTTAATTGGGTGGGAAAAAGTTCTTAAAAATGCAAAATACAGTTTTCCACTTTTTAAGTTTGCTAGGGTTCTCACCTACCACCATAATGAGATAAATTAAATGCAACCTAGAGGTGGTTGGGGTAGATTTGGATTTCCTCTCTCTTCCCTCTCTCATTCTTCCTATAAATTGTAAGGAGGGGATTCTTTCTAAAGGTTGGACATTATTTTTTGCCCCTCCCTTCTTCTCTTTGGCAAGTGAATTTGTGGAGTTCAAACCTCCCATTAAAAACTGTAATGCAACTTTGCCTCTTGGCATTTTGTAGTGTGTTGTATCAATATTTGGAGCAAATAATGCATGTCTGTGGATGATTCTCAACCCTCTCTGTGTTCATTTTCATCCTCTTGATCTTTCACCGTGAATCAAGTTATCTCGTGCATGATCTTGCATTGCATTTTTATGGTGTGTTTATTGGCAAGACAGGTGTTCTTCATTCCTCGGTGCATCACCTTTGTAGTTTAGGTTTTATTTTATGCATCTTCTTACCCTGTCTCCTTGGAAAGTTAGTTTAGGTTTTGATTAAACCCTCTACATTTTTACGTGTGCATCTGAATAGAGGAATAGGAACCGGCCTTTATCCGGAGACCTTTTCCGTTTTCACAAGGTCCCACACTTGGGAAAAGCTCCATGTTATGCAATCGCACTGAGAGTCTCAACCCATCATGTTGTAGACACTGGGGTGCTGCGATTCATCATCACCGATTTTGGCATGCCCAGTGGGACCAAGAGGTCATTCCACAGGATTTGAAGGAATTTTCAAGAAATTCAGACTTAAAAAATTACAAGTTTTACAATTTCATATTTTCACCTTCCAGGCTAAACTTTGAAATCAATTTTCAAGGACTTAACTTGCTCAAAACAAGTCAAAATTTCACCAGTTGATAGATCGGGGATAATCTTCAAAAGGGTATTCTTAGTTTTTTGAAATTTTTATTTTCAAAATTTCATGGTTTTTGGTATTTCAGATTTCAGGATTTCAGAAGTCTGGCATTTTTGGGTTTTCAGACTGTCATTCCAAATCAAATTCCAAACCCTAAATTCTCAAAAATATAGGTCTTTCAAAATTTTGAGTTTAAATTTTGTCAAGTTTGGTGTGTAACTTGGCGAATCTAGCCTTTTGAGGCTCACTTTCTAACACATCTGGTGACTCCGAAGGGGATAGAATTCAGTGGTGTAGCAGCAAAAGTTGCCCAGGCATATGAGAAGAATTCAAACCAAGTCTGATACTTGAGAAGAGGGGTTATTTTTCCACTTGCAACTATCACCAGGTAGAGGAAGGAGAGGAAGAAGACCACAAAGGTCACCATCTCCACCTAACCGGACTTTGTCTACACCTCCACCTGGTAGACCTTTTCTTGCATCAACCAGAGTCCTTAGGCCAATCATAATGGCACATCTACCACCAAATCCCTTTTTCAATTTCACTGGCAGCAGTCCACTTGCCCTCAATGCACAGAATCCAGTTCCAATTGCAGCATTGAAGAACATTCCATTTTTCACTGGAGAAAATCATACTACTCCTGGTGATCATGTCAAAGACATTGCTAATGTTTGTGCAATCCACGAGATAAATGAAATGGATGTTGCTGTCAAATTGCTGGCATCTTCATTCAAAGGGAAGGCATTGCAATGGTTTAGGAGCCTTGGAGCCGGTTCTATCACAAATTGGAATCAGTTATGCATAGCTCTCAATGAGCAGTTCGGAGAAAAGGGAGACAATTTGTCTCTACTAGAACAATTGAAAACTATCAAGAGAGCTCCCAATGAGCAGCTGACTAACTTCAAATTCAGACTTCAAAGGTCTTGGGATAGGATTCCAGTGGCTGTTAGGCCAACAGCTGAAGGTGCTTTTCTATACTATCTTAAGGCTTTAAATTCTGATATTTCTATGTTAATTCAATCTATGGGAGGATCAACCTTACCTGCCGCTTATAGCATTGCCATTAGGGCTGAAAACTATCTTATTCAAGTTGGTAAGCTGGCTCCTAGGCCTCCCATGCCCTTGTATCCAAACTTAGAAAATCCAAGCACTAGTCAAGCACCCACTTTGGCTCCTTTTCCCACTGCTAGAAATCAAAGTTCAAATGAAACTTCTACTTCATCCTCTAGTGCTTCAAATGAACTCCAGGAGGTTATGAAACAATTGCAGAACCTTGGAAATGAGCTGGTGACTATCAAAAGATAGCAAGCTCAAAGTGCTAGACCATATCAGCCTCAAGCGCAATACTAGGCTAGGCCCCCATACCAACAAAATACGTCACTATATTAGGCTGAAAATCAAAATCAAAGCCAAGTAAGGCCTCCCGCTAATAGACCATTTCAGCCCTATAACCCCAATGTTGCATCTTCTTCTAAAGCATTAGTGCCAGTCCAAAACAACATAGCTCAAGAGTATGATTGGTGTTTCCCATGCAATGAACCTCACAACCAATCTATGTGCTTTAATGGTGCTTTGAACCAAGCCTTGATGGTGAAAAATACTAGCGTTGAGGGTGAAGTGAGTCAAGAAACAAATCAGCAACAAGGGACATCTCAACAAAACATAGCTACAAATGATACCACACTTGCGAATTGGCAAGCTGAGAATTTTGTGGCATGAATCAAACAATTTCTCAGAGTGTAGCAGCTAACACAAGATCAAAGAAAAGGAATATTGGTGAAGGGAAGTCATTGGCTCAAGTGATCTACAACCTTCCATCACTCCACAAGTTGTCGATAAGCAAAATGCAGCTCCAAACATGTAAGGACAGCCCAAACCACCTTCTAAACCAACTCAAATGCTAGTTGTTTCCCCATGTGCAAGAAAGGAATGTATAGGCCAAAGGACAACAAAGAGATCTTTCATCCCCATTTAGCATCATTGATCAAATGAAGAAGAAAAATGTGAATATATCAATGTGGGAATCTTTATCCATCCTAGGCCAAAGAGATCTTCTACAAGCTGCCATGAAGAATTGGTCAACTTCAAATCAGCAGGTCCATATGCGAGAGAATGTCCTCACAAATGTTGCTCATCCTAAAGGGAATCATGGAGGACAACAAGGTAAAGTTTTGAAACACCCTCCATTCTATGTTTCATTAATCATTGGGGATAAATTAGTACACAATTGCATGATTGATTCTGGGGCAAGTAGTTCTGTCATGCCCAAACAAATAGCTGATCAGCTGGGTCTCCAATATGAAGTCATATCAAATGGGGTAGTGCAATTGGATGGGACAACAAGTAGAAACTGTGGGAGTAATTAAAGGTTTGAATCTTACCTTGCATACATGTTCCAACGTTGCCATTTTACAAGATGTGTCGTGATGATTTTCCACCACTCTTTTCCCTATGCTTATCAAGGGATTTCATAGCCAAAATTGGAGGCTACTTATCTGCTGATTGGTCACACATGTTGTTGAGAACAAGATATGGTACTAAGGTCAAAATCATATCTGAACCGATTGTAAACTTTCATATTGAGCCCCATATTCCAAGCCAAATCAATGCCAATTGCTCAACATTTGATCAAGAAGATTATCAAAGCACGATGAAGTCGACACCAAAGTTGGAAGCATCCCGATTTAACTCTTAACGAATGGGCAAGAAAGGTACATGCTTTTGATCCCTACCAAGAAGTAGAAGAATCTGAGCTAGGAGTCTATTGCATACATGAAGAAAACTAGCCTATTCCTAGCATCACCAAACCAAACCATAAGGATGACAATGAGGTATGGAAATTATTTTTCGATGGATCAAGGAGTAGGCAAGGTGCAGGAGGAGGATCTATGCTTGTTTCACCTCAAGGCATCAAATATTATTCATATTTTTGTTTCCAGTTTTCTTGTTCAAACAACATAGCTTAATATGAGGCCTTGATTCATGGACTTCATTGGGTTAGGAAAAAGGGCATAAAGAACTTGCAAGTGTTTGGGGATAGCAAGCTGATCGTCAATTAAGTCAGGGGACAACATGCTACAAAGAATGAACTGCTAAAGAACTACAAGAACAGGGTATGGGACCTCATTGAGGATTTTGAAGCTTTCAACATCGTGTCCATACCTAGGAAGACAAATGAAGCTGCAGATAGGCTCGTATTTGTTAGAGAAATGTTTGATGTGGTTGACAAAATCAAAAGGGAAAAAAAAACAGCCACATATACATGTGATTGTGAGGCTAGCAGTTCTAGATAATAACACAAGCTGGCAGAGTGTTTGAGAACGATCAATAGATTGTCAATTTCTTACAAGAAGAGGCTGAATTCTCACCTAGGAATGAAGACAGATTAGAGCAGCAGTATGGGGATCAAGTAGTGCAGCTGCGGACAAACAAGCTTCCCAAGGGTTTAGTAACATTGGAGTCTATCTTCAACCCTAACGACTAGTTCCATAAGGAAAAGGCTAACATATAGGTCAAGAGAGAAGATTCAGAGCCAATTAGGTTGGGAAGGAAAAACACTTCAAATTGGCAAAGTGGCCACTGCACAGGAGAAATCAAATTTCATACAACTTTGCCAAGAATTTCCAGATGCCTTTTCTTGGAGCTATGAAGACTTAAGAGGTTTCAATCCGAAGTTGGCACAACATACCATAGAATTGGATCCAAATGCTAAACCCATCAGGCAGAAGCAGAGACCAGTCAACCCTCACATTGAGCCTCTAATGAAGAAAGAGTTAAACAAGCTAATAGAGGCAAGCATTATATTCCCGATCAAGCACTCAAGCTAGGTTGCAAACTTGGTTCCAGTCAGGAAGAAGAGTGGAGAAATCAGGTTGTGTGTGGATTTCGAGACCTCAACAGGGCATCTCTCAAAGACCATTACCCACTTCCTTCAATGGAACAAATATTTCAAGTGGTATCCGGTTCAGAGAGATTCTCTCTCTTAGATGGCTACTCAGGGTATAATCAGGTAATGGTGAAGGATGATGACCAGTTCAAGATAGCTTTCACCACCAAATGGGGCACATACGCCTATAAGAAGATGCCATTTGGCCTATCAAATCTTTGGAGCCACTTTCCAAAGGGCAATGGATATGGAATTCAAGGGGTTAATCAATAAAATAGTTCTGATATATCTTGATGACATCACTATATTCTCCAAAAATGTAGTGGATCACCTTTTTCATTTGAGGAAAGTATTTCAGAGGTGTAGAAAATTAGGGGTATCATTGAATCCCAAAAAATGCATATTCTTGGCTCACGAGGGAAAACTTCTAGGCCATATTGTTTTAAAGGAGGGATTGATGATTGATCTTGAAAGAGTTGAAGAAATTTGAGTGTTGCCATTGCCAAGTCATAAGAAGGCTCTTCAAAGCTTCTTGGGAAGGATCAATTTTGTCCGCAGGTTTGTTCCAAACTTTGCAGCTCTCGCAAAGCCAATAACACTGATGTTGAAGAAGAACATGGCATTTAAGTGGACAGCTGAAGGCAAGGCAAGTTTTGAGGCAATAAAAGAGGCTATATCTCAAGCTCCGACTCTCATCAATCTAGACTTCTCCAAGGATTTCATGTTATATGCCTTTGGTGGTGGAGACACAATTTCTACAATCCTGGCACAACAAAACAAAGAAGGATTAGAACAACCAGTTGCTTTCTTCAGTCAAGGCTTAGAGGAATACGAAACTAGGTACTCTTTCATTGAAATGCATGTACTTGCAGTGATCAGGAGTTTAAGGAAATTCAAGCACCTAGTCTCAAACAATAAGATCCAATTATTGGTCTCTCATGCGGGAGTCAAGGACTTCCTTCTAAAAAAGGATTTGAATGAGAAATGTGCAGATGGATAACTCGTGTCATGGAATATGACATTGAGATCAAGGTCACCAAACTAGTATGTGGGAAGGGACTATGTGAACAACTAGCCTTGAGTCAACAAGTTGAAGCAGGTGATGAAAAAGAGACTATCTTGGTATTACAGGGTGGTCAAGAACAGGAAAATGATGATGTGCCTACTCCTTGTTGGACTCAGAGTATGATAAACTTCCTACAGATAGGCCTATGCCCTCTAGAAATGAGCAAAGAAAAGAGGAGATACTTCAGATTACAAGCCATTCAATATGTGCTTGTTGATGGTGTTTTGTTTAAAAAGGACATCAATGGAGTTTTATTGAGGTGCATTGGGACGGGTCAAATTGAGAGGGTGTTACAAGATTTTCATGATGGAGATTCTGGAGGACATTTCGCCCCACGAGTAATAGCTCTCAAGATAATGAAGGTAGGATATTATTGGCCGACAGTGTTCAGTGACTACTATACATGGATAAGAAAGTGCAAGAAATGTGCACTCTTCACAGGAAAAGAAAGACTAGCAGCACTTCCATTGCACCCAATTTTGGTTGACCAACCATTTATGCAATGGAGATTGGAATTCATTGGGGTCATAAATCCTAACTCAAGCCAAGGCCACAAGTGGATTCTCACGGCAACAGACTATTTCACCAAGTGGACCGAAGCAATAACGCTCAAAGAAGCAAATGAGTCTAACATACTAGACTTTTATGAAGGAATAGTGACGGAGTTGGTGTGCCAGCCACTATCATATCAGACAATGCATTAGCATTCATAGGTTCCAAGATTATAGAATGGGTTATCAAGAATGGAATTTATTTGAGCACCTCTTCAAATTATTACCCGCAGGGAAATGGACAGGCAGAGTCCATGAACAAGAATTTGCTAAGGATCATCAGAAGGACTCTGGATGAAAACCAAAGGACATGGCATACCAAGCTAAAATCAGCATTATGGGCTGATAGGATAACACCAAAGAGGTCTACATGTAGTTCTCCCTACAAATTGGTCTATGGGAAAGAGCGTGTGCCTATATCGAATTGCCGGACATTGGAGCTCATGAAGCGATTGGAGTTGTGCGAGTTCAAACCAATGGAAACCAGGTATGCGAGAGTTGATAAAATTTAAATAAATAAGAGAACATGTAGTTCGATGATTGAAAAGGATCAGGCCTTAGTAAAAATATGGTTTGATAAGAAGGCAAGAGAAAAGACCTTCCAGGAAGGGGACCTAGTTCTGAAATGGGATGCAGATCGGGAAAAACCAGGAAGGCATTCCAAGTTTGATGCCATTTGGAGTGGCCCCTACATGGTCACAAGATGTAAAAGTAGTAATGCCTTCCAATTGTCTACATTGGATGGAGAAGAACTCCCAATTCCGGTTAACAGAATCTATCTTAAACATTGCTACTAAAAGGAAAAGGTTTACCCTTGTAAATATTAGATTAGTTTTCAATTCCTCTAAGTGCATATGCACATCGTCTTGTTGTATTCAGGTTTCAATTTCCCTAAGTGCTCCAAAGATAGGTTTTGTTGCTCTTAGGTTGAATTTCTATAGTTCAGCATGCTCTTGGAGAAGGAGTTGCAGTATCAGGCTCGAGATCAGAGATCAAGTTGGTTTCAAGTTATTGCTTATGACTCCATGCCCAATGGATTGCTAAAAGGCCACTGATCTTCTACCTAGCAGGTAGGTGATCCTGTTGAGTCACCAAATTGTTGTAAATATCTTCCCTCGGGTAGATATAGACAAGCAGAAGAATATGGAAATCAAAGAAACTCAGAGCCCAATTTTTATTGTGTCACCAATAGTCGGCGCAGGTAAGAGGCGCACGACAGAAGGTGTCGACACAAAAATGGATGCGCCCTTGGCGCAGGTAAGAGGCGCATGATAGAAGGTGTCGCAACGAAAATGGATGCACCCTTGGCGCGCAGTAAGAGCGCCACGGACGAAGGTGTCGACATGAAATGGATGCGCCTTGGCGCAGTAAGAGGCGGATGACAGAAGGTGTCGACACAAAATGGATGCACCCTTGGTGTAGGTAAGAGGCACACGATAGAAGGTGTCGACATGAAAATGGATGCGCCCTTGGCGTAGGTAAGAGGCACACGACAGAAGGTGTCAACACGAAAATGGATGCGCCCTTGGCACAGGTAAGAGGTGCACGACAGAAGGTGTCGACATGAAAATGGATGCACCCTTGGCGTAGGTAAGAGGCGCACGATAGAAGGTGTCAACACGAAAATGGATGCACCCTTGGCATAGGTAAGAGGCGCATGATAGAAGGTGTCAACACGAAAATGGATGCGCCCTTGGTGCAGGTAAGAGGCACATGACAGAAGGTGTCGACACAAAAATGGATGCGCCCTTGGCACAGGTAAGAGGCACACGACAGAAGGTGTCGACACGAAAATGGATGTGCCCTTGGCGCAGGTAAGAGGCGCATGACAGAAGGTGTCGACACAAAAATGGATGTGCCCTTAGCGCAGGTAAGAGGCACACGACAAAAGGTTTCGACACAAAAATGGATGTGCCCTTGGCATGTAAGAGGCACACGGCGACAGAAGGTGTCGACACGAAAATGGATGCGCCCTTGGCACGGGTAAGAGGCGCATGAGAAGGTGCCGACACAAAAATGGATGCGCCCTTGTCACAGTGTAAGAGGCGCATGACGTAAGATGTCGACATGAAAATGGATGTGCCCTTGAGTGCAGTAAGAGGCACACGGCAGAAGGTGTTGACACAAAAATGGATGCACCCTTGGCGCGCAGGTAAGAGGCTCACAATGAAGGTGTCGACACAAAAATGGATGAGCCCTTGGCACAGGTAAGAGGCGCACGACGAAGGTGTTGACACAAAAATGGATGCGCCCTTGACACAGGTAAGAGGTGCATAACAGAAGGTGTTGACAAAAAAATGTATGTGCCCTTGGCACAGGTAAGAGGCACATGACAAAAGGTGTCGACACGAAAATGGATGTGCCCATGGCGCATGTAAGAGGCGCATGATAGAAGGTGTCGACACGAAAATGGATGCACCCTTAGCGCAGTAGGAGAGTGTCGACATGGAAAAATTAATGGCTTAGCGTACGTAAGGGTATGTTGACATGAATATGGATGCGCCTATGGTGCACCTTCAAGAGGCACAACATTCGAGTGCCTTGGACAGAAGCAAACCCATACCCAGATATTCAGATGACCATAAATTTTCAAAGGGAGCTCGAATTCATGCAAGGTTGGACTTTTTGGAAAGATTAGGAGGTCCTTTGTCCAAATATGACTTGATATATTTAATTGGGTGGGAACAAGTTCTTTAAAATTCAAAATACAGTTTGCCACTTTTTAAGTTTTCTAGGGTTCTCACCTACCACCATAATGAGATAAATTAAATGCAACCTAGAGGTGGTTGGGGTAGATTTGGATTTCCTCTCTCTTCCCTCTCTCATTCTTCCTATAAATTGTAAGGGGGATTCTTTCTAAAGGTTGGACATTCTTGTTTTGCCCCTCCCTTCTTCTCTTTGGCAGGTGAATTTGTGGAGTTCAAACCTCCCATTAAAAACTGTAATGCAACTTTGCCTCTTGGCATTTTGTAGTGTGTTGTATCAATCTTTGGAGAAAATAATGCATATTTTTGGATGATTCTCAACCCTCTCTGTGTTCATTTTCATCCTCTTGATATTTCACTACAAATCTGGTTATCTGTGCATGATCTTGCATTGCATTTTTATGGTTTGTGTTTATTGGCAAGACAGGTGTTCTTCATTCCTCGGTGCATCACCTTTGTAGTTTAGGTTTTATTTTATGCATCTTCTTACCCTGTCTCCTTGGCAAGTTAGTTTAGGTTTTGAGTAAACCCTCTACATTTTTACGTGTGCATCTGAATAGAGGAATAGGAACCGGCCTTCATCCGGAGAGCTTTTCTATTTTCGCAAGGTCCCACACTTGGGAAAAGCTCCATGTTATGCAATCGCACTGAGAGTCTCAACCCATCGTGTTGCAGACATTCGAAGTGCTATCATTTGCCATCAACACCTTCATCCAAAGAGCTCTCTTTATTTAAAGGTCCCAACTTTTGAGAGATGCACCATGTTATGCAATCACACTGATATTCTCAACCCATCGAGTTATAGACATTCATGGGTGTTGTGATTTTTCACTAACAGTTTTGGCATGCCCAGTGGGACCAAGAGGTCTTCATTTTTATTACAGCAAGATTGATGTGCACTTGTTGTAATTTTTTAGCTTGTAAGGAGCTTTAAAATTGCACATCTGACAACTCCAAAAGAGACAGATTCCATTGGTTTCGATGAGCGCAGCTTCAAGCAGATTCATGAGAAGAATTCAAACTAGATCAAGAACTAGAGAAGAAGGATTGTTTGTCTATCTACACTTTTCCCTAGATAGAGGGAGAAGGGGAAGAAGAGCTCAAAGGTATCCATCTCCACCAAATAGAACCTTGTCAACACCTCCCCTAGTAGGCCTTTCATTCAATCAACAAGAGTTCTTAGGCCAATCATAATGGCACATCCACCACCCAATCCCTATGTCAACTTCACTAGCAAAGCAACCCACTCACTCTCAATGCACAAAATCCAGTTCCAGTTGTAGCATTGAAGAGCATTCCATATTTCACTGGAGAGAACTAGACTACTCCTAGTGACCACATTTAAGACATTGCAAATGTCTATGCAATTCATGAAATCACTGAGATGGACATTGCAGTCAAATTGTTAGCCTCTTCATTCAAGGGAAAGTGCTAAAATCGTTTAGGAGTCTAACAAAAGGTTGTATTTAGAATTGGGAAAATATGTGTAGAGATCTTCACAACCAATTTGGAGAAAAGGGAGATAATATATCCTTGTTGGAACATTTGACAACCATTAAGAGGGCTCCTAATGAGCAGTTGATTGATTTCAACTTTAGATTCCAGCAGATGTGGGATAGGATTCGATGGCCGTAAGACCAACAGATGAAGGTTCTTTTCTATACTTTCTTAGAGCTTTAAATTTTGATATTTCCTTAATGATTCAATCCATGGGAGGTGTAACCTTACCTGTAGCCTATAACATTTCCATTAGAGCTGAAAATTGTTTAATTTAGGCTGGTAAACCTAGGCCACCTATGCCTCTATATCCATAACTAGGAGCTCCAAGAACTAGTCAAACACCCACATTAGCTCCCATACCTACTCCAAGGAATCAGAGTTCGGTGAAGCTTCCACCTCATCTTATAGCACTTCAAAAGAGCTACAAGAGGTTATGAAACAACTGCAGAACCTAGGGAATGAGCTAGTGACTATCAAGAGGCAACAAGCTCAGAGTTCTAGGCCATATCAACCTCAAACTCAATATCAAGCTAGGCCCCCATACCAGTAAAATAGACCACCAGCTCAGGCTACAAATCAAAACCAAAACCAAGGGAAACCTCAAGCTACTAGGCCTTTCGATCATATGATCCAAACATAGCTTCAACATCAAGGGCCTTGGTTCTAACACAAAATAACATGGCTCAAGAATATGATTGGTGTTTCCCATGCAATCAGCCCCATAACCAATCAATGTGTTTCAATGGTGCACTAAACCAGGACTTGATGGTACAGACCATTGGTGTGTCCCAAGAGCCCAGTCAAGAGGAAAATCATCAAAAAAAAAAACACATCCAACTGAAACTATGCTGGTCAATTGGCAAATAGAAGACTTCTATGGAGTTAACCAAGCCCCTTCTCAAAGTGTAGCTACCAATACACGGTCCAAGAAAAGGAATATTGGAGAGGGACAATCATCAAACTCAGGTAATCCACAACCCTCTATTACTCCACAAGGTATTGGCAATCAAGGTACAACTCCTAATGTGTAGAGTCGACCAGGCCACCTTCTAGACCTACTCAGAACCGGTTGTAATGACCCATGTGCAAGAGAAGAATGTGTAATGAAAGGGGTAGAAAAATTATATCTCATCCCCATTTAACATCATTGAGCAAGATGAAGAAAAAAAATGTAAACATCTCAATGTGGGAGTCGTTGGCTATCCTAGGACAGAGAGACTTGTTGCAGGCTGCTATGGCCAATTGGTCAACCTCAAATCAGCCCCATACCAACAAGAGAAAGTTCTTACCAATGTGGCTCAACCCGAAGGAAACCATGGAGGACAAAAAGGTAAGAATCTGAAGCCCCCTCCATTCTATGTTTCATTTATCATTGGGGAAAAATTGGTACATAATTGCATGATTGATTTGGGAGCAAGTAGCTCTATAATGCCAAAACAAATAGTCGATTAGTTGGGTCTTCAATACAAAGTCATCTCCAAGGGCGTAGTGCAATTGGATGGGACAACGAAGAACAATGGTTGGATTCATCAAGGATTTGACCCTCACATTACACGCATGCCCCAATGTGATCAGTATTACAAAATGTATCAGTCATAGACTTGCCACCACACTTTGCATTGTGTTTGTCAAGAGACTTCACTGCTAAAATTGGAGGCTATTTGTTTGTTGATTGGTTACACATGCTTTTAGAACAAGGTATGGGGCTAAGGCTACGATCAGATCTGAGCCCATTACAGATTTCCATATTGAGCCTTATGTACCCAGCCCAATCAATGTGAATTGTTCAGCCTTTGATCAGGAAGACCTCCCAAGAACTTATGAGGCTAGATACCAAGGTTGGGTGTATTCTAGACTTGACTCTCAATGAATGGGAAAATAAGAGGCATGCTTTTGACCCTTATAAGGAAATGGAGGAATTTGAGCTAGGAGTTTACTATTTGCATGAGGAGAATCATCCTCTCCTTGATATCACTAAGCCAGACCACAAGGATGATAATGAGGTATGGCAGTTATTATTTGATGGCTCAAGAAGTAGACAAGGAGCCGGAGGAGGAGCTATGCTTGTTTCACCTCAAGGTATGAAATATTACTCATCTTTCTATTTCCAATTTTCTTGCTCAAACAACATAGTAGAGTATGAAGCCTTGATCCATGGACTACATTGGGCAAGAAAAAGAGGGATTAAAAACTTGTAAGTGTTTGGCGATAGTGAGCTAGTTGCGAATCAAGTCTAAGGACAAAATTCTGCCAAGAATGATCTGTTAAAAAACTACAAGAATTGGGTATGGGATCTCATCGAATATTTTGAATCTTTTAGCATCAATTCCATCCCAAGGAAGAAGAATGAAGCAGCGGACAGATTTATAAAGTAATCGGGGTGGCATTTGATGTAGTAGAGAGTATCAAGAGTGATAAATCTCAACCCCATATTAAAGTGGTTGTGAGACTAGCTGTTCCAGATAACAATACAAGTTGGCAAGTCTTCAAGAATGATCAACAAATTGTCAATTTTTACAAGAATAAGCTAAGTTCTCTGCCAAAACCCAAGTTGGAACAATAGTATGGTGACCAAGTGGTGTAGCTGAGAACCAACAAATTACCAAAGGGTCTTGTAACTTTGGATTCAATCTTCAACCCAAATGATCAATTCCGGAAGGAGAAAGAAAATATTTAGGTAAAGGGTGAAGATTCAGAGCCCATTTCCATAGATGAAGGAAAAACGTTGCGAATCAGCAAGGTAAGTACCCAACAAGAAAAATCTGAGTTCGTTCAACTTTTTCAAGAATTCCTAGATGTCTTTGCTTGGACTTACAAGGATTTAAGAGGTTTCAACCCAAGGTTGGCACAACACACTATCGAGCTAGATCTGGGATCTAAGCCTTTCAGATAGAAGAAAAGGCTAGTAAACCCTCACATTGAACCTCTCATGAGAAAAGAGTTGAACAAGCTAATTGAGGCCAACATCATCTTCCCTATCAAGCATTCAAGTTGGGTTGCAAACTTGGTGCCTATGAGGAAAAGAAATGGAGAAATTAGATTGTGTGTAGACTTTCATGATCTAAACAGAGCATCACTCAAAGATCACTACCCACTTCCATCAATGGAGAAAATCTTATAGGTTGTAGCTAGATCTAAGAGGTTTTCATTGCTAGATGGATACTCAAGCTATAATAAGATAATGGTGAAAGAGGAAGATCAATTCAAGACAACCTTCACCACAAAATGGGGTACATATGCTTATAAGAAGATGCCATTTGGACTATAAAATGCCGAGCAACATTTCAACGAGCTATGGACATGGAATTCAAAGGATTAATCAACAATATAGTTCTGGTGTATCTAGATGATATCACCATCTTCTCAAAGAATGCTGCAAACCATCTCTTCCACCTCAGGTAGGTATTTCAGAGGTGTAGAAGGTTCGTGAGTGTCATTAAATCCAAAGAAGTGTGTATTCTTGGCACATGAGGGAAAATTGTTGGGCCACATTGTCTCAAGATAAGGGTTAACAATTGATCCTGAAAGAGTTGAAGCCATCCGAACACTTCCATTGCCACAACACAAGAAGTCTCTCTAAAGCTTCTTGGGAAGAATAAATTTGTTCACATATTTGTGCCTGATTTTTCCACTCTTGTGAAGCCTTTAATAATGATGTTGAAGAAGAGTCTTGCATTTAAATGGACAATAGAAGGAAAAGAGATTTTTGAGGCCATCAAGCTCACAATATCATAGGCCCCAACTCTTATTAACCTAGAATTTTCAAAGGACTTCATGTTGTATGATTTTGGAGTTCCAGACACAATATTAGCTATCTTGGTTCATCCTAAAAGGAAGGTTTAGAACAACCCATAAGCTTCTTCATCCAAAGCTTGGAATATTATGAATTAAAGTAGTATTTAATTAAAAAGCATGTCCTTATTGTTATTAGGAGTTTGAAGAAGTTTCAACACTTGTTCTCGAACAACAAGATTCAAATGCCTAGTGTCTTATGTTGGTGTCAAGGATTTTCTCCTAAACAAGGAATTGGATGAGAAGAGCACAGGTTGGATCACGTGTGTAATAGAGTTTAATATTGAAATAAAAGTGACCAAAATAGTTCATGGCAAGAGTCATGTGAGTGCTTGCTTCCAAGCAACAAGCTAAGTCAGCAGATGAAGAAGATGCTATCCTGCTACTACTAGAATGATCAAGAGCATCCAACTAACAATGCACCCATTCCATGTTGGACTCAAGCCTTGGTGCATTATCTCCAAACAAGTTTGTGCCCTCTAAAATGGAACAAAGCAAAGAGGAGATACTTCAGATTACAAGCCATCCCATATGTGCTTATTGGTGGTGTCTTGTTCAAGAAGGATATCAATAGTGTTCTATTGAGGTGCATTGGGACATGCCAAATTGAGAGGGTGTTGCATGATGGAGAAGTAGGAGGCCACTTTTCTCCTCAAGTAATAACTCTCAAAATCATGAAAGCTGGTTATTATTGGCCTATGGTGTTTAGTGATTGCTACTCATGGATCAAGAAGTGCAAGAAGTGTGCATTCTTCACAAGGAAGGAAAAGTTAGCATCCCTGCCCCTTCATCTAATTTCAGTGGATCATCCATTCATGCAATGGGGATTAGACTTCATTGGAGTGATTAACCCAAATTCAAGCCAGGGCCACAAGTGGATACTTATAGCAATAGACTATTTCACCAAGTGGACTGAAGCAGTGGCACTTAAGGAGGCAAATGAATCCAACATCTTAGATTTCTATGAAGGGATAGTCACTAGGTTTGGAGTCCCTGCCACTATCATATCAGATAATGCATTGGCATTCCTTGGTACAAGGATCACTGAATGGGATGTTAAGAATGGTGTATACCTCAACACTTCATCAAACTATTACCCTCAAGGTAATGGCCAAGAAGAGTCCATAAACAAGAACCTACTAAGAATTATCAGAAGGAATCTTGATGAAAATAAGAGAACTTGGCACACAAAGCTCAAATCAGCTCTATGGGCTGATAGGATCACATCCAAAAGGTCTATAGGAAGCTCCCCATACAAGCTTGTATATGGAAAAGAGGTAGTATTTCCCATATCATTGGAGCTGCCCACTTTGGAGCTCATGAAATAGTTGGAACTAGCTGAGTTTGAACCTATGGAAATTAGGTATGTAGAGCTAATGGAAGTAGGAGAAGAAAGAGAACATGCAATGTAGATCATGGAGAAAGATCAAGCATCGATCAAGAAGAGATTTGATAAGAAAGCAAGAACAAGGACCTTTCAAGAGGGGGACTTAGTTCTAAAGTGGGATGCAGATCAGGAAAAACTAGGAAGGCATTCCAAGTTTGATGCCATTTGGAGTGGCCCCTACATGGTCACAAGATGTACAAGTAGCAATGCCTTCCAACTGGCTAAGTTGGATGGTGAAGAATTATAGATTCCAGTCAATGGGATCTACCTCAAACACTGCTACTAAAAGGAAAATTTCTCACCCTTGTAAATATTAGCCTAGGTTTTCAATTTCTCCAAGTGCGTATGCACATTGTCTTGTTATAGTTTAGGTTTCAATTTCCCTAAGTGTTGGTGCACATGCTCTATTGCTTCTGGTGTATGCTTGTATACAGTTCATCTCACTCATGGAAAAGACTTGTGGCCACAAGAAACTAAATCTATAGAATGTTACTCTTTGGAGTAGGTTTGGATGTTTTCATTGCACTCCAATAGATTAGTTTTATGGAAAATCAAATGAGGGAGAAGTTTCTAGGTTTCAGACAACTCTCTACTCTCACAAATCTTGAATCCAATATTTTCTCACAAAGTTAAGAGTGTGTACAATGAAGGAAGTTCCAGACTAGTTCTTAAATTACCAAGTAGAATCCATGCCTAATGGAAACTTCTTAGGCTACCGATCACTTCATCTATAAAACAGAGGTCCCCGTGAGTTACCAAATTATTATCTTGATTTCCCCCCCCAAAATAATTGATCAAACATGACCCTGCACAGAAGGAAATCTAAGGGGAAGCTATGTCATACGAACTCACACTAAAATCAAATAGAAATAGAGAGGTGGGCTCTATAATGAAGGAGTAGGGTCGGCGAAGGATCAAAAATGTTAAAGGAGGCTAGATGATCTCGGGATGAAAACAAGAGAAAGGATAAACGCTTTCAGACTTCACATAAGATTGAGTAGGACAAAATCGGAAAAGTATGGAAGAGATGGTGGAAGCTTCCATGCGCCTCATCGGAACATCTCCAAGGGCTAAGCGAAAATGCATTCCCAAACAAACACCAAAAATCCACGCGTCCATAGCCCCAAAAATTTTACAGACGTTTACAAGTGTATGATGACTAGTGGAAGATGTCACGTGTCTCTTCGGTGCATCTTCAAAGGTAAATCCAAAAGTAGAGACTTGAATGAGCACGAGGCTTTCACATTTCTAGGGTTTGATAAAGGCATCAGCTTGAATCAACTAAGTATCATAGACTCATGGAAGGAGCCACACGTCGGCTCTACGCATCTTCAAAGGTAAACCTAAAAAATAGGTTACGGCTAGTGGAAGGTGCAACATGTTGACTTGCTTGCAACTTCAAATATTAACTATGACGACAGTCCTAAAAACCACCACCAACTCGTCATGTGGTTAGAGCCCAAAGATAGAACCAGCCCAAATCAACTAATTATTAGAGGGTTGGTAGAATCCCCACGTGTCTTAATGACATAGCTTCAAAGGAAGGATCAAGTGTGGAGACTCAAACAAGCACCAAGCCTCCATGTGTCTAGGGTCCAACAAAGTCAAAAAGGGGATAGAGAAGGCCCGAATCGGCTAAGTATAGAGAGCTAATGGACAAAACCACGTGTCCCATCGGTGCAACTTCAAAGGCGCTACTCGGAGTAAAGACTCAAATGAGCAGGAGGCTTTCACGTGTCCTAAGTCTAAATGAGGGCAGAGCTGACCATTTAATCGACTAAGTATAGAAAGGTCAGTGGAACCCTCCACGTGCCTCATCCATGCAACTTCAAAGGTAAAATCTGGGGGCATGTCCCAAATATGTGCTAAGCCTCCACATGTCTCATGTCAGATGTATGACCATGCCAAACAAAAGGGGCTTATCTAGACCATAATGAAATAGAGTAATGCCTCGGAAGGAGCCATGTGTCTCTTCGGTGCAACTTCAAAAGAAAAATCCAAAAGTGGTCCCCAAACATGTGCTAGCTCTACACGTGGTCATGTTTCAAGTCAAGTGGGAAGGCGGGTCACCGGAAGTAGTTTGATTTTTTTGGATTTTGTTTGAAAAGGCATAAAGTATAAAAATAAGACACACCCCTACGATGCCCAGAGAAGCCACATGTCAGGCCTAAATTACATGCGGGAAGGCGGGCCTTTGAGGGATTCTTTGCCAAAAGTAGGATTACAAGCCTAGGGAAGAATTTTCACCCAAGTGGAAAATGTGGGCCGGTGGGCCCGAGGATGAAAAATGAAAAATAAGAAGGTTGCGGGTTGGCGGGGCTATGGGAGACTTTTGCACTTTTGTGACTTTTGTGCAAAAGGCACAATTTCAATTTCGGGCTGCGGAGGATTTTGGACAAAAGTGAATTTCAGGATTGTGAGGCTGTGGGTCATTTTTACACTTTTGTAATTTTGTGTAGAAGGCACAAACTGAATTTCAGGCCCGCGGACCTATTCTACAAAACTGGTTTTTTCCATTTTTGTATAGATATGATTCAAGCATTAAAATGGGCATATCTTTCGATCCAGTGCTCGAAATTCAACAAATTTAGTACCATTAGAAAGGTCTTGACCTTGTCTATGCAATGCAATCCTAAAAATTTAATTTTGACAAGGTTAGGTGGTTGGAAAAATAAGAAAATTTCTTCATGCCTTAATATAAAATCTGATTGCTTCAACAACCGGATCAAATTTGATTTGATCCACCGCTCTTTGACACGATAAACAAACATAGAGAGGAAAACTTGATAGATTGTGGGTGTATTTGTAGGGGCATTTTTTGATGGTAGCTAAGCTTTGAATCAGGTTTCCCACCTCTTTTCTTCTCCTCTCTTTGCTGCATCTATAAAGGTAAGAGCTTGGCTCATTGTAAAGGGTTGGACATTTTGGTTTTGTGCCCTCCCTTCTCCTCTGGTCTGCAGACGAATTCATGGAGTTCGAACCTTCTATTAAGACTGTAATGTAATTTTTTTACCTCTTGGCCATTGTAATGCTCTATATCAATTTGTGAAGCAATAATACATGTTTATGGATTTCAACCCTCTCTTATGTTCATTTCCTTTATCTAATCTTTCATTGCAATATTGGTTATCTGTGCATGGTAGTTGTATTACATTTTAATTATTATGTGTTTGATAGCAAAGAAAATGTTCAACATTCCTTTAGTGCATCACCTCTGTTAGTTTAGGTTTAATTTCTTGCATCTTCTTAACCCTGTCTCCTTGGAAAGTTAGAATAGATTTTAGAGTAGATCCTCTGCAAATTTTATGTGTGCACCTAAATAGAGGAATAGGAACCAACCTTCATCTAGAGATCTCTCTCGATTTCAAAGTCCCACACTTTGAGAGATGCTCCATGTTATGCAATCACACTGAGAGTCTCAACCCATCAAGTTGCAGACATTCAGGGGTGTTGTGATTTTGCACTAACAAGTGCATCGGAGTTTCATGAACGATCTCTTGGCACCTTTAGTACTTTCTCAAGATAAATCAACTTTTCTTTGGACACTTTGCTAAACTTACCACAAGTGGTAATTCTTTTTTATACCTTTACTTCCATAACAACAATTGCATCTACTACTTCAGAAGGAACATGGACCCTTCCTATAGGGAAAAAACTAATCGCTTATATAATGGCACAACTTGAAGACCTAAAGGTGCATATAAAGTATGATACTCCCACACAAACCATCAAGAGGTTCACAAAGAGGAATTTTCGAAATGATTTACTCTTATCTTCATGGAAACATATAATGACCTTTTGAGGATTTCCATGAAAACACACATGGGGAAGAAGTCATAGAAGTAGAATCCAAGTTATTTATTTATTTCACTCAGTAGATGATAGTTTATTTGGTTAAAATAATGTAGGCTCGATTGATTCTCTTCATGCTCAAAATAAATTTAGTGTGCTAAAGAACAATTTTCCCAATGTGTAAATGTCATTGATAACTTTATATAAGCTATTAGTTTCTATATGAAGGCATCAAGATGTAATGAGTAAGGTTAAAATAGGTACAATACCAACACAAATATATTACCATTGTAAATTACATGATGTAAAAGCTACTATATGTCATAAATAAAGGTCTTTATCTCAATGTATTACGAATCAAAATCCAAGACTTGAATATAGGAAAGATCTCCAGAAAACATTTTGAAAGAATTATGTGATTGGATTGCCACAATGGAAGGATTGCTTATAGAGGTATGGGTTATGATAAAGAATATATTTTAATTATTAGATGAATCTCATATTACCTTTATGCATCTACCACAAGTTGGGTTAATTCACAAGAACATCTTTGAGTAACAATTGCAAGCATTCATTACTACTCTAAGTGTTAGATTTTCCTAGGAATATATGGATGGTAAGAGATAAGATATTATGGCATTGGTGCCTTATAAAAATGGGAAAGGTGATAAATAATCACTTATGAGTTAAAGTGATAAACCTATCTATAAAAAATTTCTAGTACTCATACAAGAAGTGCCTAATCAAATGAGGTTGACTATTCTCGACCTGGGTTATATTGAGAATGAGTTCAAAGCTTGTGTGATGGAACTTTAACGCAATCAAACACATTCTAAATAGGAAAATTACAGGTGAACCTAAGTAGATCTTGCATAAGTCACAAGCAAAGCAGTTTCTATTATTAAATTTTAATATTATTACATCTACGCAATTAAAAAAATAGGAAGTATCAAATTTCTTGCATGGAAGCTATATTTTTAACTAGCTATAGCCTATGTTTAAGTGTCATTGTGATGGTTATTTTTGTATAGCTATGCCATTGGTTTACCCTCTAACGAGAATTTTTTTATAAAGAAAGAGCTTCATAGTACAAAGATTGTTCAATGAGTTTTTTTCAATTTCTATGTATTGCCTTTTTAATTGCATCACAAAGTTTCTTATATCTGTTTTGATTTCTTAATCACCTGAATAATTTTATTTTTCATGAAATTTGTAGATGTGCAAAAGCTATTTTCATAGTCATAAATTTGATTAGTTTTACTACTTATAGAGACATACCTTTGTCATGTTTATAATGTGAAAAAATTAAATACTTAGCACTATAATGACCAAAAATATACTTAACACTATAAGACATTGTTAAGACTTAGTGATGCAAGATTATCTACACTATGTCAAAAAATCATTTGAAACATATTAAAAAATCTCCCAAGCATTCCATTGAGAATAGCTATGTTTTGATCTACTTTAATTTCATTTTTGCATTTGTCTTTTCATTTTATCTTCCTATGGTATGCCTTATCAAAATATTTTACCTATAGAAGGCTATATAAGAAAGTCAATATCACTTTATAACAAATGAAGAACAAAATAAGTTTCATATACATATTTTCAAAGGTTAAGGATTGAAGGATTAAAGTCAAGACTATAGATATTAGTTCATGAGAATATAATAGTTATAACTTATATAGACTTTTCCCTTATAGTTCCAAGGGGTCTTGGTACCAAATAATTTGTAGTATTTGATTTGCATGTTTATCTATGTTGCAAATTTTTATCATTCCTTCTCTTTCCTCTATATTTATGTTTCTCTCTGCTCTTGTGTATTTTAAACAAATCACTTCATGTTTATCAAATGTTACAAGTTTGAACACATAATTCTAATTATGAATGGTTAATTTGGAAGGTAATTGATCAGAAGTTAATATTTGTTTGCAAAGGAAACAAGCATTTTTGGTCTATGATAGTTTATAGAATTTCATCTTAGTGTTATCTATCTGTAAAAGTTTACTCGGTTATGAAACCATGTGGAGACTATTGATTTATTCTCTATTCACAAATTGACAAGACAAGTAATTCAGAAATATTATAAACCCTGACTTCTCCAAAGAAATTATGCCACACGGAAGATATTACTTGTTTGTGCTATTACATCTTCAAAAGACTTACTGAAAAAATTATAAGTGTGGGGCTTTTTTGTTGGTTTTGCGCTTGGGTGATTAATCGAAGCTGTTAAATATTTACACACGTGGTGTTTTCCTATTGGTTTGAACTTCACACCGAAACATACATGACATAAGCATTATTTAATAGAAAACAACTCGTTAAAGTCATGCATACGTGGAGCCTTCTTAATAGATCGCCTTTCACAATTTTACATGGTTCTTACAAAGGAAAAAAACATGTGAAAGAACATGGCAATGTCTTATTTACTCGCTTTTGACTATTTTTATAAAGTATTAGAAAATATTGGTTATATTAAAAGTAAATTAGCATGTAATATTCCTATTCGTTAACAACCCGAAAAGGTTATTAAAGGAGTGAAATTTTGAATTACGAAGCAAGTTGGAGATTTCCTATTGAATCACACTTTTCAATAACTTACAGGCCTACCAAGTTGGTAAGAAACTAAATTTTGACATTTTGAAAAATTATAAGTGTCGAGCTTTCTTGTTGATTTATGGTTTAGGGTAACTAAGAGAAGATATATAAAGCATAATAGTGAGAAATATTTACATATGTGGTGTTTTATCATTGTCTCACACTTCATAGTGAAACATACATGAAAAATATCATTTAATAGAAAACGTTCTATTAAAACTATATAAACATGGAGCCTTCTTACTTGATCTCCTTTCACACTCTAACATGGTTCTTACAAAGGAAAAAAACATGCGAAATAATGTGGAGATGTCTTATTGGCTTGCTTCCAACTATTTATGAAAAATTCTTAGCAGATATTGGTTATGCAAAAATAAAAGTAGCGTGGAATATTCTTATTAGTTAACGATCAACAAGGTTATCAATGGAATGACATTGTGAATCCTAAAGTAACTTGGATCTTATCTATTGGCTCACATTTTTAAATGATTGACATAACCTACTAGGTTGGCAAGAAACTAAAGGGTGGCATTCTCAGAAAACATTATAAGCATGGATATTTCTTGTTGGTTTGCACTTTAGGGTGACTAATATGGGATATATGTAGAGTATGACACTACTAAATCCATACATACATGGTGATATTTTTTATTGGTTCACACTACATAGTGACACATACAAAATTGAAATATCATTTAATAGAAAATAGCCCATTAAAATAAGACATACGTGTATGATGCATCCTTCTTACTAGGTTTCATTTCACACTCGACAAGATTCTTACAAAGGAAAACAACATGAGAAAGAACATGTATGTCGTGGAGATGTCTTATTGGATAGTGTATGACTATTTATAAGAAAATATTAGTAGATATTGGTTGTGCAATAAGTAAATTAGCGTGGAATATTCTTATTGGCTAACAATCGACAAGGATATCAAAGGGTGACATTGTGGAATTGTGAAGTAACCGGGGATATTTTATATTGGCTCATACTTTTCAATGAATGATAGGACGTATCAAGTTGGCAAGTAATTGAAGTTTGAAATTGTGAAGACAATAGAAATGTGGAGATTTATTTTTGGTTTTGTGCTTTGGGGTAACTAATAGAGGATATACAAAGTGTGACACTACGAAATCTGAACTTACGTGGTGTTTTTTTATCGGTTCACATTTCGCACTAAAACATACATGATAAAATAATCATTTAGTATAAAAAGCAGTCTATTAACACTTTACATATGTTAATCCTTCTTAATAACCCACCTTCCACACTTTGAAATGGCTCTTACAATTGAAAAAACATCTGAAGCTATCAAATCTCACTGTTGGAGGTAAAATTTTCACCCATCCTAAATCAAAAATATCTAGGGATTAGAGGAAACATGGGGCTACCTAAGGGTTGTGGGAATAAAACCAACACAAATCTCCCTAAAAGGAAGACTTCCTCTACTTACCTCAATTTCCATACTAATCCTAGGGATTGAGAATGTAACTATTTAAACTCTACTCTAACTTTCCAAGGGACAAGGGTGAGAAGGATATGCATGAAACAAAAACATAAACTAGAGAATGTGATAACAGCAAAAATAAGGGGATGAATACCGAAACAAGATAGAAAGTAGAATAAAATGATTATGAAGAGGGTGGAAATGAAATCCAAAGATCAAATTTGCATCCATAATTCCACTTTCACGATGCACAATAGACACAAATTATGAATAATATACATACAACACACTTGCTAGTGAGTGAAAGGAAAGGAAATGAAATAAAACAATAGTTAAGGAAGAAACAAGTCTCAAAATAGGATATTTTATTGCTTAATGATATGCATAGATCATTACTTCACACGAGGAAGACATAAAACGTTTACACAAATGAAATATAGGGTATGCAACCCTTTCAAATATTTACACATCACTTATGTGATGCCATTGCATTACAAAAGTATCTAGCATTATATGTAGGCATCACTTTACAATATATATAGAAAAATGAAGAAAAAGAAAGAAGAAAAGAGAGGGAAATTCAAATTCCTCCTTCCACCAACCAACCACCTTCATTAAATTCCCTAAAAATATATGCATGCCTTACAAAAACCATTTCCCCATGCCATTTACCTTGTTGAATAAGGAACGATGCCATTTTGCATTAAATTCTGTGGTGATGCTTCCTAGAGCATTACTTTTCCGTGTTGGAGAAGTCTTCCTTTACTTCACCCACCTACAACCATTTGATTTAGGAAATCTTATTTTATTGCATGGAGGAGCACAAGATTTATCCAATGATGCAAGATTTGAAAATATCACATCGTCGAGTGAGAAATTATATTGAACTTTATTTTATCATAGAAGGATTTCATTTTCTCTTTAATACACCACTTTCTGACCTCCATGGTTTTGTCTTCTTCATTGTATAGCTCTATTTTGAAGCTGTGGTTTCAGCTGATGTAGCGCAATCTTTCTTATCATTTGGATACTATTTTCCTTCAATCCATGGTTATACTATCTTATCTGCTTGACTGCGGTTTATTCAATTTGGCATGGCTTGAAGTCAACATTTGTGGACCCTTTTCCTTATAATCTATGGTTCTTACCTGTTGATTTCACATGTGGCTTTAGAATTTGAAAAAATTATCCTTTGGCCGTAGCTTTTCTAAATCATCCACAGTATGTTTAAACTCCTCTCGTGGTCGTTATTCCTTACTGTGGCAACTCGAGTTGTTCAATTTTTACAAGGGAGAAAAAATGAAAAATAGTTTTGGTGACTCATAAGGGCCATATTCCTAGTAGATGAACTGATTAGTATCCTATAACATCCATTGGGCATGGATTCATCTTGATGATTTGAAGTTTGACTGAACTTCATTTCCCAAATCTGAGTAGTTTATCTACATTTTGTTTTCTCGAAATGACTTCAACTGATCCTTAACACCTTAAATTTATTTGTAATGTAGATTTAGAAATGCAATCACAACTATGCACAAAAACACCTTCAAAAATAGGAATATGTAAAGCACTTATTGAAATAAACCTTGACTACCAACAAAATAATGTGTTGAAAGCACTTAGAGGAATTGAAATCCTAAACTACTATGTATAAGATGCAAGGAAAAGTATTAATGATAGGGTTTAAGATAAATACCATTGATTGGGATTTGAAGCACATTCACATCAAGATCAAATAAATCAAATGAGTTAGCCAACTTGCAAGTAGTGATGATGTATGGTACACTTCAGATTGCATCAAATTTGGAGTGCCATCCTAGTTTAGCCCGATCTACATCCCATTTCAGAACTAGATCTCAAACCTTGAATGTTTGATCTCTAGCCTTAATATCAAACCACTATTTGGTTGAATTCTGATGTTGTTCCATCTTGATCATGGAGGAATTCCTATTTTCTTCAAGCTCCATAGATTTTTCCTTTCTTATCTACCTTTAATCCACACCTTCAAATTCCAAATGGTGAGCTAATTCAAGTGAAAGAAATTCAAGTGACAATTGAATTCTAACTTCTTTTCCATGTACCAATTTGTAGGGAGAAGTACTAATAGCTTTGTTAAGCGTAATCCGATCTGCCTAAATATCATTTCTCACCTTTTTGTTTCACTACCTCTGATTGTTGTCCATTTTTATTTTTTATGATTCTAATCATTTTTTATTAGTGGCTTCCTCCAATCCATTACCTTGGGGGTAATAATTGGAGGAATTATTAAGATATATCCTAATGCTAAGGGCCTAATCATGGATTTTAGATCCTTATAAATATTTTGCATTATCGAAATTATAATTTGTGGAAAGCCAAACCTTATAACTATTTCTCCAAGAAATTCCATGATCACCGATTTAGTAGCTTCCTTCAATTATGTAGCTTCCATCCACCGGGTAAAATAATATGTTGCGTTAAAGCCCATTTGTGACGAACTTTGGATGGATGGTTAATCATACCATTGAAGTCAAGACCTCAATGTACAAATGACTGATCTTCCTGAATTAGATGAAGTGGGGAGACGCCAATATTTTACATCCATTGAATAGAGCACATTCCTTACATTTCCTAACCCATTTGTGAGCATCTGTGAACAATGCGGACTAAAAGTAACTTGATTTTATGATTTTCATGGTTGTGGATTTAGCAAAAATGCCCGCCGATGATGAAACCATAATGGAACTTGGTTATAAATTTTCACATTTCTCACCTTCGATACACACGAGTAGCACTCCATCAATATTCCTTTTAAACAATATGCCACCAATCAATGGAAATGGAATAGACCATAACTGATATGTCTTCTTTTTATTTGTTCAACCCAGAGGATGTAAATAGGTAGAAAAGGAATTAGTCATATCAGCAATCTAGCTATGATAATTTAATGCATTTCTTTCATCCTTATGACATTCAACATCACCATCCAAGGCTCTTAATTCACAAGGGAAATATCTTGGTAATTTTGGGCATCTTCAACCAGCTACTTTCATAGTTCCCTTCCTCTTCCCAATTATGTGGCTCTAATGGTCACATCATATTCCATAATTTTAGTCACCCATCCACCTTATTGCTTGGTGATTTATTCTCCCATGATGAATTCTTTGATGGTGGAATGTGATACTAAAACCTTGATGAAGTTATCAAAAATCATGCTTTTAAATTTCTTCAAAGATCTAGTGATAGAAAATACTTGTCTTTCGGTGTGGCGGTACTTGAGATAATCATTATTCAAAGTGTTTGAATTAATAAGGCTACAAGATTCTTGTGAACTTGACTATTTTTCTGAGTCAAAACCATGGCAATACTAGATTCCTTCCCATAAGAATATAGAATGAAATCCTTTGTATAGTCAGGGTTGATCAATATAGGAGCCTAAGAAATCTCTTGTTTTATATTTTCAAAGTTGTCTTTTCCCTCCAAAGTCCACTTGAAATCTAAATCCTTCTTGAGCATGAGATTAATATGTCTCACTAAACCGTTGAAGTTAGGAGTGAAACACCTAACAAAGCTGATTTTCAAAGGAATGACTACAATTCCTTCTTGTGAGATGGTAATGAAAGAGCCAAGATGGCTGAAACTCATTCTAGATCAATGGAAATGCCTTTGTTTGAGAAAAAGTGCCCTAAAATTTTACCCTTATGGACTGCAGAGTTACATTTCTTGGGATTGAGAGACACCGCAAATTCCTTGCATATTTAAAATATTGTCTCTAGGTGCTTCATATGATACATGCTCTTCTTGGAAAAGAAAATGATGGCATCTAGACAAACTAAGATGAATTGGTTTATTTACCCCTTGAAAGTAATGTACATCACTCTTTGGAAAGTGGCACCCGTGTTTGATAAGCCAAAGGGAATCTTGTGTTATGCATACATTCCCCATTTGGTGGTAAATGTATTTTAATACTAGTCTTATTCTCTCACTTTCATCTGGTTAAAACCAAAATAACCATCAATCATTGAAAATCTCTCGGCTCCATCTACTTTCGTAGAATTTGCTCCATGGAAGGTGAAGGATAGAGATACTTTAGAGATACTTTATTCAAGTACTTAAAATCGACACAAAGTATGATTTCTTTATTCTTATTCCTTAATGGAACAAGATTTTCCACACAAGTAGAGTACTTAATAGAAAAAATTATCCCGACACGAATGAGTTTTGATAATTCCTTTCTCATAAGGGGCTCAATTTAGGGGTTAACTGACCTCTTTTTTGTCTAGTTGTCTTTATGTTGGGATCAAGATCAATAGAATGCTGAAATATATATTGATTAAAGTATTTTAAATATTCATAGTCCCGGAAAATAAATTATTGAAAATTTTGCACAGGGAAATGAAATATTGTTTTCCACTTTCATCACATACCCTCCCAAGTAGAAATTCCTAATTTGGAGCAATTGTGAATCGGTTGTGATCTTATTATTTTTCTACCTTGTTTCCCCCATATATTTGAATTCATCATTTGAACCGAAGATCTTATCGAGAGTGACCAATCCCTTCAACAATTTGTTTTTTTTTAGTTGAATTATCTGATCACCATAGAATTCTTGCAACTCAGATTGCATTTTTGTGGATAACTTGTCTTAATTTTGTATAAAATGAACAATTTTCTCATTGTTGTCGAAAAATTATGAGTTGGTTTTTTTTTTTTTTTTTGGAATGGAAGGCCTGACAACCATCTTAATATGTTACAAATTTCCTTTGATATTATATTCGTCGGTGAACATTGAGAATCATTGCCGCCATTTGATTAAATTTCTTGTTCGATTTCTATGAACTACTTAGAGGTTAACAACATCAAATATTTTTAATATATCCCGAGACTCTATTTTTGTAAGCCTTTAACAACTCGTTCTTTGTTGCACATTTACCTCTAACTTGATGAATGACTAGTTCAAGTATCTCCAAAGACCTGCAATTATTAGATTTTACTCTTTTCGATAATTAAAAGACCAGGCACTAATGCTTCATACTTAGCCACATTGTTTGAACATACAAATTCAATCTATTAGCAAAGAATGACTTCTCATATATTGGAGAAATGAGCACACCTCCTACTTCAGCTCCATTTATGCTTTTAGAAACATCAAATAACATCCACCATAACCTAGAATCATTTTTATTTTATTGTTTCATTTCTAGAGGTATGATAGATTCCGCTTGGAGAATTCAATATGTTCTAAGACCACTCATAAAGTTTTTAAGATCTTAATCATAAGGATCAAACTTGTGGTATGTCTAAGCTCATTCTTCTAATGATAAATCATGTATGCAAAGAGGGATAATTTTCTCATCTTTTTTAATGTTCTTCTTGTATTAGTAAATTTTATTATATAGGGGTGGAATTATATGACTCAATATGGTAGGAAAATATTGGCTCAGATTATCTTTGTAAATATTATACCATATCTAGTTCTTAAAAGCATGTGAGTCCAATCTGAAGACAAATAGCTTCCTACCTTAGCGGTGAAATATCTAGAAAAGAAAATGGAAAACAAGGGAGGCAAGTCAATGAATGAAATGTCATGAGTTATTGTGAGGATTGGGTAGGCATTAAGGGCTAACTAAATATTTTTATTACTCCCAATATACCTACGGTTGACTCGTAAAGTTACAAAACTCCCTTAGACATCGACTATACTTGAGACCTAGGACTTAAGAAATTTTCTTGGGAAATATAGAGGTCTTGGTCCCCGAATCTACCATACAGTTATGCACTAAGTGTTTACCCAAAATTAGAGACATGTAAAAAGGTGGGGTTTTGAAGATTTTACTTCCCCTGGTCTTCCTTTACTTGACAGTGACATTGACCATGGCTTGTGATTTATACACCACTAATTCCTTCTAAGGAATCGCTTGAGGGCTTCACATATAATATCGCATTAACATTAATATTTTTCATTTTTCAACAATTTTTAAAGGAAGACCCGTAGATTGTTGCATCTCCAACATGTTGCTTTCCTTCTTCTATTGTTATGACATTTGAATTGGCTATTTTGATTGAACAACATGATCTCTCTCGAAACACATATTTACCAAGTACATCGAGGACTTGTTTTTTTCCACTGTGACTTCTTTCTCCTTAGCCATGACATTTCCTTGGCCCATAGAAGATGAAGATTGCAATTCTATCATCCTTTTCTTATGTAACGTATTATCGAAAATGCTGATTTGAGGCATGTTAGAGCCATCCACCACTTGATTTACCACATAAATGTCCTCAGCTCAAAAGAACATAAGATTGACATCATTCATCGGATCTTTGGACTACTTATGTGTTTGAAATGGGTGCCTGAAGTGTTTCTTGCTGACTAGAAGAAATTTGAACCATGTATGCATGAATGTGCATTGCTATTTCACAACCCAACTAATTATGTGGTAGATTGCATGGAAAACACCGGTCGAGTTTCTTGTGCTATATTGTTACGCACTAGAACCAATACTTGACTTGAGCTAGGAGCCGAAAGTGCTTGAGGAGGAGGATTTATTTCCAACAAAAGAGGATCACTTTGACCCTATCATATGTTCTTCTACTAGTTTTTGTATTTATTTGATTAAACTATTGATTTGTATATGTTTAATTCCCTTGACTTTGATAATTTCAATAGGATTGGGCTTGCTGTTTTTCTAGAGATATAATTTTTTTGTAATTTCTATTCAAGATTTTCATTTCTTCATCCTCCTTTTGTTAGGTTGGAGTCTAAGATGTAGAAGCAACATGTTGTGGATTGGGTTCAAGAAGAGGAGAAACTCGAAGGATGGGTGACTTGAGGTAACTCGGGATATAAGGGCATAGGTGGCCTAGGGGATAATTTCCCATCTTGTATTAAACTATTTTTAGCTCTAATTGTAATTACATAGGATTTTGGTAGATTTATCCCTCCCATGGATTGTATCATGACAAATATATCATAATTAAGAGATTTTAAGAAGTAAAGAAAATCACCTTCTGTTGTAGGTCTCAAAAGAACTAGAATTTTGTCCCAGGTTCTCTGGAATCTGAAGTTGAAATCTTGCATTTTTTCATTTGGTGTTCTCTTGATTGTAGTAAAATTATCCAAAAGAGATAAGTTTCCTGCTCTTTCTCCAAATTGAATGCACAAAGCTATACACAACTCATTCCAATTCCAAATTTTGTCAACTGTCAAAATTCTAAACCATTATAGAGATTTCCCTTTAAATGATGAAGCCACAAATTTTACAACTACATCCATCTCAAAAATTTCATCTATGAAATAGACATTTGCAATAGCTTAGATATGATCAACTAGAGTGGTATGGTTTTCTCCTGCAAAGAATGTGATATTGTTAAAAATTGTCTTTGGGATAGGATTTTGATCATTCAAAGAAACTCGGACTGCTATTTGTGAAGTTTATAAATGTATTTGGTGGTTGATTATCCATTTTGATGCACAATAGGCATATATTTTAAAACAATACATACAACACACTTGCTTGAATGAAAGGAAAGGAAACAAAATAAAACAATAGTTAAGGTAGAAGAAAGCGAACACATGAGATTTTATTGCTTAAATATATGCAAAAATCATTACAACACATGAGGAAGATGTAAAATTTTTATAGAAATGAAATACAAGGCCTGTAACCATTTAGAATAATTTCACAACACTTACGTGATGCCCTTGCATTCCAAAACTATCTAGCATTATAGATAGGCATCAATTTACAATATATATATTAAAAGGAAGAAGAAGAAATAATAAAAAAGAGGTAAATTTGAATTCCTCCTTCCACCAACCAACCACCATAATTAAATTCTCTAAAAATATCTACATGCCTTAGAAAAATCCATCTCCCTATGTCATTTTCCTTATTGTAGAAGGAATAGTGCCCATACTACATTAAATTCTTGAGGTTGCACTACATGGAGCAGTGATTTTGTGTGCTGGAGACACATTCCTTTACTTAGCCAACCTACCACCATTTGATTTAGGAAATATCATTTTATTGAATGGAGGAGGACAATATTTATAAAATGATGCAAGATTTGTAAAGATCATATTGTCACATGGAGACATTATATTCAACTTTATTTTTTTATGGAAATCTATCATTTTCCCTCCGATACACGACTTTCTAACCTCTATGGATTTTTCTTCTTCATTTCCTGACTCTATTAAACTCCTCTATTTGGACCCATGATTTTGGATAAAGTAGCGCAACCTTTTATCCTCATTCATAGAATCTTTTCTTTCAATCGATGGTTATACTATCTTCTTTGTTTGACCCACAATTTATTTAATGTGGTACATGATTTGTGTCAACATCCGAAGGCACTTTTCCTTCAATTCGCGGTCCTTACCCATTTTAGTTTTACCGTGAATTTTTTTATAATTTAGGGACATTTCTCCTTTGGCCATGGATTTTTTAAATCATTCGCAGTATGCTCAAAATCCTCTACGGTTGTTGTTCCTTTCCCACGTGAACTAAAGTTGTTCAATTTTTGCAAGATTGAAAAAATGAACAACAATCACCTAGAGGAATTAATGAGATTTAATTTTTAAGCTGAAAAGGCTATAAAAATCTGTGGGGATACATGATTCAAGCAACATGATATTTGAGATATTAAAGAGAATTTGGATTCTAAATTCAAGCAATCACCAACTAAAAGAGAGTATTGCTATTTTAAGAGATTAAGAAGTTAAGAAATTTGCATATCTACAATTGCTCAAGTTTTTTGAAGTTTATCATCATTGATCAAGTATAAATAAGGAAAAATATATTATTATAATAATGTACTGATTATTTGAATATATTATATGAACATATATATCACATATCTACGAATGGAAGCTTCTAATGTATTGATGGTGGATCATCTCCATAATTTTCTACACAAATTATTTGACTTGGATTACAGTGAATTGGTGCAATAGATGAGGAAAATTTATTTGGCTTCGTTAAACCATTGATAACCTTTTCACTAATTTTACATACAACAATAAATGAAATCTCCAATCTCGTTATGAATTTCTAATAAAGTTATATGTCATTCATTCAATTTGATTTACAACAAATTGTAATTGCAACAGATGAAGAGTGGAACATGTTACAGAGGAGGAGATAATTAACAATAATTTAATTTTGAACATTTTTCCATTTGTTTCACTTTTCAATTTTTTCATACAAGGCATGTCTCAAGAAATTTGAATGAGGAATAGTGTTATTTTTCATTTCAATACATATTGGTTCACAAAACTAACAAATCTTTTATGTTACTTATTTGTAGGTTTATGAGAAACATATGTGTTTTTAAAATAATATATTTCTATTTTGAATACTTTAAATAAATGCAATGTATTTCAAGTTTCATTCTAAAGACTACAAATCGACATTGTAATTTTAAAAAATAAAATAAAATAAAAAGACATTATCATAACAATGTACTTAATATTTTAATATATTATATAAACATCTATATCATGTGATATCCATAAATAGAAGCTTCAATGTGATGGTGGATCATATCTATAATTTTCTTGACAAGATCTCTAACTCTCACTTCGTTGACAATCAATTGCTATAATACGGTTTTCTATTGCATTTGTGGCATTTTATCAGCCCCTCACCTTTAATTAATCGACTTCCCTATTGTACAATCCTTTTCATAAGGAAATTTATCCACTTTGTATCTTGTGATGTGTATATTCTCAAGAAATTTTCCAATTTTTTGTCAATATTGTATCATGAATTTTACTTTATAAAGGTCAAGGAATTGAAAAATCTCTCATCTTTAACTGAACACAAAATCATTACTTGACATAGCTTAGCTAATGAAAAAAACTCAAACATTGTTTTCGTAAAATAATACCTAAACCAATTTTTTTCGTAGTGGGGTTATTTCTCCACACTTTAAGGGATTATCCAAACATTTGATTTGCTTAATCATTGTAGATAAAAATTCATTTTAATGATCAATCATACCTTAATTTCTTAAAATACTTGGAATATTCATTCTATTGATATTAATAAGCTTACAAATATGTTGAATCAATGTAGTTAACCTCTTGTGGTTGGCTTCCTCCAAAAATATTTCATTTTAGAAACTACTCCAATAGGTGGGATTTACTAAAGCCAGCGACTCAAGAAAATCATCCCAACTAAAGCGTTACCTTATTTCGTTTAGTATGGAAACTAAAAATTATTCTAACATAACCTTTGTTGATGATGTAATATGTTATCAAATAGTCTCCTATAACATTTACCTTATCAAACTTATGGGCTACTACCTGAAATATATGCATTGGTATCATATCCACGTACGAGAAGAACACATTTTCCCAAACAAGTTGAATCTGAATAAATTTAATTGGATTTCCTATCTTTATCAAATTATGAAAATTATAAAAATTTCAAACCAAATAAATAGTTTCATTTAGAAATAAATGTTCTATATCTAGAATTTTTTTTTCTCAAACTAGAAAATAAAAAATATAGATAGTTCTTTCTTGGGATTGTTTAATTAAATGATTCATTTCATCCAACATGGGATGGAGACCACACAAAATTAAAAATATCCCTATATTAATTGACCGATGTATCAAATCTTGAGCCTTGTCCACATCCATGTGATTACGCCACATTACTCTAAATAAGGATTGATACTCATCGTAAATTGTATGAACTAGTTGATAGGATGACATCCACATAATGTCAACATATTTTATCATTTTATGCAATTTTTTCAGTCCTTTTGTAATTATTTGGAATTCCATGAATCTTTTAAGACTACAAAAAAAAAAATCATGCACCTCTTGATAAATTTCTTAAACTTTTTCTACATGTTTAAATTTTCCAACTATTATGTATGATAGATTAATTCTATGAGCCATACAACGAATGATAATTGTATACAAGAAATGAGATGATTGGAGTCTTACACATATAAAATTAAGATGAAGTTACATTATAGATGCCCCATCTACCCAAACATATACCATCTTTGATGCAATTATACCAGTATCCATGATATTAATCTCCTTCCAAATTATTATCACCAATTCATAAAGTTCTCTCTCATCTTGTGAATATCATGTAAGTGAGGTTGTCTCAAAGGATTTTATTAAGTATAAACATTCATATAGACCCAATACTTATTATCTACTCTTGTAACCTTACCAATATACAAAGACATGTATCATGTAGACTTAAGTTTCTCTCTAAAGTCTTGTTTGTCAACAATAGCTATGCATTTTCCTAAATATCAACCACTACTTTCAAATGAGTGAGAATGAGGAAAGTGTGGAACACGAAGAAAAGAAAACATATTTTTTTAGTAAAATATATTATAGGATGACCTTTTTTCAAAATGTGAAAAACAATAGCTAGGTAAACTCTTTTACCTAAAATATTTTTTTGAATGACCTTTTGGTATTGAGTGGTAAGTTTCCCTCCATTCGCTGCAACTATTATTTTACTTGATGTGATCTTCAAATTATGTTTCATACCTTATATGAAAATAATAATCCCTAGTTTTCAATCTAGAAATATTATTCACATTGCCATCTACATTTTTATTTTCATATATATTTCCTACATGTTTGTAAATAGTATCCAACTGAAATTGCATTATCTTTTCCTGCACAATTTCCATCTATAGATTGTACATTTGTATTCTTTGGGAGGTTCAAATTTATTCTCATTTTCAGCAGGATCAATAAATGGATACTTAGATACCTACTCTAACTTGAATCTCTTTCCCAAGTCCCATTTTCTTTCCTTTCTCTTTCTTCTAGTAATAGGTGTCCCCTAAGTATTAGTGATGGTGGAATTGAAATTTAGTTGAATTCCAAAATTTTAACGTCCAACATTCAATTGGGCAGTTGATGTTGTGTCAAATTCATATAATGGAATGTCTTCAAGGGGTAGAATTTCATTATCATCATCATCAACAACATGAGTCATCAAATAAAAAATGAACTCATTCCTAGTTTCATTTTGAATGCAATCATTATCCCTTTATTGTGCTAGTCTTGCTAGAGAATGATGGGATTCCTTAGATGGTTTATCAAAGTAAGATTTTATTTTTTGAATACCGATTGCCACTACTAGGAGGGATTAGAATCGCTATTTTCCCTAAGGATCCATTTTTTAGTTTCCATTTTCCTGAATCCTATAAGGAAAACTTTTGACGTAGAAGCTATGGGATGAAAATCGACTAAGGCATTGTAGTGTCATGAAATTTTTGATACCGTAAAATAATTTTTTTATATAAATAACTTACAAAATTAGATAAAGCAATATGACATGAAAGAAAAAAGTTTTAAATAGACTTACATGTAATAAGTACTTGTATGATTTAGTATACAATGCGATAACCGATAAGACATTGATTTATTTGATATTTGTAAGTTAATTGAAAAATGATGATTCTTGAATCCTTTTCTACTACTTCACAAATTCACAAGTTGGAAAAGATTAAAAACCGTTTGAACTTTTCTCAATTCTTAGTGATGCTAGAATTTACATCTATGTATATATATATATATGAATTTAATAAAATTTGTAAATTAACTCTAATACATGTCGGAAAATGATCCCAAAGGACCAATAAGGCTCCATATATATTTTGTTGATTCAAGAATGTTTTAAAATAATAGCCCATCGATTACACAACATTTCAATAAAAAATATACGTTTTGATTGGAGATTCATTGGCTATACGCATGGGAAAAATTATTTGTTATGATTTTTTTTGGAAAAAGCTGGTCACTTTGCCATGGTTCTAACAATAGCCAAATTCATACTCCAAAATTCCTACTATTTTCCAAATTACGAATGTTCGCCACTATTGTTTTCCCTAGTCTATAACCCTTACAATTTCCATTTGCTATTGTATCTGTAAATTAAGCATACTTGAGATAAAAATTAATTTTTCAATCGTCTAACTTGTCTCTAATCAATAAATAATATGGAAGACAAGGTTTTGGTAATTATTATATTATGATTTTATATAAAGCGTTATTTCATATCTTGTTTTAGCATTCTCATAAACTGAGAATCCCTTGACTGTTTGAAGTAGAATTTGGGTTCTACAACTTAAAACTTCATCAAATCCCTCAATATAACATTTCAAAATAATTTGGTAATGTTGTAGTTCTTTATAGCCCTTCTTGAGCTTGACAAGATCATTTCCATATTTGTCTTTTATTAGTTTTATGTGAAGTTGATCACAATGTAAATTGGTTGAACCTTTTCACCATTGAAGGTAAAATCATGATAGAAACCTTTCTCAAATTAATTTGGAAACTATTAAACAATCATGTTTACGGAACTAAAGCATCAAATATGGAAAATATAGAATTAGTCTCTCACACTTAACATATCTCTTCGATAAAAGAACAATGATTATGTAAAAATAATAATATCTCTCTAGAAGACAATAACTTAATTGTGGTCACTCATTTGGTGAAACTAGAATTCATGCCAACTTTATTGTTGGCCCATTAAAACTCAAGTTAATAAGTTCTTAAGAATAATAAATATACTAATTGAAAATCTAGATAAAAACATTATACCTATGAGTGCATGTATGTACTTGTTCCTTATAATCAAGAATAAAATCAAACATCTATATGAAATTAGGAATATATATATGTATTTTCGTGTGTGTGTGAAAAACCTTGGTTGTAGGACAATGATTTTTCATTTTCCCATTTAAATCAAGATTTGATGTGATTGCAATATAATGAATCAATAGAAATGAGTAATATTCAATACTCTCAAATTTTCTATTCTTTCGAATCCTTATTATACACTAATTTTTAGTCATACGAAATTGACTTAGGAATTGTTTTTTCATTTGTTGGATCCTTCATATGAAATTAATGTTGAAAGTAGAAGGTTGTAAATGTATCAAAATTTGGATATTATGATGGGTACTTGAATCACGGGAGAATTTTGCGTAATATTTCAATAAAATTTGAAAACTCTCATTAAATTATTATGTGGTAGATCCATTAGCCTCTTATTTTGAGGATCAAAACTAATGATTATCTATTCTTTCCACCTACCTTTTGTAACAACATCGATTGATAATGTGTAAACCCTAGTTAAGAAATGTGAATTTAGAGATGGTTTGAGAGTTGTTTTGTTTTGGGGTCCTCTTGAAAATGTGGCCCCATTGTTATTACCACTCAATGAGAATGTAAATTTCAAGCTCCAAGTTCGAACATGGCCTCACACCTCTAGTAAAAGCAACATGTTTGACCTTTTGTTTTGATGAGTTGTTTGGGACCTAGGTAAATAAAAAATTTATAATAAACACATGTTAATGATATTGAGAAAACATGTTTGGTGTTGGCTTTACCTTTTTGGGACAAAGGTGTGGCCAAGAAAGTGGTTGTAACTCAACCAAGTTATAATTTGAAACTTTACTTAGAATCTATATAGGTTTTGGAAACCTCTTATTTTTCTATAATATGTTTTCTGCGTAGCTCACGCATGTTTCTCCGAGATATTTTCATAAAGGAAATGTAATTTTAGTAAACTTCTCAATTTTCTTGTTAATATCCAAAAGTTATGTTAGATATTTCAATGAGTGTTAGTGGCCTTCCTAGCATGAAAAAAGTGTGGAAATTGAATTTCCATAGTGGAACCTTTGGTAAACACTTAAACAATAGAAATTTTATCCATCTTTAGTGGTTTCCTAAATACAAAGTTATGTGTGTGTTATAAGACACATCAACATAGTGTTTAAGGTATGGAACCTTAGGTAAAACTAGGAGATTAGTCTTAACCTTATGGTTGTCTAAACATTAATTAATTTATTGATACTTACCTTGTGTGAATGTAAGAAGAATTACCAAATCAAGTCGTCACTTTTTTTTTTTACTATGCTTGATATTATGTGAACCTTCATATTCAACCCTTTAAGGAATATTGAAATTACTTGGACCAGTTTTGAGAATGTTGTGAATAGTTGTCCATATTTTAATGTTAAGAGAAAGCTACCAAATAAATTCTGTCATAAATTTGGAAATTTTTCTATCGTTTAGTGTGATGTTTGTTACAACCTTGGATGGTTTTCATGAGTGGGTTTGTGTACATCAAGCATGCATAAATTTTTAACCTTGTTTGTGACATTAATTTTTATTCCCTTGGCTCACCCGACATTAGTTCCTTAAAGTGAAATTTATACTGAGTATCCACTTACGTGGGACCATGTATGGGTTTTAAATGATAATATTAATGAATTTTTGGAAGTTACAATTTTCCTTAATTAACATTCTCTCAATGAGAGATACACATAAGGAATAGCCAATTTATAATTGGTGGGCCATGTTTGTTAGGACTAACAACTAAATGGTATGACATGATACCTTTAAGATGTAATCTTATCCCTTATATCAAATTCCCAGAGGAAGTCTAATTCTAGGGGAGGGGGAGGTAGAACCCACTAGGTTTTATCTCTTTTCCTATGAGTTGTTGGATAATCTGATCGGTTTGATAGTGCATATGAGACATTTGATGCTTGATTATGTTAGATTTTGATTATTTATTGCTACAATTATCATCATATGGTATATGATATTATTATTTGAAAATTTCACTATTGGTACACTATTTGTTATTCATAATTTAGGACATTTCATGTTGATTAGAGATGACATTATTATGATGTTGAGATTTCATACATTATGTTTTTTAAATGTATTTTACGAATGATCTCAATCATGATTTAGATATTGTTGATTGTGGATCACGTTTTTATGTATCATTGATACAAAAATGTGGTGAAATATTATCCAAATCGATATTGTATAATTTTTCATTTCATAATGATTTATATGAATATTTTATTGTGTTGAGAAGATTTGAGGTTTTCCTTGAGTGTGTAGGATTGTAGGTTACACAACTTAGAAAACATGGGACTTAGTGGTAGCAATATGAAAAATGCCTTATTCATCTTTCCGAGCCCTTTTTATCACCTTATTATATTTTGGTGGTTATTTATATTTGGACTATCTTGGTTGATCATTGTTTTAAATTTGTATTAAATCATTTTATTACCATCTTACTCTTGACCACCATGGTAAAATTAATTTACTTTATTTAACACTTAATTGGGATTTTTTCTACTAATGTGGTAATTTGTGATGATTTGATTCTAGGGTGATTTATTTGTCTTAAATATCTTTAGGGATTCTATGATATTTACTAATCATTTAGTGGGGACCATTTCTCACTTTGGTTATCCCACTTAACTCTTAAATTCCAAATTTGATCAAAAAGGGTATTTTTGAAGGAATATATGTAAAGGGAAGGGTTATCCTTCTTGTAGAGATAAAATCGTGCATGTAGTACTATCTACTCTACCGCCAAGTATGTTGTTTTACATATGCATCTTACGTAAGAGATGTATTCATCGATGACAAACTTCATAGTTTATCTTCTTGCTTGGAGTGTCTCTATTATTTTTTTCTTGACCTCTCTCACTTACTGCACCCATTTTCGGTCGGTCACAAGGATTTTTTTCTGTCAATCTTAGCATATTTTTCATCGGTTGTATTTTAACACCAACTCCCGAGGATTCGAAACTAGCACCTAGATGCTTCTGTCCATCCCAGGCACTTGTGTCCTCATTGTTATTCTTCACATTTGTAACATTTTTGGTTTTCCTTTACATATTTCTTACTCCCATCCCAAGGTACTATTTGGCATGTCATGTCATTAGTTTTGAAATTCAAGGAAGAGATTGTGATATAAACACAACATATATACCATTATAATGGTAGGAAATTTATACTATATACATATCAAAGGGAGTGCATCTTGGGCTTATTAATCCGTATACACACTATATACGAAGGGGAAGTTCATTTTCCCATCCACACATTTTCATTCTATCTATATACCATCCCTATCTTGGAATCATCGACGCGAGGCCAACCTAGGAGCACTATTGCAAACACAAGCACAAAAAAATACATTAGGTATGAGATGTAGTGCAATTATTAGTCATAATTTCACTTTTTGACAAATGAGGATAGTATGACCCCTCATTTTTACATTTTTTTCAGATTTGATGTAGTTTGAGGGTTTTGAAGGAGGTTATTTTTGTTGTATATTCTGAGTTACTTTTGCGATCTAAGTGCGAAATACAAGTGATCATCGATGAACACATACAAAACCCTTGCGGACAGTGACAAAATCATGTTAGGACCTTTGGAGAAGACTTCAACACCTGACATAGGTCTAGGGAACATGTAAATTCCCTCTCCTTACTCAAGTTCCCATGTCCCAATAGTCTAACGCATCTACATATTTTTGGGTGTGGTTGCGTCATCTTGAGTTATTGTTTCATATGTTCATCTAGCCTAGACACACTTCATCATAAGTGAAATCAAGGTAAGTTTGCTATCCCTCTCATTTGATTTCATACTTACATATGTAAAAATTTCTTAGCATATATATCTTATTGTAAATCTTTACAACAATTTTCTAAATTCTTATTTTAGTAAAATATGACATATTTTATTGAATCATTTTGGTTAACCCATAGACTAAAACTACTTGCCCTATGATTCACAAAAACCTTAAATGGCTAAAAAAATGTCTTCTCCTCCTACGAGAGCTATTGACTAAATGAGAGTGTTAAGCTTATCCTTGATGATGGTGTTGAGACCTGAATATCTTGATCTTTATCGTTATGATAAATTTGATGATAATTTTCAAAGATTGGTATATGTTAATGAATACATGATTCCTACTAGTTTCGAACACTGTACTCGTAGCATTGTTTCTAAAGAGAAAAAATTGTCTTGTTGTACTCCATGTTATTCCATCCATAGGCACTAGGACCACTCCACCTTCTATTTCTATTGAAATTCTTGATAATGCTATTATCAATTATATACCTCATCTTGATTTTGGTACTATATATAACAATATTTATAAAAATGTACATGTGCATGATGTTATTTCTCACACTACTATGGATAATTGTAAATACACATATCATAATTGTTCCTCTTATACTTCCTTATATGTCGATGATACACTTGATGAAATTGTTTCATGTGAAATTTTATCGATACTAATAATCGACATGCTAGTAACTGAATATACTTTTCGCATATTGTTGAATGTGAATTCTCTACTCTGTTTTCATCTTATTTTGAGGTTGTAGCTAATAATATGCATGATGATTCTTATCCTTCTATGGTTTCAACTCCAATTAATTCTTCCGATGCTATTCCCAATTATTATACCAATATTCCATCTTATTCACCACATATTACTTCTTTCACACCTATATCTATTTTTCCTTTACCATCCGAGTCCCCCATTTCTTCTTTTGACATCCCGATGATCATTCATAATGGTAAGCTTCAATCATTCAATGCACCTCTCACATATTTTGATATTACTCCACATGATATCATATCACCGATGAATGTTGTTGGAAAATTATAATCTCACATCCAATATCTCACTCTTGAAAGTAAACCCTACTATGATTCTATTGATAACAACTCCCGACATGATAATCCCATTGCAAAAAGATTAACAATTCAAAATTACCTAAATATTTTATCATGTGAGCATTATCATGTTTTGATGGTATTAAAAATCCATATATGCATCTCAAGCATTATCAACTAGCTATGTATTCCTACACGAACAATCTATTATTACTGAAATATTTCCATCATAGTCATACTAATGATGCTATCTAATGGTACACATATCTAATTTTTGGATATAATGAAACCTATTGTGAGATGGAAGAGGCCTTTCTTCGATGTTTCATACTTAACAATGGTCCTAGAGTCACACACGATCACCTACCTGGCTTACACTAAGGAAAGACAAAGCCTATCATTGATTATATTCTATGTTTCAATGCTTGTATGCATCAACTAGTCTTTCAGCCCATTGAATTAGAGAAGAAATTCAAAAAATTCATATCTTGATTCTGCTTTAAAAAGAGTTCTTGCAAAATGACACATGCGAATCATTTAAACTATTATGCTATATGGTCATTGATCTAGAACAAGATCTAATTTTTATACATGCTATAGATCATCCTACTATTCTTTCTACTACTACATCATCTACCACTTCTTCTCTTCTTCCATATATTAACCATAATCTTTGATGTTGATAAGCCCCATTATGTGTTGTGTGCTTTACTTGATAAATTCTTGATTCACATACCTTATAATCAACATCATCATCCTCATCTCTTGCAATAACAATGTGATCATCCTTATTGCAATTATTATTGCATCAATGGACATCATGATAATGAATGTTGTGCCTCTCATGAAAAATTACAACAATTAGAAGATAATGGTGTCATTTCTTTTGGATATCAATCTCGTGAGTGGTTTATTTATTCAATTATATGTAATCATGCTTCTACTTTAGTCCAATTATCACCTCCAAGATCGTTATTCATGAACATCCTAGGGTATTCATTTATACATGCTCTCCACCTCATTCATCCACCAATGCAAAGCATCGATCCACTTTGCATAGTTCTCTTGCTAAACATTGGCTTGTTAAGTCTTGAGATATCTCGCTTCACACAATTTCATCTCGATCATTGGCACCATTTCATCGACATTGGGTTTGGTTCATACACTCATGCTTCTTCCACTTCACATGCTTCCACTGCTCCATGCCTGCTTGGTCTTTGGTAGGTGATTTATTTTCACCTCACCACCCAATGAAGGACTCATTTTCTTATGGTTCTTACATGATTGTTGTGAGAGATATTACAATAAGAACCCTGTGCCAACTTTATGCTACATGATTCATGGATCTACCTATCTAGCATACACTAGTATACCACTTCCCAATGATGGACTCTTGCTTTATGTTTTATTCTTGATTAGTGAGGGGTCTTATATAAATGAGCCACATTCTCATACACACATGGTGGGGGAATCAGTATCCCTCCCCTTCTCTTCATCATACTAACACATGATCACATATACTATTTATTATTCACATCGCTCTTTCACATTATTCATTTTATACATACATTACCATCTATCATTATTCATACATACGACACAATTATTTTCATTGATCACATTATTTATTTCATACCCTATATGTTATCCTTCATCATTTTCACACATTACCTATCTATCTATTTCAAACATCATTATACATTATTTAATATCATCATTTATGTAATGTAAATAAAAAATACATAAAAATAATATATATTGTGTCACATATATATACAACATTGACAAAATAGAATAACATCAATCATCCATCTATATATAACCAAAATATCATAGTTACAAAATACAATAACTTGGGAGGCAATCCCCATGCATCGCTACATAAATACATGTTAAATATCATCATTAACATCCCTATATACAATTTTGGGATCTCTATAACTAGATGATTTACATATCAGTCTATGTCACTTTTCATGGCACCTATATTTCTCCATCTATCTATGTAAAGTACCAATTTAACCAAATTCTCCGTAAACTAACCTTGTAGCTCTACATACTTTGTAAACACACCATGTGTTAGATATCCTCCACATGCAGCCTCCTTAGCTCACTAAGTCTCCATCCATGCCTTGTCACACTCACTCAATAGCAGGGTACATCTTATCATTGCCATTAGCACTGGATTGAACAAGTGTGCATGATCACCCATGATAGCATCCAATCGCTCTAGCATCCCGTTGGCGAAAAAAATTATCAAGTGGAAAAGCTGGGTGTTATCTTGTTAGTGCTCGGGAATCTATGTAGTCTCATTTACCCCTTACCCCTTAAAATCCCTTTTAAATCCAAGCGCATCGTCCTATCACTCAACATAAGTTGGGAGCTCACCCAAGGAGCACATGAGCACCAAGCCCATCTTTAATATGAGACTTGTAAGAATGCTTCACCATTAATGGAAGGATTGTTTACATAAAATAAGCATGCATGTAATCTAGTACAAAGGTAATGGAACTAGTTCTAAGCACAAATGCATCATGATATAAGCATAAACATCACAACGACATAATAGAATCAGATCTAACCATGAACAACATGAAAACACCCTAGGGTTTGGTCTTATGAACACATATATTTGGAATAGATATTCATATATTAATTATAATAATTCACAATAGCCATATTACATCAATAAGTATCATCATAGACCATATAAATCATGGAATATCATTCCATCCATACACAACTACTCTAAACTGAGATCCTATGCATGTTTTCTCGCTTATAACCCTTATTTTTGAACTGAGCACATACATTTATGCTTAATTATTCTTTCCATAATTCTTATAGCACATTTTTTACCTCTCTATCCTCTCTACCCTCCTTTATTTTAGACCCAAGCACTCCTCTAAATAGAATTTGGATTCACCGCCATATTTTCACCCATGAGTAGATTGCATACCAATTGGAAGTGTGGTCCTTCATGATCGAGTGCTTATGCTAGCTTGCAAAGGCCTCTCCTAAGCGTAATGATCCTCCCGGGAATATTCCCTATGTGGAATATTATTTTCTTTATCTCGAAGGCTCCAAGATGACACCTTATCGTGCATCACACCTACCAGGCCCTCGGATGTGTTTGTTTTGATATCACCTCATAAATATAGCTAATTCCTTGAGCCCTTCTTTACTTATGTGAGCCAACCTTTTTCCCATGCGTATTTCCATGAGTTCCTTTTAACACACTTGCCTTGTGCATGCACATGCTCTCTCCGACTTAGGACTAAGTTATTTTTAAGGTTCCAACATTACCCCCACTAAAATTGTTGTCCTTCCTCGAAATAACCTAATCTTCTCGCAAACAATAAATAATGTGAGGATAAAATAACATGCTTCGCATTGTGCCAAAAAATGCAATAATTTTATCACTACATAAGAAGAATTAGGAAGTCTTTATTCAAGTCTACTTCAATCTTACTCTATGCTTCCACCTCATTCGCACCTACTTGAATCCGATCCCTTATCAATGTGTTGAAATCATCAAATGACAAATCCTCACTCTTATCCTTCAAAGTATCAACAATGTTTTCCATTTGCTTGGTAAGGTCCCTTAAAGCACGTCCATTCTGCGAGTGACACGGGGATACAACTATTTAACTTTATTTTTAATCGATACCCTTAGGCCTTTGATCTCCTCAGACTTCTTCTAAACCTCTGCATATATTTTGTCCCATCATGTCCTGTTATTCTTGTTCTCCTCCTATAAATAATTCAATTCTACCTCATGCGTAGTGACCAATATCCCCGCTACCATGTCCCTGTCTCCACAATTGTACTAGTCAACTTTGGACATGTGCGTCTTGGTTTTTTACCGAGGTTAGGAGATCAGAGTACCAAGTTATGGTTTCCTCAATATTTGCTTTCTCCTCATCCCTTTTTCATGCCAAAACTTCCTTTGTCGACTCTAGCAAGACAAGCAAGTGGCTTCTACATTGTGAAAAAGCGTGCCACATCCTCTAGGAAGAGAAAAGGTGAATCATACTTCTACTCGGGCGGGGAAAAATTTAGGAATTCTCGATTGATGGAGTCTCGAGATGGTCTCTTCCTTTTAGTAATATTCACACACCTTCACCTTCTATTTTCTCAACTTATTGTTTAGCGCATAATTATGGAATCCCTCCCATTTATTTCCATGTCTCTCTCTGTTATCTCATTATTCTTCTCCTCCAATTCATCCTCCAGGGATTTGATTTTTCTATTCCTCCCAAATAATTGAGCCTCTACTTACAATGACATCTTGTTGAGCATGTTACAAACTTGTTCATCAGTTAACTACTAAGTATCTACAACACGATTCACCTCACTAAGGTTCTCTATTTCTATTATTGCATTCATGCCATGTTTGAACTCGGGATGATCAATATGAGAAATGAAATTCCATGACAACATCTTCCTGGTGCACATGTATGAGCTACCACTATCAAACGATGACCAACAAAAGAGTTGATCTGTGGGTACTGTGCTCTAGAAGCGCACATGAAGGAATTTGCTAGGGTCATTGATATAATTCATGTGTCCTTACATTTTTGTTGCGCCCTTGCCACTAGTGTGTGATGTTATTGGGAATATCACTGTTAAGTTGGGGTCTCCTCCTATACTCCCATACTCCTTCTCTACTTCCTCTATTTCCTTCAATATCTACTTAGCATTGTGATCCACTTCTTATACCACCAATTTCCTAATGACTCTTGTTGGGCCTCTGAAATATTTATTAAGTACAAGAAAATGCGTGGTTGCGCAAGGCCTATTTAAAGAAGGGTGCGCAAGGAGAAAGTACAAAGGATAGGGTTTAGGAGGGTTTGGTAGAACTAGTGGCGCGTGCGCAAGATATGGAAAAGGTTTTGGGACTTAGCCATATTTGGCATATCGGGCGAACATGAGGAAAATATGACCCGATTGCGCATGCAGAGTGGATAAGGTGCCACCTGTAAACTTGGTACCTACGAAAGGAATATACCTTGTGATACAAGATTCCCGAAGTTTATTATAGCGAAGGATGGAGAGATCACATTTTAAGGAGCATGATCCCATACAGGATCACTTAGACACATGGAAATCGATCTAAATATTTAGAAAGGCATGGAGGTGTTTGTTAAGGCTATATATACAAGTGCACTGGTAGAAGAAAAGAGATGGACACAAAGATATACCGATACAAATAGAATTGAATGAGGCAAATCTATGGAGGAATATTGTGACAGATCTATTGGTTGGGTTTAGATGATCTATATGAGTATGTTGTATAAAGAGGATGGGTTTAAATATTTTTCTTTTGTACTTTGTAGGGCTTAAGTCCTGTTTTGATGGATGACCTTGGTCCGCACTATTATATGGATCTGTGATTGCCCCTGTTAATGTAATATGGTTATCAACATACTTAATATGAATATATGTGTGGTTCTAATTTTACTTACATCTATATAGATCAGTTTTACATATATTTCATATGAGTGGGTGTAAAAATCTACGTATTTCCCTTCGTTATGATTTAGATCTATATTATGTAATTCTTTTCTTATACGAATGAATACATTAGTCTAGAATGCATTACGAGCTCTAAGATGAATGTATGGTTCATTTCTAGTCTCTTCACTTAAGCTTCTATCATAACTAATGCATTCTCACACAACTCACAGAAAGGGGGCTCTTGGTACCCATGCGTGCCTCAGGTGAGCACCCAGTGCCCGCTCGGTGATAGGTCGTCACGCATGGAATTTCCTTATTCTTTGAAAGGGCATAAAAATGAATACATATTGGTTCTATTGCTGGCACCTCTTTTTGAAATTGTCATGAGAAATGGCATGCATATTTTTCTTTATGATGTGTAATGACAGAGTGCCTGACTTTAGAAAGTGTTGAAACATGGTTCAAGAGCACAGAGGATGAGTTTTCTCAAAGATTCAGCACTGGACCTGAGTTCAATATGCATAGATGGGTAGAAGAGAACCTATACCATGAGCTATATGAGACATTATTTTGCTACTTCCTAGTAGAGCTATATGAATGTCTTTCAGGATACGCATCCAAATCAAGCTGGTACTATAGATCATGCATGTGGACCCAAGATGACTATCAGAGGCTATAGGATGAAGATCTAACTTGGAGACATGTTATTGATCACCTGGTGGAAGCGAGTGTTGGCTAGTTATAATTTATAATACACAATTTTGACGTATTTTTCCCAAAAGTTCTTTGAGTTTGAGTTTTGAGGGAGCCGATAGGGTAAGTTTTGAGTGCTATTCCTCTAGCTATGAATATCTCGGTCGTTGGTTTGAGTTTAGAAGCATTACCCATGGCTATCTAAAACTAATCGAGCACTAGAAGAGGGAACTAGGGTCGAGGAAGATGGCGTATACATTAACCGAGAAGGAAAGGGAGGAGAGAAGACTCAAGTATAGCGAAGCTCGTGAAAGGGAGATGAATAGACAATGTGAGGTTGCAAGTATGATGGATCTATGGAGGAAGATGTTGCAAGAGGGTGTTGAAATTCACAAAACAATGTGGATCCTGAGTAGTATGTGCTACCCCATCTTTGCAAGTGTGGGAGAGAGGCCCCTTGAACTTCTGTTGAGATTTCATCGCATGGAGAAAGAAGAGTTGTAGGTGCGCATCTGAACCCACCTGAAGACCAACCCTTGGCACTTGGTTTTCCAAATCGAATAAGAAGTATTGATAACCCAGTTGGTATTGGTGGGAGTGACTGATCGGTGCCCAAGAGATATAATTTTTTGTTTGGAACATCCATGGCTGCACATACCATTCTAGTGTTTGGAGGAATTTTTGGGAAAAGTGAAAGTACGCAAGGTTAGGGAAACACATGCGGGAGTGAAACGGGATACACTTCTAGTAGTGGAGAAATCTCATAGAACATTGGTGTATAGTTCAGTGGGACATTGGGAACACTAGGTGTGACCACTTCAGGCCCATTGCTAGTTACAGGAGCATCTAAAGGTGGAACTAGTGCATTTGGAGGCACATAACCTAGTGGATCTAGTGGATCTTGTGGGGGAATACCAGAGGAAACACATGAGGGAACCGAGGATCTAGATCATGAGGAAAGGGGACTCAACTACCTCTCTCCGGTGTTCTTTGAGCTTGCCAAATAACGAAGGTATAGAGGATGCTATAGAACACATGCAAAAGTGTGAATTACTATGGCACACGAAGGGGATCACTACCCCAGGAGGTAAGGTAAGTCGGTTTGTGAGAACGTTGCAAGGGCATGCACAGAGCTGGTATAGGATGTATGACACCTATAAGACACGGTGGTAGAATACACTACATTCAAGAATTTCTTCCTATTAGAGTTCCATACAATAGAGTTTGAGTAGAAGATCATTAGCACTTTGAAGGATATCCGTAGGGAATGGAAGAGAGTGTGTGGGAGTATGATGCACGGTTTAAAAATCTCTGTCAAAACTTTCATATGACATTTTCACTTCATAACATGCTTAATGGTTTTTGGAGGGTTGATTAGTCCATTTAGGAGGGAATATTCACATAAAACATTCACTAACCTGCGCGAGGCTCTAGAGTTTGCCTTATGCACTGAAGCAGTTGAGAGCGTTGATACTGGTATAAGCCCTTTTATGGAGGCTCAAATTGTTACTATGGCCAAGAAATTAAAGAAGTTTTCTGTAAACTTAGCACATGAGACTCGTAGTGGTCTTCGGTGCGTAGATTGTGAAGCGAGAGGGGCATGCCAAGGATAGTTTCCCTCAGAAGTTAGTACATTCCATAGTAGTAGATTGTGAAAATTTTCATGAGGACCATGATGCAAGTAGATGTCCCTTGTTGTAGCACACAATTTGGAAGAATGTGTCTTACTAGTGTAAGATTTGCACCTCTACAATCCATGATACTAAGGATTGTAGGATTATTGACCAAATCCATGGGGTCATTGATCATGATGTGTGCCATATCAACCTTGCTTATTATTTCCAAGAAAGATGATCACCGTTATGAAGGATTCCTTGATGGAGGGTGTGTGGGAGAGGTTCCCATGGAGGATTCCATGGTCGCAATAACCACCGAGAAAGAAGTGAGTTACCGTGAGGAATATTTTATAACTACGGATCCACGTAACATTACATGCGCGAGTGTCCATATTTATGCATAAAGTTGCTCATGGTGTGGGAAGAATCATAAGTATGAGGAGTTTGCTACATTGTTTGAGCATATGAGCCAACAAAACTGAAAGGAAAAAGCATTGGTTTATTGTGTATCAAAAAGGATGACACATAGTGGATTCCTATAGTGGCACATGAGTTAGGGTTAGAACCTATGTTGGTGACAACACAAGGAGAGGTTTCATGTGCTAAGGATGTACCAAGGAAAATGACTCTAGTCTCAAGAGAAGAAGTGGTGCATGGGAAGTATCTAGACCCCCCCACCAGAAGGAAGTGTATCAAGAGAAAATGGATGTCATTCGGAGTTTACATGGAGAAATCCAATGTCTAAAGGAGTAGTACAGGTAGTAGGAGCAAAGAAGGAATGTTATGGCTCCGTAGAAGGACCTAGATGAGGTCAAGGATGTGTGAATTTTTTTAAGGCAAGAGAATATTATTCCTTGCTAGGGGAATGGCTACGAGAGAATATGCAACGCGCCAGAGAAGAGTGTGAAAGAGTGGTATTGCATGTAAACCTCCCTCCCCATAGCCTTAACTATGACAAGGAGTTCATGTTGAATGAAGTTTTGGATGGGTGGCTACTAAGTAACATATTGATCGATTGACAGGGAGCGGAAGTTAATGTTCTTACATTAGATGCCTAGAGTCAAATGGGAAGGCCCACATTACAACCATATTTGAATGTGTTGTATATGGAAAAAAAAACACAGAAATGCCCATTATAGTATTGAAGGATGCGGTGATCGCCATTCAGGGGGCAAAGATTACGGGGAGACTTCGAAGTCTTAGGACTCACCGAGGTAGAAAAATTTCTAGCATTGCTTGAGTGCCCATGGTGCTATAAGAACAATGCTGACCTAAGGTTCAACAAAAGATATATGAGTTTTAGGAACAAGGAAAAATGAGTCATCATCCCTTTGATGGATGGGAATTCGACACCTTACACTGAACCTTTGGGATAAGAGGTCTTAGATAGCATTTATGTGCACTCCATCGAGAGACCCAGAGATAATTAAACCTACACAAGGAGTTATCCAATTTTAGGATGCCTAGTATGTAAGTGATACAACAAGCATGACATGTGACTATTGGGCGTACGGGACCTATGAGTTAATTGGGTGACAATTGAGGGGTATTTAATGAAAGTGACCAAGGTGCACTCACTCAAGTGTCTAGGAGGAAATAATTTACCAAGTTACTTTGGAGGGGCATACCCTGAAATTTTCTTACGAAACATAAAAACTTAGTGGAAAAATGAGGACAAAAGAAGATGGATTCTCGAGTTATAACCTACTTGGGACTGCAATAAGATTGGTAGGCTACAAAGTAGCATGAGGTAAGAATCACATTTTATGTAAGCTTTTCCAGAGCAATGCGCCCACGATCATAACAGACTACCATGGTAAAGGGACCACTTCATTTCATATCTAAGCATTTGAGAAGGATTGGATAGGAGGTGCAAAAGCCTTACCACCATCATTATAGGTGCATAAATTTTATTCCACACTACAAGGTTGTGCGCGTGCATGGTATATCAATTGAGAAACAAGCCACCATACGGGAAATTGGCAAGAGGTGACAACTAATCTCATCTAAGCTTTTGAATATTGGATCACAAAACCATCAGTGGATAAGGAATTCCAAGTGATCAAGTTCCTTACGATGGGGGATAGTTCCATGGTGGAAGACAAGGTACTAGATATGCTAGGTGAGGTACGTTTAGAGGTAGGATTCGATGAGGATGAGTCAAAGGAAATGTAGTTTTAGCATGTATGTATAGAGAAGGAAAAAGGAAAGATGGTTTATGTCATAGATGGAGAGAAAATTGAAAGCATAGATGTTAACCACTCTATAGGTACGCACGATGTTATAAATAGCATCGATGAAAGGACACATGCGTACATGAGCCCCGAAGATGAAGAAGGTTGATATTCTCGTGAACTCTAGGATTTATTCCCGCATAGGTATCATGAACTTAAAGGCATCCACCATTCCTTGGGGTATATGAAGATAAAATTAAAGGAAGTTGCACACTCAATCCCAAAGAGGCCATACCGGATGAACCCAAATTTTCTGTACGGGTAAAGGAGGAGATAGAAAAAATGAGGCGTCATGTATCATTGAGGTTGTGGAAGAATCAGAAAGGATAAGTACAATTATCATCAACATCAAAAAGGACGAGAAGGATCAAGATCTGTGTTGACTATAAACACTTGAATGTAGTATGTGTCATTGATCCCTTCCCAACCTCGTTTGCTTAAGAAATCCTAGAGGGAGTGGCTAGGCGCGAAGTCCATTATTTCACAAATGGGTTCTCGGGGTACCACCAGGAGGATTATAAAGGAAGACCATAGAAAGATAACTTTCAAAACCGAATGGGGAAGTTTTTCCTATATGGTCATGTTTTTGGGTTGAAGAATGTGCCTGTTGTGTTCTTGTGCATTGTGGTACAATCCTTTTAGGACTTCATCCTTAAATTTATTCAGGTCTATTTGGATGATTAGACTGTGTATGGTCTAATCGAAGACTATTGTGATAATTTAAGACTATTTTTTCAAAGGTGTCGATAGTGGAGGATATCCCACTACTATAGTAGAGGGAATTCGACACTTTTAATGATAGGCTTGTCATAGAACCCATACTATGTTTCTCTATTTGGGATAAGCCTTTCCAGTTTCATGTGGATGCCTTTGATACATCTGTTCGAGTAGTACTTGCACAATTTGGTGAAGGGATTGTTGACCATCCCTTGTGTTTTGCAAGTACAAATTTTACATTAGTAGAACAAACTTACACCACTACTGAGCACGAAGCACTATCCATGATCTATGCGTTGCACAAGTTCGAGAAAATATCTACTAGAAAAAACATTTGAATTCTACATGGACCACATGGCATTAAAATACTTGGTAAACAAGCCCGTTCTACAAGGGTGCATATGTCGATGGGTCCTGCTATTCCACGAATTTGAGTTCACAGTGGTTTTCAAGTCAGGAAAGAGTAATTTTGGACTTGATTGATTGTCTATAATTGACTCAAGAGATGACACACAAAGCATTGAGGATACCATGCCAAGCATACAACTATTTAGGTGTGACACACTCCCTCAAACTTAGAGGATATTATGGTATTTCTTAAAATAGGTGTGGCACTAGAAGGAATGAAAGCATTAGAAAGGAAGAAGTTATCCATACGTACCACACCTTACATCTTTGCTAAGTATAGGATGTTCGAAGTGTTGTGCTAGTGCATTCTAGAACATGAGCACTTGGCTATTATAGAGGAGGCACATGGAGGAAGTACAGGTGGACACTATACGAGGGATGCTACGGCATGTAAGATATTACAAGTTGGGTTATGGTGGGAAACCATATATCAATATTGCAAAGAGTATTTGTTGTCAAAAATTCCCCCCCCCCTTAGGTAATTTTGATATGATTGATTCGGGGCCCAAAATCATGTTTCTAGGGTCCCCTCGGCCTCTTTCTAACCCTCCTATCCAAGAAGAAAAGAGAAAGCTCTAAGAAATGCAAAAAAGGGAAAAAAAAAGATTGGGCAGGAAAAATCATGAAAAATGGCTAAGTCCTAGTCCTCGCAATAGTCGGGACAGTTGGGACATCGGACACGAATCGGCCGAAAGGCCGCCAGGCAGTCTGCAGAGCAAAGGGACACTTGGGACGAAGGGACGTGAGGGACGCAAAGCCGGTTGGGCGGCGAAGAAAATCGACTAAGCTCCGCCGAACGACATAGTTGGGACATTTGGGCCGTGAGGACGCGAAGAACGTGAACCGCCTGGATCAGCCGGTGCAGAGAACTTTAGTTCGGGACACTTGGGACAGAGGGACGCGGGAGACACGGATAGCCGAAGGAACCGAGAGCCAATCACATTACGCCACGCGTCATCGGCCTAAAGAGGGGCAGAGAATCCCGAATCGGGCGGATCATAAGTTTTTTTCCCGAGGCAAGCCTTTGGGACAGCTAGGCCAAAGGGACGCAAAAATCCGGCAGAGCTTGAGGACAAATCAGGTAATGCCACGTGTCACAAGGAAAAACGTCCAAATTTCAAAGAGAGAGGTTTGAAGCACTGGCCCGAGCCAATAGGAATTGGACACGTGTCCAATGGAAAAAGGAAGCGCGGAGCTTGGGGAGGATTTAGAAAATTTGGCCAAGTTTCAGCCAAAAAGCTAAAAGTAAAGGAAGACCCCGCGCCCCTGTCCTCCAATCGATGCATGCCACACGTCCTCGGTGGTGGGGCACGCGGGGAAAATGGAAAATCTCCCAAAAAGTTATAAAATGTAAAAATTTCAAAGGGAAACCTGTGAAAAGGTGGAGGAGAGAGAATTCCTCATCCAATCAGCGTTTGACACGTGTCATCTAGGTGGTAGAGCGTGGGAAAAAGTTCCAAAACACATTTTCGCCTGTTTTGTGCCCTAAATCTTCAGATCGCCATAAATTTTGATCCAGATCTCGGATTTGCACGTTCTTTATATCAATGAAAAGATGGTGAAATGATCTATGCGATTCTAGGGTCAATCTTGAATTTTGGTTCATTTTGGAGAGAGGAAATTGAGAAACAGCTCTAACATGTGATAATGACCAAAACTGACGTTCAACAATTAGCTTTAGTGCAGACAGATACTGCCGTTTTGCCATGGTCCACCGTTTCTGCCATAATGAGACAAGTTAAATGCATTAAGTGGTTGTGGTAGATCGACTTTCCTCTCTCTTTCCTCTCTCATTCTTCTTATATATTGTAATTATGAGCTTCTTTAAAAAAGTTCGAACATTTCTTTGTCTTGCTCCTCCCTTCTTCTCTCTATCAGGTGAATTTGTGGAGTTCGAACCTCCCATTTGAAATTGTAATGCAACTCTACCTCTTGGAATTTTTAGTGTATTGTATCAATCTTTGGAGCAAGTAATACATGATTGTGGATGATTCCCAACCCTCTCTTTGTTCATTTGCTTCCTCCTGGTCTTTAACTACAAATTTTGTTATCTGTGCATGATCTTGCATCACATTTTAATGGTCTGTGTTTATTTGCAAGATAGATGTTCTTCATTCCTCGGTGCATCACCTCTGTTAGCTTAGGTTTATTTTTATGCATCTTCTTACCCTGTCTCCTTGGCAAGTTAGATTAGGTTTTGAGTGAACCCTCTACGTTTTGGGTGCATCTGAACAGAGGAATAGGAACCAACCTTCTCTGGAGGATCCTTTATCATATCTCCAAGTCCCACACTTGGAGAAAGGATTCCATGTTGTGCAATCACACTGGATGCCCGTATGACCAACCTAGAAATCTGATCAACATCTAGGGGTGCTGTGATTTTGCATCAACAGTTTTGGCACACCCGGTGGGACCAAGAGGTCTCATTTTTTATTGCAGAAAAGTTGATGTGCATCTGCTGCAATTTTCTTGCTTGAAAAGAGCTATTATTTGCATATCTGGTGACTACAAGGGGAAGAATCAATTGGTTTAACCATCAGCCTTGAAAACTCATGAGAAGAATCACCACAAGGTCAAGAGTTGGAGAAGAGGAAGTGCTATTTGAATACCTGTAATTATCTTCAAGAAGAAGGAAAAGAGGAAGAAGGATTCAAAGGTCTCCATCTCCACCAAACAGAACTCTCTCAACTCCTCCACCCGGAGGCCTTTCATTCATCAACAAGGGTTGTAAGACCAATAAGAATGGCAGAAAACAACCCCTATGTCAACTTCACAGGCAGCAGCCCACTTGCCCTCAATGCACAACATCCAATTCCTATTGCAGCCTTGAAGAACATTCCCTACTTCACTGGAGAAAATCAGACTACTCCAGGTGATCATGTTAAAGACATTGCCAACCTTTGCGCAATCCATGAAATCAATGACATGCAAGTGGCTGTCAAGTTGCTGGAATCTTCATTCAAGGGTAAAGCATTGCAATGGTTTAGGAGCCTTGGAGCTGGTTCTATCACAAATTGGAATCAGCTGTGTATAGCACTTCATGAGAAATTTGGAGAAAAGGGAGACAACTTGTCTCTTTTGGAGTAACTGACAACCATCAAGAGATCTCCCAATGAGTAGGCTGATCGATTTCAACATCAGATTTCAAAAGAATTGGGAAAGAATTCCGTGTGATCAGGCCAATAGCAGAAGGTGCTTTTCTCTACTATCTCAAAGCTCTAAATTTTGATATTTCTATGTTGATTCAGTCCATGGGAGGCATAACTATCCCTATGGCTTATAGCATTGCCATTAGGGCTGAAAATTGTTTGATCCAAGCTGGCAAACTTGCCCTTAGACCTCCCATGCCATTGTTTCCAAGTTTAGAGAGTCCAAACACCAGTCAAGCACCTAATTTGGTTCCTTCTCCCACCCCTAGAAATCATAGTTCAAATGAAGCTTCCACTTCATCTCCAAGTGCCCCAAATGAGCTTCAAGAAGTCATGAAGAAATTGCAAAACCTAGGCAATGAGCTGGTTACTCTCAAGAGGCAAAGAGGGCCCAAGGTTTTAGGCCTTCTTATCAACCTCAAGCTCAGCCTAATAGGCATCCATACCAACCACAAAGGCCACCTAACCCTGCTACAAATATGAATCAAACAAGGCCTCCTGCCAATAGACCATTTCAGCCCTATAATCCAAAGGCCATATCTGCCTCTAAGGCATTGGTACCAACACAAAACAACATTGCCCAGGAGTATGATTGGTGTTTTCCATGTAATGAGCCTCATAACCAATCCATGTGCTTCAATGGTGCTTTGAATCAAGCACTAATGGTGACAATTACTAGTGTGGAGGGCGACAAGAGTCAAGAAAGCAGCCAATAACAAGAAACATTCCAACAACAATCAGCCCCAGATGACACCGCATTGGTAAATTGGCAAGCAGAGGATTTTTGTGGCATGAACCAGGCAGTTTCTCAAGGTGTTGTAGCTAACACAAGGTAAAAAAGGAGAAATTTGGGTGAAGGACAGCCATTAGCCCCAACCAGTCCACAACCTTCTATGGTTCCACAAATGGTTGACAAGCAAAATCCAATTTCAAATGCACAAGGGCAGCCAAGGACAGCCCCTAGGCCAACTCAAATACCTATTGTTTATGCCCATGCGCAAGGAGTGAATGTGCAAACCTAGGGACAACAAAGAGATCCTTCATCACCATTCAGTATCATTGATCAGATGAAGAAGACAAACATCAATATATCAATGTGGGAATCCCTATCTATCCCAGGCCAAAGAGATCTGCTACAAGCTGCCATGAAGGACTGGACAACTTTGAATCAGCAAATGCAAGACAAAGTGCTTACAAATGCTGCCCAGCCTGAGGGAAATCATGGAGGACAGCAAGGTAAAATGTTGAAACCCCCTCCCTTCTATGTTTCATTGATCATTGGAAATCAGCTAGTGCACAATTGCATGATAGACTCGGGGAAAGTAGCTCAGTAATGCCTAAACAAATAGCTGATCAGCTAGGGCTCCAGTATGAAACAATATCCAAAGGGGTAGTGCAGCTAGATGGGACAGCAGTAGCAATAGTTGGAGTAGTTAAAAACTTGAGCCTTACCTTGCATGCGTGTCCAAATGTTGTTGTTTTACAAGATGTATCGGTCATAGACCTTCCACCACTCTTTGCCCTATGTTTGTCAAGGGACTTCACAGCCAAGATTGGGGGATATTTGTCTGCTGATTGGTCACACATGCTGTTCAGAACGAGGTATGGAACTAAGGCTACAATTAGGTCAGAACCTATTGCAAACTTCCATATTGAGCCTTACACTCCAAGTCAGATTAATGCCAATTGATCAGTATTTGATCAAGAAGAACACCCAAGCACCTATGAGGCTGACACCAAGGTTGGAAGCATCCCGGATCTAACTCTAGATGAATGGGAAAACAAGGTACATGCATTTGATCCTTATCAAGAAGTGGAAGAATATGAGCTGGGATTCTATTGCATACACAAAGGAAATCAGCCTATTCCTAGCATCACCAAGCCAAACCACAAAGATAACAACGAGGTATGGCAGATGTTTTTGATGGATCAAGGAGTAGACAAGGTGCAGGAGGTGGAGCCATGCTTGTTTCACCTCAAATAATTAAGTACTATTCAGCTTTTAGATTCTAGTTTGCATGCTCCAACAACACGGCTGAATACGAGGCATTGATTCATGGACTTCATTGGGCCAGAAAAAAGGAAATAAAGAACTTGCAAGTCTTTGGGGATAGTGAATTGATTGTAAATCAAGTCAGGGGACGGCATGCTGCCAAGAATGATCTACTCAAGTGCTACAAGAATAGGGTGTGGGACCTCATGGAAGATTTTGAAGGTTTTGGCATCAAATCCATTCCTAGGAAAGAGAATCAAGCTTCTGACAGACTCGCAGCAGTTGGGGCAGCCTTTGACATTGTGGAAAGTATTCAACGAGGACAAGGTACAACCAAACATCCACGTGATTGTGAGGCCTTCAATTGCGATAACAATGTCGGTTGGCAAGTATTTGAGAATGACCGCAAATCATCCACTTTTTGTAAGAAGAAGCCGAGTTCTCAGCCAAGAATCAAGAAAAATTGGAACAACAGTATGGTGACCAAGTGGTACAACTGAGAACTAACAAGCTACCCAAGGGACTTATGACTTTAGAGTCAATTTTTAACCCCAATGATCAGTTTAGAAAGGAGAAAGCAAACATTCAATTCAAGAGAGAGGATTCAGTATCCATCTTGGTAGAAGAGAACAAACCATTACAAATTGGAAAGATGACAACTGAACAAGAAAGGTATGAATTCATACAGCTATGTCAAGAATTCCTTCGACATGTTTTCTTGGAGCTATGAAAACTTGAAAGGTTTCAATCCCAACTTAGCTCAAAGATACCATTGAATTGGATCCAAATACTAAGCTGTCGGCAAAAACAAAGACCAGTCAACCCACACATGGATCCTCTCATGAGAAAAGAGTTGGACAAGCTGATTGAGTCAAGGATCATATTCCCAATCAAACATTCTAGTTGGGTTTCCAACTTAGTTTCAAATGTAAAGAAGAGTGGGGAGAGATCAGTGTGTTGACTTCAGAGACTTGAAGCAGAGCCTCTCTCAAGGACCATTACCCACTCCCTTCCATGGAGAAAATATTGCAAGTCAGCTGGCTCCGAGATGTTTTCACTACTTGATGGCTACTCATGCTACAATCAGATCATGGTGAAGAAGGAAGACCAGTTCAAGACGGCTTTCACCACCAAATGGGGCACATATGCCTACAAGAAGATGCCATTTGGGTGTTAAATGCTGAATCAACTTTCCAAAAGGCAATGGATATGGCATTCAAGGGTTGATCAATAAAATAGTTCGATATATCTTGATGACATCACCGTATTCTCCAAAATGCGGTGGATCACCTCTTCCATCCGGCAAGTGTATTCGAGAGGTGTAGAAGATTTGGGGTATCATTGAATCCCAAAAAATACATATTCCTGGCTCATGAGGGGAAACTTCTAGGCCATATTGTTTCAAAATAGGGATTGACGATTTACCCAGAAAGAGTTGAAGCAATTCGAGCATTGCCATTGCCAAGTCACAAGAAGGCTCTTCAAAGCTTCTTAGGAAGGATCAATTTTTTCCATAGGTTCGTTCCAAACTTTGCAGCTCTCGTAAAGACAATAACGCTGATGTTAAAAAAGAGAATGGCATTTAAGTGGACATTTGAAGGCAAGGCAAGTTTTGAGGTAATAAAAGAAGCTATATCTCAAGCTCCCACTTTGTTTTCAATCTAGACTTCTCCAAGGGTTTCATGCTATACGCCTTTGGTGGTGGAGATACAATTTCTGCAATCCTGGCACAACAAAACAAGGAAGGATTAGAACAACCAGTTGCTTTCTTTAGTCAAGGCTTGGAGGAATACGAAACTAGGTACTCTTTCATTGAAAAGCACGTCCTTGCTGTCATCAGGAGCTTGAAGAAGTTCAGACATTTGGTCTCAAACAATAAGGTTCAGCTGCTGGTGTCTCATGCTGGTGTCAAGGACTTTCTCCTAAACAAGGATTTAAATGAGAAAAGGGTAGGTTGGATCACTCGGGTGATGGAATATGATATTGAAATCAGAGTAACCAAACTGGTTCATGGCAAAGGTTTGTGTGAGTAGCTCGCTTCCAAACAACCAGATGGCTCAGAAGGTGAAGAAGATGTTATCCTGCTACTACAGGATGGTCAAGAACAGGAAAATGATGATGTGCCCACTCCCTGTTGGACTCAAAATATGATACATTTCCTACAGACGGGCCTATGCCCTCCAGAAATGAGCAAGGAAAAGAGGAGATACTTTAGATTACAAGCTATTCCATACGTACTCATTAATGGTATCTTGTTCAAGAAAGAAATCCATGGTGTTCTATTAAGATGCATTGGAACAGGTCAAGTTGAGAGGATCTTACACGAGTTCCATGACAGGGAGGCAAGAGGCCACTTTGCCCCACGAGTAACAGCTCTCAAAATCATGAAAGCTGGTTACTATTGGCCTACTATATTCAATGATTGCTACTCATGGGTTAAGACATGCAAGAAATGTGCATTCTTCACAAGAAAAGGAAGGTTAGTAGTGCTGCCCCTTCGTCCGATTTCGGTGGATCAACGATTCATGCAATGGGGACTGGACTTCATTCGATTCATCAATCCCACCCGAGTCAAGGTCACAAGTGGATACTCACAAAGAATAGACTATTTCACCAAGTGGACCGAAGCAGTGGCACTCAAAGAGGCAAGTGAGTCTAACATACTAGACTTTTATGAAGAAATAGTGACCAGGTTCGATGTGCCGGCCACTATCATATCAGATAATGCATTAGCATTCATAGGTTTAAAGATTACAGAATGGGCTATCAAGAATGGAATCTATTTGAGCACCTCTTCAAATTATTACCCACAGGGTAATGGACAGGCAGAGTCCACGAACAAAAAGTTGCTAAGGATCATCAGAAGGACTCTGGATGAAAACCAAAGGACATGGCATACCAAGCTAAAATCAGCATTATGGGCTGATAGGATAACTCCCAAGAGATCTACAGGTAACTCTCCATTCAGGCTTGTCTATGGAAGAGAAGCAATCTTGCCCATATCACTTGAGTTGCCAGCATTGGAGCTCATGAAGCAGTTGGAGTTGTCTGAGTTCAAACCAATGGAGACCAGGTACGCAGAGTTGATGGAATTGGAAGAAATAAGAGAACATGCAGCCCTGATGATTGAAAAGGATCAGGCCTTAGTAAAAAGATGGTTTGACAAGAAGGCAGGAGCGAGGACCTTCCAGGAAGGGGACCTAGTTCTGAAATGGGATGCAGATCGGGCGAAACCTGGAAGGCATTCCAAGTTTGATGCCATTTGGAGCGGCCCCTACATGGTCACGAGATGTAAAAGTGGTAATGCCTTCCAATTGTCTGCATTGGATGCAGAAGAAATCCCGATTCCAGTTAACGGAATTTATCTTAAACGTTGCTACTAAAAAGGAAAAGGTTTACCCTTGTAAATATTAGCCTAGATTTCAATCCCTCTAAGTGTGTGTGCACATTGTCTTGTTGTAGTTAGGTTTCTTTTTCCCTAAGTGCTTTGGCACAGGCTTTTTCACTCTCAGGTTGAATTTCTATAGTTTAGAGTGCTCTCAAGATGATTTGCGGTATCAGGATCGGGATCAGAGATCAAATTGGCTTCAGGATTATTACTCCATGCCCAATGGATTGTTAAAAGGCCACTGATCTTCTACCTAGCAAGCAGGTGGCCCCGCTGAGTCACCAAATTGTTGTCAAAAATTCCCCCTTAGGTAATTTTGATAACAGATTGATTCGGGGCCCAAAATCATGTTTCTAGGGTCCCCTCAGCCTCTTTCTAACCCTCCTGTCGAAGAAGAAAAGAGCAAGTTCTAAGAAATGCAAAAAAGGGAAAAAAACAAGCTTGGGCTAGGAAAAATCATGAAAATGGCTAAGTCCTAGTCCTTGCAATATTCGGGATAGTTGGGACATCCGGATGCGAACGGCCAAAGGTGCCAAAGCGATCTGTAGAGAAAAGGGACACTTGGGATAGAAGGACGCGAGGGACGCGGAAATCCGGTTGGGCGAAGGAGAAGAAAATAGACTAACTACCGAATGGCACGGTTGGGACATTTGGGCCATGAGGACGTGAAGAACACGAACCACCTGGATTGGCCGGTGCATAGAACTTGATTTGGGACACTTGGGACAGAGGGACGCGGGAGACGCGGATAGCCCAAGGAACCGAGAGCCAATCACATTACGCCACGCGTCATCGGCCGAAAGAGGGACAGAGAATCCCGAATCGGGTGGATCAGAAGTTTTTGTCCCAGACATCACTAGGAAAGCCGGGCCAAAGGGACATGAGGGACGCGAAAATCGGCAGGCCCGAGGACGAATCAGGTAACGCTACATGTCACAAGGAAAAACGTCCAAAGTTCAAAGAGAGAGGTTTGAAGCGTTGGCCCGAGCCAATAGGAATTGGACACGTGTCTAATGGAACAAGGAAGTGCAGAGCTCGGGGAGGAGTTAGAAAATTTGGCCAAGTTTCAGCCAAAAAGCTAAAAGTAAAAGAAGACCCCGTGCCCCTGTCCTCCAATCAATGCATGCCACACGTCCTCAGTGGCAATGGGCACGTGGGGAAAATGGAAAATTTCCCAAAAAGTTATAAAATGTAAAAATTTCAAAGGAAACCTATGAAAAGGTGGATGAGAGAGAATTTCTCATCCAATCAGCATTTGACACATGTCATCCAGTGGCAAAGCGGGAAAAAGTTCCAAAACACATTTTCGCCTATTTTGTGCCCTAAATCTTGGATCGCCATAACTTTTGATCCAGAGCTTGGATTTGCATGTTCTTTATATCAATGAAAAGATGGTGAAATGCTCTATGTGATTCTAGGGTCAATCTTGAATTTTGGTTCATTTTGAGAGAGGAAATTGAGAAACAGCTCGACACATGATAATGACCAGAATCGACGTTCAACAATTAGCTTTATAGCAGCAGATACCGATCTGCCGTTTTTCCAGTGGTCCACTGTTTCTACCATAATGAGACAAGTTAAATGCATTCAGAAGTGGTTGTGGTAGATCCAATTTCCTCTCTCTTTCCTCTCTCATTCTTCTTATATATTGTAATTATGAGCTTCTTTAAAAAAGGTCGAACATTTTTGTCTTGCTCCTCCCTTCTTCCGTCTATCAAAGCGAATTTGTGGAGTTCGAACCTACCATTTGAAATCATAATGCAACTCGCCTCTTGGCATTTTTTACTGTATTGTATCAATATTTGGAGCAAGTAATACATTATTGTGGATGATTCCCAACCCTCTCTCGTGTTCATTTGCTTCCTCCGGTCTTTAACTACAAATCTTGTTATATGTGCATGATCTTGCATCACATTTGAATGGTCTCGTGTTTATTGGCAAGATAGATGTTCTTCATTCCTTAGTGCATCACCTCTCGTTAGCTTAGGTTTATTTTTATGCATCTTCTTACCCCTGTCTCCTTGGCAAGTTAGATTAGGTTTTGAGTGAACCTCTACGTTTTGGGTGCATCCGAACAGAGGAATAGGAACCAACCTTCTCTCGGAGGATCCTTTCTCATATCTCCAAGTCCCACACTTGGAGAAAGGATTCCATGTTGTGCAATCACACCTGGATTCTGTATGACCAACCTAGAAATCGATCAACATCCGTGGGTGCTGTGATTTTGCATCAAAGTATTGCAATACATGTGATCAATTTCGGTGCCTTGGAAAACTAGTGCGAGAGGATGAAATTCCTTTGTGCCCTATTCCAAATACAAATACATTTGAAAGTGGCTCATAAATTTTGTAGGCCCCATTTCACAAACCACGCATAGGATGGGATCACACTATGTAATCACCGCACAAATTATTTGACAATATGGGTAGAAGTAGTGCTTACAAGGATTTTACAAAGTGGCTACAATAGCCAACTTTCTATGGGAAAATATTATTACAAGGTATGGATACGCGTTGATCTTAACTAATGATAGGGATCCACATTTCCTAAATGTGATTTTCCATATTCTCGTTAGTAGAGTTCATGGTGGCTCATCATAATACTACCCCTTACCATCTACAAGAAAATGGGACTAATAAGGCATTTAATAAAATACTTAGTCATACCCCCGACCAAAATTTGTGATGTTGGTAGACAAGATTGGGATGTTAAAGTATCCAGTTCTATGGGCATATAGAACAACCTACAAGAGGTTGAATAAAGACACACCATTCCAATTTGTGTTTTGGATGGAGGCTTTCCTACCCATTGAATTCATGTTATCTTCTCACAGATAAGCGCGTAGGAGGATTAGCCAACGAACAAGTGCTATAAGAAAGGATTGACAAATTCATGAAATTAGACGAGAGAAAATCATTGGCGCCGTAGATTCAAAAGGATGAAAAGGCTAAACAAAAAGTATGGCATGATCGCCACATCGAAACAAACAACTTGAGGTTGGGAAGATGGTATCGTTATATGATTCCAAGTTTTAGCGCCATCCTAGAAAGTTGAAAGTCCATTAGTTGGGATATCATCTCAAACATCCTTCTTTCAGGCTCGTGCTAGTTGAGAGGCTGGATCGGATGAAATTTCCGGGACATTTCAATGGGAGTAAGCTGAATCCCTACTATAAATAAGTATTCTTCATATTTGTAATAAGGCAAGATACCAGTTAGTCTAGAGTTTCTCTTTATACAATTTCCTTCTTGTCTTTCCCTTTCCTTTCATTTGTTTTTTTGTTTTTTTATGCCTTAGGAGCTGGTAACCACATTAATTTTTTAAGGTTGTGCATGCACAGAGGACCAAACATATGTTTTAGTGTGGGGTGGAGTTATGTGAAGTATATGCTCATAATACAAGTCGAATTTTGCAGTAGAAGTTACGTTAAATGCTTCGGTTGATGGATACAAGTCGCGAAGGATGGAATAAGTTCATGAAAGAAGATAAAGATGAAAAAGGTTAGTGTCGGGATAGGACATCGAGAAACCACGACAGAGGAGGAAGAAGCATAGGAACAACACAAGGTAAGTGAGAGAGAAAAATAAGGTGAAGAACAAAAGAAGTGTCCCTCAAGCGTTATTGACACACGCGTAAGAATCTTCTACTAGGATGGATTGTTTGCATGCCAAAAGGTTGTAGAATCTTTCATGTAAGATTGGGCATGGAAGTGAAGGTGCGAAGGTCAGCTTGGTGGAAAAGACCGCATTTCGTGTTAATTACGGTGGTAGGTAAAATAGTATTTAATGCTGGAAAGAAGGAAAAGGTATAAATAATAAGTTGGGAACTTCATTATTTACCTTACATTTACAAAGTGAAAAGAGTTCTCGTGTACTAAGGCATCCAAAAGTGATATGTGTGAAGAATTTTATTAATAAATTTGAGAGGATGTGACTAGAGTAGATCTGCAAACCAAGAGGAAAGGAGTACAAAGCGTGGAGGAAGTTGTTAAGAAGGATTTGGTTGAGAAGCATCATCTTGTGGAATAATTGTTCCAGCTTAGGGTTTGGCAGCTACAGCAATGGTGTTAGTAGGGTTTTTTTGTAAGATTGAGCATTGGGGTTAGATAGAGTGGTAGAAAAGACCAAGGAGAAGATGTTCAAAGTATTAACCTAACTGAGAAGGATGACACCAAAGAAAGAAACCATCTCACCTAAAAATTAGAAAGGCAAGGGAAAGGGGAAGAAAACAGATGTCATCGCAAGCACAAATGAAGAGTGGTACATAGAGATGCAATACTCGGATGGGGTATTGCTGGTTAAAGAATGGGAGTCTCATTTATGAAAAATGATTGTAAGTGAATATAATCATCACACCAACACGATAGAGAAAGAAATGGATTTGGAGTTGGTTCATATAAAAAAAAGAGGAAAAAATAGGGCTTTCCCATATACAACAATGAAGTAAATGTTAAATCGAGAAGGCAGTGGTTACTATAATCGTATGAATTACTTTACTTTAGAGAACTCGAACACCTCTATCGGTGGCTAATGGAACACATTCACAAAGACCACTTATATTTCGAGGGCGCAAGATGTGCACAAATCCTTAGTTTATTTCCAAGTTAACAAGCCTTATCTCGTGAGGGGGACAATATTGATGATGACCTAAGTGACAAGGAGGCCATAAAATAAGTAGAAACCATGTATGAATAGAAGAAAGGATCACAATACTTTGACATCACAAATATCCGAGACCCGTGATGAGGATGGCCATGCGCTTGGTAACAAAGCTCAATTATTAAGAAAGATTGACTCAAGTGAACAAGGCATGGCTGAACGATACTGGAAATTATCCGAGGGGACCATCTACAACTTGTTCGTTTTCATCATGGATGAAATCACTAGCAGAGCGCAAGAAGGTGAGAAGATACTATTTGACAATTTCCTCCTAACAATTGTTTTCTTAGAGATCAAAGTACACCGATGGGATGGAAAGGTGTCTTTAGGAGTACCTGTAAGAGGATCCCTCACCCGTGAAGAGGTTCACGAAATATACTTGTGAGACCATGATAGCCACTCACAAGGCGTGCTTAGAGAAGTGGTACAAGTGCATAATGGATGTATTTAGGGTAGAATGGAGGATTCTAGAGTAGTTACCCATGATCATGAAAGCAGATGCAAAATTTGTAGTGTATCAACACTTCGCATTGGCGATTCAAGTTAACAGATGAAAAATGAGCCCTTGGAGTAAGCTTCCCTTCTCCTTCACCGTGCAATACTTCCAAGTGGGGGTGAACAGGTTTAAAGAGGCCAAGATAATAAGGTTTTACCTTAGTGAGGTGGATCAAGATCACAGAGAACTCCGTAGAAAATTAGTATACCCCAAGAAGGGTGCATACATGGAGAGATATGTCTCCCATGAGATACATATGATGAAGCCAATAACATTAGCAATCGCTAGAAGGGTTGTAGAAAGGATATAGTTTTGCATACGGAGAGAAAATTGAAAAGGGTACATACTTGGAAAATGATGTATCCATCTTGGAATACCCCACAGAAGGAAGAATCCCATTGCAAAGAAGAGGGAAAGAGAAGAGGTGTAGAAAGCACCAAGTGTTCAGGCTACACAAGTGGTAAGCGTGTCATAGAAAAGTGTTAAGCATAGTACTTACGTGTGGAGAAAGAAGTCCCCGGTGAAAGAAAATAATCCAGAGGAAGAAGCATCATAGCACGAAGAACCCATCACTCGTGATAATTCACCGAGGAGGAGGAAAAAGAAGTAGAATATCCTATCGTAAAGAAGTATAGGGTAGAAGAAGAAGATGGCTCGGAGAGGGTACAGAGAGCTTGGAAGCCTATATAGGAAAAAGAGATGATGATGATGATGAACTTGAGGAAGATAAAGGCCCTCCCATATTCAAAGTACATGACTCGAAGGAGGAAGGATATGAAGAAGAAAATGAGTACATATTTGTCAAGAGGAAGAATGACAAGGAAGAGGAGGATACTCAAGACAAAGGGGTAAGCAAAGATATTATAAAAGAATAAAGGACCCCAAGCCTAAAAAAGGAGCAGATAGACAAGGCCATGAAGAAAGAAGTAGAAAATATCATCGAAGACATGGTATAACAAGATATGGTACGCAACGTGTACCGGTGATGAAGGAAGAAAAGAAGGAGAGCATAGAAATGGAATATGACAGCATGGGAGGAGATCCCATTTTTGTTGTGAGATTTCCTAAGGCCACGCGTATGGGGAGAAAGAGGGTAGAGGTATCACAAGTTTAGAGGATGGGCTACATTGATGATCAAAACAAGGTCTTGTGCACATGCTTTCAAAGCACCATACTAATGGAGAAACTCTTGGCTACACCATCATTTAATGAGGAAGGTGCATACCCTCGACGAGGAAAATTATTTCTTGGCCATTTGAGTCCCAGATCGATGATCCATAATTCAAATTAATACAAGGGGCAATAATTAAGGTACCAAAATCAACTGGAGAAAACCCTTGGTAAACTCTCAAAGTGGCTATTAGGTGAGAAAATATTTAATGCGTTAAACAAGGTTTCGATTGAAGTATAATCTAGACTCTTCGGAAGGAACATCGTGGTGAAGTTCCTATGGAATGAATTAGAGAAGAAGGAAGAGGATCTCAAGGAAAGAACCGATGACTTAAAGTGGGAGGAACTAATCATCACTCAACTAACGTGTGAGTTAAAATAAGAAAAGGAAGGGGGGTGAGAAGGTTTACAAGAAAGTAGAGATTATCACAGATGCCATTATCTTGAAGCATCCAGATCTCGACACCACCAATGTAGAAGTATGGATCCACCCCAGAGTTCCTAGATGACTTGACCCATGTCCTCACAACAGAAAGGTGAAAATTGGCCTTGGAATCTGCAGAAGAGGCATCAACGTGCAAAGAGAATAAGGACAAGAAGAAGGTTGACACAATTATTTCTCAATACAAGAATGTTCTCACCGATGTGAAATCCACCACCCATATTACCGAGGCCGCCTATGACAACCGCACCGATAGAGATAGATAGAGTTGTGATCATTTTGGTCGCCACTCATGAAGTAGAGCTCAAGGAGTTCCAAGACAAGAACAAGGGGAATAGAGTGGAGTGTGATAGGATTATATCTGAGGTTGAGAAAAAATTAGAGGCTATTGAGATGTTGCGGGGCTCGATCAAAACCCGTCAAGGAGTTGTCTCCTAGATCTCTCGAAGTATAGACGCACTCGAGGATTTGGGAAAACAAATGGAGGGGATCATGGAGATAATGAATACCCAAGGAGAAGGGCTAATATTTGAAGAGGTGAGCACCCTAGTTGGTAATATTTTTCAATAGGAAAATAATGAAGTCACTTCCTAGAATCGGTTGGAGGTAGACTTGACAAAATATTTCCCTCTCCTCTTGCAGAAGTAACCCTAGTTTCCCCATTCTTTCATTTTTCCAAAATTCTTCATTCCTTTATTCTTTCTCCAAACTATTCAAGGACAATAATTCTTTATTCATTAAGATGATGTTCCCAAGGGTGGATAATAGGCATAGTGTGAGATGATGTTGGGCCCCTAAAATATTGGCTAAGTACAAGAAGGAACGTGGCCGTGCAAGGCGTATTTAAAGAAGGGTGTGCAAGGCAAAAGAGCATAGGAAAGAGTTTTAGGATGGTTTATTAGAACCCGGTGGCACATGTGCAAGGTGGAGAAAAGGTTTTGGGACTAGGGAATTGTACGTCGGAAAAGCAACAAAGTAGCGTGAGAATCAACAAGTGACTCTTCCACGCACTCCGACCTCCCGAGGTCGTGCCAAGACAGCCGGTGGGGGTAGAATATGCAGACAAACTAGTTGGGAGTCTAATGTCTTCGACATGCACTAATGGTATTTGCGAATCTAAGGCAAAGAAGGCCCTTCTAACTTGGACTGGTGTGATAGATCGATCAGCGAGGATGACTGCTCGAAGGCTCTAATCAATATCGAGCTCTGGCATGATTCGATCTATGGGTTGTGGGATGCGTGGAAAATGACCCGGGATGGTTTCGTGTATTTCTCCGATAGGGTCATATGGTGAATATAGTCAATTCTATGGATGATTCCTCGGCCTAGTCCAAAATTCTCTAGCTTTGTTAGCTGTTGTGTCTAGTAGTGACAATCGTTGAATGATGATAGGTGGAATCGGAGTAGACTGAAACACTAATGTGCGTAGGCAAAGTGTCTATATCTAACCGACTTGTGGATTCGTTAGGGTCAGGATTTGTGGATCGCAACCGTAGACTCTTGGTTGTTGCGGTCCCGTTATGGTCATACGTGAGATCAAGTTCTAATCCTTAGTATCAAAGAGTCGTAAGCTTTCTCGGCCTCTATGTTTAGAATCAGTAATTGTGCGATTTTCTCAGAATACCTCACAGGTGTTCTAGCAACTTGAATTCTTAAACTGGTATCTATATCTATGAGGGTGTCTCCAGCGTCTGGCTGTGGAACTAAAGGATCGCACCCGAATATTTTTCTCTTTCAAATCCTTCTACAGTCATGTGGATGTTTTCTAGGATAACCTGTAGTTTGGTTGATTTGACCAAAATGTGTGTGCTTGGTCGTCTTCTACGTTTAACCCTCTCAACTGTGACCTGATCTATTGGAAGTCTGTTGTTGTTTGGAAGACTTGTATCCTAAGGTTTTGGTCAATGTCAGTTACCGCCACTACGATATTGGGCTGGGGCACAATTGGCTCGAAAATGTATTCCCTGGGCTCCCTAGGTCCCGTAATTGTCATGCAAAAGCAGTAATGAAACAAACTATAATAAAGTAAAATCTAAGTACACTTCTAGCATATATAATTTCTTTTTGTATTTTCTGGCAATTTATAAGAAAGCAGCTATCTAAAATATTTAGAATTGACAACTAAACTAATAATGTAAAACAAACAAAATAGCCGAGTGTAGCTATTTATCTGTGTAATTTTGTATATCTAGTCTAAACAACGAAATAACTAATCTATTTGCAAGATTCTCGATCCTACCTTAGAAGTGAGGAATGAATCATAGTTTCTCAGAAACTATCAATCCCCACAACTTCCCTGGCAATATCGAGAATGGAAATAACTGAAATAAAGCGATTAACTACTTTATTTGATAAGTTCTAACTAAAAATTTGAAAGATGGAACCTGGATTTCGCAGAATGTGGTGAATTGACGGTGTGTGTGTTCTTGTCCCCTCAGTATGATCTCCTCGTTCTTTGTGCTCATGTGAATCCATAAAAGTGTGTAATGCTTGCATCAACAGGAATAGATATTTGGATCAATGGACAACCTTCAGAATGCAGACAGAATAGAATGCGGATAGGAGAGGGATAGCGCAAGAGTACAGAGCTTGGCCTATGCAATTCCTAGCGGGGTCTACTGCGAATCATGCAACAAAAGCGTCCAGAACCTGAAACTAGTCTATATGAAGAACAAAACCTGCATCTTTAATGGCTACCTAAACTATTCTACTCCAGAAACAATAATACTGTTTGCACAAGTTGGATCTGTGGCTTACCAACAGCTGAGTAATGCAACTAAGCATGTAAAAGAGTTAAACTATCAAACTTAAGCAAACTAGAAGACTGAACTACTGAAAGTGGTGAGGTTTTAAACAAGAATGAGGGGCCATAAGAGCAAAGATCAAGCTTCCAAATCCAACTAAGCTTCAAACCAAAAACCTGCACCAAAAGTAATGTTTGCAGACTTGCACAAGTTGGATATGTGGCTTACATTTTGTAAATAAAAACTGCACTACTTGCACAAGATGGATTTGTGGCTTACCAACAGCAACACAAAGCTAAAACAAACCTGCAACAAACTATGCTACCAATCCTAAGCAAACTAAAAAGACCACAGCACTGAAAAATAAGAAAGTTGGAGTGAAAATGGTGGCCATTTGCTTGAGCACAAGCCAAGCACTTATAGGAATTCCATCACCCAAAAATCAAACCCAAACTGAACTCCTAAACAATAAACAAAGGAAAAACACTATTCCAGGGGACCAAAAACATTAATGCATGCTCAAGTCGGCAAGAAAAGCTGGTGAAGCGTTGAACTTTGCGTGCGTTCCGTCAAAAGAACGTTCTGGAAAATGCGTAAAGGACCGCCGCCGCGCTCGTGGCGGCAGGTTCTGGACCGCCGCCTTGCTCAGGCGCGATTAAGAGGACCGCCGCCTGCTCAGTGGCGGTCACATGTCACGAGACCGCCGCCCTTCAGGGCGGCGGTTTCGTCACTGAAGACCAAAAAGCCAAGAAAAGAGGGAAAAAAGGGGAAAACAAAGCACGCGGGGGCTAAGCGGGGCATGCGGGATGTTAACGCATATCCGTAAAGCTTCTCTCGATCCCGATCTCCTGCAAGAGACTCAGTATCATCATTGGGGCTTTTATTACACTGCTCGCAAAGACAAGATACCTTACAATTTTGGGTACGTACATATTTCCCCCTCGGAGAAGCGTATTAGCCATGAAGAGGCATAAAACGGTGGGTCCGAGTATGGCCGTCCCGAAATGGGAAGTTAGAAGTTATACCTTATACGTCCGTGTGTCGAAATGATGCCATCCGAAATTCCCGCTACCTGCAAAATGAAAGGGGAACTCAAGTGCAGATAGATACAATAACTTGGAAAATAAACGCTAAAATAATAGGGGAAGAGGACGTACCATTAGTGCGAGGATAGAAACTTACCTCCGTTGGCGCTCCGAACCTGTGAAAAGGGGATTTAAAACGAATTAGAGCGCTATATATATAAAAGTGGGCCCATTTTACTATTCATTTGCGCGAGTCGATTTGATAGATTTTGAGCTCTGGGGCCCACGGTAACGGTTTCTCACGCGAGTAGAGTCAAAACGTCCACAGCGAGATAGTGATCATGCCTCCACGTGCGGAACGCCACCCCGCGAGATCACAGGTTGGTTTTTCTTCAATTTTGTGTTTTTCCTCTTCAATTTTGAAATGCTAAATTTGTTGTAATGGGGGGGTCATTTTTGAAAATGTTAGGTTCAAAAGGTCCATCTAGGGGGGGCGCCTACTGGGTAGGCTCTTTTTTAGCTAAAATGGTCTATTTTTGCGTTTTTTGGACTTTTTAGGGTTAAAAACCCGCGCGGGTTTTCGGACCGCGACCGCCTTTGCCTCGGCAGGGCGGCGGTTACATGACCGCCGCCCGATCGTGGTAACGGATTACGAGATCACCGCCTTAAAGGCGGCGGTTACAGAACCGCCCCCCTGCTCAGGGCGGTGGTTTTGCACAGAATGCATAAGAACCTCTTTTGAAAACTTACACTTGTATTTTTAGCATTTCTATATGTTTTTATGATTCTCTTGATATCGTTTAGATACTAACTTGCTCTGTTTTGTGTGTTTTTGGGTGTATGCAGGTGAAGGAGGAGTATATTAGATGGAGCCGGGAGAGAGAGTGTGACTGGATGCCCGGGATATTGGATGCCCTCTCAGCAGATGAGGAGGACACATTGCAGAGGACTGGCATATTGCAGATATCGCATGTGCCCCATGTTACGCCATCGAGTCACATCCTTTGTGACTTGTTTTCTTATTGGGATGCAGATCGGAACACTTTCTGACTGCCAGGGGTCCGCGGTGAGTGGACTATTACTCGGAGGACATCTACCACATTCAGGGGTCCCGATCATCGGGAGGTGACTCACATTAGAGACAAGAGCTCACGGGCACAGATTGCATAGTGGGCGACATATAGGGAGATGCAAAGCTATTTCCACGGGGCCGAAGAAGGGAGTGAGAGTTAGATCCATTCCTTCTTTGCCCATCCCCGTATTTCGACTGAGCCATCATGGGGATCCTTGCCTCGAGACCGATCGGGGACAAGGAGGTGACACTTTGTTATACCTTGTTGGGTCCCCATCATTGCACGAGATAGAGGGCATGGCCGGATATATGCCAGGGTGCAGACATTTTGGGACCACCTATCACGACTTATATAGGGTGGTCCGTTTTATGAGGACAATCATTGAGCCACCCAACTCTAGTCATGAGTGGGTGTATGAGCGTTTTATTCCTTATGGCAGAGGCGTGGAGGTGGCAGATCCCGGGCCGTGAGGGCGGCGAGATGGTCAGATATGTCGGTGCTTAGAGCACCTCACCAGCCAGTAGCCTCCCTCACTATAGCAGACATGGAGGCCACACCGTACCAGCTTATGGCCGGCGTATGGGGAGAGGAGGCCATGACATTGGTTTTCCGCTCCACCATTACAGTGGTAGCTTATTGACCGTGTGGGACGGGTGGAGGTACATCCTTTCAGCAGGGTTCCTCAGCAGTTCGGCCTCCCATATGTGGGCATGCTTCCTCCAGTAGCACCAGTTTACAGATCAGTTCGGGAGGCTAGAGGGGGCCAGAGGCCGTGGTTGGACAGTGGTGGTTACCCCGGCATTCCTATTGCAGCCTGGGGGGGATAGTTCGGGCGAGGGAGAGCTGGTGCGCCTCGGGCACCTCTACTGGATTACCACGGGTCCTACTCATAGTAACGATGACCCTATAGATATTGACTCCGATTCTGAGGAGTCCACAGAGGGAGGGTCGAGAGGAGCAGACGGACGAGAGTGATCCTGAGTGGCATGATACTCAGGATATCATGCAGGCGGAGAGGGTGGTGCAAAGCGCAGAGAGAGAGACTCTGGTTTCCGAGGAGCCACTCTCCCGGGGCCATGGTGGAGATGATGAGTCCGTTGCGGGGCGTCATGTTGCCCCAACTACAGGAGCAGCTCCTCAGTCGGCGGTGGCATCTGCAGCGGGTGCTGGCCCTAGTGACCCATCTTGGAGGCCCGGTGACCCGAGTAAGTTATCCTTTCTCCCTTTTAGTTTGATTTTTTTGACTTGTTTTAACTGCTATCCCTCCTTATATTTGTATCTTGTATATTTTAGCCTCTTGCCTAGTTTCTAATTCATCTTTCTTCTTTGTTTTGCAGAGACTGTTGACGAGTGGCGGGATCTAATCCGTAGGGTATGTACTGATTCTCTGATGATCCCTATGGATAAGACCCGTGCGGAGCTATCCGTAGATGCCGGGGAGCCCTCAGCAGCCGGCAGGCATACCGATGTCTTTGCTCCCATTTGGCATGTGGCCAAGATGGTGTCTACTCTCCATACAGAGTTGGCAGGCTATAGGACAGCCGAGCACCTTATGAGGAGCCGTTCTCATGGCGAGATCACGACCGCCCCTCGAGACCCTGAGCCTTTGTCGATTCGATTGAGCGCCAAAGCATAGTCATAGTCCTAGGCGAGGGCGCGCACCTTCAGCGGGATCGCGTAGGGGTTGAGAGGCCACTTGGCTCCTATGCACTTTTTGTATTATGGATTCTTTTGTGTATTACGGGCTCTTTGAGCATTTTGACCATGCCTAGTGCATGATGGCATTGTATACAAATATTGACTATTTATATATATGCGTCGATTTTGGATCAAAACTTTGTCACTTGTGTCTTCCCTTTCTGTTCCAGATTTTTCGTGTATACTACGATGTATGTTTTATATGCTTTCTAAAATGTATGCAATGGAAAACAGATGATGCAAATGTTTGCTTTCTTTTTGTGTTTCATGATGCTGATACATGATATTGTAGATATATTGTGATCTTGAATCTTAATTGTTGTTTAGCAATTTGGATACCTCATGAATTGTTTTGGTAAAGTGATGAGAACAACCGGTATGATGAGCAGATTGACTTGCCCCACCCTTAACTCCACGCAACTAGTAAGATGCGAGAGCTCATCACCGAGAGCCAAGAAGGGTGCAAGTTATGAAATATGGTGAAGTGATAGTGATGAAGAACAGACAGAAGCTTTAAGTGGAACCAAATTGAAAACTACAAGCTTACTCTACCCGAATGACTTCATAGTTTTGGATGTAACTTACCTTGCGGTTTATCTAGACTTAGACTCGTAGATGGCCACATGGTAGACAAAATCTGGGTTTTTAGGATTTTTAACTCTTTTTGGAATTTTGAATATCTTATTTATTCATTTTTGACTCAAAGTTTTGATTTGTTTGTTTATGACCTTTTAACATTTACTTTGTCTAGAGAACCCCTACACTTTGCCCCGTGCTACCTGTAAGAAGCATGGGTTTATCACCGTGGGCAAGGCATAGGTGAGTAAGGGAATTTCCATCCTTTCCCAACCCTATGTCACTAGTAAGGGACGCAAGCTCATCACCGAAGGTTGGTGGGGCAAGGAAATGTGTAAAATAAAATTTTCTGTTTAATCACTTCTTGACTTGTTTGTTTGAGTAAGATGTCAGTATATTCTTATTTCCAAAGAGATGTGCATATGGGATAGATGTGACACCATGAAGCTTCTAGAACAGACCATAGGCAAGACACCTATCCTAAGAAGAAACCAAAGCGAGAACAAACTTGCAGAGCTTGGTATGGTTACCGTTAGGACTTCGTCATGTCTGATTTTATTAGATAAAAGATTCTGAATTGATTGATGATATCGAAGATGGAGAGGTATGATTAAAGAACTTCATGCCAGAAACATCACGAGTTTGAAATAAATTGCTTTGAGAATAGATTCCTTGATCACAATTTGTGTAAGAACAAGTGGACAAAATGATCCTAATTTATATGAAAATGCGATGTAGATAGTTATATAAGTAGCGTTAGCTGCTTACGCGTAGAAACGTTTGAGGTGGAGGGAATTGACTGTTTCGCCAAACTCCTCACCTTCTAGCGTGCATAAGAGATAAGCACCATTCCCGTAGTCTTTCATGACTCGGTATGGGCCCAACCATTTGGGCCAGAATTTCCTTCCTTCGCCGGTCTTCTTGTCGATCCGGCTGTCTAACCTCAGAACTAGGTCACCTTCGTATATGTCACGTTCATAGACTTTCTTGTTATACTGCCGGCACATTCGGTCGGCATAGACTCTATGTCGTTGTTCAGCATCTAACCTAGCTTCATCCAGGCTTTCTAATTGAGAAAGACGTGCTTCTCTGTAAGCGTCCTCATCCAGAATCCCTTGTAGCGAAATGCGGAGACTGGGGATTTCAACTTCGAGTGGGAGAACTGCTTCTGACCCAAATACCAGCGAGAAAGGAGTTGCTCCTATCGGAGTTCTTATTGAGGTTCGATGGGCCCACAAGGCCGGATATAATTTCAAATGCCAATCCCGCTTGTTTTCTTTCACTGTTTTAAGGAGAATGGCTTTCGTTGTTTTTTGTTCGCTTCACCTACCCATTGGCTTGGGGATAGTACAAGGAATCCGTATGATGGCTGATTTTAAATTTGTTGCATAGCTCACAAACTTCTTCATTCTTGAAAGAAGTTCCATTATCTGAGATAATAATTTGCAGGATACCATACCTGCAAATGATTTGGTTCAAAATGAACTTAGCGATTACAGAACAGGCACAGTTGTAAGAGGCATGGCCTCTACCCATTTAGTGAAATATTCGGTGGCCGTGATTATAAAATTGTGGCCGTCGTGGACGAGGGAGAGAACTTCCCTATCAAGTCCAGCCCCATGTAGAAAAGGGCCACGAGTAGCGATCGGTTCTGAAAGCTTGTGCCGGCATGTGGATCTCATGAGAGAACTCCCGACATTTATGACACCTACGTACAAACTCTATTGCGTCATGTTTTAGAGTGGGCCAGAAATAGCCCATTCGATGTATTTTTCGAGTGGTGGCGTGGCCGCCAAGTGGCCCCCACATATACATTTGTGAGATTCATGGAGAATCTTCTTGGACTCTTTTGTGTTAACACACCTTAAGAGCATTCCATCGAATGCTTTCGATAGAGAACTTACTCTATAATGACGTATTTAGCTACAATAATGCGTAACCGCCTTCTTTGTTGAGGTGTAGCTCCTTCTGGGTACCTATGGTCCATGATATAACTAATGATATCAGCGTACCAAGGGCACTAGATATAGCAGGTCAGGTTTCGACGTAGTACACGCATTCGTCTGGAAAGTCTAAGTCTACTAAGTCACCTCCGTCTAGCGGGTTATCAGCTAACCAATCTACGATGATTTTCCCTTTAACTGACTTTTGGTTTACAAAAGTTAATTCGAACTCTCCCATTAAGGTTATAAAGCGTCCCGCCTTTTTAGACAGGGACCCTTGTGTGAGGAAGGTTCGTAAGTGGTCAGTTTTTACCATGACTCTTGTCTCTTGATTTAGCATGTAGTCATTTGGTCGCGAAAACTATGGCAAGGCATTCTCGTTCTGCTTGTGTATAGCGCGTTTCGTAGTCGAGCAATGTTCGGCTAATGAAATAAATTACACGCTCTCTCTTGTCATCGTCTTCTTGGGCTAGCATGCAAGCTAACGAAACATCGGTAGCCCGTGAGTATAGAATTAACGGGCGATCTAGCTTAGGTGGCATTAGCGTAGGTGGTGACAGTAAGAAGCGTTTAACTGCGTTGAAAGCTTCGTTGCAGTCTTCAGTCCAATCAATGCTATAGTCTTTCTTGAGTAAATTATTGATTGGATGAATAGCGAAGCTTAAGTCCGGGATGAATCTCCGGATTGCACCCAGCTTCCCGAGAAATGATCTGATTCCAGATTCACTCGAAGGTGGGACCATTTCGAGGACAGCCCAAATTTTGGTTGGATCAACGTCGATCCCTCGTGACGATATGATGTAACCTAGGAGCTTTCCTCCTGTTACACCAAAGACGCATTTTTCCGGATTTAGCGTAACTCCGTATTCTATTAAACGTGAAAGAATGACACGGAGTACTTCGGGATGGTCACAACGCTTCTTGGCTTTAGCCAACAAGTCATCTACGTAGGATTCCATGATTTTATGAATTAAATCGTGAAATATATAAGTCATAGCCCGCTGGTACGTGGCACCGGCGTTCTTGAGACCGAATGGCATAACAGCGTAGCAATAGGTTCCCCAAGGAGTTATAAAGGTGGTTTTAGCTTGATCTTGCTCGGATATTCTGATTTGATTGTATCCCGAGAATCCATCCATGAGAGACAAGAGCTCAAACCCAGCTATTGCATCAACAATGACATCGATAGATGGCAATGGGAAGTCATCCTTAGGACATGCTTTGTTAATGTCCCGGAAATCTATGCAGATGCGTATCTTTCCATTCTTCTTAAGAAGGGAACGATGTTCGATACCCATTGGGAATAGTCAAATCGGCTTGATGAATCCTACCGAAGGAGTTTTATTACCTCCTCTTTTACCATAAGGGCTACCTTGGGCTTCATAGGTCTTGACTTTTGCTTAATTGGTTCGCATCGATCTAGTGACGAGGTTGTGCACCGCAATGTTGGGGTGCGACTCCTGTCATCTCTTTGTAATTAAATGCAAATGCCTTCTGATGTTCTTTGAGAACCTGAGTATGTATTTCTACTTCTTCTGGGGTTAATGAAGAACCTAGTTTCAATATCCTTGGTTCATTTTCTGTCCCAATGTTGACATCGATTGTTTCTTCGATTAAAGAGGCGTTACCCTCTTCGAACTCAGGTGGTGCTGGAGGTAGATCTATATCATCCCCATTTTCTATTGCGTATATGCTAGGTTCCCTTTGCGAGGAAAGATCCGTTACGGGATTTCCAAAGTAGGAAGATGAATGCGGGATCAGAGATAAATCTAGTGTGTGACAGGAGCGATGTAATGCTACATAGGAATTTAAGTAATCCAAAGTAGCCGCATCATTTCCAACATGGTCTAGGACGGTAGATTCATTTCCGCTTGAAAGAGGATTTGTCATTGTTTTTATCAATGGCTCGTTACGAATGGATACTGTGAAGTGAGTATCTTCTAGCTCATTGCTTGGAGTGAAGCGTGATGCCGAAGTTGCTATTGAATCAGCGAGAAGATTTTTCTCTCGTGGGATTGCTTCAATGGATATGAAATTAAACGCTTTGCTTAAATCTAACACAGCGTCTTTGTAGAGTTGTAAATGTTTGGCTTTAGTTTCATATATTGCAGAAACTTGGTTTGTTACTAATTGCGAGTCTCCTAAAACTTTGATGTTATCAATACCAATTGTTTTGGCTAAGGTAAGGCCAAGAAGGAGAGCTTCGTACTCGGTATTTGTTGTTTGTGCATTCAAAGTTCAACTTGAAAGAGAATGGGAGGACCTTTTCCTCGGGCGAGGTAAGAATTATACCTGCCCCCGCTCCATAGCGGCATTTAGCTCCATCGAAATGGAGAGTCCAACATTTAGCCGGGAGCATAGATGTAGGTGTATCTGCTGTATTTGCACATTCTACTTCGACCATGCAAAGATCTTCTGCTGGAAGAGAGCCAACCCCTAAGGAATATCCTATACCTACCGAATCAAATGGTAAGAACATTGGTAAATCTTGTTCTATTAATTCAACGATTTTTGCAGTAGTCCCTAATGATACAGTTTCTTTAGCTTTACCGCCAGGAATTGGGGTTGTTTTGGCTACGCTGATGGTTTCCAGATCTGTCGTAGGTACCAACTTTTCTTTTGACTTTGAGTCAGTGGGTTTATTTAGTTGGTTTGTTGGAAGTTCAAATTCTGAGTGTACACCTGGTCTCTTCTTTAAATCAGCTAGGTGTACGTCAAATGGCTTTGGATCACCTTTGGCTACAAATACCTTTCCCAGATGCAAGAATCTTACTTCTTGAAATAGCGTGGAAGGGATTGCCTTCATTCGATGTATCCATGGTCGGCCGAGGATCATATTATAGTTAGTTTCCCGATCTATAATATAAAACTCAGTCAGGATTGTTTTAGGTCCCAAAGTGACCGGTAGTATTATGGTTCCTATCGATGTGGCTTTAAGGCTATCGTAGCCTCTCAAGGTATTTCGAGTAGTGGAGCAGTTTGTTTCACCATATCCCAATTTTTGGAGAAAAGAGAAAGGGACTATGTTAACCGCAGCTCCATCATCAACCATTGCCCGTTTTACATAATTATTATAAACCTGTACTTGCAAGTGTAGGGCTGGATCACCTTGGCGTGTGATCTCGGCATCCGTAGGCATTTTACTTATTTCGAATATGAATTCGACATCCCTATCCGCTTTGTCCGGAGGATGAACATCAAAGTCTATATGATTTACTTGTGCTTCTGGTGGTGGAGTGATACTAATTAAATGACCCAAACCTAACGCCTCTAAAAGAGCAGCCCTGTGAGCAGGGGAATTCTTTAGTAAATCAAGGAATGAAATATGCGAGAAGGTTTTTGTTAGATCATTAATTAGATCGTAAGCACCCATAGGTTTTGCTACGGTTTGCTGGATGTTATCTGCTTCCGGCAGATGGCTTGGACTTGGTTGAGAGAAATACTCTCGTTTCCTCGTAATTGCTTCAATGGGTAATTCGGAGTCTAACTCCACTAATCCAACTACCTTAGGTCGCGGTTGACTTCCTAGTTGTGGCGCGACTAACGGATTTAGCGAAGTTGAGGCCTCGTGATCGTTGTTTCCTGTTATTGCACCTTTGTTTGTTCCAGTTGGTTTTAACCCATCGTTATCATGATTTGGGAGTGGATCATTAAAGATCTTGAGAGGGGAATTCTGAGGGGAAACTACCCTGTGAAGGTACTTGCCATTGGTGACGTAGGATCTCGCTAAGAACATATCCATAAAAAGCTGTTTTTGTTCATGGGCAAGCATTGCATGAATTTGTTGTTGTCACGACACGTTCTAGTGTGATGACCTCGAATTTTATGGAAACCACAATAACAATTGGGATTATAATTCCCATTTTGTTGGTTTGGTGTGTATTGTGGCCTAAAATTCCGATCAAACTGTTGCCTATTAGGACCAAAGTTTTGGAATTGTTGTTTTTGGTTTTGACTTTGGTTTTGGTAACCAAATGAGTTTTGGCTTGGCCCTTGCATGGGATTTCGCCGTTGTTGTTATGGATTATTAAAATCCACCATATTGACCGTCAGGGGTAAAATTGTTGTTTCTTTGGTTGTTTATTTGTGACGGAGTATTAACTTCATTTACCCTCTTGGGCTGGTCGGGTTACCCCATCATTGTTACCCCACGATTTTTTTAAGGATTTTGGGTCCTTGATTGACATTGTGGTAGTAGTATTTTGAGTGGAGGTGATTAGCCTCCCATTTGCTCCATACGTCTTACGGCCACTATCTATTGCTGCCTGGTCTATTCAGTAGAGCGCTCTCAAGTACTTCATCATAAGTCCTTAGTGGGAACTTCGCACTTCTTCCCTCACTTCTTTGCTAAGAGAATGAAGGAATAAATCACATAGCTCCATCGATCCATGTTTGGAGCACTTGCCGAGAATAAAGGAGTCGTGCGCCACCTTTGGATGAAATGGGCGATAGACTCGTTATGTTCTTGCTTGATGTGCAAGAACTCCCTGATTCCTGTCCTTAATAGTTTGTTCATGTCGAAGGCTTTGATGAACTCAGACACGAGTTGTTTGAATGAATGTATGGAAGCCTCGGGTATTCTGTAATACCAATCGAGGGCAATTCCTTCCAGCATTTTGGGGAATATTTTAGCAACGACCCCATCCCATGGGAGTAATTCTCGAATGGCTGTAGCGTAAGCTTTGATATGCGCATTCGGATCTCCTTCTCCTTTGTATTTGGGCAAATCGGGAAGAGGCCTTGGAAGCATAACGCTTCTTATGGCGAAATCTAAGGGCTCCTTTAAATATTCTGAATAAGTCCCTATTGCATACGTCTCAACCATTGATGGTGCCTGTTGAGGAAGCGGTGGCGGAACGGGTTGTTGATATGGTGTAATGTACGCGTTGGCAGGGGCATAAGTCAATCCCTGTATTTGAGTAAACATGTCGGGGGATGAGTACATATCCCCTTGTGGCAATTTAGAATACATGTTTAAGTACGAAGGGGTACTATCCAGGAATGGATTGCTCTGTATCGAGACAGGTGGAACTATGCTAGCGATAGTGGGTCTAGTTGGTACTTGTTGTGAATACTGAGGAGTCATACCTAACGTGCCTACTCCTGTGAGGAGATCTACTTGGCTAGGATGGTGCGGAGGATTGGAACTCCCTGTTTGTATGAATTTCGAATTTTGATTCGCTTGGGCAAGTTCTAATCCTCTAACCTTTTCTATTAGAGTTGAAATGACTTCGTTTGGTGAAGTCACGATATCGTGCCTTGGTGGCGTTTGTTGTATATCCTGGTGTTGTATAGGCATGTGATAGCACTGTCATGAACTGATCGCTATCTTGCCAAGTTTCTCGAGAGTATTTTCTATACGTGATGGCATAGAGGTATTTTCTTGAGGAGAGAACTCGGGCTGTATTTGCAAAATTCCTACAGGTGGGTACATGCCTTGAGAGCGTTGTTCATTCCTAGGATAACGTATTGAGTACTCGTCATCTAGAACTGAGTATGAATCCGATTGTTTGCTAATATGTGGTCTAAGTAGCTTTGAGGAGATGAAGCAGATTCTCCAGTCAATGTCATATTGTTTGAGCACGAAGGCTCTATTTGTGTTTGAGCGAGTTGTTGCTCCAACCCCTCTCGCTGGAAGGATGAACTATATCTAGTCCTTGGCATTTGCGTTGACAACTGATTAGTTGAATAGTTGTCGCCCCACATTGAGAGTGAGGGTGATGACTCCCTATTCTATTGGGCATAGTATGCCTCAAGACCCAGGAGGGGTCTGCCATATGCATCGAATCCTGACATATTCGGGGGGTATATGAATACCCGCAGAATAATGGGAAGGAGCGAAGGTGATTTGTGAAGGGAAACGTGATATTTATGACTCCGAATGAGAAGGTAGGAAGTTTTACGTCAGCTTCACTAATTTCATTTGTTTCACGTCGGGTTCACCAATTTTGTACGTCGGAAAAGCAACAGGCGAGCGTGAGAATCAACAAGTGACTCTTCCACGTACCCGACCTCCCGAGGTCGTGCCGAGACAGCCGGTGGGGGTAGAATATGCAGACAAACTAGTTGGGGAGTCTAATGTCTTCGACACGCACTAATGGTATTTGCGAATCTAAGGCAAAGAAGGCCCTTCTAACTTGGACTGGTGTGATAGATCGATCAGCGAGGATGACTGCTCGAAGGCTCCAATCAATATCGAGCTCTGGCGTGATTCGATCTATGGGTTGTGGGATGCGTGGAAAATGACCCGGGATGGTTTCGTGTATTTCTCCTGATAGGGTCATATGGTGAATATAGTCAATTCTATGGACGATTCTCGGCCTAGTCCAAAATTCTCTAGCTTTGTTAGTTTGTTGTGTCTAGTAGTGACAATTTGTTGAATGATGATAGGTGGAATCGAGTAGATGAAACACTAATGTGCGTAGGCCAGTGTCTATATCTAACTAACTTGTGGATTCGTTAGGCTGTGGGATTTGTGGATCGCAACCGTAGACTCTTGGTTGTTACGGTCTTGTTATGGTCATACGTGAGATCAAGTTCTAATCCCTAGTATCCAGTAGTCATAAGCTTTCTCGGCCTTTATGTTTAGAATCGCAATTGTGTGATTTTCTCGAATACCTCACAGTGTTCTAAAGAACTTGAATTCTTAAGTGGTATCTATATCTACGAGGGTGTCTCCAGCGTCTGGCTGTGGAACTAAAGGATCGCACCCAAATATTTGTTCTCTTTCAAATCCTTCTACAGTCATGTGGATGTTTTCTAGGATAACCTGTAGTTTGGTTGATTTGACCAAAATGTGTGTGCTTGGTCGTCTTCTACGTTTAACCCTCTCAACTGTGACCTGATCTGTTGGAAGTCTGTTGTTGTTTGGAAGACTTGTATCCTAAGGTTTTGGTCAATGTCAGTTACTGCCACTACGATATTGGGTTGGGGCACAATTGGCTTGAAAATGTATTCCCTGGGCTCCCTAGGTCCCGTAATTGTCATGCAAAAGCAGTAATGAAACAAACTATAATAAAGTAAAATCTAAGTACACTTCTAGCATATATAATTTCTTTTTTTGTATTTTCTGGCAATTTATAAGAAAGCAGCTATCTAAAATATTTAGAATTGACAACTAAACTAATAACGTAAAACAAACAAAATAGCCGAGTGTAGCTATTTGTCTGTGTAATTTTGTATATCTATTCTAAACAACGAAATAACTAATCTATTTGCAAGATTCTTGATCCTACCTTAGAAGTGAGGAATGAATCATAGTTTCTCAGAAACTATCAATCCCCACAACTTCCCTGGCAATATCGAGAATGGAAATAACTGAAATAAAGCGATTAACTACTTTATTTGATAAGTTCTAACTAAAACTTTGAAAGATGGAACCTGGATTTCGCAGAACAGTGGCGAATCCGACGGTGTGTGTGTTCTTGTCCCCTCAGTATGATCTCCTCGTTCTTTGTGCTGACATGAATCCAGAAAAGCATGTAATGCTTGCATCAATAGGAATAGATATTTGGATCAATGGACAACCTTCAGAATGTAGACAGAATAGAATGTGGATAGGAGAGGGATAGCGCAAGAGTACAGAGCTTGGCCTATGCAGTTCTCCTAGTGGGGTCTCACTTGTGAATCATGCAACAAAAGCGTCCGTAACCTGAAACTAGTCTATATGAAGAACAAAACCTGCAACTTTAATGGCTACCTAAACTATTCTATTCCAGAAACAATAATACTATTTGCACAAGTTGGATCTGTGGCTTACCAACAGCTGAGTAATGCAACTAAGCATGTAAAAGAGTTAAACTATCAAACTTAAGCAAACTAGAAGACTGAACTACTGAAAGTGGTGAGGTTTTAAACAAGAATGAGGGGCCATAAGAGCAAAGATCAAGCTTCCAAATCCAGCTAAGCTTCAGACCAAAAACTCCAGACCAAAAGTAATGTTTGCACTTGCACAAGTTGGATATGTGGCTTACCAGCTGCAACACAAAACTACACTGCTTGCACAAGATGGATTTGTGGCTTACCAACAGCAACACAAAGCTAAAACAAACCTGCAACAAACTATGCTACCAATCCTAAGCAAACTAAAAAGACCACAGCACTGAAAAATAAGAAAGTTGGAGTGAAAATGGTGGCCATTTGCTTGAGCACAAGCCAAGCACTTATAGGAATTCCATCACCCAAAAATCAAACCCAAACTAAACTCCTAAACAATAAACAAAGGAAAAACACTATTCCGTGGGACCAAAACATTAATGCATGCTCAAGTCGGCAAGAAAAGCTGGTGAAGTGTTGAACTTGCGTGCTCCGTCAAAAGAACGCTCGAAAACGCGTAAAGGACCGGGCCGCCCGCTCATGGCGGTGGTTTACGGGACCGCCGCCTGTTGGGCGGGTTTTGTCACCGAAGACCAAAAAGCAAAGAAAAGAGGAAAGAAGGGGAAAACAAAGCACACGGGGCTAAGCGGGGTATGCGGGATGTTAACGCATATCCGTAAAGCTTCTCTCGGATCCCGAACACCTTGCGAAGAGACTCGTATCATCATTGGGGCATTTATTACACGTTGCCATGAAGACAAGACCTTACAATTTTGGGTACGTACGGGCATATTTGGCATATCGGGTAGAACCTAAGGAAAGTATGACCATTTGTGCATGTGGATTCAATAAGGTGCAAACCTCGTAACTTGGTGCCCACGAAAGGAATATACCTTGCACTAGAAGATTCCAGATGGTCATCATGGCTAAGGATGGAGAGCTCATGTATGAAGTAGCATGCTCCCATGGAGGACTACTTGAACACATGGCAATCAATCTACAACTTCAGAAAGGCATGGCAGTTCTTGTTAAGGATATATATACAAGAACCTGGTAGAAGAAAAGAGAGGGACACAAAGATATATTGATACAAAGAGAATGGATAGAGGTGAGGCTATGCAACAATACCTTGTGAGAGCTCTATGGGTTGGGTTTAGAGGATCTATAGGAGTATGTTGTATTAAGGGGATAGGTCTGACTATTTTTCTTTGTACTTTTGAAGGGGTTAAGTCCAGTTCTGATGCATGACCTTGGTCTACACTATTATATGGATTTGTGATTGCCTCATTTAATGTAATTTGGTTATCAACATACTTAATATGAATATACATGTGGTTCTAATTTTAATTACATCTGTATGGATAGGTTTTATATATATTTCATATGAGTGGCTGTAAAACCTTGTGTATTTACCTTCTATTATGATTCGATCTATATTTTGTAATGCTTTTCTTATCTAAATGAATGGATTGGTTTAGAAGCCATTCTAAGCTCTAAGATGAATGTATGGCTCATTTCCGGTCACTTCACTTAATTTTCTATCAAAACTAATGCATTATCACAAAACTCACATAAAGGAGGGGCTTAGTTCCCACTCATGCCTTAGGTGAGCACCCAACGCCTAATGGGTGATAGGTCGGTGCACATGGGATTTCCATGTTCTTTGAAAGGGCATAAAAATGAATACAATTATTTCCACATCCCTTTCCATCGTATTCTCCAATTGTCCTCTAGCCAAGGGTGGTGTCTTACGTGCATTTGTCCCCACATCTTCTTCACTTCCTCAAACATTATGAGTGCATTCCTCATTATTATTTAGATCCTCATTAGATTCATATATATCATGTATCGGGAAATATTACCTTCCTCATGTTCTTCATTCTCCTCCTTGGAGTCGTCATCCTTTATGCTTTCCATCTTCTTAAAGTCTTAACTTTATGCCACTTTCTCCTTTTCTCTCCTTTGGCAGATCCTCAAACATAGGAGAATCTTATTTTTCTTGTGACTTCTCCTTAATTGGGGATTTATTCCTCCTTGTATAAGTAGTTGTCTAGTGCTTGACTCCTATCCTATGTGCTCTAAATTGTACGTGCACTCGTGCTCTACTGCTGTAGTATCTTCACTTTCTCTCTTCATCCCTTTATTCATGGTAGGGTCCTCGAGGATGGATACATCCTCTCCGACGTACACGCCCTTCTCAAAATTAGGCCTTAGGTGTATATCCATCCTTTTTTATATTTCCCACAATAGGTATTGACACAAAATTCACCATACGTATGTCATGGGAGACATACTTCTCAACGTACATGCATTTGATAGGGTATACAAATGTTCTAAACAGTGCATGGTACTCCTAGTCTACCTCGGTTAGATCAAATCTAAGATTCATAGCCTCCTGAAAAGTTGATGGCACTCTCAAAATAATGCATTTGTGAAGGCAAATGACACTTTAGCCATGGGATTTTTGAGCCATCTATCAAAGTAAATCTACCTAAAGAGAAGTGATGGTATACGAACTCAACCTCACCATGCACTAGGGTTAGTAGCTACTTAGGGATTCTCCACCTGTAACCCAAACACATTGCACATTCTCTTGTACCATTTATCCGAGCACACCTTATGTGCAGTATTCATCGTGTCACAAGTATATGCTTCAAAAATCTTCGCGGGGTATAAGTGCTCATTAGAGTACTCCTAGATATAGCTATTTGGCCCATCGAGTAATCCAATTTCCAAATACAAAATGGTAACAAGGACATTACCATACATGATCTTGTGCCTGTCATGTGCCATGTCAATGATATCTTCTGTAATGAAGGCCGAGAGGTTGTAGATTGTTCCCTCTAAAATCTTCTTGGAAATATTACACCACATCTTATCAACTTACGTCCAGCTCTCTTATCCATTCACGTTGGTTATAAAGTTCATGAACATCCTCATAAAATGGTTTTTGATCTCGTTAATATCAAAGTAGCATGGACCCTTCTTATACTCATACTTTGCGGCCATTTCCTTGACTACATCTTGTGCATATAAGTCGAGTATACTTAGAATTCGACAGCGATTTAAGCGCATTATCCTTATTGTGAAGTATAAATAATACACATATACATGCACAACATCAACCATTGGTACAACCTGTCGGGTTTATGAAAATATGGCAACTTATAAGGTTGTGAGAGTATAGCCTTCTCTAATGCGGTTTTCACCAAGTCATCATATATAAGCTTATCATCCTGTGTCTTTTCTCCCATCAAGGTGAACTTAATTCCAATGTCATTTACTTCTTCGTAGTTCTCTTCCTATGGTTGTAATTTTTACAACCATCTTCTGCACATGAGACACCCATTCCATACCTAATAAAATTCCATCAGGGTGCTGCATCTCCACGTACCATTCTTCATTAAAACTAGTTGATGCTACTAGTTTTCCCTTACCTTTTCCCTTTCCCTTCTTAGGTGAAGTGTTCAATCCCTTCCTTGGTGTCATTTTCCTCATCCGGTCCTTGTTAGTTATTCCTTTCTTCTTGCTTTAACTCTGCTCAAACCCTTGGCTTCACTCCTCTATGAAATTCCTCCAAAACCCATGCCCTAGCTCTACAAACCCTAACTTGGAAAAAATTTCTTCCACAAGATGGTGTAAAACCCACGGGAATCCAAAAAAAAAACTCCTCCTCTCACACCCATGTACTCCCTTTCCACTCTAGTTCACATATTTTCTAAATATTTTTCCACACACGCAAATCTCTATAAATTTCTATTCACAAGGATGCCATAGTTCGGAAGAGCTCTTCAAAAACAACCTGCAAGGTAAAAAGAAATAACTTACCCGACCTTATATTTATAGATTTTTATTTTCTCACAAAAATCCCATGCCACCTATCAATGTGAAACCAAATTAATGTTAGAGTTTTCCAAAGCCATCCTTAGTGCATTTTTTCCATCACTTTTCCTCCGTGCTCAATCCCGCACAAAACCCTCACAACCTTCTCGTGCACAAGAACACATCAATTAAACCTATTCCTTCACACCGCTACCTCATGTTGTTCTTTTCTTTTATCTTTGTATGTGGTTTTTAATTAGATTTTTAACACCAATATCCATTCCTAATCACTTCTACTACGTGCACTTTTATGACCTTACACGCTTTTTATTTTCCACTTGGGCCACCAATCCACATCATTTTCAACACTTTATTCTAATAAGACTCTTCATAGAGACTCTTCTTTGACACCTTTCACCCCACAATAAACAGGCGTGTGGTCCTCTAGGCATAAAAACCCTTTCAAAAGGTAAGCGCTCTTGGCGCACAAACTCACCCGTAACAAACCAAACCAAATGACAAAGAAATCAATGAAGAAAGGAAACACATGAAAAGGAAATTGCATTAAGGGAAATCCTAAGCTACATGGAAATACTACATTATTTACAAACACTCAAAAGACTTATTTATAATATGGCTTCAACCTACTCTTGTTAAAGTAAATGGGAAACCTTGTTCCATTAAGTGCCTCTAGTTGGAAAGTGCTTGAATCAAGTATATAAATTATAATGTACGGGCCCAACCAATGTACCTTCAACTTTCCTAGGTGGCACAAACTTGTAATCATATAACATGACCATCTTCCCCACCTCAAACTTCTTTTTCTTAATATGCCTATCATGGCACACCTTCTACCTAGCCTTTTCTATTTTCTAAATCCATCATGCTACAATACGTTTCACGTCCGGCTAAATAATTTTATCAATATGTTCCTCCAATGCATGTTCATTAGCCAATCATCCTGTGAACATAATACACAAATATGGAAACATGAATTCCATTGGTAGAAATTTCTCTGTGTACAAACACCAATTGAAAGGGTGTTACTTTGTTCAACCTTTTATAATTCATTTTATATGCCCATAGGACTATAGATACTTTATCATCCTAGTCTCTCCTTTCAACATCACAAATTTTAGTCAATGTGTGGCTTAATATCTTGTTGAATGCCTCAATAGTTACATTAGGGTGAGGGTGATAGGGCATAGTTTTATGATGCACCACCATGAACTTGGACAACAAGATTCAAATGGTCTTATTTAAGAAATGTGTACCACTATCATTCATTAAGATCAACAGACATCCATATCTCATGATTATGTTCTCCCATAAGAACCTAACTGCTATATGTTGTCGTGTAATCCTTTATAGATGTTGCTTTCCCACATTGTAAGGTAATATGTGTAAGTGATAATGTGGTGTGAAAATATCTTGCGCACAACTAGGGAAATAGGCCCCACCAATTCAATTTCCCATTTTTCAAATGACTCTGCACTAGAAGTAGGTCTTAATGGCATTTCATCTCTCCATCCTAGTTTACCAAGGTGCTAGCAATTATCACATGCCTTGCAATATTTCATAAATTCCTTGTAAATTATTTCCCACCAACATAGTGACCTCCTGCAATGCCACCATGAGCTTCTTCCATGATTGTAATATGCTCATGTTCTAACACACACCGGTGCAAAACCTCATCTCAAGCTAGTTTTTATAAGTCTTCACCAATAAACATATAGGGCATGATGCATATAGATAACTTTTTTCTCTAAGGTATTCATTCCTTCTAACGCCACACACGTCTGTAGGAAAATAGAAATATCCTCTCGAGTCAAAGGATGCATACTACAATGTAAACAATTATGCATCGGCATCCTATCCTAAATTCTTTGCACATCCTCTTATGAGTCAATCCATGATAAATGGTCAAGTCCTATATTGCTTTTACCTAGTTTTACTATGACAAAAAAATTGAACTCTTGAATTAGAAAAATCCACTAGCATATGCGTCTTTTTTAGATAAACTTGTTCACCAAGTACTTTAGTGCCATATGATCTATGTAGAATATAAATCAAGGTGACAAAAATTATTGCTTCAACTTCTTGTGCAGTGCATAGATCATAGATAGCACCTCATGATCCGTCATGGTGTAATGCTTCTTAGCTAGTGTTAATTTTCTTCTCACAAAACATAAGAGATGATAAACAATCCCATCTCCAAGATTTTCCAATACTACTCCTATTGCCATACCTAATTCATCAACATGCACATGAGAAGGCCTATCCTAAGAGGGAAAGCGCAAAATGGGTGTAGTAGAAAGTTTCTCCTTTAAGGTTTGAAATTCCACCTTCTGTGCTTATCCCCAATAAGACTTAATTTTATGTTTTAATATTTTTTCTAGGGGTGCAAAATTCTAGGCATATCCCTTTATGAATTTCTTGTAGTACCCTATATTCCCTAGGAACCCACACACCACATTTTGAATGGTAGGCTCCTCCAATCCTACTATAACAATAAATTTTAGGGGTCTACCAGTAAGCCTTATTTGAAAAGAATGTGACCCAACAATGTGCCAAAAGGAGTGGGGAAAACACATTTCTTAATATTCAGGAGATGCTCAATTGCCTACATCTCTCAAACATCAACCGTAGATTGTCACAATGATCTTTGACTAACCCATACACCATCTAGTCATCCAAGTAAACTTGCAAAAATTTATAGATGAAGTCTTGAAAGGCCTACAAAACAATGTGTTAAAACACAACACACGTTCTTTAATACAAAAGGAATCACCGTATAATAAAAACATCCCCATTCAATGGTGATTTTTTTTTCTCATGGTCTTCCTTTGTAATTTTCATGGTGATAACCCGAGAATCTATCTCGTAAAAAGAATAGATCTCCTACCTATCTACACCTTTAAGAATCTCTTTAGTAAATGGGGTTGGGAAAGTGTCTATGACACATGTAGAATTTATATTCCTATAGTATACACATATCCTTATTCTTCCATCCTTTTTATACTAATGACCATCAAGCTCACCCATTAAGATTCCTCAATGGCCCGAACGATCCTAAATTTTATCATCTTATCAATTTCTTCCTTATCTTTCACACGTAAATTCAGGTTCATTCTATAGGGATCTTTCCTAATGGAGCACACACCTTCTTTCAACTTGATACAAATTTCACGCAATGAAGGATGAACCCCTTTTAACTCAAGGTACCCATGTGGGAAAAAATATTGGAAATCACAAAGAAATTCAACCACATTCGAAACCTCCTAGTCCATCTAGTAGTCTCCAATAATAGATTCTTTGGGCTCTTCTTTGGTACAAATTTTAACCTTAGTTTTTCAAGGGTTCATGGATGGTGCATGCTTTCTCATCTTCTTTGTTGAATACTTCACGCGTACTCTATATTATAGTAAAAATCCAAGTTTTCCATCTCCTCTCCATCTACCGTGTACACAAACATGCCCTTTTCTCTCTCCATGCAGGCACACATAAGATGTACTTCTTCCACTTATTCTTCAAGAAAGTGTGCCTCCAACTTAGGTTCTCCTACCAACTCCAAAATTTGGTCCTCGGTCATGGTACAATCTCCCGAAGTTAGCCACTTAACTACCTACAACGCCTCATTCACTTTTTCTTAAGGTATTGGTACTCAAAAGTTTGGATGATATCCGCCATCATCTCCAAATGCATATATTAGGCACGTGCACAACCCTACAAGGTGGAATAAAATTTATGCACCCATAGGGAAGGGGTAAAGATTTCGATCATCCCATATAGGTATTTTCACACTCCTAGACATGGTATGAGGCGGATCCCTTCCCATCATAGTCACAAATATTAGATGTTGCATTACTTCAGAGAAACCTTATAGAGAGGGATATTCTTAGCTTGCACCATTCTAAAAGATTGTCTCAATGGGTCACCCACCAACGTATTTTGTTACGCTCAAGGTATAGGTAAGCATATTCCTTTTCTCCACTTGACACTTTTACTATATCTTAATCTTATAGAGAAAAACATCAGGGTTTCCCTCCCCAGTATACCATGGCAACTTCCTTCCTCCCAAGTGCCTCACTGAGAATGTTTGGGAAACTTGAGTCTCAGTATCCTTCAGATGCCTTCTAACCAATTCGTATGTCCCATGCGAAAAATTGTCACAAGAAACATTGGTTATATCACTCATAGACTATGCATCATCCCACTCAAGGAACCCTTCCTTGGATGGTTGAACAAAGTCTGGGTCCATTATGGTATGCATATATATCTTGTATAAGTCTTCTTCACCCAATGGTTCCACATAAGGTGTAGACTATCTATCAATCAGTGGAATGATCATATGCTCCTCCTTGTTCTCAAAATTGATGCATCCCTTATTGAAATATAGGTTAGAATTTTTTGAATAACATGAAGGGTGCAAAAATAATGCTAGGAAACTATCGGCCTTAGCAAGCTCTAAAACCTCAAAATCTGTAGTAAACTTTGGCCCTTGAATAGTTATGGATGCACCTTTCAACATTCCTAAAGGCATCGATTTTTTCCTGTTAGCCATGTATAACACATTCAAAGATGTCTAGAATGGGTGCTTCCCCATTTTTTCCAAGCATCTTCAGTAAGGAAATTGATCTATGTGTCCATGTCGGTCAATAAATTACTCAGGAACCACCCATAAAGAACTACATTTTATGTGATCTCCTTATCATAATCAATTTTGTGAGGGGGTAGGTTAGCATATAGGACATGTATCTCATGCTAACCTCTAGCGTAATATACTTTTTTCTTAGCCATTCTCCTAATAGAGGAATAATGTTCTCCTACCACAACATCTGACACACTTCCCTAACCTCATCCATATCCTACTGAGGAACCTCAATGCTCTTCTTCTACTCCAACTAGTGTGATTGCTCCTTCAAACACTGGATTTATCCTTACAAACTCCTAATCACCTCCATGGTTTCTTGGTACACCTCCTTAAGTGCGTAGGATCAATACATTTTCCATGTAAAAATTCTTTTACGGTAATTAGAGGCCTCTTCTTTTTTCTTCTTCGGCGCATGCAACATCATCACATGTATTTACCAAAACGAGGCTCTAGCTTAGAATAATACACTACCCAAAGCATCCATTATTAGTTTTCCTCTTTACAATCACCATCCCTACACCTTTTTACTTCTTTTGGTTCTTTCTCATGTGGTCATACAACTATAGGAATTCTTCATACTCATGCTTCTTCTCACACCATGAGCAATGCAATAAATAAGGGTAATCGCACTTGTAGTGTTCATCAATCCATAATTGTAACAAGTTCCATAGGGAAAGTCACCTCTTCCTTTGTGAATGTTATGACCTTTGAATCCTCCTTGAAAACCTCTTTCTCGACCTCCTTCATCTTTGCGTACCTCATATTGACGATCCTTTACCTTATAATTGCTCCCCATGTTGGTCTAGCGCACACTAAGATAAATGATGTTATGGATTTTGTCTATCAATCTACAATGATTTGTATCATGGGTTATAGATGTATAGATCTTACAATAACAAGACACATTCTTGTAGATCACACATTGAAACAATTGGAATCTACTTACATCATGATATCCATGAGTTATTTCACAATCTCCGACATGGCACACACCATATTTCATGGGAAACTATCCTTCGTGTGCCCCTCCACTTCCCAATCTATGCATCAAATTCCACCGCATGTTTCATGAGATTAATTTCCGTGCAAATTATCAAGTTGTTTATCCATGGAAGTAATATGAGCTTCCAAAAATTGACTCACGCTAGTGTCAATGCTTCCACATCCTCAGCGCAAAAAGTAGCCTCTAAGGCCTCACGTGGATTAGTGAAAGTTTTGTGTGAAAGGGGTTGTCGAAGAGCATGATCAAGCCCCCGAAAAACCATTGTGCATGTTGGGACGAATGGATATCATAGGATAGATTTTATATCAGATTCTTGAAATTTACATCATACTCCCACACACTCTCTACCATCCCTTATTTAATCTCCTTCAATGCGTTGATTCTCTTTTTCTAAAACTTGGGAATGTGGAATTATGCCAAGATGTCATTGCACAATACAATATAATCCACCACCATCTGATGGGGTCATAATTTTGGTACCAACAATGAGCACGTCCTCGCAATGTAGTTACAAATTTTTTCCTTAGTGTGCCATAACAACTCACATTTGTGTACATGCTCTGTGGCATCTTCAATGCCCTTGTAATCGAGTAAGTGGAGAGACATCTCATAAAATACATTTTGATGTTATTGTAGTCCTTACTAACCATATTCAAGATCTTGATTCCCTCCTGCGTTTCCTCCACCACCATACCCACTAGATCAAGTAGCTCTTATTCCTTGATATCCACTTGACCCTCCTCTCATAGTAGGTAAGGGTCCTGAAGTATCTCGCACTCTACACTCCCACCATTCTACTAAACTACATGGCAATAGTCTATGACATTAAACCACTTCCAAACATGATACGCAAAATTTTTATACCCACACCCTACCCAAATGTTGTACCAGATAGGATACCTCCAAACACTAGAAATGTCTATGCTTCCATATATGTACTGAATGAAAAATTATATCTACTAGGTGTTTCTCAACTACCAATACCAATACCAACTAGATTAAAAAAATTATCTCAGGAACTGGAAAACTAAGTGCAAGGGTTTGGTCACCATGTGGGTTATGATACACACCTATAACTCTTCTCCTTCATGTGACGATCTCTCTCCACAAGCTAAGGTAGTTTCTCTTCTGCGCTTTCCAAGATGGGGTAGCTCAGACCGCTCAAGTCCCACCGAACCTCAAATCCTTCCCACAACATCTTCCATCAAAAATCCATCACTCCTACAAATTTGTGCTATCTTACCTACTTCCTCTCCTAAGATTTATCATGCTTGAGTTGTCTTTTCTCTCTCTCCATTTTAGTTGCAAGGTCCACCATCTCCATTACACCATCTTTGAGGCTCCATGCCTAGTGAGAGTTTTATCCACCCATAGGAAATGATTCTAAACTCAATGTGATAATCGGGATCTTGATGATAAATGGTATAACATGAAAAAAATGATCGTCTCCTTTAAGAGCTCAAACTCAACAATATTTGGGAAAGAATACATGGATATCTCATATTTAAAGGTATATCTAGTTAACACACCTATCTACCAATGATCAACAACTTGAGTCTAGGTTAAATAAACATCTTGCAACTCGATATTTCTCCTCGGTCCAAATATGAGATCTATAGTACCAAATCATCCTTGATGCATATGCTGAGATCCATTCATACAAATCTACTAGGAAACAACACAATAATGTTTCATAGAACTCATGATACAAGTGATCATCTTCCTATTTATGTGCATCGAACTAAGATCTAGTGCAAAACTTCGAGAAAACTCATCCTACATACTTTTAAGCTTGGTCTCGAAAGTGTCCAAGGTCGACACTTTGTCATCGGACATCATTCTCACAACTTGACTTCAAAATAGGTCCCAAAATGGAACAAAAATGTATTCTCATTTATCCCTTATCCTTTAAACTCCTTTTAACCCCAAGTGCACCGGGATATCACCCAACATAAGCCCCTCTTTTGTATGATCCTTGTAAGAATGCTTCACCATTAATGGAGGGATGATTTCCAAAATAAAAGCATGTGTGTAATATTGTACAAAGGTAATGTAACTAGTTCTAAGCACAAATGCATCATGAGATAAGCATAAACATCACAACAACATAATAAAATCAGATCTAACCATGAAAAACATGAAAACACCCTAGGTTTTCTCTTATAATCACATATATTTGGAATAGAGATGAATATGTTAATTATAATTGTTCACGGTAGCCATATTACATAAAAAAGGGTCATCACAGACCATATACATCATGGAATATCATTCCATCCCTACACAACTACTATGAATAAAGATCCTAGCTATGTTTTCCCATTACAACCCTTGTTTTAGACCCGAGCGCATACATATATGCTTAAACATCCTTGTCAGCATTCTTGCAGCACTTCATTACCTCTCTATTCTCTCTATCGCCCTTTATTTCGGACCCAAGAACTCTTTAAAATAGAATCTTTATTCACCACCATAGTTTCACCCATTAGAAAATTGCACGCCAAGTGGAACCGTGGTCCCCCATGATTGCGTACTTATGCCAACTTACAAAGGCCTCCACTAACTATAATGATCCTCCTAGGAATATTCCTATGTGGAATATTATTTTCTTGACCTCCAAGGCTCTAGGATGGCACCTTATCCAATAATCATGCCTACTTAGGACCTCATTTGTTTTTCCTAAGATACTGACTCAAAAATGCGGCTAAGTCCTTGAGCCCTACTTTACTTCCACGCGCCAACATTTTTTCCCACGTTCCTTTCTTTGAACACCTTTCTACACACTTTCCTCACGTGCACTCTCTCCGTATTAGGACTAAGTCATTTCTAAAGGTCTAAAAATATATGTCCCTTTACTTGAATGATGTACCTACATGTTTACATACACTTGTGAAATATTATTTCTGTGGTGGCCATATGGCCGGGAATCCAACAAGGGCACTCCACCGACATTGTGGTAAAATATTTCCATTACTTGCAAGAGAGGAGCTGTCTTAGAGATTGGGAAAGAGAGTGAGAAAAAGAGATGTGGATTAATATTATACGTAGAAAATCATATTCCTATACACATCAACAAGAAAATTCCAACACATAGATTAGAAGAAAAATAATTATGCAAATTGTAACAAGACTAGTTAAGATTTACAACATAAATTTTCATAAATATTAAAGTCAAATAAGGTATGAAATTCCTTCTTTATTCATTGGTTCTTGAGAAAAATTATACACAGAAATGGTAGGATGATCATAGGAGTCGAAGTAGAAGAATCACTATGTATTTGCTTCTTCACCAGAATACTCTTTTATGAAAATACAAAAATGACAACCCTTTGGAAAGGGGATTCCTTTATAATTTATAGAAAGAGAAGAGACTCTTCGTATACCCCTTATATGCCTCTTCATAATCCTTTGCACAAGTTATGAATTTTTACATTATTAGGAAAAGATTAAGTCCCCTTTTATAATAGAAGCTCAATTATTACATTATAATAATTTAAAGTGACTTTTTAATTAAAATAAATGCATTATAAAAAAGTGCAACCCTATCAAAGAATTATTACATGGAGGAGATAGAAAGTGGTGGTAAGAGAAGAGAGAGAACCAGAAATAATGTCAATGAAGAAGTCACCTCTGATTAAGTTCATTGATCCTTGTCAGATGATCTGATGAAACGATCTAAGGTAGTGAACTCTACATCCTTTAATGTTTTACACCACAAGAAAAATCCTTTAGATGACACATGGAAACCCAAAATAAGTGTTTAAAAACACTTGTTGAATGATTCCTTTGGTGACCACAAGACCACAAGTGTCACTCATGAAGATCCCTTATGAAGAGGTTGAAGCTAGAAAATGGACCCTGATAACCTTTGAAACATGTCCATACTACTGCATTGATTGGAAATATATAATGAAGTGCATTTGAACACTAAAGAATTCCCATTCCGTGATATGACACAATCACACCGCAAAATGAATTCCCCCATTCCTTTGATCTTCTGATTGCACAAATGGATGGGAAACCGAACAATCACTTAAAATATGAATCCATGACAATCTTGTGAACTTAAATTTCATGGTTATGGAGATGATTTCCCACACTTGAGAATGGGGTTTACTATTTTATTAAGTGATTAATTTTACCCAATTTTGTCTTTGACCAATCAACTTGACCTTTTGGATGACTTTGGTGCACACATCTTTTGTCGAAATGCCTTTTGTGATGACTTACTAAAAATAGAAAATGATTTTTTAAGAGGCTTACTATTTTTATTAAGTGGTGCCCTAGACCTTGGTTTCAAAGTGAAACCACCATTTTTGATATGTGTTTTTTCTCTTTAGTAAACCTCTAAAATTTCAAGTTTGTCTAGTCTCCAAAATGAGAGATTTTCAATTTCATAAATTTTTAGCGAGGAAAATGGGGTTTTTTCATTGCTAAAAATCCAAAGCGTGTGTGTAAAATATTGTTCTTGGAACTTCAAGGTGCCTAGAAAACTAGAATATTAAAAAAAATTCCTTAAATATTGCTTAACAAGTTTGTGAGATATGAGGAAATCTCGTTTGCGGGTTTCAAAGTTGTTTTCAAGCAAAATTCTCTTTTGTCATCTTCAAAAATTCAGAATTTTTTTTCTTCTTTCAAATCACTAGATCATGTAATAAAATTGTATAGGATGAAATTGGTGAGTGTAAAAATATAGGAAAAATCCGGTAGAGTTCCACTAACTTATGGAGATTTATAGGGGGAATGAGCAAAAATGCACTAAGTGTCATATTTATAGTATTTTCATGGCTTGAGGAGGGAGGGATAATTTTTATACCCCTATTTTCCCCTTTGACTAGGAAAATGGGTGCAATTAAATGTTCCTTATTCTTTTCTTGACACTTGGGACATGCTTATTTGATGAGGAAAATGAAGAGTGGGGTTATATATGAGCTATTAGGTGCTAGCCAACAGTCATGTGTATGACTTGATGGTGACATCGGGGAGGAAAAATTTTACCCCTAATTTCCTCATGTTTCAGGACTATTGGTGTAATAAAATCTACCTCAAAGCATGGTGTTTCCACTTGTCCATCATGAATGTGATGAGAAGGGGGTTAAAACCTTTGTCTAAGAGGATAAACCGGGTTATCATGGTCACATGGCGTGACCAACATGCCAAAAGTGGGAAGGGAGCATTTTTATTCCCCTCTTTTCCCCCTGTTGAGGGAAGTATAGGACACAAAAAGGTACCTCAGCCTCATGCTGCCACGTGGCATGTAAAGAATTTACTAAGTATCACAATGCTTACCTTGGGCGACAACTTGAGAGGACCATATCTCAAGCTCCTGGATGAGTTTCGGATGCCTCTTTACTTGATTTAACATGGAAAAGGAATTTTTAGAATGATGTTAGGGATACCATTATTAATTCTTCTTGCACCACCTTCAAAAATCTCCTTTTTCTCGAGACCACCAATTATGCTTGGAAAGAACGAATTGGATTGGACAATGCATGATGATTTTTATAGATTTTATTTTACCACCATGTAGGGGAGTGAAAACTATTTTTAATGATATCTTGTTGGCATCATAACTCATTCTAGCACTCCGGAATCAGCGCTTGAAGTTCAAGTACTCTTTTATGATGCAAGCTCCTTCGGCCTTAAAAACCCACTTTCGATGAACTCGCTCCTAAACCTATAAAACTTCTCTGAATATTCCTAAATAATTTTTAAAATGATTTTGGATCCTGAATAAAAATCCATGATGAATACATGTCATGGATAATTTTAGTGGCAAATATTCCATTTTAAGAAATTTTGAAAAGGTGAATTTTCTGGTGTGTGTCAATGACCTATTTGCGTAAAAATTACATTTTAATTTTTTTTAGGGGTCATCTTCGCCTACTCTTGAAATATATCACCTATATAATCCTATATTATTTTCTAGGTAGAACACTTCTACTTCACTCATACCACCTGAGGGCATATCTATTATCAACTAAAATAAACTTACGAAGCAACAAAGGCCAATACATAAAGTGTAGTTTTATAGATATTCATCAACTTTGTAGCCGGGTGACAAGTATTATTCTCATATGCACAACAAGAAATTTCCAATGGCACATGACAAGGAGAGTTTTTTGATGATGACAAGCGGAATTTTTGATGCGCGACGGGAGGGTAGAGGTTGTAAACGTCTGCAAATGAGATATTTTGTTGAAGTGTAATAATGAGAGTTTGTTGACGCATGTGAAAGAGAGTTTTTTGACGTGTAATAGGAGGGTGGAAGCTACAGACACATGACATAAGATTTGTTGTTGTGCGTCAACAACCTTGTTGATGTGTGACAACAAATCTCCTATGACATGTCTGCAGCCTTTCTATCAAGCGAAACATTTGCACACAAACCCCCAAAAAATCACCTTTTAGTGAAATTGGTTCTAGGGATATTGTCTATGTATTTTCCACCTCCGATTTCCAATAGGACTCTTAAAATTAACACTTATACATGTATTTTGTACTATTCCAGTGACTATGCAATTGTCTTAGAAAGGTCGATAATAGACCCTCCCGGCTTGCTCAAAACCTATTTTGAGAGATACTACTCCAAAGGAACTTGGATGATGTAGTTTTCCCTAAATCACCTAGGGGAATGAATGACACTCAAAAATGGACCATAGGAAGGAAAATATATGACTTGTATGGCGAGGGATAGGTTGATGCGGGGGTGTCTAAAAGGTATGACATATAAATTTTATGACACTAGAGTATAGTTTTCAATTTTTCAGGTGAAGTTTTCCCAAACAAAAACATAGGATAACATATCCGACATCACACGATTGCATCCATTGGTAAATTTCATGTCAATGTATGGATTTATGTGGTAACAATCAATGACCAATAAGCATTTACTACAATCATTGAAAACATTTCATTAGCTCCTAAACAAAATTCAACACAATCAAAGAACAATCCACAAATATAATTACACATATACTCACGCTCTAGTATCGCTGATGCTACATCATCACCATGGGTGGAAATTATTTTAACCTCTACTCCTACAATTGGTAGTGCACCTTCCACATCTACAATATCACCCATCGATTGCACTTTCCACCATGCACTATAGGCCTTAGTACATCCATCATCGTCTACCTACATCAACTTTTTGGATGCATGTACTTCATCCTCACCGGGGAAATAGTTGTGCTCTTATAGGTATTGGTATAATTCGTAGTCTCCTTAGTGATCTTATAGCTCAAACGCATACGTATGGCTCTAGGGGCACATCTGAATAATACCAAATTGTCATGATACGTGCTCCTCCTGAATTAACTCAATCACCCGGTGAACCGATACTCTAGCATCCATCCTCGAACATCCTCTATAGGCTTAGTAGGGCCTCTATATAATGACCCCGGCCTCATGCAATCCAACATCAATCTATAAGTATCGATGTCCATCCTCTTTCTTTTCACACCTACCTATCTCGCATCAAATATATCTTGTCTCTCCCACTCTCCACACAGCCAACCGAACGGCCCTAGTATCGCAATGTGCTCATAGGCTCATAGATGTAGCCATGTGCTGAATCTTAATCCACGGCCATGCTCCTTGTGTGAGAAACCCGTATAGGTCCCTATATGAATTTTCCAATACACATTGTTCCCATGCATGTCTCATACCATCTTCCTCTATATGTCAATAGATTCATGCATCTTATTCAAGATGCCTATACCACCACCCTTCACCGCCAATCAAGAAGTAATCACAATCGTATTTAAATTTTGCAACCATGTAACCTTTGATCTCGGTATAAAATCCAAGATAATATGGGTCTCAATATATATCCATGTCCCTATAAAGTATCTCCACACTTTGCTCTCATCATCGTCTCTGTGTATCCTCTACAAACATCACTTCGTTTCTCACCAAAGAATGATAGTGACAATATGTTATATGTATTATCCAAGGACACAATCATCTCCATGGTAAGAAACCAAAAAGTACGCATGTTTATGCACCATCACTCACATAATTCAGTATTCATTGGCACATTATGGGGCACATCCTTCATTTTCGATATGTGTCGTAAGATTGCACGGTCTAGAGTATCCCACTCATTGTCGATAACCCCAATCCCAATAACGTGCTCAAATGAAGACCACCAAAAACTCCCTCAACTGAATATCCCTCTACAAAAAAAAAAAAACACCAACACAACACAACATCATTACTTAGTGTATATGTACAAACAATTAATACTAACATAAAAAAACATAAATTTTCACATTCATCATGTTTTGGGTCACTAGTACCCGGGAGTAGGATGTCGATGCCTGGAGTAGGTCACTATCACCTATATTTAGGCACCGCAATCCCAAGGGATATTAGTGCCTTGGAAAATATTGTCCATGTCGAAACTCATAGAAATTTCAAAACAATTTTTTTGGAAAAAATCACAAAATCAAGATCTTTGTTTTCCACATTCTTTGAAAATAATCACACTTACTAGCTCCATTGTCATGTATAATGCCATGGATGCCACCACTATCTTAAATCAAATCAATCTTTCTACTATAATTTACAGCATCTTAAGACATTCATAGTTCACGGTCACACTCAATCAAGGTTCAAATGAAGTCCCTATTAACTTTTTACCATTACTATGTATATAAATTTTCTCAATACCTAATTTTCTATAGTCATTATTTAGGCTCATTGTCCACCTAATACACGCCACACATTTTTACTCATATCTTGAGCTCCACTACTCCATTTACTCCCTTTTTGCACCATTCGGTTTAGGATTTCTCTAACTATCGTCTGATACACAATTTATAGGGTTATATGGAAATCTTGTACATCTTCATTTCTATATACACGTAATCTTGTGACATTTCCTCAAGTATTACATTATTTTGAATCTAATTTTGACTTAGCACTTACATAATTTTTTTTTTATCGCTCCCCATTTTTTTGAAAGGGGGTTATATAATTAGGATCATAGAATGATCCCCCTCACATTTCTATATGATCATGATCATTACACATATACAATTTTTCATTATCTAAAAATTCTCACACATTATGCGATATTTCAAACTACTTTCTAGTGATTCCCCTATTGATCTAATAATGGGATGAAAAGTAAAAATATCTCCATGAGTAATGTATCATACATATTCAATCTTAGCATAATTTTCCACTTCCCTAATAAAATCAACCAATCGGCACAACAAAACATATTTTACTATTTCTCGCAAATGACCTAACATGGGAGCTACATCGCTCTGTACCATTCCTAGATGACCTAAGATGAGAAGTCACTTTACATTTTCTATTTCTTATAAATGACCTAACATGGAAGTCATCCATTGTCATACACATCACAGAAACACCCTTAGAGTGGGGGAAATGGGAAATCATTTCCTTTCCTATACTTTTGTTATATGTGTTATTCTTGTTACATCGAAATGAACAAAATTTGGTCTTTTTCTATCTACAACGGCTACACCTTTTATGATGTTTTCATAGTTGGATGGTAAAACTAAACCTATCTCCCAAACACTCTTCTTTTGGCAGAAGGACAGCTAAATACTTTATGTTTTACACACATACAAAATTGGGTTGAGAACTGATCACTCCTTACCCCACCAAATCTCCATCAATCAACAATTCGAAATCATACATTTCTCTAAGTTCTCAATCAAGCGCAATCATATCATAAATTTCTCTAAGTTCTCCTAGCAATGGTTTTCCATACATTTTTACACCACATGGATTGATACCTTGATCCATGGTTCACCACACTATGTGTCCTTATCCTATGCGCAATTTTATGATAGGGATTCTCTATACTTATTTAAGGTATGTTCCTTACTTCTCTTACAATACTTGAAATTCATTCAAATATCTTATAGGGGAAAATTTAGACATAAAACCACACACTTTCTACTATTTACTATACCACCAAGTACGTTGTTTTACATATGGATATTGCATAAGAGATGTATTCACGGATGACACACTACCTAGTCCATCTTCTTTCTTTGAGTGTCTATATTGTTTTTATATCTCACCTCTCTCATTTCTGTACCCATTTTTGGTCAAGTCACTTATATCCATGTCTATCAGTCTTAGCACATTTTTCGTCGAGTTGTTTTTGGACACTAGCACCAAGGAGTAGACACTATTACCTAGACACTCCTATCCATTTTGGGTGCCCATGTCCTTTTTTTTTGTTCACATTTTTGACATTTGTGGTAGGCCTTTCTGGTTTTCATACCCCTATCCCGAGGTACTACTAGACATGTCATGTCATTATTGTTCAGATTAAATTAAAAGATCCAAGTATAAATATAACATTCATACTATTATAATGATGGGAAATTTTTATCAAGCGCTATCTATCTGCATATGAAAGGGATTGCATCTTGGTCTTATTATTCTTCATACACATTTGCATAGGAAGAGGAAGTTCTTTTTTCCATGCACACATTTTCATTATATCTAGCTACCACCCCTATGTCTATGTCATCGGTGTGAGGACAACGAGGAGCACTATTATACACACAAGGACATTGAAATACATTGGGTCCGAGATGTAGTGCAATGTTTGATCATAAGTTCACTTGTTTGACATTTGAGGACATTCCAAGCCCCTATTTTATATACTTCTTTTTTCTTATAATTTGATGTATTTTGAGTGTTTTGGAAGAGAAATATATGTTTTGAATATTTACATGAACTTTGGTGATCTAAGTGTGATATATAGAAGATCATCGGTGAACAAGTGTGAAAGGCTAGCGATAGTGATGAAATCAGGGTCTCACCTTTTTAGAAGACTTGAGTGCCACGATAGAGGTCTAGAGCACTCTCAAGTTCCCTCACACCTACTCGTTGGTGCTTATGTCCCGAAATTCCGACACTTATTCAATTTTTTTGTTTTGGTTACGACGTCTTTAGTACCTTTTTCATCAGTTCTTCCAGGGCTAGACACACATTGAGATAAGAGAAATCAAGGTAATTTTCGTATCCCTCTCATTTTTTATCATTGTTACATCTCTAAATATTTCTTAGGATTTGTATCTTATTGCACATCATCACAAAAAAATTCTAAATTCAGATTTCAATAAAATATGTTAGATTTTAATGAATCACTTACCTTAAAAATGGTCCTTGGGACCTTACGCATGGGTGGGGAATATTTTTGTGAACCCAAAAATCCTTTTTCTCACTCCACCCTCTCACAAGTCACCATAAAATCCTTCTCCTCTTGTCTTACATGGGTGACCTTGGATTTATATTGTGGGTTGTGGGGATAGTTTGGATTTTTGTCCCCTTGCATTTATTATTTAGAGGGAACTTGAAAAATGACATGGGTGACTTGGATGGATTTATTAGTTGGAAGGGTGAAACATGTCACCCTCCCATGGGTTTGTGATTTTGTAATTTTTATATATCTTCCCTAATTTTGGACGTTTAGAAAATCTCACTTATGGGAACATGAGAGAGGATTCTTTTGAGGAATTTATATGAGAGCTAGTGGAGTCAAGATATTGGATCTTTGTGGCTTATTCTGGGAGAATGAGGTAGGTATCACTTCTTTTGTTATGTTCATTTATTGATATATGTGTACACGTGTGTATTTTTCAAAATTTTTATGTTTGTTACAAGTTTCAGTTTCAGTTTGGTTTGGGATTGTGGGTTTCGTGTTACTAAAATTTTGTTATAAAATATAGTTGATATGTGTTCAAGTATTTTGGTGTAGGAATCATTACTTGGAACAACAAATATAATCAACAATATCCATTTCTTCTACTAGGCCAAGGAAGTACAATAAAAAAGTAAATAAGCCATTTGGTTGCAACATCCTTTGGTAGAGATACACATGGAAGCTAAAGGAAGTATTTCTCTTCTATGTGGTGGTCACGGTTGTATTACTATTGATTAAGAATCTAATTAACATTAGAGGATGAAGAACATTGAGATAGATATAAGCTTCATCCGTGAGAAGTTGCAAAATGATGAGATAAATATCAAGTTTATGTTGAGTGAAGAGCACGTTGCTAACATATTCACAAAGTCCCTGAGTGCTGCAAAGTTTTTTCACTTTCATGAAAATCTTAGATTTTCAAAGTTTCCATCTGGGGAGTGTGCATGAAATGTCACCTCCTAACGAAACTTGGTTTTTGTAAAAATACCTTTGGGAATTTGTAAAATACCTTCGGGTAAGTGAGAAACAGACCTTCGATGGTAAGTGTAAAAATACCTTTGAGGCATGTATACCTCTGGGATTATTTTTAGAAAGAAATGTAGAAATATCTTCTCCAGTGAGACTTTTTAGTGCTATTGAGTTCATTGCTAAATATTCAATACAAGCATATTGTTAAGGAGGTCCTTGGTTGTAAAAGAATCCTATATGCTTGGGTTCGATAAACTTTTATGAGAACATGCAAAACTCACAAATCATACTTAGCTAGTGATCATGGGATGATCTTTAGGATTCTAAATCCTTTTTACCAAAAGGTAAATTGAGTATGATGAAGGTATTATATTTCCTTCAATTGATATGCTAGCCTAAAACCTTTACGGTTTAAGGATTCTAAATTCTATAGTGTACCACGATAAGATAATCTATTGGCATATGTTATGTTATCCCACTTAAAATTAAGGGGAGTGTTGAAACATAATGATTAAGTGGTCTGGAAAACCCTTAGTGTATATGGGTCCATCTCTAATATATAGGTTAATATTTAATAGTACGAAAGATTTATATTTATATTATTAAATATGCTAACCTAAGTATATACTTTAGGTTAAATATTTAATATCATGAAATGATTATATTTCTAATAATAAATATTATAAGCCTAGGTGTATGTGTTAACCACTTAGGTTGAAAAGGTGGGCGAGGAGACATACTCGATCATCTTATATAAAAAAACTTTATGTCCTTATTTGATATATTCGAAAAATATATCAAAGGTGTACAAATCAAGTGATTTAATTTTGCCCTTGGGAAAATGTTTTAAAGAAGGATGTGATCTTACTTGGATGTAAAATAAGTTCTTTGAAGTAAAATGTTATTTTGAAAGTGGTTTTTACCTTATTGGGGTCTTCCACTATGAATAATGTGTCACATGTGTTATTTATTTCATGTAAGTCTTTCTTTATTTACTTATGTTATGATGCAATGTTTATTTAAATATTTATTGTAACATAATATAAGATGTAAGTTGATTAAATCCGTATTTATTAGAATTCTCAAATTTTAACATGGTAATAAAGCAAAGTAAATTAAATAAATTAAGATAAAATGTTGTGTATTTTATTTATTTAATTTACTAACCAACACAAAAGGATATTTAAATTTATCAGCCCCTTATTTCCGTTGTGCAATTTAAAAGTTTTGATTTATGAAGAATCAAGGCGAATTCACTAATAGAAAATTTGAAAATTTCTTACCTTCTGTGAAAACTTGTGTACAAGTAAGTGTAAAATATTTGAAATATTTTTTCTATAGTTTTAATATGTATAGGTTAAAAATATATTCAAAATAAAAACAAAGTTAAATACAAGAAAAAGGAGACAAACTCCATATAAATAGGATTTTCAATTTATTTCATTGGTAGGGTGAAAGTAATTCTCCCTCTATAAATCTCTAGGTTAACTTGTATTATTTCATGTGGAATCATGCCCCTTGGTAAAATTCATTTACTATTTTAACCTTATTATGTTTTCAAAAGTAAACTATTTATGTCCTTTGGACTCATTTAATAAGATTTCATTTGAAAAACTATATTTTATAGTTAATCTATAACTATACCCTATATACTTTGAAAAATATATTATTATTTTTAAATAAAAATATTTATAATATAGAATAAGGTTTATATAATAATTAATATAAACATTATATTAAAATTGATATAGTAGTAAAAAAATATTATATATTAAAATTCTTAAAGCCTATTAAAATTACATCGGATTGGGGAAGAGTCAACAAACCATATTCTAAGCCTAAGTTTAAATCATATTTAACTTATAAATTTAGGCATATATAGTTTTAAAAAGATGAAAAAACTTAATTTTGAATCATATATATATATATATATATAGAGAGAGAGAGAGAGAGAGAGAGAGTTAGTTTAAACCGCTTAAAATATAAGATTTGGTCTATATATGTTTTAAAAAAACACGAATGCTTATTTTTTTTTTTGGGAAGGGGGCCATGTTTATTGCTTGTCCATGAAGGGATTACTTTTAAATCTTAATACTTATTAAATAAAACCTAATGTGTCCCTAACCATTTATATTATATATAAAAGAGGGCAACCCCATTCATTTATATCTTATAGTTTATAAAAACTATAAAAATAAACCTATTTAAAGGTTTTCTATTATATAAGAGTGGGAGTGGAGAATAAAATGAGATAATATCTCAAGTATAAATGTGGAATTCTCAGGTATAAATGGAATTAAAAAAATATAAAAAATCTAGTTTATTCCCACGTGAAGTGTGGTAAATATTTATTAAAGTATTGGTAGTTATGACCACATAAAATTTTTAAGGTTTTTCGATTGTAATAATTATATAAAATATTTTGCAATCTTTTTATAGTTTTAAATGTGTGCAGGGGTAAAATTAAGTATAAATATGCGGGTTAATCTATACTCTCATAAATCTACTTGCACTTAGTAAAATTATTTTAACTTTGGTCTATGTCATTTAAACCCCTTTAATAAGGGTTATGTGTTATATATATATATATATAATATACTATAGTTTATAATTTTTATGAACTATATGTTATTTTTATTTACATTCTATAAACTATATACCTCTTTTTAAAATTTAAAAATAAAAGTGTATATATTTTTGTATTATAAATTATAATAGGTTATTATAATTTGTTAAAATATAACCTTCTTAATATTATACGAAGAAAAAAATTATGACATTTCACATTCTAGAAATACACAATAAGTTTTGAGTTCATTAAAATTGATGATTAAATGACCATCACGATAGATCAAAAAATGCCATTATGAGGGTTATTTAGACGTCAAATTTAAGCTCGTAGGTTCTAGGAAACTATCACTATGTTAAAATTGACGGTAAAATGACCGTCATAATAGACAAAAATAAGTCATTATGATGGTCATTTAGGCGTCAAATTTAAGTTAATTCGGATCTTTGTCTACATTAATGTTTTTTAGAAATTTGAAGTTATGCATTCTTAGGGTCTCTTCTTCACTTCTATGTAGTGGAAATATTTTTTATATCAATTTGGGGTATAATGCATAACTATTTATATTGTTGGTTATTTTGAACATGAGAGGATAATTAGTATGCATTGTAATGACATAATTAGTTATGATCAAATAGTTTGTTTAGATCTATAAAATTGAGATCTGATTCTATTAAAAGTATTATTTTTACTATCGATAAATATGTATCTAAATATGTGGTACATTGTATATTATAATGGGGTATGTTTTATAAGTTTAGGAAAATAATGGTGTCCAACTATTTCTGTCTTGGAAAAACCACGGTCCCTGAATGAAACCAACTACAACATTTGGGTCAAAAAATAATTTATGGTGAGAAAAATTTGGATGATTGTTTTTGGATCTAAGGTTGCTCCCACCAGTCATCAAGCAACTATAGATAACATGAATACATTCTTGTAATGAATGCAAGAGGCTCTTTCTATGATTATGCGTAATGTGAACGATGAGTACCTTCTACACATTGGTAATATCAAACATACAAAAGAGGTATGGAAACAACTAGAATAGATCCATGAAGGATACTTGGTATATCGAGGATAGTAATGAGAGTACAATATATGAAGGAATTAAAAGAAATGGTCATTACCTTTTTGATGATTTCTCTTATGCATCTTGTTTTATATCTCAAAGTTTGAATAATTCAAAACTATAACATGAAAGATTAGGACATGTTAATTATCAAAGCTTATATGAAATGTCCAGATATAATCTAGTTAAATTTTTACATGTGTTGTCTTCTTCTCTTGAAGTTACTTCATTAAATGCTTATAAATGATGGTTTTGATTATGATTTATTAAATGGTCATGATGATGTTTTGATGCTATAAATGTTTTTGAAACTCTTATCTTCCTAGATAAGAAATTAAATTGGGCTCAATCTATGTTAGAAAGTTCAAATCCTATTAACCTTAGGAAAATGACCAAAAGACATCATATATACTATGCATTAATTAGCTTGTATGAACCTGAGCCACAAAGTATTATAGAGTCTAGGTAGATATAGAAAGTAAAATATAATGTTGATGGTAGTATTAACAAACATAAAACTAGAATTATTGCTAAAGGTTTCACTCATAAACCTAGTATTGATTATGTTGAGACATTTCTGTAGCTAAAATGAGTACTGTTAGGGCATTATTTACAATTGCCGCTCAATTTGGGTGGGAAATCCACCAAATGGATAAGAAAAATACTTTTTTGAATTGTAATTTAAAAGAAGAACTTTAAATGTTTTAACCTAAAGGATTTGAAGAAAATGGTAAAGAAAACTATGTTTGTAAGTTGAGAAATCCTTGTATAGTTTAAAACAAGATCTTGGAGCTTGGTAAGAGAAAAATTGTTTCCTTCTTTAAATTGTTATGTTTTGTTAATTGTTCTTCTAACAATGATACATTATAAGCAATAAGGCTCACATATTATCATTATATGTATATATGTTGATGATTTGCTTATGTCCGGTGACAATTCTGATTTAATTTATAATATTATAAAGAAATTGAAGAAGTACTTTGAAATGAATGACTTAGGTCTCTCACATCATGTTATTTGTATGACTTGTATTTCATTCTATTATTCTTTTTCAAAACACAATATGTAACCATTGTATTGAAAAAGTTTCTTATGATTGATTGTAAACGATTTTCTACTTTAATGGAAGTTGGAATAAATATTGATCCTAAATTTGCATATGAAAAAGGTTAATCTGTTTTATAAACATTGTTAGTTGATAATTTAATTTATCTAACTATAACTAGATTAGATATTTCTTATACAGTAGAAATTACTTCAAGGTTTATGCACGAATCTTTTCGAGAGATCATTGGAATATTTAAAAAGAAATTTTATATATTTGAAAGGAAAAATCAATTATGGGCTGCATTATACTACGAATGAAAATGTTATTTTATATGGATATTTTGATTCTAACCATATTGATGTTGTGTTATAAAATATATTGGATATGTGTTCAAGTTTTTTATTGTTGGAACTATTATTTGGAACAACAAATATAATCAACAGTATCCATTTCTTCTACTCAGGAAAGGAATTACAATGGAAGAAGTAAAGAAGTCATTTGGCTGCAACAATTTGTTGGTAGAGATACACATAGAAGCTAAATGAAATATTTATCATCTATGTGGTGGTAAAAGTTGTATTACTCTTGATTAAGAATCCAATTCAACATTAGAGGATGAAGAACATTGAGATAGATATACACTTCATCCATGAGAAGGTGTAAAGTGATGAGATAAATCTCAAGTTTATGTTGGTGAAGAGTGGAGTTCTTGACAACTTCAAAAGTCCCGAGTCCTAAAAAGTTTTGTTAGTTTCTTGAAAAGCTTAGATTTTGAAGTTTCCATTGAGGGGGAGTGTGCATGACAATGTCACCTCCTAATGGAACTTAGTTTTTGTAAAACTACCTTTGGGCATTTATGAAAGACCTTTGGGAAAGTGTAAAAAAGACCTTCGAGAAAGTGTAAAAAGACCTTCGGGTATGTATACATCCTCAAGTTATTTTTAATATAGAAGTGTAGAAAGATCGTAAATGAAGTTTTCAGTAAACTCTTTAGTGTTATTGAGTTTACTGGTAAACATCGAGTACAAGAATATTGTTAAGGAGGTCATTTGTTGTAAAAGGCTCCTATATGCTTGGGTTCAATAACTTTTTATGAAAACCTGTGAGAACATGTAAAACTCACAAATCATACTTAGCCACTGATCATGGGATGATCTTTGGGATTTCAAATTATTTTGTACCAAAAGGTAAATTGAGTATGATGAATGTGTTATAATTCCTTCAACTGATATGCTAGCCTAAAACCTTTATGGTTTAAGGATTTTAATTCTTGTAATGTACCACGGGCATGTAATCTATTCACATATGTTATGTTATCCCACATAAACAAAATGGGGAGTGTTGAAACATAATGATTAAGTGGTCTTGCCAACCATTAATGTATATGGGTCCATCACTAATATATAGGTGAATATTTAATAATATGAAATATTTCTATTTCTATTATTAAATACGCTAACCTAGGTATATACTTTAGGTTAAATATTTAATATCATGAAATAATTATATTTCTAATATTAGATATTATAACCTATGTGTATATGTCAACCGTTTAGGTTGAAAATGTGGGTCGGGAGACATACCCAATCACCTTATATAAAAATGACTTTAGGTCCTCATTTGATATATTCGGAAATACATCAAAGGTGTGCCAATCAAGTAATTTGGTTTTACCCTTGGTAAATAGGGTTTTAAATGAGGAGGTGATCTTACCGAGATGTAAAATAAGTTCTTTGAAGTAAAAGGTTATTTTTAAAGTGGTTTTTAACCTATTGGGGTTTTCCACTATATATAATGTGTCACTTGTGTTATTTATTTCACATAAGTATTTATTTATTTACTTATGTTATGACGTAATGTTTATTTAAATATTTATCGTAACATTATATAATATGTAATTTTATTAAATCGTATTTATTAGAATCCTCAAATTCAAACAGAGTATAGTCTATCATTGTAAATTGTAATGGATTCTTAAGGGGATGGATGCATTCTTGATCTTAAAATGAATTTATTAAATTTTATTCAATGTTAGTTCTTGCTAAGAGAAATAATTTTTTATTGAATGATATATTCATTTCATTAAGCAAATATTGATGTTTCTTCCTTTGTAAAAACGTTGAAAAGTAAAGTGATTCGTTATTTTATTTAAGACATTTTATAACATGAATAATTATGGATATATTTCTTTGACTATGGCATGGTTGAAGGTTTATTATTTTTTTGAAATATATACTTCACATTGGAAAAGAGACTCGTGTTATATTTTTATTTTAGTACATTGAATTAGTTGTTTAAATCTTCATTTTACCTCTTAGTTTCTTATTGAAAAGAGGTAGAATCCTTTTAGATTGAATTTGGAAATGTTTTCCTTTCTTTTAATCTCTCAATATAGATTTTTTTAAGTTCGTTTGAAATCTAATTTTTGGATGTTAAGATAATGGTTTTGCTATTTATATTTCTCTTTAGTACTTAAAATATTACTGTGGATTTAAACTAAAAACTCTCTTTCTTATATCTTTTGAAACTAATTTATAGGTTATAGTAAACAAAATTTCAATTTTATTCATGCTTTGGAAATCAAAATGGTTTAGTTTTGATTTGTATGATTGTTTGATCTCGGAACTACACTTAATTTATTTATCAAATTCAATCTATAACATGGATAAATTTACCTCCTATCTTATCTAATTACTAAATGGTTATAGTAATTAATAAATGAGGGTTTAACGATTTGTATTTTATGTATATATACTTTATTAATTTTTATAAATTAAAATATGAAATAGTTTTCATTTCAAAAAAATTGTATTTTATCGTATTTAAATTTATTTATTTTCCTTATTTTAACAATCTCTCTCTCTCTCTCACACATACACACAATTATAGAGGGATTGGTCGCCCCCACATTTTTGTATTTAACTTTGTATATTTCACATATCTTCACTAATAGATATATTTATGCATATATAAATTTATAAACAAGCTGGGTCTTTGTTTTCTCCCTAGACAATTAAAAATAAAAGACTAACTAGGGATCAAACCCTATCTTCCCCATTTTCTCTAACAAGCATTGGGTGTTATTAGAAAATTTGAAAGCATTGCATAAAAGGCAATGGAAAAAATAAATAATAAAAATCTATATTTTTCCCTCTATTTGCATAAGAAACAAGTTAAAATAAATACAAACATTTCTCAAATATATTTGGGATCTCATAGTTGAAGGAGGATATCGTATTTGATTTCCATGGATTCCTTCTTCTTCTTCCTACCTACAGAAAACAAAGAATACCTATGCACATAAAAAGAAAGAAAGATGTTATGAATTAGTGCAGGATTAGGGCTCCATTTGCGAAACCTAAGATCTACGGATATTATCAAACCAATATAATAGATATTAATCTATCCTATTAAATTAAATTTGGTGGGAGTTCTTATAATGTTTAGAGGGGTAAAATTAATTTAAATAGGCATGGTTTCTTTTTAAATGTAAATATTGTATTGAAAATAATACTTTTGTCTCATAGTTAACTAGCGTGGGTTAATTTGGATGTCTCAAATGGAATCCCATGTCCATATTGCACACAAAATTGTTAGATTTGTATTATGATTAATAATATAAAAAAAAACTACCAAAATTTCTTTAGGGAAATGACGACTCACGATCAATTTTTAAGCGGTGTCACGATTTATGAAATAACTATATAAAAAAATGATGCAAAAAGAAATTGGATAGATTTATGTTATCATAAGAAAATTAATGACTTAATTTAAACATGTCACCTTTGATTAACTTATTTTAGTATAGTAATACTTTGATTAAATTTAAAATGTAATATTATTGTTTAATATGTTATCGAAATGACTTAGCGATTAATGTAATAATATTATAATTTCTTTAAAGATGCAAGTTAATAAAAACATATGCCTCTCGTAATAGGTTTTTTTGGGGTTCTTTATAATATTTACTGTGTCTAAAATTTTTCAGCATTACGGTTGTATTAAATCATATAACATATGAATAAGTAATCCAATTTTTTTATGCATATACTTGATAAAGATCATATTTAGATTCAGTTCATATTTTGATCCTTAAATTTAAAGTTTAAATTAGAAATTTCTGAATTTTAAATTAAAAAATTCAAATGTATGTTAAATTAAAAGGAAGCGGATTTGTAAGAGGTTTCTAGAGTCATAAAAACAATCCAAGAAGGACTATATAGGATTATAAATTCAAACAGAGAGGAGGCCAAGTAAGAAAACATAATTATCCCTCAACTAATTAGTCATTATGTTAGTAAGAGGTTTAGTTTCATTGTAGAGTAGTAAAATTAATATAAATATGTGTTAAAGAGGCACACCCAACTAAGCAAAGAAATAAAACATACTCATACTACAACCAATTTATTAATAAATCATTCACTTCTATTGAAGCGTCACCCATATTTACATAAGTGATATGATGTAAATTGGGTTTAATATGTGACTAGAGACCAAACCAACAATTATGAAATTGCAATATTTATCTTAGAACGACTTTTAAAGTCCAAAAAGATGAATTGAAAATATTTTTAATAGTTTGAACTCAAAACTTAGTTCAAGAATTTAAATTTGAAGTCAATAATTCATTATGTTAAAATTTAAAAAAATTGATTCAGATTGAAATTTATATTTATATTAAACGGTTAATTTTTTTGAAGTTCAAATTTATTATTGATGGAGTTTTCTCAAAAGCTGTTGAAGGCATCCTTGTTAAAGTTTACGTCTTAAGTCCTCCCATGCTTTATGTCTTTTGTATGAGTTCACTATCACATTATTTCTTCCTTGGGATTTTGGCATTATTTTTATTTGCATCGATAGTTATTTCACTAAGTGGGATATTTAAGCCACCCTTTGGGAGGATTCACACATATATTCACCGATTCCATTTCGTCACCTCCATATATTGATATCAGTTTGATTAAGGGATTTCTTTGTCCCCTGGTTCCAATTAAGGAGAGAAAATTCATCTCAAAATTATTCATTAAGGTAACCATTCCGAGTCCGAGACTCCTTCCCTAATGTTGTGTTTAATTTTTTTGAACTTGATAAGGTTTGTAACTTTCTTGAATAGTACACCCTTATTAGGAATATGGTTTTCTTGAGTCCATGTTGAAATGCTACTAAAACAAAGGGTTCAAAACCATTGAAAAAACCACGGTTTCAAGCTCAAGGGAGTGTGAAACCACACGAAGGGATTTTCTTTGTTTGGTTTCAATAACATTGAACTTTCCAAATCCATTACGAACCATGGCCCCGATTTATTCAAAACACACTTATATTCTTTTCCCTCTGGAATAGGGATTTCAAGGTCTTTAAATAATCCAACCTTAAAAACGCAATATAGGTTGAATTTTATTTTATGTATCTCCCCTTGTGGGGATTTTTCAAACACTTGGCCAAAACCTTGAGTTGACTTATTTGTCTAGAACAACTAAATTTTTTTAACGTTCGCCCACAAACATTGTTTGTATTATGGTGTATTTATCCAAATACCTTAAATACTCCACTAATATTCAAGTTGGATATACTCATAATACTCACCTTAGTCACTCATGTAGCCACATACCAACGGAAATGAACAAAATTGTGCAAGAAAAATGTAGACCCAAGTATTTGGCAGATGTTGAACATGTTACTTCATCTCACAAATGTTTTCCACATTCTCCAATCTTGATGGTGAAGGATCCATGCACGTTAATTAAATCCAATTATTTTGTACTCTTGGAATAAATGTTTCCTCACCAAACCTACTTTAAGATATCTATTCAGATAAAATTATTTATACTTTAAGCATACCCATGTTTTGTGTCTATAAGAAGTTAAACTTGTTTGTTTTTACTTCAATATAATACATGCACCATCCGGACCAATGCTATTTTACATGCATCTAATCATGACCCTTGGCATTGAGGGTCATGACCTCATTTCCCTTGACCTTTCTCAACATGTGATCTCACAGGCTTTGACTCCACCTATCGAGAGGTATGGACCATTTTTAATTTTGGTAGGCGTATATTAGGTTTAACTAATATTTATGTTTCCAAAATGCAGTTGAAATATATATGTTATGGTGATGGATTTCTAACTCCTTACCCAATGCTCTTTGGATTATTTTTGGTGATTTTAATATGATTGAATACTTAGGAGATGAACTTGGTAATTTTCCTATGTGTCGGTGCATGAGAGAGCGAGAGGCCTATTTATATATGAGGTATAACTCATAGTTTTTTTCCCCAACATACCCTATAATGAGAGATCTAATTATTCTTAGTTCACTAGGACCAATTTTTGTTAGGATCAAGATAGGATTGTTCAATACTTGAATCCCACCCTTATGTTGAGCTAAGAATTCTTCTATCTTTCTCCAATCTTAGGAAGGCATGTTTCATTTATGAAAATTCTCTCTTTTCTGATCATTCCCCCATTTTTAAACATTACGTGGGCCAAAAATACAAAAACACATGGTTAGCTCCAAATTTTACTTAAACATTATGCACTTGAGGAATGATCTAACGTTTTCACATATCTAATGCATTTTATAATTTCTTACTCATCGTTCTAGTAGGGAGAGATTGATTCCTTGGTGGAATGAATCCATCTAAAGAACTAGCACCCTCCTTTGCATATATAGGAAAAACACTTCTCTCTATCATTAAGAAATAAGTGAGGATTCATATCACGAGTTTCAACATGTCTCACAAGAGCTTAATGCCTATCCTTTCAATCAGTCCAAGTAACTCTTGGTTTCCCATTGAAGGCATAAAATTAAGGTGGATGAAGCTTATAAAACATGTGGTATCTAGCTACATGCTCTATTGTATTGGTCCAAAGTTGGCGGCAGAGCATCAGAGAGTTATTTTCTCTGCAACATGAAAAACATTCCTGTAATCAAATCAAATTCATTTTTAAAGGAAATGTTCAAATCACTTTTCTTCTAGATATGCTTTGGGATTTTATCCATCAATAACATGGGGTATTTTACTTTCAACCTACTAAACATGATAAACAAGAGTATCTTTTAAAATGTACTAATGTTGTGATTAAAAATTCACGCACCTTCAATAGGTACCATGTGTTAATCCATGGCCTCTTACATACCTTAAAGACAAATCCTTCTAGTTGTATCATGATAAATATCTAGGTATTAATGGATTCCCCTATAAATTCTACCAAACCTTATGGGACACTTCAGGGTTTGATCCCCATAAAGTGTACCTTAAAGCTTTAGATTCTAAATCTTTGGGTGAGCTAGTTAACCAAGGCAACATTAAGTTTATCCCCGTGTTTGTAAACCATGAACAAATTTCTAATTAGAGTCACATTACTCTGTTTAATATGTATTACACAATTATTGATAAGGATTTGTATAAAATGGTTTCTAATCTCCTTCATCTTATTATTAGAAGTGAATAGACTAGTTTCATCAAGCACACGTACATCTTAGATAATATTATTACTTTTTGGGAAGGGATGGAATGGGCATAAAAATCTAACTAAGAAGATATATTCATAAATATTCATTATGGTAAATATTATGAACGAATTGAATGGTATTTTATTTTGGCTATTCATCAAGCTCTTGGATTTGGGTCGAATTTTACTCACACTATGGAAATTTTCTTCAACAATTTTGGGGTATGCATCTCTATTAGTGGGGTGAAATATTATATGTTTGTTTTATTAAAATCCATTAGAAAAGGGTGTCCTTTAGACCCCTCTCTTTCGTGCTTGCATTTGAAGGGTTTTGTTATCTTCTATCCCATAATTCTTCTCAAGGCTTGACTAAAGGGATCTATCTACCCAATTTGAATCAATAGCTTCTCAATTTCCACTTTGTAGATTCCTCTTTATCACACTCGAGGGGAGGAATATTCGGATCAAAATTATCTAGACTTATCAGACAATTTTTTTCTAGATTCTATCTCATCCATTCAATGGGAGAAAAACAAGTTTTATCAGTAGTCCTAGTCTCATATCCCTTACTACTTAGTAGGTATATGCTGGAAATAGATTCACCCAAGTGTTCAATTAAAGTATCTTGGCATTCCCTTTTCCTTCCATGCGAATTCTATACTACTATAGGCTTATGTGGTTTAAAGGTTTGAGGGTAAAATTTCCTTTTGAATTACAAAACCTATTTCTTTGGTAGGAAAATTTTAAATTTTCTCTAAGGTGTTAACCGTTGTTCATGTTTAGTATTCATCTTGTTGGCATCCATCTAAAGCTTCGTATGAAAAACTTGATAATCTATTGTTGGACATTTTGTGGGATAACTTTTAGTGGAATCATTATACATGGTTTCTTGGAATATCTCGATACATGCATAAAGATTTTAGGGCCTTGGGATACTTGACATTAGCATCCAATGAGCTTCTCTCTATGTTAAATGGTTAATCTATAGCCTCGAAGGTAACGAGGATTCAAAATATTTTTATGACATTAGATTTTTAAGGATTTCCTTTGTGTAGGAAATATTGGAAAGGTATCCATTTAAAAATGTTTCAGATTACAATTATGGGTACATGTATTTCTCAAATCATTTGGAAATCTTGGGAGTTGCATAAATTACACCTAATTTTGAATAAGGATGGTTTCAAATATGTTCCATCTATTAACTCTCACTCTGTCTACTAGTCCTCTATTCTCACTTTTCTTGATCATCCTAATGTGTTGGCTCCTTGGGATAAAGGTATTAATATTTTGGTGGGAAATTTAGTTTATAAAAATCCAAATCATGGATTTTTGATCCTGGAGTACTTTTTGTGTTTGATAGTTCCCTAAACCTCTTTTAACCATAACCACACTATAAATAATTCTAATACCTATATGACAATATGTAGAAATCCAAAAATGGCGTTCAACTACATAATATATTGCAAGTCAAAGTTTTGTTTGAACATGTGTCAAAATGGGTCAACAGACGCGTTATCCATTGACATGTGGAAAGTTTGGATAAAGGTTCAAAAAGGTAAATTCATGTTTTGAGCACCTTCGGTCTTTGACAGAGAAAAAAATGGTGGGCCCCGCTATTTGTTAGTCATGCGGCCCTCAGCCTAAGTTTGACACAATCTTTTGTAGAAGAAGTGTCATTTTCACCTTTAGTTTACATTATCATATTCTCATTTTGCTTATATATGCCACATATTTTTCTAACTCCTCCAATGGGGATTATTGTATGGAGAGTTTAAATTTTTCATTGTAGGTCTATTATATTTTCCTAGACATCATGAGTGAGCTAATTACTAGCTGGGTGGGGTGATCAAATCCCCATTGATTTGATCACATTGTATGCCACAATCTTTGGGTCAAATTCCCTATATCTCGGCTAAAGCCTAATCTATCACCGCAACTTGTAGTAGATCTAACAAATCAGTGATTTGGCTATCTCATATGGTGGGAGTCTTATCGGTAATGTAACATTCAAAGGTTTATCTAGGTGGAACCATAAGGACTCAAGATTAGGTAATATATAACTCCACAACAAGAACCTTGTGACTCAACCGACATCTCGGCGATATATACAAGCTTGGCCATATTAGACAGTGAAACCAACCAATGAATCATCGACACATTGGGTATTGGGATCATAATGTACCAGTGGATATCTCGACCTTCGTCGGGTAGAAAAAAATAGTGCACAACTTGGTACCCTTACCGAATGGCTTGACAAAATTTTGTGGTACAACAAAATATGGATGGGTATGGCCTTAGCCATGGAAATGGAGAGGGCATTACCATATATAAACCTCAAAGACGTTTTTCTTTGGCGCATGTGGGATTTTCCCACGGTCAGTAAAAAACCGACCTGTCTAAAGTGATAGGGATGACTTGAACCCCAACCTCATCACCCTAAAGAAAATCCATCATCCGACTCACCCAAGTGACTTGTCGGGTTAGAAAAAGAGCTCAGTGTTATTTAGAGAGCTTTGAGACAGCACAATGAGAGGAGCAGCTAGGAGAAGTTTTGGAAATCCTTAAATTATGAGCACTTAGAGGTCGAACCATGCCATGGAGTAAAAATTTAAAGTGCTCATAATATCACGAGGAATCAAATATGATTTTTTTCATGTAATACTTGTAAATATCCATTTTTAGGTGTTTTTATGGCATAGCTGCAGGGGATCACATTCTAAAGACACTATAGGGGCCACAAATTGACTTGTGAATAGTTTATGATAAATTACAGAGATTCCAAATTCTGACATCATCCCATTTATAGGTTTCAAATGTTTATTTTTCATTAGTGAAGGTAAATTATATTTCATTGGATTTTAATAGATCGATTCACTTTCGTGAACTTAAAGACATAGCCTTCGGGTGAACTTCAACATTAAATTTTTTTGTGGAAATTTATGTTCAATTTTGGATGAAGCTTTTAATCTGATAAATTCACTATTGAATGTTTATTAATTTGATTAAGTATTCACTTGATTAAAAAATAGAAAATGGAATTACGATTTTATTTCAAGATCCATAATCCACAAAGTTTAAATGAATGTACATTTCATTAATGTGATTGGAAATACGTTTGAGGTGTATAAATAAATCAAGGAATTAATGAGATTTGGAAATTAAGGTTTGTAAAATTGATGTTGAGTTCCAAGATCCACGAAGATGATTAAAAGTGAAAGTTTAGCTCACCCATTTTCAGATCATGTTTGGTATCATAACAATTAGAATTTCATATTAGCTTATGATTGTGTAAGATTTGATTTAAGTTTTCAGTTTGTGTAAACATTTTTCCACTTATTAATATTATTTTATAGTGTGCACTTTTGGGATTTATAGGTTGTTTGCATCAAACATGAAAACATGGGAAAGTCATCCAAATAGGAGAAACTGGATGAAATTGAGGCTATTAACTACTAGATCCAAGAAGAGAAATCTCTCTTGAGATCAATGTATTTATCCTTACAAGAGGATAATCCTTAACTTGAAATGTAATCCAAGGATGAGCTCTTGGAAAGATTGCAAAATGGTGAGAAAGGGGAGAAGCCCTTGACTACACATGCAAAAACCATGAAAATGCATTTACTGTAAGTATGTCACCATTAGATTCCTCATCCCATTCTAATTCAGATTCAAGTAATATTACTTTTGGTGGTTTTGAAAGATACACTAAGGGTATTAGATCTAAGTTGTTAGATAAAATGGGTTTTAACGGAATCAGACTTGGTAAGAACAACCAAGGTATTGCTAACCCAATACAATTCAAGGATATTCCTCGTTATGTAGGTTTGCATTAATCTAGTGTGGGAAAGGATATTGGAAAGACATCCAAGATCATTAAAGTAATATGAGCTTCGGACAACCAATTTAAGGCCCAATTAGCACAATAACTTGGAAATGGTAAGAAGGTTCAGAAAAGAGGTAACGGAATTCCTCCTCCTATTTCTTATCATTCTCAATCTAGGAAACAAGTTAAATATATTAAGGATCCATTTTTTATTTTTTTTTCTAAATATGGTTTTGATCGATAAGAAGATGTTTAATTCTTTTCCATGCACATTTTGTGGAGGTACTAATCATTTAATGGCCTTTTGTTGCAAGAGGAAAACCTTTTTGCAAAAGAAATTTCTAGATGAGCTGAAAAAACCAATCTCATGGAAAACATGAGAGAATGGTAAACATGATTCTTCAACTCAAAAGCAAGAGACAAAGGGGAATTGTTGCACTCATTGTTAGATGAGTGGACATGGGGTTGAAAATTGCTTGAAACTTCATCCAACAAACCATCGGTTCACGGTAAGAATAAGATGGAATTTAAAATAAAAGAAGTCTTAAAACATTCAGTTGAAAATAAATCTACCTTAGATATATCTAGTTTTGAACCACTTATGAGTTCTTTTTGTTTTGATATGGATAATGGAAACTCATCTAAGATGGATAGGTTTTTTTTTACATAGTGGTATTTGTTGAAAGCACTTAATAAATTTTAGAGTAATATGTGGATTTCCGGTGTATGTTGAAGGATAAATTCACATTAGTTTTTAATTGCTTTGAAATTGGGAAAATGGGGTTACGTCTAAAGATGATCTAGGCGACAGGTTAAATATACTCAAATTTTTACTTCTTACATGTTAAGGATGCAAAATACCATTTTCTATTTTTAGCAGTAGTATGCAGATTTAGTGGGCATGTGGTAAATGTATAATTTTTGGTTGCACTGTTAATTTATTGTTCTTAAATTTCATTGTGCAAGTTTGTGACACCTTTTTGATTTTGTAGGTAATATACAAATCTATTGTGTCTATATAGGGTAATTACACATTCATGATGACCCTTATTTTTAGGGCATGTATTTGTAACTACCCTATGTAGTTACAATTGATGTGTACATTATTTGCACTAAAAAACTAGTGTGCATGTATTTATTGATGATTATTTACAACAATTAGTAGTTAATCGATCTGGGTAAGCATACAATTTCATCTATCCTTTTACAATTCAATATGTATGGATAGAATTGTAGGATTCATGTGGATATAATTTTTGACTATAACTATTTTTGGGCGTTGATAGTATAATTTATTCTGAATAGTTAATATTTTTAGTTTTACAGTTTCAAATAGAACAATGGACACTAGCCTAATTATTTGTAGTTTATATGTCTAGTATACTTGTTGTCATGAAAATGTGTAACAAGGAAATTGAAAAATTTCCGACATGCCAACAATTCCAGTGTTTTGAAACTTCCAAGTTTTGAACTTCCAAAGATTCCTTGGTCTACCCAGTCCATCCCATGACCTGCTAGATTATTTTAACTCGAGTCCCCTAGGAGATTTAGGAAATTCAATTCAACCCTCCTATGTGATTTTAGGAGTTCTTAAAAGGTTCTATTTCTAGGTAGTATTGGGAAGGGATACCATTGGCATTCCCAAGACCGATACACTCCCTCGGAGCAAAAAGGAGGACCAAAAATCAATGCGGAGGTGGTTTAAAGTTATAAATACATCATGGAAGTCATTTGGGAAGATTCAGGAAGGATTTGGAGAAGTTGGAGCACTTTCATAAAAAAACAAGGTTCACTGGCATAGACATTGCACATGGCAAAAAGAGTTGCTAAACTTCAGTAGGTGATTCTGAGAGTGCTAGATGGAGTTAGGAGCCAAAACCAAAAAATGTAGGAAAGTTAATTCCAAGCCCTATAATATGGATAAATCGTATTTTTCAAAAACATTTTGCACAATAGGTTTACAACTTGTTTTTGAGGAATAGGTAAAGCACTAGATCAAAAATATGATATTTCATATTATAAATGGAGGAATAAATAGATGATACCCCAACCATTGGATTTAGAAGGACATTTTCAATCAAGAAAATATAACATTTTCACAAAATATTCCATTGGGAGCTCAAGTTATCATCTTTTCAAGTCATCCTCTAGGAAGGATTCAACATGATTAGTCAGATTTACAAGAGGACACATGTCATATCTAGAATCCTCACACAATTTTGTGTCCCTTTGTGCAATTTTGTGACCAGGTGAAAGATGACATGAGGGATAATAAAATGCACCCAGCTCCAATAAGCCCTTTGGAAACATATATGACCTCTCGGATCACATATTTAGCTCTCGGTGATTACCGCAGCTCATTCCCTCAAGCATCTAGATTGTGACAAGTGACGACTTCTGACAAGCTATGAAAATTGATGACCCTAAAGTCCTATTATGTATAAATTAAAGCATCCTATGGTTTCCACAAGTGTGTTTTCTTGAGGTCACAGTGTGATTGGATAACATGGGAACTATCTCCAAGTTATGGGAGTTGCTACTTGGTATAGACCCCCAGAGAAAGTTGGTTCTTACTCGTCAAATACCTTCCATAATCTATTCTAATGCAGACAAAACTATCTAATCATAATCTAACTTTCTAAGGGACTAGGGAGAGAGAGTGCAAGAAAACAAATCCTACACTAAAGTGGTGATACAATAGAAATGGAGGGTGTGATAATAGCTCTCTAGTGTGTGAAAAATAGAAGCAAAGTGCATACTAGAAGGGGTGATAACAGTTCTCCACATTCTAGCAAATGCATTCACAACAATATTCCATACATGAACAATAAGAATGAATCCCTTCAGAGTATAAGGTATACACAATATATTTTTAATAAGTTTGAAAGGGAAAGAAGAATGCAAACAAACACAATAGGGAATATACATCCACAAACTTGCATCTATTGCTTTATAGATATGCACAATTCAACCTATTACAAGATAAGGGTCTAGATGACCATAAAAGGAGTCCACTACAAGATCTTGCAGTAATTTTTTTCACAAAACAATTTTGACAAAGTTTTTTACCAAAAACTATCCCCCTTTGCTTTGAGCCCATCACTCCAATTTATAGAAATTTGAGAGAGAGAGAGAGAGAAAGGAAAATGGAAATCCCAAAATCTATCCTTCAACCACTTACAAAAGGTAGTAAATGGAGTGAAATGATGTTCTGTTTCTTGTAAAATGCCCTCCATACTATTCCATAACTTTCAGAAGTGAAATATGTTAGCCCATGCTTCATTGAATGCATCTTAACTACCAAATAAAACATTGTTTTGAACCTAACAACATTTTCTTCAAAATATCCATTGACTCATCATAAAATTCTAGATTTCTTATTTTGTGTGCATCGGGACCGGAACCAAAATTCCAACGGTACTAATTTTGTGTGTTTTTGTTGAGAATTGCAAAATTTATGGCCTTCGAGTATCGGCAACTATTTTTGTCTCTAGGCATTTACGTCATTTAATGAAATGAACATTTAATTTACTTGAAATGGATATGTTTCTTTTATTTTAATGTATATACCCTCATAAAAATTAATAAATCCAATTTCTATGGCATAGAGGACATCATGCTCATTCCAGAAAGTCAAATTTCATGAAAATCAGAGCTCGGGGTCAAACGTTATGGTCATTTGAAGTTCGGGGTTTGATTTGCTCATTTTCCTTTGCATATGGACATATTAGCCATTACGGGTCATTCTGTCCCAATTGTCCGGAAACAAATCTCCAATCCACTTGCAAGCCTCCTTCCACCACATTTTTTGGAAAATTAGGTTTTAGCAAACTCGTGTTACGCACGTGCACTGGACCATCTAGGCATCCTTTCTCCACTTTTACGGTTCTCAATTGGTGTGGCGATTTCAGAATTTGATGTTCCATTTGTCCCTTAGTTGACCGAGCTATCATGGCTATTGACCTCTGCTCCACCCACATCCCTTTGACCTGCTTCATAAATTAGATAAGTCAACTTTTCTCGGGAACTCTTGTCAATGAGTACTGTGTTGCATAGGCCAAAAAAATTGACTTTGCCAATTCCTTTACAAATCGGTGATTTCGGTGATGTGGATCACACATGTTCCAATGTCCCATGTGCAACCAACCTAGGAAATTTTGACCGACTATTCTGATTCCTTCACAAATTGGCCATTTTGGCTTTTTGGGTCTCGGCTGTCCTGACGTCCTGTGGATTGCCCTGGACAAAAATATCTGACTTTTCCGCAATATACTAGCACTGGCCCAATTTTTTGAAGATTTTGCAATTTTTTCTATCTCCTCAAATTTTTATTTTGATAGGGAAGATAGAGAAAATCCAAAGGGACCCAAAAATATCCAATTTTTTGTCCTTCCATCACTTCTACTTACTCCATCATGAGGAAATTATGCAATTTATCCAATTTAGTTCGAGGGGTGAATTTGGGATAACAAGTCCGTTTATGCTGAGGAAAACACAATTCACCAAGCCCCAAGAATTCTTTAGGTCATCCATGTGACACTCTCTAGTGCATTTACTCATCCCAAGGAGTTAGTGGAGCTAAACCCTCAACTGTTGGATCTTCACCAAGTGTCAAGTTGAGGCACCACATGCAAATTGATGACCCTAATGTAACTTTGTGAAGGGGCACACAAGTCACATAAAAATTCTCCCATTCTAAGGAATTTTACAGTTCCTTATGCAATCAACTTTTGGCCCTCAGGTACATCCAACATGCTTTTTAGCAAAACCCTCCATTGTTGGATCTCCGCCAAGTGTCAAGCTAAGGCATTGCATGAAAATTGATGTCCCTCATATCAATTAATGCTTGACAAAAATCAAGGACATAAAATTACATCCCATCCCTAGTATGTAAGGTTTTAAATAAGTTTTAAATTTAGTTTTAAGTGTAACTAGCCTGCTTCTAACCTTCCACAGCTTTACCATTTTTTGCTCTACAACTTGCTCATACCTACACACTTCACCATCATTCCTCTAATTCAGCTACTTTGCATCAACCAAAATCTCAAATACATGAGAATACATTGGTTTTAAACAAGGGATTGATCGAAAGAGTAAGAGGAACTAAGAATAAAGGAGAAAAGAAGAGAAATTCTTCAGAAGACTTCATTACCATAGAACAAATATTAAACCGGATCTTGCTAACTAGTGTGCGAAATGAAGAACCATTTTTGATACTCCATTATCTCTCAAAATATATTTAAAAATCACCTTAAAATCCTCCTTCCGCAGCAAAAATCACTTACAATGAATAAATATTCCTTTCGGCTCAACAAAGAAAAAAGCTCGATTTCGTCAAACCAAGCAGTGATCGGATCGAATAAAAATTTCTTTGGTGGAATAAGAAGAAAAAACCCTTAGAAAAATTAGAATTATTTTTGAAACGGAGAATAAAACTATACCTACAAATTTCAAGGTTCGTTAATGGCTATGGTGTTTAGAGGTGTCACCGGTCAAAATTTGAAATTTCAAAATCTCACAAAATACGAGATCGGGTAGGCCTAACATTTCAAAGGAGTGATATTATGAAAAGCTGCATAGCAGAAATTTTCCTTCGATTGTGATCCAACTGTTGACGCTTAATTTAATCTCATCCTGTTTGTTCAAAAATGTCTCATTCTATATGGTTTGAAATTTTTCTCTATCTCCCTGTATTGATGCATGAAAGCTTCTTCTTTCATTTGGTTTCCATGATCAGTCCTTTCCTTTGGTCGAGGATCACATTAAGTCTAGATATTATCTTCCGTTTCTCTGTCCATGAGAAAGAATTTGCACTTTGGGCATGAATTCTAGATTTCCCCTTCTTTCTGTTTTTCCACAATCATGTTTTCCTTGTCAAGTTTTGTCTCAACATCTCTTGAAACGTGGTCCTTTCGATTAGGTGTGGCTTGATGGGTCACTTTGGTAAAAATTTCCACTTTTGTCACATTTAAAAATATACTAAATCGCCCCGCTGCCCCAATAACATCTAATTGGTTATTCAGCAAATATGAAGCGGTAGGGAAAAAGTCTTACTTTGACCCCAAAGAAGGACACATGGTAGTTTTTCAAGTTACAAGAGGGGAAGTGGGTCGGTGGAACATTTTGAAACTCTAAGGCCCACTTCAACTCAAATCTTGGACACGTGGAGGGCTGGCGCTCATTTGAGGATTCACCTCTGGGTCCTACCTTAGCAGTTGTGCCAAGGAGACATGTGGAGGCTTCCACTTGGATCTTTTCTATACTTAAACTTTTCAAGAAACTTTCTAAGGCTTGGGACACGTGGAGGGCCTACGCCTATTTGGGGACTTGCTCCTGTACTTTTATTTTGAAGAAGCACCGAAGGGACACATGGAGGTTTCTGCTAGATCCTACCCATACTTATACTTTTCAATGACTGAAGAAACTTTCTCAGACCCTAGGCACATGGTGCCTTCCACTGGTCCTTAAACTCTTTCAACAAATTTTCCAAGTTGAGACACGTGGTGAGTCTGCACTTGTTTAGGGTCTCCACTTTTGGGCACCATATCAAAAGTGTGCCAAAGAGACATGTGGAGGCTTTAATTGATGTGCACCTTTTGGTTGAAGGAATATTTTGGCTATTCGAAGCTTTTTATTGTTAAGTTATCCAATTGTTGTAAAGGTTCTCAAAGATCTAATGAAATCAACTTCATCTTGTTTAAGCTCCCACAAAAAATCCCAAATAACTATGAATCCTACCGAAGTACCCTTGTTTGTCCTGTGCATCCACAAATGAAACTATTCTCTTTGCCAAAATATGTAGAAGAAAGCGGGTTTTGAGTGTCTTTAGTAACTTCCGAACCATGTTCGTTAAATATCTCAACTCTTTAGATGTGACAACTCATGAGAGTTATATTGTGGTGTATTGATCATATTTTCTCAAGGTTCCCCTAAAAATTGTGCAAAGAAGGATCTCTTCATGTCCTTCACCAACAGAGGTTACAAAACAGGTCCTCTCACCCTGGTTAAAAGGCACAACCTAAAGTAGTGAGGATAGATCAAATCCTTTTATATGGTGTTATCCATTTCTCCAATGCTTGAGCAAAACAGAGCTAGTTAAATCCCTTCCTCGGCTACAAAACGACTTATGATTTGTCTATCTCTGAGTATCTTGTTAAATATATGATGCTTCTTGGCTTCTAAGGGAGAATCAATTTGGATACCAACACATTTTTAGTGCCGTTTTCGGGGATCTTCAAAGGAATTCTTATATTTGTCCCTGGTAATGTTTCTTACATGATCTAAGTGCAAATACATTGTTTAAACGTCATCATTTGTTGATATTTGTAAGAATTGTGTGAAGTTACAAGTTCTGTGTGCAATATTTCTAGTTTCTAGTGGTTATTGCACTAAATTTATATCATCAATGATAAATATTGGTAAATGAAGGTCAGATATGCTAAGATTTGTAGGAATTAAGTGTTGATAGATATTTGACAAGTCATTTATAGTGCATTTGCACAACTAAGGTGAAAATCCTTAGTGGCGACTTCGTGTTGATTTAAATTTTGATAAATACCAGTGCCTTAACTGTATTAAGTGAAATATGTCACTAATATTTGCAAATATAGAAGGAAGAAGATATTTCTTCACTAAAGACCCTACTAGAAAGTTGTTTCCAGAACTAGGAAAGAAAAATTCAAAAGGAAAAAGAGTTTGGAAAATAGTTAGAGATCAGGAATCAAGAAAAGAGTTATCCATTATGGAAAGTGATCAACCTGCGGTTGAGTATTAGCATTCTTCTTCAAGTGATTCTAAATCAAGTAATATTTATATAGAATGAAACACTCCAACTAGAGAGGTGACTTCATTTGTGTCTGATAAGTGTACTTCTTAGTCTATCCCTATATTTTCCAAAATTGATAAGGTTTTCCATGAAACAAATCCTTTAGAGGACATTCATTTTGAAAATTTTACTCCTGTGTTCCAAAGACCTTTTGTCCCTCATCATTCTGTTTATCCTGTAAGATCACCCCCTCAAAATAGTATGGACCAGCCTCCACCCAAACCTCCTTTTATTGTGAATACTTTTAGTCCTATAAATTTTAGAGGTATGGATGGATATCCAAATATAGTGCCACAAGATGTTAGAAATAGATTGCCTAAATTTCAAGGGAATAATGCTATCACTGGTGATCAACATTTAAATTTTTTTGTCAATATGATGGAAGACTTTGAGATTGAATTTGAGGATGTGTATATAAATTTTTTTATTCATACTCTTGAGGAGGATGCACGTGACTGGTATAAGTCTTTGCTAGATAACTCAATAGATTCATGGAAAGAAATGAAAAATGCTTTTAGATTGCAATATGGGGATAAGACAGATCCTAGGTTTATTTTGTCTGAATTTGAAAATATTAAGAAGAATCCTAATGAATCTATTCATGAATTCAATAAAAGGTTCAATAAGACCCTGAATAGGATACCTTTAATCCCAAGCCAAAGTGATGTTTCTGTCGATAAAATATTCAGCGCTTTTGACAAAAAGATTTCCTATTATCTAAGGGACAAAAACCCAAAAAATTTGAGAAATCCTTCACCATAGATTTATAGATTGAAAATAATATCAAAGTAGTTGGTAAGCCTCCTCGAGAGGAAGGTATCAATCTGATAAATCTAGAGAAGCCTCATTCAAGCAAGTTTATGGATCTAGAAGAGGTTATAAAAACATTGGTGGAGTTGTTATGGAAATATCCTATAAATTGGCGAGAGAAGAAAAAGGGATTAGACAAGCTTCCCAAGGTTAGTACAATCCCCAAGGTCAAGAAATATTTACAAATCATCCTAGAGGTGATCATAGATTAGATGACAAGGGTAAAGGGCCCGTGGGATCGGGGAAATAGATAGCCCCAACCATGAGAAAAAAATATTGGTGCACGATTCTTTGGACATAGTTACTACTGTGGAAGAGGTCCATGATATGGAGTGGTGTGATAGATGTTTCTTGCCCCATTCCCCATGTGATGAAGATAAATAAGTTGAGGAAGCTGATGATGATGAGACAAATGATGATGCATGCATGATGGATTACTCTACAAGTTCACGGCGGGAGCAACCTGTTTGAGTTGATAAGTGCTATAAGCCGCTTTCGATTTTTGGGATTTTCATTCACCGGGTGTTACCTCTTCCACCCACTCATACTTTTGAAATTTATATGGTGCAATAGTTTTAGTTGGATAATAATGATTTTGATTACTTAAGCGCATTAATAATTAAAAATTATGATGGAGGAATTCCTTCATAAGAGGATAGAAAATTGTTAATGAATGTAGTAGTTACCAAAGAAAAGGAATACAATACCAGGAGTAATGTTGCCAAAGGGTTAAAGCCTCAGGCCAAACCAAAAATTCTAATTCTTACTAGTATCCCTAAGGAAAACCCTAAGAAAGATGCATCGGAAATGACTTTGTCACCCCAAATAAGACTTTTGTTCCTCCCCATGCTCAGACTATGCAAAATCCCATGGCATTAGATGAATATTACCTTACCCAAGTATGTTCCTTGTGACATAGCCCAAATCTTGATTTAGATCAAGATTATTGTTCCTATTTTTGAATTGCTTAGAATTCTGAGCATAAGAAGAGGAGTTGTAGTATTTGGGGCTTAAGGAAGAAAAGGTCACCCGGGTAAAAATGTAAACAATGTAGAGTTTCCTCTGGAAATTGTAGAATTAGAAAAACCACAAGCATTAGAGGAATTGAGTGAACCACATGAGGTTTATTTGGGAACTTATCTAGTTGATTCTGAGTTGAATGTGGATCCATTTTTCACTACTATGATTATTAAATATATGTTGTTACATAACTACATGTTTGACTTAGGAGCTTCATGTAATGTAATGCCTCTTGAGGTCATGAATGAATTGAATATCAAAGTAACAACAACTTATGGGAAATGTAATACCATGGATTCAAGAGAGGTGTCAGTAGTTGGATGTGTCAAAGGCTTAGTAGTGCAATTGGCAGTGTATCTAGGAAAGTACTTAACCTTAAATGTAGTAATTGTGGATTGTCCTGCTAAGTGGGGAATGTTATTATCCAAAAAATGAGCAGCTAGTGTGGGTGGAAGTGTGCAAATGGACATGTCTTATCCAACTATACCAATTGAGGGAAGCCTTGTGAAGTTATATCATGAGAAGAAAATGTTACATCTCACCGAGGACCCTAACAATGATTCTTATGAAGTATTATACACAGATGTTGATGTTGGTAACTTCATGGGCTATGTTGATTATAAGGAGCATAAAATTAATGAGTGTAAGTATCCTAAGCAGGTTGGTTCTCCTTGGACCCTGATGTTTGATGGGGCTTGTTCTAGATCTGGTAATGGTGTTGGTATTGTCTTGATATCTCCAAGCCAAGAGGAGTTTAATTTTTCTTTTAAACTCAATTTTGAGTGCACAAAAAACATTGTTGAGTATGAAGCACTACTCTTGGGTCTAAGGATTGCATGGAAATATGGTATTAGAGACATTTTTGTTAAAGGAGATTCAAAGTTGATAGTCAAACAAGTCAGAAAGTTGTATGCTACAAAGAATCAAAGAATGAGATAGTATAGGCATGCAGTTTGGGACTTCATCAAAATGTTTGACTCTTTCAATATAATACATCATGATAGGAGCTATAATATTGTAGAAGACAAATTGGTAGTATTGGGATCAAAGTTTTAAAATTATACAATGTCTCCTTATTATGAATATGATATTGAAATATTGACTAGGCCATCTGTCCCTGACAATATCAAGCACTGATAGGTATTTGAAGATGATGCTCAGGTCCAAAGGTTTTTGCAAAATAAAGGATAATTTTCCAATCAAATTATAGACTGGGAACCAATGGTTTGTGTAGCTAAAGGAAAAGAGACTTTATTTGGTAAGGACATTATTCAGTTGAAGACTAACACTATTCCTAGAGGGTTGGTTGCACTAGAATCAAATTTTGATAATGTTGATTGCATTGTCAATAGAAACATGTCAGCCTCAAGAGATGTTGAAGAATATGACCTAGGCACAAAGGATAAACCTAGGAGAATATGGCTAGGCAACAAATTGAATAGAGAAGAAAATCAGTCATATGTCTAACTAATAAAAAGTACAGGATTTGCTTCACTTGGTCATATTCAGAACTTAAAGCATACAGGGAAGACTGTTTTCAACATGAAATACCACTAGAAGCTAATGCCAAGCCATTCAGGAAAATACAAAGACCAATTAATCCCCTCCTTTCCTAAAAAATGCAAGAAGAATTGAAAAAGTTAAGGGATGGAGGAATTATACAGCCTACAAGGTACTCCTCATGGGTAGAAAACCTGGTACCTATTAGAAAGAAGAATGGGGACATAAGGTTGTGTGTGGACTTTAGAAACTTAAACAAGGCATCAATCAAGGATAACTATCCCTTGCCAAATATGGATAACATGTTGCAATTAGTTATAGGTTCGAATTGTTATCTACTTTGGATGGTTTTTCTAGGTATAACCAGATAGTTGTGAAGTAATAAAAAAGAATCAAAACTGCTTTACCTACCCCATGCGGTACTTATGTGTATGTAAGGATTCCATTTTGCATGATGAATTCTAGAGCTAATTTCCAAAGACCAATGGATGTAGCATTCTCAGGATATATAAATGACTTCATTGCTATGTATCAGGATGATGTGACAATTTTCTCCAGGAATTGAAGTGATCACTTGCAACATTTAGAAAAAATGTTGATAAGATGCAGGGAGTATGGTATCTCAATGAACCCTAAGAAATTCCCTTTTGGGGTTCAAAAGGAAAATTTTCTTCGACACATTATGTCAAAAGGAGTCATGTTTGATCTGAGAGAGTGGAAGCCATTAGCAAAGTTCGATTCCAATAACCAAAAGGGAATTCAATCATTTTTTGGGTAGATAAATTTTATTAGGAGGTTTATTTCCAACTTTGTTAAATTGACTATCCCAATCACTAATATGTTGAAGAAGGATCAAAGTATCAAATTACAAGAAGTAGTTGTTCAAGACATTCTTTGGGATTAAGGAATCATTAAATAATGCCCCTATTTTAGCAGTCCTAATTATAAGAAGGTTTTCTAAATGTTTTCCTTTACTTGAGAGAATACCATTGCATCGTCCTGTTACAAAAGTATGGTGAAAGAGCTGAAAGGCCAATTGATTTCTTTAGTAAATAACTACAAGGGGCAGAATTGAAGTATACTATCATGAAGAAATAGGATTTTTCTTTGATCAGAGCCATAAAAATATTTAGGTCCTATATTTTGAGTTCTAAATTCATTTCTTATGTTCCCTATACCATGGTTAAGGATATTCTATCAGATATGGAAATTTCAAGCAAGAGATGCCAATGGGTAAATAAGTTAGAAGAATATGACATGGATATCCAAACCAAAAAATTGGTTAGAGGTCTAGGCCTAACAAAGCTTATGGTAGAGAGCAACCTACAAAAAGTTGAGGTAAATGAAGTTGAAGAAGAAAGGTTGAATATCCTTGAAAAATTGACAAATTCTGAATGATACACGGATATTATTTTTTATCTCAAAAATCTATAGTGCCCTGAGTATTTAAGTAAGAATAAAAAAGGGCACTTAAGTTAGCCTCCCAGAAATACATCATCACTAATTATGGGTTAGCTTGGAAGAACCCTCGGGAGTTCTTTTGAAATGTATCACTGAAGATGAAGCCTACAAAATAATTGATGATTTCAATGGAGCATTTTGTGGGGGAATTTTACAGGGAGAGTAACAACCCATAAGATCTTAAGGTCTGCAGTTCTTGGTGGCTAACTCTTCCCAAGGATACAAATTTTTTGGTTCGGAAGTTTGAAAGTTGTCATCATTTTCAGGAGATTAAAAGCTTCAGGATCCCTCCCATTACAACCTATATCAATTGAATCCCCTTTTAAGCAGTGGGGGATTGACTTCATTGGGGAGATTTCTGATCCTTCAAGTGTAGGCCATAAGTGGATATTAGTGGCCACATATTACTTCACCAAGTGGGTGGAGGCAATCCCCACCAAGAAGGAAACCCACCAAATTGTCATCGATTTCATTATGAATTATATCATTTGCAGATTTGGAGTACCTACCAAAATAGTTGCTGATAATGCCATGATCTTTTGAGATAAACCTTTGGTGGCTATGTGTCAAGAATATGGGATCAATTTAACATATGCATCAAATTATAATCCCCAAGGTAATGGATAGGAAGAATCGAGAAAATAATTATTGAAAATAATCAGAAGAACCTTGGAAATAAAAAAATGAAAGTGGGAGAGCATTTGAAATTTTTTGTTTGGGATGATAGAATCATTGTTAAAAGAACTACTGGAAAAATCCCATTTGAATTGGTATATGGAACTCAAGATCTACTTCCCTTGCATATGTAATTATCTTCTTACCAATTTATCCAACAATTAAAGGACTAGGATGTCAATCCCTATGATGCTTGTATAAATAAAATTGTGGAATTAAACGAGAAGAGAAGAGAGTCCAACCAAAGACATGTGAAATTCAGGGAGAAATTGAAGAAGCTATTTGATAAAAAGGTGAATCCAAGAGCTTTCAGTTTGGGAAATATAGTGCTACTATGGGATAGTAGACATGGGGATAAGGAAAGCATGGAAAGTTTGATGCATTATGGATGGGCCTTTATTCTATTGACCTTTGGATTAGAGAGTACACCATTTTCCTATAAGACTTAAATGGGGATTTGCTTGATTTTCCTGTTCATGGCAAGAACTTGAAACATTTTCTTGACTAATTTCTCACAATCAAGACATGCAGCATTGTATAGTGTACATTCTTTTGTTTTTACTTTGTTTTGGTTTTTCTTGGACCACGGTGATCGGTTATTGTTGGTTTCTCAATTCATCTTAGGAGATTGGTTATTCTCTTTTGGATTTCAAAGCTTATTCTTTTATTTTGTTTCCCAATGGATTTTTTGCACATGGTCTGCTCTTTTTTTCTTGTAGCACTCGCAGGAGTTTCCATGCCCGAGTCGAGCTGATGTTGGCACTCAATTTAATATCACCTGTTTGTTCAAAAATGTCTTGGTCTGTCTGGCTTGAAATTTTTCTCTTTCTCCCTATATTGATGCGTGAAATATTATTCTTTCATTTGGTTGCCATGATCAATCCTTTCCTTTTCTCAAGGCTCACATTAAGTGCAGATATTGTCATCTGTTTCTCGGTCCATGAGAAACAATTTGTAATTTGGGCGTGAATTTAGGTTTTCCCTCTCATTATTTTTTTTCCACAGTCATGTTTTCTCGGTCAATTTTTGTCCCAATATCTGTGGAAATGTGGTCCTTTCTAATTGGATGTGGCCTAGAGGGTATTTTTGGTGAGAATAGCCACTTTTTTCACATTTGTAAAAAATAACAAATTGGCGCCGCGGCTGGATAACATCCAATTGGTTATTCAACAAATATGAGGCGGTAGGGAAAAATTCTTACTTTGACCCCGAAGAAGGACACGTGGCATTTTTTGCAGTTATAACCGGGAAAAGAGTTGTGAGAACATTTTAAAACTCTAAGGCCCGCTTCAACTCAAATCTTGGACACGTGGAGGGCCGCGTTGATTTGAGGATCCTTTCCTTAGCAATTACACCAAGGAGACACACAGAGGCTTCCACGGGCTCCTCTCTATAATTAAACTTGTCAAGCAACTTTCTAAGGTCTAGGACACAAGGAGGGACCACACCTATTTGGGGACTTTCCCTATAATTTTCTTTTGAAGAAGTGCTTTGAACGGACATGAGGACGTTTCAGTGGATCCTACCCATACTTAGAATTTTCAATGGCCGAAGAAACTTTCTCGGACCCTAGACACATGGCACCTTCCGTTTATCTTTAAATATTTCAACAAATTTTCTGGGTTGACACACGTGGTGAGCCCATGATTTTTAGGGTCTCCGCTTTTGGGAACCATATCAAAAGTGCACCAAAGAGACACATGGAGGCTTCGTTGGATCCTTTTTATATTGATACTTTTTCAAAGGCCAAAAGGAAATTTTCTTGGGCCCAAGGAATGTGGAGAGCTTGCACTCGTTTGAGGTCCTGCCTCTAAACTTCATCTTTGAAGTTGCACCAAAAAACACGTGGAAGGCCCGTGCTTATTTGGGAACTTACCTTTTATTTCACCTTTGCATTTGTGCAAGGAAACACGTGGAGGCTTCCATTGAATCCTCTTTGCACTTGGCCAACTCGGACTCACAACATAGGTATGTGGAATAATCTATGCATGGACATTCATTTTTGAGAGGCACAAATGCAGGCATCCATGCGAGGGAACTCATTTCTCAAGGTGTTTTCTCAAGCGCAAAAAGGATTTCTTGTCAGATCAAGCTATACAAATCCACCTAAAACTGAATAAAAATGGGATTTCTTACATGAAGAAATAAAATAATGATTAATAGGACTATCAAAAAGCTATGGCATGGCATCCTAGACATGGTTGAAGGTCTGAGAAACATGATCAATTCACGATTTGTCCACCTGGCAGCTTCGAGTGTAAACTTTTTAAACATCACTTTGTGAAAAATTGGTAACCAAGGATTCCTCGAATATTCTTCTTTTGGGGAAAAATTTGGGATGAGTGAGTAATTGAATTGTATAAATCCAATGAGGACACTCTTGCAAAAGGTCAAGGGTTTAATTTTTATGAGAAAATTTGAGAAATCCCATCTTCCCGATAGACCATCTGAGAAATATGTTAATCTCTTGTGTTTTAGATTTGATCGTGTCAAGATGGTTGTGAGTGTATAGCCATTGACAAGATCTAAGATTGTTCAAGAAAATTTCCCCTGTTGATAAATCTAATAGATCTTGAATTAATCTATGTTGATCTTGGGAAAAATTGTGTCTGCTTTTATTTTAGAATTTTTCTAAAATGGTTTTGATGTTCTTGTTGCAATATTATGTTAAAATCCCTCCGAATCACATAGGATCTTGTCCTTGTGATAGTTTAGTGGCATTAGCAATTTCATTATGAGAAGAGCCTTCATCTTGTAATGAGATAAACAATTTAAAATCACTTTATTGTCATTTTGTTGATAAATATTGTCTGTAAGCCTTTGAGTGTATCTTAGGCGTGAGGAACCAGGGGTTGTTAATGTTTAATTGAGTCTTTAGCTCGAGGCTTCGTGTTGAATTCTCAAAGATTGTGTGAAACCATGTAGATCTGGGGCTCCATTGATGCACACCTTTTAGTTGAAGGAATATTTTGGCTATTTTGAAGCTTTCTGTTGTTAAGTTTTCCAATTTTTGTAAAGGTTCTCAAAGATTTGATGAAATCAACTTCATCTTGTTTAATCTCCCACCAAAAATTTCAAATAACTATGAATCCTACCGAAGTACCCTGTTTGTGTTGTGTATCCACAAATGAAACAATTATACTACCAAAATATACAGAAGCAAGCAGGTTTTAAGTGTCTTTAGTAACCTAAACCATGTTCAAAAAATATCTCCACTCTTTAGACGTGACAACTCGTGAGAGTTAAATTGTGGTGCATTGATCATATTTTCTCAAGGTTCCCCTAAAAATTTTTGGAAAGAAGGATCTCTTCATGTCCTTCACCAAAAAGGTTAGAAAATGAGTCCTCTCCGCCTGGTCAAAAGGTATGAGTTAAAGTAGTGAGGATAGATCAAATCCTTTTATATGGTGTTATCCATTTCTCTAACACCCGAGTGAAAAAGAGCCAGTTGAATCCCTTCCCCGGCTATAAAATGAATTATGATTTGTTTGTCTCTGAGTATCTTGTTAAATATGTGATGCTACTCGGCTTCCAAGGGAGAATCAATTTGGATACCAACACAACCAACATAAGCACACTTTATTAAAATAGTAGGCCTTCTACGAGATGGGTGCTATTTTGGCAAATTCACCAACTGCTGAAGTAGCTTTGAAGGAGGTTGTGAACACGGGAGGTGTATTGCAGGAGAAATCATCGAAATGGTCATCTTGGTCAAGAATTGACACTTAAAAAAAATGAAATGGTCCCACAAACACCTACCAAAAATAGAAGAATTTTCAGAAAGTGAGGGGAACACAAATGGAATGAGGATTACTAGTTACCACATGCATTCAACCTTAGAAGGAGCTAATTTTTTGTACTTGCTAAAAATAGTAAGTTTTTTTTTTGTAGTTAGTAAATATAGTAATTGGTCCCGCATAAAGGTAAATTTCACAAGAGGACCATTTTGAGAGTGGAGCAATCAGTCGATAGTTCCAATTGGAGTTTGGAGAAAGTTTCGACACTTTCTAAAAATAGGAAGTTTTTTTGTAAAAAACCATGAAGTACAAATGGACGAGGATAGAATACGACACAACCTTTCTCCTACAAGTATGACATAAAAGATAGTGATGTATCATAAATAGACTTAAATGACCTAAGGGCTCATATGACAGCCAAGGAAATAGGTTATATCAAGGATCAGTTATTCACAAGTAGATTGTCCATAGCCGTAGAGAACCTTATGTCCTTACAAAGCTTTGAGTTAGTCTTGGCTTGATCACACCGCTATGAGCTCCAAAAATGAATGATTCGAGATGAAAAATGGAATATAATTGGTAGGAATTAGTCCTAGAACCATCTCACATTCTTTGAAAATCCCCACATCACCTATCATTTTTATCATCTCAAAGGACATGGCCTTGCATGAATGGGAAACAATGGATGCATATGTACATGAGGTTGTGCTTGGATTGTGGATGAAGAAAGGGATAAATCCCTCGAGGATGCCCAAAACCCTTCCAAGGTGTGAGTTTCATGAGGGATATTTAGATACAATGACCCTCCTTAGTAGGGTAATGGGAGAAGTGAACACGAGAGACTTCTAGGATTGGATGGGCATTTTTATATTAATAGTGATTTAGGAAATAAGAGAATTGACTTTGGGTAGATTATCGGTGATAATCAACATCTACAACTCTCTAAGTTCCCATGAAGAAGAAGTTTCACATAAATTGTTACTTGGTCTATCTTCTCACTAGATCAGGATCATTCAAAGGATTGGCTCTCATGTAAAACATTGCTGCCAAGGTGCTTTCATTCGAGAAACTTCCACAGTTGGTGATGGAGGAAAGCCACGAGCACTTCTCTTGCGTAAATGATGCATTCACAATGTACGTGGTCCAAACCTTGAAAGAATATTTGGAGGCAAGGGTGTTTCGCAAGCGACATCTTTAATCAAGAGATATGGTTAATACTTCATCCAATTCTCAACCTTCTCTTACCTATGAGTTTCCAACTTTGACCAAGCTCTTCTAAGGTTTCCCAAGTACCTTAGTGAGAAAATTATACTATTTGAGCTCTACGGGAAAATCATACATGTAATTAACGAGGCTCGAGGAGAAAGAAGAAGAAGTTGATCACATTTCCCATCTCTCTCAGGGTATTCACATGTATGAATTCAAATGATACATCTCATCTAGAGGCTACCTTCACTCATTTGACTTTACATTCCTACATTGAAAATTCTAATTTCAACATCCGAGATGATCTTAATTCGTTCCACGTTCTAGAATTACACCATGATCAACAAATAGAGGACTATTGGGCCAATTTTGTTGATGAATTTTACGTAAGGGAAAAGGATCATATGATGTTGAAAGTCAATAAAATGAACAAATTCAAGTTTTCTTGGTAAAAATATATTTGTTAGGATGATTGGAAAAAGATATATGATCCTGAGCACGCGGCATTCAAGGTTTCACCATTTCCTCAAGTAAACTGGTACATCCGTAAATCGGGGGATATAAAGGAGTGAACTAAAATGTGGTCAGGAGAACAAGGGATTGGTTTCAAAGTAAGAGAACCATTCTCATCCAATTATGAGGTATGCCCGTAGGAGAAAAACAAGCCTCTCATGAGTCATCATCAAGAGTCATGGAAATGGCCTCAAGTTTAAGGTGTTATGGAGTAAATTCTAAATAAATATCAATAGAATTGGAGACTTCTTCTCATGGAAGGTCACGAAAGAAACCTAGGGTGGAAGAAGACCTCGGTTGCATCAATGTAAGAAGAAAACTAGTGGTAGAAGCACAAGCAGAGGGAAAGCATGTATTTCAATACCTATTATTCAAACAACTACACAAGGCCTCACCTCTTATTAACACTAATGTATTCCCATCCAAGATGTGTTCCATGTTCAATAGTCAGGAATGTTTGATGCCCTTATTATAGAACCTGATTCGATGACATATTCCCATGGATGTAGGAATCAATGACCCCTGAATCTTGCCTTTGTTCAATAAGTGGTATCCCACGACTTATCATCTATTTTTTTGGTGAAGGGAAAGAAAATAAATTTCTCATACATGGCCTCACGATTCTACGGGGGAAATAGTTAAACAATACATTGAGGTAGCCCAACCAAAGGTTGACAAGCTAGTAGATGAGATGACCTTGACCGACTATGAGATGAGCATAATCCAACATAGGCCAACTACTCATGAAGGGGATATGCATGTGTATCAGCAATATTATTCTCATATTGTGACAAGGAACAAGGAATATAAGAAAATATTGATGAACTAAAAGAGTAGGTGAAAACTCTATCATCCTCTGTGTAGATTCTTGTTGATCCAAAATCCATGATAATTCCCATTGAAGAAGTTACACCCATCAATATCTTTAATCCATAATCTATCAAGAGGATACATGAGTTCACATTGGAGGGTGAGCTAATAATTAATGGATAAATTCAATTTCTTAAAAGGGGAAATTGGTGCTATAAGAGGTAGTCAAAATATTTTTCTACATGTGTATGACAACAAAAAGACACGGACACTCAAATAAGACATGGATAAAGAAAGGGACTACTTGGATCCTGGGTCTAGTAGTGAATTAAATGAGCAAAACTCATCGTTAGGAGTTGATCAATAGGAATATTTTGGAAACTAATTAAGAATACTTTTCATATGTATGGGTGAGTTATTTGGAAATCAGATTTGAATAAATCAATAAGGCCATTGCTGAACTAGAGGAAAAATAGGTATAAGTTTACAAGTTGCATGATAATATAAATCATCACATTCAGAAAATTGGAGTACCTACAATAGGAGAAGACACAACTGGTGATGAGATGATTAATCCATTTGAGAAGTATGTCAAGAAAGAGGTAGGAAATCCCTTGTCCTTCACTAAGGATACCCTATGTTTCCTCTCAAAGATTCAGGCCACTATTTAACTTATAGCAAAAAAAATCCATCATGGTTCAAAAAATGCAAAGGCATCATAAGTTGGTCGATTGATAAACAAAGACACGATGAATGTTCGTATTCCTAATACTGACAAAGTGGAACTTGTAGTAGCTCATTTAAGTAGGGAATTCAGAGGTAAAAAGATCTTCTCAAGAGAGTGATATGGAAACTAGTCAGGGAACGAGATCAAATCCACCAAAGTGGATCATTATTTTGCATAATTCTTCTTCCTCCTTCCTTCTTCTTCTTCCCCCCACTTTCTCTCTCTTGTCTTCTCACCCAATACTCTCTCTCTTCAATGTTATAATTTTGTGTTGGAGTTCACACTTTTAGAATACCTTTAAGGAAATTTAGAAACATAATGTAAAATTTAAGTCGCCTTGTTTTATAAAAGGGACTTAAATATTTAATTGGAATATGAACAATCTAAAGACAGAATATGGTATTTGAAAACTCATCGGGAAGATGAAGTTTTACCTTGTCTTCTACAAATTGTAGCAACCTCCCGATTTGAGGGTCTTCTTAGATATTCTTACACTAATGAGTTGTTTTTGTGAATTCATCGAGTAATATCCTCATGGAGATAACAAAGAGATAGAAAAATTTATTCCATTTTTCCCTATTCTAAATGTCTTCCTAGCTTATGCTATGTATAATTTATGTTTGATCATCGATATTAAAAGAAGTAATTTTATCCTTTTTTAACTAAGGAGTTTATTGTTAATTTTTGTTCATTAAATTTTATTTTGTCTTGTTGCTATTATACATTTTTTTCTTCATAATTTTGGTGCATGCGATGTAATTTCTAACTAGTGTATGCAAGTCACCGATTTTCTACTTGCAACATTAGTTTTACTTGTCTACCAGTCTCAATTTCTTTCCTTCTCTCCTAGAAAACTCTTACCTTATAGATATTTGTAAGCATTTTTCGCATGGTTAGTGGAGTTCCCTTGTTGAATCCCTCACCAAAAGGTGATGAAGAAAATATCCCTTTTACTCATGCATGTATATATGATAGTTACACCAGATTATGTAGATGGACTTAGATTCCCATAACATTGGCAAGAAATCAACCAATTTTTCCCTGGAAAATTATATCACCAATAGTTTTTGGTTTCCACTATGGGGTAGATTTAGCAACATCTCGCATCGAAAAAACAACAATGAAAATACAAAAAAATCAAAAATTCAAAAAATTTAAAAAAGAAATTTTCTATAATTTTAGTAATCATCTAAGCCTCATATCTGCAAAACATGGCTATTCTAGGAAATCCTCATGTTAAAACACCCAAATTAATCTTCCATATTCAAGAGGATATTGTTTGATTTGCGAGAGGCTATTTGGCATAACAGAAAAGTGTCAATCAATAAATCTCCAAAAAGAAGAAAAAATTAAAGAAGAAAAAATTATTGAATTGGAAAGGTGAATAAAAATCAAAGCACCGAAAAGAAGAGCATAAATCTCCAAGTTGGAGAATAGAAGATACACTAGGAATAAATGGAAAGAAGGAAAAAATGATGCCACTTTTGAAGAATTTCAAAGAAGACAAGACCTTCTCCAAATTAGGAGGTCTCCTTGTCATCACACAATTGGTTGTACGAGAATTCCAAGTGTAGCCAATTCATTGGACGTTGATTTTCCATAAATCAATGAGAACCTTGAAGATTTCTGACGTAGAGACTAGAGAAGAAGTAAAATAAAGAGAAGAAAGAGCATAATCCGAAATAAAATATCATAATGAAGAGATTGAAAGATATCAATCTAAATTGGAAGAAAGAGCAGTAATAAGATACTTTGCATTAGAAAGGTTGGAAGCCAAAGCCATGATTGGAATGGGGATCATGATCGTGAAGCACGTAGGCCTAATGTACCATGGGGTGGAAACATTGGTCCACTCGCCCTTGCTCAACCACTCCATGAGCTTCCAAAGGGCTCATGAAAAAATTCCTGAATTTACGGTGATAGTTCTCAAATTCTTGAGGAACATGTAACAACAACAATCACTGCTGCTTGCAGTGTGTTAGGTGTTGAACCCAAGGATGTATCGGTATAGATTTTTGTGGAGTCACTTCAAGAAAAAATTTCAGAATGGTTCTACATGTTCCCTTCAAGGTCTGTCACCTATTGGGAAGATATAAGAAGTGTATTTGAACATAGGTTCAAGTCCACGAAATACTTAAAGTATCTTTTGGTTCAATAGGTACAAATTAAGCAAGAGATTTCTGAATCAATGAGAGACTTCATCACCAAATATAACCAGATGATAAGGAAAATTCTGAAGACTTCGTGCCTCCTAAAAATAATTTTAACATATTGTTCATCGATTGCCTTACCTCCAGAATTTGGTTTCTTCCTCAGAAGAGCTCAACCTAGAGATTTGAAGGAAGCAAAGTATTTTGTGATCGAGATAGAATATTATTTGATCTTGTCTAGTAAAGCTAAAGGTCCGAATGGAAAGAAAAATGGTCATAGTTCGTGCATAGTAACCACCAACCCAATTTTCGAAAAATGGCCGATGACTTAAATGTTGTGAAGAAATAATTGTCTCATGTCACAATGTGAAATAATCCAAGGAAGTTGAATCCTCCTAATTGACCAAGAACTACCTCACCTCCTCACCGGCTCACTCTCGAAGCACCACCATTCAATGATGCTTGTGACACTAAGGAGCTGAAGGAAGAAGTAGAAATAGAATAATCGAGGAATATGATGCACCGATGTGGGTGATGATGATAACTATTTCAAGGTTGAGGAAGTCGATGGTGATACACATAATGGCCTAATTGACTACATTGATGGAGATGAAGATGATGATGATGAGGAAGATGCCCAAAGCTTCTCATGTGTGATATTCACTCATGCACAATCCCAAAAAGGATCCTTATCCTCAATGGCTACAGATTAAAGAAAAGAAGAAGAAACGAGATTCTCCTCTAGAAGTTCCTCAAAACAAGATCATTAGCAAAGGATCAAAACTACCACTTTCAATGAAGTCGGCTATAGAAAAATTAGACCCTTCGGTTAGCAAGAATCACACTTCCATACCAAGTAATTCATTTGGCATTTCTCATAGTCCTAAACTTGTTAAGAATAATTCTTCTTCAAATGCAATTCCTTCAAAATCATCTAAGTTTCAATCAAAATATGCATCCCCATTTCACTCCAACCCATTTTTTACACCTGTAAAAGAAAATATAATCCCCAAAGTAGTAGAACTATTTCCACGTAAATCCTCTCTCACCCTGGAACCTATGAATTTCCTACCATAACCCCATTTGACTTTGTGGAACACATAACAAAAACAAAAGTCCAGATCATAGAGATAGAATACCTACAGATGCACCCCACTCAACTTGATATGTTCATTGATGGAGCCCATAGTGGTACCCCTATAGAATCAAATGCAAATTCTAGAGGTATACTACCCACACCATTCACATCACATTCTCAAAACATGCTAGCCCTTAGTGCCTCAAAACCAACAAGGTTGAATCTTTTTACCTGTCACTTCTCATCAAAGGTTTCCAACTTGACAATTACATCATACATTACAGTGACTTAGATAATGTGTTTCCCATCAAAGTTGCAAATGGCATAGGCTTCACCTTTACCAGAGAAAAAATTTCATGTTATTCTATGGAATCGAATCATAGATGCATAGCTAACGTTAGTGGATTTCTACAGAGAAGAAAGTTCTTCTCACTATCCTGGTGAAAGACATTCCATTATCCTATGGGATGCTACTAATTAAAATATTCTCGAGAGATTTAGGTGGAGAAATAAAAATGGTTTTGTCATCTACAACTATTCTAGTAAAAGGTGAGATGAAGAATTTTATACCGATTAGAAAGATGAAGTACACAGTGTGAAAGTCTGATGATCTGAGAGTGAACATTCTTTTTCAATAATGTGGGTTAGGAAATTAATTCCTTACATCAAAGAAATATGAGACCTTACCATTTCTAATGGATGAGGAAGAAGAAAAAATATGGATGATTGAATTTGATGGTAGTATAGTGTAGGTTCGGGAGAAGTTGTTTTGTTGTACTCTCATTATTGAAAATTGTACCCGATTACCTACAAGCTACAATTTTATAATACAAATAGCAATATAGAGTATGAAGCTCTCCTCTTGGGCATGGGTATAGTAGAATATATGGGAATAAAGAAGTTGAAATGCAAAGGTGATGCGGAGGTGATAGTAAAGCAAGTCCAGAGCAATACCGAGTAAATAATCCAAGACTACATCATTATAGAAACAGAGTATGGGATTGCATTAAAACTTTTGATGCATTTTCTATCGATTTTGTCCCATGTGAAAACAATGAAAAGTTTGATTCCCTTGCAGCCTAGTGAGATCTCATTCTTCTTTTGGTAAAGAAAAAGTGACAATTGAGATGGTGTTTAGGCCTAGTGTACCAAATAACATAAATCATTAGCATGTTTTCAATGACGATAATTAGATCATAGCATTGCTAGAACAAAGAGACAATTTCAATAATCTCTTATTTCAAGGAAGTGAGTATCCTCACCGAGAAGCGATAGCCAAAGATTATAAAGAAGGGATTAAAGGAGTTAACTAAGGAGTGATAAAATGGAAAGGGAATAAGATTCCTAAAGGTGTAGTTTCTATGGAAGACATATTTGATAAACACAATAGATTCATTCAAGAGAAAGAGAAGAAATCTTCAAAATGCCCATCTGATTTTGAGAAGGAGAATATTTGCACTATAGATCAGGTGAGGATGGTCAGCATTGGAAAGTGTTGTTGACCCAAAGAAAAGAGAAGGTTAGTTTGGTTGCTCAAGAAATACTCAAATGTCTTGGAATACTCTTATGATGATCTCAAATCCTTTCAACGAAAGGAAATGCATAACTTGATCCCCTTAAAGCTAGATGCCAAACCATTTAGGAAAAAAAAGAGGCCATATAATATGAAAATTACTAATACTATCAAGGAGGAAGTGATGAATACGATCAATGCAAGGATCATCTTTCACATCCACCATTCAACGTGGGTGGTAAACATTGTTCCAATGTGGAAGAAGAATAGAAAAATAATAATATGTGTGGAATTTTTTAACTTTAACCAAGCATCACTCAAAGACAATTACCCCCTCCCGGTCATGAATCACATTTTGCAGATGGTCACCAGATCTGAAATTCTCTCATTGCTTGATGGATTCTTAGGGTATGATAAAATAAAAGTGACAAAGGATGATTGTACCAAGATAACCTTCACAACACCTCAAATAAATTTTACATACAGTAGAATTCCTTTTGGCCTGATTGATGCGGGACCTACGTTCCAAAGGGAGATGGACCTAGCATTCAAATATTTGAAGAATTTCATTTTCATATACTTGGATGATCTCATATTCTTCTCAAAAAAGAGGGGAAACCATATCCACTATTTAGAACATGTACTTGAAAAATGTAGAAAGCATGACATATCTTTCAACTCAAAAAAATGTATTTTTGGAGTTAAAAAAGGAAAAATTCTTGAGAAAATTATAAATAAGCATGAAGTGCACATTGATCTAGAAATATTGAAATCCATTCAAGCACTATCTCTACCCACAAGAAAGATAGGAGTCCAATTATTTTTTCAGAAAGTTAAAGTTTCTACGTTGCTTCGTTCCAAAATTTACTGAGTGTGAAGCACATCACCACCATGATGAACCATCAATTAATCTTCAAGTGGAATAATGAAGGAAAAAAATCTTTTGAAAAAATCAAGAAATCCATTACCAAAGCTTTGACTCTCGTGTCTCCGGATTTTAAAAAATAATTCATCATGTATTGTTATGCATCGAGAACACATGCTTTCTATTGTTCTTGTCCAAAAGAATGATGAAGGTGTGAAGGAACCCATTGCTTTCATGATCTGCCCATTGAAAAATCATGAACTAAACTACAACCAATTGGAGAAACATGCCTATGCGGTGGTCAAGGCTATAAAAATTTCAGGTTCTACATACTCAATTCTCATACGGTGGTGATGGTCCTCGACAGTGTAATCAAGTCTATCTTGACACAACAAGATCCTGGAGCTAAAAGAGGAAAATGGGTTACAAATATTCAAGTGCATGATTTGGAGATTCGGCCCTCTAGTTTGGTACATGGAAATGGGTGTGTAGATTGATAACTAAAGATGAAGCTATCAAGGCTCAACATGAAAAGATAACTTTTCTTGCTCAATCTAATTTGAAGATAATAAATATGTTCTCTTTGTATCTACTACTCACGGCGGGTTCATTAGCTAGGAAATATCCTAGCAAGTGGGTTTGTATTGAGGTAATTAAAATTAATAAAATTAAAGTCAATATACCGGTAGACATGAGGGGGTGAAAGGATTTTTATATTAACATTTTGAATTATGTATTGGAGGTAGGTTAGAGAGGTGGGCCAAAGGAAAGGGAGGAAAATATTAATATAAAATTAAAACATATAAACCCTAGTTTTTACAAGTAAATACCTTAAAATTAGAAAAAGAGTGTGGTCATAAATTAAATTATAATCACTTTTTTAATAATTAAATCTGAATTCAGAGATTCTTAACCAAGAAATTATAAGATGGTAGAAAACTAGTATTGAGTATGCTTTTCAACACAAGTGATATTATTTCACCATTTTAACTATTTGAATAACTATTGATAAATGATTAAAGTTGGACATTTATAAGGTGATTTATAACAGGTATTCAATGGCTTCAAACTATCTTTCGAAGGAAATGCATATTAAAAAATATTGAGTAAGAAATATAATATATTTTCTGTTTAATATATTAGGGTAGAAATAAAAAGGGGTATATAAAATTGTAATTGAAAAATTGGTAAGTAAGGTACATGGAAAAATAGGGGTATTTTCATTCTAATAATATAAAAAGAGGATTATTATCAATTGAATAATTAAAGGTAGAAATTATAATTAAGGATATTCCTTAATACCCTTCAAACGCACATGTCATACCATACTTTTACTAAGTGAACCCCGTGCTACTACTAATGAGTCATATGCTTTGACATCTCCTATTATCTAACCTATGGAGAATGCCATCCTCATCTTGATTACAAAAAAGGAGAGCACTCAATATTAATGAAACAATGTTTGTGATTTGGAACCACGTGCTCTACAAAAGGGGCCTAGATGGATGCTTTCTCAAATGTGTAGACAAAGAACAACAAGAGAAGTTGCTTAAAGCATACCATGACCAAGCGTGTGGTAGAAATTTCTCATCGATGGTCACTACACATAAGATTCTCTCGAGAAATGTGTTGGCCCACCCTCTTTCCAGGCACACAAGAATGGGTTTCCAAGTGTGAAGCATGTCAACAATTCGTTGGGAGACCACAACTTGCAGCACTACCCCTTAGGCTAGTTTTTATTGAAGAACCATTTCAACAGTGGGAGTTAGATTTCATTGGTGTTATGAATCCTCACTCAAGCGCCAGGAAAACATACATTCTCACAATGACCGATTACTTCATAAAGTGGGTGCAGGTCATCCCGGTCAAGAAAGTTAATCTGAAATAGTATGCAACTTCATCAAAGAGAATATCATAGTACGTTTCAGTGCACCACTGAAGATTGTAATGGAAAATTCTACCTATTTTTCTTCAAGGGAATTGAGTTATTCTTGTTATGGATATGGAATATCCCTGTCCCACTCATCAGACTACTATCCATAGGAAATGTTCAGGCCAAATCAAGCAACAAGAACATTGTGACCATTGTGTGTAATCTCATGGATGAAAACCAAATGAATTGGCACAAAAAGTAGTATGATGCATTCGGGAGGAAATGAACACTCCCAAGAAGGCAATAGATATGTCAAGCATTCTAAATGTTTTATGGAGTCAAAGTAGAAATTCCCATCAGGGTTGAAATGCTAGCTATCAAGTTTCTCCAGGGAATAAAAGATGGATATTATAAGGATCCCATTGACAAGAGGATCCCATTTTTGAGAATATAGAGAAAATAGTCTCCAATTGGTGAAGCATATTAGAAAGCATACACCGAAGGTAAAGAATATTTTTGACAAGAATGTGAAAGTGAGAGAATTCAAAGTTGGAGACCATTTCCTACTATAGGATAAAAGGAGGGAACCAAAATTCATCCATGGAATTTTTGAGTCATCATGGCTCGGCCCATTCCAGATTCATGAAGCTTGCGGTGAAAATGTTTTTCTACTCTCATATCTAGATGGAACACCACTAGAATTGCCTCGCAAGTGGGAAATATCTAAAGTTATATAATTTGTGAAAGATTTTTGTCCCCTACCTTCTACCATAGGTAATTTTTAGGTGTGTTTCCTTTTATATTTTTTTGTGTGTGTGTTCTTCTTGTTATCTCTCTCTCTCTTGTACATTGTATATGACTCTCCAGGGCTGAATGTATAAGGAATTTGTATTTGTATTATAAACTTGAGATTATGGGATTATTCATGTCATGTCTTTGCTACGCTCAGTCCATGTCATGCCCCTACCTAGAGCCAATTTTTGTCATGTAAATGTGTAAAAAGTAAATTAACAATTTTCCAACATGACAACAATACCCCTATGTCAAAACTTCAAATTTTTTCTATTCCAAGGAATCCTAGGTCTACCTAGTCAATCCCATGACCTCATAAATGATGTTAACTCAATCCCCTTGGAGATTTAGGAAAGTTAATTAAATCCCCCTAGGTAGTTTCAGGAGTTCTTCAAAAGCTGTTATTTTTGGGCGGTGGTCGGAAGGGCTACCATTAGCCTTCCAAAGACCAATACACTCCCCTGGAATGGAATGGAGGATCTAAATCCAATATGGAGGGGATTTGAATGTATAGAAACATCATGGAAGATATTTTGGAAGATTTAGGAAGGATTTGCAGAAGTTGGGGTAGTTTGATAAAAAATAGGGTTCATAGGCCTTGATAGTGCACATGGCCAAAAGATTTCATGAACTTCGAGAGGTGATTCCATGAGCTTTAAATGGAGCTAATAGCCAAAATAAACATCTTATGAAAGGGAATTAGAAGACCTATAAGATTTTGAATTCATAGTTTTCACAAAAATTTGGTCAAATAGGTTTAGAACTCTTTTTTACAGTGTACAAGTAAAGAACTATCTAAAAATCCCATTTTTAGCACATAAATGGATAAATCAAGATCAGATACCCCTACCATTGGATTCAAAAGGCCGTGTTTAGTAAATATCATACACAATTTTTCCAAAATATTGCATTGGGAGGTCAAGTTATCATCATTTCAAGACATCCTCTAGTAAGGCTTCAAAATTAGTCAAAGTTGTCCCTTGGTCCCTACAGCTAAGGGAAATGAGGGACCATAAAATGTTCCTAGCGCAAATAAATACTTTGGACACACATACGACCTCTCAAATCACTAGTTTAGATTCTAGGTGTTTGTTGTAGCTCATCCAGATCGTGACAACTGGCGACTTACTGTCGTGCCATGGAAATTGATGAACCTCATGTCCCTTTGTCTTGAGTGACATTAGGAACATAAAAAATATTCCATACCCCAAGAAGTCTTCAAGTCACCCATGTGACCCTCTCTAGTGCATTTTCTCAGCCCCAAAAGCTAGTGGAGCTAAACCTCAACCATCGGATCTCCACTAAGTGTCGAGCTAAGGCACCACGTAAAAATTGATGAACCTCATGTTCATTTTTGCTATGGAAAATGAGGGACACAATAATATTCCCATCCTAATTATTGTTTCTTGGTTCCTCTTGTGATCATCTTTCGGTTCCCAGGTGCTTCGAGCATGCTTTTTGGCAAAAAAACCTCCACCATTGGATCTTCGCCAAGTGTCGAGCTGAGGTGCCGCATGAAAATTTGATGTGACTCATGATAGTTAATACTTGAGGGAAATAAAGGAAATTAAATTGTTCCACATCTCGTGGCATGTAATATTTTGTAGTTTTGAATTTTGTTTTAAATATAACTTTTCGGCCTCTAACCTTCGACAACTTTACCTTGTCATTTCTCTGTAACTTGCTCATCCTGAATATTTCACCATCGTTGTTCCAAAATAGAACCACCACATAGAAAAACTCTCAATACCATGAGAATACATATGTTTCAAATAAGGGATTTATCAAAGGAGAAAAGTAGAGAAATTCTTCAGAAGACTCCATTGCCATAGAATAAAGATTCAAACGGATCTTGCTAACCGGTGCGCAAAATGAAGAGCCATTTTTTTACTCTCTTATCTCTCAAAATACATTAAAACCTCACCTTTAAATTCTCCTTCCATAGCACAAATCACTCACAGTGAAGAAATCTTCCTTTCGGCTCACCGAAGAAAAAATCTTGAATTCCCATCAAATCGGTAGTCAGATCGAAGAAAAATTTCACAAGTGGAATAAACAGAAAAAACCCACGAAAAAATATTATTTTTTGGAAAAATAATAAAACTAGACCTACAACTTTCAAGGTCCATTAATGGCTTCCATGTTCGAGAGGTGCCATGTGTCGAAATTTTAAATTTTAAAATCTCAAAAATGATAGATCAAGTAGGCCTAAAATATTAGAGGAATGATATTGGGAAAAACCGCATATCAATTTTTTTTTCCACCATGATATGACTACAGAAGCAAACTTTCTAAAAATAGTAAGCCTTCTACATAGAGAACATTTTTTTGGGAAAGTCACCAATTGAAGTAGTCGTGAAGTAGGCGGTGAACGAGAAGAGATGTATTGCGCAGGAGAAATCATTGAAATGGTCATCTTGGTCAAGAATTGACACTTACTAAAAATAGTAAGTGGTCCCATGAACACCAGTAAAAATAAATAATGGTCTAGAAATTGAGGGGAGCATAGAGGGAAGGAGGATTTCCAGTTACCACAGCCATTCAATGTTCGCAAGAGCTGATTTTTTGTACTTGCTAAAAATTGTAAGTTGCTTTATTTTGCACTTACTAAAAATAATAAGTTGTCCCACGAAGGTAAATTCACATGAGAAACATCCTAAGAGTGGATAAATGAATGTGATAGTCCTTGTTCGACTTCGGAGAAAAATTATACACTTACTAAAAATAGTAAGTTGTTTTTTCCTAGAAACCATGAAGTATAAATGGATGGGACGGAAGTCGGCATAACCTTTTGCTTTCAAGTATGAGATAAAAGACAACAATGTCTCATATATGGACTTAAATTAAATAACAGATCACATGACAATAATGAAAAGAGGGATGATTGAGGATCATATATTCACAAGCTGGATTGTTCGCAGATATGACACCCCATGTCTATACAAAGCCTTGAGTTAGTCTTAGCTTGCTCACACCACTATGATCCCAAAACATGAACAATTCAAGATAATAATGGAATGGAAATGGTGTTCATTAGTCTCATAACCATCTCACTTTCTCTGGAAATCGCAACATCACCTAGCATGGTTGTCCTCCTAAAGGACAGTCCTTGCACGATGTGAAACAATGGATGCATATGTATAAGGGATTACACTTGGATTATGGATGAAGATAGGAGAAAGGAATCAAGGATGCCAAATAACCTTCCGAGGTGTGAGTTTCATGAGGGATATTCATATGCAATCACCCTCCTCAGAAGGTAATGAGAGAATCAAACATGAGATACTTCCCGGAGTGGATGGGCCTTTTCATTTTCACAAATGTTGATTGAAGGAAAGAAGAGAATTGATTGGGGAAGATCATCGGTGACAATTTACATCTAAAATTTCCCTAGGTTCCCATGATGAATAATTTCCACATGACTCCTTACTTTGTCTATATGCCCACTAGCTCAAGATCATTCAAAGGATTAGATCTCACACAAAACACACATGCCAAGGTGACTACATTCGAGAAACTTATGAAGTTGGTGATGGAGAAAATAAAAAGGCATTTCACTCACACAAATGATGCATTCGTGATGTACGTGGTCCAAACCATGGAAGGTGATTTAGAGGAAATGATGTCGCCACAAGCGACATATTTAATCAAGAGATATGGATCTTACTTCATCCAATTCTCAACCTTCTCCAACCTGCAAGCTTCAGGATTTGACCAAGCTCCGCTAAGGTTTCCCAAGTATCTTAGTGACAAAATTTTACTATTCGAGCTCTGAAGAAAATCATACAAGTGAACAAAAGGCTTAAGAGTAGGAAGAATAAGTTGATCTCATTTACCAACTCTCTTGTGTTATTCACATGTAAGAATGAAAATGATGTATCTAATCTAGAGGTTTGCTTCACTCATTTGATTTTGCATTCCTACACTTCGAGAAATAAATTCGACATCCAAGATGATCCTTATTCGTTGCATGTTCCGAGAATTGCACCACGATTCACAAATCAAGGACTATTGGGCCAATTGTGTTGATGAATTTGAAGTATGGAAATAGTATCACATGAGGTTGACATCAATAAAATTAATAAATTTGATTTCTCTTGGTATGAAGATAATTTGGAGGATGATGGGATACATGACTATGGGAAATGGAAGGGAAGGTATAGGCCCAAGTTTTACGACTAAGAAAAAAAATCTTTCATATTTTCAGAGGAATAAAAAAATTGGGCATTTAAGAGTTCCTTGGTGAAGGAGGGAATTGATCATGGCAATGAATGGGGAAAGAGTCTTCAAGCAACAACACATGGAAATAAAAACGTGAGAGAGGTTACAAACTAAGGGATTTTAATGGAAAATGGGGCGAGACAAATTCGAGAACCAACACAAGAAATAGGTTAAGGGCATAGCATGCCCTTCCCCTTTAAACCAACGTTGTCATCAACATTGAATAATCCTTGATGTTATTGCAAAAACCTTCATCCTCCCGGGTCACATCCTCTATGCTTAGATTCATACACTTGATCAAATATTCCTTAATGTCTCTGGGTTCTCATCCTCTTAGTACGTGTTTGCATTATCTTCTTTGGCTCCAATATTATTCTTCCTTCCTCATCAAGTTCGGTACCTCTATATGGGTTATAAATTTCTTTCCAATAACATTTTTAGGTAGGAAAATGGAATATTGGATGTATGTGTGAAGATTGAGGTAACTCTATTTTATAAGAAACAATTCCAATTTTCTATAGAACCTGATAAGGACCATAATATTTAGGAGCAAGTTTTTTTTCCTTTTTCTTTTGATTTAGGGACATCTTCTTATAAGGCTACAGATGCTCAAAAACTCAGTCACCAATTTCAAAATGTATGTTACTACGATGTTGATTTACTTTTTGTTTCATCATGATTTTCTCAATGTTAAATTCTCCTTCAAACCAACCAAAACCTGTTGTTGATGTTGAATATGTTCCTCAACATATTTGACCTTAGATTTCACCCTCAAGGAAGAAGTGATAGATGGTGGATGGTAACCATATAATGCTAAAAATGGGGTCCTTTGAGAAGAGGTATGAAAATATGTGTTATACCACCATTCTATAAGTGGTATCCATTTAACCCAATGTTCTGCGCTATCTAGAAAAAAAAACATAGATACCCCTCTAAGAATTTGTTAACCACTTCCATTTTCCCAACAATTTGATGATGGTAAGATGAAATATGAGCTAGCTGAATATGCAAACATGTAAATAACTTTGTCAAAAAAATTCTTGTGAAAATAGGATCATGATCACTTACAATTATCTTTAGGGTTCTATGTAGGTTTTGAATTGTCTCCAAAATAATTGTTGCAATTGTACTAGCTATAAATGGGTGTGTCGGGGCACAAAATGGGCATATTTTGTGAGCCTATCCACAACCACCAAAATAACATTCTTACCCTCTAAAAATGAAATCCGTGATGAAATCCATGAAGACCTGCTCCTGTCTCGGCTAGGAATTCGTAATGGTTAGAATAGACCTAGTGTCTTAATGGTTTCACCTATGTTCTGTTGGCACACCAAACACTCTGATACAAAAAATTTCACATAACCCTTGATTCCTTCCCAAAATCATTCTCTTTTTATTCTATGATATGTCTTCAAAAAAATAGAGTGTCCTGTAATAGGTGATGCATGTAGATCTACAATAATATTATGCTTCAACTCGAATATTTGCACCAAGTATAACCTATCCTTGTACCATAGTGTATTAGCTTTCCACTTAAAATTTATTAGATATTATAGATCCTTACTTGATATTTTTATTAGAGATTGTGTATCCTTGTCCTGCTCCCATTCTAATCTTTCTTCATCTACCAAATCGGCCTTCAACATGGACATTGCACATAGTAACGCGTGTGTGGGGGTATCCCTTCTAGAAAGTGCATCAACCACTAAATTTTGTTTACCTTTTTGTATATAATTTCAAAATCATAAACAAAAATTTTTGTTACCCACTTTTGTTGTTCCTCAGATGATAACCTTTGCTCCAAAATTTATTTGAGACTATCATTATCATTTTTCACCTTGAAATGCCTACACATTAGATAAGGCCTTCATTGCTTGACCGCATGAAGAATAGTTATCATTTCTTTCTTGTAGACAAGTTTGAGCAGATCTTTTCCTTTGAATTTGAGACTCTCAAATGTAATTGTTCTTCTTTCCTAAATTAGAACTACTCCCGATCCCGATCCCGAAGTGTCACACTCCACAATGAAGGTTTTTGAGAAGTCAAGAGTAGCCAAAACTAGGGTGGTGCACATGGCTTCCTTCAACTACTCAAAGGATTTAGTGATCGTCTGTCCAATGGAAGGTGTCCTTCTTTAGCAATTATGTGAGTGGAGATGTGATTCTAACATATCCCCTCACAAATATTCTATATTACCCTATTAGTCTAAGGAACCCTCAGATATTTTTTCGAGTTTTGGTCATTGGCCATTCCACCATAGCTTTTATCTTCTTAGGATAAACTTTGACACCTTCATGGGATATAATGTGACCCAAGTACTCTACCTATTTTACACAAAAAGAACATTTGGATGGATTTTCATAAAGCTTATATTTCTTGAAAACTTTCAACACTTAATCTACATGTTACAAGTGTTTTTCCCATGTCTTACTATAAATCAATATGTCTTTAGAGAAAACTAATATAAATTTCCTTTAAAATGGCCTTAAACTAGTGTTCATCAAGATTTGAAATGTTGTGGGAGCATTTGTAAGACCAAAGGGCAATACCAAGAACTCATAATGGCCCTCATGAGTCCTATAAGTCGGTGTATTAACATATTCCTCTCTTATTCTAATTTGATGGTACCCCTAACTAAGATCTAATTTTACGAAATAAGGAGCACCATGCAATTCATCAAGTAAATAATAAATTACTAGAATAGGAAACTTATCTTTGATAGTGTACTTGTTGAGTTCTCATAAATCCAGACAAATCCTCCATGTTTTATCCTTCTTACATACCATGACCACTTTGGAAAAAAATATGCACTATGGCTATGCGGATGATACTTGTCTTCAAAATTTCTTGCACCATTTTCTCAATCTCAATTTTAAGGACTATGATTATCTATATGGGTATATGTATTGTCTAATGTTAGATGGTTGGCTCCCCCGAATTAAGTGAATGGCATGATCATTATCCCTAACTTTTGATAGTCCCTTTGGAATTGGATCAACAATATTCTAAAGATCGGGTAACATTGAAGACTTTGAGTTTTGTACCTCTATGGAAAATAACCTTGCTACAAATCAATTTACTTGTTTTCGAGTACCTTCTACATTTGATGGGAGATAATAATTTGTGGAGAATTAGCCACCATATCTTTCAATTGTATTTTCCTTCCTTCTAAATTAAATCGCATGAAAAATTATTAGAAATTCATCTCTGTAGTACCAAAGGTTGTGAGCCATTGGACACCCAAAACAATATCTTCCCCTCCCAGGAGAAATAACAAACATAGGTGAGTTTAACATGTAGTCTCCCATGGGGTAAGTGCACCAAGATGGTGGACAAAAAAAGGGTCATAAGTGGACGACATATTGCAAAAAACAATGAAATCTCAACTTGTAGGGATTATTAGCAATATGCGCATGAAAAATTAGAAAAAATTATATAAATATGAATCGTAGTATCTGCAATATAGTTTCTAAAATACTAATTTTTTTAAAAAAGGGACAAGTTTAGCTATATTAAACACTTAAAATTACATGATTCATTTTTTGTTTTTGAAAAAACCTATAAGATTGTAGTCCATTTGCTCTTGATTTGGATGACCAAATCTTGTTACTTCTATTTCCTTTTGTGAAAAGTTAGATGTAGTTTTCTATCTTGGGATGGATTTTATTTTGTATTTTTTCAAGCAATATTTTTTTTTATGATTTTTTTCGTGAAAGTGGTCTAAAAAATTTAGAAAACAGAGCTTTCCATTTTCCCGCCATAACTATATCAAACAATATCAAAATCTTTTTTTTTTAATGTGTTTAGAATTTATCCATGCTTGGGATGGTATAAGTTTTATCACATTTTGATAAGTGAAACAAAATTTGCGAGTCTTAAATGTAGACATGAACATTTGTGGAAAAAATGTCTTAAAGACCTATTGATAGTAAAAAATTATAAAATGATATTTATATTATTCTATTCACTTTAAAATCAATATTTCTATGAAGCTAATAGTCTCCCCTATGTGATGGAACCATTTTTGTGAAAAAAATTTAGTTTTTAGCATGGTTCAAGTCTGTGAAAGAGAAAATTTGAAGTTTTTTGACCCTTTAAACTTCATAATGACCTTTCATAGCTTTGGTTGGGGTAAAACAATGATTTCCTGAGCCTTAGGTTCGTATTTGATAATACAGATAGAACCACAATCACGGTTTACAAACTACGATCGTGCTTTATAAACCATGAGTGTGGTTTATAAAGCACGATCGCGGTTCATAAATCATATTTATATGCATCCCAATGTTCTAATTACCATGTGATTTTTACTATTTGACTTTACCGTATGAATTACTGTGAAATTCTATTGTTTTCTACATGTTTTTCTTATCACCGAAAGTAAAACATCATGGGAGACAAGAAACGAAGTCAAAAAAGGAAGTCATTAAGTAAAAATACCAAACAAATTAGAGGAAAATAGATTTCAAAATATTGAGCGAATGTGAAATATTCGTGAATCAAGAAGAGGTTCATCTTCAACCCCTACTATTGTAAGCAATGAGGAACCAGGTAATGTTTCTACTGTCAATGTTGAAGTTGAATTAAATACTCGTGATGAAGATGTTTTTACTGTCAATGTTGAAGAAGAATTAAATACTCGTGATGTAGCAAATGTTGAAATTGAAGGAGACAATGAAAATGTGAATAAAGAAATTCAGGTTGAAACTGTAGACAAGCAAAATTTGACAAAAACACCTCCTAGAATTTTCCGTAAGAAACCTAATTATTTTATTGAAATTGATGAAAACATTTTGAAACCAATGTGTGACAAACTTTCTGAATGGAAAATCAAAAGAAAAGCCACTAAAATTTGGGATAATCATTTTAAAATTTTAATTGATGCCCAAAGATGTCAGTTGTTGGTTAGTTTTATGAAATTGAATACAATGAGACCTACATTAAAAACCTTAGGATTGACATAATCTAATATACATGGTCAAACTTCTACAATTTTTGAAAACCTTCATGATGCATATCACCTTTGTTGGTGTCAAGAGACGCACTAGGTATAGTAGTATTGTGCATCGTGTACTTGTTACTAGTGTTGTAAGTGAATCAATAAAAAACAACATTTGATTACGCAAACAAGTCGAATGTTGCAAGTTAATCCAAAAACTCTAATGAAAGCAATTGAAAGATGTAACATCCTTCAATCACTCAATAACACTAATTTTTGGGCATTTTTCGCTCTCGAGCACCACGTAAGGACAAATATAATACCGATCCTATAAGAGAATTTTTTATTCCATTTTGGCATGATAACACTATATTTTCACCTAATTCAAGAGATTTTGTAAAATGAAGAGTTAGTTCTATTACTTGCGAACCACATCCAAAGCATTTCTTAGATATGACTCAAACTTAATGTTTTCATAAGTTTGAACAAGAGCATATGGAAATTAAAATTAGTTAATGTTTTTAAAATGTTAAAAGCATTTTATGTGAAAATCAACCATGCTTGCACCACTTGTTGTAGGCAACATGTATTGAATTTGTTATGCATTATGCTAATTTTTTTATGTATTCATTCTATTATGCATTCTAAAACTATGTTATCGAATGTGGTGTTCAAGTTCGACCAATATCTTCTAGGGATTTCATTCCTACGATATTATGTGAAAAAGAAGTGAACAATTTTTTATAGTCAGGATTGTTTAGATGGAAAATGTGGTACATGTGGTGGATTACCTAAATTGGAAATTTGCATCCATGAAAAAATTGAAGGTGCAATAGGAAATAATTTAGTTGAGTTTGATAAGTATAAATAATTTTCATACTAGTTGAAAGATGGAAAAGAGTCTAAACGATGTGAGCTAATTCTGGAACAAATGCCTATTTTTCAATTTCTCGAGAAAATTTAAGGATGAGATTGTTTATGAGTATATTAGGCATACACACAGAGCTCGATGGTTGGATGAATAGTTAAAGATATGTCAAGACACATTTCCTAATGGTACTATTGTTTTAGTGGTTCATTTTGTAGAGAATTACACATTGCAACCACAAGCGGAGGTTCAATCACAATATTACAACTCAAGTAAAAGTTTCCATTTTTGTGCATATAGCATTTATACATTCGTTGATAGTACGAGAGAATGATCAATTTTTTTAAAGAGAGTACCACTTTTATATCAGTGATGATCGTACTCATTCTACTAAATTTTTTCAAGGGTGTTTCCAGTTATTTTATGGAAACTTGTCGATAGGACATCCACTTCAAACAAAAATATATATGGTCATATAATTACATGTCTCGGTTTAAAAATACACGAATGTTTTATTGGATGAGAAGGATGCACCTCAAGATGGGTGTGTAACATATTTGGAGTTTCACTAAGGCTAGACCTAGAAAAGGAGAGCATGACGATGCGGTGGCATGTGTGAAAATAGATCTTGAAAGAGAAGAGTTGAAGTACAAAGGTGGTGCTAAATTAAAAGATGCAAAGATTGTAGTGGAATGGTGTATTGACAACATTTCCGAGGTTCTCAAGAAATTTCCACAGTTCGCAGATATTTTTGGTTGATATAGGAACAACAAATTACTAACTACAAGGATTATATGACACTCATTGGGTCCAGTGATATGTACTCATTTTTTAGCTCAGACGCTACTACGTGGGCCACATGGAAAAGAAATTTGACATGTTTTTATGCATCTTGTATCAAATTTTTCACTGTTGAGTGTGATTCACAAGAATGGGTGGATGGATGGATTTGTAGGCCTCTAACTCCACTTCCTAGTTATCAACCTCAACAAGCATTACGAATTATTTTTGAGATGAAGTTGCAACATCCAAGGACTTTGATGAAATTTCAATTTTGGTGCGACAAGGTATTTATGGTTATTTACAATTTTTGTATTGAGTTATGTCCATTGAAATTTTAATATGTACAATTTAAATTTGAGTTGAAACCTTTTTGTAGGAAATGTGTTTGCAGTTATTGCGATAGAGTACAATGAAGAAGGAACAAACTATTTCTTATGTTGTTGCATCGAGGAAAAAATGAAGTTGACTTCTCCTATTATAAATGGCAAATATATTGAGTACCCTACATGGTCGGCGGTAGTTATTGGAACTTGGCTTTGACAGTATCCATTAAAAAACTCCTTTGTTTGGGTATTTGAAGAATTTGAGACACATAGGAAAATACACTTATATTTGCATCTAGTTCTAGTGACAAATATTTAGTTGTATATATATCGAGGAAGGCCTAATAACAAGATTCTTTAGAAGGTTCGAGAGTCATATAATGAAGCAATCATGTCCACTATTCGAGTAGATTCGATCCGATGGTTCATTGGAATGAATTTACAATGCTCATGTATGGTATATATAATTTCTTTGGTATATTTTAATTTGTTAGTTAGATAAATTTAAGTTCATATATTTTATTAAATTTGTGTATTTTGTATATATCTTGTATGGTTTTCATTTGAAACTTAAATTTCTTTAACTAACACTTTTATATTCGGGTTAGTGGTGCTGAAAAGCTTCCACTGCATGTGGTTGCTTTGTTAGTAGAGAATTATAAATTCTCGAAGCAAAGAGAAGCAATTAACAATGATTTATGTACCTATGGAGGGTTCTTGGCTCCGGATGAGGTAGCCTAGAAGGACTTGGAACTTAGAGAACCAAAACAACACCTCCCAAGTGTTTATAATACCATCCTTACATGTGTGAACTTGATCGGTTGGGTGCCATGACCCACCGTTTGTAAAATATACCTTTTGACATGACCTTATAATGTCTCAAACTACACTATTAGGTGCACTTGTAAATGATAGGAAGCGAGAGAACCTATAAGAGAATGAAAAAACCAAGATAGGCTATTGTAGAGGGTCCTTACATTAAGGTGTAGGATCAGATGAGACATCTCTACGTACCATGGAGTCTCGTGTAGCCACCGTCGAAGTTGAACGATTTCTTGGTCCCTAGGCTCTTAAGGGAGTACTTTGAATGAGGTAGCCGGAAGCAACGATATTGTCGCACATCGAAACGACACCTCTTATAGCATTCATTGGCCACCCATATGTTTTGATGCATTCATTTAGGTGCCATGACCCACCACTTGAAAAATATATTGTTTGATAGCCTTACACTGTCTCAAACTACACTATTCGGCACGTTTGCAAACAATAGGGCAACAAGAGCACCGATTAGAGAAGAAAAAAATTGAGACGAGAATATTGTAGAGGGTCTCTATGCTTTGAGGTGTAGGATAAGACGATATGTCTCTAGGTGCCACGGAGTCTGCATAGCCACCCGTCGAAGTTGAATGATTTTTTTGTCGCAGGGCTCCTAAGGGACTATGCCCGAACGAGGTACCTCGGAAGCATCGACATTGTCGCACACAAAAATGATGCCTCCTCTAGCATTCACACCGACCACCGGGAAATTTTCACACGATCGATTTGGTGCCACGACCCACCATTTGTAAAATATACTTTTTGACAAACCTTTACAACTGTCTCAAACTACACTATTCGGTGCGTTTGTAAACAATAGTGCGGTGAGAGCACCAATTGGAGAAGGAAAAAAACTGAGACATACTATTGTAGACTGTCCCTACACCAAGGTGTAGGATATGACGAGACATCTTTAGCTTCCATGGAGTTAGCGTAGCCACCCGTCGAAGTTGAATGATTTTTTGGTCTCAGGGCTCTTAAGGGACTACGCCCGAATGAGGTAGCCGGAAGCAACAATGTTGTCATGCATCGAAAAGATGCCTCCTCTAGTATTCACCTAGCCACTAGGACATGTCCACGTAGTCATTTTGGTGCCCTGACCCACCGTTTACAAAATATACCATTTGTGACCTTACACTGTCTCAAACTTTACTATTCAAAGACGTTTGCAAATAATAGGGCAGCGAGAGCTTCAATTGGATAAGGAAAAAAACCGAGATAGGCTATTGTAGAGGGTCTCGCACGCTAATATTTTGGATTAGACGAGACATCTCTAAGTGCCATGGATTCTACATAGCCACCCATCGAAGTTGAATGATTTTTGGTCTCGGGGTTCTTAAGGGACTTTGCACGAACGAGGTAGCCGAAGCAATGACATTTTCACGCACCAAAATGAATTCTCCTCTAGCATTCACTTGGCCACTTAGACATGTCAAAGCATAGTCAATTTGTTGGCACGATGCACCATTTGCTAAATATACCATTTGATAGCCTTACATTGTCTCAAACTACACTATTCGGTGCGTTTACAAACAATAGGGCAGCGAGAGCACAAATTGGAGAAGGAAAAAACTAAGATAGGATATTGTAGAGGGTCTTTACACCTAGGTGTAGGATTAGACAAGACATCTCTAGATTGAACATAGTCCTGTGTAGCCACTCATCAATGTGGAACATTTTTTTGGTCATAGGGCTCTTAAGGGACTACGCCCGAACAAGGTATCCCAGAAGCAATGATGTTGTCACACACTGAAATGAAAGATCCTCTAGTGTTCACTGGCCACTCGAATGTGTTGGCCCATAGTCGATCAGTGCCATGACCCATCATTTGTAAAATATACCATTTGACAACCTTACACTATCTCAAACTACACTATTCAGTGCGTTTGCAAACAATAGAAGGCGATGCAACACCGATTGGAGAAGGAAAAAACTGATACATAATATTGTAGATGGTCCTTACATCGAGATGTAGGATTGGATGAGTTATCTCTAGGTTCAACGGATTCTTTGTTACCACCCATCGAGAGTTGAATGATCTTTTAGTCTCGGGGCTCTTAAGGGACTACGCCCGATCGAGGTAGGCGGAAGCAAGACGTTGTCACAAACTGAATGATGCCTCCTCTAGCATTCACCTAGACACCAGGATATGTCCGTGTAGTCGGTTTAGTGCCACGACCCACCGTTTGCAAAATATATTGTTTGACATACTTCTGATGTCTTAAGCTATACTATTCGACACGTTTGTAAACAATAGTGCGGTGAGAGCACTGATTGGAGAAGGAAAAATCCAAGATAGGATATTGTAGAGGGTCCCTACACTGAGGTGTAGGATTAGATGAGACATCTCTAGGTGCCACATAGTCTTTGTAGCCACCCGTCGAAGTTGAATGATTTTTTTTTCTCAGGGCTCTTAAGGGACTACACGAACGACATAGCTTGGAAGCAACGATGTTGTTGCACACTGAAATGATGCATCCTCTAGAATTAAATTGGTCACCATATGTGTCTGCGTAGTCGGTTCGATGCCGCAACCCACCGGTTATAAAATATACGATTTGTGAGCCTTACACTGTCTCAAACTACACTATTCGATGCGTTTGCAAACAATAGGGCAGCAAGAGCACCAATTGGAGAAGGAAAAAACTGAGATAGGCTATTGTAGAGGGTCACTACGCTCATTTGTAAGATCAGACAAGACATCTCTAGGTGCCATGGAGTCTATGTAGCCACTGTCGAGGTTTAATGATTTTTGGTCTCGGGGTTCTTAAGGGACTACGGGTGAATGAGGTAGCCGAAAGCAACGATGTTGTCTAGCACCAAAATGACGCATCCTCTAGCATTCACCAATGCACACGAAGTGTTAGTGCAGTCAGTTTGGTGCCACGAGCCACCTTTTACAAAACATACCGTTTGTGACCTTACACTGTCTCAAACTACACTATTTGGCGCATTTACAAACAATAGGGTAGTGAGAGCACCGATTGGAGAAGGAAAAAACTGAGACAGGATATTATAGAGGGTCCCTACATGTGGAGGTGTAGGATCAAATGAGACATTCTTAGGTGCCACGAAGTGTGCGTAGCCACCCCTCGATGTTGAATGATTTTTGGTCTCAGGGATCTTAAGGGACTACGCGCGAAACAAGGTAACTCGGAAGAAATGACATTTTCCCACACTGAAACAACACCTCCTCTAACATTCACCTAGCCACCTAGACATTTTTGTAAATTCGGTTTGGTGCCATGACCCACCATTTGCAAAATATATCGTTTGAAAAGCTTATATTGTCTCAAAGTACACTATTCGGTGCATTTGCAAACAATAGGGTAGTGAGAGCACAGATTGGAGAAGGAAAAAAACCAAGATAGGCTATTATAGAGGGTGTTTACGCTGATGTGTAGGATTAAATGAGACATCTTTAGGTTCAATAGAGTGCTCGTAGCCAACCTTTGAAATTGAACGATTTTTTTGTCTCAAAGCTCTTAAGAGACTACGCCCGAACGAGGTAGCCCGAAGCAATGATGTTGTCACGTACTAAAATGATGCCTCACCTAGCATTCAATTTGCCACCCAAATGTTTTTGTTTGTTGGTTCACTACCACAACCCACCATTTGCAAAATATATTGTTTGACATCCTTACACTGTCTCAAACTACACTATTCAAATGCGTTTGCAAACAACACAAAGAAATGAGAGCACCGATTTGAGAAGGAAAAAAATTGAGACAAGCTATTGTAAAGGGTCCCTACGTAGAGGTGTATGATCAAAAGAGACATCCTTAGGTGCCACAGAGTGTTCGTAGTCACCCGTCGATGTTGAATGATTTTTTGGTCTCAGGGATCTTAAGGGACTACGCTCGAACGAGGTAGCTTGGAAGCAACGGCGTTGTCACGTACCCAAAAGGACACCTCATCTAGCATTCACTGGCCACCCGGATGTATCCTGCATAGTCAGTTTGGTTCCATGACTCACCATTTTAAACTTTTTCAACAATTATAACTTTTTCAACAATTACAACTTTTTCAACAGTTACAAATTTTTCAACAATTACAACTTTTTCAAAATTTTAAAAAATTACAACTATTATAAATATTTCAACAATTACAACTTTTTCAACAATTACAAGTTTTATAAAGAATTAGAACTTTTTCAACAATTACAACTTTTTCAAGAAATTGTTGAATTAGAAATTGAAAGAGAAGAAGAAGATGGTTATGCAATTATTGGTTATTGTGAATACTCACCTAACAAAGATCATGAATAATCTGGATATATGATATGAATAGTTACTCTTGTTTAGTGTTCACCCACTCATAAAAAAATAAATAAGCCTCTTCTTCTACTTCCCAAGAAAAACACTATAATCCTCGTCTAGTTTAGCAAAGGAAGTAGTAAAAATATATTTTCCAAGAATCCTACCAACACTAAAGAATCATTTCCCACTCCTAAAACCACTCATTCCTAGAACCTTCTTTCCTTAAAATCCTCAGGATTCTAGGAAATAAGAACCTTTCTATCTTTCCTTGTTGGTCAATGGACCTATAAATTGAATAATTGCATTATTGACTCTAGCGCCTCTGACAATGTCATGCTTATAAAATTTTCTAACTCTATTGGTATTACTCTCAGCCTTGCTATTGGCCATTGTTACTACATGAAAACAAAATAATTACCTCTTTTCGGCCAGGTGAAAGATTCTCAAGCCAGAATTTGCAGACTTCCCTGACAAGAAAATCAAGATGGAAATACTTGTGGAAGACATGCTAGCTATGTATGGTATATTGTTGAGCCAAAGTTTCTATCATGATATTGGTGGGGATATAAAGATGGATTGGTCATACACCACCATACTCATCAATGGTAAAATGAATAATATCCTTCTGATAAATAAAATTAAATACACAGTTCAAAAACCAAATGAGCCAAGGGAAGACATCTTATTTCAAGATTCAAGGTATGAAATATTTTTTCATGACTTAAGAGGAAAATGATAAGTTTCCCATGTTGATGGAGGAATACACATGCTTCCCTTAATTTCTTAACAATTGTACCATGCAATGTTGCACCATAGCAATGTTAAATTCATATATGTTGCACCATAGCTTTTTAATTTAAAATCAAACATACATATAGAATTGATATACATAGAATATACATACATAGAAGGATATCATGTGTAATGAATTCGAATCAAACATAGAAGTAATATTGTTATGAAAACCAATACATGGATATATAATGTATCAAAATAAGTGTGATAAACACACGTCTCGAAAATATAAGTTTATAACATGCGTACTTCTCAAACCAAGTGTGTCATACATATAGGACCACATGCGGTCACATAAGGCTATATATATAATTTCCTATGAAGAATCATGAAATAGGACCAGCTGGCCCATATATATCTATGTACATCCACGTCCTATGAATCTAATCATGAAACGTCTTCCCTCTCTTCGCCCTACTAGAAGTAGCATGTCCACGACATGGGGATGTAGTGGAGGGAGATGCCACTATAGATTTCATCCATGTGGTCCTAGGCGTCTCTAAGTAGGCCTGCAACCTAAACTCCGCACATTCATAAACAAAAACTCTTTAACACCCATATTTTAAAAATATATTCAAAATTTAGAAACTTAGAATTTAGTTAAAATGCATGTGAAATCTTACCGCGATGTCATGATCCCTATCAATTTTTGTTGACGCATGACATGGACAACATTAAACTCATGAGAGGTAAGCTACATATAAATATTTAAATTTCAAACTAAATATTTCATGTGTATAAAATTTGATATTGTAGATTTAAGTAATAAGAAATAATTCATAAATAAATTTAACAAATTTGAAAAATTGTACCTCGTTAGTGGAATTGCAAATGCTATCGCAGATATCTATGTAGCCTCCACAACCTACATATATGGACGAGTCTCTCTGGCGAGTCATAAGCTATACAAAAACATGTAAAAATCAATATTAATCTACATGACTGCCACATAATGAGCAAAGCATAATCCACGTAAAATTCCACAATTAGAAAAAAGTGTAAAGAGAAACTAACCTACGTAAAAGTCACATGAGGTGCTGCAATAGCCTCAGTTTCTAGAGCAGATGATGACCTGCCAAGATCCTGCACATATAAAAGACAAACATATATTAATATGTACATGTACATGTGTTACATTATAATAATAAAAGTGCACGATCAAATGAAATTTGAAATTTAAGTACAACTTGAAACTTATGTTTGTAACATGCCCAGTTGTAGTAGCTAGCATGTCGATGCTGGATGTTTCCTTCACTAGCTCTTACTATTTAAAATAAAATAAAAAATTAGTTTTACATGTATGTACATAACATATAATGAAATACATATATATTAAAATCTCAAACATGAATTAAACTATTGTGTATATATATATTAAATATTTATTTGACATTTACCTCACGAAAGACCAAGATCCTTTGCACCAACTCCAAAAAAATCCGCCATTATCTCATCTAGAGAAACAAAATCATGTGATCCAACAAATGATGTTTTTCCCGTGTGCATATAGCACCACATGATCCAAAGTGGTGTGGTGCATTAGAACTGGCGCCTCTACCAATATCACCAGATGTAATCTGCTCACTATGATTGGTCAGAGTGTCAGTGACCTCCCTCAATGGATGTAATGTGTTAATCTCCATAACCTCCTTCACTGTAGGAGGGATAACTAAAGGTGGTGGGGGTTTTGGGGCATGGGGGATCCTTGGTTGAACTACACATGCACTAGGTCTACTCTATGCAGAACAACCACCTCACCCATAAAATTCAAAAAAGTCAAAATAATTTGGGGCCTCATTAAGCATGAAATCGCAATATAATTTCTGTAAAATTTAGAGGGCAACCTCATTTTTGTTGCATGGTGGATAATCAAAACCATCCACCATCGGTCCCAAAAAATGTTCTTGATTCGGTCATCGTGGCAATAATGGATTGGGAACCGTTTGTAAGTAACTACATGGGGGCATTGGTCCTAAGGTCAATAAATAATGCACAAATGTGGTATTTTCCAATTTTTTTGTCTTTTACGGCAATATGGGATAATTTATTTGCATACCACTACTTACAATCACCTCTAAAGGTATTCCATCCGTCTATTTGGTTGCTCAGGAGTCAACTTCGCCAATAAATGTTTGTAATGTGTTGGCTAAAGTCTTGGGACGGATTTGTGGCATGATTTTGCCTTATATTCTCGAATAAGGCTCTCAATGGCAATTTTATTTTGTTGGATTTACCCAACGATATCAGCTTGTGTTCTGTTGATTACGTGGGGACAAAAGGTGCCACGGGAGGCAGATCTATGTTTGGAGGAGGGTTTTACGGAATATTTAGAGGGTTTTGAGGTTTTTTTGGGAGGTTTAGAGGAATATTTTGATGGTTTTAAGAATTATGAGCTTTTCGAGCAACTAACAAAACAAAAAAATTGTATACATAAACAAAAAATTGAAAACCCCATGAAAATCACAAAAATAACCTAAAATGCAAAAAAATTGATCAAAATCGAGGACTTACCTCTTTTTCTTGGCGGCATGGTTAAAACTATCATGATCCACAAGTCGAAGAGTAATTTTTAGGGGGTATTCAAAGCGCAAGTGCCAAAGGTCTAGGAGAAATCGTAGTTGGAAAGGAAAAATGAGGGAAAATGAGGAGTTGCGGGTCTGTTTTTTTGTCTCCAGAGGACCGTGATCGCGGTTTCAAACCACGATCACGGTTTCAAACCATGATCTTGATTTTATACCGTGCTCATGGTTTTAGGTTCAAAATCACCGAGCCTATAAAAATAGTTGAGTGAGCGCGGTACCTAAATTTTGGGTTTTTGTGTCCACTTAATTGTCCACGATCTTGGTGCATTTACCCCATGGAAAGCTTGATACTATGGTACTTTTCTATGTAATTTATTGTCCCACCATCCGCAATCATAACTTGCATTTCGGAGGTGGGTAAATAAATCAATTGAGGCAATCAACTAACTTACTATTCATGAAGTTATGAGTACTCTCCGAGTAAATCAACACCATCACCATCTATTTTTGAAATATCCAAAAACCTTGAGTATTCGAGGAGTACTAATACTTGACAATGCATGGCAAGAAATTGTAGGTTAGTGATCCTCTACTTCATCTTCTAGTGGTTCCTTAGCTTCTTTTGTAATTTCAGCTTCATCTTAATCCTCATTTCCTCCTTCAATATAAAATGAATTCTTCTCAGCACATTTGTGTCCCAGTCCATATTTGTTGTCACATTTAAAACATAATCAATTTTCTCTTTTTTCTTCCATTTGTTGAGGATTCTGTCAAATTCACTGATTGAATGATGGGGAATGGGTACTACAGTCTGTGGTTTTAGTGAAAGGTTGCTTCCTACTGCAACTAATTTTTTCCTCTACTCTATGTGCCATGATAATAGAATTAGAAATCTTGAGTGGATTAAAAATACGTACCTCATGCTCAATGTGGTCCTTAAGACCCCCAAGAAACAAGTCATTTAGGTTCTCTTCTGTAATATTCTTCCTCTTAAGGATAGGTTTCGGAATTGATGCACACAATCTTTGACGACGATCTTGTGTGGCACAAATTTTCCAATTGACTAAAGTAGTTATCTAAAACACTGGAACTATAGTGAATTGCAACTCCTCAGGAAAAACTATCTAAGTGACACAGAGACCACTCTTCTACCTCTCAGTATATAACCATCGATACTGAACAAATTGGTCTTGTTCAAGATACAGGGATGCCAAGGTCACCTTTTTTCCTAATGGGGTTTGATATAACTCAAAGAAGTTCTCCATTTGATTCATCCAATTCAGTGGATCCTTCCCATCATATTTGTGCATCTCCACTTTCGGCATCCTATTCTGTGATTGTGCATAAGTTGGATTCTGATTGGTCTAGAAAAGTGATCCAACATCGTTATTTTTCCCATTATTCTAAACTGAAGCTCCTCCTTGGTTGAGTTGGGGATAATTTGGGACAACCTTTCTACCCTTTATATGTTGCATAATATCATCCAACCACTAATTTATTTTGTCTATTTCTCCTTGCTGTGCCATCTCATTGGAGATTTGCACTCATACTCAAGTTGGCTCACCGTATTATCAATCGAGGTAAACCCTAGTGTTGAGGAATCAGATTGGCCCCTTCCGACTCCAAATATTCAATCAATACCCTATCTTTATTCAAGGTTTTACCGTGAGTGACATAATTCTTTTTTGCTCTTATGGAAGGCCTCATCATGATGTCAAACTATAGGGTTTATGGTTTTGATACAAATTGATCGAATAGGAAAACACACAAAGATGATACTAACAATAATTTTTGAGAGCTTTCCGAAACAATAAAGAACTTTGAAAAATTCCACAAATTGCAGCCTAGGGAGGGATTTTATGAAAAACCCTAAATTTGCAATAACGTTTTCAAAATAAAGCAAAAAAGTGTGAAATTGTCATGGAATCTTACTTGAAACGATTCACAAGTCTAGTAAAAACTCTTCTAAAGTGCTCTGGTTGGCAAGATATAGTGGAACTTTTTTTTTTATGGTTTGTGCCTTAATTTTGGCCCGGATCAACGCTTATACCACTTGTAATGAATTTACTTCTATAATTTAGATTATGAGCAGCAATATAACACCAAATAACACAATATTTAAGATAAATTATCTCAATATGCAATTGAAATAGTTTCACCACTTCAAGGGGCAACCTCCAACCCATACAATAAGACTCAAATGCTCGAATGATCCTAAACTACTACCTACAATCCCGTATAAATACTATTCCTATGTTATGGCCATTACCAAGGCCAACCTACTAAGCACGAGAAAGTATAAATGACATAATAAAATGATATGGAAAGCCATAAGTCGGCTACTCATATCCTAATACAAGCAATAGATTAAGAGTGTAGCACTCCTCCTTTTCTACCAATCTTCGTCTCTTTGCAATCAACTACAACCGAAATTTACATTCATTGACGACATAAGAACAGTTGAGGAATTTGTCATTGAAATATGGTAAACACAACATGGCGACGCCCATACTTACACTCTCCACCATCGAATTCCATCCAAAGTGTGAAATAAAACAATCAACATATGGATGCGATAAAACAAAAAATTGCGGAGCCCAAGAAACTATACATCCTCGATCTCCCTCCCGCCAGAGGAAACTCGACGTTCGTTCCATCCAACAAAATGAGAGCGCACGAGCCACAGAAATGGTCTACTGGTTGCCTCCAGCGCCAAAGCTAGCTCTTGGAATTGCTTTACATTTAAGATCACTGAGCCAGGTGGAAGAATTACCAAGTAAAGAAGTCAGAAATCGAGTGCCATCAGACTTCAACGCATATTTTGAAACTTAAATCTTTGCCGTCCAATGTCTAACGGTTGTCAAAATCTGCAAGGCTCATCTCACAAGTAAAAACAGCCTTACGGCGTAATAATCAACAAGAATTAAATGGAACATTAACAGGTGTCATCGAGTCGTTATACTGTTACTTTATTACTGACTTTTTAAATTTTGTTTTGTTTTTCATTTTCTTACTTCGCTACATCTCTACTAGAATTTTGTTGGTTTTCCCTCCATTTACTTTCTATATCTTTCAGTGTCATATCTAAATTTGAGACCACTTTGTTTTTGGTGCAACACGATAAAAAAACTCCGGGAGAACCATATTTTATAACTTTGGTTGGCTTTGGTTCCATAGATTAAAAATTGGCAGCCACTATATTGTCGGAACCAAACCTATTTATTTAGCTGCCGGGCAATTTGATCAAAAGTGTGCTAGATCATTAGAATTACCAAACACACACACATATATATAAAAGGACAGTTGCATGGAATGTAAACACCTAGAGATTTGCAAGGAACCTAAAATGAAAGCTTCTATCTAACCTCCACGATATTTCCTTAGAATAGTTGGGTCTTAATTTTGGATTTTAATTTATGAAAGGACAAAAATTAATACTGATAAGGAAATTATACCAAAACATTAGGAAACTGATTGTGACCTGTCAATAAAAAGAGGACGTGGCATGCTGGAGCCTGACTTTCCTATAAAACGGCTAAAATAAAGTAAATTAATAAGTTAATTTTATAAATATTTAATAAATGTTTTAAGGTTTCCAAAATAAATGTATTAATGTTAATGAATTAAAAATAAACTTATAATAATGTATTGAAATTCGATATTAATATGTGATTTTAATTTTTTCTATTAATGGAAAAACAGTTCGGAAAACAGGAATTTCTCAAATGTGCGATAGCAAAAATGACCAAAAGTATAAAACTTAAAAAATCCCATTATTCAAATTGATAAAAAAAATCATACATGACTATTTCAACGTTGTCATCGATACTAACACCATGTTAAGCATTAGGTAAAATTCCAACTCATTTAAATTGATACATTTTAAATTTTATTTAAGGCACTCAATAATCAGATTTTACTTACGGGACTCAGTTGACTGTCTGAGGTTTAAAACATAAGCATGCTTGCTAATCATTGAAAACTACCGACTATGCAAATCAATGTAGATTGCTATGTCCCCAACTGCTGTGTAGATTTCTAATCAATGAAAACCACCAACTTTGCAAATGATGAATAAGACTTTACAGGCCGTGTTAGTGTGACTTGAAAAGATAAAAGAACTATAAACATCTGGCAAAATCAAACAGCGTATATGGTATACTGATCTCAGTTAGGAATGGATAAATCTGCTCATAGTTTCTGTTATCTGTTTGGACTTATTCTGTTGTTAGCACTAACATTGTGTAAAAGCAATGGATCGCGTGTGGAAGCACAGACCCATCCTAGAAAGCCCTTAGTTTCTGCACTCTACGTGTTTGGAGACTCCACCATTGATCCTGGCAACAACAATCAGCTCAACACTGTATTCAAAGCCAACTTTCCTCCCTATGGACGAGACTTCTTAGACGGTCGACCAACTGGGCGTTTTACAAATGGAAAATTAATAACAGATATCATTTGTAAAATCTTACCTTATGCTTTCTTTAATTCTCAAAATTTTACTACAAAAAGTATGTGTTTAGTCTGTAACTAGTTTTCTTGAACGGAATGTTAAAAAGTATCTTTATCGAATTACACCTGCAGCTGGTTTAGTGGGGTTGCCAGATTTGCTGCCAGCGTATTTGGATTCTGAATTTCATGGAGAAAAGCTACTCACAGGCGCAAGTTTTGGTTCCGCTGCTGCAGGATTAGTAGACAGTACCTCGCTGCCAGTTGTCAGTATAACCTCCATTTTAAGTCAATATATTGTCACCATGAGATGAATTTTAACCATATTGTCAATATATTAGTATCTTGAGACGAAATTTAAAATCGCCACTATATTAACCATATGAAGTTGATGTGTATTTGCAGAATGTCATAACTTTGAGGAAACAACTGGAGAATTTCCGGCGTTACCGATCGCAGCTGACCGAAATGATTGGTCGGGAAAATGCCAGCAGGATCGTTTCACAAGCATTATTTGGTATAAGTATGGGAACTAATGACTATGTCGATAATTATTATTCAAACCCTGTAACCAGAAATATGTATAGCCTTGCACAGTTCGAAGATCTTCTTCATCACTCCCTTACAGTATTCATAAAGGTAAAATGTTGGGTATATGAAGATCTTCTTCAGCGGTCCCTTAAAATATTTATAGAGATTTTTCACTGTCTTAGAAAATTCATGGACTTTTATATTTGGATTGGTTTGTAAACAGAATGTTTACAGGGAGGGTGCGACTAGACTTGTCTTCGTTGGGCTTCCTCCATTTGGGTGTTGCCCATTACCAAATACTTTACATAATTTCTTGAGTAATTCGTGCGACGAGGAGATGAACCAGGCTGCAACTTCTTTCAATAACAAGACCACGGCTTTGATAGACAAGATGAATCTCACTTTCCCAGGACTTCGAATTTATTATTTTGATATATACCAGAAGTTGTATGACATCATTAAATACCCCAACAAATATGGTAAGAACGGTAACAATATATATTTTAAGCATTTTGTACACGTAGTTTTCCAGCTACTGGACAGTGGTTATTGTTTTCCAGAGAGTGGGCATTACAAGATTTTTTTATGTGGCAGGGTTTGACGAAGGAAAAAGGGTTGTTGTGGATCAGGTCGGTTGGAAGTAGCCGTAATGTGTAACGAGGAAGTATAACTTGTAGGGATGCATCCAAATATGTGTTCTGGGATAGCGTACATCCCACAACAGCAGCCTACAGCATTATTGCTAATGACTTATTCCAAAATGCCCTTGCACTAAAACTATTTTAACACCCCCAAAGAAAACAATTTTAATGTCCATGCTAAAAATCCATATATTCATCATTCATGTCTTGTATCTCACGTTCAGTAGTTATTGTGTAATAAATGATCTTGTTACTGGTGACGCAGTGAAATATCTTGTAACCTGACTATTGAATGGCATTTGAGTATGGTTTCAATAGTGCTAAATTGTAATTGATATTTTCGTCCGATCAATATATATTAAATAAAAGGCATATGATAAATATCTTGTTCCAATTTTTTTGGATAATCAAGAGGGATTGATAAATACCATTTGACAAGGAGTAAGGCTTTAATATAAGGTGAATGCCACCAGTTAACCTCATTTGTAATGTTGTCCTGGTTTATTTAATAATATCAAACATACATAGTATTTTGTCTACACATAGCAAGCAAATGTTATTTTATGAATAGATGCATAGAAAAATCGTAATGATTACCATAACTTACTTAAGAACCTTAGAAAATGTACAGCACATAATTATTTAAATATTTAAAATCTCTTTTAGAAACCTCAACACAATTTCTTTTGGAAAATAATATTACATATCAAACTAACCACATCAATCCTACTTATCAAATTATATTACATGTTCCAAAGACATCCTTAAACAAATAGTATTGTCAATCGAGGTTTTCCTATTAATTTATTATAGTCATTTGACTCTTCCATCTCAAGCTCAAGTCGCTACAAACACCACTCGTGAAGTCTACCCAAGAAATAAGATGTTATTGTCTTTTGAGGTGTAAAAACATGTTTTATTTTACTATAAATATTAAATAATGTCACAATTAATAATAGTTTTATTTTAATCTAAATATTACATAAAATCAAAATTAAAAATAAGAAACATTAGGGCACATGTAATGTAAGAAAAGAGCACTTGTTCTTTTGAGAGAATTCTAGATATGGGAAAGAAATTCAAAAATATTGTTCAAAAATAGAAAGAATGGAACTAAACACAAAAATGGTCTATTGTGCAAAAATCAATAATAGGCGTAGTGAAAGAATGTGTAAGAAGTTACTTAGGTGTAGCCTTTTAATATTTTAAAAATGTTATAACCTAAAATCGTGGTTGCTTACCATGGCATCACTCCATAAGTTGATAATTTTGCACGAGAAATTGATTGATGCCTCGAAACAATTAGTTTTTGAATAATATTCATGACAATCAAAACATATCACTACGATACATGGGGTGTTCATATCATCAAGATAAATAAAAAAATTCTAAGAAGACAATGAAACAAAAAAGCCATCCTCCAACATTAACGTTATTTGCCAAATGTTTAACTTTTAGCATGGAGTATCGATCATGGTTGTTGGTTTGTTATTTCCATGATGTTTCACCTACATCTTAATAGCCAACCAAGAAGAAATGGCATAAGAAGAGAATAAGAAAAATACCGATGATTCAATTAATGACCATGCGAAGAGTGAAGTAAGTGTAAATTACTACAAGGAGTTCAAGGATGAATAGTAATTAAAAAAAATAGAGCTTACTATCATTATATAAAATGCATTTAGGAGGAAACGTTACATGACCAAATCCCCATGAAAAATAGTTTAGTAATTTAAAAGAATTAAATCGTATAAAACTTACCAAAGTGTGGGTATGTAAATAATAAATGTATTTAAAGTCGGACATAAATTATCATTCTAAGAAGACAATGGGGTGTTAAATTTTTTTATTGAAAATAATCAAGTATTATGTTGTATTAAAATCAAAAGGTGTGAATGGAAAGATATGTCCATTGTGAAAAGACACCTTCTCAAATTTTATAAAAAGGGTGTAAATTTTTTGAAATATAGAAGTGTGTGGAAATCACACGAGTGTAGTGTAATCTATACAAGATAAAGAATTGTAGATTACCATAGGTAAAGGGTTGGAGACATGTAACATTCCAAATAGAAATGAGATGACGCACAATACAATGTTATGAAGGGGTCACACATTGTGCATATTCTAGTGTCCTTACTAGAGTTAAGTGAATTTTCATTTTGTATTGTGACGTGAGATCACATTTGAATCTGTGTTGTCGAGTGTTATAATGCTCACCAAACACACACAAGGACAACACAATAAATAATAAAATTTTATTTGTTTTGACTTGCTGGAAGTTTATAGGACACACAAGAGGTCACAATGGGCTACAACCAACTCATGGTAGACTTGACATGACATGACCACCTAGGAACAAGGGAATCTACGACACCCATCATGAAACTATTCAATTCCCACTTTGACAAGACAACACATACCAGTCTAACCATAGAACACACTTACAATTAGGGGCATCCCATGGTGAAAGTATTTTAAGGTTTCTTATTTCACTAAAATGTATTTCAAACTTGACTTACGTTCTAGGAGATTTATACTTTGATTCGCACAACTCTTCTTACAAAGCTAGATTTCTTCCTTTTATACTAATGGGTAATTAGCTTAAGGTCATCTCTAATATGACAATTATTTGTTTAATTTATTTATTTAAACAAGGAGGCATTCAAACCACAAGGCTAGCATCCAAACTCACTCTAATGAAACTTGTTTCGAAGCTTCATTACACCAGCAAGATGAGCGTAAGATCCAATTAAGATGGAGTACCATTTCAGTTCGGAGCTATAACCTCCCTAAGCATGGGTCAATGTTTATCGATGCCAAGGGGAAAATTACAATGTACCTTGGAAAAATTTAGGGAAAGAGAGTTATATTGAGTCCAACTTCAAGATCCCTAGTTTGTCAAAAACCAATCTTTTATTGAGGATTAAGGATTATCAGGATTGGATAAAAGATTCATTTAGGCTTCTCTTGATTAAGTTTGAAAAAAATAATATATATTAGGTTTCAAACAAATGATTTAGATTTAATGATTTATTATTCAATATCCCCTACTTACTAAAAACTTTCCAATTTCTAGAAGCCAAACATTGAATAAAACTTAATTACATTTTACACCCCACAACAAGGAAAAAGGTTTATTATTATAGCTTAGAGTAAGTAAGGATAAAATCTTTTTCTTTTTACACAGGTAAGAGTTTCCTTATCTTTCACTTTAAGAGTTTTGAATCTATCTAAGAATTTCAACATTATATTTATTTTTGTATAACTTTTATGAAAATCACCCTAACTTTTTATTATGCCTAAAATTATATTATTGCCGTAATCGAGAAGGGTTTTAATACAAAATGCTATAACTCAATAATAAACCATTGCCTTTATTATTAAAAGTTAACAAGGTTACAACATTTTGTAACCAATTCAGCACACCAAAAAATGTGACAATTCATTCGAAAGCACTTAGATTAGGAACAAAAGGAGATCAAACTTGGTCAACCCAAGTGAAGCTAACTGTCAAGTTTTCACAATACAATAAAATATTCAAAAATTCTACTATCAATCTATATAATTTAAAATAAGGTCTTACAAGTTTCATTTTAAGCAGTTTATGAAAAACTCCTTCTAAATATACATAAAACCAAGTATAACACACACCATCTCGGACACACAAGACTATATAGAAAAACACAAGATAATTTGTTTTTGACTTGCTTGACACATAACACGACACAACATGTCGTTACCAAGGTTACAACTAACTCTATGAACAACTTGATACAAGGATGACCACAAGGGAAGCAAGGAAACACTCAACACCCACCAAGGACAGTGCACTTTTCTCGCTGACAAGACACCACAAAAAGACCAACCCATAATACCTAGTTATAGTTTAGGACACTCAACAGGAAAGATCCTTTAAGGTTAAGTATTCACTAAAACAGTCTTTCAAGACCTGACTTTGCGGTCTAGAAGATTCATGTTATGATTCATACAATTCTTCTTATAGGGCTAGGTTTCATTTCTTTTATACTATTGAGTAACTATATTAAGATCATCTCTAAAAATGACATTTACTTGTTTAACTCATTTACAAAGCAAGGAGGAAATCAATTCCACAAGGCTATCTATCCGAACCCACACTACTGAAGCTTGTTTCATACTTCCATTGCATAAGGAGGCAAGCGTAGCTCAAAAGAAGTGGAGTATCGTTTAGGTTCGAACCCTAACCTTCTTTGTTCAAGGATTAAAATTTTAACATAACTTAAGAAAGGGGTTACAAATTAATATGTAAATGGGTAGAGAGAGGAGGTAAATTTATTTCATTATGATTTATTTAGTTCTTAGCTGGGCTTTTAATGAGATTTAAGAGGTAAACTAGATTAGGGTAACAACTTCAATTAGCTTTTTCTTGATTAGGTTCGACAAAGGAAACACAAGACTTAATGTGTCACAATAATGAGAATAAATTTTAATCGTAGCTTAAGGTTAGCAATGGTAGATTATTTTATACTAGTAGAAAACTCCTTTCTTTTCAATTGGAAACTCTTAAAATTATTCAATAAGAAACACAACTCCATAATTATTTTATTTATTTATTCAACTTATGAATTCATTTTCTGTTCTTTTATTCTTTGATTAACTTTTGAAAGAGGATTTCCACCTACTAACATGTACATAGAACTACACTGATGTCAAGACCATGGAGAGTTATTAAAGCATGAAATTCTTATGACCCAAAGCGAAGCTTCCGGTTCAAATAAAAAGAGAAGAACATGGCACACAACCTAAAGGTGATCACAAGATTCAATAGAACTTGGCTGAGAATAAGAATGTGCCAAACATGATCAAGCCATGCAACCACAACAGTTCATGACTGATAAATAATATTATCAAAAGAATTCTCATAACAAGGTGAAGATTGAAATATTATTTCTCACAAAGATAATTACAGTCTTACTACAATAGGAAAAAGAAACTTTATAACACAATAACCAAACATCCAAGGAAAGAGGCCTTCCAAACTCCATTTCAAGCACCATTGCAAGAATCTCAACACATGTGACATTGAACAAGGAAACACATAAAACCAACCAATGAAACCTTCACAAATATTTCCTTTATCAACATGCACAAGCCATTTGCACAAGTATTAGCTTGAGTCAGTTCGTGAGAACTGAGCATGTTAAGACTACCAAATGCAACACTAAGCTAACATTTAACAAAATCAAGAAAGGAAAGTTCTACTCTAAGAAAATATCAAAGCACACACAACTAATCCAAATGCATCATACAAGAAAGATATTTATACTAGCCAACATGGAGGAAGCCAAATATTCTAGTAAGAACGATATCTCAAATAATCAAGGCAAGACCTTATAGATTAAAACAAAAAGGGCTCAAAATATTGAGATTTCAATCATGTAATCCTATGGATTACGTGATTGAAATCTAATACCCAATTCCTCCATTAATATAAAAAAACAAGATTTTAATAAGGATCCAAATCACTAAATCAACAAATTTTCAATTGAATAGAAAAAAACACAACAATACCTTTGGACCCAATCCTTCATCAATAAAGGATGCTATGACCACTAAGATTATGTCTCGATGATGAAAACACACAACATAACAACAAGAAATCATTAATGGACTGTAACCTACTAGTGTTCATTGATCTCAGAAAAGTCGAACCATAGTACACATCCAAACAATCAAACCATCTCCTCACACATTGTTTATACTCACATTCTATATGTCAAACAATAAGTGATTGAATCTAACTAAACTAACCTCTGAAATATACATAAACACTCTCAAGTCATGACTTCAACCCAAAACCATTATTTGTTTAATGAAGGCCATAAACCATACTTTTATTTTTAGGACAAGGTATACCCTTATGGGGTTCGACCTAAGGAGACTCCTCTTCATTTGGATACTCCAAGAGGTCCCAGAAACCCAAGGTATATATATATATATATATGTAAACAAAAGACAAGACTTAATCCTTCACAAATGTTTAAGGCACAATGCGTTTATACCCAAAGATGAACGGGTTCCAATCAATCCACCTTTCATCCACAAATGGTAATCTCATGTCATGATTAGTAGAGTGAGAGACCTATAGTTTTAAACAAGAACCTAACAATTAGTGCCCAGTAGCACATGTTGAGTATTCATTCAAACCCCACAACAAAAGATCATTTCAGGAAGAATTAATACCCACATAGCTAGTTCCACCGTAACAAGTTTTTATACAAAACCAAATGTAATTAAGAAAAACTAACAAGAAATTTTAGAATTCCTAACAATTTTCTTTTTCTTTATTATTATTATTTGGATATAGACTATTTTATTATTCTTATCATTTGATATCAATTAGAAAAGAATTGGATTTCAAAAGTCATCACTGTCCAACTGTGATACACAAGGAAAGAAATAGAAGGAAAAATATTCCACCTTAAAACTAAATTCATGCAACAATATAAGGGGTAGGATTTGTTTACCATTTTCCCTAACTTACTCGTTATTAAATAAAAACTAGGTTGAGAAGTAGATCAACTACCCCTACATTTACTTTCCAATTTATCCATTTTACTTGAAATTTATAGCTATAGCACCGAATGATCAAACACATTTATACAAACTGTATTCCCTTAAGGTCGGTTTTTTTTACTATGCTTAGGATAGTATCAGCTTTGTATGACTTATTTGGTAATCATTAATTTATTTCATGACCCTACAGACAATGAAGCTAGCAGTAATTAGTTTATTACCAATCTCATCTATAAAAAAATTGATGGAGTTATCTTAAGAGGAGCTCGATCTCGGAATCCTCATCCTAGCAGAGATCATAGGAATTCGTAATACTTATTAATAGGAACATAAATTCTAGTATTTCATAACATTCATATCAGATCTTAATAAGGAAAATTTTATCAAGCTTGTGTGATTCGAATGGATTTTGAGTTAAGGCACAATGACTCTGTACTCAAAAGAGCAATACATATGATTACTTTTTGCCTCCTTACGTCTAAAAAATAATAGAAAACAAAGCAACTAAGTTATAGTGCCCACTTTCCTTTGACACATTTTGATACTGATCATGACATTGTTGACTATATTATGGAAATTATTATAGTTTTGATTTAGTATGATGTTAGATATTTGATCATGGATTATTGTTGACTTTGATTCTTATATGGTGCATGATGATTATTAGAGACACTTTTATATATTGGTGTCGATATATTGTCTACCGTGGTTATATTATGGATTTCGTTCAGACTTGTAATAATTAGATATTTTGATTAGACCTAGAAAATGAAAATTAGATTAAAATTGATGATGATATAGTTGTTATTGAAATTGTGAGTGATATTGTTGATTGTCGTGATAATTGTTATGATTCACATATATATTGATGATCTTGAAATTATATTTATATTCATTTGGATGTTTTGATATGGCCATGAGGCCGAAAAGAGGTATTTGTATTTTACAGGTTTGAAATATCACAATAAACATTGGCGGATTGGAAACCAACCACTTTGGAATTCTAGATGAGTTCAACAAGGTCACCATGACAACTGTATTTGTTTGTGTTAGGTATTTCCATGGGGGGGATCACCTTTAAATGTTACCAAGGGACTTTATGTTTCTTTTAACTATTTTCCTTGGTTTAATGTTTGCATGTGTTTATTTTGTGGTGTTTGTCCCCTTTCATTATTTATTAAATGGTGTGTTATTATTGTGAGTAATCATGTGGTTAAGTTAATTAATTAAAATATGTCATAAGAATGTAATTAATATCGTTATTGGTTATGATTTAAAGTGATGTAAGAATGAGTAAGTAATGTGTAAGTAATATGTAAGTGATGTGTAAGTTAAATTTTGAGTGTGAAACACTCCACCTTCTTGGAAATTCAAATTTGTCCTTGGAGGCTGATTTTGGATGCTTCTCAGGACAAGTTAAACTTGTCCCATGCCTCTTAAATTTACATACCAACCATGCCTATGGTTGGAGGGTTAAATTTAGACCTTTTTGTGCATTTTTACAAGTCAAGTTGAATGTTGTAATTGCACTTTTCTTACATAATTAAATTTCAGTCCTTATGGGGTGTGGGTTTGTTCTAGTGTGTAAGTAAATCTGTCATATTATTCACCCACCTATTGATTATGCATTGGAGAATGAAGTTGACTTATGTGTTGGAGTTGAGGATGTGTGAAGTGGCATCCTACATGGATCCACCTCATCCTCTTCTCTTCCCTCTTCTATAAATTAAAATTCTTTAGCTTGTTTTGGGGTTTCTTCACTTTTATCTCTTCATTTTGGGAGACTTCTTTTTGGTTTTGGAGAACTCTTACTTTTAGAGAAGTTGGGAAGATTGTTGGATACTTGTGTTGGGTTGAATTTTGGATTGCTTGCATTGGAAGGAGCTTGCTATTTTGAACTTGGAACAAACTCCATCACAGAGAGGTAAGATCTTAGCTCTTCGAAATGCTCTTCTTTTCCATTTTATGAATATGTAAATGCTTGTATGTTTGTTATTGTTTGTGGTGTGTTGGGTAGATAGCTTAGGGATAGTGTAGGAGAAGGCTATGGGGTACTCTTGAGGGAGGCATAAGTGTTTTAGGGAGGTATAAGTGTGGAGGGAGTTGGGATTTGGGTTCCACCTTGTAAAAAGAAATATCTTGTATTTCTTTACTCGTTATGGGGTGCCATAAGAGGTTGGGGAGGCATAAGAAAATGTGAGGAATAAGGGTTACTTGGGGAGGCATAAGGGATGTCAGGGTTTTGATATACTATATTTTGGTAGTTTGTAATTCAGGTGGTGATACCCATTTCCCCTTTGGGAAGCATAAGTAGCACCCCCATAGTTTCTTACAACTTTGGCTTACATGATGAAGCCTGAGTTATGTTTGATGTATGTCATTTGGTTGTAAAACTACCGCTTTGTTTTGGACTGTGTTTTTATTATAAAATCTGCATGTTGAAAGATTGCCTTATGATGTGGAACCCTGTTGTTGCCATGAGTTGAGTCACATTTCTTATTACATTGTGGTTGGGGCTTGGGGGCCAATGAAGAATGATGGATTCTCCTTTCATTGGATGTCTTGGTTGGGTGGAGAGAGTTGCCTTTCCCCTGCCTTTGTTGTGATCAAAATTGAAAATGGATGATCTTCATATTTTTGTTCGAGAAAAAGAAAAGACAGTTTTGACAGTCCCTTGTGAGAGTTCTTTTTGTAAATCCTTTTTCCCACTTGAAGTGGATGATAATGTAATATATTTTGTGAAGAAAATATGCTTATATTTAGTTATGAAACTTGTAATTCAAATTGTGAAAGAGATATACTCTAGTTCTATTTTTTTGAAAGAAAGACATGTATTTTGTATGTTGTATTTTGAAAGTATATGGAAAAGGAGTTATAAAAGATTCAGTAAATTAATGGAAGTTGTCTTACCTTGTTCAACATGGCTTTGTTATATTTAAACTATGTATTTGATATCCCTGTTTGGAAAATTGGAAGAAAGAAATACGTATGAAGAAAATGTATTAATCTGTTTTGTGAAATGAATAATTGGAAAATTGGAATCTACATTTTGGCTTTTTGCACAACTTTATGTGAAAAAAACTTAAAATTATAGATTAGAGTTGGAAATGAATTCATATCTTAAAGTTTGGTAAATGGAAATACATTTGGTTGTGTGCAAGTATAGATCTTATTTTGTTTCACTATAAACTCTGCAGATTTTTATTCAAAATATACAGAATGACCTCTGCAATAATAAACATTAAAATTAAACATTAATTTGAACTTAGTATGACCAAAACGACCCCAAAAAACTAAAAAAATAAAGAAATATTTTGGAAACCTTTCAAATCAAACAAATGCAATTTTGCAATCTTTTTTCTGTCAAATGTTGGAAATTTTGAATTGATCCTCAATCAAACAAATTAACCCTTGAAATATATCCTAAATCCATATAAGAACAATCCTCTAGGTCTAATTGACAAGTTGAGAGAGGAAGAAGATCAATTGATTAAAATTTCAAAAGTTAAAATTTAAGATATGGCCTTTTTAAAGACTATGAGACCGTTTTCTCAAAATTTACCTATAAAACTTTATCCAAACTAAATTCTTAAGGTTTTTGTGTAAAGAGGACGTTGAGAGATTTCGAAAAGTCCTTGTTTTCCAAAATCTGAGCTCCCTAGCAAAATTTATGGCCTTCTAAAGTTCGCAGAAAAGACAGAACTTCATGCACTCGCATCTTGCGCATTTGGTGCTCCTTGCACGCACGCCCATGTGCACTTTTACACACCCTTGCATGCCCAAAGACCTCCCTTGCATGCCCAAATCCTCTTGTGCTTTTCCTTACGTGCCCGAGCCTCGTGCGCACCTACCTTGCATGCCCGAGAGAGAATGAATCTCTCCTGCACCTGTCTTGTATGCCTTGGATAGAATGAGTCTCTTCCGTGCCAACCTTGCATGCCCTGGGAAAAAAGAGTTTCTCTCACACTTCTCTTATAATCCCAAGTTTTATTCTTGCGCACCCTACAAGAAGATAATCTATCTGCGCTAAGGATGAGTTTCTCTCTCTTAGTGTTTTGTAGGATGATTCGATATCTGTTGTAATGGAATCTGGAATTTTGTTGGGAACACTTTACAAAAAAAAATTATTCCTTATCTTTTCCTAACTAAACCTAGGTTTTTATTGGTCTCTAGTGGGGAGAATTTTTGTGGAGTTACACTTGGTATAAGAGTCATGGGTTCAAAACCTTGGACCGTTGGGCACACTAGAAAACTTGAGACATGAACATTTAAACCTAGTACAATATTAAACCTAGCACACTTTCAAATCTAGAGAACAACTTTGTTTGAAATTGCATAATTAGTGAACATGGAAAACTGAATAAAACCTAGAAAATGAACTAACTCTTGCCTTGGTTTGTGCAGGAGGCACAGAAAAGATGAGGGGTATTTTCACATAGACCTAGACTTACCACCACCAGATCATGTTGTAGCAGCTATCCTACCACATATTTTATAGACACTTCAGGATGTTAATGCCACTCTATGCGGAGGGACCATAGGAACACGTCTAGTCGGACATGATAGGGTGACATTCATTTAGGCTCATACAACTCCTCAACATAGTGAGGAGCATATAGAGAGAACTCTCACATGGAGTCGGTTAGAGAAAAGTCACCGTAGAGGTGACAAGGAGACCGAGTTTCTAGACAGAGATAAATTTGAGCCCTAGGCTTAGAGATGAGCATGCGGGGAGGCTTATGGGTCGTCAAACTATAGATTTAGACCACATCGTGGGAGATATTGATGCTATGGCCATCACATTATTCAGTGACATAGGTGGATTTTAGGCCGAAGCCTAGTTGGTGAGCTTGAGAAAATGCTTCAAGCTCTTCCCTTGTTCTAACAACATGAAAGCTCATGTTACGATCCACCTATTGAGAGATGGAGTAGGAATTTATTGGAGGACAAAGGAGTAGAAGCTCCATGTTGATTTTGAGATAGTTACCTGGGAGCTCTTTGAGGAGTGGTTCAGGAGTAGATATCTATCATGGAGGTTCATATAGCAGAGGATAGATGAGTTTCATGACCTCGACAGAATCCCTTACAAAGGATCGAGTATGAGAGTAGATTTATGTATCTACTCTAGTATGTTGATTACATGCAGGATGAGAAGGTACAAATTCATAGGCTCATCCGGGGGCTAAATCTGGACATTGGAGGTGTAGTATGGATTCATTTTCCACAAACATGAGTGAGGCCATTGAGAAGGCCTATATAGCAGAGAAGACTCTGGGGAAGACCCAACGGAGTTAGAAATCGAGCCTAGATTCATATACAACAGATGCGGGACAATAGATCAAGTGGGTCAAGTACCTCCTCCTCATCTTTGGACAGGGTTCAACAAAGTAATATTTTATACCATAACAAGTAGCAGTAGCAGTAATCCTACCCACCTTATAGACCTCCATATATATTTGATGCACATAGAGGTTAGAGTATGGGGCCTCCTCCTAAGGGTCCCATCAGGACACAGGTGCCTACGTGGCTCGGTTGTAGGAGCTCGCTAGCAGAGACCTCAATAGTGTGTAACAGATCATTAGGATCCACACCACATACCTCAGAGCACCTGGTCGAACTTGCTACACATGGGAGGTAATCGGGAAGTTGTTTTGGTTGTGGTGTTGATGGAATTTTTGGAGAGATTTCCCTCAAAACCCTCTTAACAAGGGTAAGAAACAGATCTCAGAGCCTACTATTGGTGACATGGGACACAAAGTCATCATATCTATGTAGAGAGAGAATCATCAGTGAGCATCGAGTACATTTATTGAGACCACATGTAGCATTGGTGGTATTCCTACCTCTATTTTGTTTGATTTTGGTTCTTCAGATTCTTTTATTGCACCATATTTAGTAGAGCGATGCAGATGGTGGTAGTTAGGTAAGGTCTTAGTTGGGATGTTGAGATGGCTTTATGGAGCCAAGATATTTGTAGACTCCTTAGTTAAGGAGTGTATATCGTATTTGGGACCTTTCACCACTACCTCGGATCTCCATATCCTTCCATTGGGCTCATATGGAGTCATCTTGGGTATGGATTGGTATGCATTGCACAGGGCCGGGATGGATTGTTACCACAAGATTATATCTTGTGTAGATGATTTGAGAGTTGAGTCGGTGATTTCAGGGGTCGGAGACCGATTTCTATTCGTACCATCTTCGCTATGAAGCTTAAGCAATGTGTACGATGGGCTTATCGATGTTTGCTATCACATCGGTGGCTGATTAGAGGATGGGTCTAGTGGACCATCGCTAGGTGACCATCCCATTTTGAGAGATTTTTCAGATGTATTTCAAGGAGAAATATCGGGGTTACCACCCCCATGTGAGATTGATTTTCATATAGACCTAGTTCCATGAGCAGAGCCTATCTCACAAGTACCTTATCGATGACCGCCGCAGAGCACCTTTGGGAGCTCAAGTTATAGCTTAAGGGACTTTTAGAGAAAGGCCTAATCTTTCCTAGTGTATCCCCTTGGGGTGTGTCGGTGATTTTTGTGAAGAAGAAGGATGGTTCCTTCCGGTTGTGTATTAATTACTTCCAACTAAACAAGGTAACAATCAAGAATCGCTATCCCCTTTCACGTATAGATGATTTATTTGATTAGATTAAGGGATCCATAGTTTTATCTAAGATAGATCCTAAGTCAGGCTATCATCAACTGAGGATTACAGAGGTAGATATTCATAAGACCACTTTTCATACGAGATATGGGCACTATGAGTTCACAAAGTGGTGCCTTTTGATTTGATGAATTCCCCACACTATATTCATGAGATTGATGAATGGGGTATTAAGGAATTTCTTAGATCGCTTCATGCTCATTTTCCTTGATGACATTTTGATTTACTCATGCATGTATGAGGAGTAATAATGACACCTTTACTAGGTTAGTCAATGTCTTCGTGAGCAGCAACTTTATGGGAACTTGGAGAAGTGTGCATTCTTTCATATAGAGGTGTAGTATTTGGGTCGTATCATTTACGGGGAAGGTATTGTTATCCAAAATTCACCCCTCAAGGTAATTTTGATAACATGCATCAAATTCTTTAGTCCCAAGCAAATAGATTGATTTAAGGCCCGAAATCGTGTTTTTGGGGCCCCCTCGGCTTCCTTCTAACTTCCCATCCAAGAAGAAAACCCAACGAGTTAGAAAAGGTGAAAAAATTGCAAGAAAACCAAGCTTGGGGCTGAAAAAATGAAGAAAATCGGCTAAGTCCTAGTCGGCGCAGCAGTTGGGACAGTTGGGACGTCGGGGCGCGAACCGGCCGAAAAAGCCGTCAGGCAGTCCACGCAGCATTGGAGCAGCCGGGACAAAAGGACGTGAGGGACGCGAAAGGCCGAACCGGCCGAAAGTGGAAAAAATCGCCAAGTTTTGTTATCGTGCGGTTTGGGACATCTGGGCCAAAGGTACACGGAGGACGCGAACCGGCCGAAAAGTTGAAAAATATTCCATTTCGAGTGGTTCGGAGATATTTGTCCCTGCATACCCAGGACGGTTGGGACAAAGGTACGCTGGAGGACGCGAACCACCCGATTCGGCCGAAGCAGGAAACTTTCGTCGGGACAGTTGGGCCAAAAGTATGCGTGGGACGCGGAAAGCCGAAAGAGCTGCCAACGAATGGAATCTCGCCACGTGTCTTCACCTCAAATAGGAACAAGGAAGCCTGAATCAATCAAGCAGGAGATTTTTGTTTGGGACATCCGGGCCCAAGGTACGCGCGGGACGTGAGGGACGCGAAAATCTGAAGCGGCCGAAGGAAAAGAAGAAAAGTCAACATTTGACCCGTGAAACTTCAAACGGCCATAACTTTTGACTCCGAGCTCTGATTTTCATAAAATTGGACTTTCCTATCAAATGATAGAAAATGCCTGCCAGACCCAAAATAGCTACCCGCACTCAGAAGGCCATAACTTTTGCATTTCTCAACAAAATCACACAAAATTGGTACCGTTGGAATCGTGGCTCCAAGCCCAATGCACAAAAATCAAGAAATTCCAGATTTGATGAGAAATTGGTCGATATTTTTAGAAAACGTGGCTGGGTTCATAACAGTGTTTCATTTGGTGGTTGGGAGTGCAATTAAGAGGCATGGTCATCATTCTTTCTCTCTTTGCAGCACTGAGATAGTATGGGGAGTCTTTTGCAAGTAATATATAATCATTTTACTCCATTTAATGCCTCTTACAAGTGGTTGAAGGATAGATTTCAGGATTTTCATTTTTCCCTTCTCTTTCTCTTCTCATTTTTTCTATAAATTGGAGTGTTGGGCTCATTGTAAAGGGGGAGTTTTTTAGATAGCAAAGCTCTGTCAAAATTGCTTTGTGAAGCCAATGTGCTACAGGCCCTTGTAGTGGACTCCTTGCATGGTGATCTAGGCCCTTATCTTGTAATAGATTGAACTGTGCATATCATGAAGCAATAAAATATCAGTTTGTGGATGTATCTTCCCCATTGTGTTTTCTTGCATTCTTCTTGCCCCTTTAATATTTCTACAAGAATATTGTGTCTATTATTATGTTCTTGCAGGGATCCATTATCATTGTGTATGCTTAGAATATCGTTGTGAATGCATTTTGCTAGATTATGGAGAACTGTCATCACCTCTTCTAGTGTGCACTTTGCTTCTATATTTCACACATTTGGAGAACTACTCTCACACCCTCCTTTTCTGGTGTATCACCGCTTTAGTGTAGGCTTTCATTTCATGCATTCTCTCTCCCTGGTCCCTTGGAAATTTAGATTAGAATGGTTAGTTTCCCCTTGCATTAGAGTAGATTGTGGCAGGTAGTTTAGGAGCAAGAACCAGCTTTCTCTGGAGGTCTATCTCAAGTAGCAAGTCCCACAACTTGGAGATAGTACCCATGTTATCCAATCACATCGTGAGTTCAAGTATATGCACTTGTATAAACATAAGGGTGCAGTGATTCGGTGATAACAGGCATCACCATTGATCCTTCCAATATTAGAGCTATCGTGGATTGGCTAGCACCCACTACTATGAATGAGGTGTGTAGCTTCATGGGGTTAGTAGGTTATTACTGGAGATTTGTTTAGGAATTCTCTTGGATTGTGCAACCAATTACTTCTCTTCAGTAGAAAGGGAAGAAGTTTGTTTCATTTGATAGATACGAGTAGGCCTTAAGGACATTGAAGGAGTTCCTCACAACAACACCCATTCTTGTAGTGCTGGATCCACAAGGTGATTTTTTTGTATGCATGGATGCTTCTTTGGTAGGACTTGGAGGTGTATTGATGTAGGAGGGAGAGTAGTGGCTTTTGAGTCTCACAAACTCAAGGATTATGAGCTCAATTATCTGACTCATGATCTTGATCTTATAGTAGTTGTGCATGCCTTTGTTTTATGGAGACACTTTCTTCTTTGTCAGAGATTCACACTCAAGATAAATCACTTGATTCTTTGCCACCTCTTCACGTATCCCAATCTCAACGCTCGTCAGCAGCATTGGATGGAGTTTCTTTCTGAGTATTATATGGAGATAGAACATGTGAAGGGGAAGGAGAATGTGGTTGCAAACACTCTCGGTAGATGGAGACATGTGGTAATGGCCACTTCGGCAAGGCACAGATATACGGAGTAGGATTCTACATTACCTTCCTCTTGCCAGCTTCTACATTGCAAAGTGAGAGTGGAGATCGAGTCCCAAAGATGGGCCTTGAGGGGAATTTTAATGGTTTCTCATTAGAGGAAGATGGAATTCTTAGGCACAGAGGTTAGATTTATGTTCCCAAAGTGATAGAGGATTGAGGTAGGATGTTCTGACAGAGGCACATCGTGCACCCTATTCAGCCCATTCTAGGATGAAGAAAATGCACACTACCTTGAGATAGTTATACAATTGGACGGGAATTTGTAGAGACGTAGCTCGGTTTGTGTCACAATGTTTAGAGTGCTAGAAAGTGAAGGTTGAGTGTTAAAAGCATCTAGCTAGCCTTCTTTTTCCTCATGCTATACTAGAGTGGAAGTGGGACACCATTTCCATGCACATCATTGTTGGCATACGATGTTGAGATATCACCATGATGCCATCATGGTCACGGTGGATAAATTGACAAAAGTGACTCATTTTTCTCCGGTGAAGACCACTATATAGCTAGTGCAGTGGCATGTGTTTATCTAGATGAGATCGTTAGGTTTCCGAGATTCAGCGAGAAGATAATATGTGACCGCGATCCTTTGTATACTTCCCATTTTTGGACTACCATGCAGCATGCCCTCGGGATGAAGATCAATTTCAGCACAACATATCACCCCGAGACAGGATGGAAGATGGATTGGGTGAATTAGATTTTAGAGGATATGCTCAGGATGTATGTTATGGATCATCAATCGAGATGGGAGGAGTACCTGTACTTGGTGGATTTTTCTTATAATAATAGTTTTTAGATTTATATAGGTATGGCACCTTTTCGGGATTTGTATAGCTAGGATTGTAGAACACCTCTTAGTTGGGACAGGTTAGAGGATAGGGTTTCTCTTGGACCAGCGTTGTTATAGGACATGGAGCAAGAGGTAATTTTGATCAAACAAAGACCGTAGGAGGCACGGGACAAGTAGAAGAAGTATACATATCCACATAGGACAAATCGTAGTTTTCATATGGGCATGAAGGTGTTCCTTCATGTCAAGCCACATAAGTCCCCAATTTGTTATGAAAAAGGTTCTTAGTTAGCTCCTAGATTCATTGGTCCTTTTGAGATCTTGGAGTGTATCGACCCTTTGGCCTACCATCTAGCATTTCCATCTAGCTTGTCTCACATACATGATGTGTTTCATATTTCATTCCTTAGGAGATATATTGCAGATGCTTCTCATGTGATGGATTGGACCTCATTGTAGGTGCAGGATCAAGAGCAGGTGATGGTGGAGCCCATTTGCATTATAGATCATAGGACCCTGGGCCTTCAAGGTAGAGATTGATCGATCAAAGTGCGAGTGCGGTGGAGCAGATATGATGAGACTACGGCTACTTAGGAGGATGTTACCTTACCATTAGTTCAGTTCCCACATCTATTCCAGTGACTTCTAGGAGGAATTCGATTCTAAGGGGAGGGGGATGTAGTGCTCGGTTCCATTTGACATATTTTGATCTCTGATCGTGAAACTATTGACTATATTATGGACATTATTATAGTTTCTATTTAGTATGATGTTAGATATTTGATCATGGATTATTGTTGAATTTGATTCTTATATGATGCATGATAATTATTAGAAACACTTTTATATATTGATGTTGATATATTGTTTGACATGGTTATTTTATAAATGTTGTACATACTTGTAATAATTGGATATTTTGATTAGACCTAGAAAATGAAAATTAGATTAAAATTGATGATGATATAGTTGTTAATGAAATTGTGAGTGATATTGTTGATTGTTTTGATAATTTTTGTGATTCACATATATATTGATGATCTTGAAATTATATTTATATTCATTGGATGTTCGATATGGCCACTGAGTCCGAAGAAGGCATTTGTATTTAGCGAGGTTTGAAATATCAACACAAACATCGTGGGGATTGGAGACCAACCACTTTGGAATTCTAGATGAATTCCACAAGGTCACCATGGAAACTATATTTGTTTGTGTGTGTTTATTTGTGTTAGGTATTTCCATGGGGGATCACCTTTAAATGTGAACAAGGGACTTTATGTTTCTTTTAAGTATTTTCCTTGGTTTAATGTTTGCATGTGTTTATTTTGTGGTGTTTGACCCCTTTCATTATTTATTAAATGGTGTGTTATTATTTTGAGTAATCATGTTGTTAAATTAATTAATTAAAATATTTCATAAGAATGTAATTAATATGGTTATTGGTTATGATTTAAAGTGTTGTAAGAATGAGGAAGTAATGTGTAAGTAATATGTAAGTGATGTGTAAGTTAACATTTGAGTGTGAAACACTCCACCTTCTTGGAAATTCAAATTTGTCCTTGGAGGATGATTTTGGATGCTTCAGGACAAGTTAAACTTGTCCCATGCCTCTTAAATTTACATACCAACCTTGCCTATGGTTGGAGGGTTAAATTTAGACATTTTTGTGCATTTTTACAAGTCAAGTTAAATGTTGTAATTTCAGTTTTCTTACATAATTTAATTTCAGTCCTTATGGGGTGTGGGCTTGTTTGAGTGTGTAAGTAAATCTATCATATTATTCACCCACCTATTGATTATGCATTGGAGAATGAAGTTGAATTATGTGTTGGAGTTGAGGATGTGTGAAGTGGCATCCTACATGGATCCACCTCATCCTCTTTTCTTCCCTCTTCTATAAATTAAAATTAGATATCTTTTTTTTTAGGTTGCTTCACTTTTATCTCTTCATTTTTGGGAGACTTCCTTTTGGTTTTTGTAGAACTCTTGCTTTTGGAGAAGTTTGGAAGATTGTTGGATACTTGTGTTGGGTTGATTTTTGGATTGAATGCATTAGAAGGAGCTTGCTATTTTGAACTTAGAACAAACTCTATCATGGAGAGGTAAGATCTTAGCTCTTCAAAATGCTCGTCTTTTCCCTTTTATGAATATGTAAATGCTTGTATGTTTGTTATTGTTTGTGGGGTGTTGGGTAGATGGCTTAGGGATGGTGTAGGAGAAGGCTATGGGGTACTCTTAAGGGAGGCATAAGTGTTCTGGGGAGGTATAAATGTGGAGGGAGTTGGGATTTGAGTTCCAACTTATAAAATTAAATAGCTTGCATTTATTTACTCATTATGGGGTGCCATAAGAGGTTGGGGATGCATAATGAAATGTGAGGAATAAGGGGTACTTGGGGAGGCATAATGGATATCAGGGTTTTGATATACTATATTTTGGTGGTTTGTAATTCAGGTGGTGATACCCATTTCCCCTTTGGGAGGCATAAGTAGCATCCCCCATATTTTCTTACTCCTTTGGCTTGCATGATGAATCCTGAGTTTTGTTTGATGTTTTTCATGTGGTTCAAAACTGCTGTTTTGTTTTGTTTTGTGTGTGTTTTTATTACGAAATGTGTATGTTGAAAAGATTGCCTTGTGATGTGGAACCCTGTTGTTGCCATGAGTTGAGTCACATTTCTTATTGCATTGTGGTTGGGGCTCGGGGACCAATGAAGAAGGATGACTTCTCCTTTAATTGGATGTCTTGGTTTGATGGAGAGTGTTTCCTTTCCCCTACCTTTGTTGTGATGAAAATTAAAAATGGAGGATCTTCAAATTACTATTTTCGAGCAAGAGAAAATAATTTTTTTGGCACTCCCTTGTGAGATTTATTTTTGTAAATCCCTTTTTCTGATTTGAAGTGGATGATAATGTAATATATTTTGTGAAGAAAAGATGCTTGTATTTAGTTATGAAACTTGTAATTGAATTGTGAAAGAGATATACTTTGTTTCTGATTTTTGAAGGAAAGGCATGTATTATGTATGATGTATTTTGAAAGTATATGGAAAAGGAGTTATAAAAGATTTAGTAAATTAATGGAAGTTTCCTTACCTTGTTGACTATGGCTTTGTTATATTTTTATACCCCCTGTATTTCATATCCTTGTTTAGAAAATTAGAAGAAAGAAATACGTATGAAGAAAAGGTATTAATCTATTTTGAGAAATGAATGATTGGAAAATTAGAATCTACATTTTGGATTTTTGCACAACTTGATGTGAAACAAACTTAACATTATAGATTAGAGTTGGAAATGAATTCATAGTTTAAAGTTTGGTAAATGGAAATAGATCTATTTGTGTGCAAGTATAGATCTTATTTTGTTTCACTGTAAACTCTGTAGATTTTTATTCAAAATATAAAGAATGACATCTAAAATAATGAACATTAAAATTAAACATTAAATTGAACTTATTATAACTAAAACGAACCCAAAAAAATAAAAAAATAAAGAAATCTTTAAGAAAACTTTCAAATCAAACAAAGGAAAATTTGCAGTCTTTTTCTTTCAAATGTTGGAAATTTCGAATTGATCCTCAGTCAAATAAATTAATCCTTTCAATATATCCTAAATCCATCTAATAATAATCCTCTAGGTCTAATTAACAAGTTGAGAGAGGAAGAAGATCAATTGATTAAAATTTCAGAAGTTAAAATTTAATAGTGGCCTTTTTAAAGCCTACGGACTATTTTCTCAAAATCTTCCCTTAAAAATGTATCCAAACTAAATTCTTAATATTCTAATGCAAAAATGACATTGAGATATTTCCAAAAAGTCCTTGCTTTCCAAAATCTGAGCTTCAAGAAAAAATTATGGCCTTTCGAAGTTTCTCGCCCGGTGCCTCCTCAGTGCGCCTTTGCATGCCCTTACGTGCCCAATGCCTCTAGTGTTCACCCTTATGTGCCCAGAGCCTCGTGTGTGCCCGTCTTGCATTCCCGAGGAGAATGAGTCTTTCCCACACCCGTCTTGCGTGCAGGACAAAATGAGTCTCTTCCACGCCCGCCTTGCGTGCCCTGGAGAAAAAGAGTTTCTCCCATGCTTCTCTTCTGTGCCCGGGGATAATTATTCCACGCGCCTGCAAGAAGTTAATCTATCTGTACATTTAAGGATTTTCTTCTCCCTCTTAGTGTTTTGTAGGATTATTTGATATCTGTTGTAATGGAATCTGGAATTTTTGGGGAACACTTTAAACAAAAAAATATTCCTTATCTTTTCCTAACTAAACCTAGGGTTTTCTTGGTCTTGAGTGGGGAGAATTTTTGTGGCGTTACATAATCATTCACACTATCCAAAACCCACTACCAGATCACCCCATGGAAAGGCTAAATGCAATAATGTCATATTGTAATACAACTCCTTATTATATAATAAAAACAAAAATAACAGAGCAAAAGCAATGGAAACCCTTCTTTTATTTTATTTTATTTTTCCATACAAGGTACTTAGGAACTATGAAAGATTGGAGAAGTAATCAAGGAACAACCCACATGAACCAAACGACTCAAGAAAGCAACCATACATCCAAAACAAGATGTCATTTCAGAAAGGAGAACAGTTCATTCCATGAAATTGTTAAAGATAGTGAAAATTGCAATGTTTAGACTTAACATGTCTCGTAATAAACTCTTGGGTAGTAGAAAAGTCCACCAAGCTCTAGCAATAGTACACTCTTTGCAACGCGTCCGATCTTAAGCTTGCTTTGGATGACAAAAATCGACCTTTGTCACGCTTTGGCACAACCATGTTTTTGGCATAGACAGGGGGTATGTGGAAAGGAAGGATCTCAGTAAAACTTGTAAACAGCATACAAACATCCATCAGTTTTCTCATTCATCTAGTCCAAAGGGTGTGGGTAGGTTACAACACTTCCATATAGAAGTTTTAATAAAAACAAAAAAAAAAAAAATACTTTTAATAACCAGGTGCCTAGCAAAGTAGAAGTTACCAGGTCTAAAAAAAATGACCCCTAAGAAAAATACTTCACAGGGAAAGTTCACATGGCCAGAGAGTCAAGGAAGACGCAGCCAACCACCAAAATTTCTCACATATCTAGCCACGAATGGCGTGAGTAGGTTACAACCATAGCTAGGGAGAAATTTTAATAAAATAAATTTGTAATAAGACAAGCACCCAACAATCATGAAGTTTCAATGTCTTTTCAACAAAATGCAGAGCTACTACCTGCAATGAAAACCCACTTATCCAATAAACAAAAAAGGATGCATTTCAAACCCTACCATATGTGGGCAAAAGTAGGAGTGTAATAAATAAAGCAGGAGGAAGAATACCATCATTCACCTCATATCCATATGCTGACAAAACAAATTTCACTAGGAAAAACACGTTTCAGCATCCAAAAAAAAAAGGCCCCATCTCACATGGCCAGGCCCAAAAGGAATACGCAGGTCACAAGAAGACCAGACCAGACAGGTTAAAAGAAAACAAGGCTGAAAAAAATAAGAACCCACTACACAAACTAGCGGCCAGCAAGGGAAAAAAATATAGAGAGGACATAATAGAATTGTATCAACTAATTTTGGCAGGTGCTCAACTACTCCCACTCACCAACAGGGTAATCTTCTCCCCCATGCCAAAGCAAGATGGATAGAATTCCCATAAAGGATGGCAGGTCGGTGGGTGACAAATAAGATTTCCTTTTGATTTATAAAAAAATACCATTAAAGTAAGCATGAAAGAAGATTTGATTGACTAAGAGGAATAGACTAGAGGTTGGAGATTCTAAGGCAACATAAGAAACCAACTAACCGTTGTGCCACAAAAGGGAATCCTCTTTATTTGTGCAAACTGAGGCTCCCACTACGGGAATAATCAGCCTAAAAAAAATAGAATAGTTTAACAATAATAATAATAATAAAATTGATAACAATCAATTAAAAAATAATTTAAAAAAAAGCGTGGAATGGGAACTACATTCTCCTACCCTTAAGAAAAGCATTATCCTCGATGCGACATGACATTGAAGGAAAGAATGTTGGTAAGCAACTAAGAACAGATAGAGGTGAAAGTACACCCTACGGTTAAGATTCAAATGCTAAAGCATGGCCATGGGGTGGCCTTGGGAACAATTGGCTAAAACTAGCTTTCAAGGTTATGTGAAGATTGGCAGTTCTCTCTTATTCATTATTTCATTAGTCTCTTTCCATTATCATTATTTCTAGTTTTAGTTCTTTTAAAATTTCATTGTTGTAGAGTTTTAGTTTATTCATTCTTGTGGGTGTCCAACATGAACTGCTAATACAACACCCTACCGGGGTCATACAAGACACTACAGATTCACAAACATACAAGTACATACTTCAAGATGGTACCACACCATAAGAGATTAGTCAATTTATGGAAGGGAACATGCACGGACCACATAACATAGTACCTGTCACACAACTATGACTGAAAAATAATGCTCAAACAAAAGTGTACTACAACAACTTAAAATTTCCATAGTCTCACAGATGAAGTTTTTCACATAACTCTGAAAATAGCTACATGTACATAGGGTCAACAAGGACATCAACGCCATATCACAACATCACATAGCAACCCAACTAACATGAGTAACACATATATCATAACACCATAACCAAAACATCATACAAAACTACATACCTCCTGAAGCATCAGTCACACACACACAAATCTCTTATGCCTCCCTCAAGGAGGTCGGTTTCCTATGGCCATAAGAACATAGAGTCGACCACCCCTAACCCAAGTGACATAATAATGCGTGGTTCGACAACCTACTAATTACTCAGTAACTACTTGGGGTGTACCCCATATAATGAAGCGGGTCCATAGGTCCAACCATTCCATGGTGCATCCCATGACCCTATTCCACACATCATGATAATAGAACCAGCATAACAATACGATCCAAATGCCAAGTGGTAAAGTACAAGCCTTGGGTAAGGCGGTAAAATCTATAAAAAAATTAAAAGAAGATCCAAAACCAAGAAAAATGAATGGCCAAATAGCCATAGTTAGTGCAAAAATCCTCATGTTAGTACCACAAACCAAGGAAATGCCCAAAAATGTAAAGCATGGCAATCAAGAAAATTGTTGGTCCTTGCAGAAATAAAATAAAAAGTTCAATTTATGAATAAAATACACATATAATAATGTCACATTAAAATAACTGTGTGGCCTTATCTAGCCACTAGGGGTACTCAACGAGCTTCGGCACTTGGAACATTGAGCCTCGGCTCATAAAATAAAATAGAAATAGTATAATAGTCATCAGCTCTGTCTAGAATCATCCCACCACCACTTCGACAAGGCTAAACACAATCATAACTACACTTAGGTTGCATCCATACAACAACCATGAGGAGAGAAAGAGGAGGAGCATGGGTCGTCATCTATTGAGCCTAAGGTCAGCTGAGTTACTAGCCCATGGTACACATCCCCTCACTCCAAACATACACTCTTACCGATTTCCCTCAGGGTCGGTTAGCGTAAGGTTCACAACATAACATGCAACAACATCACTAACATAATGGTGGTTCATGCATGTTTAATCATAACACCTTAGCAAGGTACATATATAGGGTATAACACATACATTACAGTCATAGTTATAACATACCACATCACCACATGTTGCACCCAAAGTGTAATCACCATACGATAGGGATCATATACTCACCATATGTCCCAAATTTATGACATTATTCATTACATATCACAAGAATTACAATTATGATGAGCACCATTACAACATCCAGTCAACTACCATATAACATGGAAATACACATATTTCTACACAAATGGTCATGACATCCTTAAGAAATTCAGTTCACCACAACCAACCTAGTTACACAACATACCAACACACCCACACATCACAAATACAAAAAGGATCCAATCAATCCGGAATCAACAATCACATTTCTTCCACAACAAAACATTGTTTCACACTCAAATTCACATAGAATTTATCAAAGAGAGAAAAAATGCTCTCATCTTTAACACATCATCATGTAGACAATTACACACTAAGTGACATACACATCATGTGCACCAACAATATCACAATTACGACATAGTTCACATCACTCTTAAAACACATTACTCTTCCAATATCTATCACCATCATGCAACACCATCCCCATCATGTAGTACCATCATGTAACACCACCACAACTCCAAGCTGGCCCAGAGGTTCGAGAGCATGAACCTCCGCTCTGATACCAAGTGTAACACACACCATCTAAGACACACAAGACTACATAGAAAACCAAAGGATAATTTTTTTTTGACTTGCTTGACACATAACACGACATAACATGTCGTTACCAAGGTTACAACTAAGTCTATGAACAACTTGATACATGGATGACCATAAGGGTAGTAAGGAGACACTCAACACCTACCAAGGATAGTGCACTTTTCTTACTGACAAGACACCACAAAAATACCAACCCATAATACCTAGTTACAGTTTAGGAAACCCAACGGAAAAATCCCTTAAGGTTAAGTATTCACTAAAATAGTATTTCAAGACCTGACTTTGTGGTCCAGAAGATTTGTGTTATGATTCATACAATTTGTCTTATAGCACTACATTTCATTTCTTTTATACTATTGAACAACTATATTAAGATCATCTCTAAAAATTACATTTACTCATTTAACTCATTTACAAAGCAAGGAGGAAATAAATTCCACAAGGTTATCTATCCGAACCCACACTATTGAAGCTTGTTTCATACTTCCATTGCATAAGGAGGCAAGTGTAGCTCAAAAGAAGTGGAGTATCATTTAGGTTCAGAACCCTAACCTTCTTTGTTCAAGGATTAAAATTTTATCATAACTTAAGAAAGGGTTACAAAGTACTATGGAAACGGTTAGAGAGAGGAGGTCAATTTATTTCATTATGATCTATTTAGTTATTAACTAGTCTTTTAATGAGACTTAAGAGTTAAACTAGATTAGGGTAATAACTTCATTTAGCTTTTTCTTGATTAGGTTTGACAAAGGAAACACAAGACTTAATGTGTCACAATACTGAGAATAAATTTTAATCCATAGCTTAAGGTTAGCAATGGTAGATTCTTTTATACTAGTAGAAAACTCCTTTCTTCTCAATTGGAAACTCTTAAAATTATTCAATAAGAAACACAACTCCATAATTGTTTTATTTATTTATTCAACTTATGAATTCATTTTCTATTCTTTTATTCTTTGATTAACTTTTGAAAGAGGATTTCCACCTACTAACATGTACATAGAACTACACTAAAGTCAAGACCACGGAGATTTATTAAAGCTTGAAATTCTTATGACTCAAAAGTAGAAGCTACCAGTGCAAATCAAGAGAGAAGAACATGGTTATAACCTTTCTATTCAACATGGCACACAACCTAAAGGTGATCAAAAGACTCAAAAGAACTTGGCTGAGAATAAGGATGTGCCAAACAAGATCAAGCCATGCAACCACACTAGTTCATGACTGATAAATGATATATTCAAAATAATGCTCATAACAAGGTGAAGATTGAAATATTATTTCTCACAAAGATAATTACAGTCTTACTACAATAGGAAAAATCAACTTTATAACACAATAACTGAACATCCAAGGAAGAGCCCTTCCAAACTCCATTTTAAGCACCAATGCAAGAATCTCAACACATGTGACATTGAACAAGGAAACACATAAAACCAACTAATGAAACCTTCAAAAATATTTCTTTTATCAACATGCACAAGTCATTTGCACTTGTATTGGCTTGAGTCAGTTCGCGAGAACTGAGCATGTTAAGACTACCAAATGCAACACTAAGCTAACATTTAACAAAATCATGAAAGGAAAGTTCTATTCCAAGAAAATATCAAAGCACACACCACTAATCCAAATGCATCATACGAGAAAGAGATTTATACTATCCAACATGGAGGAAGCCAAATATTCTAGTAAAAATGATATCTCAAATAATGAGGGAAGGAAATTATAGATTAAAACAAAAATGGGCCTAGAATATTGATATTTCAATCATGTAATCCTATGGATTACGTGATTGAAATCTAATACCCAATTCCTCCATTACTATAAAAAAACAAGTTAAATAAGGATCCAAGTTACTAAATCAACATAGTTTAAATTGAATAGAAAAAAACAAAACAATACCTTTGAACCCAATCCTTCATCAATAAAGGAGTTTATGACCACTAAGATTACATCTCGATGATGAAAAAAAAAAACATAAAATAATTCAATCATTAATGGTGTAACCTACTAGTGTTCATTGATCTCGAGACAAGTTGAACCATAGTAGACATCCAAACAATCAAACCATCTCATTTTTTCATCAATCTTCATCACATTTTTTGCCAATTCGTGTTGTTTTGGCCTGCAAGGTCCAAATTAATCAATTTGGGGGTTCAATTTGTGAATCCAAGGCATTTTTCAAATGAATTTTTACTTTCGTTCATGAAAAACATGAATTACGAGATCAAAGTTGCGAGTAAAAATTGGGAAGAGAAAAGTTGGAATGATGAAATGAAAGGGTTCTACATACGTGGGAAATGAAAAACGTGCTTCCACTTTGAAGAATGATGAATGTTTTGTAATGATTCACCTTTTGAAAGAACAACTGGAAACTTTTTGTGAGTTTGTTAAATGTCATTTTCTAGAAATATTTCAAAGCAAAGGTGCTTGAATATTTGTCTTTTGGAGGAAGATTTGAGGGGAAAAGTGAGTGAGTGAGTAAAATTCATATATTGAATGAATTTTTCATGTAAATGGTCGAGTTCATTTTCATGAGAAAATTTTGAGAAAAGATCATCCTCCGAGAAGCTAGGTTAAATTCCTCTCTGTTATATTTTCATTCATGTTGAGTTGGTTACAAGTGTATAGCCATCAACAACCTCTTAAATTGTTTAAATAAATCTCCCTTGTTGATGAATCTGATAAATTTTGAGTTAATTTATGTCAAATATTTGGCAATTTTTTTGTTTATTTCACTTTCCAAATGTCTACAAGTAGGATTTCCTGTTCATATTGCAATATTTTATCAAAATCTCTTTGAATCACATAGATCTCAATCCTTGTGATAGTTTAGTGGCATCTGCAATTTCATTTTTCAGAAGAGCTTTTAGCTAGGAATGAAATAAATGATTTAAAATCACTTTTCTTTCATCTGTTGACAAAGATTATTTGTAAGTTTCTGGGTGTACCTCAGGCATGACTGATCTTAGATTTTGATGTTTTATTGGGTCTTCTAACTCGAGCTTTCATGCTAGAATCTCAAAGATTGTGTGAAAAAGTGCATGTTTAGGCCTCCATTGATGCACACCTTCTAGTTGAAGGAATGTTTTAACTAGTTTGAAGCTTTTTGTTATTGATTTCTCCATTTTTGTGAAGTTTCTCAAGGATATGGAAAATTCCAATCTATCTTCTTGATCTCCCACCAAAAACTATTCAAATAACCAATCCTACCCTGAACTACCCCTGTTTTTCTCTATATATCCATAGAAGAACAAAATCCATTTGCTGAAGTATGCAGAATAGACCAGGATTCCAAATTTCTTCAGTAACCTTAGCCTTGTGTTTGAAAATATCCCCATAATCTTGAAGTGACAACTCGTGAGATTCGGATTTAGTGTGTTGATCATATTTTCCCCAAGGTCTTCTCTATAAAATTTGTGCAAAAGAAAGGTATCTGCATCTCCTTCAACAACAGAGGTTACAAAATAGGTTCTCTTACCTTGGTTGAAAGGCACAACCTAAAATAGTTAGGATATGATCACATCCTTTTAAGGTGCTACCCACTTCTTCAAAGCCTAAGTGCTAATAAGTCGATAAATCTCTTCCCCAGATACAAAATGACATATAAATCATTTTTCTACCTTTAAGTGTCTTGTAAAATCCATGATGCTGCTCAAGTTATGAAGGAGATTAAATCTTGGTACCAACATGGGTCATGTGTAGTTTATTATTCTTGAATCATATACTTTTGCAAGGTTTTATAAAATACCTTCGTAATTCATTTTATTATAAAACAATGCTAACGATGAGACCATAATGAGATGTAACAATAAAGTATACAAGATTGAAATGAGATTTTAGGTTAGGAATAATGTCACTCTTGGAGTCCTTATAACTCAATTAGACATTTCCTTGTGTTAAAAAGAATATGAATTGCCTTGGTGAGATCAACTTTGAGAAAAAAATATTTATAAATCTAAATAAAATTTCTTGAACTAGAGATTTTGAATGAACTTAACAATTTATAGGACTATATGCACTATGGTAGAGAAATAAAGATATCATGAAAAAAATGTTTTGTAAAAATGAAACTTGTATCTAAATCTACCTCAAATCCTAAGATTTCTATGTTGACATCACTTCAAATTTGATATTGTAATAAGGGTAAAATTTAAGCTTTGAATTAATGTTTGAGAAAGATAACCTTAACCTATGAACAATTGAGTTAAGAACTTTGTATGCATTTTTAAATGTAGGTGTGTTGATGTGTTGCATGACATAATTGGTGTATAGTGAATTGGATTGTATCATGATGTTGCCACCATGTTGTGATGAATTGTGTGTGTCACCATGTTGTAATTGCAATTGACTATATGTTGTAATGTTAGACATTGTGTTCCTCATATGTATAATTCGTGTAATATGTGATGGTTCATGTCATGATTTAGGGGCATATGGTGAGCATATGATCCCTATTGTATAGTGATTGCACTTTGGGTGTAGTATGTGGTAATGTGATGTATCATAACCCATGAAAGTAATGATTTTGTTATACCTTATATATATACCATGCGTAAGATGCTATGGTTAATTTGTGTTAATTACCATTCTGTTATTGATGTAGTTATGTGTTATGTTGTGAACCCTACACTAATTGACCCTAAGGGAAATCAGTAAAAGTGTAAGTTTGGAGTGAGGAAATGTGTACTGTTGACCATTCACTCAAGCCAAGTACAAGATAGGAAGTGGAGTCTAACATAGGGTAAAAACCCACTTTTCTTTGTTTGGTATGCATGGAACTTGATCAACAGGTGTCATTCATATTGTGTTTCACAGACACCTTAGTCTCAGTAGATGGAACACCGTACTCCTTTCTCTCTCCCTATATGGTTATCATATAGATTCAACCTAAGTTTAGTTATGAATATGTTGATCCTTGTCGAAGTGGTGGAAAGATTGTAGACACCTAAAATATTCTTACACTTAGGATTTCATCCAATTCAACCAATTGACAACACTTCGTTAATTGACCCTTCTTTGTTCCATTCTCAGATTCCCATGCACAACACCTTCTCGATCGTATTCCTCTCATAATCATCTTATTTGGCTAATATCTCTCTTATTAGCTAAACATTCCTCTTCGACCATTGAGAACCTCCCTAGTTCTCTCTAGACCACTTGTATTGGCTTTGTAGGCTATCTATCGGTTGCAATTAGTTAGCTAGACCCCTCCCAACTCCCAATGAGTCTCTAATCACTTGCTAATCAAGTTTAACTAGCCTAAACCCTAGTTTAACTAGCCTAAACCAAGCTTAACTAAGCCTAAAGCATGTTTATCATAATCTAATCTAAGAGCTTTAGTCCCACATGCACCCAAAGTTTAAACTTTTCCATTTGGAAACTATAAATACCAGGCTAAGCCTACCCATTCAACTTACACCTTAACATCTAGGATATCTTATTAACACTAAGAACACCTAGTTTTGGGATTCCATTTGTATTAGCTTTAAGCTATAAGACATTTGATCTTAAACTTACTCCCTTCATTGATCTTGATAAAATAACCCCAATTTGCATCCATAATCCATGTTTTGAGTAAATAGATAGAACCATTGGCCTTGAAGCCATTAATGGTGAGAATCCATTCTTGAAAGCTTGAGAACCATAAAACAACTAATGACACCTTTGATTGCTAAGTTGATCTTCTTAGGTTCAATGGTTAATTAAGTGATCTAAAGAGTAGAGAGTATCTTTATCATGTTAGTTTAGATTTAATCTTGTTCATATAATTGTAGATGTTAGTCTTGTTTATCTCTTATCATGATGGTTTAGTGTAGATTAGGTTCATGCTTTGATGTTATAGGTTTTAACTTCATTTCCATAGCATATATAATTTATCCATGAACACGTTTAGCATCCCGGTGGGACACTTATGTCCATCCTCCATTAACAGAGGTATTTTGATTTCCTCAAAGTTCATTTTAAATTTTTGGATCAAATTAGTTGATATTTCCTCATTTCTGTTTCTAACACTAGATAAATGATCTTCATTTTCAGGAATTTTCATGGTTTTGATATAGAAATAGGACACTTTGACTAACAACTAACCTATTTACTTTTGAAATTTTAAAAATCCATGAGTTTTGTAGGTTTTTCACAAGGTACACGTTGGTGTTGAGGAGGGCGCGTACACGTTGAAACCCTAGCGTACCCATCAGAACAAGAGCGTACCTATTTGGCAGTCCTCATCATTGGTAAATTTTTTCTCTACAAGGATGCGCACGTGTCTCTGTCAGTTAGGCCACGTATCTACCTCTCTATCCACGTATGCGTAAATAACTTGACTGTGTAAAATTTGAAACTGTTTGTTTTATGTTTGGGTGTGTACATGTTGAAACCTAAGCATCCACGTTAATCTGCAAGCGTTCTATCTAGTTTCAAGTGTTTGTGTTTTAATATACTAGATTTCACTAAAAAAATTTGTAGGCGTATCCATTGAGTTGGGTGCATACCCGTCAATTGGAGATTTCTGGTGTCAGTTTGGGAGCATAGGTGCTTGTGTAAAGATTATATTTTTTCTATAATCTACAAAATCTTTTTTTCTGATCTTTGTTGCAAATTTATCGGACTAATAAGTTAAAATAGAGTTTTTCTTTGGTCTTTTGGTTTGTATAGTTAAGTGTTTTCAGTTCTTAGCTTAAAACTAAGTTTGTAAAAGTGTGTATGCTCTCTCCTCGCGCCTTCAAAAGTGATCTTGGAGATCAAAACACTTATACAAAACTTGTATCAAATGTTCAAAACACTTTTTATAAAAGATAAAGTAAAATTTTATGTGATTTAGTAGGATTTTTCACATTGTGTATGCTCTTCCTTCGTGCCTATTGGTGATCTTAGGAATCAAAAGAAAAGTGTAAAGTTCTATTTCTTGACATCAATCTGCGAACTAGAAAATTACTAAAACTTGTTGTCTACTAAACCCAATCGCTTGTCAAAGAAAGAAGACATAAAAAAAAAAACACAAAACCCTCTAATACACATGTTTTTGTAGGTTGCAAAATGATGTGCCATTTAAAACCACATTTAAATTAAAAATATAAAAAACACACCATATTAAAAACACTATATTGTAGGTTTCAGAAAAGGGCACCTCCCTATCTGCTCAACTCTAACATAACCGCTTTGGCATAATGCCTTAAGCTACAACAATGGGGGTGGTACCAAGAACCCTAAAGTTGTCCACCATTATGTAACCTCATGGATGAAACATGAAATGCCTCACTTACCCACTTGACTAGTTTTCCTTGTGAGTTAGCATTACAAAGTTTTATGTATAATGACCCTTGCAAGAGTACACGATGGATGTAATTAGTGCCCATTGTACTTGAAGGGGAAAAGTCGAGATACTCCCAAATTATTCAGTGTGAATTTTTGGGTAAATTGTGCCTGCTCTTAGATGAATTTGTAATACCTAGTTGAGAGATCTTATTAAGGAGGTCATTTTATCTTGAGGCCCACTTTAGTAGTCCTTTTTCACATCTTGGCCATCACAAAGTGATAACTTGTTTGGATTCATAACCTTATTTGTTAAAAAGGAAAATAATCCACTTAAGTTGGATCTATGTGCCTTTCATCATACAAATAAGTTGACGTTTGACTTAGCTTAGCTTCTTTCTTGCCTTCAGACGAGGTGAAGCTTTGCCTAAGTGGCACTTAGTTTATTTCCATATTTTGATCTACACCTTTGCATTCTTGTTTCCCATTTGGGGCAACAAAATGAACCTTTCAGAGTGTTGTCATAGATAGTGTTGACAAATTTTTTTGTCTGTTTATGCTCATCCATGTTTGCGGCTAAGTTTTTAAACGTCTAAAGTGCATGGATGTGTCCTCATATCTTTGATGGCCATTTGATCTTTATTTCAAGATCATCATCATAGTTAGGATTGATTCATCATTTGATCTCCCTTTGACATGTTGCCTTGTTCGCATTTTCTCGACACAATTAAGATACTTATGTTGTGTTTTTCATAAACGTGATCTAAGTATCTACATTTTGGCGTTACACTATGCAAATTTTAACACATCCTCTCAAAATCTTGACAGTTGTCACTTACTTTATTTGTGTCATTTTGATACCACTTTGACACTAATATCTCGCTTCTCTGTGAAGCTTGACAGATGTGTCCAATCGGTGTGATTGTGTGGCTTACATTTATAAACCCGCCCTTTAACATTTAGGAATTTTTGGTTGTTTAACTCGTTATGGTATCCTTTTATTGGTATTCACATCTACCCATTGTTAAAATTTATGCCTTCTTCATTTCGAGATTGACGTAAATATTCAGATTGTGTTGATCATCTTTACATCAAACTATCACTTTGCACATGCATTTACATAAGGTGTATTTCCTTGTTAATTGGCTTTGTGTTTCACACTTGCATGATTGTTCCTTGTGATTATTCATCTGAAAAAATTGTTTTCTAGGACAATCATTGAGATTGCATCATTACAATGTCTATTTTCGTTATACCTTTTTTGGAAAATTACGCATGCATCTCCATACTTACCAAATATCTAGTTGGTTGACCTTATGCTTGTTGGGGTGTGGAGCCTATTTTTTGGTCTTCTTGAATTAGTGTTGAAGTGCTAGAGCTTGACTTGTTAAGTTTGGAGACTCATGGAATTTTCTACTAAATGTCGTCTGTTGTGACGTTGTTGCGATGTTCTTTGTTAATGATCGTCAATGTTGGGACTATTTTCCCAGCCATGGGAAGTTAAAAGATCGCAACTTTCAATCTTCTAGGGTTAGCTTTATGGCTTCTTAAGAGGATTGTAATCCTATAAATAGAGGTGTTAGGGTATCTTAAAGATATCTTCAAGTGTTCAAGAGGTCTTGAATCTTAGAGATTAAGAGGTGATCAAGAGTGATCAAGGGTTAAGCAATTGGTTGTCAATTGTGGTTTAGATGTGGTTTAGCATCTTTGGAATTCTATTGTGATTTCATAAGCGAGAGAAGACTATGAGATTTGTTTTACTCGTTGATAATAATAAAATCGAGCAAGTTCTTAGTGGACATAGCCCACATTGGGTGAACCACGTTAAATCTTGTCTTGTCTTCTTTTGTGCATTATTCATTTATGTTGTTATATTTCTGCAAGTATAATTCTGCTATATAGTTTCCTACTGCTGTGGTTTGAGGAATTGTTTCCACATATTTGTTCTCTAATTCCTAACAATTGGTATCAGAGCTTTGGTGGTTTTTTGCTGAAGTTGTAAATCACAGGGAAAGTTTATCTTGAGTGGGAGCTATGGCAAATGAGGGAAAATCGAGGGTTGAGAAGTTCAATGGGTAGAACTTTGGTTTGTGGAAGATGTAAATGGAGGATTACTTATATCAGAAGGACCTCCATGTTCCTTTGGCTGGAAAAGTAAAGAAACCTATAGCCATGTCGGATGAGGATTGGGAGTTCTTTGGATAGAAAGGCACTCAGGGAAATTCGTTTATGTCTTGCATCTTTGGTTTCTTTCAACATATCGTAGGAGAAGACCATGAAAGGTCTCATGAGTGCGTTGGGGAAGTTATATGAAAAAATATCTGCCTCTAATAAAATATTTTTGATGAAAAAGTTTTTTAATATGAAGATGTCGAGAATGGTTCCATTGCTTGATAATTTGAATGAATTTAATATGGTTGTGAGTATGTTAAACTCGGTAAAAATTGACTTTGATGATGAGGTCAGGGATTTGTTTATTTTGTGCTCCTTGCCAAATAGCTAGGACAACTTGGTTATGGTTGTAAGTAATTTAGTCTCTAATAATTCAAAGCTAAAGTTTGAGGATGTGATAGGTGTAATTCTAAGCGAGGAAATGCAAAGGAAGAGCACCGAATATTATTCTACATATGGAAATGCTTTGACAGGTGGAGAGCAGAGGGAGACAAAAGAACAAAGGGAAAGGTAATCTGTTATTGCAAATCAGGTTTCTAAGTTGATGTTTCAAGCATCCAGTGTGATTGCACAACATTGAAACCTCTCTCCAAGTGTGGGACTTGTAAAATGAGAGAGGAATCTCTAGATTAGAGGCTGGTTCCTCAAACTCCTCTGATCAGATCTATTATTTGCACAATTGCAGAGGTTTGAATCCTAATCCTACTCTAAATTCCAAGGAGACAGAGATAGAAAGTGCAAAAATTGAAACTAAACTAATAGGTGATACACCAAAGGAGTGGTGAACACTTCTTGTTCATGAAAATTGACACAATTTCATAAAATGTAACATGAAACATCATACACAGGCTGATAAGATGTAATTAGAGGTCGAAATGAAGCAAGACAATACAAACAAAGGATGAAAAATTGATCACGAGTCAAAGACTGTCATTTTTCACTGTCAAAATCCTTGCATTTGCAACATCAAAGAGGCAGAAACCTGTTATAATCATGAAGAAGGTCTGATACTTGCAAAAATCACTTGTTGAAGGTGAAAGAAGAAGCTTGTTATCCAAAAAAATGTTCCACCCTCAAAAAATGAGTCAAATCTGGGTTTTACAACGTATGGGTCGAGCCCAGGAGAGAGAAAACATGTAAAAAATGTGGGAGCCATTCCCCATTAAATGAAGATGCATTAAAATAGCATGGTCATCCTTACAGACCCATGCCCTGACATTTTTGGCCATGCTGAAGAAGAATGCGACCCATTTTGCATTAAAACTGGTTGTTGAAACGTCATTTCTGGCCATTGCCACGTGCCAGAGACGTTTCTTGATTTTCTCTATGAAAACTAAACCAAAATTCAAAATTTACCCCAGAATCATGTAGATAATTTCACCATCTTTCCATTGATATAAAGAACGTGAAAATCTGAGCTCTGGATCGAAAGATATAGTGATTTGAAAATTTAGGGCAAAAACAAGCCAAAATCGGATCGGCGGGCAAAAAGTTTGAATTTTTATCCGTTTGGTCTTTGGAAAATTTTTAAAAAATTTCCCCATGATCCGCCACTCTAGGTGCCATGTGGCAGGTTCGATTGGTCATGGGCCCTCTAAGGGAAAATTTCCCACAAAAACTCCGCCACGAGCCATAACTTTAAACATATGAGGAGTTAGGAGGAAAATTTACCTTCTGGAAAGCCGAGAGAGAGCTCTATCCAATGGTGCCATTTTCAGAAGGTTTTGAGTGCTTGGAAAACAAAATATTCTGACTGAGGTACAAGAGAAGGAAAGATGTAAAAGAGTTAGCCAAAAATGAGCAAGGGGCACATTTGGGATAACAATTTTGGCGACTCGTAGAGGGTCATCTCGCACTGCTGGATGAAGTTACCAGTTGCTTGAAGCAATCCATTGGGCATGGACTCACTTGATTCTCGTGTTTAATACCCCAACTGACTAGAACGTTGTAAAGAGGAACATGGAAAATCACCTGATGGAGCAAGGCCTGCAAACACATTCCCAAGAACAACAAGTTGTGCCAAAGCACTTAGGGAAAGCAAAACAACCTACAACAAAACAATGTGCACAAACACTTGGAGGAATGAAAACCTAAGCTAATATTTACAAGGTGGAGAATTTCCCTCTAGTACCAATGCTTTAGATAGATTCCATTGACTAGAATCTGTAGTTCTTCGCCATCCAAGGAAGACAATTGGAAGGCATTGCTGTCTTTACACTTTATGACCATGTATGGGCCACTCCAAATGGCATCAAATTTTGAATTCCTTCCGGTTTTTCTCTATCTCGCATCCCATTTTAACACTAGATCTCCAACTTGGAAAGATCTACTCTTGGCCTTCCTATCAAAGGTCTTGATCAAAGCTTGATCCTTCTCCATTGCATGGGATGCCTGATCTCTGATCTCTTGGAGCTCCATCAACTCTGCATATCTCACCTCCATGGGCCCAAACTCTAGCAACTCTAATTGCTTCATGAGTTCCAATGTTGGCAACTCAAGTGACATGGGCAAGATTGCCTCTCTTCCATAAACAAGCTTGAATGGAGAGTTACCTATGGATCTCTTGGGAGTTATCCTATCAGCCCATAAGGCTGATTTTAGTTTGGTATTCCAAGACCTCTGATTCTCATCAAGAGTCCTCCTAATGATCCTCAACAAGTTCTTGTTTGTAGATTCATCCTGGCCATTACCTTGGGGGTAATAATTTGATGAATTACTTAGGTAGATCTCATTCTTGACAGCCCATTCAATCACCTGGATCCAATGAATTCCAATGCATTATCGATATTATTGTAGCTGGTATGCCAAATCTGGTTACTATTCCCTCATAGAAGTCTAGGATGCTAGATTCATTTGCTTCCTTGAGTGCTACTGTTTCAGTCCATTTGGTGAAGTAATATGTGGCTGTTAAAATCCACTTGTGCCCTTGGCTCAAATTGGGATTAATAACTCCAATGAAGACTAAACCCCATTGCATGAATGGTTGGTCAACTAAAATTGGATGCAATGGGAGGGCAGCTAGCCTCTCTTTACCTGTGAAAAATGCACAATTCTTTCACCTCTTGATCCATGCATAACAATCATTGAAAATCTTGGGCCAATAATAACCAACCCTCATGATCTTTAGAGCTGTCACTGTTGGTGCAAAATGGCCACCAGCTGGTCCACCATGGAACTCTTCCAGCACCTTATGAATCCGATTTGTACTAATGCATCTCAGCAACACTCCATTCACATCTTTCTTGAACAAAACACCGTCTACTATGGCATATGGGACAGCCTACAATCTGAAGTGTCTTCTTTTATTTTTGTTCATCTCTCGGAGGGCATAGGCCTATGCTTAGGAAATGCATTATACCTTGGGTCTAGCAAGGAGTGGGGACAGCATTATCCTCTTCTTGAGTGCTACCTTGCACATGGCTATCTTGAACTGTCACAAAATAGCCTCTTCTTTATTGCATACTCCTTTTTGCTTGCCCGAGAATCAGCCGCTTACACAATCCTTTTCCTCTTACCAACTTGGTGACCTTGATCTCAATGTCATACTCCATGACATGAGTGATCCAACCTGCCCTTTTCTCATTCAAATCCTTATTGAGGAGGAATTCCTTTACTCCCGCATGAGAGACCAACAACTGAACCTTTTTGTTTGAGACTAGATGCTTGAATTTCTTCAAGCTTCGATTCTTGCAAGTACATGCTTCTTAATAAAAGAATATCTCACCTCATAGTCATCTAGGCTTTGGATGAGGAAAGCAATTGGCTACTCAAAATGGTAGAAATAGTATCATTACCTCCAAATGCATAGAGGATGAAATCCTTGGAGAAATCCAGGTTGATGAGAGTTGGTGCTTGGGAGATGACTTCTTTGATTGCTTCAAAACTCTCCTTGCCTTCTCTTTGTCCACTTGAAAGCCATGCTTTTCTTTAAAATTTTGGTGATAGGTTTGACAAGGGCTGCAAAATCTGGGACAAACCTCCGAATAAAATTTATTCTCCCAAGAAACTTTGAAGGGCCTTCTTGTGGCTTGGTAATGGAAGTGCTCTTATGGCTTCAACTCTTTCGGATCAATTGCTAATCCTTGTTTGGAGACAACTGTGGCTAAGGATTTTTCCTTCATGGGCTAGAGAAACACACTTTTTAGGATTCAAGGATACTCCAAACCATCTGCACCTTGTGAACACTTGTCTCAAATGAAAGAGATGGTCTCTTGCATTTTTGAAAAAACAGTGATATCATCAAGATATATCAGCACTATGTTGTTAATCAAACCCTTGAACGCCATGTCCTTTGCCCTTTAGAAGGTAGCTCCAGCGTTGGATAGCCCAAATGGCATTTTCCTATATGCATAAGTTCCCATTTGGTTGTAAAGGCTGTCTTGAACTGATCTTCTTCCTTCACCATAATCTGATTATACCTGAATTGCCATCAAGTAGTGAAAACCTCTCAAGCCAACAACAACTTGCAAAATTTTCTCCATAGAAGGGAGTGGGTAATGGTCCTTGAGAGATGCTCTATTCAAGTCTCGAAGTCAACACACAATCTGATCTCTCCACTCTTCTTTCGACATTTGGAACTAAGTTGGCAACCCAACTAGAATGCTTGATTGGGAATATGATTCTTGACTCAATCAACTTGTTCAATTCCTTCCTCATGAGAGGTTCCATGTGTGGATTGAGTGGCCTTTGTTTCTGCCTGATGGGCTTAGTATTTGGGTCTAACTCAATGGTGTGCTAAGCTAACTTGGGATTGAAACCTTTCAAATCTTCGTAGCTCTAAGCAAACAAATTAGGGAACTCTTGACACAAATTGTATGAGCTCATACCTTTCTTGTTGAGTTGTCATCTTTCCAATTTGCAACGGTTTGTTCTCTTCCACCAAGATGGATACTAAATCTTCTCTCTTGACCTAAATGTTTTCTTTCTCTTTCCTAAACTGATCATTGGGATTGAAAATGGACTCCAAAGTGATAAGTCCCTTAGGTAGCTTGTTAGTTCTCAGCTGTACCACTTGGTCACCATACCGCTGTTCCAATTTTTCTTGATATTTAGTGAGCACTCAGCTTCTTCTTGTGAGAAATGGATGATTTGCTGGTCATTCTCAAACACTTGCCAACTTACATTGTTATCCGGACCTTTGAAGGCCTCACAATCACATGGATGTTTGGATGTACCTTATCTTTTTGAATGCTCTCCACAACGTCAAAGGTTGCCCCAACTGCTGCAATCTCGCAAGCAGCTTGGTTCTCTTTCCTAGGAATTGATTTGATGTCAAAACCCTCAAAATCTTCAATGAGGTCACACACCTGTTCTTGTAGCACTTGAGTAGATCATTCTTGATAGCATGTTGCCCCTCTACCTGGTTGATAATCAACTTCATCTGTCACCGAAGAATTGCAAGTTCTTTATTCCTCTCTTTATTGCCCAATGCATCCCTTGCACCAAGGCTTCATATTCAGCAGTGTTATTGGAGCATGCAAACTGAAATCTAAAAGTTGAATAGTACTTTACTCCTTGAGGTGAAATAAGTATAGCTCCACCTCCGCACCTTATCTACTCCTTGATCCATCAAAAACAGCTGCCATACATCATTGTCATCCTTGTGGTTTGGCGTGGTGATGCTATAAATGTGCTGATCTTCTTGATGTATGCAATAGACCCCTAGCTCAGATTCTTCTACTTCTTGATAAGGATCAAAAGCATGCACCTTGTTTGCCCATTCATCAAGAGTTAGATCCGGGATGCTTCCAACCTTGGTGTCAACTTCATCAGTGCTTGGGTGATCTTCTTGATCAAATGCCGAATAGTTGGCATTGATCTGACTTGGAGTGTAGGGCTCAATGTGGAAGTTTGCAATAGGTTCAGACCTGATTGTAGCTTTGGTTCCATACCTCATTTTGAACAACATGTGTGACCAATCAGCAGACAAATATCCTCCAATCTTGGCTATGAAATCTCTTGACAAACATAGGGCAAAGAGTGGTGGAAGGTCTATAACTGATACATCTTGTAAAACAACAACATTTGGACATGCATGCAAGGTAAGAATCAAGTTTCTAATCACCTGATTGTTATTCTTGTTGTCCCATCCAATTGCACTACTCCTTTGCATATGGTTTCATATTGAAGTCATAGCTGATCAACTATTTTCTGGGCATCACCGAGCTACTTGCCCTTGAATCAATCATGCAATTGTGCACCAATAGGTTTCTAATGATTAATGAGACATAAAAAAGGAGGGGGCTTCAAAATTTTACCTTGTTGTCCTCCATGATTCCCTTTCAGCCGGGCAGAATTTGTGAGCACTTTCTCTTACATTTGGACTCTTGATTCGAAGTTGGCGGTCCTTCATGGCAGCTTGTAGCAAATATCTCTAGCCTGGGATAGATAGGGATTCCCACATTGATATATTTACATTTTTCTTCTTCATCTGATCAATGATACTAAATGGTGATGAAGGATCTCTTTGTTGTGCCTTGGTTTGCATATTCATCCCTTGCATGTGGACAGCAACAACTGGTATTTGAGTTGGTCTAGGAGTTGTTCTTGGCTGCCCTTGTGCATTTACAACTGGATTTTGTTTGCCAACCATTTGTGGAGCCATAAAAGTTTGTGGATTGGCTGGATCTAATGGCTATTCTTCACCCAAATTCCTTCTTTTTGACCTTGTGTTGGTTCTGCAACACCTTGAGAGACTATTTGATTTATGCCACAAAAATCCTCTGCATGCCAATTCACAAGTGTGGTGTCATTTGGAGTTGATTGCTGCTGGAATGTTTCTTGTTGTTGGTTGTTTCCTTGACTGCCCTCACCCTCCACACCAGTAGTTGTCACCATTAATGCTTGATTCAAGGCACCGTTGAAACACATAGATTGGTTGCGAGGTTCATTGCATGGAAAACACCAATCATACTCCGATCAACGTTGTTTTTGTTGGCACCAATGCCTTAGAGGTAGATATAGCATTTGGATTATAGGGCTGAAATGGTCTATTGGCAGGAGGCCTTGCTTGATTTAGATTTGCAGCTAGATTGGGTGGTCTATGAGGTTGATATGGCTACCTGTTAGGCTGAGCTTGAGGTTGGAAGGAAGGTCTAAAACTTTGGGCTTGTTGCCTCTTGAGAGTAACCAGCTCATTACCTAAATTTTGTAATTGCTTCATGACTTCTTGAAGCTCATTTGAGGCACTAGAAGATGAAGTGGAAGCTTCACTTGAATTCTGATTTCTAGGAGTGGGAGAAGGATCCAAATTAGGTGCTTGATTAGTGTTTGGGCTCTCTAAACTTGGAAACAATGGCATGAGAGGTCTAGGGGCTAGTTTTCCAACTTGGATCAAACAATTTTCAGCTCTAATGGCAATGCTATAAGCAATGGGGATAGTTGTGCCTCCCATGGACTGAATTAACATAGAAATATCAGAATTTAGAGCTTTGAGATAGTAAAGAAAAGCACCTTCTGCTGTTGGCCTGACTGCCACTAGAATTCTCTCCCAAGTCCTTTGAAATCTGAAGTTGAAATCAGTCAGCTGCTCATTGGGAGCTCTCTTGATGGTTGTCAGCTGCTCCAAAAGAGACAAGTTGTCTCCCTTCTCTCCAAATTTCTCATGAAGTGCTACACATAGCTGGTTCCAATTTTGAATAGAACCTAAGGCAAGGCTTCTAAACCATTGCAAAGCCTTCCCCTTGAATGAAGATGCCAGCAATTTGACAGCAACTTGCATCTCATTGATTTCATGAATTGCACAAAGGTTGGCAATGTCTTTAACATGATCACCAGGAGTAGTCTGATTCTCTCTAGTGAAGTATGGAATGTTCTTCAAGGCTGCAATTGGAATTGGATTTTGTGCATTGAGAGCAAGTGGCGGCTACCAGTGAAATTGACATAGGGGTTGTTTTTGCCATTCTAATTTGCCTTAGAACCCTTGTTGATTGAATGAAAGGCCTACCAGGTGGAGGAGTTGAGAGATTTCTGTTTGGTGGAGATGAAGACCTTTGGATTCTCCTCTCACTTTGCCTTACTCTTGGAGATAACTATAGATATTCAAACAACGTCTCTTCTTTTCTAGCTCTCGACCTTGTAGTGATTCTTCTCATGAGTTTTCAGGTCTGCACTGCTAAAACCAGTGATTCTTCTTCCTTAGAGTCGCTAGATGTGCAATTTATAGCTCTTTTAAGTAAGAAAATTGCAGTAGATGCACATCAACTTTGTTGCAATGAAAATGAGACCTCTAAGATCCCACCGGGCATGGAAAAGCATTGTTGTTGCAAATCAGCAGCACCCCGGATGCAAATCAGGTTTCTAAGTTGATGTTTCAAGCATCCAGTGTGATTGCACAACATTGAAACCTCTCTCCAAGTGTGGGACTTGTAAAATGAGAGAGGAATCTCTAAATTAGAGGTTGGTTCCTCAAACTCCTCTGATTAGATCTATTATTTGCACAATTGTAGAGGTTTGAATCCTAATCCTACTATAAATTCCAAGGAGATAGAGATAGAAAGTGCAAAAATTGAAACTAAACTAATAGGTGATACACCAAAGGAGTGGTGAACACTTCTTGTTCATGAAAATTGACACAATTTCATAAAATGCAACATGAAACATCATACACAAGCTGATAAGATGCAATTAGAGTTCGAATTGAAGCAAGACAATACAAACAAAGGACTAAAAATTGATCACATGGTCAAGCCTTTGTCATTTTTCATTGTCAAAATCCTTGCATTTGCAACATCAAAGAGGCAAAAACTTGTTACAATCATGAAGAATGTCTGATACTTGTAAAAATCACTTGGTGAAGGTGAAAGAAGAAGCTTGCTATCCAAAAAAATGTTCCACCCTCAAAAATGAGCCAAATATGGCTTTTACAACGCATGGGTCGAGCCCAGGAGAGAGAAAACATGTAAAAAACGTGGGAGCCATTCCCCATTAAATGAAGATGCATTAAAATAGCATTGTCATTCTTACGGACCCATGCCACGACATTTTTGGCCATCTTTGAAGAAGAATGCGACCCATTTTGCATTAAAAGCCCGGTTGTTGAAACGTCATTTTCGGCCATTGCCACGTGCGAGAGACGTTTCTTGATTTTCTCTATGCAAACTAAACCAAAATTCAAAATTTACCCCAGAATCATGTAGATAATTTCACCATCTTTCCATTGATATAAAGAACATGAAAATCGAGCTGGATCGAAAGATATAGTGATTTGAAAATTTAGGGCAAAAAAAGCCAAAATCGGATCGGCGGGCAAAAAGTTTGAATTTTTATCCGTTTGGTCTTTGGAAATTTTTTTAAAAAATTTCCCCATGATCCACCACTCTAGGTGCCATGTGGCACATTCTGATTGGCTGTGGGTCCTCTAAGGGAAAATTTCCCACAAAAACTCCGCCGAGCCATAACTTGAAAAATATGAGGAGTTAGGAGGAAAACTTTACGTTTCTGGAAAGTTGAGAGAGAGCTCTATCCAATGGTGCCATTTGTAGAAGGTTTTAAGTGCCTAGAAAAAAATAATTCTTACTGAGGCACAAGAGAAGGAAAGACGTAAAGGAGTTAGCCACAAAATGAGCAGGGGGGCACATTTGGGATAACGATAGAATCGTGTGAAGTCGAATGATCATGGAAGGTCAAAGTCCAAGAGTAAGTTAGAATGTTGGCACTATGGGAAGGTTGGTCATGCTAAGAAATATTGTTGGGCTCTTTAGGATAAGAAGAACAAGGAGGAAACTAAAGAGGTAAATTTGGCAGCAAGTGATGTTTGTCAAGATGCCTTAATTCTTTCTTTAGATAATATTGTTGAATCTTGGGTGTTAGATTCAGGGGCTTCTTTCCATGCCACCCCACATAGACATTACTTTACTAATTTTGTTCAAGGTGATTTTGGACATGTATATCTTGGTGATGATGAACCATGCAACATAGTAGGGAAAGGTTGTGTTCGGGTGAAAATGTAGAATGGGAACACATGGCTACTTAAGGATGTCAAGCATGTGCCTAAGTTGAGGTGGAATTTGATATCAGTGGGACAATTGGGTAGTGATGGTTGTACGGTTAGTTTTACAGTGGATTCTTGGAAGGTTACCAAGGGAGCTCTTGTGGTTGCAAGAGGTAAGAAAAATGGTACTTTGTATTTAACTAGTGGTGCTGATTATTACAATTTAGTTGTTGTAGATGGAGATGCAACTTTGTGGCACCAGAGACTCGGTCATATGAGTCATAAGGGCATGTAGATTATAAAGGACATGCTGCCGGATTAAAGGAGTTAGATTTGGACTTCTGTGAGGATTGTGTTTATGGGAAATAGAAGTGGGTGATATTCCTTAAGGTTGGACCTACCAGGAAGGAGGGTAAGTTGGAGTTAGTGCATACATATGTATGGGGAAGCTAAGGTAAAATATATTGGTGGTTGATGTTATTACGTCACTTTCATTGATGATGTAACTAGAAAAGTTTGGGTATATTACATTAGAATGAAATTTGATGTGTTTGAAACTTTCAAAAGATGGAAAGCCTTGGTTGAGAATGAAACAAGTCTCAAGTTGAAATGTCTCTAGGTTAGATAATGGAGGGAATATTGCAGCAATGAATTTATTGATTACTTTTTGGTAAATGGAATCCGAAGGTAAAGAACGGTTCTAAATACTCCACAGGAAAATGGAGTGTCAAAGAGAATGAACAGGATAATCATGGACCGTGCTAGGTGCATGAGGTTACATGCGGGGCTCTCACTCACGTTTTGGGCGGCGATAAGCACAACTATTTATCCGATTAACGAGAGGACCCTCTATGGCATTAGATTGAGGTACCGAGGAGGCTTGGTCTGGTAAGAAAATCGATTACTCATTTCTTAGAGTATTTGGAGGTGAGGTATTTTTTCACATTGATAAAGATGATAGGACCAAGTTAGAGGCTAAGTCGAGAAATGCACCTTTGTTGGATATGGTGAAGATGATTTTGGTTTTTGTGTTTGGATTCTTAAAGACAAGAAAATATTTCGGTCTAGAGATATTGTCTTTAATGAAAAATTCATGTATAAAGATCAGTTGCAGGAACAGAAAGAGGAATCAAAGAAAGAATACACAGTGTTAGAGGACATTACGGACAACAAGGTGTCCAAGGGGCCGGTTTAGGTACAACATGTTCCGGCATAGCAGTTCAGGTACCTACTCATCAGGAACCCCAAACTCCTGAGGTGAGAAGGTCTTCTAGGGTAAGAAGGGAACTTGAATGATTTACTCCATCTTTGAATTATTTATTGCTCACTAACAATGGAGAGCCAAAGTGCTTTGAGGAAGTAGTGCAAGTGGATGCCAGGAAGAAGTGGGAGTAGGCCATGGATGAAGAGCATAGATCTCTTATGGAAAACTAGACTTGGGATCTGGTGGAGCTATTTGAGGGAAAGAGAACATTGCAGAACAAGTGGGTGTATAGAATCAAAGAGGAATATGGAGGCAGGAAATGATACAAGGCCTGGTTGGTGGTCAAAGGATTTGCACAAAAGAAAGGTATAGACTTTGATGAAATTTTTTCTCCGGTTGTTAAAATGAATTCTATTAGGATTATTCTTGGTTTAGTTGTAATAGAAGACCTGCACTTAGAACAGTTGGATGTGAAGACTACATTCCTTCATGGTGAGTTGGAGGAGGAATTGTACATGCAGTAGCCATAGGGTTATGAGGTCAAAGGGAAGGAGAGGTTAGTGTGCAAATTGAAGAAGAGCTTGTATGGCCTGAAACAAGCTCCACGACAGTGGTACATGAAGTTTGACAATTTTATGCAGGAGAAAGGTTACTCTAGGTGTCACTCAGACCATTGCGTGTACATCAAGAAGTTTCTTGATGGTAGTTATATTATTATGTGCTTGTATGTAGATGATATGCTTTTTGCAGGGAAGAACATGCAGGAAATAAAGGTACTCAAGAAGCAGTTAGGTGACTCTTTTTTTATGAAGGATTTGGGGGTAGAAAAAAATCCTTGGTATGAGAATAACTTTAATACGGGAAGGAGAGGAAGCTGGTATTATCTCAAGAAGAGTACATAAATAAGGTCTTGGAGAGGTTTACTATGCGGGATGTTAAACCGGTTGGTACTCCTTTGGCGAGGTCACTTTAAATTATCAAAGGAGTAGAGTCCTTAGACCAAGGAGGATAGAATCCAGATGTCAGGTACCGTACTCATCAGCATTGGTATCTTGATGTATGCTTTGGTATGCACTAGGCCCGACATTTCCCATGTAGTGAGAGCGAGTGAAAGGTTTATGAGTGATCCAGGTAGAGAGCACTTGCAGGTAGTAAAGTTGATCCTTCAGTATTTGAGAGGGACCATGGGAGAAGCATTGTGTTTTGGTGGATTGGACACTACATTACATGGATATGTAGATTTAGACATGGAAGGATATTTGGATAGTAGGAGAAGCATGATAGGTTATGTATTTATGGTTGGTGATACAATGGTGAGTTGGATTTCACGGTTACAAAATGTTGTGGCTTTATCAACCACATAAGGTTGAGTATGTTGCTGCCACATAGGCAAGTAAGGAGATGATTTGGCTACAATAGTTGCTTGATGAGTTGGGTCATAAGCAGGAAGTTGGGAGACTACACAGTGATAGTCAGAGCACTATTAATTTGGTGAAGAACTCTGCTTTCGACTCTAGGACGAAGCACATTAAGCTGAGATATTATTTCATCAGGACAACTTTGGAAGAAGATAAGTTGAAGCTGGAAAAGATTCATACCAGTTAGAATCCTGTGGATATGATGACCAAGGTGGTCACAAGGGAGAAGTTGTGTTCAACTTTTATTAGCCTTCATGGTTGATAATGAAGGGTTAAGAACTTTTCTCAGTGGAAACCATCTCCAAGTGGGAGATTCTTGGGGTGTGGAGCCTATTTTTTAGTCTTCTTGAATCAGTGTTGAAGTGCTAGAGGTCGAACAGTTAAGTTTGGAGACTCCAGGAATTTTATGTAGTCATCTACTATGATGTTGCTGCGATGTTGCTATGATGTTGCTGTTAACATGCTATTAATTGGCTTTCAACATTGGGACTATTTTTTCCAGCAGTGGGAAGTTGAAAGATCGTGACTTTCAATCTTCTAGGATCAGCTTTATGGCTTCTTAAGAGGATTGTAATCCTATAAATAGAGGTGTTAGGGTATCTTAAAAATATCTTGAGTGTTCAAGAGGTCTTGAGTCTTAGAGATCAAGAGGTGATCAAGAGTGATCAAGGGTTAAGCAATTGATTGTCAATTGTGGTTTAACATCTTTGGAATTCTTTTGTGAGTTCATAATTGAGAGAAGACTATAAGAGTTGTTTTACTCTTTTTGATAATAAAATCGAGAAATTTCTTGTTGGATGTAGCCCATGTTGGGTGAACCATGTTAAATATTATCTTGTCATCTTTTGTGCATTATTCATTTATGTTGTTATATTTCTACAAGTATAATTCTTCTATATAGACTTTTCCTACTGCTTTGTGGTTTGAGGAATTGTTTCCATATATTTTTCTCTAATTCCTAACAATACTACCCAAATCAACATGCCACTTCCTTCCCTTTAAAGGAGTTCCATCACACTATCTAGAGATAGACATTTGTGTTTAAATGATGCCAAAAATGACTGACTATCATGCGGTTTCTCACATTTACAACAATACGGAACCTAGGTTTAGCAATTCAAATCAAAAGATTCCCATTACGAATAAACCTCGTTTGGTTCTTTATGCTAGAGGGCCCATTCGAGTACCCTGTTCCCCACCTTCAGCTCATAATCGGTGGTATGGTTTGGATGCTTTTGATCCAAATTATTATTCAGGTTCCCCCCACTCTTCTTCTTCTGATTTAGATCCAAACTACCATTCGGACTCCCACTCTTCTTCTAATTTAGATCAAACTATCAATTGGACTCCCACTCTTCTTCCGAATACTTGGATCCCAACTATTTTTAGACACCCCTAGATCAAATTCTGAATCATGGCCTTCCCTTCCTTTATAGGACCTTTATTCTAAATCACCTCAACAACATCTTCCTCCTTTGAAGACTCATGTGACTCCAAGTTTCATCGATCGAACATCTAATTTTGTTCTTGAGTCATGGTCCTCCATTTCTTTACAGGACCTCCTTCATCAGTCGTCTCAACGACCTCTTCCTCCATCAAAGAGTTCCATGACTCGGATTCCCTCTAGTCAACCATATAACTCGACTCCTACATTGCAACTTAAAGGATGGCTATGTGATCCTATTTTCTCTCCTACATTGCATCATCTTCTAGAAAACAAACCTAGGTCCAGATCCAAATCGTCCATTCATGGGATGCCTACCACCAATCATAATTCATCTCTTGAATCATTTTCTTGTGTCAATCAAACTTCCCTACTTATCGGACTGTTTCTTCTATTCAACCTTCTATTGCCAAATAACAAAAACCTCTATATATTGATTTCTCTTAGAGTGAAGGAATAATTAGACTACACGATGATATCCCTTTAGAAGATTACAAACAAGGATTCTTTCTTGAAATCAATACACTCACGTATTGGGGAAATGCAATTGATTCCTTTTATCAGAATGTAAAGGAAGAGCCTAAGGTCATGGAATTTGATTCTTATTCGGCATTCCATCTTCACCTTCCTCACGAGCATTATGAGATGTCGAGGTCTAGCATTTATCGATGGCCTATCTTCTCATTACCCAATCATTCATTATCTATCACCATTCCTCAATCAAAATATCACCTTGGGTCGAGTACCCCATTGTCTTCTTCTATCTCACGGATCCACCCCGGGTAGTCCTCTATTTTCTACATGTGGGTCACTACTAAGTATCCCATCGTCTTCTTCTATCCCGGGGCCACATCATAGTAGCCCTCATTTTTTTACTTGTGGGTCACCTTACGGTAGTCCGTTACCTTCTATTCTTGGGCCACACCCTAGTAGCCCATCATCTTCTTCTATCCTGGGGCCACATCCTAGTAGCCCTCAATTTTTTACTTACAAGTCACCTTACAGTAGTCCATTACCTTCTATTCTTGGGCCACACCCTAGCATCCCTTCATCATTTTCTTTTTTTTTTCTTGGGCCATGTCCTCATAGCCCATTTTCTTCCATCTTAGGGCCATATTCTATCAGCCCTTCATCGCGTCTTCTATCAATGGCTCACCTCTTGGTAGCCCATCCTCTTCAATTCTTGGATCATATCATATTTTTCCATCACATCATCCTTCTACCGATGACCAGAGCAAGTCCACATTCATTTATCTTGTTCCTATCATCAATCATAAACTTTCACTCTCTTCTCCCACTTCTCAGGATCAAACAAGTCACATGTCATCTTATAAGAAACCCAAACATGTTCATTATCAAGCTCAGTTCAAAAATTCGAAGAGCTCCAAAGCTCCTAACAACTTGAAAAATATCAAAATTGTAAATCAAGCATGATTCAAGAACGCACATCAACATAACCATCAAGTATGGTGCAAAGTGCATACACCTCTAGATAGGGAACTCAAGATCCTGCATACAAAATCCATGTTTCAAGATAAATCATAGTAATTTGTTGAGTATGAGCTCAACTCGATCATTGAGATTGGATAAAATATTACACTTGATAAAAAAATGCACCTAGTCTCCCTTATCAAGGAATTCACAAACATCGTTGTTGGATCCTATCACATGGAGTGACATTTTTGGTCCCAAATTTCCAAAAACTATCAAAAATCTAAAAATCAAAACAATTCAAAAATACAAAAACATTGAGAAAACACAAGAAAAATCAAAGGTACAAAGGTCAAGAATTGCAATCAAGTATTGCGTACACATGGATGTTATTTCTTCCCTTTATTACTCTTAATTCTGCAAGTCTTCCTACCATTTTCATCCCTTTGGTGATATTGTGGTTAGCCTTTTACACACATTTTGTGAAATTTATCTCTATGGTATCTGTTTGACCCTAGTATTTTATCACCTTGGTAAATTAATGAACGACTGACCTCTTAGAGATCCTATCACATTCAACACTAATAAACTTGTTGCAAAGAAATTTTGGACATATTTTTTGACACTAGCCAATGTCTTCATCACAATCACTTCCATTTCCTTTCATCAAGCCATCGGTGGTTCTTAACCCCTTTTAAAACAAGAGAGCTGAAATAAGTTTTCAAAAAGCAAAAGAATCAAAATAATCAAAAAATCAATAGCTAAAAGCTAAGAGTAAAAGTAAATTGATATATAACTCTCTTGGGGTATTTCAATAAACTCTATCGGGATATGGATATCGACTCATAGTAGAGCAATGTTGTGATTAGAATCAAATACATCTCTGTTGGGGCTATGGATGCTAGGCTAACAAAGAAAGCAATGTATGACTATCCTTCCACCCTTTATTCACAAATCACCTATCACCTATCAAAATAAATCATTCCTACATATTTCTAGGGTGTCTTCATTTGTTTTCTATTAAATCTTCCCTTAAAAGGTAATTAATTTCCACATGCACACACTGGATCTCTATGAGTAAGCGAGGATTAGTATGTTACCAATTGTCTTTTTGGACCTTAGTTAGACTCTTGCTTTATTCCATATCTCATCTCACGATTTGTGCATTTGGCTAATCACTTCTTCATCGTGAGGCTTCTAAGCTACATTCATATCATTCACATCTTTCTTCTACTTCGTTCAAAACATCCATTTGTATAAGATTACTTTTTTCCATGTTTACGGACACCTTTTTACCTTTCACAAAAACATTCTTCTCCTTCCTTTCTATCATGTGCTTTTAGGTCAACTTACATTGGGGGCATCCTTGCTTCTTCCTAGCACTTCTTTCATTTACTTTCATCATCATGTTGGACCTATCCATAATGGCCTTGGGTCCAGCTTCTACATGTGAAGAGGTTTCCTTTGAATAGCCCCACCTAATCGTTGGGTCATTTTTACATCTTCACTTTTCTCGTACGCATGTGGCCTTCTCGCCCTTGTACATCCCATCTATCACTAGGGGCATCCACACTTCCTCATCTTCATATTGTAGACATTAAAATTAGATCAAACTCCCCTTGCATCCCTCGACATATAAAAACCCTTCATCATATTAACCTAGCCATGACCCCCGTCACCTCACTAGTATTAATTTAATTAATTTAATTAAATTAACTCATTATCCTCACTATATTTATTATTTAAATATCTTATTTAAATAATACCTACACATACAATTCACTAAACACCTCATCTAGCCACCTCACCTAAGACCTATTCTTAGCAAGTTACCATAACTAACTAAGACTTACCCAAAATCTAAAAATCAATGCCTACATTCCCTCTAACCAAATTCCCACATGCTCACAAGAAGCTTTCTAGACTAATCTGTGGGATAACCACACAAGATACGAGGAAATCAAGAGGATCTTCCTAAGTTTGGTAAACCTATAAAATCCCACCTTGACTCCTTTTTAACTCCTAAACTACACCTTTTTAACTCCTAAACTACCTTATTCTTGAGGTTGGCAAACATTGAAAACATTGCAAGAAAGTTTGATGAGTAAGAACGAGATATCAAAAGATAACGCATCTTCAGAGAGTCAATTCCAGCAAGAACTCATATCAAAGAAGGAGATTGAACATCTTCTCCTGCACAGCCATCCCAACCACATTCGGATCTATCTAAGCAAAGAGGAGTGTGCATGCAGCCCATGCAGAATATTTCTTTCAACCGGTGATCACTTGCAGCCTTCAAACCCATCATCAGCACCTCCATCCTTCACACACAGACTTTTAGAAATGAAATCCAAGTAAGTATAACATCATACTTTCCTGGTTATTTCATCTCATCATTATTTTATCATCCCTTGTTTATCTTGCTCCTTATTGACCATCTTTAACACTTGTCACCTCCATAGACCCATCAAAACCTCGTAAAAGCCTACTCTAGTCACCCATTACCTCATCCCGAAAAACTGAAATCTTTTGTGAAATCACAAAGAGGACCAAAAACCCTATTTTGTGACATTCCCAGATCTCATAGAACTTGGTGCGGTTATACCTAACCACGTTGGTCACCCCCGACCGAACCGGTCTGTGTTTTCCTACACGACCTTAAACAAAGACCTATCGAATCCATTTTACCTCACCCTCACTCACCTGTGACCTACCCAAGACCTTTATCAGACCTGTAGAACCCAGAACCAACCATTTGACCTATGGATTCTATTCTAGCTTAGCTTGTTAGATTAGATCTATTTCTTATTGTGTTTTAAGTGAGATACCTAAATCATTTTAAAATAACAATAGGATTTACTTTGTTTACAACATTAATTTTTTAAAATAGTGGACTGACAACCATCTAGGAAGTATCATACTTCTTGGATCTAGCTTACGCTAGGTAGTTCACTACCCATATTGTTTAATGCTTTCTGGTGGTCTTGTTTTCATTACAGGTAGTTCCTCCTAGCCAAAAGGAAGCTCTCATGGTCAGTTGTGGATTCAGAAGTCATACATGTGCAACAACCCATCAACCGACATTTGAATAGGTATTCCTTCTATGTTTGTTACCCTATCTATTTTCATCAACCATTCAAAGAAATAATCTAAGAAAAAGGTGAAATATTTTGGCATGCCCAGTGGGACACATATGGGGTTCTTTACATTTCATTCATTCCTAGGAAAAAATTGTGTGTTTGTTTCCCTTCTAAAAGTGTACACACTAATTTTCTTCCCTGGTAATCCACTCCTTTCTATTTTCTCTAAAGGAAAATTTTCTTTTGGTGTATTTAAAAAGAATCATTTCTTCATGTTTTTTGCATTTTAGTGAAAGAGCATCCCTCTTCCTTTTCATCTTATTGTGTCATCCAATTTCACATTTTCAATTTGGGTTTTAAAATCATTGCATTTCATTCTGATTTTCTGCATTAGCTCACATTAAATGGGGGCAACCTATACGCTGGAGGTCATTACCGGCTGATGGTTGACAAACGAATAGTAGAAAAGCACTTCTATACTTTTCTCTTTCCCTGAGTCTTACCAAACCACACAAAAATTCAAAATACATACATTCTTAAACAACATCTTACCTGGAAGAAGTTGTAGGTGATCACATGATCACGGCATAGTGGGCACCCAGCTCACTTCTCTATCGAGTCATACTTCAGAGCATAGCCCCTCCCCACCATAACAAACCTGAAACCTCACCCTTTAGATCTCTTTCTTTGTAGGAAGCCATCCTCACCAAAAACTCTATTTCACAATTCATGTGTCAGTCCTAAATAGCATAAGCTGAAAAACATAATAGAATATGCACTCTAAGAATGTTCTTTCTTAGTGTTTTGTTTGATTTGAGTTTTGAGGTGAGAGCTTTCGATCATTATTTTTTTCTTTCATTGCACATTCCCAATCATAGTCAAAGTATCTGACCGAGTCCGAGTGTGTATTGACAACATCTACATCATTCTCAGATTTCTAGGTTTGATTCCACACCAAATACTAATTCACATCCACTTTTTTTCAACACTATATCAATTTCACAGTGACCTGTCATCGGTTACCTCGATCGACATTGGTTAAGCTCAACTGCCATCAGTTCTGGGTCCTTTTGCTAACCTATTCAAAAGGATAATTTCAATTCACTTTCTTCCACTTTCCACAGTCTCTGTCACTTTCACTTTTTCCATTGACATTTTACACATCCCCAAATTTGGCATACTTTTCATATTTTTCCTTACCTCGCTGATTACTCATCTACCTATTTTCCCACATTAGCGGGTGGTTACCCCTAAGCGATGTCGGTTTCCTAACCGTATCATCGGTTAGCATGTTTCACATTCCACGCACCATTTGTTACTTCATCCATTTTTATCACTAGATTCACTGTTCTTGTTTATTCTCGTATTATTTACGGAGAAGCAACATCACTGATCAATCTTGGTTCACATGGTATTGACCCAAGACAAGCAAACATCCTCATGTTCCATGCCGGTCACTAACTAATCCACCTAGTCCTTCACCACCTCTATTCTATCACCAACCATGGATCCCATCCAGCCTACAAATATCACTATCGGAGATGAGGAGTTCGCATGACTCCTTGACCAGAACCCTGCTACCTTGCAGTTTTACCTCTCCCATTTGTCCACTCGAGATGCCTTGGGTCAGTTGATATACGGCATGCCCATATCTATCCCCCCGACACTCGCACCCACTTCCGCCTTAGCCCCATCTGGCTCTGTGCTACCCACTTCCACTTTACCCCCAGTCATTTCACAGTTAGGCCCTATACCCATATTATGTTGTGCATCTGTTACCCTGTAGCACCCATTACATCCACCATACCCTCGGTGACTACCCCAAACATGACCTCATCTGCCCCTAATGTCTCATACATACCCGTAGCTACGTTCCCACCTCCAATTTCGGTGACCCCTACCCCATTTCAAAACATAGTTCTTTCCATTCCACAATCACTAGCCCCTATTGCCACTAGGGTTACCACAACCCTTCCTCCCCCATATACATACTACCAACAACCATGTTTCATCTATTGTTCATTCGGGTACGTACCCCCTATTTCATTGCCTTATTCTCCACCACCTTACATGGCAGCCCCATACACTAGAATGTCACACCCATTATACACCCAAAACCAACCTCCTCATGCTATAGGAGGCATCCAATCATCACAACCCACCAATCACCTAATTAGATTGATGGTGGATAAGATGCAAACACTAGAGGCATCAATTTTTGGCTCCCGTAACACTCTCACTTACGATGAGATTTGCTAACGAGCCTATTCACCCATCCATTCCCATCCGTTCATACCCTATGCATTGGGAAATGCCTAAATTCAACCACTTCAATAGTAAGGAAGACCCACAACAACATTTGTGCTCGTTTAAACATGGATGTTATTTGATTGCTCATGATGATGCCTTACTTTTGAGAAATTTTCCCATGTCCCTCACTAGACCAGCATTAGATTGGTATAGTGGGTTACCCAAACACTCCATATTTTCATTCAATCAGGTAGCCCAGGCTTTCTTGGATCATTTTTCTATCAACATGCCAAGAAAGTTACCATGACCAATCTATATTCCACACGTCAGTACGAGGATGAATTTATCAGATTTTTTTTTCATTTGGCGTAACTGATCAATCAACTTACCTTTCAACTATCAAAAAATGAACTCATTGAGCTCTTCACATGATCTTGCACCAGACATATCTCCCCAACCTTGCAGGTCCAAACTTTTAGAACATTCGATGAGGCATTCACTATGGCACAAAAGTTAGAAATTTGGGCTATTGAAGAGAAGAAAATCCAATTATGAAATAAGAATTTGACATTCAAGTTGAATGAAACCTCTTCTTCTTCTAAACCACCAACCAATTATTCAAAGGCTAAAGGTACCGCTAATGTAGTGGTACTCAAGGCCAGCCCAGCTCATCCATCTAATCAAGCCACACCCTCATCAATCTATCACCCATAAAGGCTTTTTGATTTAGACAAGAGTGAAAATATACCCCAATTGGGAACCTTATCTTCTATTTTGGAAAATCTGGTCAAAGTGGTGCCATCACTCTTCCACCATAAAACCACACACTTTGGTTTTGACCCTTCTCACCCCATGCCCATCATGGTATAAGGAACAAGATTTCTGTAACTATCACCGAGTGAAGGGTGATGGTAATGATAATTGCATCACTTTTAAGAATATTGTCGAGAAATGCTCGAGAAAGGAAAGTTGGTGTGGATAATCCCAACACCGCCCCTAATCAAAATCTACAAATCTTTAAAAACCATTTCCCAATCATGCCCCTTCATCCAATCAAGCGGTGAGACATCCACTCACATGATACCCATACTCGTGAGGTTCATGCGATCTTTAATGAGGTACTGTTGCATCTCTCAATTACCTCACATCCCTTCCATAGAGAAATCCTAGCCTGAAATCCTCCTTCCACATTGGAACCAACCGTCACAGTTCCTTCACCAATAGAAGAACACCTTTCATCTCTTACATCACCTACAAAGGAGTCTTCTACTAACATTGAGACCATCTCACCCCTAGCTTCTCCACTTAGAGAACCTTTACCTACCGTACCTCTAAACCCATAGAGGAGATCCCATTACTTCCTCCACCTATAGAGGAGCACCCATTACCTCCTCCACCCATAGAGGAGCACCTATTATCTTCTCCCCCATAGAGGAGCACCCATTACCTCCTCCACCCATAGAGGAGCACCTATTTGTTCCTTTACTTATAGAGGAACTCCCATCATCTCTTCCACCCATCATAGACCCGGTGGAGATACCTTTTCCTCTTGGCGAGCATTCTCCATCAGCTACCCAACATCCAATAGACCTACTTTCAGCTCTCTTACCCACAGAAGATGAAGCTGGGCCAATTCCCATCTCTAAGATGCATTTTACAGGGAATTTCATTAGGTCCTCATCAATTTCACCCACTGACGTGCCATTCTCATGTTTGGCTGATCACTTAGAGTATGTTGATAGAGCTTTGTTATGGGGGCGCTCTTACTCCTGTCCCAACACGGATAAAGAGATCCCTCGATGACACCTCCACTATCTACCAAGCACATTTCCAACCATCAAACCACATACAACCACTGTTGTCGCAACCCCTTCTATGATACCCATTAGCACTCACATCACACCCTTACCCATAACCTGACCTATGCCTAAACCTAAACCTGTACCCACAACATTTACCTCCACTAAACCTATTACCACTTTAGGGGTCACCCGACCACCAACCTTACTCATCCACCTATTAAACTGGATTTAGCTACATCCTCCAACATTAAAACCACACCTACTCCGACACCCAAACTAAAGAAACAAACTCATCAACCTCATATACCTACCCACGAATCACACCCACACTTGTCCCATCTACCTTAAGACCTCAACCACCTAATAGGGTCAAGTACCCCTCATCCATTCATAACCCAATAACACAACCACCCATTCCTGCCTCACAAATCTCTAACCTACCCCATCACACAACATGATCCATACCCACACCTGTAGTCTCTTTACCACCAATACCTCGATACCTTAGCCGTTTCTTCACTACTTACTACACTTGGTCATTGTCCCTCACCCCAAAAAGCATGACTGCGTCATCTACCTTCATAGCACCCCATTATCCCCATGGGTAACTCACCCTCTTCCTCCATCTACTTTTCCTTCTGACCTCGTACGCCCACATCACCTTTACCCAAGAAGGTGCACCCCAAAAACAAAACCCCACTACCCCACAACAAAGTAGTCAAAACAAAACCTCACCCTCCTACCCTTCCATCTACTATACCCCTACCCAAACGAACCCGACTGATACCTCAAACCACGCTGGAGCCTAAACCCATAGCTCGACCCCTTCCTACAATTCCAAAAACAATTCCCTAGACAACCAACCACATCCACACCAAACCTACATTCACTTCCCATTGTGATCCACTAGCAGGGTCCTATGCCAAAATTTTAACCAACCTCCTCGAGACTTGTTATCACATTACGCCACTTCGAACCTTATGACCCCCTCAAACCCAAGCCAAAAGGGGTTTGATGATACCAAAATTTGTGCATACCATCGTGTTAGGGCATGATGTGGAGAAGCTAAGGCTTGAAAACCATCCTTATCCAATTGTGTCCACTGAAACCAACTTTGATGATGATGACCTTTTGGACGAGGACCCTGCTTCACCTATACCCATTCCCACATTACCCACTCAACAACCACAACCTCCACCCTCACAACTCCCAGAACCACACACAAAATTTGAAATTAACATGGTTCACATTAGAGAACTTGCCACGCCACCACCCAAATGTCGCTGCGCCCAACTAACCTCATAGGGCTTTTCTCCTCCTCGTAGGTTTTTTCCCTTCATGTCATTATACCACTTACCCTACACCCTCTCCATTTGACAAATTCCCTCAAATCAACATGGTACGTTACTACACGTGTGTAGAAGGTAAAGAAAAGGAAGCTGACCCACCAACCAATCCTATACCCAACATACCATCTGCACCCATACCTAAGATAACTATCCACGGCCCACATACCCCATTTCTAATGGTGTCACACATCGCACCATGCTCAAAAAATTACACCAATCTCCACTCAAAATTTCCTTATATGACCTCATCCAAACCTCAGAATCCCATCATCAAGCCCTCATGGAGGTTCTTCAATCTATCAAGGTTTTACCCAATGACCCTACACCCGTAGCCTCCATTATCACACCCCATCATGTAGCTTCCCTCACCAATTACCACCTTCATCTTCACCTCACCTTGTTCACCAAGTGGCCTCCCTTAGCTTCTCAGAGGAGGAGATCATGCCATACCAAAATGAGGACCCAGACCCTACCCTCTTCATCTTTGTCCACATTGATGAGATATGGGTACGTCGTGTGATGATTGATGGAGATACTAGCATTAACATCATTTCATCCCATGCATTTTCTCAAATCGCATATACCGACAATTACATGCACAAACATCGGTCATGTTGCATTCATTCAATGACGCTATCACCTCCACACTAGGCACTATCATCCTTCACGTTTTGTGGGCCCCGCACTATTCCAAAATTATTTTATGTTTTGGAGGGGAATTCAATATAATTTTGTTACTTGGTAGACCTTGGATCCGTGTCATGGGTTGCGTTCCTTCCATTTTGCATCGTTGTGTAAAGTTTGAACACGAAGGACATACTTATACCATTCCAACTAACCCATCACCTTTCAAAACATGCAACATGCTTACCGACCAAAAATGTGCTCATACCGGTTAAGCCATCTACTTCATGACCAATACTTACCTTCACCTACACCTACACCCACACCTACCAGTACCGCCGCTACTTTTACCACACATACCTCCTCCATGCCTACCACCGTTATAGCCTCCATGGCTGACCCATTAGCTTCCCAATCCATTAACACCACCTCCGCATCGACCTCTGACACATTGTCCATACCAACTTCCCACATACCAACCACTGATCCCTTGGAAGGTTTTTCAATGCCTCACTCTGGGGGAGTACCGCCTATATAGTGTCAACACCTTCCTTACTCCACATGAGTATGGAAGTCTTCACCAACACCCTCGCTATGATCACCGTATTAGAGAACACCTCCTTTATGGCCCTCCTCATCTTTGTACTAGTCTCACCTATGGGGGACTTGATACTACTACCTACACACCTGAACCACCATCACAACCCCACCCATTTTCTGTTGACTTCCAATCACTTACCAATCACCATTTCACCCACACCTTCCTACACCTATGTGTGGAAGGGTTTTGGTTTTAGCTTCTATGGGTAGGGTTTCCATACCATTATTCCATGTACCACCCATAAACATAATGATCATAGTGGTATCGGCTTCCCGAACCTCCTACCAAACAGGCCCTCATTGAACTCATTGCAGACCCTAGCCCTTCTCCACCTTCATCACCGCCCTCACTGATGGAGTCGATGGATCTGAATCTATCCCTCCTAACTTTTTTTTCATAAACACCATTTCCTTGGGACCTCTGACTTATCAACGGGAAGGTGAGGCCCCTTCCACTCTTCCATTCCGTATCACGAGATGATCGCGATGACACACCAACCATTACCATTGATTCATTATCTGGATGATGAACTCCATACTCACCTACCTTTGTGTAGAAGACTCATATATTCATCGGTTGTTACCCTCGAGATGTAAACCATGTTGAATGAATCAACTATTGAGATCAACATTCATACTCAGGATGACCTGCACATCCTAATGATTGGACAATCTTTAGATGTTCTTTGAACAAGAAGCCATCACTTCTTTTCTCTGAGAGCATAACCATGCTTTCACTTGGTCTTATAGACATGCTTGGTATTGACCCCACCATAGTGGTCCACAATATCGTAACCATTCCCAATGCCAAACCTATCAAACAAAAGCTGAGGAAAATGCACCCTCGCATTGCTCTTCTCATCAAAGAAGAACTTCAACGTCTTCTTTTTGTTTCCTTCATCTTACCCATTGATTATCCTCATTGGATTTCTAACATTGTCCTTATCACTAAAGCAATAGGGGGACTCCACATTTGTATGGACTTCCGGGACCTCAACCTCACCTTCCCGAAAGATGACTTTCCCTTTCTTGGTATTGATCAACTTGTGGACCTTACCGCGGGTCACGAGATGCTCTCACTCATGGATGGTTTCTCGGGTTATAACCAAATTTTTCTTGCCCCAGAAAGATCAGCACAAGACCGCATTCATTACCCCTTAGGGGACCTTCTGCTATCGAGTCATGCCTTTTGGCCTTAAAAATGTTGGTGCTACATATCAAGCGTGTTATGACTTACATCTTCCATGATATCATGCATCGCATATTGGAAGATTATGTGGATGATCTCTTGGCTAAATCTAAATGCCACCAAGCACCTCACTATCCTCAAAACCATCTTTGACCACCTCATTAAATATTACGTCCGCCTTCAGCCTAAAAAGTGTGTCTTCGTGGTTCTCTCAGGAAAGCTCCTGGGATTTATCATTTCCTTACGTGGTATAGAAGTTGACCCAGCTAAAGTCAAGGCCATTCTGGAAATGCCTCCGCCCACTAACCTTAAACAACTCCGTAGCCTACAAGGTAAATTGTAGTCCATTCACCGATTTATTTCCCAACTCTCAACCGGTGTCAACCATTTCATCATCTGCTTAGGAAGGACATCTCTTTCAAATGGGATGTTAACTATCACAAAGCTTTTGAGGCCCTAAAACAATACCTTCTCCAACCACCCATACTCATTCCACCTAAAGATGATCAACCCTTTTACCTATACATATCAGCTATCGATCATTCCTTGGGAGCCATGCTTACTCATCGTGATGAACAACATAGGGAGAGCAGGTGGTTTATTATATAATCCATACCCTTATGGATTATGAAACCTGATACACGCACCCTAAAAAAATTTTCTTAGCCTTAGTTTTTGTTGCCACCAAACTCCGCCATTACCTACTCAACCACAAAACCTATGTTGTGACCAACACCGACCCTTTACACATCATGTATGCTAAACCTTATCAAAATCAGCACACCATGCGATGGCTTATGATTTTAGCTGATCTTGACCTCGAATTCATTCACCAAAAGTCCATTAAGGGCCAGGCTATCACCGACCAACTGGTTGATGCACCTATTGCTAGGGACCAACCCTCAAACTTTGATTTCCCTGATGAATCCATTGCTAACCTCTCTTTGGATGATGACCCTTACCAAATGACCTTATTCTTCGATGGTTCCAAATGTCAGTGTGGGGGTTGTGTAGGCATTATCCTCATTCCTCTTGATGGTGAACCCATGCCCTTATCATTTAAACTTGGCTTCGAATGCACCAACAATATCATTGAAAAAAATTTCTCGTATTGGGTCTCATGACTGCCTATGCCTTAGACGTTAAGTCCATTAATATCTTTGGTGATTCTCAACTAGTAGTAAACCAAGTCAATGGTGTTTATCAGTGTCATAATGAAATACTTCAAGAATACAAATGTTACATCGGCATCATGTTGACTACCTTTGACCGCTATAAAATTCAAACCGTTCCATGATCCACCAATAAATTCATGGATACCATGGCTTGCCTCGCTTCTCAAATACCCACTTCACCTGATGATTCAGACATCTTTGTTACCATAAAATGCATACCGAGACCTTCTTATAAATCTTATTGTATTAACCTCATCCAAACTACCTCATTGAACACACAAGATCTTTGGTATAAGCAGCTTGCGGACTACCTTTCCCTTTCTATATTGCCTCCTGATCTCACATGTAATGGACAACGCGCCTTTCTCAAAAATGCCTCTCGTTATGTCATCATGGGTGGCCTTCTCTATAAATGAGGCATTTGACGGTATTCTCTTATGATGCCTCACCATCTTTGAAATCCCTATACCATTAAAGAAGTTCATGATGGCATATGTGGAGGTCACTTCAGTGGCCTTGTTATTGCTAAGCGTATTCTTTGCCTAGGCTATTACTGGCCGACCCTTAATCATGATTGTTGTGACTATGTCAAACATTGCATGAAATGTTAACAACATTCCAACCTTCATCATACACCCAGTCATGCCTTACAGGTCACTCGTGACCTTTGGCCCTTCTCTTAATGGGGTTTGGATCTTGTGGAGAAATCAATCCTCATTCTTCCCAACGCCATCAATGGATCATAACCGCTACCGAATACTACACAAAATGGGTAGAAGCCATACCACTTATCTCCACAAAAGCTGAGAAAATATGTGAGTTCATTAACCATCACATCATTTGTCACTTTGGTGTCCCTCATCGACTCATCACTGATAATGGAAAATAATTCAAAAACAAAACACTGCAAAAACTTTGCGACGCCTTGACATTCAGCTTAGTTTCTCCTCACCTTATTACCCACAAACCAATGGCCAAGCCAAATCCACTAACAAAACCCTCAAAAAAATTCTTATGAAAGTGGTTGATGATACTGGGAAGGATTGGCATATGCACATTCCTTTTGCTCTATGGGCATATTGTACTAGTATGTGCACTACTATTGTGGCTACACCCTTTTCACTGGTCTACGACCGAGGTTGTTCTACCTCTTGAAGTCCAGATCCCTCACTTCGTATTTCTCTCCATGACATGCTTACTGATGATGCCTTTCATCAGGACCACTTAGCACAACTGGAGTTATTAGATGAACATCATCTTAATGCTCTAGATCACCTTCAAGTTTATCAACAACGTATCAAACATGCTTATGAAAACGTGTTCATGAACGAACCTTCAAGTTGGTGACCTTGTTTTGAAAGAAAATCAACACGTAACCAAAGTAGAGAAAAGCAAATGGGGAAAATTTTCTCCTAATTGGCTTGGACCATACATTGTGACTCATACCTATGGATCAGGTGCCTATCGTTTGTCCTCGCTTGAGGGTAAACCTAAACCTGAGCCCCTTAATGCATTACATCTTTGACCGTTCTACTGTTGACATCTAGTCCTACATCACTATTTTATCTAGTTCATGCTCGTCCCTTGAGCACCATTTACCTTTTCCATACCTCATCTCCAACTGATTAAACAAGGATCATGTGATTACCGTCACCCTTTTGCCTTATCTTACATATGTGCACCATGACTCTGCACATGACATGATTCTCATGGATACTTTTCATCTTCTTTTAGATGAGATCCCATGGTCATTCACCCTTTCCTTCTCAACAAGATCCAAATGCTTTGTAATAGTCTCATCCATGACTTAAAAGCCAAAAAAAAAAAAAGATGAATCCCTCAGAAGGACATCTTCCAAAATGTGGATCAACTCCTTGAGTCAAACTTCCAATATAAAGATGAATCCCTCAAAAGGACATCTTCCGCCCTCAATTGTCGTTATAAGTATACTACACCCTCGAAGGATAGCTATAAAATCTCACAACTCTCTACATAGTTTTCCAAAAAAAAAAAGAAGACTATTGTTTCTCAAAAATCAAAATTCAGAAGCTTCCCGCATCGATCAGCTTCACGAAGACCTCAAGGAGACATATATTCCTCCCATATAGAATTCCCCTCATCGATCAATCTAAAAAAAATAAAAAATATATGCTTTTTCATCATGGACTTGCCTATTGTGATCTTGGATCTATTGCCCAAGGCATTCTACTTCCCATTTTATGACCCAATTACCTATAACACCTCTACTCATTGTCTTTTCACTTCATACCTCAAGGGACCTACTGAACCTATGACATTTGGTGATCATGTGACTCTTCGTCACTCTTAGAATTATCAATCATGTAATGTCTTTAGGGTCTTACGTTCATTAGCCTATCTATAGATGTGTTTCATACGTTTTGATCCTTGCCAATCGGGTGGCTTTCTTTCCCCCTCTTATCTTTTCTCTTCTTCATTACCTTTTGATCTTCTTATATAGGACTTAGTCCTCGACGCTTACCTTTTGGGGTCATCCTCCCCTTTCACCATAGTCACTCTCACCTGCAACATTTTTTACTATCATCTACCCCCACTTATTCAACCCAAACCCACAACATGACCACAAACCTACCAACTCATTTTCATCTTCTTCCCTAGCTTATGGGAGAACTACATCGGTCTGAGGTCCCTTTTCACCGGGACTATGTAGGTAGCACTTCCAGGGCATGGGGCCCTAGAAGGTTAGCTCAACCACTCTTTACCCTAACCATTTTCCTCACCCTTACCTGATTTCTTGTTCATCTCAAAAACCTTGACATTTAAACCATATACCACATAACTTTTACCACTTATATCATTTCACATTTTCATACATAACCAACATTTTTCACATTTTACACTATCTCATGCATTTACATTACCATTTATTTGTTACCGAAAATACATGCTAAAAAATGAACATCCATGCCTAAACTAACTTGACTCAATCCATGCCTAAACGACCTGACTCGATCCATGCCTAAAACGACCTAATCCATCCATGCCTAAACCGACTTGACTCAATCCATGCCTAAACTGACCTAACTCAATCCATGCCTAAACTAACCTGACTCGATCCATGCCTAAACCGACCTGACTCGATCCATGCCTAAATGACCTAACTCGATCCATGCCTAAAACCTGACTTGATCCATGCCTAAAAGCGACTGATTCATTCTAAAACCCATGTGACTCAATCCATGCCTAAACCAACCGACTCGATCCATGCCTATGACCTGACTCTATCATGCCTAGCTCATCTATTTTCCATCCATATCATAATAAAGTAAAACTCATACACATCACAATAGCATCACCTGAATATCATCTATCTCCTCATATATACATGTGTATATCAATACAATGTACACCCATATCACATAAATGTGTATCTTAATAAAAATGCATGTCTCATCATGGCTATCATCTCAAAAATATTGGCACGTAGGCTGATATAATATAACTAATCATCATCATCTCGTAGGCGATATCAATACAAAATTTTTCTTGACACGAGGCCGGTCATTTATCATGCATAAAAAATAAATAATATAAATATAATGGTCCTCTGGTAAATCATCTCCCATATCGATGTCAAAAATGAATGCTCCAGGCCTGGTGAAAATCTATGTCTCTCTCCCGACCCCTCTGCGCGCACCTGTCAGGGTCCCGACACCTACCTCACCTCTTCTTTGATGGCCCCTCACCAGGGCTGGCCTCTACACACTAGTGGCCGACCATGACCCTATCCTGGGCTGCTTTGGCCCCGTGTACTCTCCACACTATGAGTGTGGGATCTAATCCTCTCACTGGAGGCCTGTTGTGCTCTGTACTCAGCATAGGAGGGCACATCTAGCTCGGTAGCTAACAAATGATCATAGTAATACCATGCCTCTCCTAGGGCATCTCTGAACATGGACATGGGCACTTTACGTGGAGGTGCCATGGTCCCCACTACCTACGTGGATACCTGTACAATGGGACCCTATCCCTGAATCTGCACTTGAGCCCTAGTCTAAAAGTAGAGCCTAAGTGCCTGGAATATCTGTGCCTTATATTAGGCATGGGGTAATTTGTGTACTATGTTTCTATCATTGCTAGCCTGCCCTATCCGCAGACCCGTAACTTATGTCCTGCGTATTTGTGGCTAACTAGCCTTGTAAATCATGAAATTTTTTCCTGTAGGGAGGATATCTTCCCTCCATCTCCGCCTACCTCCTCTCCATCTCCATCTCCCCTTGCCTCCGCCTGTGTAGTACTGTCCCTTTCTTTCCCGAGCTATAACATCGCTATCTGGGCTGTAATGTGAAAACCTATGCCTCTTTGTACCTTCAGGTTGCCCTGCGCATGATTCCAAGTTGCATCACCAAAGTAGCCATCTTCCCCTATAGGGCATCTCTCTAAACTGTGATGGTGGCTAAGTCTAGCTACCCTGGCCTTGGTGGTATGGCTCTCAGCTATGCCACCCACCACTGCCTGTACCCATCTACAACCCTAGCATCATTAATCGAGTATCTACATGCTCCTCCTCTGTCCTAGTCACTATTGTAGGTCGTGGCGAGACATAAGTCTCTCCACATCATCTCTCAGATCTTGAGAGAATGGAGGTGGTACACTCTCGACCAATCCAAACTGACATCTAACCCGCTCTACGAGTATTCATTCATGCTCTCCCACTCTCCTCCCCTATATCCATAGATATATCTATATCCCAGCTAGCTCAGTGGCCATCTATTTGTATGAGGGGAAGCCCACATACAGTCTCTAACTATTGTCCACCCTGGATAGCCCCTCCAACAACCTCCTGTAGTAAGCTACATCATGCATAGCTCTGGCACCTCAAGCCTCTCCCATAGCCAGTACCCATTTCCTGTATCCCACTATAAAAACTTTCCATGGGAATGCATTTTCCTAGGGTATCCCCACTGGTCGAACACAAACAATGTGCTCGTACGCCCAAGAATGTAGTAATACGACACAACAGATGTTGAACCTCCACAGTCACATGTAGGCCCATAGCTCTCTATACACCTGTGTCAGCAATGCAGGTGCCCATGCAAATCATGTCTGATGTATCATCATGTCATGGAGGACTCCCATCAGTGACCTCGGGAACCTCCCACCCTCTGCATCGGTAGTGTGAAGCACACACTGCCTCCATCATAAGTACCACTAACCTCATCTCCTCTCGATGAGCTCTATACATCACTCCATATCTCATGCTAGTGTTATGGAACGTCAAGTCTTTTGCACCCTCACCAAAAATGGGTGCCAGTAACTCCTCAGATGCCTCTGAAGAGATAGAATACACCTAGGCCCCCAATATGGGTAACGGTAGGATCTGTATATACATCCTCCAGGGTGATCGTCATCTCACCCATCGGTAAATGGAAGATATTAGTTTTGAGTCCCATCTATCGATGAGGGAAACCATAAGACTCACCTCTGGAATACATGCTAGTAGCACCTCACCCCTATCAATCCCACCTCTGCCACATGCTGCCACTCTGCTTGTGTCGTGCTCACCCATACTCTCAATAACAAGGGTGGCACCTGGGCTCTCATCCGCAGCTCGTCTCTCACCTGCATCCCACAAAAACAATGTATTAGTCCACCTTCCCATCTTACCTTATTTTTAACCCATCTACCCGAACCTATCTACCCAATCCCTCAACCACACCTACCCAAACCCATCTGCCTTACCTATCTACCCTCACCCTCACCCACACCTACCCAAACCCATTCACCCAACACTACCTACCCTACCCTCACCTGTGACCCACCCTCACCCTTTACCCACCTACCCTACTTTCTCACCCTAACCCCCTCCCCTCTCACCCACCTTCTTTCCCACCCTACCCTTACTCTCTTCCCTTTTTTATCCCAATTTCCACTTACGAATAACCGACCCCGATTTCCCCTGACCGACCATGGTCTACCTTTAACCGGCATCATTCACTGACCCACATCAGCTACCCAGCGATGTCGGCCACAAGTCAACCCACATCGTTCATTGTCGCACTTGCCTACCCCGACTTTCCAACCCTACTTTTTCCCTTCCTCGACATTCTACCCACCCAAATCCCTCTTTACACCCTTAATTGTTCCTACATTACCCTTTTTCCCCACCCCTTACCATCCACTATTACCTTTTCCCTCTCTTTTTCCCATTTTGAAATTCTTTCCCCAAACCCCCATTTTTTTATATATTTTCTACATCTTACATCAAATTCACTCAAAATCAAAACCAAAGGTTCAATCCTACGATCTCATGCCACGCCTGTCATTGTGGTGGCACCTCTAGTCTCCGCGTTGCTCCTCTTGAGCCCTCTGAGCCCTCTGCATCCTCTATCATCCTCAACTGCACAACCAATCCTCAGCCACACGAATTGTGCCACCTGATCTCATGGCCCCACCTCTCACTCACCCACTATCACCTATGTGGCTCACCACCCAAGCTCTTTGTTGTACTCTTTTTTCCTCTTCCTCCTTTTCTCTCTTCTTGTCCTTTTCTCCTTTTCCAAATGCACCAATGACTTTTTCAAACACAGGTTTTCCACTTTTTATACCCCTACCCAACCGACATCGGTCATTAACCCTTAACCTTGCTGCCGGTCTTTCGCCCTAGACTACCAAGGTCAATTACCCATACATCGGTTCATTCATACCAGACTGATGTCGGTTACCCTATGTACTCATTACCCTCTCTTTTACCTCATTTTCCTTACCTCCCTTTTCTTTTGCCCTCCCTACACCTACTTGAACCACTTTACCTTCACCTCTGGCCCTCCACCTTCTTTAACCTCCTTGCATCCGTCATTGTTGATGCCTTATTAATTTTACCCATACCTTGGCCTTACTCATGTTGTGATATTGATATTTAGACTGGACCATCGTTAGTGACCTTTGACCTCATGTGTTCACTATACCTTGTTTCTTTATTACATGTTGTTGACCTAATGACCTTACCTAGCCTATTGTTGTGAATGTTTATCCCGACCCTACCTTTGGTGCGCTGAAACATACCTACACATTCCTAAACCTAACCTACGTTGTGTTCCTTGACCTTATCCTATACCTTGGATACGGATTCACTTCACCCTTGTTTGGATAAACCTCTCGACCTTAGACGATGTAGAGTTTTCTGCTCTTTAACCGGTAGTGAGCTGCGGTTTAAAAGTGTGTATGCATTTGATTGCTACTTTACCTTTACCACGACCCATTACCTAAGATCACCCGAGTAGACCTTTCACCCTCTTCTCCTACACCCATTTACCTTTTCCTCACATTTAGCTTTTATCAAACCACTCACCGCTTCAATCGGCTGCCTTGTTAGTTCCTGGTTTGAGGGGGATCACCTTCACCCACACATGGGGCAACCACATCTTAGTTTTGTTCACATCGATTACCAATACAAGCTACGCAACAAAAAGGGGAAAAATGTAGACACTAAAATTAGGTCACACTCCCCTTGCATCCCTTGACATATAAACACCCTTCATCACATTAACCTAGCCATGACCCCCTTCACCTCACTAGTATTAATTTAATTAATTTAATTAAATTAACTCATTATCCTCACTCTATTTATTATTTAAATAATACCTACACATACTGAGTTCACGTAGACACCTCATCTAGCCACCACACCTAAGACCTATTCTTAGCAAGTTACCATAACTAACTAAGACTTACCCAAACCCTAAAATCAATGCCTACATTCCCTCTAACAACATTCCTACATTGCTCACAAGAAGCTCCCAGTCTAATCCGCGGGATAACCACACAAGATCCGAGGAAATCGGGAGGATCTCCTAAGTTTGGTAAACCTAGAAAGTCACACCTTGACCGCGTCGGTTACCCCTAACCGCCATCGCGGTTAAGTCGGACCACCATTGGTTACCCCTTCTTAACTCATAAACTACCTTATTCTTGAGGTTGGAAAACATTGTGAGAAAAGTTGACGAGCAAGAATGAGATCTCAAAAGATAATGCGCATCTTCAAAGAACTCAAGAAGGAGATTGAACATCTTCTCCTACATAGCCATACCAACCACATTCATATCTATCTAAGGAAAGAGGAGTGTTATGCAGCCCATGCAAAATATTTCTTTTAATCGGTGATCACTTTGTAGCCTTCAAACCCATCATCAACACCTCCATCCTTCACACATAGACTTTCAGAAATGAAATCCAAGTAAGTATAACATCATACTTTCTTGGTTATTTCATCTCATCATTATTTTATCATCCCTTGTTTATCTTTCTCCTTATTGACCATCTCTAACACTTATCACCTCCATATACCCATAAAAACCTCACAAAAGCCTACTCTAGTCACCCATTACCTTGTCGACCAACTAAAATCCTTTTGTACAATCATAAAGAGGACCAAAAACCCTGTTTCTATGCCATTCCCGAGATCTCATAAGAATCGCCCCAGGTTATACCTAACGCGGTCGGTCACCCACGACTAACGTTGATCTTTGTGTTTTCCTACATATCATTAAACAAATACCTATCCACTCCATTTTACCCCACCCTCACTCACCTGTGACCTACCCGAGACATTTATCAAACCTACAAAACCCAAAACCAACCATTTGACCTGTGGATTCTATTCTAGCTTAGCATGTTAGATTAGATCTATTTCTTATTGTGTTTTAAGTGATATACCTAAATCATTTTAAATAACAATAGGATTTACTTTGTTTAAAACATTGGACTAACATCCATCTAGGAAGTATCACACTTCTTGGATCTAGCTTACTCTAGGCGAGTTCACTACCCATATTGTTTAATGCTTTACGGTGGTCTTGTTTTCATTACAAGTAGTTCCTCCTAGCCAAAAGGAAGCTCTCGTGGTCGTGTGTGGATTCAGAGAAGTCATACATGTGCAACAACCCATCACTGACATTTGAACAGTATTCCTTCTACACCCATTACCCTATCTGTTTCTTCAACCATACAAAGAAACAATCTAAGAAAAAGGTGAAACACCTGTACATAGTTTGAGAAAAAATTTAAATATGTTAGAAAAATATAAAACATTCAAATATGTTAGAAAAATAAAAATAAATTAAAATATGTTAGAAAAATAAAAAACATTCAAATATGTTTCAGAAAGCTTCTAAACAATATAAATCATCCTACAAAACATCACTCTTCGGTTCTCTCCTAAGATTGTGTGCGATTCATGGATCATATTGATCTACCTCCATCAACAAAAGCTAGGTTGCTTACTTTTTACGTACTCTAAGGAACAAAAAGTTGTCTAGTACTATTTCATATTGCACATTGCTTTTTCATAGGACTGAAGTGTCATCCATTATTCTCCTGGCATGTTTCCTTGCTTAGGAACCATCGCAGACCCTTGTCATTAACTTGCATAGGTTAAAACTGAAGCTCGATAACAAAAACACTACGTTATATTTCTCTTTTAATTTAACGTGTTTACTTTATCGTATTGCATTGCATTATGTACATTGTATGGAGTTAGGCATATTTTACTTTCTCATATTGCATTGCATTTTGTATGTTGCATGGAGTTAGTGCTTTTAGTAATGGACATTTGTTCGTATATGGATTTTCATGTCATACTACACTTTTGTTCATTCTTTTTAATAAGGACTGATGATGAAGATCACTCACAATATGATGAAAATAAATTTGTTTAAAAGACACTAGATGGATGTTATCACATTCCCTCTTACTCATACTCCTTTTTCTTCTCTACCCCCTTTTCTTCTTCACACTATTATTTCTTATGTTCTCTTTCTATAATATTTTCAATCATCGATCAAGTTCTTTTATCACCCAATCGACAATCAAGGGGGCATCTTCCATTCTACTCATTTTTCTTCTATCCATACAAAATTTTCTACTTGTTTACATTTGTTTACATTCCTCCTTTCAACCATTCAGAACCTCCTAATTCTCTCTATACCACTTCTATTGGCTTCGTAGGCTATCTATCGTCCGCAATTAAGACCCCTCCCAACTCTCAATGAGTCTCTAATCACTTGCTAATCTAGTTTAACTAGCCTAAACCCTAGTTTAAATAACCTAAACTAAGATTAACTAAGCCTAAAGCGTGTTTATCATAATCTAATCTAAGATATTTAGTCCCACATGCACCCAAAGTTCAAACTCTTCCATTTGGAAAACAATAAAAACAAGGCACAGTCTACCCATTCAACTTACACCTTCACATCTAGGTTATCTTATTGACACTAAGAGCACCTAGTTTTGGGATTCCATTTGTATTAGCTTTAAGCTATAAGACATTTTATCTTAAACTTACTCCCTTAATTGATCTTGAGCAAATAACCTCCATTTACATCCATAATCCAAGTTATGAGTAAATTGAGAGAAGCATTGGCCTTGAAGCCATTAATGGTGAGAATTCATTCTTGAAAGCTTGAGAACCATAAAACATCTAGTCACACCTTTGATTTCTAAGTTGATCTTATTAGGTTCAATGTTTAATTAAGTGATCTAAAGAGTAGAGAGTAGCTTTATCATGTTAGTTTAGATTTAATCTAGTTCATACAATGATAGATGTTAGTCTTGTTTATCTCTTATCATGATCGTTTAGTGTAGATTAGGTTCATGCTTTGAGGTTATATGTTTTAGCTTCATTTCCATAGCATATCTAATTTATTCATGACAACAAAGATGATTAAGAAAATATGATCATAGTTGCACTATTTTATATGTTTTATAATGAGATGAGGATCAATTTTCGAGTTCCAAACAAATCATTGAGTACCCCTTTGGTGGTTGTATAAGGCCACATAGTTATTGTGATGTGCTATTTCACTATATGTATTTTATTCATAAATTGAACACTTTCCCTTTTCTTGCTAGAACCAATATTTTCTTGATTGACATGTTCTTATATTTTGGGCATTTATTTGGTTGTTGCACTAACATGCAGATTTTTGCACTAACCATGGCTAATTAGCCATTTGATTTTCTTAGTCTTAAATTTACATATCAAGTTTAAAATTTTTATAGCCTAGCCCAAGGCTTGATATTTTTTCCACTTGGCATTTGAAATGGATTGTTATGTTGGTTCTAATGTCGTAATGTTTTGGAATATGGTCATGGGATGCACCATGGAGTGGTGGAACCTATGGACACACTATGTTGTATAGGGTACGCCCCAAGGAGTTACAGATAGCTATTGGGTTGTTGAACCAAAATTTATTATGTGACATGGGTTAGTTGTGTCTAGACTCTATGTGCCTGTGGTCATAGGGTGGTGATCTATTTTGGGTAGCAAAAAGGAAAATTTAGCTTTATTTTATTTACTTGAGGGAGGCATAAGAGATTTGTGTGGGTGTGATTGATGCTTTAGGATGTATATGGGGCTTTCTATGATTCTTGGGAGGTATATGTATTTGTTTTGAGATGTTTGGGAGGTATATGGAGTAATTTCATGATGTTTTGGGAGGCATATGGAGTTGGTGTTATGATTTATGTGTAATTTTGTGAGTTTGGTTTATGTCTTGTGATATTTTTCCCATCTTGACACTGTGTAGCTATAATTATGGGTTCTAGTTGTGTGAAAAATTGTATGTGTAGATGTTGGGAATTCCATGTGTTATAGTATGTCTATGATATAAGTACATTTGTGCCAGGGGCATGTATATGAGAAGTACTATGTGTGTGGATCGTGTATGTTCTTCCATGGTTTGGTTGAGTTCTTGTGATGTGATACAGTCATAGAAGTATGTAGAGATATGTCTTATGGATAGTTAGTGGTGTGTTTGGTTCTTGTGTCGCATCATGATGTCAGTTATGTTGGGCACCCATGAACATAAGAAAACTAAAATATTAAACAATGAAATACTGAGAGTTGAGGTTAGTAAATAATATTAAGGAAAAGGAATAACTAAGTAATAAAGAAAAAAGGGAATTGCCAATCTTCACAGAACATTAAAATTAAGGTATTTCCAAAATTAGTTTTCTTCCTTGTGGTCATGTCATACCAACAAGTTGTTTTATTAAACAACATGTGTCATTATTGACATTCTTTCCTACATATCCTTCGAGCTTTAGCATTGTGTCCTATCAAGGATGATTCTCTTAAAAGGGGAGGGAAATGTAGTGAATGACAAAACAAAATTAATATTAATAATAAAAAAATAGGGATAAGTGTCATTTGAGTGGAGTGTGGCAGGGATGGCATGTGATAGGTTGAAGGCATGGGACTTGCTGATAGGGAATGTAAACCTCATGAATAGAAATAAAACCTATCATTTCCCTTACATAATAATTTAAATACTTATTTGGAGTCCCAAAGGAATTAACCAAGTTGAAACCCAACTCCACATTCAAAATTTAGCAGTAATGGATACCTGCAGTGAGGGTAGGGTGTGATAGTCTTTGACCAATGAAATAATGTGATAGTCACTAGTTCTCAATATAAAAATACATCTCCAACCTGATTAGTTCACATTTTATATATACTCCCTTTCTGCGACAAAATGTGATTCCCGGAATAGGTATGGACGTCCAACAAGCATAAAAGATAGAGGAATTTTTCTGATGTTGTAGTTGCAAATGCTCTAGTTGACGTGCATGCAAAATGTGGAACCTTTCACTAGGCACGTGAAATTCTTAGCAGAGAACCTCAAAGAGATGTTTTTCATGAAATGCTTTGACTACAGGATATGCACGAGATGGGTTTGTTGAAAAGGCTTAGAAACTTTCAAGAAAATGTGATTGGCAGGTGTAAATCTAGGTTCCATCTCCTTTGCCAACATCCTCCCAACGTGCATTGTAATGGGAGCTCTAGAGAAGGGTAGTGATATCCATCAAGCATAATGGTTTTTCAGATGTTTAGTTGTAAGTGCCTTGACAGATGTTCCTGTAGAGTGTGGAAGCATGCACTTGGCATGTGAACAGTTTGACTAAATGCCTAAAGCGTGGCTGATGGACTAAAATGATGGCATAATATGTACAAAATGGGTTTGTTAGAAAGGTTGTGGAACCTATCAAGCAATGCAAAGCAAGGCTTCATAACATTTACTAGCATCCTCCACCCTATGCCAAAATGGAATATTTAGAATAGGGAATGGACATCCATCACAACATAATGAAGAAAGGGGTAGGATTTTGTCAGATGTTGTAGTTACAAGTGCTCTAGTAGGTATGTATGTGAAATGTGGTGGCAAAAATATTTTTGGCCTGGTGTTTGAAAAAATCATCCATAAAAATGTAATGTCACTGAGTGTAATTATTTCATGTTTTGGTATGCGTGGGAAGAGTGAAGGTGCACTAGAATTATTTTTATCAAATGCAATATTCATGGTATTTAACCAGATTTCATAACATTTATTGGACTTCCTTCTACATGGTGGACCTTCTTGGTTAAGTTGGGAAACTACACAAAGCTCAAAATTTAATTAAGAATATTAAATTAAAACCCAGTTCCAGTGTGTGGGGATCCTTGCTCAAGGCTTGCAAAGTTCATGGAAATTAGAGCTAGCAGAGATTGCATCCAAGTGGCTTCTTGAGCTAAAATCTAAAAATATAGGAAAATAAAAAAATCCATGGATGTGTTGTGAGTGTGTTGGCTGCTCCTTAAAGAGCATGTGCATTGTGTCACTTTGGCTACAAAAATTCTTGTGAACCACTTGATGAAATCCTCTTCAATTGGTGATTCTCTTTGGATGTGTTGTGGATCTGCTTGGAGCCCTCGCATACCCTACTTCACTCATCATTGTCAGGCATGGTCTCCCTTACCTTTTATTTCATAATTTTTTCATAATTTAGGTTCTTCATTTGTAATATAATTGAAATTTTAAACCACTAGATAATCGTAAAAATGGTGATGTAACCAGATTTTATTAGTGTAAAGAAATAAAAATTTATTTTGTGATTGATGAAACTGATTTTTTAATTTAAACATTAAATGTGGTCACTACCATAACCTTATACGATGATACTAGAGTATCTGAATTAAGTGCTCGTATCTTTTGGTATCAGCGAGAGTTAGATGATGTCATCAAATCAAACAACTATTTGTCCTACCTTGTAAAGTTAAAAAATGCAAATTCTAGAGGCTTCTTAAACAACAGTCTAAGCCTCATAAAAGAGTTGTCAAATGTCATATGTGTTCCTTATTATGTAGAGATTCACATCATGTAATGCCCACTCCTCTTCAACACTGATTGAACTATGTTTTCAATTTCAAATTGATTATAATATTAAACCTTGCTATTGTATTCTAGTTAGCATACTAATAAGATGTGTGGGACATCATGATTACTATTTTGTTTTGATTATTATTTTGACTGTATGGTTGTATTGTGGACCTTGATGGGAATCTAAGGATATGATGATGATCTAGAATGGTTTCCTTGTTACACATTGATTGTGATATTGTTACTATTTTTATATTGTTATGTATTTGCTCATTCGTGTTGGATCCCCAGGACCTTGATATCATACTAGATATTATACATTGTTAGATGGGGAGTGATACACTTGTCTTACTTATTTGATAGAAAGTACAGATGTGTTAGACTTGTGACATGATGTGACTATTGTGATGAATTTTATATGCTTGATTCATATATCAGTATTCGATGTTCTAACTGTTACTACTATATTGACATATTGGACATGATTTATGGATATTTCTTGATGTTTGTTGATGTTATGATCTTAGTACAAATTTATGGATTGGTAAAATTGAAATGTTAGAAAATGGAATGATTGGGGAATTACTTGATTCTAACACTAGTTTAATTATGATATGCGATTATGTAAATTATTATGTATACATCCACGTGTTTTATGATTTTGACTTCATTAATATGGCCATGAGGCTAGAAAGGTATTGCTTTATTTTGCAGGAAACTATAGCACAACAAACTACGGGGATTGAGACCAACCACGGTGAAAGACTAGACAGATACTACGAAGGTCACCATGAGTACTTCCGTAATGTTGTTGTTTTGTGTTTTTTAATTTTGTTAGGGGGTCCCCATGGCGGGTGATGACCTCAATTGTGACCTTAGGCTATATCTCGTATGTTTGGATTTTTATTTTATTTATTGTTGAGTATGTGATTTATTTGTGATGTAATGTTTTTAGTCATTGTTGATTAATGTGCTTTTATTATGTAATTAAATCTTGTTTATTAGGTTATTTTGGGATGTGACATATGCAGTAATTTATTAGAGTTGTTGGTATTTTAGAATATATGATTTTGATTGAGTGTAAGGGACTTTGAGTATGGTACACTCTACCTTCCTTGGAATTTTAGAGTTTTGAGGCTTGAGACAAGCTAAGCTTGTCCCACAGCTCTTAATTTCTTATACTAACCCTACCTATGGATTATGGGGACAAAATACATCCCATTATGTGTTTGTAAGACAAAAAGTGACATTAATTGCACTTTTCTTACATGGGTTTTAAATTATGTCCTTAGGGGGTGTGGGTTTGGATTGTGTGTGTAAGAGGCTTGTCATTCCTCTCAACCACCAATTTATTGTGCATTGGGGTTGAGGTTTTACTTATGATGTGGAGTTGAGGATAAGTGATGTGGCATCCTACATGGATCCACCTCACCCTCCTCTTCCCTTTTTCTATATATGCAAGTTTATTTGTTTGTTTGGGGGTTACTTCATTTCATTTTGTGCTCTTGTATTTTATTAGTTGGAGAGTTTTTGGAATGCTGGAATTTTTGGAGCTTGTTGGAGTTGGATTGATCTTGAAGGAGCTTGGTGTGTGACTCTTTGATCAAGTTCTACCATGGAAAGGTAGGAACTACACCCTTGTTTTAATTGTTTTATTTTATATGTGTATATTTGTATGCAAGTGAATGGTTTGCATGCTTGTTGGGATCTTGGGTAGAATTCCTAAGTATGGTGTAGGAGAAGGCTATGGGGATTTTATATGTAGGGAGGAATAAGAGTTTATTTCATGTTTTGGGAGGGATTTTGGTTGGGTGCCCCACCTTGGATAAGAGAATGCTTGCATTTCTTACTTGGTTCTTTTGAGGGAGACATAAGAGATTATAGGGATGCATAAGAGAATGTGGGAGGCATAAGAACACCTTGAGGGAGTGATAAGAGTTGTGTTTTTGAGGGATTTAAGGTGAAAACCTAATCCCATTATGATGCATAAATGATCTTCACATAGATCCTTGCTCTATGGGCTTTACATTTCCAAGCCTTGTGTATTTGATAGTTTCATATTTGTGATTGTATCTTGTGTTGATTGTGATATGAAATTGTTGTGAAATTTTATATTGTGATGTGGAATCTTTGTGATAGTTTCCATGAGTTGGATCCATCCTTCATTACATTTTAGTTAGGTCTTAGAGGCCAATGAGGAGTGTAGCTTCTTCTCCTCATTTGATTATTGGTTGGGTGGACAGTGTTGCCTCTCCCCCATTTTTGTTGTTGTGATCAAGTAAATAAATGGTGGATCTCTTATTGAATAATTGGTACTTGGAGCATTTGTTGAAGTCAAAAGAAATCCCTCATTGTAGAAATTTCTCTTGTAATTCCCACTTAGGTGGAAGACTAGTAGTATTGTATTTAAAAGAAAATTTGTATTGTATTTCTTGTTTATAAGTTGAAATGTATTGTTGAAAAGAAATATCTTTGCATTGAAAGAAGTGAGTTATGCTCAAAGAAAGAGAGAGTTCATTATTATTTGTTAAAGATGCATTATTGTAAAATGAAAGGAAAACTAGTAAGTTGTAAATCATTGAGAATGTATCCTTAGTAAATCTTGAATGTATAATAGTTGTTTGTGATTTCCTTGAGTAAATGGTTGTAGTTGAAATGGAAATATGCAATAAATGATAATGAGTTATTTTGCGGAAAAATTGCATTCGATTGTGGAAAGGAAATAATAATACTAGAAATAGATTAAGCTTCATTCCTATTTTAAACTTGAAAGAAATTTTGTTGGAAGAAAATAAAAATGATCTTGTAGTTGTGTTTCTTGTTACTATAGAAATAGAAAATCTTTAAATTTAGTAATTTTAGCCATGGAATGAATAAATGGTTAAACCCTTCAACTGGAGATTTTAGGAATAATAATTCAAGCTAAGGATAACATTTAAAACACTCTAGTAAAAAAATTTTGGAAAATTGTGGAAATGATGGTTTTGTTTTCGAAGAATAGGACTACGGACCTTGAGCAGAGTGGTGGTCTCTAAACTCCCACCAAGAGAAATCAAAAGTTTGTTAATCGTTACCCAGGATAGGGAAGAAATACCAAGACCACCGACTTGCTTTGGGTGGCAGTTTCATCACTGATGGCGGAAAAATAAAATCCACGACTGTGCAAATTTAAACTTGGTTTTATTAAAAATTTAAGCCTGCAAATTTGTAGAGGAAATCACCAGCAAGCCATAAGGGCATAAATTCATTTTTCTAACTTGTAAATCTTGAAATGGGCATTTAAATGTATGGAATCTCTTGGATTAAATGGAAAAAGGGTTTTACCCAAGTAGAGTACAAAAACAAAAGAAATAACTAAGTAAACATTCCAGATTTAGGGAAGAATCCCTACAACCCACTAATAGAAAACAATGCAATAATAAATCCATAATCCAATCTAAACTAAGCTTGAATTTTTGTGAATTCCTTCATGGATTCTTCCTTCCTTGCTCCCATGGTTTCCACTTCTCCAACCTGCAAATTAAAAAAATAAAAGAGACCAAATGAGGAGGCTTGGGCAAAGAAATTTTTAATAAAATTCCATAAGGATAGTTAGGATTAGTATGGAATCCACTAGATCTAGTGGCCACTATTGATTTGATCTAAGGGTTAAGAATCATCTCGTACAATTTTTATGTAAGAAGTAATATTATGGGTTTTTAAATAATTTAAAGGTATGTTTGAATGGGTGAATGGGGCCACTTAATACCCTTGTATGTTCCGTTAATTATGTAAATGTTTTTGTGTGCTTTGGTAAATGATTCTATTGTCATTAAAGAAAATAATTTAAGATAAATAAGGTAAGGATAAAGATTTATTAAATTTGGATTGAATGTTAATTCCCAAGAAGGGAACTATTTAACCTAGTAAGAGAAATTAATGGACACTCATCTAGTGATGATAATTAAATTAACATTAGATCTGGATTAATAATATTTAATTAATAACCTAGACTAGATCCATCCTTTGAAACATAACATTCTTTGGTAGGAATTAATTAAAAGTTTACTAGGGTTTGATACCCTTGTAAAAAAATTTAAAAAAATAAAATTATTGCAACCTCCCAAGAAATTGTTTAAGGATTATTGTGATTTTGGAGCATCAAAATTGTGGGCATTAAATGTCAAACATTAGCTCGACCTCGTGTGAATTTTTGGACTTTTAGAGCTTCTCTAGGAGCTCCATCACTCCATTTGCACTTTGTTAGGGAGCTTTTAAAAATGAAAAGTTTGTTTTTGTTTTGACCCACCATTTAAAACCGAGCAACAAAATGCTTATCCACCTTTGCAAACCCCTATTATTTTTACTAGAAAATTTCCTAGAACCTTCAGTTTTGGGAAAACCACTATTCTTGATAGTTTGGAAAAGGAATTTTGTAGGCCTCCGGTCATAATTTGACTAGGTCAAACTAGACCAATTACGATCGGTGGGTTCAAAAAAATTGTCATTGTTTGAAAAACCATTCACCAATTCTGAATTCTATTAGTTCCTGTGAATTCTTGGTGTATAGGAGGACATGTAGAAACTTACATGTGGTGTGTTTTTCCATTAGAAGACAACATTTGGAAGTGGTTTCTTAGCCTTTGAGCCTAGATTGAACTTTTTTGCAACTAGCAAGAAAACGTAAAAGGAAAGTTGTAGGACCTCCCATTGGGTTACCTAACCACCGTGGAAACTTGTTGAAACTTGTAAATAACTATTTAGAACTCTATCTTGTGGCTTGTTGTGTGAAATTTGACTTTTGGGAAAATAATGTTTCTCTCTCCTTAGTTACGAAATGAAGTGAAATGAAATGAAATGAATACATGTCTCTAAACCTTTTCTTTCGAATGCAAATTATAATTATTATTATATGTAAATGGGAAACTAAAAAAATTAATTATGCTAGATCTAGGTGGATGCCATGCCAGCGATGCATCACTGATTCATGCTCACATGTTTTTGTAGGATGAAAGTAAGATGACAAAAAAACATGGGTGTGATTCATTTTATATTGTTAGAATTTATATATGTTAAGAGAAGGAAATTTTCATGTATTGTTATGTTATAGTAAAGTTATTTATTGAAATTTGGCAATATGAATGAGATGTTAGTTTTAGGGGTGCGTTGGGAAATGTGCATGTAACTAAAGGTGTTATTTTGATTCATATTTACATATGGGAAAAGAGGGTGGATGTGTGTGTGTGTGTGTGTTAAATGAAATTGTAGAGGAAATTTCAACATTTACGAAGTATGAAAAGGTTTATAATTCGGGTTCTATATTTTTATATGGGCTTTAAGGGAATGTTCATTCACACATCAATGTCATTTGATGCTCAAATTTTGTATTGTGTAAGTTATATATGTATGTTTAATGAATTTGAATTTAAAATATTGTAGTGCATTCTAGTGTTCAATATGTTGGTGCTCAAATTATTCTTGCCCCATTTTTCATTGAGATTCCTTAGTTTGCGACCTCTGTAATGTTTTTATCTCCTGTACTAGTGCTTGAAGTATTTTTCCTCCATTTGGTTACAATGATTAGTCCCTTCCATGGTCGAGGATCACTTAAAGGTCCATAATTTGTTTTTCATTCCTCTGTCCATATGAAAGAATCTGTAACTTGGTCGTAAAACTTGGGCTTTTCCTTTCCCTCTGTTTTCCACAGTCATGTTTTGTTGTCCCTGTCTTTTGCGTCCCAAATATCTATGGAAACGTGAATGGATGTGGCTTGGAGGATTGTATTTGGGCCTTATTTCATTTCCAAACTCTTTTTCTATAAAGAAATATTGATTTCAGGATCAAATGGTGGTTTTCCTACATTTTTACGTTTTGATGAGTGGGTTTATCCCGTCAAATTTACATCTCAGATCGGGAAATGTGGCCCTTTTTGGTTGGATGCAGCTTGGAAGAGCACTTTAAAAAATCTAATGCTTGCTTCAACCAAAAACTTGTCCATGTCGAGGAACGATGCTCATTTGAAAATTAACCTTTTGGTTTGGCCTTGGAGTTACCCGAGGGGAAGCGTGGAGGTTTCCTTTGCATTGCCAATACTTAGATAAATTATTCATGTAGCTGGTACGGTTTTGATGGACCATGGGCATGTGAAGGGCTAGCACTCATTCGAGGATCTCGCCTCGGGGTCCCACCTTAATAATTGTGACATGAAGATATGTTGAGGATTCCACTAGATCCACTTTGTACTTAAACTTTTCAGAGTAATTTTCTAAGGCCTGAGACACATGGTTAGCTTGCGCTTGTTCAAGATCTCTACTTTTGGGCACCATCTCAAAGTTGCGCCATGAAGACATGTGGAGGCTTCCGTTGGGTCTTCCCATACTTAGACTTTTCAAGAAACTTTCTAAAGGCCTTGGACATGTGGAGGGACCATGTCTGTTTGGGGACCGGCTCCTAAGTTTTATTTTAAAGAATCACCAAGAGGACACTTGGAGGCTTTTTCTCACTCATCCCTTTGCTTAGAATTTTCAATGGCCAAATAAAAATGTCTCTGACCCTAGACACATGGTTCCTTCCATTGAACCTTCAACATTTTTTAACAAAATCTGCTTGACTGAGACACGTGGTGAGCCTGTGCTCATTTGGGGTCTTTGTTTTTGGGAACCATATCAAAAGATCTGCTATAAAGACACGTGGAGGCTTCTGTTGGCTCCATTTTACATTGAGACTTTTCAAAGGCCAAAAGGCATTTTTCTTGGGCCAAGGGCATTGTACATACCCAAAAATGTAGGTACTGCACTAATAGGAAGAGGTTATAGAAACCCCAATGATGATTCGGATCTCTTTGCAAGGTGTTCGAGAATCCAAAAAGCTCATGAGTATACATTTGCATCCCAAAATGCCTTATCTAGCCTCCACATGCTTTGTTCTGACCCCGTTCCACTCTTTTCTTGCATTTTGGTCTTTAGTTTCAAGACCGACACCCTACTTGGGCGGCGGTCCCGTGACTGCTAAATCGAGGATAAGATGGCGGTCCTGTGCACATTTTCTAGAACTTTCCGATGCTTTTGTCAACATAAAAATCAAGTGGCGCTCGCATTCCTCAACCACTCTTTCTTGCATTTATGTTTTAGCCACCTAGTAAATAGTAATTTCTCTTTGTTTATAATAAAAGAGTTCAATTCAAACTTAATCTTTGGTAAATCCAAATTATATAAAGACCAATCTTATTTACAATCAAATGGCCCCTCTCCCTCTATGAATTATTATTCAGTGTGTTTTAAAGTTCTTCCATAAGTTTCAATAGGTTTAGATTTTGCATGAATTCTCAACCTCTTAGTTCAAGGCTCCTTTCTTCTTTTCTGATTTAGAAATCACTTGATCTTCACACTTTCATTTTTCTCCATTGCTATCCTAAAAAAATTTAGCTTAGCATAAGATAGTTTCAGTTATAGATTAAAGTTCATTTGGTAATCTTAGAATTGTAGGTTGTTGTTTTGCAACAATAAATAGATCCTACAATTTTCGGTATATTTGCATTGTATCCCTACAATAAATCCTTCTAGGAATCCTATAGTCAATCTCTGTTCACTTGCACTATCCCTCTCTTACTTGCATTCTATTCGGTTTACATCCAAGCTGCCATTGTTCAAGTATCTCCTTCCATTCTTTGCTATCACATTCTCATTTTCTTGATTCATGAGAACATGAAAGAACGAAGAGATCACACTGAGGGGAGAAGTCACGACACAATTGGAATTGACGTTGTTATGCAAAATTCTAGGTTTGAATCATCAAAGTTGTAATTACAATAGAGTAGTAAATCATTTTATTTTAGTTAAGCTTGCTTTCAATATTACCAGGGAAGTTGTGAGGAATGATAGCTTCTAAGAAGATGTGATTTATTCCTCACTTCTGAGGTAAGATTGAAGGTCTTTTGATTAAATTAGTTAGTTATTTAAATATTTAGGATAAATTCACAAGTGCACAAGCAAATAGATACATCAAGCTAACTTGCTTTTTTAGCTCTGTTATTAGATTAATTGTTCATTATCTGAATATATTAGAATAGCTACTATTTAAACTATGTTCAAATATAAATCATTGAAAGTATAAAAACAAAAGGAATATAACATAGTGTAGATATATCTTTCATAGATAGTTTATCTATTTCAGTTAAAATTTGATTATCTCTTGCATGACAATTATGGGACCTAGAGAGCCCAGGGATTACGTATTCGAATCAGTAGTACCTCAGCCAAATATCTTCGCAACATTAACAGATATAGATCAAGGTCTTAGAATACATGTCTTTCAAACAACAATAAACCCACAAGCAATTAATGAACAATTGAGACAATTGAATATTGAAGATGAAAAATCGTATGTATTCTGGTCGAGAAACCCAACTATAGATTACCTTGATATGATATCCACATGACCATACAATAACCCAAAAGAGAAAAAATATTTTGTTGTGATCCATTAATTCCACAACCAAACACAGGAGACCTTCTCATCAACATAGATGTAGGCTTACATATACAAGTTGTCAGAACATCTGTAAGGTATTCTGAGAAGATCACACAACTCTTGGTATTAAACGTAGAATCTAAAATGTCTTATGACTATTCGATAGTGGAAGAAGAGATTGATTCTTCACATGACCATAACAGGTCCATAGTAACCATGAACTTATGGTTATGATCCCCAGTCCCACAACCCAATGGACACCGCTTAGTCGATTAAGTATTGACACCGCTTTTCCACATTTGGTGTTTAGATCCTCACCATTCCCAACGAATATCATAATACAATTTTCCATATTAAATATAGAATCCAATCAAGCTAATTTTTTCTACGCTAGACCAGAAAACCACCCATAATTTCCTACAAATTCACTACATCTCTCACTATCATTTGTCCATGACCTTTTCTAGAAATATACATGAAGCACCTACTGGTCACTTTCCATGTATCCAATGACCAATAGCTAGGGTCTCTCGTCGGGCTCGACATTGATTACAGACCTCCAAAAACTATTATATCTGAATCATCCATTACACCAATTCAATTTAGGAGAGATTTCTTTTCCTTAGACTCACAGATCCCATTATTCTATGTTGAGGATATAAGATTACCTAAATAAGTTTTTCTATATCCATATATATTCCATTTCCAGTTGTTGTCTCAGCATGACCTCAAGAGGTTGGGTATAAAGAAGGGCTACTTGTAGATTCTCACGCTCGTATGTCACTTTTCTATCATAAAAATTGGTGAACCCGACATGAATGAAACAACTGTTCCCTTTTTATTTCCATTTCTTTTATCCATCTTCACTCTCTCCCATTATTTTGTGGGTATTTATATACCACTCGAATATGTCAGGATATGACACATATGGAAGACCTTTCTTAGGTCTGGAAGCATATTACAGTCAAACAAATAGACAACCATCACCCTCACTTTTTGCATGGGCTGACAACTATTCAAGCAACTACTTGTCATCACAAACTCCTCAAAGAACTAGTGCTAGTTCTTCATTCCAAATTGAGGAGTTGGATCAGCTCACACAAACACAACAACCAGAGCTCTTAAGCTCTAACAATATGATGTTTACTGGAGAATCCATTTCATCTCCTTGGGTTTTATTCAGACCACAAATCAGTAGGCAGTCAGATCCACTCCCATTTTTGGATGAGGAGTACTTAGTGCATTATGCTAGAAACAAACAACGCTTCTAAAACATGTACCCACCTATAGGAAGTTTACAAACACAACCCGATACCCTGCTCCAAGAAAACACCCCCATTCCTCCACCTATGGAAAATACTCTCGGTGAAGCTTGGTAGAGTAATGATCAATTCATAGTAGGGTACCATACACCTCTACAACCTCAAGGTATACAACAACCACCATTAAGGAAAAACATTGTGTCTTCACCAATCGAGGTCATCTCAGCCTTAGTTGAGAAGGTTAGAGGACTAGAACTTGCTCAAGCAAATCAAAATTCACATTTTGGGAAAGCAGGAACTTCCAACCCTCCACATCATCCTAGCCAAGTTGACCTCCTTATAGGAACGGGCATGTTAGGCATGCCTCCTCAACATTTGTATAACTATCTACAACAAACACCAACTAGAACCGTGTTTTCAAACGTTGCTCCAGTTGAAGGTATGATACCTCCCGCTTAGCACCAAACAACCCATATCAGAGAAATGCTCCTCCCTACTTAAAAATTTATTCAAAATCACCACTAGGGAGACATGTTCTCCTCTCTCAAGATGTTCACTCAACCACAAGGATTTCCTTATGTCCCTGCAAATACATATGTTATGCCATATCAACAACCCATTCCACCTCCACCCCCTCAGCAGGCACCATCAATGGTCGAAACCTATGCGGTAGGGACTTACTCAGAATATTTAAAAGAACCTCTAGATTTCACCATATGAAGTGTCATGCTTCCAAGACCTCTTCCCAATTTTCCTAAATACAAAGGGGAGGGAGATCCAAATGCACATATCAAGGCCTATGCCACGACCATTCGAGATTTTCTCCCTTGGGATGCAATTGTTGCTAAGATATTCCCTAAAACCTTAGAGGGTATTGCCCTTGATTGGTATTATAGAATACCTGAAGCTTTGATACACTCATTCAAACAACTTGTGTCAGAATTTATCAAAGCTTTTGATATGAAAAAATTGTTAAGAATATGGATCAGGGAATTCTTACATATTAAACAAGAGCACAATGAATTTGCTGCTCATTTTATTCAAAGATGGCATATAGTCCTCTACTCATTAGCAAGTGCTCCAAACATGGATCAAATGGAACTATGTGACTTATTCCTTCATTCTCTCAATAGAGAGATAAAGGAAGAAGTCTAGAAGTTCCCACTAAGGACTTATGATGAAGTACTCGAGAGTGCTCTCCGAATTGATCAAGCGGCAATAGATAGTGGTCGTAAGACATATGGAACAAATGAGAAATTAATCACTCCCAATCAAGGCACTATAAATTATCCTAATGTCGGGAATACCAATCAAGGACCTAAAATCATTAACAAAAACTACGGGGTTATAAGAGATAGATTCAAAAACTAGGTTAAAAGGGAAAATGTCAAGAACATTTCACCACTCATTAATAATCGGAAAATAACATCTTTACTCCAACACTCAACGTGGTGGATTTTAATCATCCATCACGACAAAAACAACAACAACAATGAAGACAAATCTAGACACAAGGTCAAAATCAAAACCTAACTAGATATCGAATCAAAACCAAAGGAAACAGCCTCAAAATATTAACTCTAACAACCAAAGCAACCTATTCGAGTTTTGGACCCCAACAAAGTTGCAAACCAACAATCTCCAAACTATAATCCCAACTTGTATTGTGGTTTCGACAAGATTCAAGGCCATGATACTAAGACTTGTCGCAACTATGATAAATTCATTCAATGTCTTCCAAAATACCAAAGAAAACTCTTTATAGATATGTTCTTAGCAAATTCTACATTACCCACGCCAAACACTTACACAGGGGTAGTTTCCCCTCAAAATGCACCCCTCAATATTTTTAACGATCCACTCCCAAACCACTCTAAAAATAACATGTTAGATCCAAATGAGACGAACAAGGGTGTTATGACAGAAATAACAATCATGAAGCCTCAACTTCATTAAATCCATTGGTCGCACCCCAATTAGGAACTCAACCACAAACCAAGATAGTTGGCCTGGTAGAGTTAGATACTGAGCTACACGTAGAAACCATAACAAGAACATGAGATTATTCTTCTCAACCAATTCCAACCTATCCATTAGAACCAGAAAACATTCAACAAACATTAGTAAAACCTATAGGCACTTATGATCTAATTAATGACCTAACAAAGACCTTCTCTCACATTTCCTTCTTGGATTTGTTGAAGAACTCTCCCGCCCATAGGGCTGCTCTCTTAGAAGCATTAGGTATTGGTCATCTAATTAACGGACTCCTCCTAAAATGCAAGTAATCCATGTAGACTTTTACGTCTACCCTTCAGGGCAGCAAGATAGGGATACTGAATTTATATTTGATCAACAGATGATGAAATTGTGAGAAGAGGGGACCCAACATTGCATTTGCAGGTATGGGTTTATAATAACTATGTTAAGCACACAATGATTTATTATGGGGCAAAAATTAACATATTCCCCTTCACCTTTCTTGATAAGCTAGGATATGGAGAAATAAATTATTCCACAACACAAAATACACTAAGAGGTTATGATAGTCTCAAGGCCACTTCAATTGTGACTACAGATTACCGATCACCTTAGGACCCGAGAAAATCCTCATAGAATTTTATATTATAGATTAGGAAACCAAATATAATATGATCCTCAGTCGACCATGGATACACCACATGAAGGCAATCCCTTCCATGTTATTATAGGAAATAAGATTTTTACATCCGGGAAAAAATATTTGTTGTGCAAGGAGACCCAAAACCATTCAATATACACCTAATGATTTGAAAAAGACCGGACATTCACTCGAGTTTGAACTCCTAGCAAATGAACTAACCAAACCAGCCAATCCAAAACCAGAAGAAAAGTTGATACCTACAACAGAATTAGAAGTTACAAATCTAGTCGAAGGCATTCCGACACTCAAGAATGAGACTAACATCATAGAGATGGTATCATTAGAGACTACCACAAAAATTTTCAAGTTACTAGAAAAATATTTACCTATTCTCCTACCATTTGATTCCATAGGTATAGGATGTACCCTAGGAATTATCTCCCTTCCAATGAGATGAAGTTTGTATGGTAGAAGTAACCAAGGCAGAAGAAACAAATGAGAAGAATGTTCCAACATCTACTATTTCAAACAAATATTGGACTCTCCACTTCAATGGAGCTAGATGTCATTTCAGAGCTAGGGCAGGTGTGATCTTTACTTCTCTTGAGGGAAATATCCTACCTTTTTCCTTTAAGTTAAACTTTGAATGTACAAACAACGGGGCTGAGTATGAAGCCCTCCTCCTTGGCCTCATCATAGCCAAAAGGATGAGTGTTGATAACATTAGAGTGCATGGAGACTCACAACTAGTCGCAAACCAAGTCTCTGAGGCATATGGGACTAGAGCTAAACATTTACAAATCTATAAAACGATGGTATTAGATCTAACCAAGGATTCGACTTCATATGAATCAAAGCAATCCCATGAGAACAGAACCTTATTGTGGATTCAATAGCAACCTCAACTTCTTGTTTCACTCCAAGCAATGAGTTAGAAAATACAAGTTTCATGGTATCACTTCATATTGAACCGTTGGTGTGTAAAATACCAACAAACCCGATCATGGCACATATAGAAGTTGAGAATGAGTTTTCTATCCTGGATCACTTTGACAGCGATAGAGTCACTCTTGGATATCTAAATGCCTATGCAGAACTACATCTCACTCATCACATAGTATATTTTTCCCTAATCCCACATTCCTCTTCCTATTTTGGAAATCCCATGATAAAATCTCCCCACAAAATAATCTTGATATCTACGAGGTAGAGAATGGAGAAGGTTTGGAACTACCTCCAGCCCCACTGAATTTGAAGAAGGAAACACTTCCTTAATCAAAGGAACAATTGACATAAATATTGGAATGGAGGAAGAACCAAATATTTTGAAGTTGGGATCCTCATTAACTCCAGAGGAGATAGAAATACATACCCAGATCCTCAAGGAACATCAAAATGATTTCACATTTAATTACAAAGAAATGATGGGAATTGCACCACATATCGTGGTACATAATCTTGTCACCAAACCAGATGCAAAGCCAATCAAGAAAAAGTCGAGACCAATGAAACCAAAAGTGGATCTCATGGTAAAAGAAGAAGTAATGAAACTTCTCCAAGTGGGGTTCATCAAACTAGTTGACTATTCTCAATGGGTATCTAATATCATCCCCGTTCTCAAAAGGAATGGGAAGAAACACATTTACATAGACTTTTGGGACATTAACAAAGCTTGTCATAAAGATGACTCTCCATTACCATCCATCGACGTTATTGTTAATACAACAACTAAATTTGCACTGTTGTCCCTCATGGATGGGTTCTTAGGGTATAATCATATTAAAATATCTGAGGAAGATCAAGCTAAAACTATGTTTATAACCCCTTGGGGAACTTATTGTTACGATTTCGTGTCATTCGGTCTTAAGAATGATGGCGCTACATACATATGAGCAATGACATACATATTTCATGACCTTCTTCATAAGATTTTGGAGTCCTACATAGATGAATTATTGGCCAAGGTCAAGAAGTGTTGTGATCACCAGAGTACCCTCGTATCATTCTCTCGATTGATCGAATATGACATCACATTGAACTTAGAGAAATGTGTATTTGGCGTGATAGCAAGAAAACTTATAGGTTACATTATATCATCATGAGGGATTGATGTTAATCCAGCCAAAATTTGGGCTATTCTTGAAATGATTCCACCATCGAGATAGGTCGGTATCCGATCATTTCTTGGGAAAATAAGTGCAATTCGAAGGTTCATTCGGACTTAATTTTTGTTGTTCATCCAATCAACAATTTATTAAAGAAATATTATAGCATTGATTGGATAGAAGAATGCAATGAGGCCTTCGAAGTAGTTAAATGATTATTATTGTCTCCTCCCGTGCCAATGCCTCCTAGACTAGATCATCCTTTGATCCTGTATTCACAAAGCTATTGATGTCACGCTAGCCTGCATGTTGGTTTAGGAAGACGATGATAAATAAGAATGTGTGGTCTATTTCATTAGGCATGATGTTGCTTGATTATGAAACACATTATACACGTGCGAAAAGAGAATTCCTTGCCATAGTCTTTTTACAATGAAACATTTAAGACATTACATGTTTAATCAAGAAACAAGGGTCATTGTGAAGACACATCATTTATGGGCATTCCTCACTCAAGGGTATTTATCTAAAAAGGATAGACGTTTCATAACCTTGATAGGTGAGTTTGAACTAAAGTTTATAAACCAGAAATTAGTTAAGGGAAAAATCATTTCAGATTGGTTAGTGATAATCCATTAGATGGAGATGATCCGGTAGACCTAGAATTTCGTGATGAATGCATATTTTTGTCAAAACCAAGCCCCCATATCTAGATTTCCTTGGTACACCGACACCATCAATTTTATCATGGGCCATACATACCAGAGAAGGTGGTTCATTGCAAAAAGAAGGTAGTTATGCATTATTACTTGCTAAATATGTTATTTTACAACAAGTGCTCTATCGTAAAGCCTTCGATGGAATGATTTTAAGATGTGTTGACATGGAAGAATCCAAAAATATTCTTTACGAATCCCATAGTGGGATATGTGGAGGAAAATTTGGTGGCCATGCCACCGCTCGCAAAATACATTAGATGGGATATTTCTAGTCCACTAAGGAACATGACGCAAAGAGGATTTGTGTGCAAGTGTCATAAATGCCAAGAATTCTCTCATGAGATTCACATGCCAACACAAGCTTTGTAACCAACCACAACCCCATGGCCCTTTTCCACATGGGGCCTAGATTTTATAGGGAAATTCTCTTCCTCATCAACATATGGTAATAACATTATAATACGTTCACAAAATATTTTACCAAATGGGTAGAGGCTATGCCTCTTACCACTGTACCAGGTTCTGTCATCGGTAAGTTCATTTTGAATCAAATCATTTGTAGGTATGGTGTCCTACAAGTCATTATCTTAGATAATTGCACATCCTTTAAGAATTATGAGGTCCATAAGTCATGTAGTATATTCAAGATAAACCATTGTACAACCTCTCTTTATTACCCTCAAGCCAACAGACAAGCTTAAGCGACAAACAAAAAATTAAAATCTATTCTTCTCAAAAAAGTTAAGGAGAACAAATGGGATTGGCATTTAAAATCATACTCAACCTTGTGGGCCCATCGAACCTCGGAAAGAACATCAACATGGGAAAACCCTTTCTCATTAGTATTCGGGGTAGAAGCAGTTCTCCCACTTGAGGTCGAAATACCTAATCTCTCATCTCATTACAAGGGATTTTTGGAGAAGAAGCCTATAGAGAGGCACACCTCTCTCAACTAGAAAGCCTTGATAAGGCCATACTAAATGCCAAAAAATGGTACAGATCCTATGCTAACTGGATGTGCCAAAAATATAACAAAAAGGTCTATGAATGAGAAGTATATGAGGGAGATCTAGTTCTAAGACTAGATAGCCAGATTGATAAGAAAACTGACAAAGGAAGGAAATTCTGGCCCAAGTGGTTGGGCCCATATCAAGTCATGAAATACTACAAAAATGGTGCATATCTCTTATGTACACTAGAGGGTGAGGAATTTAATGAAACTGTCAATTCCTTGCATCTTAAACGGTTTTACGCATAGGTCATCAGCATCACCATTAAGGAGAGCACATGCGCAACCCATGCAAGAGCTCCCCAACATTTGGTGATCCTCTATAGCATTTAACCTCTTATAAACACCTTCATCCCTCTCTCACCGATGTCTAGGACCAAATTCCAAGTAAGTAGAACATTTTACTCCTCTAGTTCACTCATTACATCATTATATTTTCATCCTTTGTTCTCCTAGCCACCCACCGACCTCCATTAATACTCACCCTCTATATCCCTATTAAAACCTCACCAAATCTTCTCTAAACAACTTAATACCTCATTCAGACCAGCTTGGTCCTTTGTGCAATCATAAGGGAGATCTAAAGCTTGTTCTGTGACATTGCTAGTACCCCATAGTAATCGGCACTAGTTTTCTCAAACCGGCATCAGTCACCCTTAACTAGCATTGGTCTCTTTATCTACCAATACATCCTAGAACAATAACCTACCTACCTACTCCCACATCACCCTTAATCACCTGTGACCTACCTAAGACCTTTGTCAGACCTGTAAAGACCCATAACTAGTTACTTGACCTTCAGATCTTATTTTAACCTATGCATGTTAGATTAGACCTTTCTTATAGTGTTTTAAATGAGATACCTAAATCATTTTAGATACAATAGGAATTACTTTATTACCAGACTTTAAATTATTTTAAACGGTGGATTGACAACCATCTAGGAAGTATCACACTTCCCGAATCTAGCATACGCTAGGCAATCCACTCCATATATTGTTTAACTCTTTCTGGTGGTCTTGATTGTTATTTCAGGTAGTTCCTCCTAGCCAAAAGGAAGCTCTCACGATTAGTTTTCGATCAAGGAGTCAACACGCGCATAACAACCTATCGACTGTGAATTTCAACAGTATTCCTCCTGTGCCCGTTGCCCTATTTTTTTGTCATTTTTGAAGAAATGTCTAAGAACTAGGAGAATCATTTTGGCATGCCGGTGGGACCCATTCGGGGTTCCTTGCATTCATTCATTTCTAGGTGAAAAATTGTATGTTTGTTTCCTTTCTAAAAGGTTCTCACATTAAAATTTCTTCCCTGGAATCATCTCTCCCTCTATTGTCTCAAAGAAATCGTGTTTTGGTGCTTAAAACGAACACTTCTTCCATTTCATTTGCATTGCATTAGTGAAAGATCATACTTTCTCCTATTCCTCTCATTGTGTCATCGAATTCCATATTTTGATTTGGGCTTAAAAATCATTGCATTTCATTTTGACTTTCTACATTAGCTCACATTAATTGAGGGAAACCTATACGCTGGAAGTCATTCCGGCTAATGGTTGACCAAAGAATCATAGAAAGCACATCTCTCTCTCTCTCTCGAGTCTTACCAAATTACACAAATTCAAAACAAATATATATTCTTAAACAACATCTTTCGTATTGATCCGAGTTGGCGGGTACTCCCTAGCTCGTTGCTCTGTCAAGTCATACTTTAGAGCGAAGCCTGCTCCCACCATAACATACTTGAAACCTCACCTTTTAGATATCCTTCATAGGAAGCCATCCTCACCAAAAATATCTATTCTACAGTTCATGAGTCAGTCCTTAAATAGCATAAGCTAAACAAACATAATCGAAAAATCACTCTTAGGATCATATTTGTTTTAGTGTTTCTGCTTGGCTTGCGTTTTAAGGTGAGAGGTCATGCTCTTCATTTTTCATTTTTCTCCTTGCACGCTCCTCACCATAGTTAGTGTATTCCATCTTTATCTCGAGTGTTCTTGGGCCATATTCTCATCATTCTCGAGTCTGGGTCTAATTCCACATCAAATTTTAACTCACAACCATATTTTCTTCATCACTATTTCAATTTTATAGTAACCAGTGTCGGTCAAGTGACCATCGTCAGTTACCCCTTGACTGTCATTGGTTATACCCAACCGGCGTTGATTCACTATCATTTTGGTTAACTTTGCCTAGAAGGACACCTATTCACCTTCTTTGACTATTCAAATTTCCAATCACTCTTATCCTATACATTGATCTTGTAAATCTCATCGTATTTGACATACCTATCACAATTGGCCTTATACCTTGTTTATGACCAACTATTCATATTCCAAAATGATCGACCGCGGTTAGCTTTGACCAGCATTATTTTACCATAATTGGCATCAGTTATCATATGTCATTTTATAGCTGCAATTTTAGCCCCAATTCACCCACCGCTGCCTATTTTTCCTTCTTGTGATGTATTACTATGTCACTTACAAAAGCAGATCTTACCCTACTAGTACCTGTTCACATGGTGCGACACGTCGACTAGCAAGTGCCCTCGTATTCCACGCTAGTTATCATCCACTCCCACCTAGCCCTTCACCACCTTCCATTTTGTCACCCGCCATGGAACCTATCCAACCTATCACTATCACTACCGGAGATGAGGATTTCCCATTACTCCTTGACCAAAACCTTGTCACCTTGTAGTTTTATCTTTCCCACTTGTGCACTCGAGATGCCTTGGATCACTTGATATACGACATGCCCGTATCTCTCCCACCGATACTTTATCCTACTTCTAATCCAGCCCTGTTAACCCCGTGTTTCGGCATCTACCTTACCCCGATCGTTCCATAGTTAGGTCCTATACCCACTATGATGTGTAATGTATGCTACATCCGTTGCACTCCCCAAATCCACTATACCTTCGCCGATGACCTAGCATGCAACCTCATTCACCCCTATTGTCTTTCATATACCCATAGCTACACAACCACCTCCCGTATCGGTGACCCCTACCCCTTTTCAAAATGTGGTCCTTTCTATTCCACAATCATTGGCCCCCATTACCACTAGGGTCACCACAACCCTTCCACCTCCATATACGTACTATTAGCAACCTCCTATTTCATCTAGTTATTCACTCTAGGTACGTACCCCTATTTCACTACCTTCTTCTCAATCTACCTACATGGAAGCACCATATACTGGAATGCCACCCTTTTTACATGCTCAACACAAACCCTCTTACGCTACAAGAGGCACCCAACCAATGTAACCTACCAATGACCTAATCAAATTAATGATGGCCAAGATGTAGACCTTGGAGGCATCGATCTCTGGTTCCCAAAATACTCTCACCTACAATGAGATTTTTAATGAGCTTATCCACCCATCCATATCCCATGCATTGGGAAATACCTAAATTCAACCATTTCAATAGCAAGGAAGACCTGCAACAACATTTGTGATCTTTCAAACACAGGTGCTACCTAATCACCCATGATGATGTTTTGCTCTTGAGGACCTTTCCCATGTCTCTGATGGACCTGCATTAGATTGGTATAGTGGGCTATGCGCAGATACTCTATATTTTCATTTAATCAGGTAGCCCAAGCTTTGTTTGATCATTTCTCCATTGATATTGTTAAGAAGGTTACCATGGTGACCTATACTCCACGCATCGTATGAAGATGAATCTATCATAGATTTTTTTGCTCATTGGCATAGCCTAATCAATCAACTCACATTCCAACTACTGCAAACTAAACTAATCGAGATATTCATACGAGGCTTGTGTTAGACATATCTCGCCAACCCTACATGTCAAAAATTTCGAACCTTCAATGAAGCATTATTTATGGCATGAAAGCTAGAGATTCAGGCCATCAAAGAGAAGAAAATCCAACTACGTAATAAGAATTCGACATGCAAGTTGAATGATACATCTTCTTCTTCCAAACCACAAAATAATTATTCAAAGGCCAAGGGGACCGCTAATGCAGTGGTACTTAAAGCCGGCCCATCTCATCCATCGAATCAAGCTAGCCCCTCATCTAATCTCTCACCCATTCAGAATTTTCAATTCAAACAGGGAACAAGAAATACACCTCAATTAGGGAACCTTATTCTTTCATCCTAGAAAATCTCATTAAAGTTGGGGCCATTACCCTTCCACATATAAAACCACACACTAGTAACTATCATCGAGTAGAGGGTCACGGTGATAAATGCATCACTTTCAAAAATATTATCCAAGAAATGCTTGAGAAATACGAGTTAAGCTGTGGATAATAATAATGCATCGGCTAATCAAAACCTACACATCTTGAAGAAACCCATTCCTAATCATGCCCCTTCATCTCGATCAAACCGGTGAGACCTCAACTAGCGATAACCATACCCTTAACGTTCACGCTATTTTTAGTGACACACCTGTTCCTTCCATAGAGGAAATTCTAGCTCGATGTCCTCCAATTACACTTGAACTCACCTCACCTATTCCTCCACCCACAGAGGAACACATTTCACCTCCTTCATCACCCGTGGAGGAGCCTTCTACTAATATCAAGACTATTTCACCTTTAGCTTCTCCACTTAGAGAGTCATCACCCACAATACTTCTTCAGTCCATGGAGGATACTTGTTTATCTCCTTTACCCATAGAGGAGCACCCATCATCTCCTCCACCTATAGAGGAGCACCCATTTTCCCCTCCAGCTATCAAGGATCTATTAGAGATACCTTTACTTCTTGGTGAGTGTACGATGGAAAAGTGACAAGTGAGCATGGAAATCTACGGGTAACTCTTCCTCGCACCCGACCTCCCGAGGTCGTGCCGAGACAGCTGGTGGGGATGGAATATACGTGGGGTATAGACAAAATAATTAGGAAATCTTATGTCTTTGATGTGCACTAATGGAATTTATGAATCTAAGGAAAAGAAGGCCCTCCTAACTTGAACTTGTGTGATAGATCGGTCGGTGAGGATGACTGCTCGAAGGCTCTAATCAATATCGAGATTTGGCATGACCCAATCTATAGGTTATGGGATACACGGAAGGTAACTTGTGGGTGCTTCGTATATGTCTCCCGACAAGGTCATGAAAATGGAAGGTGGATATATGGTAGATTATATGGTAGGTTCTATGGTCTAGTCAAGAAATCCTTAGCTAGATTAGTTGTTATGTCTAGTGAGGATAATTGTGCAATAATGGTTGGTGGAAGTGGAGAGGACCTAAATACTAATGTGCGTAAACCAGCATCAACGTCTGATTGACCTGTGGGCTCGTTGGGTTATAGGATCTGTGGATCACAGCCATAAGTTCATGGTCGTTGTGGACCTCCTATGGTCATATGCAGAATCAATCCCTAATCCCTAGTATCCAGTAGTCGTATGCCTTTTCAGCCTCTATATTTAGAACTAAAAGTTGTACAATCTTCTTAGAGTACCTTACAGGTGTTTTGGCAACTTGAATTCTTAAGCTAGTGTCTATGTCAATGAAGATATCTCCTGCATCTGGTTGTGGGACCAAAGGATCACAACCAAATGTTTTCTCTCTTTCAAGCCCTTCTACAGTCATGCGGGTATCTATTTAGGGCAATCTGTAGTTTGGCTAGTTTCTCCAAAATGTATGTTCTTTGTCGTCTTCTATGTTTAATCCTCTTAATTGCGGGCTGATTTCTTATAGGTCCGTTCTTTGTTGAAGACTTGGATTCTGAGATTCTGGTCTATGTCGGGTATTGTCGTAACAAGATTGGGTTGATGCACGATTTTCTCGAATACGTATTCTCTAGGTTCCCTAGGTCCCGTGATTGTCATACAAAATGAAATAATATAAATATAACTAAAGCAAAGTAAGCTAATTATGTAAAGTATATCTATAGCATATATAAATTCTCTATTTTTGTATTTTTGATAAACTATTGAACAAAATTGAAAGAGAAATTATTTAATATATCTAGAAAGTGACAACTAAACTAATAACCAAAATTAAAAACAAACAAAGCATTTGAGTATAGCCACTTGCCTATGCGGTTGTAAATCTATTCTAAATAACCAGATAACTGATCTAATCTATTTGAAAGACCCCCGATCTTACCTCAGAAGTGGGGAATGAATCATAGTTTCTGATAAACTATCAACCCCCACAACTTCCCTGGTAATATCGAAAGTGAGATTAACTAAGATGAAATGATTCACTATTCTATTTGATATATCTTAATTAGAAATTTTGATAGCTTGAACCTGGATTTTGCAGAATAGTGGCAAATCTGGTTGTGTGTGTGCTTTGTTCTGCAAGTGTCATCTCCTCATTCCTTCGTGCTCGCGTGAATCTAGAGAAGCTTGTAATGCTAGCATTAACAGGAGTAGGTATTGGAACAATGGCAGCCTTGGATGTAGACAGAATATAATGTGAGTAGGAGAGGGATAGCGCAAGATAACATAGCTTGGCTTATGCAATTCCTAGCGAGATTTCTTATGGGTCATACAACACAAAACATCTAGAACTTGAAACTATCATTCTTGACGAACAAAACCTACAACTCTAATGGCTTCAGACTGAAAATGAAACTATCCTACTTCTTTTTATTGCATGAAACAATAACAACACTAGCACAAGAAGATCATGTGGCTTATAAATAGCAAAACAACACTAACTATGCATGCAATAAATAAAACTAATACAATTCCTAAGCAAGAATTGAAAGAATAAAATTTGAAATGAGAGAATGAGGGGCACAGTTTTAAGAGGCCATTTTCTTGAAAACTAACCAGCTATTTATAGAATTCCTATTTACCCAAAGGTGAACTCCAATTTGAGCTCTTTTAGAATAAACAATGGAGAAACACTATTACGGGGAACCAGAATCATAAATACAAGCAAAAATGGATGAAAAGGTTGGTAAAAGTTGAAAATTTATGTGAGTCATGATTAAAAGAACATTTTGGAAAATGTGTGAAGGACCGCCGCTCCGAAAGGGGTGGCGGTTATAGGGACCTCGCATACTGAGGCGAGCGGTAGTTTCGTTATCAAGACCAAAACACAAAGGAAAAGAGGGGAAAGAGAAAAATAAAGCACACGGAGCCTAAGCGGGGCTTGTGGGATGTTAATGTATACTTCGAGAGATTTTCCAGATTCTGAACACCTTGTGAGGAGACCTATATCATCATTGGGGCACATGTAACATTGTTTCGACGATCCAGTACCCTACAATTTTGGGTATGTACATATTGCCCCCTCGAAGAAGCATTTGAGCCATGAAGAGGTGTAAAATGGTGGGTCCGAGTATGGTGGTCCCAAAATGGGAAGTTAGAAATTATACCTAACACATCCATGTGTTGAAATGATGCCATCCAAAATTCCTGCTACTTGCAAAATGAAAAGAGGACTCAAGTGCAGATAGATAAAATAAATGAAAAAAATACTAAAATAATATGAAATGAGGACTTACCATTTGTGTGGGGATAAGTACTTACCTCTATTAGCACTCCAAACCTGTGAAAAGGGCATTTAGAATGAGTCAAGATGCTATATATGTAAAAATGGGCCTATTTTCCTATTCATTTTTGCGTATCAATTTGATTGATTTTGAGCTCTGGGACCCATGGTGACAGTTTTTGACGAGAGTATAGTCAAAACATTCGTGACGAGATAGTGATCATGCCTCCATGAGTGGAACATCGACCCGCGAGATCACAGGTTAGTTCTTCTTGATTTAATGTTTTTACCCCCAAAATGTTAAAATGATGAAATATTTGTCATGGGGGGATTATTTTTGAAAATGTTAGTGTTAATAGGGTCACTTAGGGGGGGCGCCTAATGGGTAGGCTTTTTTGGTCAAAATAGTCATCTTTTCGTGTTTTTGGCATTTTTAGGCACGTGACCCGTTTTGAAATGTGGAGAGACGCTGCCACCGTGAGCAAGGTGGCGGTTATAGGAATGTTGTCCTTTAAGGTGGCGGTTATGGAACAACCGTCCCCTGCTCAGGGTGGTGGTCCTTTATAGAACACCAAAATAACAGTGTTTTTAGCTCATTTTTGCATTTTTAGTATTCTTATATGTTTTAATGATTTTTCCAATGTAATTTGAATACTAACTTACTATGTTTTACATGTTTTTGGGTGTATGCGGAAGGAGGAGGAATATATCAGATGGAGCCAAGAGAGAGAGTGTGGTAGCTTCCAGCAGTTGTTGGATGCACTTTCTCAAGCCAAGCGAGATCTTATTCGAGAGGACCGGCATATTTCGTATATCACGGGTTCCTCATGTCACACCTTCTTATCACATAATTTGTGATGTGTTTTCATATTGGGATGCTGATTGGAACAATTTTCGATTTCTAGGAGTCAAGGGTGAGTGGACTATCACCCTGGAGGATGTCTACCACATCTTGGGAGTCTTGATCATCAGGAGATGGCTTACACTTGAGACAAAGCGGGAACACGAGGCTCGAGATAGCTCGGTGGGCTACATATATGGGAGACATAGTTGTCTCCACTAGTTCGAATAAGGGGGTGAGGGTTCATTCCATTCCTAGTTTGCCTATCCCTTTGATTCATCGGCTATTATGGTATCCTTGCCTCGAGATTGATCACGGACAAGGGAGGGGACACCTTACTCTATTGTTTGTCCCCTATTATTGCACTGATTGAGGCACATGGCCAGATTTATGCCTAGGGAGCTGACATACTTGGGACCACCTATCATGATTTATACCGGGTGGTTTTCTTACAGGGGATAGTCTTTGAGTCATCGACCCTATTTATGAGTGGGTCTATGAGTGTATCATCCCTTATGGGAGAGGCGTAGAGGTCGTAGATCCTGGAGCTGTGATGGTAGCTAGATGGACAGAGATGTCGGTGCTTAGAGCACCTCACCGGCCGATGGCTTCCCCGACTATTGATGATATGGACACCACACCTTATTAGGCCATGGCGGGGGTTTTGGGGCGAGAGAACCTCACTTTTATTTCTGTTGTACTATAGGGCAGCTTGTGGACAGGATAGGGAAGGTGGAGACACACCCCTTTCACCAAGTGCCTCAACAGTTTGGCATTTCTTACATCGTATGCTCCCGAGTGGTGCCATTGTTCAAATCAATTCGGGAGGCTAAGGGAGGTCCTAGAGGCCGGGGTTGGACCGTTGTTACTCCTGGCGTCCCTATTACAGCCAAGAGTGTGGTACGTGCTTGAGCAAAATCTAGTGCTCCTCGGGAACCTTTACTTCGGATGACCGTCGGCCCCCGCCCACAATGGCGGCGACCCCATTGATATAGACTCTCGAGTCTAACGATTTCATAGGGGAAAAGATAGAGGAGGAGATTGAGGATATGGAGGTCAACGAGTCGGTCAGAGGAGGACAGTGATCCTGAGTGGCATGATACTCAGGAGATCTTACAGGCTGAGAGGGTAGAGAAAAGTGTGGAGAGGGTGACCCTATTTTCAAAGGAGTTTCCCTCTTAGGAATTAGGTGGAGAGGATGAGTCCGTAGTAGGACGTTATATTTCCCTAGGCACATGAGGAGGACATCAGTCAGCGGTGGCATCTATGGCAGGTGCTAACCCTAGGGATCCCTCTTGGAGGCCTGGAGATCCGAGTGAGTTGTCACCCTACTCTTAATATTTGTTTTTTAGCTAGGATTGTCCTAGTTACTATCTCTCCTTTTTTCATTCTTGTTTTTATCTTTTGATTATTTTCTAATTTACTTTTCTCCTTTGCTTGCAAAGACTGCTAATGAGTGCCGAGACCTGATTCGCGGTATGTACTGATACCCTGATGATCCCCATGGAGAGGACTTGCACCGAGCTATCCATGGATTCAGGGGAGCCTTTAGTAGCTGGTAGGCATAGTGATGTCTTTTCCCCTGTCTGGCATGTGGCCAAGATGGTGACTACCCTCCATACTAAGTTGGCTAGATATAGGATAGTGGAGTGCCTGATGAGGAGTCACTCTCATAGCAAGGCTGCAGCTACTCCTTGGGATTGTGAGCCCTCAGTGCATTCAGAGCACCGGCATAGTCAGAGTCCTAGACATGATCGTACACCTTCAGAGGGATTTCATAGGGGTTGAGAGGCCACTTGGCTCTTTTTGTAGTGACTCTTAGATTTTTTATGAGATTTATTTTGTATTTCTCGGGCTCATTGAGTGTTTTGACCATGCCTAGCACATGATGGCATTGTACATAAAACTTGATTATATATATATATATATATATATATATATATTTCCTTTTGGATCAGAATCTTGGTGTCTAGGATTTTGTGATTCATTTCCACATGTAAATTATAATGTTGTTTTTATATGCTTTTCAAAATGTATGCAATGGAGAACAAATGATACAAATGCTTTCTTTCTTTCTTTTTTTGTATTTCGTAATGTTGATATATGATAATGTAGACACAATGTGATTTTGAACTTAGCTGTCATAAGAAATTTTTCTAATACTTAATATTGTTTTGACAACGTGTAATGATAAAATGGTATGATGAGTAGATGTACTTACCCGCCTCCTAATCGCACATAACTAGTAAGATGCGAGGGCTCACCACCAAGAGCTAGAAAGGGCACAAGCTATGAGGCTATTGAATGGTAGTGATGAGAGATAGACAAATATTTGATGGAACCAAATTAGGATGCTACAAACCTATTTTACTCAAGTGACTCCATAGTTTAGAATGCAACTTGCTTTGCGGTTTATCTATACTTAGATCTGTAGATGGCCACATGGTTGACAAAATCTGGTTTTTAGGGTTTGAACTCTCTTGTAATTTTGGACATCTGATTCATTCATTTCGACTCGGGATTTCAAAGGTTTATTTGAACTATTTGCTTATGACCTTTAATGTTTTTTTCAAGAGAACCCCTACCTTGCCCCATGCTTCTAGTAGGAAGCATGGGCTTATCACCATGGACAAGGCACAGGTGAGTAAGGGCATTCGCATCCTTTCCCAACCCTACGTCACTAGTAAGAGATGCAAGCTCATCACCAAAGGTTGGTAGGGCAAGGAAATGTGTAAAAATAAAATTTTCTGTTTGATCTACATTTGACTTATTTATTTGAGCAAAATGTCAGTATGTTCTTATTTCCAAAGAGATCTATATATGGGATAGATGTGACACCATGAAGCTTCTAGAATAGACCATAGGCAAGACACCTATCCTAGGAAGAAACCAAAAGTGAGAACAAGCATGCAGGCCTTGGCATGGCTACCATTAAGACTTTGTCATATCTAGCTTTATTTGATGAAATGATTCTGAAATGGTTGATGATGTTATGACAAATGAAGAAGTATGATTCGAATGCTTCTGCCAATACCAATAGAAGTTTGTAATGAATTGCTTGCGAATAAGTTCCTTGATCACAAAAATTTATGAAACGAGTGGAAAAAATGAACCTAACTACATGAAGATGCAATGTAGATATAATTATACAAATAGTGTTGGTCGCTTATGCATAGAATCGTTTAAGATGCAAGGAATTGATTGTTTCGTTGAATTCCTCACCTTCTAGTGTACATAAGAGATACGCACCATTTCCATAGTCTTTCATGACTCGAGTATGGGCCCAACCATTTGGGCTGGAATTTACTTCCTTCACTGGTCTTCTTATCAACTGCTATCTAGTCTTAGAACTAGATCTCCTTTATATATTTCTTGTTCATAGACCTTTTTTATATACTACTAGCACATCCAATAAAGATAGACTCTATGTCATTGTTTAGCATCTAATATGGCCTCACCTAGGCTTTCTAGTTAGAAGAGACATGCTTCTCTATAAGCTTATTCATCCAAAATCCCTTGTAGTGAGATGCAGAGACTAGGTATTTCAACCTCAAGTGGGAGAACTGCTTCTTCTCCGAATACCAATGAGAAAGGAGTTGCTCCTGTTGGTGTTCTTATTGAGGTTTTGTGGGCCCATAAGGCTGGATATAACTTTAAATGCCAATCTCATTTGTTTTCTTTTACCATTTTGAGGAGTATAGCTTTCAACGTCTTGTTTGTTGCTTCAGCCTGCCCATTAGCTTGAGGGTAATACAGGGAGGCTGTATGATGGTTTATTTTAAATTTTGCATAGCTCATGGACATTTTCATTCTTAAAGGAAGTTCCATTATCTAAGATAATGATTTTTGGGACACCGTACCTGTAAATGATCTAGTTAAAAATGAACTTGGCGATCACAACACCTGGTACAGTGGTAAGAGGCATAGCCTCTACCCATTTGGTAAAATACTCGGTGGCCGTGATTATGAAGTTATGGCCATCTATTGATAAGGGAGATAATTTCCCTATCAAATCTAGGCCCCATGTAGAAAAGGGTCATGGAGTCACAATTGGTTGTAGAGCTTGTGCCGACATCTGAATCTCGTAGGAAAATTCTTGGCATTTATGGCACTTGTGTACAAGCTCATCTTTTGCGTCGTGTTCTAGAGTGGGCCAAAAATAGCCCATCTCGATGTATTTTATAAGTGGCATGACCTCTAAAGTGGCCGCCACATATTCCACCTTTGTGGGATTAAGTAGAAAATATTATTTGATTCTTCTATGTCAACACACCTTAGAAGCATTCCATCGAAACCCTTACAATAGAGAACTTGTTTTATAATAACGTATTTAGCTATGAAAATGTGTAACCACCTTCTTTTTTGTGGTGTATCACCTTTTAGATATGTATGGTCCATGATATAATTAATAATATTAGTATACCAAGGACATTCAGAGAAAGGAGGTCTAGTTTTGATGTAATATATGCATTCATCAGAAAATCTAGATCTACTAGATCGCCTCCATCTAATGGGTTGTCGGCTAACCAATCTATAATGATTTGTCCCTTAACGAACTTCTAGTTTACAAAAGTTAATTCAAATTCACCCATTAAGGTTATAAAGCATCCAAACATTTTAGACAAGGACCCTTGAGTGAGGAAAGTTTGTAAATGGTTTGTTTTTACAATGACCCTTGTTTCTTGGTTTGGCATGTAATGTCTTAAGCATTTGGTTCTAAAGAAAATGGAAAGGCATTCTTGTTTCGCATGTGTATAACGTGTCTCATAAACGAGCAACATTTGGTGATAAAATAGACCGCACGTTCTCATTTATTGTCGTCTTCTTGAGCCAACATGCGGACTAGTCGACATCTATAACTCGTGAATATAAGATCAAAGGATGATCTGGTCTAGGTGGCATTAACGTGGGAGGAGATAGTAATAAGCGCTTAACTACTTTGAAGGCCTCATGGCATTCCTTTGTCCAAATAATGCAGCAATCCTTTTTCAACAAATTGTTAATTGGATGAATAACAAAAATCAAGTCTGGGATGAATCTTGATTGCACCTGAGCTTTCTAAGAAATGATCTAATGCGAATCGTTTAATGGTGGGATCATCTAAAGAATAGCCCGGATTTTGGTTGGGTCCACATCGATCCCTCGTGATGATATAATGTAACCTAGGAGTTTCCCTCCTGTCACACCAAATACGCATTTTTCTAGATTTAGTGTGACTCTGTATTTGATCAAACGTGAAAGGATGATGCGGAGCACTTCCAGTGATAACAAAGTGCTTCCTGGCCTTGGCCAACAAGTCATCTACATAGGATTCCATGATTTTATGAATAAGATCATGAAATATGTATGTCATTTCCTGTTGGTATGTAGCACCAGCGTTCTTGAGACCGAATGACATAATAGCATAGCAATAAGTTCCCCAAGGAGTTATAAACGTGGTTTTGGCTTGGTCTTGTTCGAATATTTTGATTTGATTATATCCCAAGATTCCATCCATGAGAGACAAAAGCTCAAATCCAGTTGTTGCATCAACGATGACGTCAATGGATGGTAATGGGAAGTCATCCTTGGGGCACACTTTGTTAATGTCTCAGAAGTCTATGCAGATGTGTATCTTCCCATTCTTTTTGAGAACGGGAATGTTATTAAATACCCACTAAGAGTAATCGACTGGTTTGATGAACCCTACTTGGAGAATTTTCATTACTTCTTCCTTCACCATGAGAGCTACCATGGGTTTCATTGGTCTTGATTTTTGTTTAATTGGCTTTGCATCTGATTTGGTGACGAGGTTATGTACCACGATGTGTGGTGTAATTCTGTCATTTCTTTATAATTAAATGTAAAATCCTTTTGATGTTTTCTAAAGTTTTGAGTGTGTATTTATATCTCTTAAGAGTTAGCGAAGATCCTAGTTTTAAGATCTTGATTCTTCCTCTGTCCGATGTTAATATCAATTGTTTCTTTAATTAAAGAAGTGTTACCTTCTTCAAACTCAGGCGGGGCTAGAGGTAGTTCCATATCTTCTCCATTCTCTACTACGTATATGTCGAGCTCCTTTTGTGGGGGAAGCTCTATCATGGGATTTCCAAAGTAAGAAGATGAATGTGGGATTAAGGAAAAATCTACCACGTGATGGGTGAGATGTAATTCTGCATAGGTGTTTAGGTAATCAAGAGTGGCTCTATCACTATCAACGTGATCTAAGATAGTAGATGTATTCTCAGCTATGTTCGTTAAAAGAGGGTTTGACATTTTCTTCACTAATGGTTCAGTACGAAGGGATACCATGAAATGGGTATCTTCCAACTCACTGTTTGGAGTGAAACGTGAAGTTGAGGTTGCTATCGAATCGAGAGAAGGTTTTGTTCTCACGGGATTGCTTCAATTGATATGAAGTTCAATCCTTTGCTCAAATCTGACATGCTATTTTGTAGAGCTGTAAGTGTTCATCTCTAGTCTCATACACCTTAGAGACTTGGTTTGCTACTAATTGTGATTCTCCTAACACTCTGATGTCATTAACACTGATCCTTTTAGCTATGATGAGACCAAGGAGGAGGGCTTCGTACTTAGCGCCATTATTTTTACATTCAAAATTTAATTTAAAGGAGAATGGTAGGATCTTTCCCTTGGGTGAAGTAAAGATCACACCTGCCCCGGCCCCATAATGACATCTAGCTCCATCAAAATGGAGAGTCCAATATTTACTTGGGAAGATGGATGTTGGGACATTTGCTATGTCTATTTCTTCTACTTGATTACTTCTACCATGTAGAGCTCCTCTATTGGAAGAGAACCAATCTGCTAGGTACATCCCATACCTACGAGAATCAAAGGGCAAGAAAATTGGTAGATCTTGTTCTAGCAATTCGACAATTTTCGTAGTAGTTCCTAATGAAATTGTTTCTACAACGTTAGCCTCATCCTTGAGGGCTGGGATATTCTTGATTAGGTTGTAACTTCTAACTCCATTGTAGGTATCAACTTTTCTTCCAGTTTTGAGTCCGTTGGCTTGTTAAGTTAGTTTGTTGGGAGCTCAAACTCAGAGTGAATGCCTACCCTTTTCTTTAGATCTGCTAGGTGTATATCGAATGGTTTTGGATCACCTTTTGCTATGAATATCTTTCCTAAGTGCAAGAATCTTATTTCTTGAAATAACGTAGAAGGGATTTCCTTCATACGGTGTATCCATGGTCGGCCAAGGATCATATTATAGTTGGTTTCCCGATCTATAATATAAAACTCAGTTAGGATTGTTTTGGGTCCTAAGGTGACTGGTAGTATTATAGTCCCAATCGAAGTGGCTTTAAGGCTATCATAGCCTCTTATTGTATTCCGAGTAATGGAACAATTTGTTTCTCCATACCCTAGATTTTGAAGGAAAGAGAAGGGGACTATGTTAACTACTACCCCATCGTCAACCATTGTGCATTTAACGTAATTGTTATAAACCCACACTTGTAAATGTAAGGTTGGATCGCCTCTACGTGTAATCTCAGCGTCTATTGGCATTTTTTTATGTTGAATATAAACTTGGTATCCCTATCCGGCTGCCCTAGAGGGTGAATATTGAAGTCTATATGGTTTACTTGTGTTTTGGGAGGTGGAGTGATGTTAATTAAATGACCTAAACCTAATGCTTCTAAAAGAGCAGCCCTATGGGTAGGAGAGTTCTTCAATAAGTCCAAAAAGGAGATGTGAGAGAAGGTCTTTGTTAGGTCATTAGTTAAATCATAAGCACCTACGGGTTTTACTAATGGTTGTTGAATGTTATCTGTATCTAGTGGATAACTTGGATTTGGCTGAGAGGAATACTCTCGTGTCCTTGTTACGAATTCCACGTGTAGCTCAGTGTCCAACTCCACTGAACTGACTATCTTAGGTCCTGGCTAATTTCCTAATTGCAGTGTGATAGGTGGATTTAGTGAAGTCGAGGCTTCATGATCATTTTTTCCTATCATTGCACCCTTGTTCATCCCATTTGGATTTAACTTATTATGATTTGGGAGTGGATCATTTAAGATCTTGAGGGGAGCATTTTGAGGGAGCTCCCATGATAGTATTTGCGGCTGGTGATGCAGGATCTGCTAAGAACATATATATGAAAAGTTGTCTTTGTTCTTCTAGAAAATGTTGCATAAATTTATTATAATCGCGGTAAGTCCTAGTTTCATGGCCTTGAATTTTGTGGAAACCACAATACGAGTTAGGATTGTAATTCCTAGGTTATTGGTTTGGTGTGTGTTATGGTCCAAACCTCTGATTAAACTGTTGACTATTAGGATTAAAGTTTTGCATTTATTATCTTTGGTTTTGGTTTTGTTTTTAATATCTAGTTGCATTTTGTCTTAGACCCTATGTTTGGATCTGTCGTCGTTGTTGTTGTTGTTGATGTTGTGGATGATTAAAATCCACTGCGTTTATTGTTGGGATAAAATTGTTGTTTCGTTGACTGTTAACCAGTGGTGGAGCATTTACAACATTTGCATTTTTAGCTTGGTCAGTTACTCCATTTGTTCTCACTCGGTGATTTTTGTTAAGGATTTTAGGTCCTTGATTGGCATTTATTGTACTAGGATAGGTCGTAGTGTTTTGATTGGGGATGATTAACCTCCCGTTTGTTCCATACGTCTTGTGACCACTATCTATTACAACTTGATCTATTTGGAGGGTTCTCTCAAGTACTTCATCATAAGTCCTTAGTGGGAACTTTTGGACTTCTTCCTTTAGTTCTCTGTTGAGAGAATTAAGGAATAAATTACATAGTTCCATCTGATCCATGTTTAGAGCACTTGCCAAAAAATAAAGGACTTTGTGCCATCTTTGGATGAAATGAGCAATAGATTCATTTTGTTCTTGCTTAATATGTAAGAATTCCCGATTCCAGTTCTTAATAATTTGTTCATGTCAAACACCTTGATGAACTCTAAAATGAGTTGTTTAAATGAATGTACGAGGATTCGGGTATTTTGTAATACCAATCGAGGGCGATACCCTCTAATATTTTGGGAAGTATTTTCACAACTCCATCCCAAGGGATTAGTTATCAAATGGATATGGCATAGGCCTTGATATGTCCATTTGGGTCTCCCTCCCCTTTGTATTTGGGAAAATAGGGAAGAGGTCTTGGAAGCATGATGTTTCATATGATGAAGTCTAAATCTTCTTTCAAATATTCTGAATAATTTCCTATCGCATAGGTTTCGACCATCGATGGCGCTTGCTGAGGGGGTGGAGGTGGGATGGTTTGTTGATATGGTGTAGCATATGCATTTGTAGGGGCATAAGGAAATCCATGTGGCTGAGCGAACATGCCAGGAGTAGAGAACTTATCTCCTTGTGGTGACTTGGAATACATGTTTAAGTATGGAGGAGTATTTCCTAGGAATATATTATTTTGTACTAGACTGGGAGGTATCATATTTTCCACCGGAGTGGCATTAGCAAACACGGTTCTAGTTGGCACTTGTTGCATGAATACTGAGGAGGCATGCCCAACGTGTCATTCTCATGAGGTCTACTTGGCTAGGATGATGTGGAGGGTTGGGGATTCCTACTTGTCCAAAATATGAATTCTAATTTGCTTGAGCAAGTTCCAGCCCTCTAACCTTTTCAGCCAAGGCTGAAATGACCTCTATTGGTGAAGACATAGTATTTTGCCTTATGGGCATTTGTTGTGTCATTTGAGGCTGCAAAGGGGTATGATACCCTGCTATGAATTGGTTGTTATCCTGCCAAACTTCACCGAGGGCATTTCCCATTGGTGGAGGAATGGGGGTGTTTTCTGGAGCAGTATCAGATTGTACTTGTAAGCTCCCTACTAGTGGATACATGCTTTGGAAGCATTGCTCACTTTTAGCAAAGTGTGCCAAGTATTCCTCATCCAAAAAAGGAAGTGGGTCTAACTGTCTACTGATCTGTGGTCTGAATAAGACCCGAGGAGATGAAATAGATTCTCTAGTAAACGTCATGTTATTAGAGCCTGAAGGATTTGGTTGTTATGCAAGCTGATCGAACTCCTCAATTCGGAATGAAGAACTTGCGCTAGCTCTTTGAGGGGGAGTTTGAGATGATAAATAATTATTTGAATAGTTATCAGCCCATGTAGAAAGTGAGGGCGATGGTTGTCTATTTGTTTGACTATAGCTTGTTTCAAGACCTAAAAGAGGTTTGCCATATGCATCGTATCCCAACATATTTGGGGGGTATATGAATACCCACAAAATAATGGGAAAGAGCAAAGGTGGATGGAAGAAATGAAAAATAAAAGAGGAAGAACTGTTTCCTTCACGTCGGGTTCACCAATTTTGTTGGTGAAGCTGATGTGAAGGCTAATGAGGTGGAAAAGATGAAACGTATACTAATTGGACGAATAAGTAGAAATATGACTCCAAACCAGAAAGTAGGAATTTCACGTCGGGTTCACCAATTTTGTTGGTGAAGCTGATGTGAAGGCTAATGAGGTGGAAAAGACGAAACGTATACTAATTGGAAGAACAAGTAGAAATATGACTCCGAACCAGAAAGTAGGAATTTCACGTCGGGTTCACCAATTTTGTACGATGGAAAAGTGATAAGCAAGCATGGGAACCTATAAGTAACTCTTCCTTGCACCCAACCTCCTAAGGTTGTGCGAGACATCCGGTGGGGATGGAATATACGTGGGGTATAGAAAAACTAATTAGGCAATCTTATGTCTTCGACACGCACTAATGGAATTTGTGAATCTAAGGTAAAGAAGGCCATCCTAACCTAAACTAGTGTGGTAGATCGGTTGAGTCGGGATGGATGACTGCTCGAAGGCTCCAATCAATATCAAGGTTTGGCATGACCCGATCTATAGGTTGTGGGATACGCAAAAGGTAACTTGTGGGTGCTTTGTATATGTCTCCCAACAAGGTCATGAAAATGGAAGGCGGATATATGGTGGATTCTATGGTCGATTCTTTGGTCTAGTCAGAAATCCTTAGCTAGATTAATTGTTATGTCTAGTGAGGATAATTGTGTGATAATGGTTGGTGGAAGTGGAGAGGACCTAAATACTAATGTGCATAAACCAACATCAATGTTTGATTGACCTGTGGGCTCATTGGGTTGCGAGATCTATGGATCACGGCCATAATTTCATGGTCGTTTTGGACCTCCTATGGTCATATGCAAAATAAATCACTAATCCCCAAAGATCAGAGTAGTTGTATTCCTTTTCAGCCTCTATAATTAGAACTAAAATTGTATAATCTTCTCGAGTACCTTACTGTCGTTTTGGCAACTTGAACTCTTAAGCTAGTGTCTATGTCAATGAAGATATTTCATATATCTGGTTGTGGGACCAAAGTATCAAAACTAAATGTTTACTCTCTTCAATCCCTTCTATAGCCATGTGGGTATCGATTTAGGGCAATCTATAGCTTGGATGGTTTCTCAAAATGTATGTGCTCTGTCATCTTCTATGTTTAATCCTCTTAACTGCGGGCTAATTTCTTGTAGGTCTGTTGTTGTTCGGAAGACTTGGATTCTGAGATTCTGGTCTATGTCAATTATTGCTATAACAGATTGGGTTAAGGCACGATTTTCTCAAATACGTATTCTCTGGGCTCCCTAGGTCCCGTGATTGTCATACAAAAGGAAATAATATAAATATAACTAAAGCAAAGCAAGCTAATTATGTAAAGTATATCTATAGAATATATAAATTCTCTATTTTTTTGTATTTTTGATAAACTATTGAATGTAATTGAAAGAGAAATTATTTAATATAACTAGAAAGTGACAACTAAACTAATACCCAATATTAAAAAAACAAAGTAGCGAGTATAGCCACTTGCTGTGCGGTTGTAAATCTATTCTAATAACCAAATAACTGATCTAATCTATTTGAAAGACCCCCGATCTTACCTCAGAACTGGGGAATGAATCATAGTTTCTCAGAAACTATCAACCCCCACAACTTCCTCGGTAATATCAAAAGCAAGATTAACTTAAATGAAATGATTCACTATTCTATTTGATATATCTTAACTATAATTTTTGATAGATTGAACCTAGATTTTACAGAACAGTGGTGAATCTAGTTGTGTGTGTGCTTTGTCCCCTCAGTGTGGTCTCCTCGTTCCTTCGTGCTCATGTGAATCTAGAAAAGTGTGTAATTCTAGCATCAACAGGAGTAGGTATTGGAACAATGACAGCCTTGGATGTAGACCGAATATAATGTGAGTAGGAGAGGGATAGCGCAAGAGAACAGAGATTGGCTTATGGAATTCTGGCGGGATTTCTGCAGGTCATACAACACAAAACATTCCAGAACCTGAAACTATCCTTCTTGATGAACAAAACCTGCAACTCTAATGGCTTCAAACTGAAAATGAAACTATCCTACTTCAATTGATTACATGAAACAATAACAACACTAGCACAAGAAGATCATGTGGCTTCTAAATAGCAAAACAACACTAACTATGCATGCAACAAATAAAACTAATACAATTCCTAAGCAAGAACTGAAAGACTAAAATTTGAAATGAGAGAATGAGGGGCACAGTTTTGAGAGGCCATTTTCTTGAAAACCAACCAGCTATTTATAGAATTCCCATTTACCCAAAGGTGAAATCCAATTTGAACTCTTTTACAATAAACAATGGAGAAACACTATTACAGGGAACTAGAATCATAAATACAAGCAAAAACGGATGAAAAGGTTGGTAAAAGTTGAAAATTTACGCGAGTCGCGATAAAAAGAACATTCTGGAAAATGCATGAAGGACCGCCACCCCGACCGGGTGGCGGTGACGAGACCGCCGCCTAGGCGGGGTGTAGGTTTCATATCAAGACCAAAACACAAAGGAAAAGAGGGGAAAAGAGAAAAATAAAGCATGCGGAGGCTAAGCGGGGCATGCGGGATGTTAATGTATACTTGGAGAGATTTTCCAGATCCCGAACACCTTGTGAGGAGACCTGTATCATCATTGGGTCATGTGTAATATTGTTCGATTGTGAAATACCCTACAATTTTGAGGGTACGATACAATGACCGTACTCCATTAGCTACCCAAGATCCCGTAGGCCTACTTTCAGCTCTCTTACCCATGGAAGCTGAAGCTAGCAAATTCCTTGTCTCTAAGACAAACTTTACGGGAATAGCCATTAGGTTTTCATCAACATCACCTATAGATGTGCCGTTCTCACATTTGGCCAATTACCTAGATTATGTCGATAGATCCTCACTGTGGGGGCATCTTCGCTCTGTTTCAACATAGATGTAGATTTTACTTCTTGGCACTTCCACTATCTACCCAAACATATTTTGACCAATCGAACAAAATGTAACCACATTTATCACAACATACACCCTCACTCATCACCCAACATACATCTAAATACAAACCCACACCTTCATCATCTTCCTTGACTAAAGCTATTACTACCTTAGGGGTCACCCCAAAACCAACCTTTATCATCCACCTATCAAACTAGACTTAACTCCATCCTCCACGGTCAACACCCAATCTAATCCGGCACCCAAACGAGAAGAACCAAACTCATAGAACTCACACCTGGCTATACTAATCAAACCTGCATCACCTTCACCCTTTCTATCCATCTTAGGACCTCAACCTCCCAAAGATAGTTAAGAATCCTCCACCCATCAATAAACCAAAAACACAAGTCCATTCCTTCCTCGCAAACCTCTAACATACCTAGGCATCGACGCAACTTACACATGCACTGCAGACTTCTTTACCACTAATACCTCCAATACCCTCCATGATTTCTTCACTACCCACTACACTTTAGTCTTTGTCCCTCACACCCCTACATAACCCATGTCATCTACCTTCATAGCACCTCCATTATCTCGCTCGGTAACTCGCCATCTTCCCCATCTTCTTTTCCCTCTAGATCTCATACACCTATATCCCCTTTATCCAAGAAGGTGTAACTCGAAAGACAAAAATTTGATACCCTCCAATAAGGTAGTCAAAACAACCATACACCCTCTTGCCTGTTCATCTACCATACCCTACTACCAAGAAAAAATGACCAACAACCAAGACCACTCCAGCACCCAAAACCATAGCTCAACCCACTTCCCCTCCCGCAAGGATTATTCCTCAACAATCACCGCACCTACGCCCAAACCCACTAGCAGGTCCTATGCCAAAATCTTAACCAACCTCCTTAAGACTTCTGTCATCACATTACCACTGCGCTCGGACCTTATGAACCCCTCAAACCAAATCCAAAAGGGTTTGATGACACTAAAATTTGTGCCTACCATCGTGTTTCAGGCACAATGTGAGAACTGCAAGTCTTTGAAAACCATCCTTATCCAGTTGTGTCCTCTTGAAGCCAACTTTCACGATGATGACCTTCTTGAAGAGGACCCCATTTCACCAATGCTCATTCCCATAGTCCTTCCCTCACTGCCTACTCAACAACCATGACCTCCACCCCCACAGCTCCTAGAACCACCCCCAATATTTGAAATTAACATGGTTTACATCAGGGAACTTGCTACACCACCTAAATGTCGTTGCGCCCAACTCACTTCACAAGGCTTTTCTCCCCTATTAGGTTTTTGACTGTCATGTCATTATACCACTCATCCTATACCTTCTGCATTTTCCAACTCCCCTTAGATCAACATGATACACGTCACTACTCATGCTTAGATAGACAAAGGTGAGGGAAACACAACTGACTCACCAACCAATCCTATACCTAACATACCATCTACACCCACACCTAAAATTACTATTCATGGCCCCACATACCATATTTCTAATGGGATCACACATCGCACCATGCTCAAACAATTACACCATTATCCCCTCAAAATGTCCCCATATGACCTCATCCAAACCTCAGAATCCCATCATCAAGATCTCATGGAGGTTCTTGAATCTATTGAGGTTTTACCCAATGACCCTACACCCATAGCTTCCGTTATCACACCCCATCATGTAGCCTCTCTCACCATTTTGCCACCTTTATCCATACCTCACCCTACTCACCAAATAGCCTCCCTTAGCTTCTTAGAGGAAGAGATCACACTGCACCAAACGGATGACACAAACCTAACGCTCTTCATCTCTATTCACATCGATGATATAAATGTATAGCATGTAATGATCGATGGGGGCACAAGCATTAATATCATTTCATCCCATGCATTTGCTCAAATGTGCATACCTAGCAATTACATGCATAAACATCCTATCATGTTGCATTCATTCAATGACGCTATCACCTCTACACTAGGCATTGTCATTATCCATGTTTGTGTGGGCCCTCACACTATTATAGAGCTAATTTATGTTTTGGAGGGGAATTTCAATATAACCTATTGCTTGGTGGATCTTGGATTTGTGTCATGAGTTGCGTTCCTTCAACTTTGCATCATTGTTAAAAGTTTAAGCATGAAGGACACACCTATACTATTCCAGCTGATCCATCACCTTTTAAAACATGAAACATGCTTTACCAACCTAATGACGTGCTCATCCCCATTAAGGTGTCTATCTCCATGACCACTACCACTTCATCTACACCTCTGCTTACCAAGTATAGTCGCTACTTCAAGCACACATCCCTTCTCCATTCCTAGCACCACATCAACCTCCAAGGCCAACCAATCAACCTCCCAATCCGATAACTCCACCTCCGCATCGACCTCGACACATTATCTAGTGTAGTTATCCACATACCAACAAATGATACCTTGGAAGGCATTTTTAAAAACTTCACTCTAGGGGATATTACCTATATAGTGTCAACACATTCGTTACTCCATAAGAGTATGGAAGTCTTCACCAACACCCTCGCTAGGATCACTGCGAGAAGAACACCTCCTTTATGGTCCTCCTCACCTTCCTACCAGCCTCACATATGGGGGACTTGATAATACCACTCACACACCCAAACCACCATCACAAACCCACCCATTTTCCGCTGACTTCTAGTCTCTCACTAACCGTTGTTTCACCCATACCTTCATGTACCGATGTGTGTGGAAGGGTTTTGGTTTTTCCTTTTACAAGCAAGGCAGCCATACTATTATTCCATGAACTACCCGCAAACATAGCAACCATAGTGGTATCGTCTTTGCTTGAACCACCTACCAAGTAAGTCCGCATTGAACTCGCGTTGACAACATCGCCCTTCTCCACCTTCTTCACCCGCTTTGCCTTCATCACCACCTTCGCCGACAAAGTCGAAGGATCCTGAATCTATCCCTCCTAACTTTCTTTTTCAAAAACATCGTCTCCTTGGGGCATTTGACTTATCAATGCAAGGGCAAGGCCCCTTCCTCTTTTCCCTTCCTGTATCACGAAATGATCGATGATGATACACCTTCCATTAACGTCGTTCAATGTCGGGATAATGAATCTATACTCACCTACCTTAGTGAAAAAGACTCATATATTGATCATTCGTTACCTTCTAAGACATAAACCATGTTGAATGAATCAACTATCAAGATCAACATTCATACTAAGGACGACCCACACATCCTAAAGATTGGTCTTTCTTTAGATGCTATCGAACAAGAATCCATCAGTTATTTTTTCAAAATCATAACCATGCTTTCGCTTTGTCTTACGTAGACATGCCCAAGATTAAACCCATCATATTGGTCCACAATATCGTAACCATTCCTAAATAAAACCCATCAAACAAAACTCGAGGAAAATGCAGCCTCGCATTTGCCCTTCTCGTCAAAGAAGAACTTCAGTGTCTTCTTTCCATTTCTTTCGTATTACCCACCGATTATCCTCATTGGATCTCTAACATTGTCCCTATTTCTAAGGTTATAGGGGGACTCCGCATTTGTACAGATTTCTATGACCTCAACCTAGCCTACCTAAAGGATGAATTCCCATTACCCGGTATTGATCAACTAGTTAACCTTACCACTGGTCACAAGATGTTATCACTCATGGATGGCTTCTCGGGTTATAACCAAATCTTACTTGCCCCAAAGGATCAACATAAAACCACATTCATCACCCCTTGGGGGACCTTATGTTATCCAGTGATGCCTTTTGGCCTTAAAAACAATGGTGCCACATATCAACAAGCTATGACTTATATCTTCCATGACATCATGCATCATATATTAGAAGATTACGTGGACGATATCTTGGAAAACTCTAAATGCCACTTCAAGAACCTTGCCATCATCAAAATATTTTTCTTTTCTCGCCACATTAAATATTGTGTTCCCCTTCACCCAAGAAGTGTGTCATGCGGTTCTCTCGGGAAAGCCTTGAGATTTATCATTTCCTTGCATGGTATAGAAGTTGACCCCGCTCAAGTAAAGGCCATTCTAAAATGCCTCCGCACACTAACCTTAGGCAACTCCATAGCCTGCAAGGTAAGTTGCAGTCTATTCACCATTTCATTTCACAATTATCGATCAAGGTCAACCATTTCATCATCTCGATCAAGAAGGATGTCTCCTTTAAATGGGATGATGAATACCACAAATATTTTGAAGCCTTAAAAAAATAACTTCTCCAGCCACCCACACTCATTCAACCTAAAGATGATCATCCTTTCTACTTATACATCTTGGCTATTGATCACTCCTTGGGAGCCATGCTCGCTCATTCTAATGAACAACATAGGGAGTAGGCGGTTTATTACATAAGCCGTACTCTTTTGGACTACAAAACCCAATACACCCATCCCAAAAAACTTTGCTTAGCCTTAGTTTTCATTTCCACAAAACTCCACCATTACCTACTCAACCACAAAACCTATGTTGTGACCAACACCAACCCCTTACACTTCATGTATGCCAAACCTTACTAAAATCAGCATGCCGCATGATGGCTTATGCTTTTACCTAACCTCAACCTCGAATTCATTCATCAAAAGTCCATCAAGGGCCAAGCTATTGTTGACCAATTGGCCAATGCACCTATTTCAGGGTCAACCTTCTTATTTTGACTTTCTAGATGAGTCAATTATTACCCTTTCCTTGGCGAACATGCTTAGCAAATGATGCTCTTCTTTGATTGTTCCAAGTGTCATCATGGGGGTGGAGGTGGTGTTAGCCTCATTTCGCTTGGTGGTGAACCCATGCCATTTTCCTTCAAACTAGGTTTTGATTATAAAACAATATTGTCGAATACGAAGCGCGCTCGTATTAGGTCTCCAAGCCACCTACGCCATAGAGGTCAAATCAATCAACATATTTTGTGATTCTTAATTGGTCATAAACCAAGTAAATGGTGTATACCAATGTCGTAATGAGATAATTCAAAATTATAAACATCATGAAGACATAATTTTTACCACCTTTGATTGTTACACCCTTCAAACCATCCCCTATTCAACCAACAAATTTTTAGATACCATGGCTTGTATGGCTTCTCAAATACCTACTTCACCCGCTAATTCTAAAATCTTTGTCAACATACGGTGAATCCAATCACCTTCTTATTTACCTCACGAAGTTTACTCCATCAAACTGCTACCTCGACTTGAGTGACCTTCGGTATAAACAATACTCGACTATCTTTCTCTTTCCATCTCACCCCCGATCTCACCCATAATGGATAATTCACTTTCCTTTAAAATGTCTCTCGTTAAGTCATCATGGGGGCCTTCTCTATAAGCGCGGCTTTGATGGTATTCTCTTACAATGCCTCACGAGTTCTGAAATTCCTTATACCATTAAGGAAGTTCATGATGGCATATGTGGAGGTCACTTGATGGCCTTGCTATTTCTAAGTGTATTCTTTGCCTAGGATATTACTGGATGACCCTTAATCATGATTATTATGACTACGTCAGATGTTGTGTAAAATTCCAACAACATGGTAACCTTCATCATACACCCAGTCATGCCTTACAGGTCTCCCATGACCTTTGGCCCTTCTCTCAATGGGGTTTGGATCTTGTCGGAGAGATCAACCCTCATTCTTCCCAACACCATCAATGGATCATCACCGCTACCAAATACTACACAAAATTGGTTGAAGCCATACCACTCATCTCCACAAAAGCTAAGAAAATATGTGATTTCATCAATCATCACATCATTTTCCATTTTGGCGTTCCTCATCACCTTATCACTACTAATGGAAAACAATTTAAAAACAAAACATTGTGAAAAAATTTCGACACCTTTGGCATTTAGCTAAAATTCTCATCACCTTATTACCCACGGACAACGGCCAATCTGAATCCACTAATAAAACCTTTAACAAAATTCTCACGAAAGTGGTTAATGATATCTGCGAAGGACTGGCATACGCACATTCCTTTTGCCCTATGGGCATACTGCACTAGTATCCACACTTCCATTGCGGCCACACAATTTTCTCTAGTCTACTGATTATGGAGATTGTTTTACCTCTTGAATTGTAGATTCTCTCACTCCACATTTCTCTCCATGACATGCTCAATGATGATGAATTTTTTCAAGACCGTTTAGCAAAACTTGAGTTATTAGATGAACAATGTTTCAACAATCTTAACCACCTTCAAGTTTACCAAAAACGTATCAAATGTTCCTAGGACAAATGTGTCCATGCACGAACCTTACAAGTCAATGACCTTGTCTGAAAGAAAATCAACATGTAACCAAAGTAGAAAAAAGTAAACGGGAAAATTTGCTCCTAATTGGCTTGGACCATATATCGTAACCCATACTTACGGATCAGGTGTTTATCATCTATCTTCAATTGATGGTAAACCCAAACATGAGCCCCTTAATTTCTTGCATCTTAGACCATTCTACTATTGACTTCTAGTCCTACATCTCTTTTTTCCTCTTTCCATACTCGTCCCTTGAGCACTATCCACTTCTCACACCTCACCCATGACTAAACAAGAATCATGTGAGTACCCGTCACTTGTTATCTTCTCTTAAATATGTGTACCATGGCACTACACATAGCATGATTCTCATGGATACTTTTTGTCTTCTTTTAGATGATATCCCATGGACGATTCACCCTGATTTCTTAACAAGACTCCTATTCTTCACCTTGGTCTTGTCCATGACTTAAAAGTACTCATTTGGGACCCAACTCCTTGATTCAAACTTCTAATAAAAGATGACTCCCTCAAAAGGACATCTTCCTCTTGAAAATTAGTACTATAAATAGACTTCTCCCTTAAAGAATGGCTATGTCGGGATCTTTCAAAAAAAAACAAGAGAAACTGAAGCTTCCGCATTCATCATCTTCTGAAGAGCTAAAGGAGTTAATTTCATCATCCCATATAGAATTCCCACATCGATCAGTCTATCTCAAATACAAGTCAAAACAAAATACTTTTCATCATGGACTTGCCCATTGTGACCTCGAATCTCTTGCCCAAAGCACATGCTACCACATATCATATAAACATTACCCACCTTTCACCCCTCTCACCATTCGCACTCCCATTTCCTACCACCTCAAGGGACCTCTTGGGAACCATGAAATTTTGTGATCATGTGACTAATTTTCACCCTTTGAACAATCAATCATACAATTCCTTTAGGGACTCATGTTAATTGCCTCCTCCAGGTATGACCTAATCGGTATGATCCTATCCAATAAGATGGATATCTTGCCCCCTCTTATATTTTAACATTTTTTTTTATATTGATTACCTTATATAGAATTGGTCCTTGATGCTTACCCTTGGGGTAATATTTTCTTCTACCTCCAACAACATCACCTATTCCAATTTTCCTATAACCCACCCACACCTAACATACCTAAACCCAAATCATGCCTAAAACCCACCAAATCATTTTCATACCTCATATTCTTCCCTAGCTTATGGGAGAACTACATTGGCCGAGGTCCCTTTTTGTTGGGACTATGTAGGCAGCACTCCAAGGGCATGGGGGTCTTGGAGGTTAGCTCACCACTCTCTACCCTAACCAATTGATCTTTCATCTTCCTAGATCACATTTTTCCCCTACGTAGTTTCCTTTTTATATCACATAATTGGAAATTAAACAAAAAAACAAAAAATTCTTAACATTTTTATCATCATCACAACATACATTTATTACAACTACCATTTTGTCTACCATCATCATGCATGTAGTATAAACATGACCCATCTCACCATTCATTACAAAAATTAATGAATTGCAACTTCAACCAATTTAACCTCGATCCATGCCTAGACCAAAACCGACTCGATCCATTCCTAAGACCCGACTAAACCATACCTAAACCAAAATGACTCGATCCATGCCTAGACCACAAACCTGACTCAATCCATGCCTAAGACCTGACTCGATCCATGCCTACACCAACCTGACTTGATCCATGCCTAAACCAACCTAGCTCAATCCATGCCTAAACCAACATAACTCGATCCATGCCTATGACCTGAATAAATCCATGCCTAACCCAACCCGACTCCATCCATATCACCTAGTTTTTGTCCATATCACAACAAAAAATTAAAATGTTTATAAAATACCAACAAATCAAGAATCTCATCCATCTCATCATATAAATAAATGTGTGTGTCTCAATACAATATATATGGATATCCAATCCTATCCATATCTCAATATCTTCACCACGTAGGCTAATACTAAATTAAAAATGTCATCGGCACACAGGCTAGTCTCGTATACAATAAAATAATAAAACAATACAAAATATCTTTGGCACACAGGCCGGTATATGCTCAAAAATATACAAAAACTCTCATACATCCTCACTATCTTTGGCACGTAGGCTGGTATATATAAAAAATGACTACAATACATCAAAAATATAGGGCTGGGCATCAAGCCTCACCCTATCAGACATCCTCCATGTTGGTCTCTCCAGTCTCCTCCTTGGCTCCTATCCACCGGCCTGGTATCATCTCACTACCCCCTGCTAGCACATCACCTAGAGCTGGTCTCCATGAGCTAGTGGCCTCTCCCGATCTGTCTCGGAGATCGACAACCCACTATGCTCTCTACACTGTGAGTCTAAGATCTAGTCCTCTCACTTGAGGCTTGTTGTGCCCCATACTCTCCATAAGATAGAAATTCTATCCCACCACCATCAGCCTGATCTTGGTAGTATCTCGGCCTTACCTAGGGACCCTATCACACCCCTTCTTTTGAATCGGGACACTGCCCTAAGTACTGTGGCGTGTGCCATCAGCCCCTACCCTATGCTTGTATCTGGGCCTATAAAGCCCCAATCTATGCCTCGTGTTGTGACAAATGGCCTGTAACTCCTGTCACTTGTGCTTGTAGGGAAGGCACAGAACATCATATCCATCTCCATCTCCATCCCCGCCCTGGGCCATTTGGGCATGAAGTGCCACTGTACATGTAACTCGGCCACCACCGCATCGAGTGGCAAGTCATGTCTACTACACCATACCCAATTGGGTAATCAACATCACCACTCGCCCTTGTAGGGTGTCCTCTGCACCATTATGGTGGCTAGACCTAGCTTCCTAACTGGGTGGTATGACTTGTAAATGAGCCCCCCACCACTGTTTATATCTGTCTATAACCCCGACATCATCAATCCACCCGTCTACTACCTGCTCCTCCTACCCTATGGGCACTGTCATCTGTAGTAGAGGTAAGGGCCTCTCCACATCATCTCTCCTATAATGTGGGAATGAAAAAGGTATGTCCTATAGCAGCGTAAATTTCCACCTAACTCTATTAATGGGATCATCTTGTGCTCCCTCAAATGGCGCCCCAATATCCATCTCACCAACTGCAACCCATCTAGCTCATCACACATGTGCCTATATGCTGGGTAGCCCACATATGGCCTCTAAATGATGTCCGCCCCTGACATAACCCCTCAAAATAGTTTCCTGAAGTATACTACATTATGTGTAGCCCTATCTGATCTCTTCTCTCTAATAGTAAGCACCCATCACCTATACCCCACTTGTAAAAATCCGTGAGAAAGGAATCAACCTAGGGCATACCCACTAGATGCACATATACAATGTGCTCAAATTCCAACAGTGAGTGAAGTAAAAGGTACAACACAAAGTTGAACTGTGCGGATGTTGATACGCGCACATCTCTCTGTATAGCTACACGGGAATGTTGGTTCCCAAGAAAAGAGAGTCTGATCTATCATCATGTCATGTAATACCCTCATTAATAAGTGGGAAATATACCTCCTCTACATTCGGTAGTGTGAAGTAGCACACTACCTCCATCAATAGAACTACTAGCCTCATCTCCTCTGGATGGGCTAGGTACATCTCTCTATAACTCAAGTGGCATTTTGGAATGTCGGTTCGGCCATCCTCTCCAAACCTTTGTTAGCAGATCAACTCCTCTGAGGCCTCAGAGGAGATTGAATAGACTTGTGTCCCCAATATGGGTAGCCACAGGATCCTAAACATGTCCTCAAGGGTGACTATAGTCTCACCCATCGATAGATGGAACGTGTTGGTCATTGACTCCCATCTATCAATAAGAGAAACCATCAAACTCGGCTACCAAACTATATGCCAAGTAAGATCGGACTGGACTCGAGCCCAGCTCCTTCACATGTTGTAACTCCTCCGGGGTCACCGCACCACAAACTATCATGAGAAGGGGTGGAACCCTGTCCCCACATGCGTGGCTAATATCTCGCCTTCATCCAACAAAATGATCACATTATTAAAAATTACCCATAAGCTGCACTTTTTTACCATTACCTTTGACCCCAAATTCTACCGAACCTATCTACCCATAGCCTAAGCCTTCATCTATTTACCTTTTCCTCTAACCCCACATCTAGACCTAACCTACTTACTAGCACCAAAACCCGGCCTGCAACTTTACCTATCTATCCCTACCCTTATCTAATTCAACCCTTTCCTTGCCCTCCCTACCCACTCGCTTCCCTTATTTATCCTAATCTAGACCAGCATCGAGTCATCATTGATTAACCTCGGTCTACCCTTCACCGACCACGGTCTCTCACAACGACCGCATTGGTCACCTCTCTCAGACCGATACGGTCCACACCCATGACGTTGGCCACAGTAGAACCGACGTCGGATTCTTGTCGCAGTGATGACCACCATGTCCCTAAACCCTCTTTTCTCTCCACACTCCCCACACTACCCACACATTCCTCCCCCAAACCCTCCACATCCTTGACTACCCCTCCTTTACCTATCTTCTTCCCTACCCCTTCCCATTTCACCCTTTTTCTTTCCAAGTTTACACTTAAATTTTCACCCCCACCCCATTTCTCCCCCAAATTTCTTTCTCATTTAACTAAACAACACACACATAGGATTTTGATCTTACCTCATCCCACTGGCTTCATCGTGGTGGCACCTTAGGCCGTTGCATGGGTCCTCCCGAGCCCTCTCCTACCTCCGCCATCACCAAAAGTCTTCCAAATCTCCAACAAATCAAATCCAATGCCCCACTCTCATGACCCCACCAATAAATCAACACTCATTGCCTATGTGGCTTGCCAACTCAACCTTCTGACACCCTCGGTTGTTTTCTTCTTCTCTTCTTCTCTCTTGTCATTTTCTCTAATTCGTAAATCACAAATGAATTTTAAAACCATGGAATTTTTATTTTTATAACCTACCCAACCTGACTGGTGATGGTTTCCCCTTGACCGACATCGATCTTGTGCCCTACCTTACCATGATTGGTCTACCCTTGACCGGCATCAGTCACCCACTCTTGCACATTTCCCACAATTTTACCCTATTACCCCGCCTATCACTCTTTTTTTTTTCCACACCCAACCTTTACCCCGACCCTTTTCCATCATCATTTATTACCTACCCACGTCCTCAATGGGGACTACTTATTTTACCCATACCTTGGCCCTACCCATATCGTGACCTAGATTCTTGGACATGGACCATCGCTAGTGACCTTTGGCCTCATGTGTTCGCTATACCTTGCATAAATGTTACCTATTTTGATTGACCTCGATGGCCTTCCTTGCGTTTTCTTTGAGACGGTTTATCCCGAACCTACCTTTGGTGTACTAGAACACACATAAACATTCCCGCACTGACCTATGTCATGTTTCCTAACCATATCCTATACCTCGGATCTGGAATCACTTCAACCTAGTTTGGATAAACCTATCGACCTTAGATAATGTAGAGTTTATCCGCTCTTCAACTCGATAGCGTGTTGCGCAGTGTATACATGTGCGTGCATTTGATCGTTACTACATTTGACCCGACCTATTACCGAGATTACCTAAGTAGAACTTGCTCCCTTTTCCTATGTTACCCACCTTCCTCTTCATCACATTCACCTTTTATCAAACCAATCACCGATTATTCGCATCGCCTCATTAGTTCCTAGTTTGAGGGGGATCACCTTCACCCACACGTGGGGAAAACACATCTTATTTTTGTCGGCGTCACTTACAAATACAAGCTACGCAAAAAAAGGACAAAATGTGGACACTAAAATTAGGTCACACTCCCCTTTGGTCTCTCGTCAAAAAAACACCATTGAACACATTCACCTAACCATGGCCCCCTTCACCCCACTATAATATTAATTTAATTATTTAAATTAAATTAATTCATTATCTTCACAATATTTATTATTTAAATATCCTAATTGAGATAATGTCCACATATCCACCTCACCTAGCAACCTCATCCTAAGACCTATTCTTAGTAAGTTGCCATAACAAACTAAGACCTACCCAAAACCTAAAAACAATGCCTACATTCCTTCTAACTACATTCCCGCATGCTTAAAAAGAATCTTCCATCCTAATCCACAGGGCCAACACACGAGATCCCAAAACATCAAGGGGATCTACGAAGTTTAGTAAACCTAGAAAATCCCACCCTAACCGACACGGGTAGCCTTAACCACCACTAATTAATCCGGAACCGCCGTCGGTCACCTTTTAACTCCCAAAACCCTTTTTGGAGGTTGGTAGATCTTGAGAGATATCACATCTTTTGAGAACAAGTTTCAGGGAGAACACACATACAAAGGAGGAGATAAAGTATTTTCTCTTGCAAAGACATCCAACATTCACCCAACAACTATCCAGACTCACCCCAGCACAAATTTGATCTAATCTGTAAGAAGGAGAGCACATGCAGCCCATACAAGAGCTTCCCAATGTTTGGTGATTCTTTGTAGCATTCAACCTCTTATAAACACCTTCATCCCTCACTTACTAACATCCAGGACCTAATTCCAAGTAAGTAGAACATTTTTCTCCTTTGGTTCGGTCATTTGCACCATTGTATTTTCATCCTTTGTTCTTCTAGCCACCCACCGACCTCCATTAATACTCACCCCTCCTAATCCCTATTAAAATCACTCCATTTCCCATCCAAACAACTTGATACCTCATTCCAACCAGCCTGGTCCTTTGTACAATCATAAGGGGGATCTAATGCTCATTCGTGACATTTCCAAAGATTACCCCACACTAACTAACACCAATTTTCCCAAATCAGCGTCAGTCACCCTTAACCAAAATGAGTCTCTATATCTACCAATACAACCTACAACAATAACCTACATACCTATTCCCGCATCACCCTTAATCACCTTTGTCCTACCTAAGATCTCGTCGGACTGCGAGAGACCCATAACTAGTTACTTCACCTTCGGATCTTATTTTAACCTAGCCTGTTAGATTAGATCTTTCTTATTGTGTTTTAAATGAGATAACTAAATCATTTTTACTAAAATAGGATTTACTTTATTACTAATATTAAAATTTTTAATCGGTGGATTGACAACCATCTAGGAAGTATCACATTTCCCGGATCTAGCATACACTAGGAAGTCTACTTGAATATATAGTTTAACTCTTTACGGTGGTTTTCCTTTTTATTTTAGGTAGTTCCTCCCAGCCAAAAGGAAGCTCTCACGATCAGTTGTGAATAAATGATTCAATAGGTATTCCTCCTACTCTTGTTACCCTTATTTGTTTCATCATTTTTAAAGAAACGTGTAAGAATTAGGTGAAACAAGAATCACAACAATCTTTGCTAAGTTACACATACACATTAATATCATAAAGAAATTACTAAATTTGCAACAGGGTAAGATGATTAATAAGGAATTCAACATTCACAAGATCAATGGAAAACAGGACACAAGACTACAAATAATTGGAAAGGCAAAAATATTTCACATTCAAAGGGAAAAACTAGCAGAAAATTACTTCAGTACTCTGTATCTAAAAAGTCCTCTTTGTGCTTTTCCAAGGCACACAATATAGAAAAATTGATTCACCCACCCTTCCTAAAAATAGACTAAGGCTGTACTCACCCATGCATCCTATTTTTATCCTTTATTTAATAATAAATAAAGGAATAAAATAAAGAAAACTAGTACAAAGAGGCATTAATAGCCTTTGATTACATCTAATCAAACTGAAGTTGAATTTTCTATTTTTAAAAAAGTCATGGGTGAATAATTTGCTAATAATAAACCTTGCTTGATGAGAAAGTCTCCTTCTATGTGCATGCAAATTTTTCTTCTTATTTGTTTTGTCCTTTTGTGAAGGCATGCAAAAATACACCTGTGAGTGAACAAAATAATTACAATACTTGCAATATTTGTAAAATAATTCATCCACACATCCACTTGATGGGGACCACCTTCAAGCTCAGGTTCTAATGTTGACGTTCCTTGTCTTCTAGTGGTCACATGGGTGACATGCTATAAATCATCTCCAACTCCTCCAACAGTGGGGACCACCTTTGTACTTCACCATTAGTTCTCATTGGTTTGGCCACTCTTGTGGACTTAGAAAATTACCATGGTTTTGAAATAATACTAAGGCACTTTGTAAAAGGGGCACCATATTACACTTGACAACTTTGCCAACATATGGCATATTATAGTCTATTTCCTCTTATTAATATATAATATTAGGTCTTCCACCCTATAGTTGTCGGCTCTTGCACTTGCAAATAGAATAAGGTGGACACCTTTTGGTTTGATCATTGCACATATGATTTGGTCAGAATTTTTTGAATATCGAGTTTGGACTATTGTTGATATGTCAAAATTCAAATCATTTTTGAAATAATAAGGGTTGGCCCCCTCCAACATTGAATCGACCCTTGGCATGTTTTGTAGGTGGAATTTTTAACCTGGGTTAAGTTTTTTTGATAATTGGTGATGATCTCGGGCCGTCGATCTCTGTCCTTAATAAACCCACACTATTGATTTCTGACCCTCGGTTAGGGTTTCAATATTTGCATTTAATGGGGTAGGTGACATTTTAACCATGGTGGTTACATTGATTTTCGAGATCGATCTTTAGCCCTCGATTTGTGTACCTATCGATTTTGGATCATTTGATCACTAACTCCAGGTGAGTTAGGTTAAACCACGGTTGAGGTGGGTAAGTTGAAAGGTACCCTAGCTCTATCCTTTGGTCATTATTTTTTTCTCAGAGAGTGGAAAAGCCCTGGTAAAATCTCCACTCGACGCCATTTTTGGTTGCTTTGTAAGCTAAGCTTCCCTACGCAGGACTCTCTATGGACTAGTATAATTCTTTGTCTGAGCTCAAGATTGTGTTATTATCGGCATTGTAATGTTATGAGGTTCAAATACTTGCACTTCTTTGTCATTATGAGTCTGTTATTGACCTCTTCTGAGATTTTTGGGATCTAAAACTTCATCATTTTTTTCTCTGAATTAGCTTTCTGAGCAAGCTTTTCATGGGATTCCGACATTGTTGATGGGTTAAGCTTGGTTCTCCTACTATTTACATCATTTTTGATGAAGAATGGTAAGTCTTGATCTTTGGCTATTGTAACCTACTTTGTCACTTTCCATTTTGAATTTTGAGACACTAATAATTAGCTCCCTTTTGTATCTTCTCTGTGATTTTGTGGTTATCATGGAGATTCTGAGTTGAAGCTCATTCTGGGTTCTCATTTTCTACTCTGAACTTGATGGTTTTTTGAGGACTTGATAACTCTATGTTAATTTGGTGAGTTATGTTTCTTACTTTGATTTGGATATACCCATTAACGGGTCTGCGATGAAAACCGAGATATATATTTTCTTCTTTTATTCTACTACATGAAATGATTTTTTCAATGGGAATGTTGAATTCTAAAAGAAAACTCAAAGCTCTCTTTATCCTGAATGTGCATGTAATTTTGATTTAAGGTTGTCTGTCTGAGTTTGTAATCTGAATGCTAGAGGGTATTCCTTTTTCTCTACTTTTCTTGAAATGACAATAGATCTGAATCCTTATGATTTCCATCTAGGTTACTCTATGAATATATGTTAATACTTTGAATCTGCTCGTATTATACATGGTATTCATGATTTGGTTTTGTCTTGCTAGATCTGGTCTCATAAGGTGAGTTGTGATTTGATTTCTTGTGACCAGATTTGGGTATTCATATTTTCCTCTACGATGAAGAATGGATATTACTTTCTAGTCATTATTATTTGAATTGAAGTTCTGGTTTTGTCTGTAATTCCAAAAAATAAATGAGTTCTAGCTCACTTTTATCATCCTGGGTACCCTTTACTGTGTGCTACAAAAATCATCTATGTACTATCTTCTCATTCATTAAGACAAATATAAGTCTCTTTGCTGCTACTTTAAGTTGGGTCAACTCCCATTTCATTTCAAACAATGACTCGAATGCTTTGCAAACTATTATTTTTTGTGATATTTAGATAGCATTGTTCTTGTATGTCTTGCCATTTTACTGAGATCAAAGTTCTCTTATGTATGAATCTCCATTTGATTCGCTACTGATGTAGTGGTGTTTGATTCTCTGAGAATGTGTTTTATTTTATCTTGAAAATCTTTGAATCTGGATTTTATCATTTAGCTTTGCAACTTCCTATTTGTTCCATTCGTGCGATGGTTATCCTATCTCTTCTGACCGAGAGTTGTTTCTTTTTGCATTAGATTCAAAGTATAGTATTGGTACATTGACTATTTATTAATTCCATGAGATCTTTGTACCTTTTATGTGGCCTTCTAGAAGTTGTAAACCATTTCTCATTCTTGCTTCACTTTGAAAATTGTAATTTAAAAATGGCAGAACTTGTAAAACTTCATTTTATTTAGCTGTTAAATAAGAAAGAAGGTTCCAAAGTTATTCAATTTGATGACTAAATGTGTAGTCCATTTCTTTTCTTAAAATATTGTATTTAATATTAATTACAACTTTATTATGTATGTTGGAAAATTTAAAAATATCCATTTTTTATGGCGAAGCCCTGTCAAAATTTTCCCAAAATTCTTTCTTTATTTTATGTTTCAGTTGTAATAGTTGTATTTTCTGATTCAGAATATAGAATGTATCATTTTTCTATTGAAGCTGATTTGTTGTTGGAAATTGAAACATAATAACTATTATCTTGATCATGGCATACTTTCCTACTTTTTTGTATCACTTATTTGATTTACATACAACTTTTAAAAGCATGTATTAATTTAAAACAACATGATGGAAAGATGTAAATGTCCATTTCACATGGCAAATCCTTGTCAAAATTTTCCGAATTTCTTTCTCATTCTATTTCAGCTATAATCTTATCTTTCTAGTTAACTTCAGCTTTTAAATTCTGATCCTTCTTCTTTAGTTGCAATCTGAAGCGTGCACTTTGGTATGCAATTCTGCGTTCATGTAGCACAACTTCTTTTATTTCTAGCATAGCTGCTGAAATTTGAGTTGCATTCTTCCTTCTTTCCAATATTTACTTGGTCACTCATCTGCTTTATGTACCATAAGATAGAATTTATTGAACTTTACAATATTTATCCATAGAAAGACCTGTAAAATAAAATTTATTTATTCTTGATCGTATAACTGTTCTTGCACACTTGAGAAAATAGTTAGAAAATATTTAGGCTTTTGGCCTCTCTTATGTCCATGTTTTCTTTTCTTCTCTTTATTTCCTTCTAAGTGAGTAAATCATGTATACTATTTGATCTTCAAGTAATCTATATCTCCTGTTATTAGAGATCCATGTGCACGAATTAGGACAATATAGGAATATGGATTGTACCCTGAGCTCATAAACTGATAGTTTTCTCTTTTCTGTTTTCAGGTATAGTGCTCTCAACAATGAAGATGAAGAGGGAACAAAGTTGAAGATGAGGATGCATCAACTGAAGGACAAACCTCAAGGCAATGATGGGTTCACTCATACTCCTTTATTTTCTCTTTCATGCATGTGTACCTCTTATTTCAGTAGTTGTACTTTACTTTTCAATTACATCCCATGGATTTTATGGGAACGTTTAAAATTCCTTATGAATAAAATAGCAAATTATACAATTGAGTTGTGTATTTCTTTCTCTATTTATGCTTTCTAATATGGATTGTATGATGAACTAAACAACCCAATAATATAATTTAATGTCTTAATCATGAAGGAAAGAACATTAAAGAATACCTATAACATCCAAAGAATGAACTCGATTTCGTAATCTAAAATATTGATTATTGCTTAAAAACCTAACACTTCATCTATTCTATAATTTGGTGTATGTTGGTGCTTAGAATTTCCTCACCCTACTTGTCCCCTTTAAGATTATTGATTCACAACCTATGTCATTTTATTCTTCCCGTATGGTTCTTGGTCGAGTATTATTTCCATTCTTAATATGCTCCTAGGTTGAAGATCATGTGTGGGTTCGTATTTGTCTCATGGTTCCTTTGTTCCTCTAGAAAAGCTCTATATTTTGAGTCTCCCATGCTTTGTTCCTTCAAAACTCACATTTTCCTATTTCCTCCATTTTCCACAGTCAAGATCTATTGTCCCTACCATTTTTTCCCTAAATACTTGAATTGATGTGTCCCTAAGGGACGTATTTGAGCCTTGCAACAATCTAAATTCTCTTTCCTTGAAGAAAACCTCATTTTCTGGCTCGAATGGACATTTCTCTGTGTTTTACGGTTTGACGGGCATTTCTCCTGGTCAAATTTGCATCATTCAGTCAACAGGGAAATGTGGCACCTCTTGGTTGGATGTGGATCAGCTTAATACTTCGGAAATTCCATGAAAATCCTCATTTTTAAAATGTGTCCACGTGGAGGAATGGCACTGTTTGAGAATCAACTTTTTGGTTTGGCTTTGAAGTAGCTGGGAGGACATGTGGAGGGTTGGTAGGAAAGAGACACATGGAGGCTTCCGCTGGGTTTCCCATACTTAGAAAAATTTCAAAAGGTTTTCGGAAGTCTAGGACACGTGGAGGAATGACACTCATTTGAAGATCTACTTTTGGGATTTTCCTTGGAGTAGCGCTAGGAGGACATGTGGAGGCTTCCGCTACTTTCCCATACTTAGAAATTTTTTTTTATGTAGCTAGAGCGGTTTGTGAGAATGGGACACATGCTAAGCTTACACTCATTTAGGGATCCTCCTTAGACACCATCTTCAAGTTTCCCCATGGAGACACGTGGAGGAACTGCACGTGTTTGGGGAATGGCTATTGAGTTTCAATCTAAAGAAGCACCAAAATGACACATGGAGGACTCCACTCACTCTAAATTTTACTTGTACTTTTCAACGGCCAAAAGGAGACTTCCTCGGAGCTTGACAAGTGGCACCTTTTGTTGGGATTCAAGCACTCAAACAAATTTTACCGAGCAAGACACATGGCGAGTCTGTGCTCATTCAAGGTATCAAATTTTTGGACCACCTCAAGGTGCACCATGGTGACACGTGGAAATTTGAAAAGTCATAGGGGTGGGGAGGTGGACCATCGAAGGAAATTCAAAATTTTCACCTCTTTGCTTCATAAAGGTTAAAACAATAAAAATGGCTGTAAGCCCGATGGGAAATAGTCAATGTTTTTCCCAGTCAATGGCGGAGGTGCGGCCCGTGGAGGAAAATTGGAAAATTTTCCTTTTGAGAAAAAAGAGTTAAAAGTAAAAGGGAAGCATAGTTCTATTGGGACCCACATTGGGACACGTGTCAAAATTATTTCTCAAGGACGGAGCTATGGGGAAAACTTGGAAAATTTTCCTTTTTTCAAAAGAGAGTCAAATGGTAGAATTTTTCTGCGGTTCCTTTGGGACCCACCTCAGGACATGTGTCAAGCCCATCTTTTAGAAGCAGAGGTGTGGAGAAAAATGGGAAATTTTTCCCATTTTTTCAAAAGGGTTAGAAAAGGTCAAAGAAAACCTCCGAGTCTTTTTGCATCTTCCACATGGACGAACCACATTCAAAATCAAAGATCAACGGCTGTTGAGTGTCTAAATATGATTTTCCCCCCATTTTTTTGTAAAACTCTTGGGAGTGTGAGTCTTCATGATTTCTTGTTATTTTCTACATGCCAAGTAGAGGAGTGAGTTAATTTTGATATCTAGAGTTTGGTGGAGGAGATCTGGAGGTGTCTTTTGCCATTAAAGTAGTTTGACTCTTGGGCCTGATTTAGTTTTCCATTTTTCTTCTCTTGAGCATGCAAGGGGCTAGATTTTATTGATATGGGGCAGAAGTGGTTGACGAATGGATGAAGGCATGTTTTTCCTGAAAATGGAGTTGAATATGGGTGGAAATCGAAGAGATTTTCCTGGATCACTGGATAATTTTACGAGATATGATTACGTGAATCATGAAAGAATCATGACAAGCATTGGTGCATTTAAAGTTTTCATCTTTTTGGAGGAAGGGGATCTATTAAAAATTATATAAAGGGCATGAATTCATCATGAAAATGGTTGGGATTTTTTTGGAAAGATCAGGACTAATCTTCTCCAGCAGAAAAAGATTGACATAGCCCATCCATTTTGAGAAGCCATCTAGATAATCTGTATATCTCTCTTTGTGTCAAATTTTATCATGATCAAGGTGGTTACAAGTGTGTGACCATTGAAAATGTTTTAGATTATTCGGAAAATTTCCCTTTTTGATAAATTTGATAAAACTTTGAGTTATTCTGTGTCAATCTTGAGTAAAGTGTATTTATTTCATTTCTGAATGCATACAGGTAGTTTTTCTTGTTTCTATTGCAATCTTGTACCAAAATATAGTCCAATCACACAAGTTTTAGTCCTTGTGATAGTTTAGTGGCATCTACAATTTAATTTCTCAGATGAGCTTTCATCTTGGAATGGGATAAACGGTTTAAAATCACTTTTCTTTCATTTTGTTGATAGATATTATCTGTAAGCCTCTAGGTGTACCTTAGGCATGACTTGGTTTAAATATTGGTGCTTTATTGGGTTCTCTGACTCGATATTTTGTGACAGAAACCCACAGGTTGTGTGAAAGAGTGCTGATTTGGGCCTCCATTGAAGCACATATTCTAGTTGAGGAAACAATTTAACTTTTGTAGCATTTTGTTGATTGAATCTTTCCATTTTACATAAGCTCTCAAGGATCTGGTGAGTCAAATCCATCCTGTCTCCCCTCCCACCAAAATTCATTTAACAAACAACTAATCCTACCCATACTACCCCTATTTTTGCTCTATATACCCACCCAAGACCAAAATCCTTTTACTAAAGTATGCAGAATAGATCAGGGTCTCAAATGTCTTTAGTAACCTTTGCCTTGTTGTGAAGATATCTCCATGATCTAGTGTGTTGATCATATTTTCCCCAAGGTCTTCTTTACAAAATTTATGCAAAAGAAAGGTGCATGTATCTCCTTTCAAATGATAGAGGTTACACAATAGGTTCTCTTACCTTGGTTGAAAGGCACAACCTAAAATAGTTAGGATAAGATCATATCCTTTTGAGGTGTTATCCATCTCTCCACAAATCCAAGTAACAAAGGGACAACTAGATTTCTCTCGTAGCTAAAAAACAACATACATTTATGATCTATCTACCTCTAAGCCCCCTGTTGAATCTATGTTGGTTCTTAGGTTGAAAAGGATATCAAATTTGGGTACCAACACTCATGGTGCCATTTCCAGGATCTAATTTATGTTGCAGAGGACATTTTGTAAGTTTTGAGAATGGATTTGTTCATTGAGATTACAATTCACATTCAAACCCTAGTAAAGCACTTCTTGTATGCTCCAAGTGCTCTATGCAACTCTTCTAGTCTCTATAAGTTTTGCATGGGTATTCATTAATTAATGTTGGCAAAGAAAGGTTAGATTTTGAATTCCCGGTTTCTAGCATTGACAGACACTTGATAGATCATTTTTAGTGCATTTGCACAACTAAGGTGAAAATCCTTAGTGGCGACTCCCTGTTGATTTGATTCTGATAAGGACCAGTGTCTTAAACCTCTATCAAGTAAGATTTTTACTAATATTTGCAAAGCTAGAAGGAAGAAGATCTTTCTTTGATAGGGATCCTGCTAGGACATTGTTTTTCACGAGCTAGGAAAATCAAAATCGAGAAGGAAGAAAATCTTGGAGAATTGTGAGAGATCGGTGGGCAAGAAGAGGGATCTCCATTGATGAAAGTGAATGTCCTATCATTGAAGACTACCATTCAAGTGAATTTGAATCAGGTAGCCTCTTTGTGGAACTAAATTCTCCAGCTGGAGAAGGACCTTCATTTGATTTTCAAATATTTGCTTCACATTCTACACCTATCTTTTCTGAAGTAGATAGGGATTTCCAAGAAGCAAGACCTTTGGGGGATCTCCATTTTGAAAATTACACTCCTGTGTTCCAAGGACCCTCTTCCCCTCATCAATTTGTCACCCCTCTAGGATCACCTACTCGAATCAATATGGCTCAACCTGACCCCCTTTTGTTGTAAACACTTTTGGACCTATAAATTTTGTGGGGATGGCTGGTTATCCAAATGTAGTGCCTCAAGATGTGAGGAAAAGACTTCCAATGTTCTAGGGAAACAATGCTATTACTAGTGACCAGCATCTAAATCTCTTTCTCAATATGATGAAAGAATTTGAGATTGAACATGAAGATGTATACATCAAATTGTTTGTTCACACTCTAGAGGAGGATGCAAGGGATTGGTACAAAGCATTGTCAGATAACTCTACTGACTCTTAGGATGAGATGAGCAATGTATTCAAATTAAAATATGGTGATAAGACTGACCCTAGGTTTCTTCTATCAGAATTTGAAAACATCAAGAAGAATCCCAATGAGTCAGTACATGACTTCAATACAAGGTTCAATAAGACCTTGAGGAGATTTCCTGTTAGGATAAGGCCATGTGATGAGTCATGTTTGATCAAATATATTGATGCATTTGATAAAAAGGATGCATATTATTTAAGAGATAAAAACCCCACAAATTTGAGGCAAGCCTTCACCATGGCTTTACAAATAGAGAACAATATCAAGGCAATTAGAAAGCCTCCAAAGAGAGAAGGTGTAAAACTAGTTAACCGAGAAAAGCCCCAATTAAGCAAGTCTGCTAATTTGGAAGAGGTTGTGAAAACTTTGGCAGGGGTTGTCAAGGAGATCTCCTACAAATTATCCTGAGCTGAGAAAGGAGTTGGGAAGAGTTCACAAGGACAACATAAGCAACAAGGCCAAGACATATTTACAAATCATCAAAGAATTGATGAGGCAAAGGAGCTATTGGATTTGGGAATAGGCAGCCTCAAGGCAGAGAAAGTAGAATGGTACCTGATCCTTTGGTTGTTAGAGTTGTTGTGGTGGAAGAGACATAAGTCATTGATTGGTGTGATAGATGTTTCATGCCCCATGCTCCTTGTGAAGAATATCAACAAGAAGAAAATGTAGTTGATGATAAGAGTGATGATGATGTTTGCATGATGGGATGCTCCACTAGCTCACAACAAAGGGCAACCTCAACTAAGGTGATAAGTGCAGAACTACTACCACTTTTTGGGACTGCATTCATAGAGTACATATTCTCCCTCCCTCTCATACTTTAGAAGTAGATAATGTACAAGATTTTGAATTTCCCAATAATGACTTTGAATATTTAAGGGCTTTAATGATAAAAAAGTATGATGGAGGAATCCCATCTGAGGAGGATAGACAATTATTAATGAATGTTGTTGTGGCTCAAGAGAAGGAATATAACACAAGAAGTAAGGTTGTCAAAGGGGCAGGGCCTCAAGCCAAGCCAAAAGCTCCCTTACTTTCTAACATTCCTAAAGAGGCTCCTAGGAAAGATCCATCTGCCAAAATCCCTGTAGTTCCAAGAAAAAATCATACCCCTCCTTATGCTCAAGCTATCAAGAATCCTGTGCCACCCAATGAATGTATTAGCTTTCCTTCCAATACTGCCTTGCCCAAGAATGCCCCATATGACATTTCCCAAGTTTTAAGTCAAATCAAAGTCTGTCCCAATTTTTGAGTTGCTTAGGATTCCTAAGCACAAAAAGAGAGCATTTGAATACTTGGGATTGAATGAAGAGAGGATTGCCTGGGGAGAAATGTGAACATTGTGGAGAATCCTCTAGCCATTGAAGAGTCTGAGACACCATCAGCATTAGAGCTAGCTGAACCACCTGAGGTTTATTTGGGGACATCTTTGGTAGAATCTCAGCTGAATGTGGATCCATTCTTCACTACTTTGATCATCAAGGATAGGCTACTCCATAACTGCATGTTTGACTCAGGGGCATCATGCAATGTCATGCCTTTGGAGGTCATGAATGAGTTGAATATTAAAGTAACAATAGCATATGGGAAGTGCACTGCCATGGACTCTAGAGAGGTTCCAGTAGTGGGATGTGTGAAGGGTTTGGTGGTGCAGCTTGTAGCCTACCCAGGTAAAAATTTAAAACTTGATGTTGTCATAGTTGATTGCCCAGCCAAGTGGGGTATGTTGCTATCAAGAAAGTGGGCTGCAAGTGTTGGTGGTAGTGTCCAAATGGACATGTCTTATGCCACCATCCCAGTTGAGGGAAGCCTTGTCAGGTTATATGGGGAGAAGAAAATGTTGCACCTTATTGAGGATCCCAACAATGCGTCCTATGAAGTATTATATACAAATGTTGATGCTGACAACTTTGTGGGATTTGCTTTGAGGGAAAAGAGCACAAGATTGAGGAGTGTAAGTGTCTTGAGCAAGTAGGCTCTCCTTGGACTCTATTGTTTGATGGAGCTTGCTCCAAATTTGGAAATGGTGTCGGTGCTATCCTAATTTCTCCAAGCCAGGAAAGGTTTGTTTTTTCCTTTAAGCTTAACTTTGAGTGTACTAACAACATTGCTGAGTATGAGGCATTGTTGTTAGGTTTAAGAATTGCTTGGAAGTATGGTGTCAGGGACATCATTGTCAAAGGAGACTTAGAGTTAGTTGTCAAGTATGTAGTTTGGGACTTCATTGAGATGTTTGACTCCTTCAACATTGTGCATCATGACAGGAGGTTCAATGACTTGGTAGACAAGCTTGCAGTGTTGGGGTCTCGGTTTGACAGTTTTGCAACATCCCCTTATTGTGAATATGAGGTGGAGGTAGTGACAAGACCCTCTGTCCCTGACAATATAAAAACATTGGAATTTTTTGATGATGAGGCTCAGGTCAGAAGGTTCCTGCAAAACGATGGAGATTTTACTTGATCAAAACATTGATTGGGAGCCAATGGTCTGTACTGGAGGGAAGGAAACCTTATTTGGAAAAGGCATCATCCAGCTAAATACCAACACCATTCCTAGAGGGTTGGTTGCTCTTGAATCAAATTTTGATAATGTTGACTGCATTATTAATAGGCATATGGCAGCCTCGAGGGATGTTGAGGAGCATGACCTTGGCATGAAGGAGAAACCAAGGAAGATTTGGTTGGGCAGCAGTCTCAGCAAAGATGAAAAGCAGTCATACATCCAGTTGTTAAAGAAATACCAAGATTGCATGGCTTGGACCTATTCTGAGCTCAAAGCATATAGAGAAGACCTGTTCCAGCATGAGATTCCCTTGGAGCCCAGTGTAAAACCCTTCAAAGTAGAAGAAGAGGCCAATTAATCCTTTGTTATCTCTCAAAATACATGAGTGCTTCAACAATAGTTTCTAATCCTTGTCCCACCAGGCATGCCAAAAAATATTATCTCTCCAAAGTGTGACTTGTAGAGAGATGTTTGCAAGTGTTCTAAGCTTGAAAATTTTATCTCTCTCTTTCGTAGATACAATGGAAACACCTCAAGTCTGTGGGTATACCTATTTTGAGGTGAGTCTTTGGTATCAAGGTTAGTTCCTTATTGATGTATCCTAAACTAATTTATGGGGTTTAAGGGTAAAAGATGACTATAAAAATGAATTAAAACTAAGGTGATACACCAAACTTGTATGAGGTATTTGACTGAGTACATGCACAATTGATATGGAATGAACTTCTAATGCACAGGCCAACATATTTCTAAAGATAATTAAGGGTTAACATTTTGATGTATTGAGGGATATAATAGCAACAATACTGCTAAGTTTTTCAAACACATTAAAATGATAAAGACATTATTGAATTAGTAACATGGTAAGATGATTAGTCAAGGAATTCAACATTCAATATTAATGGAAAACACACACAAGACTGTAAATAATTGGAAAATCATAAAATATTGTGCATTCAAAGGGCCAAACTGGTAGAAAATTTCTTTAGCACTCATGTATCTAAAAATTCCTCTTTGTGCTTTTCAAGGCACACAATATATAGCAAAATTGATTCACCCACCCTTCCTAAAACTAGACTAAGGATGTACTCGCCCACACATCCGATTTTTATACTTTGAATAAAATAAAGTAAACTAGTACAAAGAGGCATTAATAGCCTTTGATTACATACAATCAAACTGAAGTTGAATTTTCTATTTTTAAGAAAAGCATGGGTGAATAATTTTCTAATAATAAACCTTACTTGATGAGAAAGTCTCCTTCTAGGTGCATGTAAATTTTTCTTCTTATCTGTTATGTCCTTTTGTGAAGGCATGAAAAAATACTCCCTATGAGTGAAAGAATAATTACAATACTTACAATATTTGCAAAATAATTCATCCACTTGATGGGGACCACCTTCAAGCTTAGGTTCTGATGTTGACATTCCTTGTCTTCTAGTGGTCACATGGGTGACATATTATAAATCATCTCCAACTCCTCCAATAGTGGGGACCACCTTTGCACTTCACCATTAGTCCTTATTGGTTTGGCCACTCTTGTGGACTTAGCAAATTACCATGGTTTTGAAATAATACAAGGGCACTTTGTAAAAGGGGCACCATATTACATTCGACACCTTTGCCAACATATGGCATATTATAGTCTGCCACCTTTGATTAATATATAATATAAGGTTTGTCACCCTATAGTTGTTGGCCCTTGCATTGTAAATACAATGGATATTATTTTCTCTTCTTTTCTTGAAACGACAATAGATATGAATCCTTATGATTTCCATCTGGGTTACTCTACGAATATATGTTAAAACTTCAAATCTAATCGTATTATACATGGTATTCATGATTCGATTTTGTATTACTAGATGTGGTCTCATAAGGTGAGCTACGATTTAATTTCTTGTCACCCATATTTGGGTATTCATAACTTCCCCGATGAATAATGGATATTACTTTCTAGTCACTATTATTTGAATCAAAGTTTGGTTTTGTCTGTAATTGCCAAAAATAAATGAGTTCTAGCTCACTTTTATCATCCTGGGTACCCTCTAACTATGCTAGGAAAAGTGTCTGTGTACTATCCTTTGATTCATTGAGACTGATATAAGTCTTCTTGCTGCTACTTTAAGTTGGGTTGACTCCCATTTCATTTGAAACAATGACTCGAATGCTTTGCAAACTGGTATGTTTTTGATATTTGGATAGCGTTGTTCTTGTGCATCTCACCATTTTACTAAGCTTGAAGTTCTGGTCTATATGAATCTCCATATAATTAGATACCAACGTAGTGGTGTTTGATGCTCTGAGTCTATGTTTTATTTTATGTTGAAAATCAATAAAAATATCTTAATCTAGATTTTATCATTTAGCTTACAACTTCCTATTTTTTCCATTCGTGTGATGCTTATCTCCTTTCAATAGTTTTTCTATCTCTCCTTGAATGAGGATTATTTCTTTGTGCATTTGATTCTAAAAGCATGTATTGGTACCTTGACTGTTTCTTGATTCCATGAGATATTTGTACCTTGTATGTGGCCTTCTGGAAGTTGTAAACAGTTTCTTGCTTCACTTTGAAAACTGTAATTTAAAAAATGGCTAAACTTTAAAACTTCATGTTATTTAGCTATTAAGTCAAAAAGAAGGCTCCAAAGTTCTTCAATTTGATGACTGAAAGTGTAGTCCATTTCTTTTCTTAAAATACTGTATTTAATCTTCATTACAACTTTAGTATGTATGCTGGAAAATTTAAAAATATCCATTTTTATGGCGAAGCCCTATCAAAATTTTCCCTGAATTCTTTCTTTATTTTCTATTTTAGCTGTAATAGTTGTATTTTCTGATTTAGAATACAAAATGTATCATTTTTCTATTGAAGTTAATTTGTTGTTGGAAATTGAAACATAATAACTGTTATCTTGATCATGCCATACTTTCCTACTTTTCTGTATCACTTATTTTATTTACATACAACTTTTAAAAGCATGTGTTAATTTAAAACAACATGATGGAAAGACATAAGATTCCAAAATTTTCTCGGATTTATTTTTCATATGTTTCAATTGTAATCTTATCCTTGTAGTTAACTTCATCTTTCAAATTTTGATCCTTCTTTAGTTGCAATATGAAACATGCACTTTTGTCTACAATTCTCTGTTCTGTACTGCAACTTCTTTTATTTCTAGCATAGTTTCTAAACTTTGAGTTGCATTCTTCCTTCATTCCAATATGTACTGGTCACTCATCTACTTTATGTACCATAGGATAGAAGTTATTGAACTCTACAATCTTTATCCATAGTGAAGACTGTAAGATATGATTTATTTATTCTTGACTACAACTTGTTCCTGCACACTTGAGAAAATAGTTAGAAAATATTTAGGATTTTTGGCCTCTCTTATGTCCATGTTTTCTTTTCTTCTCTTTATTTCCTTCTGAGTGAGTAAATCATGTATACTTGTTTGATCTTCAAGTAATCTATATCTCCTATTATTAGAGATCCATGTGCATGAATTAGGACAGTATAGGAATATGGATTGTACCTTGAGCTCATAAACTGATAGTTTTCTCTTTTCTATTTTCAGGTATAGTGTTCTCAAAGAATGAAGATGAAGAGGGAACAAAGCTAAAGATGAGGATGCATCAACTGAAGGACAAACCTCAAGGCAATGATCTCTTCACTCATACTCCTTTATTTTATCTTTCATGCATGTATACATCTTATTTCAATAGGTGCACTTTACTTTTCAGATACATCCCATGGATTGTGTGGGAACATTTAAAATTCCTTATGAATAAAAAATTGAATTATGGAATTAACTTGTGTATTTCTTTCGCATTTCTACTTTCGATATGGATCAGTATGATGAACTAAACAACCCAATAATATAATTGAGTGTCTTAATCATGAATAAAAGAACATTAAAGAATAATCTGTAACATCCAGTAATGAACTCTAATTTATGTAATCTACAGTCTTGATTGTTGCTTCAAAACCTAACACTTCATCTATTCTGCAATTCAATGTCTTCATCAAGACAACCAGCTGTCCTTCAGGGCCTTGTGTTCTTTTGTTGAAGATAACATGAAATTGCTGGCTATGTGATCTGTTATGTTTTATAATAGCACACATAGCTATATATTTCATGTATCATTAATTAATTCAACAGTAAAAATATTGTCTAAAAAAACTCCCCTATCTTAGGTATACTTCACTAATGCTATCCATCATAACAAAGTTTTGAGTTACCCATTTTTGCACAAGTGCAAAAATTATCAACATCTCTTTCATGACTAGACTCATTCAAGCTCAAATTTATATGCCATGCATTTTTATCAATTACAAGATTTGAGCAATGGCTATATAATTATCATGATTTACCATAGCATAACCACCAAAGTGATAACCATGTGACCAATGTTCATTTCATCACATGAGTGTTTATCATGTTCAATGAGTGTTCAAGGTGGTACATTTCTCCTTAGTAGTGTCCTCATGACATATATAGAGTTATGTGTTTGGTGTTAATATTTTATAGTCCGTGATGTCAAAAATTTTCTACAAATGAAAATAAAATTAAACCCTTACATTCAAAAACAAAATGTTTAATACACATTTATATCATACATGTAAATGATACCAAACTAACCATGTAAATGTGACACTAAGATAATTTGAATAATTATGTTATTATTTTACCTTTACTACATTGTGTTATGTGGTTTGCAATGTTTTTTTAAGTGTTAAAATTTGATATAGTATATTTCGAGTCTTTAGGGTCTACGATATAGTGGCAAAATGTTATTCTTATGGATTACAATATATAGTTTATGATGACATGTAAATGTTTACATTGTTATTCAATGAGAGAAGTTAGTTCTGAATACCCAAATGTCATATTTACATTAAGAGTTCATGGTAGGAATTCAAATTATAGTGTTTATGTATAATGCACTTTCCTCTTCAACACTGATTGAACTATGATTTCAATTTTAGTTGATTATAATTTTGAACCTTGTTGTTGTATTCTAGTTATCATATTGATAAGATACGTGGGACATCATGATTACTATTGTGTTCTGATTGTTATTTTGACTGTATGGTTGTAGTGTGGAATTTGATGTACATTATTGTATATGATTTGTTTAGCATGATGTGAGATAATAGAGTTATTGTGAGTACTGATATGTTGTGAATCATAATACCATTCGTATGGATTCTTAGAGACATGGATAGACATTCAGTATGGAAGATAATGATGTGTTGTTAGCCTAGATATATATTGACATTCTGAATTTTCTTTGTATTGATCATATTATGATGTTCAAATTTATTTTGCGATTTGTGTTATATTGAAGATATAGTGGAATTGGAAATATGTGTGAAATTGTGAACGAGTGATAGCATTTCTTATTTTAGATGGTGTTTATTTCGTGATATGATGATGTTTACTGATAGATGTACATATATTTTATCATTGATGCATTTGACGTGACCTCCAAGATGAAGGAGTTATTGTTTGATTTTGTAGGTAATTATATCACAAACAAAAGGGGAATAGGAGACCAACACAGAAGGAATTTGGGTTATTGCCAACATATCACCATGGAAACTCATGTAATTATATGTTGTGTGTTTTTGCTAGGCTATTAGGAGGCCCATTGGGGGTGACATCAAAAGTGATTTTGGGTAATTTTTTGTTTTCCCTTTTTGTTTTATTTATTGGTGAGTATTTGAATTATTTTAGTTTTTTTAGTCACCTTTATTAGTGATACTTAAAATAATCCATTTAAGTTAATTAGACTTGATTAATTAGTGTATTTTAGGATGTGACATAGGGTGGTAATTAATGTGCATTTATAGTCATGGTTTTAGTTGGATTTGAAGGAATGTAATTACTTTTGATTATGGTGCACTCAACCTTGGATGCAATTTTCGGATTTTGAGTTTCAAGCCCATTTTGGAGGCTTGTGGGACAAGTTAAGATTTTCTCACACCTCGTAAATTCACCCACTGACTATGCATATGATGTGAGGGGATTATTTTATGCCTTTTGTGTGTTTTAATGGAGAAAAATAGCAATTAATTACACTTTTATTACAATATTCTTTAATTGTGTCCTTTAGGGGTGTGGGTTTGGGGTTGAGTATGTAAGGGGATTGTCATTCCCTAAACCACCAATTTATTGTAATTTGGGGTTTGGGTTTGATGTTGCGATGTGGAATGGTGGTGAAATGATGTGGCATCATACTTGGATCCCTGTCACCTCTTCCTTCTCTCTTTTCTAGCTATTCATATTTCTTGGATGTTCTTGGGATTACTAGTTCATTTTCTTGATTCTTGAAATTTTGGGGAAAAGATTTCTTTTGGAATGGTTGTTTAGAGCTTGGAGTGGATTGTTCTTTCTTAGGATTTTGGAAGGCTTGGAGCTTGCTTGTGGATTGATCCTCTTACAATGGTAAGGTAGACCTTCACCCTTATTTTCCTTTGCTATTTTTTGTGTTCATGGTGTGAATGGATGATTGTTGCATGCTTTTGATTGTGGGAAATAGAATGGTTTTTAGGTTGTAGGAGAAAATGGAAATGGGGATAACTTGGAGGGAGGCATAAGAGTGTTATTGGGTATTTTAGGAGGGAGTTGGGTTGGGATGTTCCACCTTGTTGATAAGTAATATTTGTGCTTATCTTGTTTATTTCATTGAGGGAGGCATAAGAGTTGTGTATTTTCTTGAGGGAGGAATAAGAGTGAGGGAGGCATAAGAGTTGTATATTTTCTTGAGGGAGGCATAAGAGTGTTGTGGTTATGTGATTGAATTCTTGGAGGCTTTAAGGTGGACACCCAAACCCTTGGGAGGCATAAGAAGAATCCTCATGTTCCTTTCTCCTTCTTGGCTTGTGTATTAGGCATATTTAATTTGGATATTGCATGGTTTTAGTGATTTTTATTTTTGTATATTGTGTTAAATTTATTGTTTGAATGTCATTTTAAAAGCCATGTAGATTTGTCAATGGTTAGTTTATATCCTGCATTGCTTCCTTTTTGGGGCTCGGGGGCCAATGAGGAAGAAGGCTTCTCTCCCTCATTGGATATTTGGTTGGGTGGAGAGTGTTGCCTACTCCCCCATTTTGTTGTGTTCTTGATTCTTGATGAAGATGGTGGAGTTCAAGTGAAGATTGGTTCATAGTGCCCTTTGAAGAAAATGGAGAAAGATATGTGAAATTGCAACTTGTTTCTATTATGACTCTTTAACTTATAAATTGTACCAATAGTACATTGAATGTTATCTTATATTTTAATGGTTAGTCTTGAAATGAATCTAGTATGGATTGCATTATTTCGTTCAAATGAGAACCTTGAATGGTTTTGTAATTGAAATAAATATATTTTAAATCTTAAGGTTACTCAAGTTGTATTGTAAATATATTTTGGACAAAAAAAAGTTTGGTGTCCTTGGATGACAAAAAATTAATGTTGATCCCTTGCATTATTCGCAATCTTGGTTAATTGGAAATGGAAATAAATGTCATTTTAGTGTGTTTTACCTCTTCTAGCTAAATGAATGTGTAAGAAGGAATATGTTGAATAAATTTGATAACCTAGTATAATTTATTTGCAATAGAAATTTGTCCCAATTAGATGAATTAAAACATGAATAATTTTACCCTTATATTGTTATATAAATTAATTAAAAGTGATAATTTATTTAATATTGTTCAAGGCATAAACTTGTACACTTTTATAACTACCTAGGTATATGTAGACTTATATCCATATAAATTTATAGCTTCTAGAAATGTACTTTTACTCTAGTTTGCCATCTATTCTTGTATAAAAAGAAGGAAATCTAATTGATATACACTCTTATACAATATTAATATAGATAGAATATATTATTAATATTCATTAACTATATGTTAATAATATACATATATATTATTATATTCAGATTCTGTAATAGTAAAATGTGAATATATTTATTATTATATATATACACACTTTTATACATATTGACATGATAAATAAAAATTAATAGCAACTATAGGTAATGTGACAACGGTGATTCTAAAAGAATGTTTATATTTTAAAAAAATAGGGATGTTTTTGGGTCATCGGCCATATGGGATGTTTTTAAGGTGGGGGGGTGTGATGCCAACCCTACCCCCAACCCATATAGTATATGGGGTTGGGGTGGGGTCGGTGCCCTCCCCCAACACTATAACCCCCACTATTACAATATATCCCGCACTCTTATTCCAAGCCATGACTTCTTTAAGCATAGGTCGCTTACTTCATTCAAGCCTAACTTCTTTTTATTAAAAGAAGTTAGGATTGAAATGAAGTAAGCCTCTACTACACACACAAAAAAAAAAAAAACGTTACAAGCCTATCACTAAAATATATATATGTGTATATATACAAGACTACACTAAAATTCCTAAACATGAGAAATAATAAAATGGGTAAATATATACAACCAAAATATGATAGAAAAAAAAATGAAAAATTATAATGATATAATGCAAATGATAATTAGATTTCAAATAAACCCTAGGAGAGGGATGCACACAAATCTTTATCTTGTGTGTATCCATTATTGATCTTCGTGCATTATTCCATGACCTCCCTTATTCCTTGACTTGAAAAACAAACAAATAAAATGAGAGAATAGGTTTAAGAAATGAATATAAGAGATCCCATAAGGATTTCTAGGGTTTCATTAGTATAACCTAAATCTAATGGCTTAGATAGATTAGATCCAATGGTGTAGGATGAACCCTACATCACTTAAGTGATAGGGATTTTGGTGGAAATGAAATGAATTAAAAGGTATGGGTAATTTTTAATGGGGCCTAAGGGGGTTAGCCCAAGTTGTGCCCCCTTGTCTTTTTGAGTAATAAACTAAATATTAATGTGCATGGTTTAAAACTATAGGATTATTAGTCTTGTCTAATAAAATTTTGAATTTAAATAAAGGCCATTAAATAAAAAGAATTAAAGGAAATTATTGTGGCTAAGTAATGAAAAGTAAGATGAGGATTATTTAAATAAAATATTGGTACTTAGTAAGAGAAATTAAATACTAATTTAAATTGATGATTGAGACAATATTAATTAGTCGTTATTTTATTTTCATCTCGCCATGTAATTGTTTAAAATTTTATAATCGGGATTTAATTAAATCTTGGCTAATGCCTTATCCTTCAAAAAATAAATAAAAATTATCCCATAATTTTACCTATTTAATTATTGGGTTCTATTGTGGGATTGTGTGGGGAAAATGTGGGCATTACATTATGTTTTGTATTTAGGATTTATTGTTTATTATTTATGATTTACTCTTCTTGTTGTTTATCATTTAAGTTATAATATTTAACATTAACATCTGCAATTTATTTATATGGTTTATGATTTAGAGTTTATAATTGTTTTAAAATTTGTATCTCTTGAACAAAATTTGATGCATTGAATTTTTATTCCAAATATGATGTGATCAAACAAAGCATCAAATAATAATGTATTTGTAAATTAAAATTTAAAATTATCACCAACTATAGTTGACTTAAGTCCATCGAAGGAAAATATCTTAAACAAATGGTTTCAAATGGCATAGATGTTAAAAGCGGATATCGACATATTCCATACATACATATTCATTAGAATCCCCAAATACTTTCCCTAAGAAATATACATTATTTAATACATACCTATCTGAAAACATGAAGAAAGAAATGATGTATTGAGAATCAAAATCCCTAACTATTTACACTACATACCTAATTCGAAACTTTAATGTATTCCATAAAAATCACTAATTTAAAAAATAATGAACATACAAACAAAGAAACTTCTCTTTTCTAATCGTCCACCAAAAATATTTAGAGTATTAGGACTACAAATATTCCTCACATTATTGATTACATTGAGTTATAATTGGCCCATCGGATTAAAAATATTCATCTTCCGAGACCCATCACAATGTTATTTTTGGAATAAAATTTAACCTAAAAATAATATTCGATATAATGGGAATGAAACTATGTAAAAAGAAGCTAGTGAAAAACGTAATGAGATGGATGTGACAGTTCTTTTCCTAACCCTAGTGTCCAAGGGATTAGTGATGTTGGCACTTGTGGGATCTTCGATGGAGGCCATAAGGTTACTGGTGCTCTACATCCAAATGGAGACATTTACGAATGCCTTGGTTCTAGTTCTAACCCCGATTATGACAACCATGGGGAAAAATCAATGAGGGGCGTCCCAAAAAGTTGTGATTGTCCCCGCATATTTTGAAGTTGCGGTAAATAATGGAAAAAGGATGAGAAAGCTTCTAGATCTGGCCTCTCAAACCCTTGTGCTTGATCTTCCTAAGGATCTTCTCGTAACATGTGGTGATCCATGAAGAGGAGTATGAAAATTCGGGTTTTATATGTCATTTCGTAGATATTTGGCCTAAGATTTCATAGTTATCTATTTGGATCAAAGAAAAATGGGGACCCATTATCAAAGGGCAAGGTCAAGCTTTATCCTTGTTCAAAATCTTATTTTATTACTATTTTTGATTCTAATGAAGATCAAGATTCTGTTCATAAATGGTTTTGGTTTTGGGATGATCATGGTCTCATGAAAAACCTTCTTTTAACCCTTTAACTAATTCTTTCTATACGATGCTTACCTAGGTCAGATTACAGATCTTCCTTTATAACTTTGGTTTGAATCTTGCCTTCAAGCTATTGGAGACACATTGGTGGAATTTGTTAAATTATATGCTACTACTAAAATGTCTATACATACCTCTTATATTCGTATTTTGGTGGACCTAGATGTATCTTAAGATTTTCCCAAGAAGATTAACATGTAGATTGGGGATAAGGTTTGGTTGTATAAACTAGAATATGAAAAATTGATTTTCAATGCCATAGGTTCTTCAAAATAGTTCATCCGATCAAGGATTTCAGGCTCAAAGATCGAAGTCGTGCTAAGATAAGGTGATGGAAGGGCTCTCTTCCTAGACACTACATACTGGAATCTCATGTTGGTTCATTCCGTGTGGGTTTAGTCCACGTCGGTTCCCCAAAATAGAGTCCCTTGAGGGTCGAATCAACTCATGTTTTGAATGAGTATCCCACCCAGGATCCTCATTTTGGTTCGAGGATCAAGTCTAATCCTTTGGTTGAGAAATATTCTTGGGAACCTTTGAACAACTCTTTGAACTAAAATATGTAGGTTTATAATTGTGTGGTTGAGGAGAGGTACTCTTATTCCTCTCTCGAGTTTTGTGTATCAACCTATTTATTTGATTTAAATTATCCTCCCGTGTGATCCAGATGAACAAGATTCAAATAAGGGAGATTGGACTTTAGTGTACAATAAGAAAAGAATTTATTCAAAATAGAGTTCAGTTTCAACACATATGACCTTAAGATCTCATTCCTCTAGATTGGGGTGATTTTTGTGTTTTAATTTTTGGTCATTTGTGTGTCTTGGTTGTGTTTTTTTGTTGGTTGTGTTGGTTCCGTATTTTGGTTCTGGTTGAGTCAAGTATTTTTTGACTCGAGCCTTTTTTTATAGATGTTTTTGTTTCATGCGAGCTTAAATGTCATATCTTCTGTATATGGCCATTGGAGCCTTTTCCAATTATTATCTCTAAAAAAACTATGTAAAAATAAACCTATATAGAATTAATATATACACATAACAATGTTTTTAACATAATTGATTAATAAATACAAAATGATAAATTTTTAATCATAACATGTCCAATTCGCATCTCTTCATTTTGAGCACCCAAACTTTTTATGTTCTTTTCCATTTTTGGATAACCCATTTTAGGTCTCAATTTTGAATGTAAATTCTATATTTATAAATTTGCTCTGGTTTAAATTTGATTGCATCTTCTACAATGTCATAGATCAAAGTTAAATCCCTTAGAATGTGTTTTTTTCATGTTAAACTTAGAAAGGAAAATAATCATTAGATCATGGAATTTAATTTTTTAAATAAATCCACCTTTATTTCATTGCAACTCATATTTGAACTTCTACCCCGAACAACATGGATAGTGAATTATTTCCTAAAAAAATTCCTAGCACTTGAATATTCCTTATGAACAACATCCACGTAGGAGTCTTGGGAGACATTGGAATTTTTTTTTGGCTTTGTGTCCTCATTATGGACAAAAATAACCACAATAAAAAAAACAAATGTATAAGCAGAGTTTCAAATACATCTTCACATGCAAAACATGACCTTCCAGATATAATTATTAAATCATTAACGATAAACTAAATTATTTAAATAAAAGTGACTATTTTATACATCGGATATTTTCTAATTACAACCAATATTAAAAATTATAAGTAGATTAAATTACAAACAAATTAAGAAACACCAATATATTTTTGAACATCTATAAACAAACATAATGTTATGTGGATTTCTATCAAAATTTAATGATAAGAACTAGGTACTTGAGTAAAGCTATAGTTAAGCTGTAGAGTCTTACCTTACAAATATTACCAACCATATTATTAAATTATAAAGCTCAAGAAAGATCATTAAACTGTTATCACATAACAAATAGAGATGATTTCTTCTTCAATGATTATATGTATAATTAATACTACTCTTAAAAAATAAAATATTAATAATTTTATAAATATAATTTATTGATAAATAAACAAGTGTAGGCTTTCGCTTGTTATTATCCTTACATTTAAAGATATTTATTTATACAATATCATATTGAATTATTCCTACTAGTGTGTGTGTGTGTGTGTGTGTGTGTGTGTGTGTGTGTGTGTGTGTGTGTGTGTGTGTGTGTGTGTGTGTGTGTGTGTGTGTGTGTGTGTGTGTGTGTGTGTGTGCAAATGGTAGGTTTGAGACAAATGTATGGAGGGTAATGTGAGAACTAACAATAGACTAAGTATAATGTGGAATTAATCTATATTTTGTAGTTCCCACTCCTCTTCAACACTTATTATACTATGATTTTTATTTATCATGGACTATAGACATGGATCTTATTATGTTATTTTGGATTAACATGATGTTAGATGGTAGAGATATTCTAACTATTGATATGTTTTGATTCATATTATGGTTTGTATGGATTCTTAAAGGCATGGATAGACATTATTTATTAATGATGATGTTGTTATTTTATCTTATATTATACATATACCGACGTTCAATTATCGTCGTATTGACCATGTTTTGGTGTTCGACTAATCTTGTGATCTCACTGATATTGATGAAATGGTAGAATTGAAATGTTTATGAAATTGTAAATGAATGATAGCATTGCTTAGCTTTGATGATTATTTTGTGTAATGATGATGTTCTTGATGGATGTGCATGTATTTTATTATTGATGTATTTAATGTAGCCATGAGGCTGAAGGAGGTATTGTTTGATTTTGTAGGTGATTGTATCAAAACAAACAAGGGGGTGCGGGGATGTGTGGGGGGTGGGTAGAGACCAACCATAACGGAATATATGAATGTTGCAATGACAGTCACCATGGAAACTTTTTGTTATGTTATTTTTGTATGTGGTTAGGATGTTAGGAGGTCCCCATGGGGGGGATGACCTAAAATTGTGACCATGGGATATGTGTTGTTCTTTTCACTTTTATTTTGATTAATTTGTATGTATTTTATTATTGCATTGTATTTCACTTTTGTATTGTTGATTAAATGTACCCTTGTTTAGTAATTAAGTATGTTAATTAAGTTGATTTTGAGATGTGACCAAAGAGGGGCATTTATTTGGGTAGATAGTCCTTTTGATCTTGTGATTTGAAGTTGGATTTTAATTAATTTACTTGGTGTGTACTCAACCCATCTCTCCAAATTCGAAATTTGACTTTCAAGCCAATTTTGGAGGCTTTTGGGACAAGTTAAGCTTGTCCCACACCTCTTAAATTCACCCACCAACTATACCTATGGGGTGAGGGGTCAAATTTAGACCCCATTATGTGATTTGGATGGTAAAAGGTGAAATTATTGCACTTTTCTTACATGAGATTTTAATTGTGTCCTTAAGAGGTATGGAGTGAGGATTAGTGTGTGTAAGAGGCTTGTCATATCCTCACCCACCAATTTATTAGTTTTGGGTTTGATGTTTGACTTGGTGATGTGGATTTGAGGAGAAGTGATGTGGCATCCTACATGGAGCCACCTCACCCTCCTCTTCTCTTTTTCTATTTATACATGTTTATTTGATGTGTTGGGGGTTACTCGATTTTGATTTGCACACTTGTTTCTTCTGAAATTTCACTTGGATTTCCTAATTAGTGCTTTTAGAGATTGTTTTTGGAGGCTTACTTGGTTTTGGAAGAATTAAATCTTGTTAAAGATTTTGGAAGCTAATGATGGCAAGGTAGGCCCTATGCCTTTAGTTTTCATTACTTTTTATGGGTGTTTGCTAAGTAAATGGTTGTATGTCTGTGATTTTTGTTGGGTTGGGTAGATTTTTTCCTTAAGCAATGGTGTGGGAAATGGAAAATGGGACCATTTTGTGAGTTAAAAGGGAATCTCAATTCATGGCAGAGGGAGTATGAGTAGGGATTTATACGTATGGGAGATAAAAAGCGTTAACATTTGTATACTTTGTGTATTTGCATTGGGAGGGAAAAGGGATATGTTGAGAAGTTATTTGTGCACTTGGAGGTATTTTTGGTGGAACCCTTATCTCATTTGGGAGTTAAAAGGAGATGGTTCCCATTATTCTATTCTCCTCGGCTTTGATTATATGCCCATGTGTTGAAATTTATATTTTGTGTTATTGCATTTTTATCTTGAATGTATTGCTTGTATTGTTGGCATGTGTGTTGTAGTGGCCACTCCTCTTCGACACCATTTAATTTTGATATTTATAGTATAGGACTGATACTTAGATATTTTAATTATTATTCATTGATCAATAGATGATAGATAATACTGATATTTGGACTATTGACATTATGAGGTTTTTGTTTTATTATGATGAACTAGAGAGTCATGTAAGAAATTTTGATATATGTTTATTTGCATTATGTGAATTTTATACGACACATTATACTGGATTTTTTTTTGTAGAACTATAATCTCATGGATTTTAGGTTTAGAATATTGATATATTTATCGATAATACAATTGCTAATGTCGAATGATGATTAGTGATCTATATATATATATATATATATATATATATATATATATATATATATATATATATATATATTGTCTAGATGTTGTTAAGATGGGACGAAAGGGCAGATAGGTATTTTTTTGTGTGTAGGAATTTGATCACATACATCAAAGGGGATAGGGAACCAACCATGGAAGGATGTTGGGTGTTGAGAAACGTGGCCAAATTTGACAACTTGTGTAATGTTGTAGTGTGATGTTTTGCATGCCTAGTTAGGATGTTTTCCATGAGGGGTGACTTCACATGTGTGGTCATGGGTGAATTATGTTTCCATTCTTTAATTTTTTATGTACTTTATGTATTTAAAATTGGGAATTTTGTGACTTTATTAGCATATTGTAATGTGTCTTAATTAAGCTAAATTCATCTTATTTGGTTAATTTAATTTTAGATGTGATAAATTCATCTTATTTGGTTAACTTAATTTGGGATGTGACAAATAGTTATGATGAGGTTAGGTGGTCCTTGTTGTAAGTGAAATTTATGTTGATTTGTGAGTGTTTTACTCCACCCAACTTCAAAATTCGGATTTTGACTTGGGGGACCTTTTTGAGGCTTGTGGGACAAGAAAAGCTTGTCCCATGCCTCTTAAATTTACCCAAAACCCTACCTATGGGTTGGGAAGATTATTTTTGACTTGTTTATCCCTTTTTTAGTGTAAAAGAGAGTTATTGCACTTTCCTTCTACCCCAATTTATTGTGTCCTTTGAAAGCATGGTGTGTAAGTTTGTGAGCCATGTGGGTTGTCATAGTCCTTATAAGTGCATTGATTTTCTTGGACTTGGTGTGTTGACTTGAGTGTGGGGATGGAGGAATGATGAAGTGGCATCCTACATGGAGCCACCTCATCATCCTCACATTCCATTTCTATTTATTGATGATTTTTGGTTGGAATGGGGGTTACTTGTTCATTTGTGTTCTTGTGCACTTTTGGAATTGGAGTTTGTTGGAGTGCTTCTGGAAATTTCTTAGCTTGAATTGAAGAGATTTTTAATTTTTCTTGTATTTTTATGGAGAGGTAGGATCTCCACCTTGTTATTTTTTATTATGTTTGTTTATATGAAATGTTGTGCTTGTTAAAATTGTTTAAGTCTTGTGAATGTGCTTGTGTGTTGGTTGGGTAGTAGACCTTAAGTTGGGTGTGGGAGAAGGGCTTATGGGACCATTGGGGAGGGAAAATGGATTTTTTGAGGCATGAATTTTGTGGGAGTGTGGATGGGAGTTTCACCTATGGGGAGTGAAAAGGAAATCATGGTTTATTTGTTGCATACTTGTAAGGGAGAGATAAGGATTTTGTGTTGATTGTTTTGTGCACTTGGAGGCATAAGGAGGTAGTTTCCCATATCCCTTGATATATTTGGTTTGAGTTCAAACCATTTTTTTGTTTTGTTAAGGTTGAAAACTTATTGGTTTTGTCTTTTGTGTGTTGATGAGAATTTTGAAATTCATGTTGTATGTCGAAGCCTTAATGTTGTAAAGTTGTCATTTTTTGTTCAAGATCCCTCATGGTTCCTTGTTTGAGGCTCGAGGTATATTAAGTGTATGGCTTATCCTATTAATGGATTAAAGGTTTGGCAAAGAGCATTACCTAATACCCCTTCCTTTTATTATGACCCTTTTGGTGAATTTTGATGAAAGAAATATTGAAGCTACCATTTGGGGAAGACACGCAAACAGAAAACTTATATTTTATCCTTATTGAAAGCAATATGATGTAAATTGTTTCTCTTATTATTCCCACTTTGAGTGGATTATTTGTAAAATTGTAAGCTTGAGAGAAATATTGTTGTACTACTTGAGAATCCTTCTATCTTGTAAAATCCTTTAAGAGTATTGTATGAGAAATGCACATTTTAAATGTATTAGTATTGTGAAGGGAAAACTATCAATTTATCAACTTACTTTGAAGAAGTAAAAAGTGATAAATGAGTAAAATGGGAATGTATATCTCTTTGTTTTAAGTTGTTTCATTATTGAAAAATGTCATATGGTTTATTTTAGAAGAAATGCACATCTTTTTATATAAAAGTTGATTTGAAAAATACAACACCTTTTAATTGTTGAAAGAGGAAAAGAAATATTAGTCTTGTTGTGTTGGATAAAACGTATATTGGAAGGTTTAAGCCATAGTTGCATTTTAGTTTAGTCAAAAGGAAGGAAGTAGTATGTTAATTTGTGTTTAGAAAGAGTATGAATCTCATTTTTATTTTATTAAGTGTATCTAGTTGTGTAAGAAATATCAACAATCTCCCAATTTTAGTTTCGATAAAATTTAACAAAAGGATCACCTATATTTGTGCAAGTGATTAAAGGTGCATTTTCACACTCCTACTTAAATGTAATCTATGACTAAATTGATTATATGGGAATACACTTTTGTAAAAAAAAAAATAAGCAGGCTCTATTATGAATAATAAACTAATCATAGTTTCCCTTAACAAAAAAATAATTCACATAAATTTTTTTCTTTTACTCTTAATATATTAATATTGTTCAAATTTGATTATAAGATTGAAATCTAAATATTAATATTAATAGATACATATTAAGATGTATGCGTATTGATATATTAAGATGTATTTGTATATGTAGTTGTTTATGCCCTTGTTTGGTGGAAACATTTCCTTCTTGGCCGAGATTTATACTTATGACATATCACTTGAGTCTTCGCCACCTCTTCACGTAACCTAATCTCAACACTCATCGGAAGTGTTGGATGGAGTTTCTTTGTAAGTATGATATGGAGATAGATCGTGTGAAGGGGAAGAAGAATGTGGTTGAAAAATCCTTGAGTAGATGAAGACATTTGATTATGGATACTTCAGTGAGTACACATTTGCAGAGTAGGATTTTGTAGTAGGTTCCTCATGACAGCCTTCTACCTTGCAACTACATCGAGATTGAGTCTTAGAGACTCCTTGAGGGGAATTTTGATGTATTATCATTGGAGGAATATGGTCTCCTCATTCACATAGGTCAGATATATGTTCCTAAAGATGGAGGCTTGAGACAGGATATCTTGGTAGAGGCTCATCATGCACCTTATTTCATCCATCCGGGGTGAGGAAGATGCAAGCCACCTTGAGATATCTTTACCATTGGAGAGGTATTTAGAAAGATGTAGCTCATTTTTGGTAACGTTGTTAAGAGTGTTAGAGGTTGAAGGATGAGCATCAACATCCAATAGGCCTTCTCTACCCACGTGCCATAACAAAGTGGAGATGAGACACCCTTTCCATGGATTTTGTTGTAGAGCTACCGACATCGAGATACCTTCATGATGCCATTATAGTAACGATGGATAAATTAACAAAAGTGGCTCATTTTTCTTCGGTGGAGGCCACCTATACCGCTAGTGTAGTGGTGCAATTATACCTTGATGATATTGTTAGGCTATAAGGGATTCTACGGTATATTATTTTGTGACCGTGATCTCTTATATCGTCTTATTTCGGACTACCGTGTAGTAGGTTCTTAGGATGAGCATAAAATTCAACATAACTTATCATCTAGAGACAAATGGAAAAACAAAGTGAGTGAATCAAATATTAGAGGATATGTTGTGGATGTATTTCAATGACCATTAGTCTAGGTGGGAGGAGAACTTGTATTTGGTGTAGTTTTCCTACAAAAATAGTTTTCATAGTTCGATTGGCATGGCTCCTTTTCACGCATTTTATGGAAGAAAGTTAAGGACTCCATTGAGTTAGGATAGATTTGAGGATACAGTTTCTCTTGCACCAAAATTAGTACAGATATGGAGCAAAGTAGGTTGTCAAGATTTGACATGTACTCACAGGTGGAGGCTCGTGATAGGTAGAAGAAGTATGTAGATCTGAGGAGGAAAGATTTTGGTTTTTAGGTGGGCACAAAGGTGTTTCTTTGTGTCATGCCTCATAAGAGACATATTCATTATGGAAAAGGATATAAGTTAGCTCCTATATTTTTGGGTCCCTTTGAGATCTTGGAGTGTATCGGTCCTTTGGCCTATCATCTAATACTTCCACCAAGCTTGTCTCGGTACGCAATTTTTTTCATGTCTCTCGTACTTAGGAGATATATTTCATATCCCGCTCATTTGTTTGATTGGACCAAATTACATGTGCAGGATTGTGGGTAGGTGTTAGTAGAGTCTCGTGCACATCATAGATTGCATGACCCTATGCCTTCGAGGCCATGAGATTGACCAAGTGCAGGTCTAGTGGGATTATGATGAGGTCAGTAGCCACATGGGAGGATGCTACTATTTGGTGAGCCCATTTTTCTCATCTATTCTAGTGAATTCAAAGAAGAAGTCAAGTCTAATGGATGGGGATTTAGTTCCCACTCCTCTTCAACACTATTTCATTTTGATATTGATACTATTAGACTGATACTCAAACATTTTTATTATGATACATTGATCAGTAGATGATAGATTATACTGATATTTAGACTATTCGCATTATGAGGTTTACGTTTTATTATGATGCACTAGATAGTGATGTTAGACAATTTGATATATGTTGATTTGCATGATGTGGATTTTATAATGACACATTATACTTTGGATGTTTTGAGTAGAATTATAATCTCATGGATGTTAGGTTTAGAATTTTGATATATTGATGGATAATAGAATTTCTAATGTTGAATGATGATTATTGATCTTATATGTATATTGTCTTGATGTTGTTAATACAAATGAAAGGCCAAAGAGGTATTTTGTTGTGTGTAGGAATTTGATCACATACATTGAAGGGGATAGGGGACCAACCTCAGAAGGATGTTGGGTGTTAAGAAACGTGACCAAATTTGAAAACTTGTCTAATGTTGTAGTGTTATGCTTTTAAATTCCTAATTAGTAGGTTTCCCATGGGGGGTGACTTCACATGTGTGGCCATGGGGTGAATTGTGTTTCCTTTCTTTAATTTTGTATATGCTTTATGTATGTTTTATATATTTCAAATTGGGAGTTATTGTGAATTTATTAGCATGTTGTAATGTGTCTTAATTAAGCTAAATTCTTCTTATTTGGTTAATTTAATTTTGGATGTGATAAATAGTTATGGTGATTTTAGGTGGTGCCCATTGTAAGTGAAATTTATGTTGATTTGTGAGTGTTTTACTCCACCCCAACTTCAAAATTCGGATTTTTATTTGGGGGCCTTTTTTTTAGGCTTTTGGGACAAGAAACTTTTGTCCCACGCCTCTTAAATCTACCCAACAACCCTACCTATGGGTTGGAAATATTATTTTTGACTTTTTTATCCCTTTTGAGTGTAAAAGAGATAAAATTATTACACTTTCCTTCTACCCCAATTTATTGTGTCCTTTGAAAGCATGGTGTGCAAGTTTGTGAGCCATGTGGGTTTGTCATAGTCCTTACAAGTGCATTGATTTCTTGGACTTGGTGTGTTGAATTGAGTGTGGGGATGGAGGAATGATGAAGTGGCATCCTACATGGATCCACCTCATCATCCTCACATTCCATTTCTATTTATTGATGATTTTTGGTTGGAATGGGGGTTACTTGTTCATTTTGATTCTTGTGCACTTTTGGATTTGGAGCTTGTTGGAGTGCTTAATTTCTTGGCTTGGAATTGAAGAGATTTTTGAATTTTTCTTTGAGCATGATGGAAAGGTAGGCTCTCTACCTTGTTATTTTTCATTATGTCTATCTATATGAAATGTTTTGCTTGTTCAAATTGTTTAATTCTTAAGCATGTGTTTGTGTATTGATTAGGTAGTAAACCTTAAGTTAGGTGTGGGAGAAGGACTTATGGGACCATTGGGGAGGGAAAAGGGAGTTTTGTGAGGCATGAATTTGGTGGGAGTGTGGATGGGAGTTTCACCTATGGGGAGTGAAAAGGAAATCATGGTTATTTTGTTGCATACTTGCAAGGGAGAGATAAGGATTTTGTGTTGATTTTTTTGTGCACTTGGAGGCTTAGGGTGAGAATCCCACTCCACTTGGGAGGCATAAGGAGGTGGTTTCCCATAGCCCTTGCTCTATTTGGTTTGATTTCAAACCTTTGTGTTGTTTTGTTAAGGTTGCAAACTTGTTGGTTTTGTCTTCTTTGTTGTGATGAACATTTTGAAATGCATGTTGTATGTGGAAGCCTTAATGTTGTAAAGTTTTCATTTGTTGCTCTAGATCCCTCATGGTTTCCTGGGTCAAGGGTCGGGGGCCACTAATGGTATGGATTATCCTCTTAATGGATTAAAGGTTGGAAAGAGAGCATTTCCTACTCCCCTTCCTTTTTACTATGACAATTTTGGTGAAATTTTGATGAAAGCGGGATTGAAGCTACCATTTGGGGAAGACATGAAAATAGAAAACTTGTATTTTGGCCTTAATAAAAGCCTTAGGATGTAAATTGTTTCTCTTATTATTCCCACTTTGAGTGGATGGTTTGTAAAATTGTAAGCTTCAGAGAAATTTTGTTGTACTACTTGGGAATCCTTCTATCTTGTAAAATCCTTTAAGAGTATTGTATGAGAAATGTGCATTTTAAATGTATTAGTATTGTGAAGGGAAAACTACCAATTTATCACCTTGCTTTGAAGAAGTAAAAAGTGAGAAATAAGTAAAATGGGAATGCATCTCTCTTTGTTTTAAGTTGTTTCATTATTTCAAAAATGTGATATGGTTTATTTTAGAAGAAATGTGCATCTTGTTATATTGCACTTGATTTGTAAAATAGGTTGCCTTTTAATTGTTGAAAGAGGAAAAGAAATATTACTCTTGTTGCTTTGGATAAAAAGTATATTGGAAGGTTTAAGCCATAGTTGCATTTTAGTTTAGTTGAAAGGAAAGAAGTAGTATGTTAATTTGTGTTTAAAATGAGTATGAATCTCCTTTTATTTATTAAGTGTATCTAGTTGTGTAAGAAATCTCAACAATCTCCCAATTTTAGTTTAGATAAAATTTAACAAAAGGATCACTTATATTTGTGCAAGTGATAAAAGGTGCATTTTCACACTCCTACTTAAATGTAAATTATGACTAAAGTGATTATATGGCAATACATGTTTTGTTCAAAACAAGAAAAGGGGGCTCTCTTATGAATACTAAAGTAATCATAGTTTCCCTTAACAAAAAAAAAAAAAAAAAAGAATTCAAATAAATTTGTTTTCTTTTACTCTTAATATATTAATATTGGTCAAATTTGATAATAAGATTGAAATATAAATATAAGTAGTAATAGATATATATTAATATGTATGTGTATTAATATATATATATATATATATATATACATATATATATATTGCTATTATTAATACTATTTTAAGTATTACTATTATTATTATTAATCATGTTAATAATAAATATTATTAGTAATAAAACTAAACAAAGAAAATTAAAATAAAATAATTACAAAAAACGTTTGTATGAGCCTATACAAGGTTGTGGATTTTGAGTGGTAAATGGGGTGGGAGGGGTCTCAGACACCACCCCCCACCCCATATAACATATGGGGTGGGACGTGAGTCGCGAGCCCTCCCCACCCTTAAACATTTAAATAACCTAACCGGTGGGGAAGAGCCCCACCAAAGTCTCAAAACTTTGTAAATGCGAGTCAACCACCATTATTCCTTGCTCAGTCACTTTACTTTCTATGATTTGTAACTTCCCTTTTGTTTTAATTAACGCGAGTAGCTATGCGCACACACACACACACACACACATAGATTTATTTTTAAATAAATTTATTTCATTTTTTTATTTTTATAAAGAACTTTTATACATATATATAATTTATATATATATACACACACACACACAAATGTATGTATATGTATGTGTGTGTGTGTGTATATATATGGGGATATACCTTTATGTATATATACTCCAAAAAAAGGAGGGGAGTGAATATATTGCAAAAAAAAAAACTAGATCTTTTGGGAAAATGAAAAATACCCAAATGCGTATTTCTCGTATAATCATGCTTACGAAAAAATGGAAATTAAAAACCCTAAATAAGGGCATAATAGAAATGTAAAAATGAAATAAGATGAATTTGGTGTTTTTATATCCATCCCAAGATTTTTATCATCTTCCATGGTTTCCTCTTCTTCATCCTCTCCTTAAACCTACAAAACAAAGAATGAGAAAATAAACCAAATGGAAAGAATAAAAGAAACTCTCCTTTGGGATTAGGGTTAGTTTGGAATCTAGTTAATCCAATGGCCTAGATTAGATTCATCCAATGGCCCAGATTGTCTCCTACAAATGTTAGGTGAAAGTAGGTGAGATCATCATTTGATCACATGGGTCCTTTTGAATGGGGCCACTTGTGTGGTTTGAAAGTTAATTAAAATTTGATATTTCGTTTTGATTTTTTTTAGTAACTTTGAAATTTAATGAGGCCATGACCTAGGGGAAATTAAGTAAACTGTTTCCCTATATAGTATAGACAACATTGATATTTTAGATTTAAATTTAATAGTTTTGTGTAAATGGAAGAACAATTAGACCTAGACTTTTATTATAAATTATTGCATGACTTTAGGAACCACTTTATTAAATTAATTTAGGATTATATGAATGAAATATTTTAAACCTAACTATAGATTAAATAAATAATTTTATTTAATTAATTTTGTGACAATCATCTGTTAACCAAGGATTAGCTTATCATTTCTTTCATCCTTTAACAAAAAAAATTATTCCATAATTTTTCTATTTTAACCTTCGTTTTGTCTTGGGTTTCGTGGGTGAAATTTTTTGGGCGTTACATGTGTTGTAATGTGGAAAAAAATTATAGTCGCCATGGGTTGCAAACATTGTTTATGCTACTATAGTTTGAGGTTGGGGTCAATGAAGAGAATTTCTTCTCCCCTCATTGGAATAAAGGTTGGGAGGTGAGTGTTTCCTACACCCCCTCCCTTGTTTTTTGATTTGAAGAAAGGAAAATCTATGGAGCTGAAGGGGTGCTCTTGGAGGGGAGACTATTGTTGTTGAGCCCATGGAAGAATTCCTACTTTTGTAAATTTTTTCCATGTTTTCTCCACCTAAGTGGAGGGATTTGTAACTTTCATTTTAAAAAGTTTCAACTTCTTGTAAATGTATTATGTAAGATTGATTTGTATTGATTATCTAAAGAAATGTATATTTTGGAAAGGAGGCATGTGAAGTTGTAATTTGTTGTTATGAAATCTCCTTCAACTTGTAAACTTATACCAAGAGTGCATTTGAATTATAAATGGATACTATCCTTATATGGAATGGAAAAGTTTATTTTCAAGTTTAAAATTTAACTCAAAAGTTGTATTATGGATTCATTTTAAAATAATATTGTTCTTGTATGGAAAGTGCATCTTGTTCTAAGCATGTTATAATTTATTTTCCTTCAATTTGTATGATTTAATTCATGGTGTCAGACACCTAAAATTGTTTCTCAATTTAGTGGCCACCAACTATCCCCTTGGGATATTATCCAATTTGTGATTTAATCACTTATTCCAAATTTAATTCATCCCATCACATCTTGCCCATGAGTGATTAAATATTAAATATTTAATTACGCTTCTTCCCATGCATCTTAATCACTTATCCACCCCAAATTTATTCTACCCATGTATCACATCTATTTTTAATCTTCCTAAGCGGGATATTTTCCCGTAGTCGGGATAAGTCTTATCTTTCGAATCAATCAATTTGGCCATCTCGGGATTCTTTTCCGCGATCGGCGCCGACTCCATATGGTCGGGCGCCGATTTTCAGAGCGGCGCCGATTATAAAAGCAAGTCCGTAACTCGGGTTCTAGGGACCGAAGAGAGAAAAGAGACCAAGAAGAGATTACGAACGAGCGAAAAAGTGAGCAGAGAGCGAAAGATACAAAGTTGAGAGAAAGAGAGATCTTCTTAGATCAATTGTATCAAATTAGGGCAGATCTCGTCCGAATCAATCCCTCGAGAGGAGCACCGTTACTCGCCCCTCGTGATCAAGCATCGCACACCACCATCTATCATCGGTGACCTGCTCTCAAAGTTGTCTCGCCAACTTCAGCACATCCAAGCAGACCACATTCACCTTCCAATTCCCGAATCTTGTCGCGCAGCCCCCCGATTGATCGATCTTCTCTGGGCCGACGCCGATCTTATCTGGGCCGACGCCGATCCTCAATCGACGCCGATCAGCTCAATCGACGCCGATTCTACCTGGGCCGACGCCGATTTATCTCGCAGATAGGTAAAAGGATACAGTAACACAAACCAAAGATTTATTTCATAGTTCCTATTTTCGTCAGATTTTTTTCTCATTGCTTAGATTTTGTCTTATTACCGCAATCGTAAAATCTAGTCTTTATTTACATCTTTTATCATGTATGCTTCTTTTCTTAATTGAAAACGTGGATCGACATCCGCCGAGGAAGCTTATCGCTTCTCGACCCGCTTTCGGCAAACCCACTAAAATATCTTTTAACGTGGTCTTTTTCTCACAAGCATCGGTGTTTTTACAAAGTTATTCGGATCTATTGTGCGAATTGCTCGTGCGCCTGCCTTATCTACATCGGCTTCCTCATCCGTCTACATCTTCATCGTATCAATTTCATTGAGGTTTTTCGTGGTTTTTGTGTTTAGTTTGGTGCATTAACTCGACAGTAACAAGCGCAAAATTCTTGATCTACATTCTCGCACACGGTGGGACCCAACCAAAGTCCCTTATGGTAAGTTCATTTCTTTTCTAGTTTTGAACTTTGTTCCTTTTCTTCACCGATTTCTATCACCCTATTTGAGCATTTCATCGCATCATTTCAATCTTGCTTTTTAAGTAAATCATTATCTTGAAATTTTTCTAGTTCCTTAAAATAGAAATTTTTCGTTTCACCATTACCTGGATATATCTTTCTGGGTTTTCTTTGGTGTTTGCTTAACCTCTTCTTGCGGAGCACTTTGCTTGTTCGTGGGATTGTTCGAGGGGAAGAGCTCAACAACGTGCTTTTTGAAGTCTACACACCTTGGAGAGCTAAATCTACAGGTATTCCTCTTTTTCGGTGTTTTCTCCTTTTTAGGATTTCTTTGTTGGTTGTCTATCACATCCAAACACTTCAGTTTTTGGTGCTTAAAAAGAACCTAATCGCATTTGGGGAAAGAATCTGTTTGGCTTGTTTTCATCGAAATCAAACACTTCATTTTTAAGTGCTTAAAAAGAACTTTTTCTTTGTCATTGCTGCATGCTTTTCATCTAGTTTTAATTAGGCTGGAAAATTGATCAAAATCGATAGTGACACTATTTGATTTTTATTTTTCACCCTTGCACACAAAGCCAAAATCACTAGGTATAAAGCATTTAAACAAAACTCCTTCCCTGGCCTCGCCTACTTGGAAGTGATATCCAAGAGGAAGAGCCTACGCGGTACTCGGGCCGCGCTATAAATTCACGGAAGATTTTGGTATATATTGGCAAAGCACCCGACTCCCTTTATCGCATGCGGTGTGTGAAGTGCGGGGTAGGCCCCTATATCAAGCCACGCACTGTCTTTTATCAAGTGCCTTCGACTCCTCACCAAACATTACCCAAACCATCCTAGTTTGGCTATCTCGAGTAGTTCCTGCTCTAAAAGCCTTCCCTAACATTTTCTTTTCTTAAAAGCATCAAAATTTAAAGGAGATAATCACTTGCGCATACGCTTGAATTGTTTGTGCATTAGTTAGACAATCTTCTTTTCTTGCTTGTTTATGACGGTTATCACCCGGTCACAATCTAGGAAAATGGCCCAACAGTTCCTTCTTCCTCCGAAATCACCACCTGGGCATGTGGATGTTTCGGCACCCTCCAATCTTCCTCGGGACCGCTGTTAGTTGGTTCCCCTCATGGTCGTATAATCCCTTCTATCAAACCAAAGCGCTCCATCACGCCCAGCCTTTCCTAGCCCCTCCGAGATATCATCTCGGCTGAGTATGTTCCTCGCGGGATCCCGAATTTTGTGCTTTCTCGATCGCAATCCAATAGCCCTCATGGACTACCTAGTACACAAGTCGATCCAAATATCTCGACCAAGACCCACCAATCCGACAAGTGTACAATTATCCTCGTGGATCATCCTGTGCCTCAGAGAGCAGTTTGCACCATCTCTCTTGCTCGAGCCACGGAGAAGGGCGAGGCCCCTATGCCTCCCTTTTTCTTCCACCTACCATGTCGACTAGTTCTCAATTAGTCTTACCTATCCCTAACACCGCAGCTTACCTCAAATATTCCACAACCTACTTCGAGAGGTCTTCGCTTGGCTATAATGAATGCGCTCGCACACCCGCACATGCCGCCAATTCATCTATGCCCTCCATCGTGTCCCAAGGTCAATACCTCTTCATGAGCCAACCCTCCGAATAGTCGGGCTGGCTCCTACTTTCGCCCTCTAGGGGTCTTTCTTCCAATATTCCAAAGCAATCGTGACTTCGCCATCCTCTAACATCGGCACCTCTTAATACCTAATCCGGCAGTAGAAGGCCCCTTTCAGGTCTTGTTCCCCAACATGTCCAATCCAACCAACACCCATATTCCTCAATCTGTCCCGATCCAATCAACAAACATAGGAGTCCACCAATCACATGTGCTCCATCCGTCACCCAACCTTTATTTGCTCAACCACTTATTATCTCAACTCGCCTATACGCAAGCTATCTCACAACAAATACCCCACCGGTGTCACCTGTAACACACCCGGTTATTCTTCTTATCATCCTATCCATCAAGATGAATCCTCCATTGACACCCCAACAACACCCACTACTTGCTTCTTATGTAGGACATACCAATATACCTCCTCCCCAATCCGACGTAGTTCAAATTCTCTTCAAGAAAATTGCAGACTGGAAGCCTCCACAAAAGGAGCCCGTCCTTCATACTCCTTTCAAGAAGTGTGCAATGAACCCATTCATCCTTTCGGTGGCTTTTAAGCCTTATCCTCCCCAATGGGAACTTCCCAAATTCTCAAAATTTCATATCGGAAGACCCCAACAACATCTCGCGAGCATTCAAACATGCTTGCTACCTCATCGCCCAGATCGTGAACTCATGCTCCGTACCTTTCCTATGTCTCTAGCGGGTCCCGCTTTGACCGGTACAATAATATTCCTCAACATTCCTTATTTTCTTTCTCTCAATTGGCCAGATGTTTGTTGAAAACTTTTCAATAAATATTGCACATAAGATCTCAATTACGATCTTTACAACATTCGCCAATTCGACGATGAGTCTATTGCAGATTTTGTCGCTCGCTGGAGAGGGATAATCAACCAATTGTCTTTCTCCTTCCTCAATCCCAACAGATCGAGTTGTTCACCCGATCTTGCGCTAGTCACATTTCTTCCACGTTAAGGATCCAAACTTTTCATACCTTCAAGAAGCCTTCACGATGGCACGCAAACTTGAATCTCGTGCTATCAACAAGGAAAACTAAAACTTCGCTCCAAATCTAAACCAGATTTTCTCTCGGTTCACCAAACCAAATTCTTTCCCTCCTAAAGATAAGAATCAAGGGTCCACAAATGCTATCGTGTTAAAAACATCAAGAACCAATAGTACTCCTAATCAACCACCACGAAGAGACCCCTCATCTTCTCAGAAAGGGGCTTCATCATCACGATCCTTCACTCCCTTGGGGGAATCATATGCCTCTATCTTAGAAAAAATGTTGGAAGTTCGCATGATCGAACTTCCACCCATTAGGGATATTGATGAAAGCCGAGAACGTCCATTTCGTATAGGGAAAACGATTTGCCATTATCACAGTAACCAAGGGTCATGACATCGAACGATGCCGACTTTCAAAACCTTGTCCAAAAATTCATCGATAAAGGCGAGCTCATTCTCGATAACCCAAATGCTCCCCAAATCAAGCTAATCGGACGTTTTTAAACAACCTTTCCCCAATCATGCCCCAAATCATAATTCTTCTAATCTCAAAACCAAACACCCACACCATCAACTTCATCTCTACCGAGGACTCTTCTTCAAAACCAATCCATCTCGCAAACCCATCAATCGAATCGTAACCCCTTCCACTTCATCAATCACTGGAATTCCATTATCTTCAGATGGCCCACCTTTGAATATTCCTACATTACTAAGCACGGAGTCATCTTTCTCCGCTCCTTTGTCTGACCTACCATCCATACCCGAGACAGTGTCATCCTCATCTGTCTCATCATCAGACATTCTTTCAATACTCGAGGCAATTACATCCCTTCGAGTTTCCACTTCGACACATCCACTTCGTTGCTCCCATTCCCGCCGCAACTATGCCCTCGTGAACATACCTATCATTGTGCCAACTTCAACGGAAGCATCTTCAATTTTGACCCTTCCTATCTCTTTTCCTACGTAGTTTCACCAATGATTACCGCATCAAGTAGTCCCTTCGCAAGGAACCGCTTCGTCATCACCCCTTCTTCCATCACCAATGTTACTTCACCTATTCAGAAAAATCAAAAGAAGTAAAGACTAACACCTATACACTCGGTTCCCGAACCTAAACCGAGACAACCAAAATCTAACATTACACCATCGATCTCCCCATTTGCTTCCCCAAAAAGGTTACAATCACCTTATGCCCAAGTCGCCACCATCCCGAAAAGGAAAGCCCATATTTCGACCATCAAAACTCTTGGTGCTCTTCCACAAAAATCTCTCTCCACGCCTCATAAACGATTGGATTTGCCCGCTGAGAAGGCGTCTTCTTCTACACACTTATCAAAGCCATCATCTTCTTCCACAACACATTCTTCATCAATACCCCGAAAAGTAGACTTACCTACTAAAAAGACGTCACCTCTTCTATCAGGATCATCATCTTCATTACCAAAAACCAAGGCACCCTATCTCCTCCAATCTCATCTACTTTGGGAGCTTCTTCCTCTTCTAAACCAACATTATCTAAATCATCGACATTCGACCAAGCAACCCCTTTGTCTCCAAAGACCGCAAAATTTGTCGCATATCCTCATCTTCAAAATCTATTTTAGGGGCTCCTCCTCCACCAAAGTCAATCATGTCTCACTTGCTCCCATCTCAAGTGCCCAAGATCAAGCTCCTCCAAATGTCCAAACAAACAAGAGGATCCCTAAAGAGACCGTTAAACCTAACATGCAAGTTCTTTTACCTCGGGCAACGATTAAGGTAAAAGAACCATCTTCATCATCTCTATCCTCCTCTTCGCTCACCGGATTCTATACCGAAATCCTTCATCAACTCATCCAATCTTCATCCATAACCCTTCCTCCGATTAAACCTTATAATCCTAAAGGAGTGAAACCTACTTGGTTTAACTCGATCTGATTTGTGCTTACCACCGCACTCTCGGTCATGACACTCGAGGGGTGTAAAGCTCTTCAAGCCGTTATCAAGAACCTTCGAAGAAAGTGACCTTTTTGCCGAGGAGGGAACAATTACCTCCCCGTCATCTTAGCCCCATCCAAACCTCAACCATCCACTCTGCACTCTAGTGGTTCCATCCCACTTGATCTTCCACCTTCCCAAATCGACACAATCCATATCGCCACTAGAACCCAACACTATGATAACCCATCTTCATCTTCAAAGATCTCGACCACGAGTTGTCATTTCGCAGCCCCCAAGGCGTTTCTCCTTCCTCATCGCCCCCACGACCTGTGGTCTCTATTCGTGCCGCACTCGGGCTCAAGTTCCCGTGTTCGCTGAGGAGAGTGTTATGAAACAACTCACCTGTGCTCCGGTCAAAATGTCTCTTTTGACCTCATCCAATCCTTCCACAACATCGCCAAGCTTTGATTGATAATCATGCGCCGCATCGCAGTTGAATTCCGATGAGCCCCACTCTTCGAGTTGGTTGTTGGACCGAATAGACCATCAACTACCATTTCTTTTGAAGATTCAGAAATTCCTTCTCTTTCTTCCGAAGATTCGAGGCTCCTCTTCATCACACCCAAATCAATAACACTACCTTAAAACGTGTTATGATCGATAGTGGAGCTGCACTCAACGCCATCTCCTCGCACACATTCGAACAACTTAAGTTACCAAAGAATGTGGTGTCACCCCACCTTTCGCCCTTCGATCATTTAACGATCAGCCTAGCAAGCCACTCTAGAACCGTGGTCTTACCCATTCGAGTAGGTAAGAAGTCGCTTCATGAACTCTTCTACATCGTCAAGGAAAGTTCCACTATAACATGATCCCTGACGCCCGGATTCGCGCAATGCATCAGGTCCCATCCACCCTCCATCGATGCCTAAAATATCAATATGAGGGCAAAATATATACTCATCCAGAGATCCTTTTCCTTCCGCACAATGCGACATGACCACAAGGTCTACCCCTTTAAAAGAAAATGCATGTTCCCGACGAGGCCTCATCTTCTTCCATACCGCAACCAAACTACCGGATTTACAAAATCTGGAAGAGACATGCAGCTGCTTTCTCACTAGAGAGCTTCCTCTCTTTTCTTTCGATGCCCATCTCAAACCTAATGAGTATGGTAGACCTGCATAAACAACTCCGAATATCAACCAGTCTCTGGCCGCATCGTCACCATTGGTCCGCCCAATCAATGCACTCAATTTCATCTACGGTGGTCTTGATACACCTCATTATCGCCCGGATTCTCCTCCTAGAGCCAAACCTTACCTAACAGGTTTGATTATCTACGTAATCCCACGCTTGCAAAAACTTATCTATATCGATGCGCGTGGAAAGGTTTTGGCCTGGAAAATATGAACAAGGTATACATGATCTCAAATCCATTCCTACTCTCATGCCACATCAGAAATTTGGTTTAGGATTTAAACCTCTTTCAAAGGCCACTATCACTATTCTTGATGAGCCTCTTCCTATCAAGAACCATCTTCCCCACCAAGTCGAAGCATCACTTGATGTGGACGATGACATTTCCATCCCACCTAACTTTTTTTTTTTTTTTTTTGATCAATACCATTTCTTAGGGCCGTTAGTCTATGAGACTAACAATCGGTCCGCTTCTATACCATTAATCTTCCCCGAAATAGTTGGAGACACTCTCTCCTACTATCAATACTATCCACGTCGTGGCGGATGATGATTCTGTCCTCACCTATCTGGGGCAAGAGGATTCATATCTCCCCAAGACTATTCCTTCGACACGTCTACCCTTCTCAACGAAGCCACTATCGACCTTAATATAGGGACTTCAAGACCTCGCATCATCAAGGTCGCCAATCCCTTAATCCACAGGAATTAGGGACTTTACCGCTTTTCTTTCCAAACATCGCTCAAGCCTTTGCTTGGTCATATGAAGATATGCCAGATTTCGATCCCGATATTGTGGTCCACAATATCGTTACTCTTCCCAACATCAAACCAAGCCAAGCAAAAATTGCGTAAAATGCACCCTAGAGTAGCCCTTCTTGTTAAAGAAGAATTACAACGCTTGCTCTCGGCTAGCTTCATCCAACCCATCGATTATCCGCAATGGGTGTCCAATGTAGTACCAGTAACTAAGGCTACTGGGAAAATTCGAATTTGTACCGACTTCCGGGATCTTAATCTTGCCTGTCCAAAGGATGATTTTCCTCTTCCTAATATCGACCAACTCGTAGATTTAATCAAGGGTCATGAGATGCTTTCTTATGGATGGTTTCTCCGGATATAATCAAATCCTCATCGCACCAGAAGACCAACATAAGACTTCCTTCATAACTCCTTGGGGGACCTTTTGCTATCGTGTCATGCCTTTTGGCCTTAAGAACGCAGGAGCAACCTATCAACGAGCAATGACGTACATCTTCCATGATCTCTTGCACAAAACTGTGGAGGATTATGTTGATGATCTCCTCGCAAGTCCACGCGCCGTCAGATCATCTTTTCATCCTCGCACTCTCTTTCGAGAGGCTTATCCGCTTCGTCTTCGCTTCTAAATCCAGCTAAGTGCGTGTTTGGCATGCTCTCACCGTAAACTTTTAGGTTTTATCATTTCCATCGTGGGTATTGAAGTCGACCCCGCAAAAATAAAAGCTATCCTTGAGATGCCTCCCCTTCTAACTTAAAGCAACTCCGCAGCTTCCAAGGACGCCTTCAATCAAGCGCTGCTTTATCTCCCAATTGTCGGACCGTTGTCAACCTTTTCACCATCTCCTCCGTAAGAATGTTCATTTTGAGTGGGATGAACATGCCAAAAGGCCTTTGATGATCTCAAAGCTTATCTTCTTTCTCCACTCGTGCTTACACCTCCACGCGAGGGGGAGCCTTTCTATCTTTATATCTCTCGTGATCGACCATGCTCGGGAGCCATGATTTCGCATCGGACACTTGTGGTAAAGAACAAGCTGTCTATTACATCGCCGCACCTCCATGAGTATGAAACACGCATTCAAGCTGAAAAACTATGTTGTGCTCTCTTCTTCGCAACTTCTAAGCTTCGCCATTATCTCCTTAATCACAAAACTTACATTGTCACAAGTGTCAATCCCTCAAGACAATCCATGCAAAACCTTATCACAATGATCGCATCACTCGTTGGCTTATGCTCATGACTCGAGTTTGACTCGAGTTTATCCCGCAAAAGTCTATCAAGGGTCGTTAGTTATTGCAGATCAATTAGCCGATGCTCCTCTTCCGACACTCAAGACCCCTTGCTCAATTTCCCCGATGAGTATATCCAACAAATTGATTTTGGTCTATCTCCATTTAAAGTAAAGCTCTTCTTTGATGGATCCAAATGCCAGCAAGGGGGAGGTGCGGGTTTCGTGATGATTCCTCCTTGGGGTACGCCTATCCTAGTTGCACACAAATTAAACTTTGAGTGCACCAATAATATGGCTGAGTACGAAGCTCTTGTCTTAGGTCTTCAAAATGCCATTAATCTCGGCGCCGTCATATTGACATCTTTGGTGATTTCAACTCATCGTTAATCAAGTCACGGTGTCTATCAATGCAAGAATGATATCCTTCAAAATATCGTGACATCGTTTCTTGCCCAACTCCAATCTTTCGATAAGTTCACTATCCAAGCCATTCCTCGCATCGCAAATCGATTCATGGATACCATGGCCTCTTTAGCCTCCCTTATCCCGCTTTTACCGAAGACTCGCATCTTTATGTGGTCGCGTGCAACGATTAGATCAACCATCTCATCTTGGGCAACTAACGTCAATCAATGCTGTCACAACCCATACTCAGGATGAGTGGTATCAACGGATAGTTGATTATCTATCTCATTCGGTCCTTCCTCCAGATCTGACTCCCAATGGTAGAAGATCTTTTGTCCAACGCGCCAACCGCTATACTATTCTAGGTGGCCTTCTTTACAAACGCGGCTTTGATGGTATTTTGCTTCGATGCCTCAAAACCCATGAATCATCTAAAGCTATTCAGGAAGTCCATGACGGTATCTGTGGTGGACATTTTAGTGGTTTAGCTGTAGCTAAGCGCATCTTACGTTTGGGATATTATTGGCCTTCTCTTAATCAAGATTGTTGTGAATACACTAAGAAGTGCGTCAAGTGTCAAGAATATTCCAATCTCACGCACATCCCTAGTCAAAGCTTTGCAGAACTCGCGGCGGATTTGTGGCCTTTTTCGCAGTGGGGTCTTGATCTTATTGGTCTCATCAATCCTCGCTCTTCACAACGCCATCATTCTATCATTACCGCCATCGAGTACTTTACTAAGTGGGTAGAAGCTATCCTCTTTCTTCAACAAAGGCTAAACCCATAGTTGATTTCGCCTATCAACACATCATTTGTCGCTTTGGCATGCTCCACACAAGCTAATCACGATAATGGTAAGTCTTTCAAGAACGCTGATTTGCGTAATCTCTCGCAATGCTTTCAATATCAAGCTCGCTTTTCTTCTCCATACTATCCTCAAGCTAATGGTCAAGCCAAGCGCCCAATAAAACTTTTGCGTAATATCCTCGCAAAGGTAACTAGTCGAGCCTGGTAGGGATTGGCATTTACATATCCCTTTCGCTCTCTCGGGGCTTATCGGACTAGCATTCGTACTCCTACCGGTGCTACTCCCTTCTCTCTCGTCTATGGGTCTCGAGGCCAGCCTTCCTTCCTTTGGAGGTCCAAATCCCATCTCTCCGTGTTTCTCTCAGAGAATTTGTCTCCGATGAGGATTATCGCCAAAATCGTCTAAAGACAACTTGAATTATTAGATGAGCGGCGCCTTAACGCTTGAGCATCATCAAGTCTATCTCGAGCGTGTCAAACGTGCTTATAACAAGCACTTGCAACACCGTGACTTCAAAATTGGTGATCTTGTTCTTAAGGAAAATCAAAATGTCACTACACTCGAAAGGAGTCAACGTGGTAAGTTTGCTCCCAATTGGATGGGCCCCTACATTATCACTCATAAATATGGGTCTGGGGCTTATCGTTTATCTTCCATGGATGGTATCCCTGAAGCGGAACCTCTTAATGCTTTGCATTTACGGCCCTTCTATTGTTAAAATCTATCTTACACAAATCTAGTCGCAACTCGATCTTTCATCCGTCCTAATAACCTACCATCTACTTTTGTGGTGATTTGAAATCGTGTGGTTCTCCGCCTATTGCCTCATCTACCTTAAATATGAGTATCGCGGCTCTACTCATTGACGTTTCTTTTGGATATGTTCCTCCTCATGGTAGGAATACCTTAATCACCACTTCATCCGTCCCAAGTACTTATCTTAATGGATCTACTGGGCATGAGTACATGTTCTTCTATGCTCTCTTCCTCCATCCGATCTATCTAGGTCTAAACTCAGCTTCTTTCAAAAAGTTTCAAAAAAAAAAAAAAAAAAAAAAAAAAAAGAGAAAAGAAAAAGATGCTATCCAAAAGATAGACTCGATCCTCAAGGACAAAGCTATCCATATATTACCAAGCGAATCAAAATTCTAAAAATATAGACCATACCCTCGAAGGATGGCTATCATTCAAATTAAAAATACTGCATCGCTCCTCAAGGACGGCTGCTTCTCAAAGAAATATTCAAGGCTTTTGTAATCAATCAGCCTTCCACTGGGCTTTTATACACTTTTTAGCATCACCGAAAGACTTCCCCATCGATCGGGTTTTTCCATATCAAGCAAACTTCCCGCATTGATCGCTTTGCTTTTCTCACAAAATCATGAAGCCGAGATTTAGGACCTTTTTGTCGATCATATGGAGAATCCTATTTTCCCACTATGGACATGTATTTCGTCCTCTTGTAAGTTCCGACAAGATACTTACTTACTTTTCTTTCCGTTTCTATCCTAGATCTGGTTTCATGACTAGTTAGTGTCGATTTATTTTAATCTTATATAGGGCCTTGTCGCTTGGTCTTTCGGTTTCTTTCTCGGATTTTATCTATGGTCGGTTGGAAGTCCAACTTATCATTTTTCTTCTTCTCCGAGTATCTTCTCTTCTAAGTCACGGTTGTTTCCGCTTTCATCTTTGGCTCTCGCAAGGAGTATTCCCATTTCTTTGTCTTTGCAACCCCGTTAAATTGGCATTTCACATGTTAATTAAATCAAAATTTATCTTCTATCAAAATTCCTCTTATCTATCAAAACATCTATCTTTATTCATTTCTCATTAAAATTACATCTATCTATATCTAAATCTATCCATCAAAATGTACATCCAAGATACATTACATCTATCTATATCTAATCCATACATCAAACACATCTATCTATTTATTCATCAAAATATTTAAACACATGTACATCCAAGTTACATCATATCCATCTATCAAAGTTCTATCCAATCACATCTATTTTATCCACATTTCAATCTATCTAATCACATCTATTTCTATCATCTATCATCTATATCTATCCAATCACATCTATTTTATCCTCTATCTATATCCATCTACCCATCTATATCTAAACTAAAAAGCATGAGTACAATTATATGACAAATAATGAATCTATATATACATGTGTGTCTATACAAAAATGGATGGCTTCTAATCAAGCCATCTATACAATGCCTTCCAATCGAGGCTACATCACTATACAAATACAAAATCTATCAAATCTCTATATGGTAAAATCCGAAGCGTGGAGGACACTATCTCCTCCACCCTCCTCTGCACCTGGCTGTCTCTCCTGGCCGCCGCCTATCGAGCTCGATGCACACGCGCCGGAGGTCTCGGCCCACCTCGATCTCTCCCTCCTGCTCCTCCGCCTGAGGCTCCGCTCGCCGTAGCCGTCGCTGCTCTCCTCCTCGCCCCGTATCGAGGCACATCTGGGGCATGCTGCGCTAGGGCATCCTCGTAGTATCTCACCTCAGCGAGGAGAGACTGGTACGTGCTCAGGCTCACAGTACCCGGTGCTCGTAACGATGCCGCCGGGCCGCTGGGGGCCGGCTGGCATCGCTAGTGGTGCCCCTCCTAGAGTCGCACTCCTGTGTGCGACTCGATGTGGCACTGCCTCCCATACTTGGCCCCGAGGGCCTCCGTGCCGGCCGAAAGTAGCGGTCCTCTCGCTGATCGCCTGATCTCGCCTCCCGGCGAGTGGTGTCTCTCCACAACCGTGGCATCCTCTCTCCGTCAAAGCCCCGATCTCCTCCAAAGCTACTCGATGTGTCTGTGTGAGGGTGGCATGCTCTCCTCTAACTCGCCCAACAGAGCAGCTATGTCCTCCTCATCAACATCTATAGAGGGCGGGAGATGTCGTGGCAACTCTGTATCGTACCATGCTGCATAGCCCTCATCCACCCCCGCGTCATCATCACTGTCTGTGGAGGGTGGGGCCTCTCTCAATGGGTCTGCTGGGATCAAAATCGGCAAATCCGCCTCTCTCGCTATCCCGCTATATACGGCGGTGTGTAGGTGGCCGGTACTGACTGTCTGTATTTAGGCCAAACCTCTCAAGATCCGCATGAATGGGACCCGCTCCACATATCCGCCTACGGCCCCGACCACCCGACTCCGTCTCAATGCTGCCAAGTGGGCGTCCTGACCAGCCCATGTCGGGAATGCCCGATATGGTCTCCAGATAACCTGATCTGGTGTAAGCGTCCTCAAACGCTCAGAGTACCACTCGGCTGATCTACTCAGATCTCCCGTGGCCATGTCGCCCGCCATCTCCGAAATCCATAATCAACACCCCCCCACCGCCGCCGGCATCCAAGGAAGCCTTGATGGCTCGATCACCGCTTATATGCTCGTATGCCCAAAGAATGAAGCACAAAGTCGACATCGATCCTCTATCCTCCGACCAAGAGTGTACATCCATAGCTCATAATATACCCGAGCTATCGTGAGCATCGGCAAAGGCAAAACCTCGTCTCGTGCTGCAAGATGTCGCAAACGCAGTCTAGCAGTAGCAATGGGAATCTCCCACCTCCTGAGTCTGGCAGGGCAAAATAGGAGATAGCCATCTGAATCAAGGCTATCCGCCTGCTCCGAGGGCTATCTCGCCTGCACGTGAGGCTATCTCACGCCCTGTATACTATCTCCGAGTCATCGCTCTATCTCTCGTATAATCGCACTGTGGCCCTCTCGCCGCCGCCTCCCGAGGTGTGATCTCGATCGGGTCCCGCAGACCGGTAACCGAGGATCCTCGAATACATCCTCATGGGTGATCGTCATCTCACCCATCCCGAACCAAAATGTGCACGTGTGGCTGTCCCACCGCCGCACTAATGCCCGCATGAGCTCCACATCTCGTGGCACTCGCCTATAATATCTCGAAACCCCGAGCCCGGCTAGCTCTAAATGCCGCCACCAGCATCTGTCACATCAGAAGGATCGTCTCCAACAGCTCGTGGATGGCATCCTCATATGAAGAGCCTCGTGCCTCGCATCCACGACATCACAAACATAATTAGTCTCTTCTTTCCCCAAATCTCATCTTCCAAAACACAAAAATGCATATCTTTTCAATCGGCGCCGATTTATTAAAATCGGCGTTGTTCATTTAAGTCGACGCCGATTACTACAATCGACGCGATCCAAAACAAATCGACGCCGATTAAAACCAATCGGCGCCGATCACTGGCCGGATGTAAACCAGACTCGCCTCCCATGCACCAAAAAAAAAAAATCAAACAAAAAAAATAAAAATAAATAATAATAAGAAAAGTGGGTTCAAGAATGATCACTTACCCTGTGTCGTGTCCTCCTGCGCTTCGTCCGCTCCCAGAGGCTTCCATTGTGTTCAAATCAAAAATCTATCTCTGTCTCAATCAATCGCCACGTTGCAAATAAATCGCTTACGTTTTCCGCTCGCATATTTATATGCTGCTGGATTGGTAGGCGCCGATTTTTTGGGTCGACGCCGCTTGTTTTGGTCGGCGCCGATTAGTTTGATCGCCGCCGATTTTTCATGTCTCTTTGCCATAGTGTTGATGCTTGGCTTACTTATCTATCTCGATCATTGTGGTGTGCTAAAAATTGCCTTTTGGCACCTCTTTTTGATATCACGATCTATTTCGAGTTTGTTCCTCAAGGTGGAGCACTCGCTTTTGTTTGGCCGCTTAGAGTTACGCTGGTCTCGTAGCACTAACGCTGCCTCGATTTATGGACCGTCTAGTTGTCCCTACCAATGTGTCTCTCTCTAGATGCTGACTATTTTTGCAGTTCTCCTTACACTCATGGGTCTGTAGGCACTAACGTCGTCTCATGAGGAGACCGGCTAGTTTTCCCTACCAATGTGAGTTCCTTAGGTTGCTGCCTTTTGTTTATTTTTATGCGTCATCAATGATCAGATCTACTCCAGATATCCGACTGGGGCATCCTGCATTTTTCATCTACCTCTTTCAAACTCGGGATCGTCTGTTCTATTATCCATCCCATCCCTAGTTTGAGGGGGATCACATCACCACAAATTCTTCTCTTCTTCCATCTCCTTGTTTTTGTCTCATAACCTTGCTTATCGCAAGTTACTTGACAAAAAGGGGCAAAATGTAGACACCTAAAATTGGTTTCTCAATTTAGTGTCCCTCACATTCGTTTACCTGCTTAGGTAACCTGGGGCACGTTTACGTCACCAACTATCCCCTTGGGATATTATCCAATTTGTGATTTAATCACTTATTCCAAATTTAATTCATCCCATCACATCTTGCCCATGAGTGATTAAATATTAAATATTTAATTACGCTTCTTCCCATGCATCTTAATCACTTATCCACCCCAAATTTATTCTACCCATGTATCACATCTATTTTTAATCTTCCCTAAATGGGATATTTTCCCGTAGTCGGGATAAGTCTTATCTTTCTCGAATCAATCAATTTGGCCATCTCGGGATTCTTTTCCGCGATCGGCGCCGACCCATATGGTCGGCGCCGATTTTCTAGAGCGGCGCCGATTATAAAAGCAAGTCCGTAACTCGGGCTCTAGGGACCGAAGAGAGCGAAGAGACCAAGAAGAGATTACGAACGAGCGAAAAAGCGAGCAGAGAGCGAAAGATACAAAGGTTGAGAGAAAGAGAGATCTTCTTAGCATCAATCAGTATCAAATTAGGCAGATCTCGTCTAAATCAATCCTCGAGAGGAGCACCATTACTCGTCCCTCGCCGCATCAAGCATCGCACACCACCATCTATCATCTCGTGACCCTGCTCCAGTTGTCTCGCCAACTTCGCACATCCAGCAGACCACATTCACCTTCCATTCCCGAATCTTGTCGCACGCTCCCCGATTGATCGATTGTCTGGGCCGACGCCGATCTTATCCGGGCCGACGCCGATCCCCTCAATCGACGCCGATCAGCCTCAATCGACGCCGATTCTACCTGGGCCGACGCCGATTTATCTCGCAGATAGGTAAAAGGATACAGTAACACAAACCAAAGCATTTATTTCATAGTTCCTCGTTTTCGTACTTCTGTCTCATTGCTTAGATTCTCGTCTTATTACCGCAATCGAAAATCTAGTCTTTATTTACATCTTTTATCATGTATGCTTCTTTTCTTAATTGAAAACGTGGATCGACATCCGCCGAGGAAGCTTATCGCTTCTGACCCGCTTCTCGGGCACCCACTAAAATATCTTTTAACGTGGTCTTTTTTCTCACAAGCATCGGTGTTTTACATGTTATTCGGATCTATATGTGAGGCGAAGTTTTGCTCGGATAGGTGCGCTCTTGATCTTATCTACATAGGCTTCCTCATCCGTCTACATCTTCATCGTATCAATTATCGAAATTTACACCAACAATTTAGGCCTTATATTTTTTTTACAACTAAAGGATTTGTTTATTTGGTTCGGTCAACCCGTAAATTATATATATATATATATACATACATATATATATATATATACATATATATATATATATATATATATATACATACATATATACATGCATACATACATACATATAACTTGGATGATGTAATGTCACTTCTTAACACGTACTAGGTGAGGGTAAATGGTTAAAAAGAAAAAACTAAAATAAAAGGGGTGATGTGAATTTTGACGGTGAAGTGGGAAAGGGGTGACATCAAAATTTAGAAGGTGAGTTGGTGGGTATGGGTGGGCCATCAAGCACACAGAATCCATGCACCTTTTCACACATGTCATTTTCCTTGTAGAATAATACAAGCACTTTAATTGAGATCCACAGTGTAACCACTATGAAACACAAGTTGATGTTGTAAATTTACTAGTAATTGGACAACGGTAATAATCTATTGGAGGAGGGCCTATTGGTGCTCGATTTAATATCACCTTATTTGTTAAAAAAATTATCAGTACTCTTTGTTTGAAGTATTTATTGTCTCCCTATGTGAATGCGTAAAAACCTTCTTCTTCATTTGTATGCCGATGTAAATTCTTTTTTATGGTCATGGATCACGTTTAGCCATGTATTATTTGCAATTTCTCTATCCATGAGGAACATTTTGAATTATGGGCATGAATGGTGAAGTTTCCCTTGCATTTTATTTTTCCATGGTCATGTTTTCCCTGTCAAATTTTATCTCAATGTATGCAGATACGTGTTCATCTCTAATTGGACAAGGCATGGCGGGTTTATTTGGTGAACTTGTCACTTTTGTCACTTTTACAAAAATGTCAAATTGGCCCCGTGGCTCCGTTGATTTCTAATTGGCTGGTCAAAATTATGAAGTGGTAGAGAAAATTTCTTATTTTTGCCCGAAGGTGTACACGTGTCGTAAGTTTAGCGATTTACGATAAAGAGGGCCTTTTTTTTTTTTTTTAAGGCGTTATGGAAAAAAGAGTAAAAAGGTAAAAGAAATGATATGTGCCCGCATTTAAGTCAAAATTCAGAAGACAGGTTATTAGATAACTTTGAAGTTTTTGGATTTGTTTTGTGAAAAGGAGTAAAGTTATAAAATGATCCACGACTCTGTGGGGGACCAATTAATGTCACATGTTTGAGTCAGCATTGAAAAGTCAAAGCAAGGAGGTGGGTTGCCAAAGGTTTTTGTAACTTTTATCTTTGTTATGAAAAAGGAATAAAGTATTAAAGTGAAGCGCTGCCCCGCTAATGGCTAAGTAAAGACAGGTGTTGAGTCTACATAAAAAGTGGGGATGTGGGTCGCCAGAGAACATTGGAGTTTTTAAGCTCTATTTTGAAATGAAGTAAAAGTATAAAAGTGAGCCGCAACTCTGCTGGGGCCCACATAAAAATTTAAAAGTGGAGAGGCGGGTCACCGAGGCATTTTGAGATTCTCAACTTTGTTTTGAAAAATAATAAAAGTCATAAAGTAAGTTGCAGCCCCATCGATGCCTAAGAAAGCCATGTGTAGGGCCTATATTAAAAGCGGGTGGGCGGGACAAATTTATCTAAAATTAATCATTTTATTTAAGTGATACAAAATGTGAAAATCACCTCCTCGCACGCTTTAACTTAAATCTTGTCCACGTGGAGGGCCCGTTCTATTTGGGGACTTGTCACTTATTTTTCTTTTCCAAGAGTGTCAAAGAGACACATGGAGGTTTCACATGGATCTTCCCATACTTAGACTTTTCAAGTGTCGATGAAACTTTCTCGGACCCTAGGTACATGGCACCTTATGTTGGTTCTTAAATGTTTTCAATAAATTTTCTGGGATGAGACACGTGGAGAGCCCATGCTTGTTTCGAGTCTCCGCTTTTAGGCGCCATATCAAAAGTGCACCAATGAAAAATGTGGCGGTTTTCGCTGGCACCTCTTTATACTTATATTTTTCAATGGCCGAGGGAATTTTCTTGGGCCCAAGGCACATGGAGAGCCTGTGCTCATTTGAGGTCTTTAATCTAGACTTCATCTTTAAAGTTGCATCAAATAGACACGTGGAAGCTTCTACTAGATCTTCTAATACTTAAACTTTTCAAGATTTTGATGCAACTTTCTTAGACCCTAGAAATGTGGCACCTTTCACTAGTTCTTAATATTTTTCAAAAAAATTCCATGCTTTGAGACACATGTAGAGCCTCGCGCTTGTTTGGGGTCTCCACTTTTGGGCACCATATTACAATTTCACCGAAGAAACACATGGAGGTTTTTCGCTGGCACTTATTTATACTTATAATTTTAACCGACCGAGGGAATTTTCTTAGGCCTAAGGCATGTGGAAAGCCTACGCTTGTTTTAGGTCTCGCCTCTATACTTCATCTTTGAAGTTGCACAGACATTAGAAACTTGGAAGCTTCTATTGGATCTTCTCATACTTAAAATTTTCAAGCATTTGATGAAACTTAATTGGGCCCGGGGCACATGGAGAGCATGTGGTCATTTGAGGTCCCACCTCTAGACTTCATCTTTGAAGTTGCGTCGACCAGACACGTGGAAACTTTTGCTGGAGCTTACAACACTCTCAAGTTCTGAACACGTGGAGGGCCTGCACTCATTTGGGGACTTTCCTCTAGACTTCACCTTTACATTTCTACCATGGAAATGCATAGAGGTTTCCGTTTCCTCCTCTTTACACTTGGTTAACTCAGATTCACAACACGAGGTATGTGAATTAATCCATGCGAGGGAACTCATTTCTAAAGTTGTATTCACAAAGGTGAAAAGGATTTCTTGTCGATCAAGCCATATGGAGCCACCTAATAATTATTAATAAGGGGAATTATTACATGATAAAATAGAAGAATGATTAAAAGAATATAAAAAAGTATTACATGACATCTTGGTCATAGTTGAGGGATTGAGAAACGTGATCGGTTCATGATTTATCTACCCGGAAACATAAAGAAATATATTTTCAATGGAATAAACACAATTAAATGGTATGTTGTAAAGAGGAATATTCTCTTAAAGATTTAGACCATTTGGGGGAAATTTTTGGATGACTGATCAAGTGAAATTGTATAAATGCAATGAGAATAATTTTTCATAGAGGGGTTAATTTTTCTAAGAAAGTTTGAGAAAAAACCATTTTCCCGAGATATCGTCTAAGAAACCTATTTATTTTGTTGCATTTTAGGTTTAATCACATGAATATGATTGCAATTGTATAGACATTGAAAATATATAAGATTGTTCAAGAAACTCTCCTCATTGATGAATCTAATGAACCTTGAAATGAATTTGTGTTGATCATGAGCATTATTGTGTTTGTCTCATTTTAGAATGTTTTCAAGTAGTTTTTCTTGTTCTTGTTGCAATAATATGTTGAAATCCCTCTGAGTCACACAAGTTCTCATCCATGTGTTATTATTGGGTAATTTTCAATTTCATTATGAGAAGAGCTTTCATTTGTTAATGAAGTAAACAATTTAAAATCACTTTACTTTCATTATGTTGATAAAGATAATTTGTAAATCTATGAGTGTATCTTAGGCATGATGAACCAAGGATTTCTAAAGTTTAATTGAGTCTTTAACATGAGCCATTGTGTTGAATTCTCTTAGAGTGTATGAAACCGTGCATCTTTGGGCCTCCATTGATATACACCTTCTCGGTTCAAGGAATATTTTTGCTATTTTGAAGCATTTTATCTATTCGTTTTCCAATATTTGTAAAGGCTCTCAAAGATATGTTATAATAAACTTTATATTGCTTAAATTCCCACCAAAAAAATTTTAGATGATGAATCCTACATGAACTACCCCTGTTTGTATTGTGTATCCACAAAGGTTTAACAAATTCCACTACCAAAATATGCAAAGATAGTCAAGATTGAATTATTGTATTTAGTAACCTGAACCTTGTCTAGGAAACATTTCCACAATCTAGTGTGACAACCGGTGAGAGTTAGATTGTGTTGTATTGATCATATTTTCTCAAGGTTCTCATTAACATTGTGCAGAGAAGGATCTCTTGATATCCTTCACTAACATGGGTTACAGAATGGGTCCTCTCACCCTGATTAAAGGAATGAACTAAAGTAGTGAGGGTAGATCAAACCCTCAATAAGATGCTATCAATTTCTCCAACGCCTGAGTGACAAGGAGTCAGTTGAATCCCTTCCCTGGCTACAAAATGAATTGTATCATGATTCGTCTTTCTTTAGGCATCCTTCCAGTTTTGTGATGTTTCTCAGCCATTTCGAGAGAATAAATTTGGATACCAACATCTAAATGGCGTCATTGTCGGGGATTATATGAACACTGGGACCTATTTGTGCGGTAACACCACCGAAGTGGCACCGTTGCTAGGGATTATTTTAACACTATGACCTATTTGTGTGGCAACAACACATCAATGACATCATTACCAGGGACTATTTTTATAAATGCATACACATATTGACCCTGGTAATGTTTCTTACATGATTTAAGTGCAAATCCATTGTTTAAATGTTATCCTTTATTAATATCTATAAGATTTGTGTAAGATTACAAGTTCATTGTGTAGTATTTCCAGTTTCTAGTTGTTATTGCACTAAATTTGCATCACTAGTGATAAATGTGAGTAAAGAGAGGTCAGATCTATTAATATTTCCATAAATTAAGAATTGATAGACAATTAGCAAGTTATTTATAGTGCATTTACACAACTAAGGTGAAAATCCTTAGTGGCGACTCCATGATGAATTGAAATTTTGATAATTATTATTGGGATATGGATCTTGTTTTCGGTCTTCTCAAATCAGTATTGAATTGTGAAGATGAGAGGTCATGGACTTTTCTTTTCTAGCCACGATAATATGAAAGGTCATGATAGTTTCTTTTCCAGTTTGTGGGAGGATGAAAGGTTGTGACTTTCAAACTTCTAGGTCGATTATTTGACTTCTTAAAGGATTGTAATCTTATAAATATATGTGTTAGGGTATCTTGAAGATATATTGTGTCTTCAAGAGATCTTGTGTCTTAGTGATCAATAGGTGATCAAGAGTGATCAAGGTTAAAAAATTGGGTGTCAATTGTGGTTTACATGTGGTTTAGCATCTTTTGAATTTGATTGTGAGTTCATAACTGAGAAAATACTAAGAGTTGTTTTACTCTTGTTGATAATAAAATCTAAGAAAGTTCTTGGTGGATGTATCCGACATTGGGTGAACCATGTTAAATCTTGTCTTGTCTTATTTTGTGCATTATTTATTTATGTTGTTATATTTTTCATGTAAACTGCTATATAGTTTCCTATTGCTGTGATTTGAGGAATTTTTTCTACATATTTTTCTCTAATTCCTAACAACTTATATAAGAGATATGGTTGGTTTTTATCTAAAGTGGTAAATCAAAAAGAAATTTTATCTTGAGTGGGAGCTATAGCAGATGAGGGAAGATCAAGGGTTGAGAAGTTCAATGGGAAGAACTTTGGTTTGTGGAAGATGTAAATGGAGGATTACTTATATCAAAAGGACCTCGATGTTCCTTTGGATGGAAAAGCAAAGAAACCTACAACCATGTCAGATGAGGATTGGGAGTTTCTTGGATAGAAAGGCACTCAGGGAAATTCGGTTATGCCTTGGATCTTTAGTTGCTTTCAACATATCACAGAGAAGACCATGGAACATCTCATGAGTGCATTGGGAAGTTATATGAAAAACCTCCTACCTCTAATAAAATAATTTTGATGAAAAAGTTAAATAATATGAAGATGTTTGAGAATGCTTCTATTATTGTTCATTTGAATGAATTTAATACGGTTGTGAGTATGTTAAACTCAAGAAAATAGGCTTTGATGATGAGTTCAGGGATTTGTTGGTTTTGAGCTCCTTACCGATAATTTGGGACAACTTGGTTATGGTTGTAAGTAATTCAGTCTCTTATAATTCAAAGATGAAGTTTGAGGATGTAGTAGGCGTGATCCTAAGAGAGGAAATGTGAAGGAAAAGCACCGGATATTCTTCCACTTTTGGAAAGACTTCGATAGTGGAGAGAAGAGGGAGACGAAAAATAGAGGGAAAGGTAATCATGGGTAGTCAAATGATCGCCGAAGGTCAAAGTCAAAGAGTAAGTTAGAATGTCAGCATTGTGGGAAGGTTGGCCATGCTAAGAAAGATTGTTGGGCTCTTCGGGATAATAAGAACAAGGAGGAAACTAAAGAGGTAAATGTGGCAGCAGGTGATGTTTGTCAGGATGCCTTAATTATTTCTTTAGATAATATTGTTGAGTCTTGGGTGTTAGATTCAGGGGCTTCTTTCCATGCCACCCCACATAGACATTACTTTACTGATTTTGTTCAAGGAGATTTTGGACATGTATATCTTGGTGATGATGAACCATGCAGAATATTAGGAAAGGTTGTGTTTGGGTGAAAATGCAGAATGTGAACACATGGCTACTTAAGGATGTCATGCATGTGCCTAAGTTGAGGTGGAACTTGATATCAATAGGTCAGTTGGGAAGTGATGGTTGTATGGTCAGTTTTACAGTGGATTCTTAGAAGGTTACCAAGGGATATCTTGTGGTTGTAAGAGGTAAGAAAACTAGTACTTTGTATTTAACCAGTGGTGCTGATTATTGTAATTTAGTTGTTGCAGATGGAGATGTAACTTTGTGGCACTAGAGACTCGGTCATATGAGTCAAAAGGGCATGCAAATTATAAAGGATAGGTTTCCGGATTAAAGGAGTTAGATTTAGACTTTTGTGAGGACTGTGTTTATGGAAAACAAAAGTGGGTGAGATTCCTCAAGGTTGGACCTACTAGGAAGGAGGGTAAGTTGGATTTAGTGCATACATATGTATGGGGGCTAGCTAAGGTAAACTCTATTGGTGGTTCATGTTATTATGTCACTTTCATTGATGATGCAACTAGAAATTTTTGGGTGTATTGCATTACAAATAAATCTGATGGGTTTAAAACCTTTAAAAGATGGAAAGCCTTGGTTGAGAATGAAATAGGTCTCAAGTTGAAATGTCTTAGGTCAGAAATGGAGGGAATATTGCAGCGATAAATTTCTTGATTACTTATGGGATCCGTAGGCAAAGAACAGTTCCAAATACTCCACAGGAAAATGGAGTGTCAAAGAGAATGAATAGGATAATCATTGAGTGTGCTAGGTGCATGAGGTTACATGTGGGGATGTCACTCATGCTTTGGGTGGAAGTGGCTAGCACAGTTGTTTATCTGATTAACAGAGGACCCTCTATTGCTTTGGATGAAGGTATACGTGAGGATGCCTTGTCTGTAAGAAAATTGATTACTCATTTCTTAGAGTATTTGGATGTGAGGTATTTTTTCACATTGATAAAGATGATAGGACCAAGTTAGAGGCTAAGTATGAGAAATTCAGGTTTTTTAAAAATGGTGAGGATGACTTTGGTTTCTGTGTTTGGAGTCTTAAGGAAAAGAAAATATTTAAGTCTAGAGATCTTGTCTTTAATGAAAAAGTCATGTATAAAGATAAGTTGTAGGAAAAGAAAGAGGAATAGAAGAAATAATACACATTGTTAGAGGACATTGCAGATAACAAGTTGTCCAAGGGGTCTGGTTCAAAAAGCATGTTTCTGAATGAACAGCTAGTTTAGGAACCTAATCATCAGGAAGCCCAAACTCCTGAGGTGAGAAGGTCTTCTAGGGTAATAAGGGAACTTGAATGATTTACTCCATCTTTGAAATATTTATTACTCATTGACAGTGGAGAGCCAGAGTTCTTTGAGGAAGTAGTGCAAGTGGATGCTAGGAAGAAGTGGGAGCAGGCCATGGATGAAGAGCATAGATCTCTTATGGAAAACCAAACTTGAGATCTGGTGGAGCTACCCAAGGGTAAGAAGGAATTTTAGAACAAGTGGGTGTGTAGAATTAAAGAGGAAGATGGTGGCAAGAAAATCTACAAGGCCTAGTTTGTGGTCAAGGGATTTGCACAGAATAAAAGTATAGACTTTGATGAAATTTTTTCTCCTGTTGTTAAAATGACTTCTATTAGAATTGTTCTTGGTTTAGTAGCAGTAGAAGACCTACACTTAGACTAGTTGGATGTGAAGACTACATTCCTTCATTGCGAGTTGGAGGAGGAATTCTATATGCAGAAGCCACGGTGGCTATGAGGTCAAAGGGAAGGAGAGGTTAGTGTGAAAATTGAAGAAGAGCTTGTATGGCCTGAAACAAGCTCCACGACAGTGGTACAAGAAGTTTGACAGTTTTATGCAAGAGCAAGGTTACTCTAGGTGTCACTAAGACCATTTTGTGTACATCAAGAAGTTTTCGATGGTAGTTATATTATTATGTGCTGTATGTGGATGATATTCTTGTTGTAGGGAAGAATATATAGGAAATAAATGTACTCAAGAAGCATTTAGGTTGACTCCTTTTCTATGACGGATTTGGGGAAGAAAAACAAATCCTTGGTATGAGAATAACTTTGAACAAGAAGGAGAGGAAGCTGGTGTTATCTCAAGAAGAGTACATAAAGAAGTTCTTGGAGAGGTTTAGTATGTAGGATCCTAAACCGGTTAGCACCCCTTTGACAAGTCACTTTAAATTATCAAAGAAGTAGATTCCCAAGACTAAGGAGGATAAAATCTAAATGTCCAGGGTACCATACTCATTAATAATTAGTAGCTTGATGTATTCTATGGTATGAACTAGGCCTAACATTTCCCATGCAGTTGGAGCAGTGAGTAGGAGTAGCACGAGAGGTAATGTATTTATGGTTGGTGATATAACGGTGAGTTGGATTTCACGATTTACAAATCGTTGTGGCTTTTTAAACCACGAGAGGCAAGTAAGGAGATGATTTGGATACAATATTTTCTCTATGAGTTGGGTCATAAGTAGGAAGTTGGGGGACTACACAATGATAGTCGAGCACTATTTATTTAGTGAAGAAATCCAGTTTTCACTCTAGGATGAAGCACATTCTACTAAGATATCATTTCATCTGGGAAAATTTGGAAGAATATAAGTTGAATCTTTAAAATATTCATACCCATTAGAATCCCACGGATATGATGACCAAGGTGGTCACAAGGAGAAGTTGAATTTGTGTTCAATTTTTATTTGCATTCATGGCTAATAATGAACGGTTGAGAACTTTTCTCAAGTAGGAACAATCTCCAAGTGTGAGATTATTGGGGTCCTGAGCCTATTTTTGGTCTTCTCAAATTCATATTGAAGTGTGGAGTTTGAATTGGGAAGATTAAAGGTCATGACCATTTCTTTTCTAGCCACGAAAAGATGAAAGGTCATGAAAGTTTATTTTCTAGTCATGGGAAGATGAAATGTCGTGACTTTCAAACTTCTAGGGTCGGCTTTTGTACTTCTTAAAGGATTTTAATCTTATAAATAGAGGTGTTAGGGTATCTTGAAGATATCTTGTGTGTTCAAGAGGTCTTGAGTCTTAGTGATCAAGAGGTGATCAAGAGTGATCAAGGTTAAGAAATTGGGTGTCAATTGTGGTTTAGATGTGGTTTAACATCTTTGGAATTCTGTTGTGAGTTCATAATTGAGAGAATACTATGTGAGTTGTTTTACTCTTGTTGATAATAAAATATGAGCAATTTTTTGGTGGACGTAGCCCACATTAGTTGAACCACATTAAATCTTGTCTTGTCTTCTTTTATGCATTAGTTATTTATGTTGTTATATTTCGCATGTATACTTCTATTATATAGTTTCCTACTACTCGATGTGAGGAATTGTTTCCTTATATGTGTTCTCTAATTCCTAACAATTACCAAAGTGTCTTAACCTATTTCAAGTGAAATTCATCATTAATATGTGCAAAGATGGAGGGGAGGTCTTTCTTCACCAAGGATCCTACTAAAAAGTTATTTCCATAACTAGGAAAATCAAATTCGAAAGGAAAACGAGTGCGGAAAGTTGTTGAAATCAATAATAACAAAATGAGATATCATTTATAAGAGGTGATCAATATGTGGTTGAAGATTACCATACGTGTTCAAGTGATTTTGAACCAAGTAATATTTATATAAATTTGAGTACTCCAACTAGAGAGGGGCCATCATCTCGTGTCTAAGAGAGCATTCCTCTAAGTTTTCACCTTTTCTTGCAAGATTGATAGGGTTTTCCAAGAAACTGAGTCATTAGAGGATATTTACTTTGAGATTTATAATCTTGTGCGCCAGAGATCCCTCATCCCTTATCAGTTTTATTCACCTACAAGATCACCTCCTCAAGGCAATATAGCCCAACCTCCACCTAGACCTCCTTTTGTTGTCAACACTTTTGGACCTATAGATTTCAGAGTTCGGGACGGATATCCTAATATGTGGCACAAGAGGCAAGAAATAGGTTGCCAAAATTTCAAGGGAATAATGTCATCACTAGTGAACACCATTTAAGACTCTTTGTCAATATGATGGAAGATTTTTAAATTGAGTTTGAAGATGTGTATGTAAAGTTGTTTATTCATACTCTTGAGGAATATGCACATGAATGGTATAAGGCCTTACCAGATAATTCAATAGATTCATGGACCAAGATGAAAAATGCCTTTAGATTGAAATATGGGGATAAGACAGATCCCAGGTACCTTTTATCTGAATTTGAAAATATAAAGAAAAATCCAAATGAATTTGTCCATGATTTCAATACTCGATTAAATAAAACCTTAAAAAGGCTACCTAGAAACCCGAGGCCAAGTGATGAGTGTTTTTTGATAAAATATTCTGATGCTTTTGATAAAAATGTTTCTTATTACTTGATAGATAAGAACCTAGGAAAATTGAGGCATAATTTCACCAGAGCCTTACAAATATAAAATAACTTCAAAGTAGTTGGAAAGCCTCCTAAGAGAGAGGGTATCAAGTTAATCAATCTAGAGAGGCCTCAATCAAACTAGGATGTGAATCTAGAAGAGGTTGTGAAAATTTTGGCTAGAGTAGTTAAAGAGATATCATATAAACTAGACAGAGTAGAAAAAGGGATAGGAAAAAGTTCCTAGGGTCAGCACAAGCCACACAGTCAAGAGATATTTGGAAATCATCCAAAAGGTGATCACATAATAGATGATAGAGGGAAATTGCTCATCGGATTAGGAAATAAACAGCCTCAAACCAAGCAGAATATATTATTTCCTGATCCTTTGACTGTCAGGATTACTACTATGGAGGAGGCCAATGTTATTGAGTGGTGTGATAGGTGTTTATTACCACACTCCCCATGTGATGTAGATCAAGAAGTTGAGGAAGAAGATGATGATGAGATGTATGATGATGTGTGCATGATGGAGAGCCCCCGCAAGTTCACGAGGGGGCAACCTCAATTGAATTGATAAGTGCGTAACTCGCTGAAAATTTTTGGGATTATGTCCACTGAGTATTGCCTCTTCCTCCCATTAATGTTGTTGAAATTGATATGGTACGAGCATTTTAATTTTTCTAACCATGATTTCAAATACTTGATATCTCTCGATGATTAAAAATAATGATGGGGGAATTCCTTCAAGAATACAGGAAACTGTTAATGAATGTAGTAGTTACTCAAGAGAAAGAATATAATACCAGAAGTAAGGTTGTCAAAGGGGGAGGGCCACAAACTAAGCCAAAAGTTCCAATTCTTACCAATATCCCGAGGGAAATCCCTTAGAAATATACATATGGAAAAGGCCTAACTAGCCCAAATAAAACTCGTGCTCTTGCCCCTGCCCATACTATGAAGACTCCCATATTATTAGATGAAGTTGTGAATCTCCCTTCTAAAACTACCCTACACAAATATGTTCCTTATGACATAGCCCAAATCTGGAGTCAGATCAAGGTTATTGTTCCTATTGTTGAATTACTTAAAATCCCTAAGCATAGGAAAAGGGAATTTCAATATTTGGGATTCAACGAAGTAAATTTTACTCAGGGTAAAAGTGTTAATAATGTAGAGATTTCTCCTATTTTTGTAGAATCAAAATTACGACAAGTATTGGAGGAACTGGGTGAATCATCCGAGGTATATTTGGGGACTTCTCTGGTTGAATCTATGTTGGATGTTGATCTATTTTTTACCACTTTCATTATTAAAGATAGGCTGGTACATAATTGTATGTTTGACTCGGGATCCTCATGTAATGTAATGTCTCTTGAGGTAATGAATGAGTTAAATATCAAGGTAACAATAGATTTTGGGAAATGTACTACCATGGATTCAAAAGAAGTGCTAGTAATTGGATATGTAACAGACTAGTAGTGTAGCTTGTGAACTTATCTAAGAAATTACTTAACTCTTGAATGTAGTTATTGTGATTTTTGGCCAACTGGGGATGTTATTATCTAGCAAATGGCCAGGTAGTGTGGGTGTAAGTGTGCAAATGGACATGTCTTATGAAACCATACCAATTAAGGGCAGCCTTGTGAAGTTACATGCGAGAAGAAAATGTTACATCTCATTGAAAACCCTAACAATGCTTCTTATGAAGTATTGTACACAGATGTTGATGTTGATAACTTTGTGGGATATACTAATTATAAGGAGTATAGAATTAAGGAATGCAAGTATCTTGAGTAGGTAGGTTCTCCTTAGAATCTAATGTTTGATGGGGCATGTTCTAGATTTGGTAATGGTGCTAGTGTTGTTTTGATATCTCCAAGCCAAGAGGATTTTAAATTTTCTTTTAAACTCAATTTTTAGTGTACAAACAATATTGCAGAGTATGAAGCATTGTTGTTGGGTTTAAGGATTTCTTGGAAATATGGTGTCAAGGATATTATTGTTAAAGGGGATTTGGAGTTGATAGTCAAGCAAGTTAGAAAATTGTATGCAACAAAGAATCAAAGAATGAAATAGTATAAGCATGCAGTTTGGGACTTCATTGAAATGTTTGATTCTTTCAATATAATACATCATGATATGAGCTATAAGATCAGTAAAGAGATAAATTGGACGTATTAGGATCAAGGTTTGAAAGCTATACAATATCTCCCTATTGTGAATATGATATTGAAATATTGACCAGGCCATCTGTACCTGATAATATCAAGCATTGGCAATTTTTTGAAGATGATTCCCAGGTCCAAAGGTTTCTACATAATAGAGGAAAATTATCCAATCAAAGTATGGAGTGGGAACCAATGGTTTGTGTAAATGATGGAAAATATACCTTTTTGGTAAATACATTAGCCAATTGAAAACCCATACTATTCTTAGAGATTTGGTTACACTGGAATCAAATTTTGATAATGTTGATTGCATTATTAATAGACACATGTCAGCCTCAAGGGATGTTGTAGAATATAACCTCACAGAGGATAAACCTAGAAGAATTTGGCTAGGTAGAAACTTGAATAAAGAAGAGAAGACCTCATATGTCCAATTGCTAAAAAAATACCATGACTGCTTGGCTTGGTCATATTCAGATTTGAAAGCATACAAGGAAGACATTTTCAGCATGAAATACCCCTAAAGCCAATGCTAAGCCATTTAGGAAGAAAAAAATACCAATTCATCCCCTCCTTTCCTAAAAAATTGAAGAAGAGTTTAAAAAGTTAAGGGATGGAGGAATTATATACCCTACAAAATACTCCACATGGGTAGTAAACCTAGTACCTACTTGAAAGAAAATTGGGGATATAAGATTGTGTGTTGAATTAAGAAACTTAAATAAGGAATCAATCAAGGATAACTAACCCTTTCAAAATATGGATAACATGTTGCAGTAATTGGTTATCGGGCTCGAGTTGTTATCTACTTTGGATGGTTTCTCTGGGTATAACTAGGTGGTGTGAAGCATTAAGAGAGAATCAAAACCACTTTCACCACTCCATCAGGAACATACGTGTATGTCGAATGTCGTTTAGCCTTATGAATGTCGGAGACAAATTTCAAAGAGAAAAGGTTGTAGTATTCTCAGGATATATAAATGACTTCATTTCTATGTATCAGGACAATGTGATAATTTTTTCAAGGAAGAGAAGTGATCACCTGTAGCATTTAGAAAATATGTTGTTAAGGTGCAGGGAATATGGTATCTCACTGAACCCTAAGAAATGTCATTTTGGGGTTCAAAAGGTAAAGATTGTTGGACATATAGTGTTAAAAGAGGGGGCCGTGATTAATCCTAAGAGAGTGGAAGCCATTAGTAAAGTTCCTATTCCAAGAACCAAAAATGTAATTCAATCCTTTTTGTGGTAGATAAATATTATTAGGAAGTTTATTTCAAAATTTTCTAAGTTGAGTATCCCAATCACTAGTATGTTGAAGAAAGATCAAAGTATTAGATGGGAATAAACGACTATTCAAGCCTTTATTGGGATTAAGGAAGCATTGAAGAATGCCCCTGTTTTAGTAGCTCCTAATTATAAGAAGGCTTTCCAAATGTTTTCCTTTTCTTCAGAGAATACTATTGCATCTATGTTGTTACAAAAGGATGATAAAGCTTAAAGACCAATTGCTTTCTTTAATAAAGCATCAGTAAGGAATAGAACTAAATTATACTATCATAGATAAACATGCCTTTTCTTTGGTCGGGGCCACTAAAATATTTAGGCCATATATTTTGAGTTCTAAATTCATAGCTTATGTTCCCCATTCCATGGTTAAGGATATCCTATCAGAGATGGAAATTTCAAGCAAAAGATGCCGATGGGAAAATAAATTGCAAGAGTATGACATGGATATCCAAACTACAAAATTGGTTAGAGGTCTGGGCCTAGCAAAGCTTATGGCAAAGAGCAACCTGTAAATAGTTGAGGTAAATGAAGTTGAAGAAGAAAGGTTGAATATCCTTGAAAAATTGATAAATTCTGAATGGTACAAGGATATTATTTTTTATCTCAAACAGATCTACAGTGCCCTGAGTATTTAAGCAAGAATAAAAAGAGAGAACTTAAGTTAGCCTCTTAGAAATACATCATCACTGATTATGGGTTAGCTTGGAAGAACCCTGAGGGATTTATTTTGAGATGTATCACTAAGGATGAAGCCCCAAAAATAATTGATGATTTCCATGGAGGAGTTTGTGGAGGGAATTTTGTTGGAAGAGTCACAACTCATAAAATATTAAGGGTTGGTTACTGGTGGCCAACTCTTTTTAAAGACACAACTCTGCTAGTAAGAAAGTGTGAGAGTTGTCAATGTTTTTCAAGAATATTGAAATCTTCAAGAGCCCCCCCTTTGCAGCATGTATCAATTGAATCCCCACTTAAGAAGTGGGGAATTGAATTCATTGGTGATATCTCATATTCTTAAAGTGCGGGCCACAAGTGGACATTAGTGGCCCCTAATTACTTCACCAAGTGGGTGGAGGGAATCCATACCAAGAAAGCTTCTGACCAAATTGTTATGGACTTCATTATGAATCATATAATTTGCAAGTTTTAAGTGCTTACTAAGACATTCTTACGACAATGCTATTTGTTTTTGAGCCAAACCCTTGGTAATCATGTGTCATGATTATGGGATCAATTTAGCATATGCTTCGAATTATAATCCCCAAGGTAATGGACATGTAGAATCAAGCAATAAGAATTTGTTGAAGATAATCATAAGGACCTTGGATGTAAACAAATGGAAGTGGGGTGAGCAATTGAAGTTTGTTGTTTGGGATGATAGAATCACTGTTAAAAGAGCTACTTGAAAAAATTCCATTTGAGTTGGTGTATGGAACGCAAGCTCTACTTTCCTTTCATATAAAATTATCTTCTTATCAATGTATTCAATAATTTTAGGACCAGGAGGTCAGTCCCTTAGGTGCTCACATTAATCAAATTGTTGAATTAGAGGAAGAAAGAAGAGACTCCCACCAAAGACGTGAAGTTCAAGGAAAATTTAAGAAATTATTTGATAAAACAAGAATTCCAAGAGCTTTTATTGTGGGAGATCTTATGCTATTGTCGATAGTAGACATGAGGATAAGGGAAAGCATGGAAAGTTTGATGCATTATGGATGGACCCTTTTTCTATGTACATTCAGATTGGTGAATAAAATTTTTCCTAAAATACTTAGATGGGGAATTACTTGATTTGCATGTTAATGGCAGCACTTGAAACAGTTCCTTGAGTGATTTCGATAATCAAGGTATACATCATTGACAAAGTGTATAGTTGGTTGGTTTATTCTGTTTTTGTTTTTTCTTTCTTGGTTTGTCCTGGTCCTTATCGACTAGTTTTTTTGGTTTCTCAAGTGTGTTCTTGGGAGGTTGGTTTTTGTTTCTTTGTTTTGGAGGTCAGTTATTTAATCTATTTTCCAATGGATTTTGGAAAAGGTCTTCTATATTGTTCTTATAGCACTCGCTGGGAGTTCCCATCCCGAGTCGAGCCAATGTTGGTGCTCGATTTAATCTCACCTTGTTTGTTCAAAAAAATCTCTTTCTACTTGGTTTGAAGTATTTTATGTCTCCTTGTATGGATGCGTGAAAAATTTCTCCTTCATTTGTATGCCATTGTAAATCCTTCTCTATGTTTTTGGATCACATTTAGCTATGTATTATTCACAATTTCTCTGTCCATGAAAACCATTTTGAATTCTGGGCATGAATGGTGAAGTTTCTCCTGCATTTTATTTTTCCACGGTCGTGTTTTCCCTATCAAATTTTATCTCAATGTCTATAGATATGTGTTCATCTCTAATTGGACAAGGCATGGTGCGTTTATTTGGTAAACTTGTCACTTTTTTACTTTTGCAAAAAATGTCAAATTGGCCCCATGGCTCCGTTGATTTCTAATTGGCTGGTCAAAATTATGAAGTGGCAGAGAAAATTTCTTATTTTTTCCCCGAAGGTGTACACATGTCGTAAGTTGAGCAATTACGGAAAGGGTGTTTTTTTGTTTTAAGGCATTATGGATAAAAAGAGTAAAAAGGTAAAAGAAATTCCTAAGGCCCGCAAGAGGACACATGGCCACTTTTAAGTCAAAAGTGGGAAGGCAAGGCTATTGGAGCACTTTGAAGTTTTTTGGCTTTGTTTTGTGAAAAGGAGTAAAGTTATAAAATGATCTCATGACTCCGCGGAGGACCAATTAATGTCACATGTTTGAGTCAGCATTGAAAAGTCAAAGTGGGGAGGCAGGTCACCTGGAGGTTTTTGTAACTTTTAGCTTTGTTATGAAAAAGGAATAAAGTATAAAAGTGAAGTGTGGCCCCGTTAATGCCCAAGTAAAGCCACGTGTTGAGTCTACATCAAAAGTGGGGAGGTGGGTCACCAGAGCACTTTGGATTTTTTAAGCTCTATTTTGAAATGAAGTAAAAGTATAAAAGTGAGCCGCAACTCGTTGGGGCCACATCAAAAGTTAAAATTGGAGAGGTGGGTCACTAGGGAATTTTGAGATTCTCAGCTTTGTTTTGAAAAAGAATAAAAGTCATAAAGTAAGCCGCAGCCCCGTCGACACCTAGGAAAGCCATGTGTAGGGCCTATATTAAAAGCGGGTGGGTAGGCCAAATTGTCTAAAAGTACTCATTTTATTTAAGTGATACAAAATGTGAAAAACACCTCTTAGCCCACTTCAACTAAGATATTGTCCACATGGAAGTCCCTCACCTGTTTGGGGACCTACCCTTGAATTTTACTTTTGAAAGAATGCCGAAGAGACACGTGGAGGTTTCGTTGGATGTTCCCATACTTAGACTTTTCAAGCATCTCGATGCAACTTTCTCAAACCCTAGGCATGTGGCACCTTCCACTGGTTCTTAAACTTTTTCAACAACTTTTCTAGGATGAGACACGTGCAGAGCCCACGCTTGTCTAGGGTTTCTACTTTTAAGACACGTGAAAGTTTCCACCGGTGCCTCTTTATATTTAGAGTTTTCAATGGCCGAGGGAATTTTCTTGGGCCCAAGGCACGTGGAAATCTAGCACTTATTTGAGGTCCTGCCTCTAGACTTCATCTTTGAAGTTGTTCCAGACACATGGAAGCTTCATTTGGATCTTCTCATACAAAAATTTTCCAGCATCTGATGCAACTTTCTTGTTCCTAGGGTACATGGAGATCCTACACTCATTTGAGGTCCCACCTCTAAACTTTGTCTTTGAAGATACACCAAACAGACATGTGGAAACTTTCGTTGGACCTTATAACTCTCTTGGGTTCTGAACACATGGAGGGCCCGCGTTCATTTGGGGACATGCCTCTGGACTTCACCTTCAGAGTTGTCCCAAGGAAACATGTGGAGGTTTCTATTGGATCCTCTTTACACTTGGCCAACTTGGATTCACAACATATGTATTTAATTTAATCCATGTGAGGGCACTCATTTCTAAGATGCATGAATGCAGGTATCCATGTGAGGGAACTCATTTCTCAAGTTGTATTGTCAAAGGTGAAAAGGATTGTCTTGGTACCCAAATTTGTTCTCCTTTTCAAGCCAAGCAGCAACACTGATTCAACATGGAGCTTAGAGGTAGCCAGATCATAAATATATGTTGTTTTGTAGCCGGGGAGGAGGTTTGACTATCCCTTTGTTACTTGGATTTGTGGAGAGATGGGTAGCACCTTAAAAGGATATGATCTTATCCTAACTATTTTAGGTTGTGCCTTTTAACCAAGGTAAGAGAACCTATTTTGTAACCTATGTTATTTCAATAGAGATAGACGTACCTCTCTTTTGCATAAATTGTGTAAAGAAGGACTTGGGGAAAATATGATCAACACACCAGATTTGACTCTCATGAGTTGTCACTTCCAGATCATGGAGATACTTTCACAATAAGGAAAACGTTACTAAAGACATTTGAGACCATGATCTATCCTCTACACTTTGGCAAATAGATTTTGGTCTTATGTGGGTATACAGAGAAGAAAGTGGTAGTATGGATGGGATTGGATATTTTAAATAGATTTTGGTGGGAGGGAAGATAGGATGAACTTACCTCACCAAATCCTTGAGAGCTTATGCAAAATGGAAAGGTTCATCAAGAAAATGCTACAAAAGCTAAAAATGTTTCTTCAACTAGAATATGTTCCCATATTAGCACTCTTTCATACAACCTATGGGATTCTATCATGAAGGCTTGAGTTAGAAAACCCAATAAAGCACCAAGATCCAAATCAAACCACGCCTGAGGTACACTCAGAGGCTTACAGATAATCTTTGTCAACAAAATGAAAGAAAAGTGATTCTAAAGCATTTATCTCACTCTCGGATGAAGGTGCTTCGAGAAATGAAATTGTAGATGCCACTAAACTATGACAAGGACTAAGAATTGTGTGATTGGATTGGATTTTGATACAAGATTGCAACAGAAACAAGAAAAACTACTTGCATGCATTCAGAGATGACATAAATACACTTTACTCAAGATTAACACAAAATAACTCAATTTTGATCAAATTTATCAGCAAGGGAGAGTTTCCAGAACAATCTCAAAGCTTGTCAATGGCTGTACACTTGCAACCACCTTGACATGATTGAATTTGATATAAAGAGAGATATACAGAGCTTCTTAGATGGCTTCTTAGGAAGGGATGGGCTCTGTCGAGATTTTTCTCGCTAGAAAAAGAAGTCCATGAATTTTCCAAAACTCCCAACCATTCACACGAAAAATTTGTGCCATTTATAACCCAAGTTTTTGGAATTTTCTAGAGGAACAAAGAAACAAGGAGAAAAAAATGGATGCATAAATGATCCATGAACCTGGGAAAAAATTAAAAATGGAAACAAATATTAACCTGTGCACAACACGGGGAAAAGGAAAGTGACAGAGGCCATAAATCGATATATTTTCAAAGGCAAACCAAGAGACTAAATTTTGGTACCAACATCAATGGAATTGTTGTCAGGGATTTGATTTACGCTGTTGAGAAATTAGTTCAATTTTATCCACGTGTATACATATTTGAAGCCATATCTATTTGACCTGTCAACAACACCAACATCAGTGGCGCTGTTGTCGGGGATTCTCAGCCCAAAATCAAGAACCTGGTAAAACACTTCTTGTATGTCGAAGTCCTGTGTGTAATTATTTTAGTTCTCACACCTAGTGCACTAGATTTCATTTGATAAGTCTGGGTAAAGAAGGGTTAAAATATTTCCATTTCCAGTTTCTAGCATTGACAGATCATTGAGTGCATAAGCACAACTAAGGTGGAAATACCTAGTGGCAACTCCCTATTGATCTAATTATTAAAAAGTATAAGTTTCTTAAAAATCTGTCAAAGTTAGATCAGTTAAAAATATTCGTAAAGGTGGAAGGAAGAAGGTCTTTCTTTGCCAAGGATCTTGCTAGGACATTGTTTCCAAAGCTAGGAAAAGAAAAATTAGAAGGAAGAAAATCTTGGAGAGTTGTTGGAGATCAACAGACAAGAAGAGGGATCTCCATTGATGAAAGTGAATGGCCTATCATTGAATACTACCATTCAAGTGACTCTGAATTAGGTAGCCTCTTTGTGGAACTAAATTTCCAGCTAGAGAAGGGCCTTCATTTGATTTTGAAAGGTTTTCTTCACACTCTACACCTATGTTTTCTAAGGTTGATAGAGATTTCCAAGAAGCAAGGCCTTTGGGGGTATCCATTTTGAAAATTATACTCATGTGTTCCAAGAACCTTCGCCCCCATCAGTTTGTCACCCCTCCAGGATCACCTCCTCAAATCAATATGGCTCAACCTAGGCCTCCATTTGTTGTAAACACCTTTGGACCTATAAATTTTGTGGGAATGGCTGGTTACCCAAATGTAGTGCCTCAAGATGTAAGGAACATAATGCCAAAGTTCCAGGAAACAATGTTATTACTGGTGATCAACATCTAAAGTTTTTTATCAATATGATGGAGGATTTTGAGATTGAACATGAGGATGTTTATATCAAGTTGTTTATCCATACATTGGAAGAGGATGCTAGGGATTGGTATAAAGCATTGATGATAATTCTATTGACTCATGGACTTAAATGAATAATGCATTTAGATTGTAATATGGTGATAGGACTAACCCCAGGTTTCTTTTGACATAATTTGAAAATATCAAAAATACCCCTAATGATTCAACACATGATTTCAACACAAGGTTTAATAAGACCTTGAGAATATTTCCTGTTAGAATAAGGCCTTGTGATGAGTCATGTTTAATCAAATATACTGATGCATTTGATAAAAAAGTTGCATATTATTTAAGAGATAAAAACCCCACAAATTTGAGGCAGGCCTTCACCATGGCTTTGCAAATAGAAAATAATATCAAGGCAATTGGAAAGCCTCCAAAGAGAGAAGGTGTAAAGCTGGTTAACCCAGAAAAGCCCCAAACAAGCAAGGCTACTGATTTGGAAGAAGTTGTGAAGACTTTGGCAGGGGCTGTCAAAGAAATATCCTACAAGCTAGCCCAAGATGAGACGGAATTGGGAAAAGATTACAAGGTTAACACAGAAACAAGGCCAAGATAGGTTCACAAATCATCAAATATCTAATGACAGAGGCAAGGGACCTGTTGGATTTGGGAATAGGAAGCCCCAAGGAAGAGAAAATAGAATGGTGCCTAATCCTTTGGCTGCTAGAGTTATTGTTGTGGAAGAAATAGAGGTCATTGATTGGTGTGACATATGTTTCATGCCCCATGCTCCTTGTGAATAAGATCATAAAGAAGAAGAAGCAACTGATGATGAAGATGATGATGCCTACATGATGGAGATCCCTACAAGTTTTCCAAGGGAAGCAACTTCAATTGAGGTAATAAGTGCTAGAAATACTAACACTTTTGGGGATTGCATCCACAGGTACCTCTTCTTCCTCCCTCTCATACTTTATAAGTAGACAATGTACAAGATTTTGAATTGCCGACTAATGATTTTTAATACTCGAGGGCATTAATGATTGAAAATTATGATGGAGGAGTTCCCTCAGAAGAAGATAGGAAGTTATTAATGAATGTTGTAGTTGCCAAAGAAAAGGAGCACAATACCAGAAGTAAAGCTACTAAGGGGCCACAAGCCAAGTCAAAATTTCTAGTGCTTACCAAAGAAACCCCAAAGAAAAATGCATCTGGCAGAGAGCTTGTTTCCCCAAGCAAAAATTTTGTTCCTCCCCATGCCCAAAATAAAAAGAATCCCATTCCATTTGATGAATTTTTCAATCTTTCCCCTAGTGCTTCTCTACCCAAATTTAATGTCAAATAGAAATTCATGTCCCAATTGTTGAGTTGCTTAGGATCCCTGAGCACAAGAAGAGGGATTTTGAATATTTGGGATTCAAAGGGGAGAGATCATACAAGGTAGAGATGTAAACAAGGTTGAGGTTCCCCTTACCATTGCAAATTTGGAAAATCCACAAGTATTGGAAGATCGGGGGAACCACCAGAGGTTTATTTAGGAACTTCTTTGGTTAAATCCTAGTTGAATGTGGATACATTTTTACTACCCTAGTTATCAAAGATAAGTTGTTACATAACTGTATGTTTGATTCTAGAGCTTCATGTAATGTCATGCCTCTTGAGGTCATGAATGAATTAGGTATCAAAGTAACAACAACATATGGGAAGTGCACTGCCATGGACTCTAGAGAGGTGCCAGTGGTGGGGTGTGTCAAAGATCTAGCAAGTGCAACTTGCATCTTATCCTAGAAGGAACTTAAAGCTTGATGTAGTCATTGTTGACTACCCTGCCAAGTGGGGGATGTTGTTGTCAAGAAAGTGGGCAGCAAGTGTTGGTGGTAGTGTGTAAATGGACATGTCTTATGCCACTATCCCCATTAAAGTCAACTTGGTGAAATTGTATGGAGAGAAGAAGATGATGTACCTGATTGAAGACCCAAGTAATGCATCTTATGAAGTTTTGCAAGCAGATGTTGATCTTAACAATTTTGTGAGCTTTGTGGATTTCAGGGAGTATGAGAGTGTTGAAAGAAATCCCTAAGTATGCTTCTTTTTCTGGGAATTTGGTTTGTGTTTCAGCCTTGAAGAATGTCAAATAATTTGACTTAAACACAATGGAGGAGCTTTAGAGAAGATGGGTGGTTTACAAACAGAACAAAGAAGAAAAAGAGGTCTACTTCCAGTTGATGAAAACATATCAGAACCTCTTGGCATGGTCATATCTAGGATGGCAGGTGCTTGAATTGTTTCCTTGATTATTTTCTTTAAATCAGAAAAAATATCATGTACAGTGTATAGTTTGTTGTTTGTTCTCTATCTTTTGTGTGTTTTTTGGCTTGTTTTGGTCTTTTGTGACCTATTTTTGCTAGGTTTCTCCATTTAATTTTGAAGATGCCTATATTTACCTAATCTACATGATAACTCATTTTCCCAATTGATATTTTTGGCACTTGTTCTACCTTTGTTCTTGTGGCACTCACAGGGAGTGCCCATCTATGAGTCGGAGCTGATGTTGGTTCTCAAAATAGTCTCGCCCCAGTTTTCCTTTGAAAATCTATCAATTTATAGCCTCTGTCACTTTTCATTTCCCAGTGTTGTTCCTAGCTAATATTTGTTGTGATTTTTAATTTTTTCCTGGGTCATGGATCATTTATGGGTCCATGGTTTGCTCCTTGTTCCTTTGTTCCTCTGGAAAAGTCTTAAAAACTCAGGTTTTATCATACCTTTCGGTCTCCATCGGGATTTATCTTCCTTATCGTTCCTTCCTAAATACTTGAAGAAAATGAGTGGATGTATCTTTGAAAAACATATTTGAGCCTTATAAATGTTTCTAAACTCTCTATCCTTGAAGAATTTTTCATTTTCTGGCTCCAATGATCATTTTTTGTATTTTACAATTTGATGGGTGTTTTCTCCTAGTCAAATTTGCATCCCTACATTGACAAGGGATGTGGCATCTTTTGGTTGGCTAGGGGACCGCGGTTGAATGCTTTAACTTATCACTTTTTTCCTTTTTGGTGAAAAGGCAAAATTGGTCTTGTGGCCCCACTTGTATCTAATTGGTTCTTTTGGTGCTTACATGGCTTCTTCCAATTAGATGGGGTGCGGCGGGTCTATTTTTGAACTTGTTCTTTTTCACTACTTTAACAAAAAGTTTGAACTCACCCCGCGACCTGCTAGGATCTCGATTGGAGAAAAATTAAGGGCAAGCAAAAGGTCTCACTTTGACCCCGCGCAGAGGACACATGGAAGGTTCCACCGATTTTCCCAAACTTAGAAAAAAATTTATGCATTTGCTACAATTGGGCAGAAAGCAGACACCCAAGCAAGCCCGCACTCATTCAAGGTACCAAGTCTTTGGGTCAATCTCAAGGTGCACTATGATGACATGTGGCAGTTGAAAATTCAAATCTAGGATGGTAGGCAGTTGAATTGTTTCCTTGATTATTTTGTTTAAATCGGTATAAAATAACATGTACAAGTGTATATTTTGTTGTTTGTTCTCTATCTTTTGTAGTTTTTTTGGCTAGTTTTGGTCATCTCGTGACCTGTTTTTGTCAAGTTTCTCCGTTTCTTTTTGAAGATGGCTATGTTTCCCTACTCTACATGATAACTCCTTTTCACAATCGCTATTTTTAGCACTTGGTCTACCTTTTTCTTGTGGCACTTGCATGGAGTGCCCATCCCCGAGCTCGGAGCTGATGTTGGTGCTTAAAATAGTCTCACCCCAGTTTGCCTTTGAAAATATATGGATTTACACCTCTGCACACTTTTATTTTACCCGTGTTTTCCTTGTTAATATTTGATGTCATTTTTATTGTTCTAGGTCATGGATCATTTATGGGTCCATGGTTTGCTCCTTGTTTCTTTGTTCCTCTGGAAAAGTCTAAAAACTTGGGTTTTATCATACCTTTCGGTCTCCATAGTTGGGATTTGTCTTCCTTGTCATTTCTACCCTAAATACTTGAAGAAAATGAGTGGATGTATCTTTGAAAAACATATTTGAGCCTTGTAAATGTTTCTAAACTCTCTGTCCTTGAAGAAATTTTCATTTTCTGGCTCGAATGATCATTTTTTTCATTTTATGGCTCGATGGGCATTTTTCCCCTATCAAATTTGTATTCTTGCATTGACAGAGGATGTGGCTTCTTTTGGTTGGTCAGGGGACAGTGGGAAAATGCTTTAACTTATCACTTTTTGCCTTTTTGGTGAAAAGGAAAATTGGTCCCGTGGCCCCGCTTGTATCTAATTGGTTCTTTTGGTGCTTACATGGCTTCTTCTAATTGGATGGGGTGCAGTGGGTTTGTTTTTGAACTTATTCTTTTTGGCTACTTTGGAAAAAAATTGAACTCGCCCGTAGCCCTACCAGGCTCTGATTGGAGCAAATTTAAGGGCAAGGAAAATGTCTCAGTTTGACCCCACAGGAGGACACGTGGAAGGTTTTGTTGCTTTTCCCAGACTTAGAAATTTTTTTATGCATTTGGTACAATTTTTGGAGTAGGACACGTGGCGAGCCCGCACTAGTTCAAGGTACCAAATTTTTGGGACCATCTCAAGGTACGTCTTGATGACACATGGCAGGTTGAAAATTCAAAGGAGCAGGGAGGCGGACCATCGGGGGTAATTTTGATTTTTTCCCCTTGAATATGCAAATGGCTAAAAACATCAAAATGGCCTACAAGCTAGATAAAGGAAAAGTCAAATCTTACTCCCGTCAATGGCAGAGGTGTGGACTATGGGAGGAAATTTGGAAAAATTTCCTTTTGGAAAAAAGGGGCCAAAACTAGATAGGGAAGAATTTTTCCACTACAATCATATTTAAACATGTATGAGGCCCATTTTTTCAAGGACAGAGCTACGGAGAAAACTTCAAAAAAATTCACTTTTCCAAAAGGGGAGTGAAATGTCAGAATTTGGCCATGCCCACATTAGGATTCATATCAGGCTCATTTCTAGAGGGTGGCGATGCGAAGCAAAATACGAAATTTTCCCAAAAGTTGTAAAAAGTTAGAGGAAGCCCCCAACTCGTTTTTAAGTTTGGATCTTCCACATGGATGGCCCAAATTCAAAGAAAAGATCAACAATAGTTGAGAGTCGAAATCTGATTTTCCCTCCATTTTTCTGCAACATGTCTGGAAGTGTGAGTTTTCATGATTCTTTGGTTTTTCTACATGCCAAGCAGAGAAGAAAGTTAATGTTGATATCTGAAGTTTGGTGGGAAGATCTGGAAGGTGTCTTTCACCATTAAAATGGTTTGACTTTTGTGCCCAATCATATTTTCCATTTTTCTTCTCCCAAGCATGCAAGGAGCTAGATTTGACAGATTAGGGGTGGAAGTGGTTGGAAAATTGAAGGAAGAGTGATCTACTAGAGAAAAAGTTGAATGCGGGAGGTATTCGATGAAATATGCCCCTCGAGCACCTGGAGACTTCTTGTAAATTTGATTATGAGAATCATGAAAGAATCATGGTGAACACTGGTGCATTAAATTTTTTTGTCTTTTAGGGAGAAGGGGCTTTGTTGTAAATGTTATAAATGGCACAAATTTTTCATGCAAATGGTTTGGAGTTTTTGGAAAATTCATAGACTTATTTTTCTAGCAGAAAAATCTTGACAGAGCCCATCCCTTTTGAGAAGCCATCTAAGAAGCCTGTATATCTCTCTTTATATCAAATTCAATTGTGTTAAGGTGGTTATAAGTGTACAACCATTGATAAGATTTGATATTGTTATGGAAACTCTCCCTTCATTGATAAATTTATTCAAAATTTAGTTATTCGTGTTAATCTTAAGTAAAGTGTATTTATTTCATCTCTGAATGCATGCAAGTATTTTTTCTTATTTCTGTTGCAATCTTGTATCAAAATCCAATCCAATTACATAGGTCTTAGTCCTTGTGATAGTTTAGTGGCATCTACAATTTCATTTCTCATAAGAGCCTTCATTTGGGAATGGGATAAATGGTTTAAAATCACTTTTCTTTCATTTTGTTGATAGAGATTATCTATAAGCCTCTGGGTGTACCTCAAGCGTAACTTGGTTTAAATCTTGGTGATTTATTGTGTCCTCTGACTCAATCCTTCCTAACAGAATCCCACAAGTTATGTGAAAGAGTGTTGATCTGGGCCTCCATTAAAGCACATATTGTAGTTGAGGAGACAATTTCACTTTTTGTGGTATTTTTTTATTGAATCTTTCCATTTCGCATAAGCTCTCAAGGATCTGGTGAGTCAATTCCATCCTGTCTCCCCTCCCACCAAAATTCATTTAACAACAACCAATCCTACCCATACTACCCCTATTTTTTCTTTGTATACCCACACTAGACCAAAATCCTTTTACTAAAGTATGTAGAATAGATTAGGGTCTCAAATGTCTTTAGTAACCTTTTCCTTGTTGTGAAAGTATCTCCATGATCTAGAAGTGACAACTCATGAGATTCAGATCTAGTGTGTTGATCATATTTTCCCCAAGGCCTTCTCTACAAAATTTATGCAAAAGAAAGGTACTTGTATCTCCTTTCAAATAATAGAGGTTACAAAATAGGTTCTCTTACCTTGGTTGAAAGGCACAACCTAAAATAGTTAGGATAAGATCATATCCTTTTAAGGTGCTACCCATCTCTCCACAAATCCAAGTAACAAAGGGACAATCAAACCTCCTCCCGGCTACAAAATGACATATATCTATGATCTGGCTGCCTCTAAGCTCCATGTTGAATTAGTGTTGTTGCTTGGTCTGAAAAGGAGAACAAATTTGGGTACCAACAAATGTCTTGTTAGATCAAGCCATATGGAGCCTCCTAAGAATTATTAAAAAGGGGATTTCTTGCATGAAAAAATAAAAGAATGATTAAAAATATTGTCCATAATTATGACATGGCATCCCAGTCATAGTTGAGGGATTGAGAAACGTGATCAGTTCATGATTTATGCACCGGGAAAAAAGAAAGATATTTTCAAGGGAATACACATGATTAAACGGTATGCTATAAAGAGGAATATTCTCTTGAAGATTTCAACTTTTAGGGGAAAATTTGGGATGAACGAGTGAGTGAAATTGTATAAATGTAATGAGAATACTCTTGCATAGGGGGTTAATTTTTCTAAGAAAGTTTGAGAAAAAACCATTTTCCTGAGAGACCATTTGAGAAACCTATTTATTTTCCCATGTTTTAGATTTAATCATGTCAAGATGGTTGCAAGTGTACACCCATTGACAAGCTCGAGATTGTTCAAGAAACTTTCCCCTATTGATGAATATAATGAACCCTGGAATGAATTTGTGTTTTTTTGTTCCAGAATCTTTTCAAGAATTTTTTCTTGTTCCCGTTGCAATAATATGTTGTAATCCTCTTAATCACACAAGATCTCATTTGTGTGTTAGTATTATGGCATTTACAATTTCATTATGAGAAGAGATTTCATCTGGTAATGAAATAAACAATTTGAAATCACTTTACTTTCATTATGTTTATAAACATTGTTTATAAGACTATGAGTGTATCTTAGGCATGACGAACCAAGGATTTCTAATGTTTAATTGATTCTTTAACATTAGACTTTGTATTGAAATCTTGAAGAGTGTATAAAACCGTGCATCTTCCGCCTCCATTGATACACACCTTCGGTTAAAGAAATATTTGGATATTTTGAAGAATTTTTTCTATGAGTTTTCCAATATTTGTAAAGGCTCTCAAAGATCTAGTATAATCAACTTTATCTTGCTTAACTTCCCACCAAAAAATATCAAACGATGAGTCCTACATGAAATACCCCTATTTGTATTGTTTATCCACAAAGGTGTAAGAAATTCCACTACCAAAATATGCAGAGATAATCAAGATTTAATTATTGTATTTAGTAAGAAACATCTCCACTCTCTAGTGTGACACTCGTGAGATTTAGATTATGTTGTATTGATCATTTTTTCTCAATGTTCTCATTAACATTACGAGATAAGGAGCTCTTGATATCCTTCACCAACATGGGTTATAGAATGGGTCCTCTCACCCTGGTTGAAGGCACGACCTAAAGTAGTGAGGGTAGATCAAACCCTCAATAAGGTGCTATCCATTTCTCCAATGCCTGAGTGACAAAGAGTCAACTAAATCCCCTCCCTAGCTACAAAACGACTCATATCATGATTCGTCTATCTCTAAGCATCCTGCTAGTTTTGTGATGCTACTCAACCCTCGCAAGAGAATCAATTTGGATACCAATAGGGCCTATGCACTCAAAATAAAATAAAAATAAAAATAAAAACAAGACCTATGGGGGAACCTTGCTAAATGGATCTCGACTCATAGCCTTCCCAAAACAAGTCCCACTGTTAAAACCAATCCTACATATAGAAATAAATATATAATCCTTATACCTCCTCTTTTCTATGCACAAATTATTGATCGAATTTATATCTATATGAAAATTAGTGTTATTCCCTTTGAGAAGTAAGTATAATCTTATTTCCACTAGTTTTTTTCACCGTATTAAGGATCAAAAGATTAATTTTTAGGGGAATTTATTCAGCATGGCGTTTAGCTATTATTGAATTTACTTCTTTATCCTCTACACACCTACATTGTGTACAATGTAACCCTGTTGCATCTTTCCTAGTGTAATGCCCCATTCAAAGCATTTACCCTAGTTCTTGCTTTGGTGACCCTGTTGGTAAATGTTCAACATTTGCGAGTGCTTTTGTTGTTCGGTAGTTGACTTCATCCTTGTCACAGAGAAAGATTAGCATCCTTCCTCTCCATCTTCCATTCTCTTTTTGTTTTCATTTCCTCTTATGCAGGCCTCCATAGTGTCCTTCACAATAATCCTTGTAAAGGAGAATCATGTTCTCGAATCCAAAAAAGTGTCTTGTATGTAGATTTAGTGTTGTTAGGCCGTGTCCAGTTTAAAGTAATATCTATATAATAAAAATTTTAATTTTCGATATTTGATTATTATCATTGTTTGTTGAGTTGTCTATTGGTCAATATTGTTATGGTTAATAATTATTTTGAGCTATAAAAATAAAAATAATATTAATATTACTAGTATTTTAATTTTTGTTCAACGATTAATTTTTTGATCAATTTATTGTCGCTTATTATCAATTTTAGTATTATTTATTATCGTTAAACCATTTTAATTGTTTATTTGGTTTCTCCCATAGACCAAGCCTTGGTTCACACAAATGAAGAGGATGTCTTGTTGTTGATGTCGTGGTTAGTCGTTGTCTTGTGTTTTCTTTAGAAACCGCAACCAACCATTGTTCCTTCCTTCCTTGGTCGATCAGACTTAGTGGCATGCTTGTTTTATTTTTTTAATTAAAGGTGAACTTGATATTTCTCTCACCAACCTGCCATTCTTTATGGAAAATTTTCCTTCTTTGGTTGGTATGGGGACTATTAGATTCCTTTTCTCCTTTTTTGGTGTTTTATTGGCCTACGGTGGGTGGTTGGGTACCTCACCCATTTATTCTACCTGTTGGACACACTTGTTAAGATTTAATGCCTTAATGAAGGATCCTCTATGTATGCCTCCCTATTGGCCACCGGTTTTTTGATTTAGTGGCTTTATATTATTTTCAACGTGTTTTATTATTGACTTGATCTAAAGGCTAGCCGCTTCCCTATTTTGGTGGTCTCCCACATGGTTTATCTTGTGCTAGCTACATGCTTTTGGATCACCTGTCCCCCTTTTATTATTTCATGGCTATTGTTTATAGCCTACAAACATCCCTCCTAATGTTGGTTGTGTGATTTATGGAAAGGAGAACTTAAGATATTAGACTCGCGTTGGTTTTTTATTTATTTTTATTTTTCTTTTGTCTTTCGTGGTTTTTGGGTTGGTGGCTTTCTTACACAAAGGATGGGAATGGCTTCTTGTGTTTTGGTGATGGTGAGTTGACAAGGGTTATTTTTTCAGATCCGTATTGTGCATATCCCACAATGGTGGAAATCCCATGAGACCACAGCTCTTTGAGTCTTTTCTCTAACAGTTTCCCTATCTTGTGTACACCTCCACATTTTCATACATGGATTCTAAGTTACCTACAACTCCATCTTATAAAAATCTATTTTTCCAATGTGCTTCATTCGATGTCCATACCCTGATCTAACCGTCCCATTTTGATGAAGGCTGGGAGGATGTTTGTAAGGTTGTGGATCTGTCTTTTACCATGTCTCTCATGTGGTTCCTAGGCCTTCCTGTAAAACCATTTTTGTTTATCCTTCTATCAAAGAAGTCCTAGAAGACAACAGTTCCTTGGACAGATGTTACTTGCTTTATGTAGCTCACCGCCTATGCCAAATGTGGATGTAAATGGAGTTTTGCACCAAACATGTTTTAAATGAAGATTCGACTTGAGGAATGTTGTTGCAGGCCTGAGAGTGTTTTTAGAAACTTGTTGAAGTTAGAGAAACATGAAAGATAAATCTACCCTTTGCTACAATTGCCAAGATTTAAAGATAGCATGAAATAGAACCTTCCCATCCCTGGAATGGTATTTTCACTGCTAATTTCATTGTGGGTTGAATGTCTTGTGGGGAAGCTCCTCCTTTCCTCTTAAAATATTCATGTTTATTTTGTTATAATAGCTGTTAGTGTTATGTGGATAGCTAAGATGTATTTTCCCCTCTTCTAGTTGTCATGTTTTCTTCCTCAAGTGATCAACCTTTGACCATTTTTATCTCTGCATTTCTTTGTTTAGGTATAAATTTTATTATGTTTTCTATAGCTAGTAAATTTTTGATGGGAAAGCAAGCATGTTATAACTATGAACCTCTTGCTTTTCACATGAGCTTATCATCTTTTTCGTTGTACTTTGATGACTCACTCTCTAAACCCCTTCGATAACTACTTGATCTCAAGAACGAATGGTTGTTGGATTCGAGTGATCAATAGTTGCGCCAAGCCAAGTTGGGTTTTTGGTTTAAAAATATTAAAATGTAGAAGTTTGAGTGCAACATATTCAGATATTTCTTGTTTATAATCTCTCTTTATCTTCATAATTATTCCTAGAATTTTTTAAGTCTTGCTTATGAGATACCTTGATCATCTTCATCAAGCTTGAACTATAACTATCTTTGAATCACCTAAGTTCGATGTTACTTTTGTACAATTCTAGTACCCCATAATTACTAGAATTTATTTTATTTATTTCCCCTTTCGGGAATACTTTTGGTGGCATATTCTATTTTTATTTTATTTTTTATCTCGTAGTTTTCTCTTTTATAATGTTAATGATGCTATTTAAAATTGGTCGGATTATATATATAAATACCTTAATGTTTTACGATGGAAAATGATATGAAAGTTAATGATTTTGGAGAAAATAAATATGCATCGATATCTTATTAATTTATGATGGAAGGGGTTTCTCCGATAACATATTTTAGTTATATATGGCAATTCCTATGTTAGAATGATTTTTTATGTTATCGAGGGTTACTTTAAATGATCTTGTGTTGAAAAGTGATAATACCTTTTTCAGTTAAGCTGAACTTTGGACTTTTGAGGAGGTCTCCAAATCCTTAGTGTCATAAAACTTAGATGGATGCTTTTAATGCTAACTTGTTTAACGAAACCCTCTTTTACTCTCGGTTATCATCACTAGCCTATAAGGGCAGTGGCCTCTTCTTGAATGATTGTAAAATTCCTTTGATTCAATGGCCCAAACTAGTATTATTTTCCTTCCCTTTTAAACAATGTTGAGTGGTGATCATGTATTAATATTTCCATCATATAATCTATATGAGTACATGATTAAAATTTTAATACACTTGATCTTTTGTGTTAACCTTTCAATCCCATATTTCGCTTGGATTAGTTATTCAATTTTTTTCATTTCATAAATTTAGTATCGTAGCTTGTGATTTTGGTACCTTTTATTGATTTTAGATTATTGGTTTGAATATTAGTTCTCAATCTTATAACCTAACTATTTTCTCGATGGAAACCCTGTTACACTAGATCGTTGTTTCTAACGATCGTGCCAATGGTCCCTCATCAAATGTTTGTTAAATTTTCATTTCTTTTGAGACAATGAACAAAAATGAAGTATAAGGCTTTCTTCTTGTTTTGGCATGGTGGAAATTTTAAATAACTTAAGGGGTTGTTAGCATTTAGAGCTTTGATAAAATTCTTCAAATAGAATATTCCTTTTCTTGTTACTATTAGATAAGAACTTATTGTTGCTTTGTGTAGTCTTATATTGCTAAGTTCTCATGAACTGACTTAGGTTATTAATTGTTGAACATGGCTTATCCGAGAAGGTGAGGGAAAGACCTATAAAATATTGTATTAAAATTAGTTGTGAAGTTACTTTGTACAATACTTTTATGTTCTAAAACTGGATTGGGTTATGCCGGATAGTTAGAAGAAAATCAAAGTGCCTTAGTATTATGTCTTATGGAGTAATGTTATCATGGATATTGAAACTTTGGCTTGTTTTGTTATCATGGAAAATATAAAATTTTATTACCACATGGTTATGGTTGATTCTAATGTATTATAGTAATTCTAAGAATAGTATAGTGTGGCGTGACCAATGTTATTACTCTCTTGTTCCCTAGTCATGGTTCTATAGAGTTGGTTTGTCCCTTTGGGTTGTGCATCGTGTTGGAAGGAATGGATGTAACCATGTATAGTTTTCACAAATGATTAATGGTAAAAAAATATTGAGATAAAATGTTGAGTTGTAACCCTTCTAAGACATGGTAACAATGTATTTCTAAGAATAATAAAATGGTTGAACGGTCCTTATAAAATTTATAAAAGTTAAAATAAAAATTATATATAAGAATAAATTATTGTAGACGTGATCTTCTAGGTAACATTGAGTCCTTAGGTGATCAAAGAGGAAACTTGCTTTTGTAATAATTATATATTTACCTTGTATTTCCCAAGCTAAACTAATCGAAATTGTCCTTTTATGGTGAATCCTTAAATGATCTTATGGTGAAATCAATGATTAGTTTTGGAAGATAAGAAGGTTATTTATGTAGGACGGAAATTGATTAAGGAAAACCTTGAATATCTCTCAATCGCTTAAAATGTAAATTGTTTTCCTTGTCAAACTTAATCAAGAAAAGTCTAAATAAAACTTTTAACTAATCTTGAAAAATTCTTAGCCTAAAAAAAAGACTAGTTAATAACCAATGAGACCTTGAAGCTAAATTATTTTTGACCTGTTCCCTTAACCCTTGCCTTGGTTCATTGTAATATTTCTTAAGTAATGTTAAAATTTTAATCCTTGCACAAAGAAGATTTTTTTTTTTAACCTAAAATGGTACATTCCCTCAATCGGAACTTGTACTTGTCACCTGTGCAATGGAGGTGTGGAACAAGTTTCATTCGCTTGAGTATGTTCAATTTACCTTGTGATGAATGTAAAATGTCTTTTATAAATCAATGAATTAATCCAGTTATTCATATATTATAGATGGTTCTCTTTCTAAAAACATGATCTTAAGCAACCACCCATTGTTCCTTCCTCCCTAGGTCGGCCACTTGCACTTGTTGGCATGCTTGTTTCATTTGTTGGCATGCTTCTTTTATTTGTTTAATTAAAGGTGAACTTGATATTGCTCTCACCAACCTACCATTATTTATGGAAATTTATCCTTCTTGGTTGGCGTGGGGACTATTGGATTACTTTTCTCCTTATTTTGGTGTTTTATTGGCTTATGGTGGGTGGTTGGGTGCCTCACCCATTTATTCTCCCTACTAGACACACCTGTTAATATTTAATGCCTTAATGAAGGCATGTCTCTATATGTCTCCCCTACTAGCCATTGGTTTTTTGTTTTAGTGGGTTCGTATTAATTCAGCTTGTTTTCTTTTTACCAAGGTGTGTTAATATCTTGTATGACCACATTAGATGTAGTGAACTCGATTTCTTAATAATGCCATTATCATTTGTATAGAAATTTGTTTATATTCCTATATTATATAGAAGTTGATTGTATGTTGTAATTGTGCTCATCATAATTATAATTCATGTAATATGTAATGATTCATGTCGTGATTTAGGGACATATGGTGGGTATATGATCCCTATCATACAATGATTGCACTTTGGGTGCAGCATGTGGTGATGTGATGTTGTGTACATCGTGAATGGAATGTATGTTATATACCCTATATCGGTACTATGTGTAAGATAATATGGTTAATGTGTGGAAGCCATCATTGTGTTTGTGATGTAATTACATGTTATGTTGTGAACCTTATGCCTACCGAACCCGAGGGAAATTAGTAAAAGTGTATGTTTGGTGTGAGTTAATGTGTACCATGGGCCAGTAACTTGAGTTGACCTTAGGTAAAGTAGGTGACGACCTATGTGCCTCCTTCTCTCTCTCCTTGTGTTCGTTGTATGGATGCAACCTAAGTGAAGCTATGATTTTGTTTAGCCTTGGCGAAGTCATGGTGGGATGATTATGATAAATATTATGATAATTATACTATTTATATGTTATTTTACGAGATGAGGCTTGATGTTCTGAGTGCCAGAAACTCATTGAGTACCCTCTTGGCGGCAAGATAAGGCCACATAGTCATCGCAATGTGTTATTATTATATATGTATTTTATTTCTAAATTGAACTTTTTATTTTATTTTTCAAGGACCAATAGTTTTATTTATTGTCATGTTATATATTTTTAAGGCAGTTCCTTTGTTTTTAGTAGTATCATATAGATTTTTGCACTAACTATGGCTATTTGGCCATTTGTTTTGCTTGAATTTGGATCTTCTTTCGAAATTTTAAAATTTTACCGCTTCTTGTCAAGGCTTGTATTTTAGCGATTTGGCATTTGAATCAGATAGCTATACCGGTTCTATTGTCGTAATGTGTGGAATAGGGTCATGGGATGCACCATGGAATGGTTGGACCTATGGACCCACTTTATTGAATAGGGTATGACCCAAGGAGTTATAGATAACTAGGAGGTTGTTGTACCATGATTTACTATGTCACTTGGTTTAGGGGTGCCTGGACTCTATGTGCCTAGGGCCATAGGGAAAATGGCCTCTTTGGGCAGCGAAAAGGAAATTTATTTTTATTACTACATGAGGGGGGCATAATAGATTGAAGGAGGCATAAGAGATTGAGGGAGGCATAAGAGATTTCTATGTATGTGTATGCGATTGATGCTTCGAGAGGTATGTTGAGTTGTTGTGATGTCTTGGGAGTGGTGTTATGATGTATGTGTTACTCATGTTAGTTAGATATGTTTTGTGATGTTGTGGATATGGATTTGATGCCTTTGTTGACACTTTGTGTATCTGTTATTATCATTTTGAGTTATGTGAAATCTTCATTTGTGGAATTGTGGGAATTTTTTGTTGTCATAGTACATGTTTGTTTGAGTATTATATGTCGGTCATAGATGTATGACAAGTACTATATGGAATGGACCTTGCATGTTATCTTCCGTAATTTATCTAAGATCTTGTGGTGTGGTACCGTCATGAAAGTATGTAAAATTATGCTTGTGAATCCTTAGTGTTGTGTATGACCCTAGTAGGGTGTTGTGATAGTAGTTCATGTTGGGAACCCACAAGAATGAATAAAATAAAACTATACAACAATGAAATTTTAAAGAACTTGAATTAGGAATAATGTAAATGGAAAGAGACTAATTAAATAATGAATAAGAAGGAAACTACTAATCTTCACAGAACTTTGAAAGTTAAAAATTCTTCCAAAATGTTTCTAAGGATGTCTTATGGCCATGTGTTAATGATTGAATTTTATTTTCACCATAGGGTGTATTTTCATCTTTATTGGTTCCTTGATGCTTACTGCCTTTCCTCCCTTCAATGTTATGTCGCATCGAGGATGATGCTTTCTAAGGGGAGGAGAATGTAATTCCCATTTGGCATTTACCCCGGTTCTTGCTTGATGACCCTACCGCTAAATGTTAAATGTTTGTGAGGGCTCTTATTGTTTGTTAGTTGACTTTGTCCCTATCACAAAGAAGGAATAGCATCGTTCCTTTCCATCTTTCGTTCTCTTTTCATTTTCGTTGCCTCTTGTTTTTGAGACTTCAGTAGCCCCTATACAATTATCCTAAGTAAAGGTGAATTGTGTTCTCCAATCCAAAAAGTTGGCTTATATGTTGATTTGTTGTTGTTAGGGTGTGTCAAGTTAAAAGTAATATCTATATAATAGTAATAATAATTTTAATTTTTGATCTTTGATTATTAATATTGTTTGTCAAAGTTGTCTATCAATCAATATCGTTATGGTTAATAATTATTTTTAGCTATAAAAATAATAATAATAATATTATTATTATTTTAATTGTTTATCGCGATTAATTTTATTATTATTCTATTGTCGATTGTTATCAATTTTAGTATTATTTATTATCGTTAAGCCATTTTAATTTTTTTGTTGGTCTCTCTCGTAGAGTCGAGCCTCAGTTTGCATAAATAAAGAGGATGTCCTTTTACATTAGCATCGTGGTTGGTCATTGTCCTGTTTTTTCTTTCCAAACCGCAACCACCCATTGTTCCTTCCTCCCTTGGTCGACTAGACTTACTAGCATGCTTTTTTATTTGATTAATTAAAGGTGAACTTGATATTGCTCTCACCAACCTGCCATTTTTTATTGCAATTTGTCCTTCTTGGTTGGTGTGGAGGGTATAAGATCATTTTTTTCTTTATTTTTGTGTTTTCTCGGCTTATCTTTGGGTGCTTGGGCACCTCACCCATTTATTCTCCCTATAAGACACACCTGTCAAGATTTAATGCTTTAATGAAGGCACCTCTCTATATGTCTCCCTGTTGGCCACTAGTTTTTTTCTTTTAGTGGATTTGTCTTTTATTCATCTTGTTTTATTTTTGACTTGCTCAAGTCCGGCCACTTCCCTATTTTAGTGGTATCTCACACACTTTTTATTATTTTGGCCACATGTGTTTTGGATCGGTGTCCCCCTTTTATTCGGCCTTGGCTTTTGTTTTCATCCTTCAAATGTCCCTCCCGATGGTGGTTGCGTGTTTTTGCTAGAAAAGGTGAACTCGAACAGATTAGACTCCTATTGGTTGTTTTATTAATTTTATTTTTTTGTCTCGCCATGGTTTCCGCATTGGTGGCTTGCTTGCTCAAAGGAAGGGAATGTATCGTCGTGTGTGCTAGTGATGGCAAGCTAAGCAAGGTTATTTTGTCGGATCCCTATTGTACATATCCTACAAAGGTGACAATCCCATAAGACCATAGCTCTTCAAGGCTTTTGTATAATAGTTTCCCTACCTCGTGTACACCTCCACGTTTGCATACATGGATTCTAAGGTACCTTAAACTCCATCTTACAAAAATCCATTTTTCCATTGTGCTTCATTGTATGTCCATACCTTGCTCTAACTATCCCATTTTGACGCAGCCAAGAGGATGTTGGCAAGGTTGTTGTTATCCCAAATTCACCCCTCAAGGTCAATTCGATAACTTACATGATTCTTCAGGATCAAGCAGGTTGAAATGGTTCAAGGTCTGAAATTTGGATTTTCAGGGTACCACTCCTCTTTTCTCTAACTCCCCTATCTAAGAAAAATCCAAGGAGTTAGTTAAAAATTGCAAAAATATGAGAAAATGAGGTTGCAGGCCTATTTTAATGCAAATCGGGTCAAAGAGCGGCAGATAGACCAAAGTCAAATTGTACCAGGGTTCATCATAACAAATTTGGGCCTAAAATTCTAAGGAAACATTGAAATGTGGCAAAGTAAGGATTTATTTTCCCAAGCCGTACAGTGCACACGGGGGATGTTTAGGGACAAAACCTGATTTGCCTAAAATGTCCAAAAATAGTTGAAATCAGAAAAATCAGGTATTTTTGTCCCAGGATGCACTCGGGACATTGAGACACGAGTTCTCCATAGACCTGAAATCGCCACAGTAGTGCAAATCGAAAAGTTGGTTTTTTTCGCTCCAAGCCACACAAGTATGCTTGGGACATGCGGGCCTGAAACTGAAATTACCGCACCAAGTGTAAATCGATGATGTCGGGTTAAAATTTCCTAGGCCACATTAAGGACATGTTGGACCCAAAACCCAAAATCATCGTATTCAAAGTGAGATGCGGTAAAAGAGGAGGTCAACGGCCCTCACGATTCAGTCAACGTTAGGAAAAGCGGGACAAAAAAGTTGATTTTCCTTATATACAAGGTGAGTTAGGTGTGATGCAGGTGTGAAGCGAAGGTTTCGAGGGGACATCCGGGACAACAGGACCCGAAATACCCGACATATCCACATGCAAGGGAAAACACTGTGAATCAAACCCCGAACTTCAAACGGCCATAACTTTTGACCCCGAGCTCCAATTTTCACAAAATTTGATTTTATAGAACAAGCTCGACATCCTCTATGCCATAGAAACTCAATATATTATTTGAAAGGAATGATAACTAGATCATACCAAGCTAAGAACACATATGCTAATCAAACACCATGATCAATAAGATGAAAGTAATTCGCTAGAATAACTTTACATAAAACATTTGCAAACAAATGAGAAATAATATCATATATTATTATGGAACTCAATGCAATACATTGAGAATGGGCCTTGCTTAAATAAGTAAGGAATAACAATCTAAGAACCAGTCAAGGTCATAGATCAAGCCATAAATCAAGGAAATAACTAGTCATCAAAGAACTAGTCAAGACCATAGATTTAGGAGAGAACTAGACATCAAGGATATAGTCAATACCATAGATCAAGGAAAGAACTATACCTAACAAATAGATAATATCTCCTAATATCTAAATAAGATAAAATAAATATCCACACACATAAGTGGGTGAGGATAAATACAATAAAGGTAAATAAAGTACCTAGGTGAACATGAGCTAAGGTAAATACCTACTCTAAGGGTATATATATATATTTTATATATATATATATATATATATATATATATATGTATAATAAACATATTCAGTTCTAGTAAAGTAAATGTTACGTCTCGTTAAATGATAGAAATGTCCAAGGCACCCAAAATAGTTGCCCACCATTAGAAGCCCATAACTTTTGCATTTCTCAACGAAAATGCAAAAATTCGTACCGTCAGAATCATGATTCCATTCCCAATGCATATAAATTTAGAAATTCATAAATTTATGAAAAATCAATGATGATTTTTTAGAAAACGTGCCCCATTTCACAACAATGTTTTATTTGGTAGTTAGGATGCATTCAATGGAGCATGGGCTGACATTTCTCACTGCTCCAAGTCATGGGACAGTATGGGGATACTTTTACAAGAAATAGAACATCATTTCACTTCATTTACTACATCTTGCAAGTGGTTAAAGGAAAATTTTTGGGATTTCAATTTTTCCCTCTCTCTCTCTCCTCTTAGAAATCTAGAAATTGGAGTGTTGGGGTCATTGTAAAGGGAGATATTTTTAGTAGCAAAAATCTATCAAATTTATTTTGTGAAGCCAATGTACTGCAGGATCTTTTAGTGGACTCCTTGCATAATGATCCATGCCCTTATTCTATAATATATTGTATTGTGCAAACTTATGAAGCAATAGATGTAAGTTTGTGGATTTCTCTTCCCCTACTTTGTTTGTTTGCATTCCTCTTGCCCCTTGAATCTCATTGCATATATATTTTTCCTATCTTATGTTGTTGTAGGGATTCACTATCATTGTGTGTGTATGATTTTTTTTTAATGCAATTGCTAGATTGTGGAGAATTGTTATCACCCCTTCTAGTTTTCACTTTGCTTCTACTTTTCACCCATTGAAGACTATTCTTATACCCCTCCTTTTATGGTGTATCACCCATTTAGTGTAGAATTTGTTTTCATGGAATCTCTCCCCCTGGTCTCTTGGAAAGTTAGATTAGGATTAGATAGTCTTTCCTACAATTAAGTAGAATGTGGCAGGTAGTTTAGGAGCAAGAACCAACTTTCTTTGGATTTCTATCTCAAGTAGCAAATCCCACAATTTGGAGATAGTACCCATGTTATACAATCACACTTTGAGCTCAAACACACACACTTGTGCAAACCATAGGGTGTTATGATTTAGTGATAACATTTGTGGGTATGTCTTTTACCCTGTCTCTCACATGGTTCTTAGGCCTTCTGATAAACCCATTTTATGTTTATCCTGCTTTCAGGGAAGTCCTAGAAAAAAAAAATTCCTTCGGGAAGATGTTACTTGTGTTATGTGGCTCCTTTCCTATTCAAAATGTGGATGGAAATGGATTTTTGCACCGACCATGTTTTGGATGAAGATTCGACATGAGGAATGTTAGTGCAGGTCCGAGAGTGGTTTCAGAACTTGTTGAAGTTGTAGAAACATGAAAGATAAATATACCCTTTGCTACAATTGCTAAGATTTAAAAATAACATGAAATAGAACCTTCCCATCCCTTGAATTGGTTTATCATAGCTACTTTCATTGTGGGATGAACGCGTCTTGTGAGGAAATTCCTCCTTTCCTCTACAAATCTTCATGCTTTTTGTTATAATAAATACCGGTGTTAAGTGGACAACTAAGATGTATTTTCCTCTCCTCTAGTTGTTACATTTTCTTTCTCAAGTGATAAACCTTTGACCCTTTTTATCTACATTTTTCGTTCTGTATCAAGTTTATTATGTTGTTTATAGCTAGTAAATTTCGATGGGCGTGAAAGCATGTGGTAACTATGAGCCTCTTTATTTACACACGATCTTATCATATTTTTTGTTGTACTTTGATGACTCACTCTCTAAACCCCCTCTTTGATAACCACTTGATCTCTGGAAAGAATGGTAATTAGAGTGGAGTGATCAATACTTGGGAAAATGCGGGTTGGGGTTTTGATTTAAAAACTTTAAAATGTAGAAGTCTGAGTCCAACATATTCAGATATTACTTGCTTATAATCCATGTTGATCATCATACTTGTTCCTAGAATTTTTAAAGTTTTCCTTATGAGATACCTTGACCTTCCTCATCAATCTTGAACCATAACTAGCTTTGGATCACCTAAGTTTGATGTTATTTTTGTACAATTATAGTACCTTGTAATTAATATAATTACTTTGGTTTATTTCCCCTTTCGGGAAGACTTTTGATGGCATATTCTATTTTATTTTATTTTATTTTATTTATCTCGTGGTTTTCTGTTTTATAATGTTAATGATGTTCTTTGATATTGGTCATATTATATGCATATAAATACATTAATGGTTTACAATGGAAAATGATATGAAGGTTAATGAATTTTGGAGAAAATAAATATGCATCGATATCATATTGATTTATGATGGAAGGTGTTGCTTTGATAATATATTTTAGTAATATATTTTAATTCCTATTTTAGAATGATTTTTTTACGTTATCGAGGTTTGCTTCAAAAGATCTTGTGGTGAAAAATGACAATACCTTTTAATTTAAGCTAAACTTTAGACTTTTGAGGATGTCTCTAAATCCTTAGTGTGATAAAACTTGGATGGACGTTTTGAAAGATAATTTTTTTAATGGTCCCCTCTTTTACTCTCGCTTGTTGTTACTAGCCTATAAGGGTAGTGGCCTCTTCTTGAATGATTGTGAAATTCCTTGGAGTCAATGGCCAAAACTAGTATTTATTTTCCTTCCCTTTTAAACAATGTTGAGTGGTGGTCGTGTATTAGATTTCAATCATATAATCTATATGATTACATGATTGAAATTTTAATACACTCGACTGTTGTGTTAACCTTCAATGTCATGTTTCCTCAATTAGTTGTTAAATATTTTTCATTTCATAAATTTAGTGTCGTATCTTGTGATTTTGGTACCTTTTGATGATTTTAAATTGTTGGTCTGAATATCAGTTCTCAATCTTATAACTTAATTGTTTTCTTCATGGAAACCCGCTACACTAGACGGGTGTTTCTAACTTATCACCCAATGGTCCTCGTCAAACGATTATTAATTTTTGTTCCTTTTGAGACAATGCACATAAGTAAAGTATAAGGCTTTCTTCTTGTGTTGGCATGGTGGAAATTTTAATTAACTTAAGGAGTTATTAGCATTTAGATCTTCGATCAAATTATTGGAATAGAATTTTCCTTTTCTTGTTATTGTTAGATAGTAGTTTATTGTTACTTTGTGTAGTCTTATCTTTCTCAATTCAAATGAACTCACTCGAGTTATTAATTGTTGAAGATGGATTATGCAAGAATGTGATGGAAAGACCTATAAAATATTAATACAAAATTAGTTGTGAAGTTATTTTGTACGAATACTTTTATGTTGTAAAACTCGGAATGGGTTATGTGGGAAATTTAGAAGAAAATCAGTGCCTTAGTATTATGTGTTGTGGAGTAATGTTGTCGTGGCTATTGAAACTTTGGCTTGTTTTGTTATCATGGAAAATATAAAAGTTTATTACCACATGGTTATGGGTGATTCTAATGTATTATAGAAATTCTAAGAATAGTATAGCATGGTGTGACCAATGTTATTACTCTCTTGTTCCCTAGTCATGGTTCCATAGAGTTGGTTTTTCCCTTTGGGTTGTGCATCGTGTTGGAAATAATTGATGTAACCATGTATAGTTTTCAAAAACAAGTAATGGTAAACTTTTCTCTTGAGATAAAATGTTGAGTCAGAACCCTTCTAAGACAGGGTAACAATTTATTTCTAAGCATAATAAGATGGTTGGATGGTCCTTATAAAAGTTATAAAAGTTAAAATAAAATATATAAAGGAATAAATTAATGTAGATGTGATCTTCTTGGTAACATTGAGTCCTTAGGTGATCAAAGAGGAAACTAGCTTTTGTAATACAAATATAGTTACCTTATTTTTCCCAAAGCTAAACTAATCAACATTATACTTTTATAGTGAATCCTTAAATGATCTTATGGTGAAACCAATGATTAGTTTTTTGAAGATAATATGGTTATATAAGTAGGAAGGAAATTGATTAAGAAACCCTTCAATATCTCTCAATCATTTGAAATGTAAATTGTTTTCCTTTGTCAAAATTAATCAAGAAAAGTATAACTAAAACTTTCTACTAATCTTGATAAACTATTATCCTCGTTAAAAGACTGGTTAATAACCAATGAGACCCAAGCTGAATTATTTTAGACTGTTTCCCTTAACCCTTGCCTTAGTTCATTGTAATATTTCTTAAGTAATGTTAAACTTTTAATCCTTGAACAAAGAAGATTATTTTCTTCGAACCTAATATGGTACTTTCCTCTCAATCGAAGCTTGTGCTTGTCTCCTATGTAATGGAGGTGTGGAACAAGTTTTAGTGGCTTGAGTATGTTCAATTAACTTTGTGAGTAATGGAAAATGTATTGTATAAATTAACGAATTAAGCAAGTTATTGATATATTATAGATGGTCCTCTTTCTGAAAACTTGATCTTAAGCTATAGTCAATAGTATAAAAGAAATAAGTTCACCTTTGTAAGAAGAATTTATTGAATCAAAACATGAGTCTCGTTGATTGTGAAGTTAGGTATTTAAAGATGTTTCTTGTAAATGCATAACCTTGTAATACTTAACACTATGGGATGTCCTTAACTATAAATTTTTATTGTGGTTTGTCTATTATGGTGTGCCTTGTCGAAGACTAAAGTGAATTGTTCGTGATGGGTGTTTTATGATTCCTTATTGCCTATATGACCTATATTGTGTCTATCTTGTTGAGAGTTGTAAGTAACCCTTTCTCGGTCATCTGTGTCATCACATACACTCTAAGTAAGTCATAAAAAAGGCTATCTAAGTTTTTAGTGTTGTATTTATGTGTGTTTTAGTAGGCATTACACCCAGGGTAGACGACCACCACTCCTCCTTTCCCTGTGCTTTCTCTTTTTTTAGTAGTTTTTGTTTTTTATTAAACAAAAAGTTTATTTCTCGCTATCCCATATAGGTCCTTGAAATATATATATATATATATTCACTCTTCCTCTCGAGTGAAATGCCACATCTAGAGATATTTCTTGGAGTGCCACAATTAGGTTTGTGCATTACTCCAAAAAATACAAACAAATGAGATCTTTGAATGCGTTGGAACATGTGGAATGTGTGGATTTTTATGGGGGTATTTTTGAATTCTGAAATGTGTCTTAATGACTACAATGATAGTAGGATATGTACAAAATGGGTTTGTGGAAAATGCCTTACAACCTTTCAAGAAAAAGCAAATCTAGGCTTCATAGCCTTTGCCAACATCCTCAACATGTGTTATAATGGGAGATTTTAGTCGAGAATTAACATCGCCAAAGTTTATTAGAGGGTGGGAAATATTTTGAAAAGTGTTTGCAGCTACAACTGATTGGAGAACATGTATGCAAAATGTAAAACCATTCTCTTGACATGAACCCACCTAGAGCACCTTTATCCCTACATATACAAATATCTTCTAGGCATGGTTTATCCCACTTCATACTTTATAATTCTTTTACTTTAGTTTTCCTTTTGCACTATAATTAATTGAAAACCATTGTATTATCATACATTCGAATATTTTATATAATTTTTTTAAGTAAATAGTAAAACATCATCTACCATTAATGTAACCCGATTAACACTTGGTAGTCAAGAATAAACTTAAACCCTCCTTCAGACATGATTTGGAAAACTTTGTAACCATATTAGATAGCTATGACACCCTTTTATTGACAAGCTGAGTTTGTTCCCTCATAAACCCACCAACTGTTCCATTGTAAAAGCTAGTAAATCATGATATTCATAGACCTACAAAGCAACCTTTTGAAACCCAAAAAGGGGATGTAAAGTCTCGTTCATGTTCCTTGTTATGAGGATATTTTCCTCAAGCTTTAATTTCAACCCCAATTGACCATTTATACTCTCTTTTTTGCTCCTCTAGGAGCCCTATTACCCCGTTTGTGCTTTTAGGAAGTTGTTAAAATTAAAAAGTTGGGTTTCGTATCAGCTCACCATTTGAACCCTGGACAACGAAATGCTTATTTGCCTTCGCAAACCTCTAGTATTTTTACTAGAAAATTTATTGAAAGATTCATTTTGGGGAAAAAAATATCTTCTTGATAGTTTGGTAAGGGAATTTTGTAGGTTTCGATCACAGTTTGACTAGGTCAAACTAGACCAATTATAATCGATGGCTTTAGAAAATCCTTCGTCGTATGAAAATTGTTTGTCGATTCTTAGTCTCATTGACTCGATGAGTTCTCAATACACAGGGAAACTTTTAGGAAGTTTATGTTACATTTTTGTCCATCGAACATTAGTTTTGGACATGTGTTCGAGCCCTTAAGCTAACTTTTTATCAAAGACATCTAGTTCAATTACGATGATAGCATCAAAAACAAGCCGCTAATCATAAACCATTCGTTACTTCTAAATTCCATCTATTCATGTGAATTATTTTTGTATGGAAGGACACGTAGAAACTTACCCATGGTATGTTTGCTCACCGAAAGATAATGTTTGAAAGTGGTTTCTTAGTCTCCAAGCCTAAATTTAAAATTTTTGCACCTAGAAGGAAAATGTAAAATGAAAGTTTGTAGGAACCCCATCGGGTCACCAACCCCTATGGAAAATTGTTGACACTTGTAACTAAATGTTTGAAACACTATCATGTGAATTTTGGTGAGATAACGTCCTCTCTCTTTCCTATCTCTTTCTATCTCCTTGGTTAAGAAATGAAGTGAAATGAAATGGAATGAATATGTGTCTCTAACCCTCTCCCTTAGAATGCAAATTATTATTATGTAAATGGGAAACTAAAAATGTTAATTATGCTAGATCTAGGTGGATTCCATGCCAATAATTTATCATTGATTTCATGCTCACATGGTTTTGCAGGATGGAAGTAAAGATGGCGAAAAGGCATGGTGTAATTCATTGTTTATTATTGTAATCTATATATGTCATTATAAAATGTATATATGTATAATGTATTTCCATGTTACAAAAATTTTATATTTGAAATTTGGTAATATGTATGAGATGCTAGTTTTAGGGATGCCTTGGAAAATGTGCATTTAATCATAGGTACAATTTCAATTTAGATTTTCATATGGTAAAAATTTTGGATATATATATATATATATATATATATATATATATGTGTGTGTGTGTGTGTTAAATGAATTTGAATGTAATATCTTGTAGTGTGTTTCCGTAGTGCAATAAACAATTAATTAATTAGTGTGTTCTGTTCTATACCTATAAAATGCAATAAGTAATTATAAAAAAAATAGTCAACCCTACTACCAAATTAATGGATAACTAACCTTCCTGTGTTATTCTTTATAACATAGAAATATGAGACCTTCAAATGAACTTAAACCGTATACTCGATGGCACCTTCTATCTTAACTAAATATGATCCCTAGTTTGAGTTATCGCCGTATCCCGAACGTGTAGTGACATTGTTGTAAACTCGATAGATAGGAATGACATGGTCAAACTTTATCTGGAGTAAGAATAACTAACACTTCTTTAGTATCCTATTGGACTACCAAGTCTTATGAAGTTAGATCTAGAAATTAACTTAATCATCAAATGAATTCCTTGTGAGATCCAGATGACACATATGGAGCTAGTGAAATAGTTGTACTATGACTTAAACTCTTATTAATGATCTCTTTAGTCCCTCACAACTAAATGTGTTACCTTGGCTAGTGACAATATAGCGCCTTGGTCTTTTACGGAGGCTTTATAAGGTAAATATGTCTTCACACCTTAGTTTGATCTATATTAGGGTGTAGATCCCTAAGTGCAAATTGGAATTAAGCTAAGCCTTAGCTTCTTCGGAGGATAACTTGTGGGTACAACATTGTAAGTAATTATTCATGCATAATCATAACACCTCGAATGTCTCAGTAACTTGATAAGTCGAAACTCTTAGTGTGATTTCATAATATGGATCTTTTCCCAAAGTGTGGGACTTTGCAATTGGGAAATCTCTCCGGATGAAGGTTGGTTTCTATTCCTCTGTCAAATGCACACATTCAAATTATAGAAGATCTACTCTAACTTTTCAGGATACAAAGTTAAGATATGTGAGGAAATAAACCTAAACTAACAGAGGTGATGCCCCAAAGGAATTTTGAACACCTATTTTTCCATTAAAAACAAACCATACAAATGTAATACAACTTGTTATCTCGAATCACATCACCCTTTGGTTTGCACAAGTGTGTATGCTTGAGCTACAAGTGTGATTGGATAACATGTGTACTATCTCCAAGTTGTGGGACATGCTACTTGAGATTGACCTCTAGAGAAAGATGGTTCTTGCTCCTAAACTACCTCCCACAATCTACTCTAATGAAGGAAAAATATCTTTTCCTAATCTAACTTTACAAGAGACTAGGGATAGGGATTGCATGAAAACAAGCCTACACTAAAGCAATGATACATGAGAAAAGAGAGTGTGAGAATAGTATCCAATGTGTGAAAAAATAGAAGCAAAGTGCATACTAGAAGGGGTGATAACAGTTCTCCACAATCTAGCAATTGCATTCACAACAATATTTCATGCACACATAATGATAATCTATCCCTACAACAAAGCATAAGATAGAAACAATAACACACACACACACACACACACACACACACACACACACACACACACACACACACACACACACACACACACACACACACACACACAATGAGATTGAAGGGGCAAGAGGAATGCAAAAAGACAGACAAGGGAAGATGTATCCACAAACTTGCATCTATTGCTTTATGATATGCACATTTCAATCTATTACAGAATAAAGGTCTCGGCCACCATGCAAGGAGTCCACCACAAGGCCTACATCACATTGGCTTCACAAAAAATTTGAAATATTATTGCTACTCAAAATATCCCCTTCACAATGAGCCCAACACTCTAATTTATAGAATTCTGAGAGGATAGAGAGAGAGGGAAAATGAAAATCCCAAAATCTGTCTTCTCATGACTTGTAAGAGGTTGTAAATGAAGTGAAATGATGTTATGTTGCTTGCAAAAGGATCCCCATACTATCCCATAACTTACAATAGTGAGAAATGTCTGCCCATGCTTCATTTAATGCACCCCCAACTACCAAATAAAAAAATGTTGTAACTAGGTGCATTTTCTATGAAATCACCATCGATTTTCTATCAAATCTTGAATTTCTTAATTTTTGTGTGTTGGTCTAGGAGCCATGATTCCAACGGTATCATTTTGTGTGATTTCATTGAGGAATGCAAAATATATGGCATTCTGAGTGGAGGTAGTTGTTTTGGGTTTGCCATGGATTTCTGTCATTTGACGGGACTAGGTATTTAGTTGACTAGAGCTAGATATGTTTCTTTTATTTTCATATATCTATCCTCATTAAAACTAATAAATCTAGTTTCGTGGCATAGAGGACGTTTTGGTCATTCTTAAAATTCCAATTTTGTGAAAATCAGAGCTCTGGATCAAAATTTATGGCCTTTTGAAGTTTGGGAGTTAGGCGCAAGGTGTGGAAGGGAAACAGAGAGAAGGTGTGTGCAAGGGAGGTAGGTACATGGAAGTATAAAAAGGAAAGAGGACGTGTGATGAGAAAAATGTGCAAGTAAGCGCACAAGAGGAAGAGTGTTGACTTAGCCAATTTTAGGAAAGTTTGAAGAGGGACGCTCAAGGAGGGCACATGGGGATAAGAAAGAAGTAAAGCATGGGGGAGGAAGGCACCGAAGGCGTGCCCACAAGAGGAAGGTGTAGAAGGGGAACTGGAAGGAAAGAAGAATGTAAAGGGGGAGGTAAGAAAGATTGTAACAAGGATGGAAGGCACGAAGAAAGATGTAAGCACATGAAAGGAAAGGAGAGGGAAGGCACGTGCTTAGGTACGTGTGAGCATCCAGGAAAGAAAGCATACTCCCGTAAAGGTGGGTATGGAATTAGATCGAGAGAATTCAAATATGGAAGGGCACGTGGCAATGTATAGAAAAGAAGGCGCGCGACAGAATAGCGGGGACTTAGCCAATTTTGAAGGCACGAATGCAAAAGGGTGTGCAAGAAGCATGTGTAACCTAAAATGTGAAGCATCATAGTCAAAATGAAGACACAAGTTATCCAAAATAAATAGGAGAGTTATTTGGATAACACAACCACCATGCCAAAATAACCAATATTGTAATGAGAGACTAGGAGAATGCAATAAACATAACAAAGGGTAAAAATCATCCACGAGACTTATATTATTGCTCCAAAACTTTGATACAATGCATTACAATGTCAGAGAGGCAAAAATGTAATTATAGCTTGAATGGGAGGTTTGGACTCCACACATTCGCTTTAGGAAAGAGAAGAAGGGAGGGTGCAAAGAAAAATTGTCCAACCTTTTGAAAAATTCCCCTCCTTACAATATATAGGAAGAAAATGAGAGAAGGAGATGAGAAGAATTCAAATTCTTTCTTCAACTACCCCAAAATGCATTGAATTCCTTGTAAAAATGATGGGTTCCATGAAAATCCATATCTCCATGTACTATTCCTTGTTGGGCAAGAAAGGAAGCCTATACCTCATTATTGTGGTAGGTGAGAATCCCAACACACTCAAAAGCGCAGATCGTAGAGGAGACTGTAAGCTTTCCAAAAATTCTTTTACTTTGCAAATTCAAGATCCTAGTCAAAAGTTATGGCCATCTAAAGGTAGAGGTGTGATTATGCAAAATGACGAATCAATTTGAACCTCCTCTTTAAGAGTTCTCGAAACTTTGAATTCCTAAAATTTTAGACTTTTGGGTTTCAATGTTTGGAATTTGAATTGTGATTTTTGTTTTTAGGGGTTCCAAAATTTTGAAACCCATAATTCTGAAACCACGAAAGTATGAAGTCCAAAATTCCGTTGCATTGACACCAAAACTGTGTTGACTTTTGAAACTTGAAACATGAAAGTTCAAAATTTGAAACTTTCAGACTTTCAGATTTCAAACATTTCCGATCCCTTTTCCATTTCCTCTCACCGAGATCCTTGAAACTCCAAAACCCAAAAGTCTGAAATTTTGGAGTTTTAGGTTTGAGAGATTTTTATTTTTTAAGTCCCTGAAATACTTCTTATCCCACCTCTAAAGAGCTTCACCTCCGAGGTCTGAAACCCAAATTTCAGACTTCTTTTTTCTGAAATCTCTGCAACTTAACATGCGTCAACCATATTCGGCTAAGCTTGAAATGCAAGCTCTTAGAACTAAATCAACCACATTTTTTCTGTGCAATGTCATGTTTGATCAATTTTGCCCAAGGGGAAAATTTTGATAACAATAATTATTTGTAAATGAAATTGATTTGAAAGATGTTGACTTAAGAGAAACTAGGAAACTGAAAACTTGGTAATTCCTTGTTATGCCCTTTTATGACATTAAGAATAAAAGAAATTTCACATGTAGAATTGTGAAATGCAGAAACATGGGATCTTACCTTGAAAAAAATCACTTGTGGTTCATGTGTATTTTATAATGCTTCCAATCATGTACTTCTTAAAGATGTTAGACAAGTACTTTCATAACTCTTTTTGTTATAAAGTGATGCCAATAAGAGACCTAAGAAACAATGTAAACGAGATGGAAAAAAAGAACAAGAGTATATGTGATAATGGTTTAGGAAAAAATTTTCACTTGAATTCCTTATGGTTGATTTAAGCATTAACATTATGTTATGAAAGGGTTAAAAAAATTTTCTGGTGTGATTAGGAATTTGAGCCAATATAGAGTCCAATAAAAATAAATATTATGGCATGTAAATGCTAAATTGACTCAAACTAAATTTGGAACTAAAATAACCATAACATGAGAAACAAACCTTTAACGTAAGAACAAGTTATTGGGAGACTCATAGTTTCTTAAAATTGACTTTAATTAACAAATGATCTATATGAATAATTGATGGGTTCCGATAAAGGAATCAATCACACATTCTCCTTTGAAAAATGATCTTGTTGGTTGCTTGGATGTTGTTGTGATTAATATATCTAGATGATTTTGGAATTTTATTTATATTATTTTGGATGTTCTGATATGGCCATGAGGCCAAAGGAGGTATTTTTGTTTTTAGGTTAAAATATCACAACAAACATCGGGGATTGGAGACCAACCACATTGGAATTCTAGATGAATTCAACAAGGTCACCATGGCAACTTGTATTTGTTTGTGTGTTTGATTGTGTTAGGGATTCCCATGGGGGATCACCTTTAAATGTGACCAAGGGTTATGTGTATTTATTTATTTGGTTCCTTTTTATTGATGTTTGTATGTGTTTATTAAGTGATGTGTTTATCCCTTTTATTTAAATAAATTGTGGTATATAATGTGAGTAATCATATTGTTAAAATAAATTAATCAAATTGGGACATAAGAAAGTAATTATTGGAGTGGTTGACTCTTGTATTAAATGTTGTAAGATATGTGTAAGAGATATGTAAGTAAATTTGGAGTATGAAACACTTCATCTTCTTTGGAATTTGAAATTGTCCTTGGAGACTGATTTTGGAGGCTTGTGGGACAAGTTAAACTTGTCCCATACCTCTTAAATTTGCATACCAACCTACCTATGGTTGGAGAGTTTAAATCTAGCTTTCATTATGCATTTTTGTAAGCCTAGCTGAATGTTTTAATTGCACTTCTTGCTTGAAATTAATTTCAGTCCTTTGGGATATGGGCTTGATTTGAGTGTGTAAGTAAGACTGTCATATTATTCACCTACTTATTTATTGTGTCTTGGAGATTGAAGTTGACTTTTGGGTTGGGTTGAGGATGTGTGATGTGGCATCCTACATGGATCCACCTCATCCTCTTCTCTTCCTCTTCTATAAAATTTGAATTCATTTGCCTTGTTTTGGGTTGCTTCACTTTTGGAAACTCCTTTTGGGGTGAATTCTTTTGTTGTTTTGGAGCTCTTTGCTTTGGAGAAGTTTTTTTTGGAAGATTGTTGCATGCTTGTGCTTGGCTGATTTGGATTGCTTGCATTGGGATAAAGCTTGTTGTTTTGGAACTTGGAACAACTCCATCATGGAGAGGTAGGAGCTTGGCTCTTGTAATGCTTTCTTTTTATTTATGAAAATTGTTATTGTTGTGAATGTTTTGGCATGTTTGTGGGATGTTGGGTAGATGGCCTAGGAATGGTGTAGGAGAAGACTATGGGGTTTATTTTGTGGGAGGCACAAGTGTTTTGGGGAGGTATAAGTGTGGAGGGAGTTGGGATTTGGGTTCCACCTTACAAATAAATAGCTTGCATTTCTTTACTCGTTATGGGGTGCCATAAGAGGTTGGGGAGGCATAAGGAAATGTGAGGAATAAGGGTACTTGGGGGAGGCATAAGGGCATGTCAGGGATTTGATATATATATATTTTGGTGGTTTGAAAAAGGTGGTGATACCCATTTCCCCTTTGGGAGGCATAAGTAGCATCCCCATAGTTTCTTGCTCCTTTGGCTTGCTTGATGAAGCCTAGTGTTGTTTGTCATGCTTTAATGTAGTTGTAAACTACATTCTATTTTGGACTGTGTTTTAAATGTGAAAATGTTGCTTGTGTGTTGTGGAAGCCTTTGTTGCCATGAGTTGAATCACATCTTCTATTGCATTATGGTTGGGGCTCGGGGGCCAATGAAGAAGGATGGATTCTCCTTGTCATTGGATGTCTTGGTTGGGTGGAGAGCATTGCCTTTCCCTGCTCTTGTTGTGATCAAAATTGGAAGAATGATAAATCTACATGTTGTTGTTCTGGAGCAAAGGAGAAAAAAAAAAAATAGTTTGATAGTCCCTTGTTGAAATGAAATCTTATTGTAACCTTTCCCACTTGAAGTGGATGAACTTGTATATGTTTTGTAATGGAAATATGTTGTATTGAATATGAAAGTTGTAATTTTGAAATGTAAAGAGAGATATATACTCTGTTTCTTGTTTTGAAAGAAAGAGATGTATTTTGTATATTGTATTGTGAAAATCAATAGAAAAGAGAAGTTGTAAAAGAAGGAAATCTTGTCTTTTGAATAAAATTTGCATTCTTTTCCATGATTGGAACTACTATTGTTGTTTAAAATATGAGTTTGAAATGTATTTGAAATCTTTGTTTGAAAGGAAGAAATGTGTGTGAGGAAAATACAGAACTCTGTCTTTTGAAATGTGTAAAATTGGAAATCAGAATTGCATTTTGGTTTTGAATAGTTTGATTTGAATCAACTAAATGTATTAGATTAGAATTGGAATGAATTCTAATACTTGGAAGATGAAAATGGAAAATAGATCCTTTAAAATTTGATCTTTGTTTTGTATTTTCAAACTGGAAAATACTTTATCCAAAATGCACAAGTTTGAACCTGCAACAATGAAATAACAAATTAAATGATTAAATTGAAGTAGTATGCCCTAAATGAATTCAATTGGATGAAAAAAACACTTAAGGAATTTCTTAGAAAACTTAGCAAAATCGGGCTCAAACCGTTTTCTTTGTTTTTTTGTTGTCAAAGTTGTTTTTTTTTTAATTGGGAGTCAATCAAACAAACTTACCTTCCAAATCCATCCTAAATCCATCTAAGAACAATTCTCCATGTCTAATTGACATGTTGAGAGAGGAAGAAGATCAATTGATTAAAATTTCATAAGTTAAAATTTACAACTTGCCTTTTAAAATCCTACAGATCATTTTCATGAAATTGACCCCTTAAACATTATCAAAAAAAAAAATTAATGATTCTTGTGCAAAGAAGGTTGAGAGATTTCAAAAAGTCCTTGTTTTCCCAAAATGATCCCAATCAAAAGTTATGGCCTTCTTGAAGTTTTTCTTCATTTGGCATCAAAAATAATTCTAAATTGTCAAAAAAAAAAATTGGGAAAAATTTCCTTGGCGGACCCGTGGGCCTGAATTTTCCCTTAGCACTTTTTGGTCAAAAATTCCAAAGGCACGAATTCCCCCCTACTCCATTGACCCGCAAGCCTTTCTTTTTGTCAAAAATCACCTAAGTTCAAAAAAAGAAATTTTGAAAAAAATTTCCCCATGGACCCGCTACCTTGCTTTTGCCTTTTTGGTTGTTTTTTGGTCGCACGTGGCCCAAAAGTTAACTTAACCTTTAAAATAATTTGGGAAATTTTTTCTAATTTTCCTCCACCACCCCCAGCCCATAACCAATCAGGAGCTGCCACGTGGCATCACAAGGCATCAGTGGAGGAGCGGATCCCCTTTTTAGCTTAGCGCTTTGGAATTTTTTGGAAAAATTTTCCTAAATTCTCTCTCCCATCGACCACCGATCCACATCCAATGGATGGATGACATGTGTCTTCATGATGTGTCCGAGGTGCGGATTTTTTAATTCTTTAAACCATTTTTTTTACAAAATTCATTTTTTTCTAAATTGCTTTGATGGCTCGATGAGCCAGCATAACCAATCATTGATTGACATGTGGCATCATTCGGGAAGTCGGAGGCATTGGGGCTATTTTAATCCTTTGCTTTTAACCCTAAAGTCTAAAATCTCTAAGTTTCCCCATAAGTTTTTTCCCTGTGACCAATCAGTGCTTGACATGTGGCACTTTGGGCATCGGTGGAGGCATGGATCATTTGATTCCATAGTGCTTTTGGCCAAAAAGGATCATTGTCTTAAAATCCTTGACGGCCCGATTTTCGCCACAGAGTTTAGAAATGCCGACACGTGTCCTCTTTGGGCTCGCGGGCGCATGGAAGGTAGATCATGCTTTTGTTCCAAAAGGGAAAATGCACTAAAACTCTCCCCACTCCGCCGGCCTGTGCATGGGAAAATTTTCTTCCCCAGGCCCATGAGACCCGCTCTTGGGAAAATTTTCCTCCCAAGGTCCCGCTTGAGCCCATAACTTGAGAAATATGAGGAGTTAGGAGGACTTATTTATATCACTAGAAAGGTGAGGAAATTTCCTATCTAATGGGAATGTTTTTGGGAAGTTTTGAGTGCATTAATTTTGAGAAAAATCAAGTTGAATCTTTTAATCTGTTAGAGAGTGGTATAGTGAGAAATTACCCTCTTAACCTAATTGATTAATCTAACCCTAAGTTTGGACCTTGTGATCTTTTATAATTTATTGTATTAATAAAACTATAAGCTATTAATAGTATTTGGCTTTGAAACTTGCTTGTGACAATTGTTGTCTTGTAACCTGGTTGTAGACTCTTTTAAAAAAAAAAAATTATTCCATAATTTTCCTAACTAATCCTAGGTTGTTCTTGGGTCTCAAGTGGGTTGTTTTTAGTGGGAATCACACTTGGTATCAAAGCCATGGTTCAAAATCTTGGGCCATTGGGCACACTAGAAAACTTGAGACATGAACTTTAAACCTAGCACACTTTTCAAATCTAGAGAACAACCTTGTTGAAATTACATACTTAGTAAACATGGAAAACTGAATAAAACTTAGAAAGAAGAACTAACTCTCACCTTGGTCTATGCAGGAGGCACAGATGGGATGAGGGGTATTTTCACATAGACTTAGGCTTACCACCACCGGATCATGTTGTAGCAGCCATCCTACCACAAATTTTAGACACTTTAGGATGTTAATGTCGCCTTACGTACGGAGGGTCCGTGGGAGCACATTGCCACTAGACATGATAGAGAGCCATCAGATGAGGCTCGGGAACCTTCTCAACATAGTGATGATCAAAGAGCAGAGAACTCCCATGTGGAGTCAGCTAGAGTAGAGTCACCAGAGGGGATAGGGAGACCGGGTTTAGGACATAAGAGATAGGTCTGAGCCCTAGGCTTAGGGATGAGCATGTAGAGAGGCCTAGGGGTTTCAGACCACCTGCTTATAGACCATATCAAGGAGATCCTAAAGCTATGGCCAACTCATTATTCTAGTGACATAGGTGGATTTCAGGTAGAGGCCTGGTTGGTGAGCTTGAGTGGGATGCTTCAAGCTTTCTCCCTTTTCTAGCAACATGAAAGCTCATGTTGTGATCCATCTTCTAAGGGATGGAGTAGGTGTATGGTGGAGGATAGAGAGGAGAAAAAGCTCCATGTTGATTTATGAGATAGTTACAGGAGCTCTTTGAGGAGTGATTCAAGAGTAGATATTTGTCACGAGAGGTTCATACAACAGTGGATAGATGAGTTTCATGACCTCAACAGGCATCTCTTATAGTAATAGTAGTATGAGAGTAGATTTCTGGATCTACTCTAGTATGTTGATTACATGCAGGATGAGTAGGTGTGGATCCATAGGTTCATCCAGGGCTGAATCTAGACATTGGAGGTGTAGTATGGATCCATTGTCCACAGACATTAGTTGAGGCCATCGAGAAGGCCTATATAGTAGAGAGACTGGGGAAAGACCCAGTAGGCTAGAGACCGAGTCAGAGCCACATACATCAAAGATGCAGGACAATAGATCGAGGGGGTTAGTACCTCTTCCTCGTGGTGGATAGGGTTCAACATAGTCATCTTTTAGACCACAACAATAGTAGACAGCAGTCCCCCCACCTTATAGACCTCCAGAGGTTTGATGCATAGAGAGGAGGTAGAGTATGGGGCCTCCTCCTAGGGTCCCATCAGGACACATAGGGTGCCCAGAGAGCTCACTCAGTAGGAGCTTGCCAGTAGAGACCTCAATCAGACCACAACCGGATCATAGGATCCACACACCATAGACCTCAAAGTACTAGGTTGGACTACTACTACAGGGGAGAGGATCAGGTGGTTGTTTTGGGTGTGGTGTTACTGGACATTTTTGGAGAGACTACCCATAGAACCCTAATAACAAGGGTAAGGCATAGATCTCAGAGCCTACTTATTGGTGACATGGGGGGCATAGTCATAGGATGTATGTAGTGGTTGAGAACCCGCCGGACAGAGCATCAAAGTATAGTTATTGAGACTACAGGTAACATTGGTGGTATTCCTACCTCCATTTTGTTTGATTTTGGTTCTTCTGATTCTTTTATTGCACCATCTTTAGTAGAGTGATGTAGGTTGGTGGCAGTTAGGTAGGGTCATAGTTGGGATGTTGAGATGGCTTCTGGAGCCAAGATCTCTGTAGACTCCTTAGTTAAGGAGTGTGTAGTGGATTTGGGACCTTTCACCACTACCTCGGATCTTTGTATCCTTCATTGGGCTCTTATGGAGTCATCTTGGGCATGGACTAGTTATCTACACATAGAGCTAGTGGATTGTTACCACAAGATCATATCTTGTATAGATGATCTAGGAGTTGAGGTAGTGATAGCGGGGGGGTCAGGAGACCCATTTTCTATTCACACCATCTATTATGTAGCTTAAGCGGTGTGTGTGATGAGGTTGTCAGATGTTTTTGTCATAGTTAGTGACCGATCAGAAGATGGGTCTAGTGGACCATCGCTAGATGACCATCCCATTTTGAGAGATTTTTTTTTGATGTCTTTCTAGGGAGCTACGGGGTTACCACCCCCATGTGAGATGATTTTCATATAGATTTGGTTCAGGAGAGTAGAGCCTATCTCACGAGCACCTTATCGGATGACTACCCCTGAGCTCTGTGAGCTCAAGTTACAGCTTGAGGGCCTTCTAGAGAAAGGCCTAATTCATCCTAGTGTCCCCTTGGGGTGCACTGGTGATCTTTGTAAAGAAGAAGGATGGATCCTTGTGGTTGTGTATTGATTACCACCAGTTGAACAAAGTAATGATCAAGAATCATTATCCCCTTCACATTGCATTGATGATTTGTTTGATCAGATGAAGGAGCCACAACTTTCTCTAAGATAGACCTTAAGTCAAGGCTACCATCAGTTGAGGATTTTGGAGGTGGACATTCATAAGACCACCTTCCTTCTATATGAGATATGGCCACTATGAGTTCACAGTGGTACCTTTTGGTTTGATGAATGCCCCTGCAAGTGTTTATGAGTTTGATGAATGGGGTATTTAGGACCTTCTTAGATCACTTCATGCTCATCTTCCTTGATGACATTTTGATTTACTCATGTATGCGTGAGGAACATGAGGGGCACCTTTGCTAGGTTCTTCAGTGTCTTGGGAGCAGCAACTTTATGGGAACTTGGAGAAGTGTGCATTCTTTCAGACGGAGGTGTAGTATTTGGGTCATATCATTTTTGGGGAAGGTATCACCATCGATCCTTCCAAGATTAGAGCTATCATGGATTGGCCAAGCACCCACTACTATGACTGAGGTGTGCAACTTCATGGGATTAGTAGGTTACTATAGGAGATTTGTTTAGGACTTCTCTCGGATTACGCACCCCATCACTTCCCTTCAATGGAAAGGGAAGAAGTTTTTTGGTCGGATAGGTGTGAGTAGGCCTTCAGACACTGAAGGAATGTCTCACTACAACACCTATTCTTGCAGTGCCGGATCCACAGGGTGAGTTTTTCATTTGCACGGATGCTTCTTTAGTAGGGCTTGGAGGTGTGTTGATGCAAGAGGGAAGAGTAGTGGCTTTTGAGTCTCACAAACTCAAATATTATGAGCTTAATTATCGACTCATGATCTTGAGCTTGTGGAAGTTGTGCATGCTTTGGTTTGATGGAGGCACTTTCTTCTTCTTGGTGGAGATTCACACTCAAGATAGATCATTTGAGTCTTCACCACCTCTTCACGCAGCCCAATCTCAATGCTCGTCAATGGTTGGATGGAGTTGCTTTGTGAGTATGATATGGAGATAGAGCATGTGAAAGGGAAGGAGAATGTGGTTGCAGATGCTCTTAGTAGATGGAGACATGTGGTTATGGCCACCTTAGTGAGCACAAATTTGTGGAGTAGGATTCTCAACAGCTTCCTCATGACAACTTCTACATTGCAGTTCAGAGTAGAGATCGAGTCTCAAGAGACCCGAGGGAATTTTGATGGTTTTTATTTAGAGGAAGATGGTCTTCTCAGGCATGAAGAGGTCAGATTTATGTTCCCAGAGATGGAGGCTTGAGGTAGGACATCTTGGAGAGGCACATCGTGCACCCTATTCAGCCCATCCCGGGGTGAAGAAGATGCACGCCACCTTGAGACAAGTTGTATCATTGGAGAGGACTTCATAGAGACATGGCTTATTTGTGTCATGTTATTTAGAGTGCCAAAAAGTGAAGGCCGAGCATCAACATCCAGTTGGCTTTCTTTCCTCATCATTATACCGGAGTGGAAATGGGACACCATTTCCATGGACTTCATTGTTGGGCTACCGATGTCGAGATACCACCATGATGCCATCATGGTCATGGTGGATAAATTGACAAAAGTGGCTCATTTTTCTCTAGTAAAGACCACTTATATAGCTAGTGCAGTGGCATGGGTATATCTTGATGAGATTTTTAGGTTGCATGGGATTCCATGAGATTATTTGTGACCGCGATCCTTTGTATACTTCCCATTTTTGGACTACCATGCATGTAGTATGCCCTCGGGATGAGAATCAACTTCAACACAACATATCACCCCGAGATAGATGGACAAACTGAGTGGGTGAATCAGATTTTAGAGGACATGCTTAGGATGTATGTGATGGATCAATAGTCTAAGATGGGAGGAGTACTTGTACTTGGTGGAGTTTTCCTACAATAATAGTTTTAGAGTTCTATAGGCATGGCTCCTTTTCAGCTTTGTATGGTAGAGTGCAGACACCTCTTAGTTGGGACAAGTTAGAGGATAGGGTTTCTCTTGGACCAGCTTTGTTGTAGGACATGGAGCAATAGGTGGTTTTGATCAGACAAAGACTATAGGAGGCACAGATAGAAGAAGAAGAAGTATGTAGATCAGCATAGGACCGACCGTAGTTTTGATGTGGGCATGAAGGTGTTCCTTTGTGTCAGGCCACATAAGAGCCCTATCCATTATGGAAAAGGTTCTAAGTTAGCTCCTAGATTCATTGGTCCTTTTGAGATCTTGGAGTGTATCGGCCCTTTGGCCTACCATCTAGCATTGCCACCTAGCTTGTCTTGTGTACATGATGTGTTTCATGTTTTAGTTCTTAGGAGATATGTTGTAGATCCTTCTCATGTGCTAGATTGGACATCATTGTAGGTGCAGGATCAGGGGCAGGTGATGGTGGAGCCCATTTGCATTATAGATCGTAGGACCCTGGGCCTTCGAGGAGGTAGAGAGATTGACCAAGTTTGGGTGTAGTGGGACAGATATGATGAGACTGCGGCTACATGGGAGGATGCTACATTACTATGAGTTTAGTTTCCACATTTGTTCCAGTGACTTCCAGGAGGAAGTCGAGTCTAAGGGGAGGGGGATGTAGTGCCCACTTCCCTTTGACACCTTTTGATACTGATCATGATACTGTTGATTATATTATGGACATGATTATGGACTTTATTATAGTATGATGTTAGATGTTAGATCATGGATTATTGTTGACCTTGATTCAGTTATGATGCATGATGATTATTAGAGACATTTTTATATATTGATGATGATATGTTGTTTGACATGGTTATATTATGGATGTTGTTCGGACATGTGATATTTGGATATTGTGAGTAGACCTAGAAATGGAAATTATTTGATGATGATATAGTTGTTGAGTAAAATTACAAATGATCTTGTTGGTTGCTTGGATGTTGTTGTGATTCATATATCTAGATGATTTTGGAATTTTATTTATATTATTTTGGATGTTCTGATATGGCCATGAGGCCGAAGGAGGTATTTGTGTTTTGTAGGTTAAAATATCACAACAAACATCGGGGATTGGAGACCAACCACATTGGAATTCTAGATGAATTCAACAAGGTCACCATGGCAACTTGTATTTTTTTGTGTGTTTGATTTGTTAGGGATTCCCATGGGGGGATCACCTTTAAATGTGACCAAGGGTTATGTGTATTTATTTATTTGGTTCCTTTTTATTGATGTTTGTATGTGTTTATTAAGTGATGTGTTTATCCCTTTTATTTAAATAAATTGTGGTATATAATGTGAGTAATCATATTGTTAAAATAAATTAATCAAATTGGGACATAAGAAAGTAATTATTGGAGTGGTTGACTCTTGTATTAAATGTTGTAAGATAAGATATGTGTAAGAGATATGTAAGTAAATTTGGAGTATGAAACACTTCATCTTCTTTGGAATTCGAAATTGTCCTTGGAGACTGATTTTGGAGGCTTGTGGGACAAGTTAAACTTGTCCCATACCTCTTAAATTTGCATACCAACCTTACCTATGGTTGGAGAGTTTAAATCTAGCTTTCATTATGCATTTTTGTAAGCCTAGCTGAATGTTTTAATTGCACTTCTTGCTTGAAATTAATTTCAGTCCTTTGGGATATGGGCTTGATTTGAGTGTGTAAGTAAGACTGTCATATTATTCACCTACTTATTTATTGTGTCTTGGAGATTGAAGTTGACTTTTGGGTTGGGGTTGAGGATGTGTGATGTGGCATCCTACATGGATCCACCTCATCCTCTTCTCTTCCCTCTTCTATAAAATTTGAATTTGTTTGCCTTGTTTTGGGTTGCTTCACTTTTGGAAACTCCTTTTGGGGTGAATTCTTTTGTTGTTTTGGAGCTCTTGCTTTGGAGAAGTTTTTTTGGAAGATTGTTGCATGCTTGTGCTTGGCTGATTTGGATTGCTTGCATTGGGATAAAGCTTGTTGTTTTGGAACTTGGAACAACTCCATCATGGAGAGGTAGGAGCTTGGCTCTTGTAATGCTTTTTTTTTGTTTATGAAATTGTTATTGTTGTGAATGTTTTGGCATGTTTGTGGGATGTTGGGTAGATGGCCTAGGAATGGTGTAGGAGAAGACTATGGGGTTTATTTTGTGGGAGGCACAAGTGTTTTTGGGGAGGTATAAGTGTGGAGGGAGTTGGGATTTGGGTTCCACCTTACAAAGAAATAGCTTGCATTTCTTTACTCGTTATGGGGTGCCATAAGAGGTTGGGGAGGCATAAGGAAATGTGAGGAATAAGGGGAAATTTGGGGGAGGCATAAGGGCATGTTAGGGCTTTGATATACTATATTTTGGTGGTTTGAAATCAGGTGGTGATACCCATTTCCCCTTTGGGAGGCATAAGTAGCATCCCCATAGTTTCTTGCTCCTTTGGCTTGCTTGATGAAGCCTCAAGTGTTGTTTTTCATGCTTTAATGTAGTTGTAAACTACATTCTATTTTGGACTATGTTTTAAATGTGAAAATGTTGCTTGTGTGTTGTGGAAGCCTTTGTTGCCATGAGTTGAATCACATCTTCTATTGCATTATGGTTGGGGCTCGGGGCCAATGAAGAAGGATGGCTTCTCCTTTTCATTGGATGTCTTGGTTGGGTGGAGAGTGTTTCCTTTCCCCTGCTCTTGTTGTGATCAGAATTGGAAGAATGATAAATCTACATGTTGTTGTTTATGGAGCAAAGGAGAAAAAAAAAAATAGTTTGACAATCCCTTGTTGAAATGAAATCTTATTGTAACCTTTCCCACTTGAAGTGGATGAACTTGTATATGTTTTGTAATGGAAATATGTTGTATTGAATATGAAAGTTGTAATTTTGAAATGTAAAGGAGAGATATACTTTTTTTTATTTTGAAAGAAAGAGATGTATTTTGTATATTGTATTGTGAAAATCAACGAAAAGAGAAGTTGTAAAAGAAGGAAATCTTGTCTTTTGAATAAAATTTGCATTCTTTTCCATGATTGGAACTATTTTGTTTAAAATATGAGTTTGAAATGTATTTGAAATCTCTGTTTGAAAGGAAGAAATGTGTGTGAGGAAAATAAAAAACTTTGTCTTTTGAAATGTGTAAAATTGGAAATCAGAATTGCATGTTGGTTTTGAATAGTTTGATTTGAATCAACTAAATGTATTAGATTAGAATTGGAATGAATTCTAATACTTGGAAGATGAAAATGGCAAATAGATCCTTTAAAATTTGATCTGTTTTGTATTTTCAAACTGGAAAATACTTTATCCAAAATGCATAGTTCGAACCTGCAACAATGAAATAAAAATTAAATGATTAAATTGAAGTAGTATGCCCTAAATGAATTCAATTGGACAAAAACACTTAAGGAATTTCTTAGAAAACTTAGCAAAATCGGGCTCAAACCATTTTGTTGTTTTTTTGCTATCAAAGTTGTATTTTTTTTTTAATTGGGAGTCAATCAAACAAACTTACCTTCCAAATCCATCCTAAATCCATCTAAGAACAATTCTCCATGTCTAATTGACATGTTGAGAGAGGAAGAAGATCAATTGATTAAAATTTCATAAGTTAAAATTTACCAGCTTGCCTTTTAAAAGCCTACAGATCATTTTCATGAAATTGACCCTTAAACATTTATCAAAATAAAAAATTAATGATTCTTTGCAAAGAGGACGTTGAGAGCTTTCCAAAAATTCCTCATTTTCCCAAAAATGATCTCCCAATCAAAAAGTTATGGCCTTCTGAAGTTTTTCTTCATTTGGCGTCAAAAATAATTTCTAACAAAAAAAAAAAAAAATTGGGAAAAATTTCCTTGGCGGACCGCGGGCCCAAATTTTCCCTTAGCACTTTTTTGGTCAAAAATGCCAAAGGCACGAATTCCCCCGCTCCGCTCTGCTGACCCACAAGCCTTTCTTTTTGTCAAAAATCACCTAAGTTCAAAAAAGAAATTTTGGAAAAATTTCCCCGTGGACCCGCCGCCCCGCTTTTTCCTTTTTGGTTTTTTTTGCGGGCTCTGTGGCCAACAACATTAACTTAACCTTTAAAATAATTTGGGAAAATTTTCTAAGTTTCCTCCACCACCCCTTGCCCGCTTACCCAATCAAGTGTTGCCACGTGGCATCATAAGGCGTCGGTGGAGGAGCGGATCCCTTTTTAGCTTAGCACTTTAGAAATTTTTTGGGAAAAAATTTTCCTAAATTCTCATGCTACCCGCCCACCGATCCGCATCAATGGATGGCTGACACGTGTCTTCATGATGCATCCATGGAGGCGCGGAGATTTTTAAGTCTTTAAACCTTTTTCTCACAAAAGTCAAATTTTTCTAAATTGCTCTGACGAGGCCGCAACCAATCATTGATTGACATGTGGCATTGTTTAGGAAGTTGGAGGTGTGGGCTATTTTAATCCTTTGCACTTTTAACCCTAAAGTCTAAAATCTCTAAGTTTTCCCCGCAAGTCTATTTTCCCATGACCAATCAAGTGCTTGACACGTGGCACTTTGGGCATCGGCAGAGGTGTGGATGTTTGATTCCATAGCACCTTTTGGCCAAAAAGGATCATTGTCTTAAAATCCTCCGACGACCGATTTTTGCCGAGTTTAGAAATGTTGACACGTGTCCTCTTCGGGCTAGCAAGTGCAGGGCGTGCGGAGGTAGATCACGCTTTTGTTCCAAAAGGGAAAATGCACTAAAACTCTCCCGCTCCGCCCACGCATGGGAAAATTTTTCTTCCTAAGCCCATAGAGCCCTCTCTTGGGAAAATTTTCCTCCCAAGGTCTGTCGGCCCATAACTTGAGAAATATGAGGAGTTAGGAGGACTTATTTATATCACTGGAAAGGTGAGGAAATTTCCTATCTAATGGGAATGTTTTTGGGAAGTTTTGAGTGTGTTAATTTTGAGAAAAATCAAGTTGAATATTTTAAGCCTGTTAGAGTGGTTTAGTGAGAAATTACCCTCTTAACCTAATTGATTAATCTAACCCTAAGTTTGGACCTTGTGATCTTTTATGTATTATTCGTTGTTGAGTTGCTCTACTTGGAGCCCTGTGGTGTTGTTTGGTGACCAATGTAAGTAAAAAAATGTTATTTTGGTGTTTTTTTTATGTTGTATTTGTGTGTGTAGAATGTGGGCATTACAGTTGTGTATACTCTTCATTTAGATCCCAAAATAAAATGAGATAAAATACTTATACCCAAATAGGGTAAACTGAAAACAAAATACAATAACAAATAAAATGTAAATCAAACCCTAGGAGATGAATTCAAAATAATTCCCCAATATGTGAGTATCTATGAGCAACCTTCCACGGCCTCCATTGTCGCATGAAAACCTACAAAACAAAAATGAGATGGATTAGGGAAAAAGGGAATAAAAGAGAACTCATAAGGATTTTAGGAAATCATTAATCCAATGGCCCAAAATGACTTGATCCAATGGTGGAGGATGAACCCTACAACTTTAAGTGATGGGATTTTGTGGGAATGAGATTAAATAAATATGGTATGGGTAATATGTGAATGGGGCCACTTAAGGGTATTAGAGAGTTAGGATTAAATTGTGACCCTTATTGTTATAGATAAATGATTTTATAAATGATTTTGACTTTAAGGATTAATTAATTGATATTATACATGGGCAACTAGATAATGCTATAAAAGAATTAAATTATTTGAACTTAATTATATGGTTAGATAACTAAATAATGGAATAAGGGTGTGACGTTGTTAAATAAAATATAATTAAATCAACTTAGGATATGATTTAACCATGGACTTAAACAAGACTTTTAAATGGGTAAAAATGGGGTTAATGTTGTCATTATTTAAATAATAAAAATGAAGCTTATAAACCAGAATTAATTTAGACATAGTTGGTATTTATAACCCTTGCAACCTTTAAAAAAATAAAAATACCACAAATTTTTCCCGAGTTAATTACATAGATTTGGTGTGGTTTTGAACATTGAAATTTGTGGGCATTGCGTATTTATATAATAGGATATTCACTTATTCCTAATAGGTGTATGTGTGTAGCTAGTAGTTAGGAGACAAATGTATGGAGGGATATATGATAACTAATAGTAGACTAAGTCTAATGTGGATTTAATCTAACATTCCCCATAAGCTGTTCAAAATTGTAAAATCCTGTGTATATTTGTTTTCCATGCAAAGCATAGTTATACCCTTTTAGGAGTTGGTATCGAAAGGAACAACTTTGGTGCTTTCATTTTTAGCATATATATATATATATATATATATATATATATATATATATATATATATATATATATAGAATGCAAGACAAGGAAAAGAGAAAAATAAATAAATTGTTCTAAAAAAATGTAACCTTTTTAAAAATATTACAATGCATGACTATTAAGGATGATATTGTAACTTTAAATGGTCAAAATTTTCTCGTGCGGTTAAACGTGAGCACTTATGTTATCTCCTATTGTCACATTCACCATCAACATGATATCTAGCTTGAAGTTTGGTAGGATTTTTCTTTGCTTAGTATTTTATGTCAAATAGGAACAACTCAAGCAATCCATCTTAGACTAATTTTTCGATTTGAAGATTGCCAATATTATTTAATTCTTCCTTTAGAGAAAAGAACAAAAAAAACTTTATTATCTTCACTTAATATCGCATGACATGCATGTGTTGATGAAGTCAAAGATGCCATGCAAATATGTTTGATAGAGTTATAACTACAAATTTCTCTTAGTCTTCTCTCAAGTAATTTCAAACACCTTTCCAAAGAATGGCACCATCTATGGGAAGGCCACAAAATCTGTTCCAAAGAATTGTGTCTAGCTAAAGCCTTCAAGAAGTTGAAAAAAACAAAGTAATTTGTAGTATTTTTAGTGCAAAAAGACAAAGAATTTTTTTTTACTCCGTTCCAACAATTGTGTCTAGTTAAAGCTATCTCGGAAGTGGAAAAGAACAAAGTAGTTGGTTTTTTCTTTTTTTTTTAGTGTGAAAAGGAAAAGAAGATAAATTTTACCCTTCCACACTTTGTTGTATTTGCATTGGGTGAAACATCCAATTTCAAAATAAAATCCGAAACCTTATACATATAGAATTTACAAAAAGAATTAATAAATGAAGTGCAAATAAATTTAATAATTTATTTGTAAATGATATAATTAAATTGTAACAAATGAATCCAACAACTAATAAATAATCCATAAACATAACTAATATATTTAAACTAAGATAACAATTGTTAAAAGTATAATGATTATTTTGTAATCTTGAATATTTCAATTTTGTAGATAACATATATTTGCATTAAAATTGTATGATACATAAACATCTAGCAATTATTAAATTTTAAAGTCTCTTAACTAAATATTTGTATTAATCATCGGAAACAAGGAATGCAACAATATTTACAATTTATAAAAAAACTCACAAATTATAAGTAAAATGACATAACAATCAATAGCTACAATGTTTACAATCATCTAAGCTCACAATGTCACAAGTGTTTCAATTGGTGCTATGTTACAACATCATTGTTTTTAGATAGGATTTTCATTAAGAATCTAGCAATTGATAAAAGTGCACTAAAATTAAGGATATGACAAATTTAAGTATTTGAGTATATAATCAGACTATAAAATTGTACCTATTGTTCCTTTTAGTATTATAAAATACTTATTTAAATCAGAAATTAGAAAAATACAAAATACTTTTAATATTATTAATTACTTATCTAAATTAGTATATTAATTTTTACTTATTTAACTAAATAAGACTATTTTTGGACCATGAGGTATCTTGATATATTATTATATCAGAATAATACAAACAAAATCATTTTTATCAATTACGCATTTTGAAAATAAAAGACAATAAGGGTGAGGTTGTATTGAACAAAATACCATTGTTCCACGAATGAGAATCCATTGGGAGACTAGTTTGGCATCCGTCACTTAGATAAAGTGGTTCGAGTTCGGTGAAAGCTCCTCCTCGGATAAAAAAGAATAGACCAACCAACAACAAAAGAAAAAGTTATTAAATAAATACGCATTCTATAATCATCTCTAATTAAACCTATAGTTAGCTATAAAATGAAAACTAAAAGAATAAATGGAAGATACACTATTTATATTAATAATTCATTCTTGCCTTTAAAAGTAAAACTACCAAATCATTCACCTTTGACCTAGGAAATAATAAATTGCGTGAGAAATAATAAATTGTGTAGAAAATTTACTTTATATGTAACTTATAAAAATTTGAAAAGATTGAAACCAGTATTTAAAAGTAACAAAATTGTAAAATAATAATTATATTATGATTTTTTAATTAGTATAAAAAAAAATCTCTATAAATATTGTAATAGACTTGTAATCTAATATAATATGAGATAAAGATATATCTAAATTTCACATATATTAATAAATTGAATTTAATGAAAAATGCAACCCACAAAGTAAAAATACTTTCTACGTGGTCAACATTTCAACATACTTCCTAAATCAAGTATAAGAGCATACCAATATAGAAACTTGACTAAGTATTAAATCCATATAAAGTCACTCTAAAACTTAATATTAAAGATTATATTAGCAAAATTGCTTAATTCAAAATATACTAATTTATTTGACAAGGAATAAATGTATATGAACGCCATACATAACATTAAAATTTAATTTACTTTAGAAAATAAAAATAAATAAAAAGAAGCCCATTAAAGGGTTAAAATAAGTAATTACGTATTTTTTTCTAAAATGGAGCAAAAACTAAAATAGACGTTGTGGAGTCTTACCTTGAAATGGTTTCTCAACATAGAATTGGAAAACCTCATTATATAATAGACTTTAAAACAATTTCGAATGCGAGATTGGGCTATTAAATAAACAACACCGGATGTGAATACTTACCATACACGTTATAATCATAAATAAAAAATTGAATTATATGAGCAACCTAATTATAATTCTATCTAGACCTTTCAAAAACCAAATTAAAAATAAAAATAATTAAAATTGTAATATATCTAGAACTCCGAACATGAACTTTAATTGTCTGTCTTCTAAAGAACACAACTAAAAATATCTTCATCGCTTAGCTCCACGAATATTTTCTTTTATTTACTATTTCTTTTTTCTTAATTTAATCTATTTTAAATTAGGAACTAAAGATCAATCAAAATATCTTCTCTGCGCATACAAACATTAGTACAATATTAAGTTTTTGTTTACCTTTGGATCGTATCGTAGGTAAGCAAAAATGTCATTTTGGATTAATAATATGAATCATAAAAAAATTGACACCAAACCCGACATGAATTCTATATGTTGGACACATTCTAAAACAAAAAATAAACATTGTTCATGCCTTTGGTTTCCTTTGATTTGTATGCGATGCTACTACATTGAGTACCGAAAGCCTAGAAGAATGAAATTTTGAATGTATGTGCATGTGAAATCGATGCAATGAAAACATGATTAAAAAAATAACCCATGGAAATGTACATGTAAGCGTAAATTGATATAAATTCTCTTTAAGTGGAAATCGAAATAAATTGCATTAAAATGAAGTCCATATATGTTAAAAATTTGCAATTCTTAGATCTTAAACGAGTGCATTGTCTTGTTTGCAATCTCAAATCTTCCGAAGGTGAAATAGGTCTTCTGCTCTTTTTATTTTGCATAAATTCAAAAATCACCTTTCTAGTACTATAGGCACAATGCAAGCTCTCAATATCCAACATTCTGAGTTGTTTCTTCGCGAAGGATACAAAGAAGGACGCTGGTAGTATGTAGAAATAGGCTCACATATAATTCAAATAAATTTTCGTGCAAATGACGATAGAAATCTTCGATGACATGCACATTCTACGTGTGAACGCTTCTTGTTTTATTGGTATTTCCTCTCTTCTCCACAAACCGTGCCATGATCGCATTTCTTCATCCCCACTAATTGACATGACTTCTTTAATAAGTTTTTAGAAAATGACCAAGTTGCTTCTTTGTTTATTTTTTTATTCTAAATTTATTTATTCATGTCATTTATAAACTTTTGTCAATCATTCAATAGAAAAGGGCAGCAGAGTTGTCCATCACTGAATGGAAAAGAGCAAAAGGTGTCAAGAGAGGAATGCCACAAATGTCAAAAATGGTTTATATTCAGTATAGACTTGGTCTACCGACATAAATATAAATAAACACCAAATCAATTAAATAATAAATATAAATAAACACCAAATCAATTAAGTAATCGAATGAAATTAAATGGAGCGAATCGTTGAGTAGTTTTACTATTACTCTATTGCTGTTTTTTTTTTTTGGGTTTTTATGATGCTTTACGTGTTAAACACTTCACATCTCTTATACACCTTTGTTGGTTTTTTTCATTCTCCTTTTACTTTGTATATCTTTCATTGCCATATCTAAATTTGAGACCACTTTGTTTTCAGTGCAACAGGATAAGACACTAGCCAAAAAAACTCCCGAAGAACCATATTTTATAACTTGGTTGACTTCGGTTCCATACTCCATCCATACAAAGATTAAAAATTGATAGCCACTATATTGGCGGAACCAAACCTATTTAATTAGCTGCCTGGCAATTTGATCAGAAGTATGCTGGATCATTAGAATTACCAAACACACACACACATACATATATAAAAGGACAGTTGCATGGAATGTAAATACTTAGAGATTTGCGACAAACCTAGAATGAAAACTTCTATCTAACATCCACGTTATTTCCTTGGAATAGTTGGGTTTTAATTCTGGATTTTAATTTATGAAAGGACAAAAGTTAATACTGATGAGGAAATTACACCAAAACATGAGGAAACTGATTGTGACCCGTCATTAAAAAGACGACGTGGCATGCTTGAACATCACTTTGATATATTGCGGCTAAAATAAAATAAATTATTAAATAAATCCTATTAAATATTTAATAAATGTTTTAATGTTTCGAAAATAAATGTATTAATATTATTGAACTAAAAAGGGCACTTGTATTAATAATGTATTGAAATTCGATTTTAATATGTCATTTTAATTCTTTGTATTAATGGAAAAACACTTTGGAAAACACGAATTTCTCAATTGTGCGACAGCAAAAATGACCGAAAAAAATCTAACTTAAAAAATCACCATTAATCAAATTGATAAAAAAATCATACAAGACAATTTCAACGTTGTCATCGATACTAACTTCATGTTATCCATTTAGTAAAATTCCAACTCATTTCAATTGATACATTTTAAATTTTATTTACGGGACTCAGTTGACTGAGATTTAAAACATAAACATGCTTGCTAATCACTGAAAACTACCGACTATGCAAATCAATGTAGATTGCTATATCCCCAACTGCTATGTAGATTTCTAATCAATGAAAACCACCAACTTTGCAAATGATGAATAGGACTTTACAGGCCGTGCTAGTGTGACTTGAAACAATAAAGGAACTATAAATATCCAGCAAAATCAAACAGCGTATATGGTATACTCATCTCGGTTAGAAATGGATAGATCTGCTCATAGTTTCTGTTATCTGTTTGGACTTATTCTGTTGTTAGCTTTAACATTGTGTGAATCACATGTGGAAGCACAGACCCATCCTAGAAAGCCCTTAGTTTCTGCACTCTACGTGTTTGGAGACTCCACCATTGATCCTGGCAACAACAATCAGCTCAACACTGTATTCAAAGCCAACTTTCCTCCCTATGGACGAGACTTCTTAGACGGTCGACCAACTGGGCGTTTTACAAATGGAAAATTAATAACAGATATCATTTGTAAAATCTTACCTTATGCTTTCTGTAATTCTCAAAATTTTACTACAAAAATTATGTGTTTAGTCTGTAACTAGTTTTCTTGAACGGAAAGTTAAGAAGATATCTTTATCGAATTACACCTGCAGCTGGTTTAGTGGGGTTGCCAGATTTGCTGCCAGCGTATTTGGATTCTGAATTTCATGGAGAAAAGCTACTCACAGGCGCAAGTTTCGGTTCCGCTGCTGCAGGATTAGTAGACAGTACCTCGCTGCTAGTTGTCAGTATAACCTCCATTTTAAGTCAATATATTCTCACCTTGAGATGAGTTTTAACCATATTCTCAATATATTTGTATCTTGAGACGAAATTTAAAATCGCCACTTTATTAACCATATGAAGTTGATGTGTATTTGCAGAATGTCATAACTTTGAGGAAACAACTGGAGAATTTCCGGCGTTACCGATCGCAGCTGACCGAAATGATTGGTCGGGAAAAGGCCAGCAGGATCGTTTCCCATGCATTATTTGATATAAGTATGGGAACTAATGACTATATCGACAATTATTATTCAAACCCTGTAACCAGAAACATGTATAGCCTTGCACAGTTTGAAGATCTTCTTCATCAATCTCTTAAAGTATTCATAGAGGTAAAATGTTGGGTATATAAAGATCTTCTTCAGCAGTCCCTTAAAGTATTTATAAAGATTTTTTCACCATCTCAAATTCATGGGCACTTATATTTGGATTGGTTTGTGAACAGAATGTTTACAGGGAGGGTGCGACTAGGCTTGCCGTCGTTGGGCTTCCTCCATTTGGTTGTTGCCCATTACCAAATACTTTGCATAATTTCTTGAATAACTCGTGTGACGAGGAGATGAACCAGGCTGCAACTTCTTTCAATAACAAGACCATGGCTTTGATAGACAAGATGAATCTCGCTTTTCCTGGATTTCGAATTGCTTATTTTGATATATACCAGAAGCCGTATGACATTATTAAATACCCCACCGAATACGGTAAGATCGGTAAAAATATGTACTTGTCGTTTTCCAACCACTAGACATTTGTACTTATAAATTTCCGGCTATGGACAAACATTTATTATGTGGCAGGGTTTAAAGAAGGAAAGAAGGGTTGTTGTGGATCAGGTCTCTTGGAGGTAGCTGTACTGTGCAACGAGGAAGCATAACTTGCAGGGATGCATCAAAATATGTGTTCTGGGATAGCGTACACCCCACAACAGCAGTCTACAACATTATTGCTAATGACTTATTCCAAAAGGCTCTTGCACTTAAACTATTTTAACACCCAAATATGCAAAAATCCATTTAATCCCCATGCTAATAATCGATGTTTTCATAGAAACCAGGGTGCCCCACGGCATCGTGGACTGTAAAAAACTATTATTATTATTATTATCAGGTAGCTCACACTCGGTTACTTTGTAATAAATAATTTGAATGGTTGGTGGTGATGCGAAAAATATCTCGTAACATGCGGGTTGAATGGCATCGAACGTGGGCTTTACTAATGCTAATTTTTCAATGGTTCCTTATGTCCCATCAATATATATCTTAATTGGAAAAATTGGAGAAATATATTTTAATCACCCCGTTAATAATTGATTCACCATTCATGTGTTGTATGTGTAATGCCCACTCCTCTTTAACACTGATTATACTATGATTTTAATTTTGATTGATTAGAGATATGGACCCTAGTATTATATTTTAGTTAGCATGTTGTTAAGATACAAGGGACATCATGATTACTATTGTGTTCTGATTGTTACTTTGGATTGTATGGATGTATTGTGGACCTTGATGGACATTTAAGGATATGATGATGATCCAAAATGGTTACTTTGTTATATACTAACATTTAGATTCTTGACATAGTGAGTATATTCGGAGTGTAGGACTAATGTAGTGCCCACTTCCCTTCGACACCTTGTGATATTGATCCTGATACTACTGACTATATTATGGACATTGTTATAGTTTAATTTAGTATGATGTTAGATGTTAGATCATGGTTTATTGTGGACTTTGATTCATATATGGTGCATGATGATTATTAGAGACATTTTAGATATTGATGTTGATATATTGTTTGACATGGTTACATTATAGATGTTGTTTGGACTTGTGATATTTGGATATTTTGAGTAGACCTAGAAAATGAGAATTGAATTAAAATTGGTGATGATATAGTTGTGGATGAAATTGTAAGTGATACTGCTGATTGTCTTGATGTTTGTTGTGATTCACATATATGTCGATGATCTTGAAATTATATTTATATTCATTTGGATGTTCTAATATGGCCACGAGGCCAAAGGAGGTATTTGTATTTTGCAGGTTTAAAATATCACAACAAACATCGGGGATTGGAGACCAACCACTTTGGAATTCTAGATGAATTCAACAAGGTCACCATGGCAACTGTATTGTTTTTGTGTGTTTGATTGTGCTAGGGATTCCCATGGGGGTGGGGATCACCTTTAAATGTGACCAAGGGGTTGTATGTATTTTATTTTATTTGGTCCCTTTGTTAATGTTTGCATGTGTTTATTTTGTGGTGCTTTGACCCCTTTCATTATTTATTATATGGTGTGTAATATTGTGAGTAATCTTGTTGTTAAGTTAATTAATTAAAATATGTCATAAGAAAGTAATTAATAGAGTTGTTGGCCTTGAATTAAAGTGTTGTAAGAAATGTGTAAGTAATGTGTAAGGGGTATGTAAGTTGATTTTGGAGTAAGAAACACTCCATCTTTCTTGGAAATTTGAATTTGTCCTTGGAGGCTGATTTTGGAGGCTTGTGGGACAAGTTAAACTTGTCCCATACCTCTTAAATTTGTTTACCAACCATACCTATGGTTGGAGAGTTGAATTTAGACTTTCATTATGCATTTTGTTAGTCAAGCTGAATGTTTTAATTGCACTTCTTGCTTGAAATTAATTTCAGTCCTTTGGGGTATGGGCTTGATTTGAGTGTGTAAGTAAAACTATCATATTATTCACCTACTTATTTATTGTGTCTTGGAGATTGAAGTTGACTTGTGAGTTGGAGTTGAGGATGTGTGATGTGGCATCCTACATAGATCCACCTCATCCTCCTCTCTTCCCCCTTCTATATATTTGAATTCATTTTATTGTTTTGGGGTTACACTCTTTTGGTTGCTTCACTTTTGCATACTTCTTTGGGGTGAATTCTTTTGCTATTTTGAGCTCTTGCTTTTGGAGAAAGTTTGCAGACTTTTTACAGGCCTATGTTTCATTGATCTTGGGTTGTTTTACATTGGAAATCTTTTCGTTTGGAACTTGGAACAAACTCCATTATGGAGAGGTAAGAGCTTGGCTCTTGAAATGCTCTTCTTTTATTTGTGTAAATGTTATTGTGGTGAAAATTTCCTATCTAATGGGAATGTTTTTAGAAGGTTTCAAGTGCGTTAATTTTGAGAAAAATTAGGTTGAATCTCTTAAGCTTGTCAGAGGGTGGGAGAGTGAGAAATTGCCCTCTTAATCCTAATGATTATTCTAACCCTAAGTTTTGACCCTGTAAATTTAATAATTGTTGTAATGGGAAAATTATGAGCTAAGATTTTTATTTGGCCTCTAAACCTTGCTTGTGGCAACTGTTGTTTTGTAACCTAGTAGTGACACTTTTATACAAAAATATTATCACATAATTTTTCTGACTAATCCTAGGTTGTTCTTGAGTCTCAAGTGGCTAGTTTTAGTGGGCATTACACTTGGTATTAGAGCATGGGTTCAAAAGCTTTGACCCTTGGGAACACTAGAAAACTTGAGACATGAACATTTAAACCTAGTACAATATTAACCTAACACATTTTTAAATATAGAGAGAAACTTGTGGGAAATTACATATTTAGTGGACATGAAAAAATGAATAAAACCTAGAATAGTGAACTAACTCTCGCCTTGGTCTGTGCAGGAGGCGTAGATAAGATGAGGGGTCTTTTCACATAGACCTAGACTTACCACCACTAGATCATGCTGTAGCAGCTATCCTACCATAGATTTTACAGACACTTCAGGATGTTAATGCCGCTCTACACAGAGGGACCGTAGGAGCACATTTAAGTCAGACATGATAGGGTGACATCCATTGAGGCTCATGCATCTCCTTGGCATAACAAGGAGCATAGAGGAGAGAAATCCCATGAGGATTGATTAGAGCAGATTCATCACGAGAGAGGATAGGAGACCGAGTTTTGGGACACAAAGATAGGTCTCGAGCCCCGAGTTTAGATATGAGCATGCAGAGAGGCCTAGGGGCCACCAGACTACAATGAAAAATCACATAAGGAAGATCCTGAAGCTACGGCCAGCTCATTATTCTAGCGACATAGGTGGATTTTAGGCAGAGGCCTCATTGGTGAGCTTGAGCAGATACTTGAAGCTCTTCCCTTGTTCTAACAACACGAAAGCTCATGTTGTGATCCATCTGGTAAGGGATGGAGCAGGTGTCTGGTGGAGGACAGAGGAGTAAAAGCTCCATGTTGATTCTGAGATAGTTACTTAGGAGATCTTTAAGGAGCGGTTTAGGAGTATATATTTATCTAGGAAGTTCATATAGTAAAGGATTGATGAGGTTTATGAGATCCAATAGGAATCTCTTAAAGTAGCTGAGTATGAGAGTAGATTTCTAGATCTACTCCAGTATGTTGATTACATGCAAGATGAGCAAGTGTAGATCCAAAGGTTCGTCTAGGGCCTAAATCTGGACATTGGAGGTGGAATATGGATCCATTGTCGAGAGACATTCATTGATCTTTGTTGAGAAGGCCTATATAACAAAGGAGACTCGAGGAAAGACCCAGCGGGATAGAGACCGAGTCCCAGTCGTATACAACAGATGCAAGACAAAATATGTAGGACAATAGATCGAGGGGGTCGATGACGTCCTCCTCGTGGTCGATAGGATTCAACACACTCATCTTTCAAACCATAGTAGCAGCAACAATATTGCCCACCATATAGACCTCCACTAGGAATTGATGCACAAATGGTTTGAAGTATGGGGCCTCTATTTAGGGGTCCCATTAGGACACGAGGAGCACCTAGAGCTCGGTCGGCAAGAGCTTGCCAACAGAGACCTTAGCGAGTCCATAGCCAAGTCATCGGGATCCACTTTGCACACCCCTCTAAGGCACCGACTAGAGCTGCTACTCATGGGAGAGGATCGGATGGTTGTTTTGGATGTTGTATTACTGGACACTTTGAGAGAGATTGCCCACAGAACCCTAATAACAAGGGTAAGACACAAATCTTAGAGCCTACTATTGGTAACATGCGGCACAGTCATAGGATGTACGCAACGGTCAAAATCGATAGGAAGAGCATCATAGTACAATTATTGAGACTACAAGTAGCATTGGTGGTACTCTACCTCCATTTTGTTTGATTATGGTTCTTGATTCCTTTATTGCACAATCTTTAGTAGAGTGATGCAGGTGGTGTGTGATCGAGGACATGGTCATAGTTGGGATGTTGAGATTGATTATGAAGCTAATATCTCTATATACTCTTAGTTAAGGAGTGTATAGTGGATTTGGACCTTTTACCACCACCTTGAATCATCGTATCCTTCCGTTGGGTTCTTATGGAGTCATCTTGGGCATGGATCTGGTTATCTACACAAAGACCCAGTGGATTGTTTCCACAAGATCATATCTTATATAGATGATATAGGAGTTGAGACAGTGATAGCGGGGGTCAAGAGACCCGTTTCTATTCGCACCATCTCCGTTATGAAGCTTAAGTGGTGTGTGTGATGGGGTTGTCGGATGTTTGATGTTATAGTTAGTGATCGATCGGAGGATGGGTCTAGTTGACCATCGCTAGATGACCATCCCATTTTGAGATAGTTTTTTGATGTCTTTCTAGGAGATCTATCAGGGTTATCGCCTCCATGTGAGATAGATTTTCATATAGATCTAGTTTCGGGAGCAAAGCCTATCTCATGAACACCTTATCGAGATGGTTACCCCCGAGCTTCACGAGTGAAGTTCGCAACTGAGGGTCTTCGGAGAAAGGCCTAATTCATCCTAGTTTATCCCCTTGGGGTTTACCAGTGATCTTTATAAAGAAGAAGGACAGATCCTTGCAGTTGTGTAGTGATTACCACTAACTGAAAAAAGTAATGATCAAGAGTCGTTATCCACTTCCGTGCATTGATGATTTGTTTGATAAGATGAACGGAGCCACAATTTTCTTTAAGATAGACCTTAAGTCAGGCTACCATCAACTGAGGATTTCAGAGGAGGATATTCATAAGACGCTTGCCGTATGAGATATGGCCACTATGAGTTCACAATGGTACCTTTTGGCTTGACCAACACCCCCAGTGTTTATGAGTTTGATGAATGGGGTATTTAGGACCTTCTTAGATCGCTTCATGCTCATCTTCCTTGACGAAATTTTGATTTACTCATGTAATTGTGAGGAGCATGAGGGGCACCTTCGCTAGGTTCTTCAGTGTCTTCACGAGTAACAAATTTACAGGAACTTGGAGAAGTGTGCATTCTTTTAGACAGAGGTGCAGTATTTGGGTCATATCATTTCTAGGGAAGGTATCGCAGTCAATCCTTCCAAGATTAGAGCTATTTTGGATTGGCCAGCACCCACTTGTGACTAAGGTGTGCAACTTCATGGGATTAGCAAGCTATTACAAGGGATTTATTTAAGACTTCTCTTGGATTTCACACCCCATCACTTCCCTTCAGTGGAAAGGGAAAAATTTTATTTGGTCAGACAGGTGCAAGCAGGCCTTCAAGACACTAAAGGAATGTGTCACTACAACACCTATTCTTGCGAACTTTGGATCCATAGGGTGAGTTTTTCATATGCATGGATACTTATTTGGCAAGACTTGGAGGTGTATTGATGTAGGAGGGAAAAGTGGCGGATTTTGGGTCTTGCAAACTCAAATATTATGAGCTTAATTATCTAACTCATGATCTTGAGCTTACGGTAGTTGTGCATGATTTGGTTTGATGGAGGCATTTTCTTCTTGGTTATAGATTCACACTTAGGATAGATCACTTGAGTCTTCATCACCTCTTCACATATCCCAATCTCAACGCGCCATGATGGCATTGGATGGAGTTACTTTGTGAGTATGATATGGAGATAGAGCATGTGAAAGGGAATGAGAATATGGTTGCGGGCACGCCCGAGAATACGGAGACATGTGGCTATGGCCACTTCAGTGAGCAAAGATTTGGGGAGAAGGATTCTACATCAGCTTCCTCACGACAGCTTCTACATTGTAGCTAGAGTAAAGATCGAGTGTTAAAGACCCTTGAGGGGAATTTTGGTGGTTTTTTCTTTAGAGGCAGATGGCCTTCTCAGTTATAAATGTCAAATTTATGTTCCTAGAGATGGAGGCTTAAGGAAGGACATCTTGGAAGAGGCACAACGTGCACCCTGTTCATCCCATCCCGGGGTGAAGAAGATGCACGCCACCTTGAGATGGTTGTTTATCTAGAGGGTACTTCATAGAGATGTGGCTCAATTTGTGTCATGCTATTTAGAGTCTTAGAAAGTCAACGCCGAGCATCATCATCCAAGCGGCTTTCTCTATCCTCATGTTATACCGGAATGAAAGGGGGACATCATTTTCATGGACTTTATTTTCATGCTACCGATATGTCGAGATACCACCATGACACCATCATGGTCATGGTGGATAAATTGAAAAAGTGGCTAATTTTTCTCCAGTAAAGACCACTTATATAGATAGTGGAGTGGCACGGGTATATCTTGATGATATTGTCGGGTTGCACTAGATTATACTGAGAAGATCATCCACGATCCTTTGTATACTTCCCGTTATTGGACCACCATGTAGTATGCCCTCGGGACGAGGATCAACTTCAACACAAGATATCACACTTTGAGAGACAGATGGCCGGACCGAGTGGGTGAATTAGATTTTAGAGGACATATTCGGGATGTATGTGATGGATCAGCGGTCTAGATGAGAGGAGTACTGTAGTTGGTATATTTTTTCTACAATAATAGTTTTAAAAGACCTATAGGCATGGCTCCTTTACGAGGCCTTGTATGGCATAGAGTTTAGGACACCTCTTAACTAGGACAAGTTAGAGGACATGGTTTCTCTTCAACAAGCTTTGTTGTAGGACATGGAGCAACAAGTAGTTATGATCAGGAAAAGACTGTAAGAGGCACAGGATAGGAAAAAAAAGTACGTAGACCAACATAGAACGAGCATTTGTAGTTTTGATGTGGGCATGAATGTTTTCTTTCATGTCGGGCCACATAATATCCCTATCTGTTAAGGAAAAGGTTCTAAGTTAGCTCCTAGATTCATGGCTCCTTTTGAGATCTTGGAGCGTATCGGCCCTTTGGCCTACTGTCTAGTGTTGTCACCTAACTTGTATCGCATACATGATGTGTTTCATGTTTCACTTCTTAGGAGCTATGTTGTAGATCCTTCTCATGTCCTAGATTGGACATCATTACGATTCTGAGAATCGGGGCGAGATGATGGTGGAGCCTTTTCTCATTATAGATCGCAGGACCCTGGGCCTTCGAGGTAGAGAGATTGATCAAGTCCAGGTGCGATGGGATAGAAATGATGAGACTGCAGCTACATGGGAGGATGTTACTTTTTTACGAGTTCGGTTCCCAAATCATTTCTAGTGACTTCGAGGAGGAATTCGAGTCTAATAAATTATTAATAAATTAGAATCAAACCAAATCAAATAAATTGTTGGCATGAAGTGTCTGGGAGTGGGTGGAAGGAATTTATGGAATCCACATGAAGGCACATGGTATTCTTGAAAATGTTATGCGCATCCTAAGCATCATGTGTATCTATCATTGTCCTTTCCTAATAATCAAAACATGGTCAAATTATCATTATTACGGTCTGATAAAATGGAGAAGATGTGAGAAAGCCCTTTCTAACCAACAAAAAAAATTACCCAAAAGCAAGTCTTTGATGAACATGGCATCCTCTTTTATATGGTTCTTCGACTTAAAGATATCAATGAACAATGCGATAGCTTACACTCTTTTCTTCACACCATCCAAAACAACGAGAGAATGGATTGAAAAGTAGATAAAGCACATGGGAGCACAACTCTTTAGAGTATTTTCCATCACAGCGCATTAGATTTCAATGTAGTTGTGGAGGCATTTGGATGGGAACAACATTCAAATTTGGGCACAACAAGAACGAGGATTGAAGGAAGCGTTTTCTCTACAAATGAAGCTCCTTTGCATCCACCCATCAAATTCCATTATGAGATGTCTATGTTTGAGGATTTTACAACCAAACTATTGTTTTTTTGTGACATTTCTCCACCGGAGGGAGGTCAAACTCCACTTCTAACAAGCCACAAGATTTCAGAGAGAATGGAAGAAAAATATCCAAAGTTAGTGAGAAAACGGAAAAAGAAGGGTTGATTTATGTATCCATTCTTTCCTAGGAAGACGATCTAAGGATTTTATATCGGATCTGAGGTATCATTATACATCGTAGCACAATGGACTAAGAATTTTTTTGTCGGATGTTATTATTACAAGTGCTTAGCGGCCGTGTTACAGTCCAACATGCATGAGAAGTGGTTGGGCAAAGAATATCACAAAGAGGTGGTCTCAAGGCATACATTCTTAATATGCAAGATAATTTTTTTATTTCATTAGCATGTGGTATTGTAGGTTTAGTAGATGAGGGCTCTAAATAGTTTAATGGCGTGGGTATCTCTTTGAATAAAAAAAAAAATAGATATGCTCGGCCATGTCGACTATCATGAGGAAACTCTAAACTCTTATCATCAACATACCAGTAAAACCTTAGGTGATCTGTGCGGGTGTGTTTTCTTGGTGCTTAAAGAGCATATAAAATATGGAGTCACTATTTATGACAACTCTCCTTTCGAGTTTGAATATCGTATTTTGTAATTTATATTCTCATATTAAACATTTGTGAAGAATTGGGGATGTGGGTTGCCATATAAAATCTGGCAAATACCATGTTGTTTTCTTACCTACTAGAACATTTCCCTTTTTAAACTTATGTCATTATGTGCATCTCTCAAAAAAAAATTGTCTTGCAACAATTGTGGAGATGAACTTGGTTCCAGTGGGGAGTCAACTCATACTCGAAGGTTCTTGATGACTCTAATAATTTATCGGGAAGCATAGATAGGGTATTGAATTGTTTAATCAAATGCCTCAGACAATTATAGCCTCTTGGAATGATTTTTCTTCTGATATGAATTTTTTTTTTTTTGAAGTGACGCTAGAGATCCTCAAGCAAAGGAAACTAGGGAGTGTTTTGGATGCTCACAGTCATTCAAGGAAATGGCTTATGGAGATGCAGAATCAGGCTCCACAACTTTGGCCAATTCATTTCCCCTCATGCATGGTCTCCTTACCTCCATCTTCTATAATTTTTATAATTTGGTTCTTCATTTGCATTATATTAGAAACATTAAACTACTTGAATAATTTTACAATTGTATATGTAACAAAACTTAAATAGTGTAAAGCAATAAAACCCCACCTTGTGATTTTGAAATTGTTTTACCATTTGAACATCAACTGTGGTTGCCACCATAACCTCATATGATGCAACTTGGGTATCTGAATCAAGGGCTCATGTCCACTAATATTGTCGAGAGTTAGATGTTTCATCAACTAAACACAACCTTTTTCATTTACTTGCAAAGTTGGAAAAACACCACATTTAGAGACTTGCAAAACAACCTTTCAAACCCTAAAAGAGATGTCAAACATCGTATGTGTTCCCTATTATGTAGAGAGTCATGTCAAGTGTTAGATCAACCTCGTATTACCATTTGCGTTATGTTATTCACTCCTCTAAGATCCCTATTACCTTTTTTTACACTTTGTGAAGTTGTTAAAAATTAAAAAGTTAGGTTTCGCATCAGCTCACTTGTTTGAATCTTGGACAATGAAATGCTTATCCTCCTTTGCAAACCACTAGTATTTTTACTAGAAAATTTTCTAGAACCTTCAATTTGAGGAAAAAAACTTTTCTTGATAGTTTAGAAAAGTCATTTTTCTGGTCTCTAGTTACATTTTGACTAGGTCAAATTGAAACCAATTACGACTGGTGGCTCCAAACAACTTGTTGCCATTTGAAAACCGTTCACTAGTTCTTAGTCCCCTTGGCTCTGGTGAATTCTCCATATGTAGGGGAACTTGTAGGAAGTTTATCATTGTTCGTTCATCCATCGAATGCTAGTTTTGGACATGGTTTTCCGAGCCCTCAAACTAACTTTTGATCATTTATAAGTAGGGCAATTACGACTAGTGGCCTCGAAAAACTAGCCGCCAATCATAAACTGTTCCCTAGTTCTGAAGTCTGTCAGTTCCTTTGAATTTTGGGTGTATAGGAGGACACGTAGAAACATACTCATTGTGTGTTTTCTCATTAGTGGACAATGTTTGAAAGTGGTTTCTTATCCTCCGAGCATTATTTGAACATTTTTGTAGCTAGCAGGAAACATAAGAAGAAAGTTGTAGGACCCATGTTAGGTTGCCCAAACCATCATGGAAACTTGTTGACAATTATAAATAACTATTTGAAACCTTACTATGTGACTTTTGTGTAAAATTGAACTTTTGGCAAAATAGTGTTTCTCTCTCTCTCCCTATTTCTTTCTCTCTCCTTGGTTAGGAAATGAAGCAAATTGAAATGAAATAAATACGTGTCTCTAACCTTCTTCTTTGAATGAAAAGTATTAATGTTATTATGTAAATGGGAAACTAAAAATGTTAATTATGCTAGATTAGGGTGGATGCCATGCCAGTGATTTATCGTTGATTTCATGCTCACATGTTTTTGCAGGATGCAAGTAAGATGGTGAAACAACGTGGGAGTGAATCGTTGTATTTTGTTAGAATTTATGTATGTTAATAGAAGGAAATTTTTATGTATTTTTATGTTACAATAAATTTATATATTGAAATTTGGTAATATGTATGAGATGCTAGTTTTAGGAATGCCTTGGGAAATGTGCATTTAATCATGGGTACCTTTTATATTTAGATTTGCATATGGAAAAAGTTAGATATGTTAAATGAATTTGAATGTAATATCTTATAGTGCATTTCCAGTGTGCAATAGTCGATTAATTAATTGATGTGTTTTTGTACTACCCTCTCCTCTCGACATTGATCCTACTAGGATTTTACTTCGATCGAAGATCTAGAATTTTTAACATATTTTATCATTAGACATTAGTAGATGGACATTATTATATTTGATTAGTATTTTGATAGACTATATCGATGTTTTTGACTTTTGACATGATGTGACTTATATGATAGATTACATGTATGAATTAACATTTCATTATCAATGAGATAGAGTTACCACTTCGTAAGATCTAAGGTAATGATTAGCTATTGATACATATATTTTGTTAGATGAACTAGCTCAGCTTGTGATCTTATTGTTGTCGATGAAATGGAAAAATTGAAATATTTTGTGTAACGCCACCTAAATTCTCCCCACTCGAGATCAAGAACAACCTAGGTTTAATTAGGAAAAGTTAAGGAATAATTTTTTTGCGTTCCCAACAAAATTTGCAGAGTCAAAGAAAATAGTTATCAAAACATCCTAACAAACACTAAGAGAGATAAATTCATCCCTAGCGCAAATAAATTATCTTCTTGTGGGGTGCGTGGAAGAAATTTACCTAGGCGCGGAAGAGAGGCTCAGAAAGAAAATTCTTTTTTTTTTCTCTTGGGCACACAAGATGGGTGTGGAAGAGACTCATTCTATCCCTAGTGTGCAAGACGGGCTTGGAAAAGAATCACTTTCTTATGGGAATGCAAGATGTGTGCGCATGAGGACTTATTTTCTCATAAGGCCATAACTTTTGATAGGGAACTCTATTTTTGGAAAACAAAGACTTTTCAGAAATCTCTCGACGTCCTCTTTGTACAAAAACATTAAGAATTTAATTTGGATGAAGTTCTAAGGGTCAATTTATAGAAAATGATATGTAAGCTTATAAAATGAAAACTGGTAACATTTGACTTATAAATTTGTTCAATTCGACTTCCTTCCTTTCTCAACATGTCAAACAGACATGAGCAGTCACACTTAAGTAAATTTAGGATGGATTTCAAGGGTTAAATTTTTTTATGGATTTACAAATTAAGATATCTAATTGTACACAACAAGAAGTCTACAATTTGTCTTTGCTTGATACGAGCAGTTCTTTAAGATTTTCTTAAGTATTTTAGTTTGGTTGGGGTTGTTTTAGTCATGCAACTACAATTTAATTTTTTTCATTTCATTTCCTAAGGTTGCAGTAGGTCGTTCTATTCAATTTACGATTAATAATGGCTCGTATGAAAATTATCTAATAGAACTCAAATTCGAATAGATTTATTTACTTGTACCAACTTTAATCTATGAATTCATTCCAAAAAAATATAACATACTAAGTTGATTTATATCAAAATGTGCAAAAGCAATAAGATACAGTTTTGATTTTGAAATCATACATTTTGTAGAATAGAGAATTATGACATTTCTTCATACGTATTTCAAGACTTTCAATGGAGATCTCATAATGCATTTCAACAATCATATTTTAAATACAAAAATTCCATTTGAGGAAATATAATACAATATTCTATTAATTCAAAAATGATATCCTTACAACTTTCTCTTTCATTCCTTGAAATACAACATACAACATTCATGTCTTTCACATTCTTTCAAAAGTAGAAAACAGAGTATATCTCTTTTACATTTCGAATTAAAACTTTCATAGCCAATACAGAACATCATTCCATCACCAATAATATACAAGTTCATCCACTTCAAAGTGGGAAAGGGTTACAATAAATAATAATCTCAATGTTCAAATCTTGTCAAAATTGTCTTTCGCTTTGCTCTAGGACAACAACATGCGAGATCCATCATTCTTCAATTTTGACCACAAAAAAGGAAGGGGAGACACAAAGCTCTCCACCCAACTAAGACATCCAATGAAAGGATAATCCATCCTTCTTCATTGGCCCCCGAGCCCCAACCACAATGCAATAAGAAATGTGTTTCAACTCATGGAAACAACAAGCTTCCACAAACACACATGTAAACTTCACATTAAAAGCACAGTCCAAAATAGAATGTAGTTTGCAACCAAATTAAGACATAATAAACAAAACTCAAGCTTCATGATGTAAGCCAAAGGAGCAAGAAACTATGGGGATGCTACTTATGCCTCTCAAAGGGGAAATGGGCATCACCATCCGAGAACAAACAACCAAAATATAAATTTTCAAATCCGACATGCCCTTATGCCTCGCCCAAATAACCCTTATTCTTTACATTTCCTTATGCCTCCCCAACCTCTTGTGGCACCCCATAATGAAATGCAAGCTATTTCTTTGTTAGGTGGAACCTAAATTCCAACTCCCTCCACAATTATACCTCCCCAAAACACTTATGTCTCCCACAAAATAAACCCCATAACCTTCTTCTACACCATTCCTAGGCCCTCTATCCAATAGCCCACAAACAAGCTAAAAAATTCACAACAATAACATTCAACCATTTACATATACAATAAAATAAATAAATAAGGGCATGCCAAGAGCCAAGCTCTTACCTCTCCATGATGGAGTTTGTTCCAAGTCTAAAACAACAAGTTTTCCAATGTAAAAAGTCCAAGATCAACAATCCACAAGCATGCAACAATCTCCAATATTATCCAAAAGCAAGAGCTCTACAAAACCCAAAAGAAGTCTCCCCAAAAATGAAGTGATAAAAGTGAAGCAACCCAAAAACAAGCTAAATAATTCCAAGTAATAGAAGAGGGAAGGGAAAAGGATGTGGTGGATCCATGTAGGATGCCACTTCACACATCCTCAACTCCAACACCAAATCCAACTTCATTCTCCAATGCATAATCAATAGGTGGGTGAATAATATGACAGTTTTACTTACACACTCAAATCAAACCCACACCCCAAAAATTGAAATTAAAACATGTAAGAAAAGTGCAATAAGAAAAACATTCAACTTGAATTACAAAAATGCATAAAGAAGGTATAAATTTAACACCCTAACCATAGGAAAGGTTCTTTATGTAAATTTGAGAGGTATGGGACAAGTTTAACTTGTCTCACAAGCCTCCAAAATCAGCCTCCAAGAAAAATTCAAATTTCAAAGAAGACGAAGTGTTTCTTACTCCAAAATCAACTTACATATCTCTTACACATCACTTACACATGTTTTACAAAATTTTAATTCAAGGCCAACAACTCTATTAATTACCTTCTTGTGACATATTTTAAGTAACTAACTTCACAACATGACTACTTGTAATATTAACACACCATTTAATAAATAATGAAAGGGTCAAAGCACCACAAAATAAACACATGCAAACACAAACAAAGGAAAAAATCAAAGAAAATACATAAAATCCCTTGGTCACATTTTAAGGTGATCCCCCACCATGGGAATCCCTAACACAAACAAACACACACAAACAAATACAGTTTTCATGGTGACCTGTTGAATTCATCTAGAATTCCAAAGTGGTTGGTCTCTAATCCCCTGATGTTTGTTGTGATATTTTAAACTTGCAAAATACAAATACCTCCTTCGGCCTCGTGGCTGCATCGAACATCCAAATGAATATAATATACTTCCAAAGTCATCAATATATATATGAATCACAACAATCATCAAGACAATCAATAGTATCACTTAAAATTTCATCAACAACTATATCATCATCAATCTTCAATTTTTATTTTCTAGGTCTAGTCAAAATATCCAATTATCACAAGTCAAACAACATCTATAATATAACCATGTCATTTCGTATATCAATAGCAGTATATAAAATGTATAAAGCTGTCCCCAATAATACCTTGTATCGAGATATGAACCAAGTCAACAATAATCCATGCTCTAACATCTAACATCATACTAAATCAAAACTATAATAATGTCCATAATATAGTCAATAGTGTCATAATCAGTATCAAATAGTTTCAACAAGAAGTGGGCACTACATCCCCTCCCGTTAGACTCGAATTCCCCTTGGAAGTCACTTTGGAACAAATGGGGAAACCGAACTCGTAACAATGTAGCATCCTCCCAGTACGTGCGGTCTCATCATATATGTCCATTGCACTCACACTTGATCAATCTCTCTGCCTTGAAGTCCTAATATCCTATGATCTATAATGCAAATGGGATCCACCATCACCTGCCCCTCATCCTACACATGTAATGAGTTCCAATCCAGCACATGAGAAGGATCTGTAATATATCTCCTAAGGATTAAAACATGAAACACTTCATGTACATGAGACAAGCTAGGGGGCAATGCTATACGGTAGGACAAAGGAATGATACACTCCAAAATCTCAAAAGGACCAACGAATATAGGAGCTAACTTAGAACATTTTCCATAACGGATAGGGCTCTTATGTGGCTTGACACGAAGGAACACCTTCATGCCCACATCAAAACTATGTTCATTCCTATGCTGATCTCGCATACTTCTTCTACCTATCATGTTCCTCCTATAGTCTCTATATGATCAAAACCACCTGCTACTCCATCTTCTATATAAAGCTGGTCAAGAGAAAACCTATCCTCTAACTTTGTCCTAGCTAAGAGGTGTCATGTACTCTCTATCATACAAGGCCTCAAAAGGAACCATTCCTATAGGACTCTGAAAACTATTATTGTAGGAGAAATCCACCAAGTACACATACTCCTCCCATCTTGACTGATGATCCATAATATACATGTTATCCAAAATTCACCCCTCAAGGTAATTTTGATAACATGCATCAAATTCTTCAGTCCTGAGCAAGTAGATTTATTCAAGACCCGAAATCATGTTTTTGGGGCCCCTTCGGCTCCTCTCTAACTCTCCCATCCAAGAAAAAATCCCAACGAGTTAGAAAAAATGGAAAAATACAAAAATAAGGTCACAGGATTGTTTTAAGGCATTGCGGGTCTGAAGGGTGCGGGTCGTACCGAGGTTCGTCATACCAAGTTTGTGGCCAAAATACAAAGAAAATCAGCTAAGTCAGACATTTTTGTCCCAGGCGGTCCACGGGACAGTTGGGACATCAGTACACACGGGACACGAATCGACCGATTTTCCGCAAGTCAGTCAATTGCGGGCGGTGCGGAGATTTTCATCTAGAAGTCGGGACAAAAGTACGTGCGGGACATGCAAAGGTGAAAAGGTCGCAAAGGGGGACAAGGAAGCCCGAATCAGCTGATGCGGAAGAATGTGTCTAGGACAGCCGGGACACGTGGACCCGATTTTTCCACAATATCCGCAACTCAAAGGAAAAGTCAACGTTTGACTCCGAAACTTCAAACGGCCATAACTTTTGACTCCGAGCTCCGATTTTCACAAAATTGGACTTTCTAGAAACGAGCACAACAGCCTCTACACCACAAAATCTGGATTTATTATTTTTAATGAGGGTATAAATATTTAAATAAAAGAAAAATATTCGGCTCTAGTCAGTTAATGCTCATTTCGTCAAATGATGACGCCTGCTTTAGACCCAAAATAGTTGACCGCACTCAAAAGGTCATAACTTTTGCATTTCTCAACAAAATCACACAAAATTTGTACCGTTGTAATTTTGGCTCCAATCCCGATGTAAATAAATCATAAAATTCTAGATTTTATGAGAATTTAGTGGGAATTCTTCATAAAATGTGGCGGGGTTCATAAAAGTGTTTTATTTGGTAGTTAGGAGTGCAATTAAGAGGCATGGTCATCATTCTTTCTTTGCTGCAGCACCTGGGACAATATGGGGATCCTTTTTCAAGTAACACACAATCATTTCACTCCATTTAATGCCTCTTACAAGTGGTTGAAGGACAGATTTCAGGATTTCCATTTTCCCCTTCTCTCTCTCTTCTCATTTTCTTATAAATTGGAGTGTTGGGCTCATTGTAAAGGGAGAGAGTTTTTGTAGCAAAGCTCTGCCAAAATTGCTTTGTGAAGCCAATGTGCTACAAGCCCTTGTTGTGGACTCCTTACATGGTGATCCAGGCCCTTATCTTGTAACCAATTGAACTGTGCATATCATGAGGCAATAAAATATAAGTTTGTGGATGCATCTTCCCCTGTTGTGTTTTCTTGCATTCTTCTTTCCCCTTCAACCTTGATTACAAGAATATTGTGTCTATTTTTATGTTCTTGCAGGGATCCATTATCATTGTGTATGTTTGAAATGTTGTTGTGAATGCATTTTGCTAGATTATGGGGAACTGTCATCACTCCTTCTAGTGTGCACTTTTCTTCTGTATCTCACACATTGGAAGACTACTCTCACATCCTACTTTTCTGGTGTATCACTTTGCTTTAGTGTAGGTGTTCATCTTATGCATTCTCTCTCCTTAGTCCCTTGGAAAGTTAGATTAGAATGGTTAGTTTACCCTGCATTAGAGTAGATTGTGGCAGGTAGTTTAGGAGCAAGAACCAGCTTTCTCTGGAGGTCCATCTCAAATAGAAAGTCCCACAACTTTGAAATGGCACCCATGTTATCCAATCACACCATGAGTTCAAGTATATGCACTTGTATGAGCATAGGGGTGTTGTGATTCACCTTGATAACAATACATCCCGAGCATATCCTCTAAGATTTGATTCACCCACACGGTCTGTCCATCTGTATTGGGGTGATATGTTGTTTTGAAATTGATCTTCGTTTCGTGGGCATGCTACATGGTAGTCCAAAATGCGAAGCTGTACAAAGGATCACAGTCATAAATTATCTTCCACAAAATCCCATACAACCTAACGATCTCATCCAAATAAACTCATGCCACTTTGCACTAGCATTTGTATAAGTGGTCTTCACCAAAGAAAAGTGAGCCACTTTTGTCGATTTATACACCATGACCACAATGGTGTCATGGTTATATATCGACATCGGTAGCCCAAAAATGAAGTCCATGGAAAAGGTGTCCCACTTCCATTCTAGTATAGCATGAGGAAAGAAAAGGCCAACTAGATGATGATGCTCAACCTTCACTTTCTGGCACTCTAAACAACATGACACAAACTGAGCCACGTCTCTACGAAGTCCTCTCCAATGGTATAATTGTCTCAATGTAGTGTGCATATTCTTCACCCCGAGATGGGCTGAATAGGGAGCATGATGTGCATTTGTCAGAATATCCTGTCTCAAGCCTCCATCTCTAGGAACATAAACCCAAACTCTATGTCTGAATTCCATCTGCCTCTAATGAGAAACCATCAAACTTCCCCTTAAGGGGTCTCTGGGACTCGATCTCCGCTCTCGCTGTAATGTAGAAGCTGTCATGAGGAAGCTGTTGTAGAAACCTGCTCCACAAATATGTGGCCACTAAAGTGGCCATAACCACATGTTTTCATCTGCTGACATCATCTACAACCAAATTCTCCTTCTCTTTCACATGAGCTATCTCCATATCATACTTGTAAATAAACTCCATCCAACGCCACTGACGAGTGTTGAGATTGGGTTTCTTGAAGAGATGACGAAGACTCAAGTGATTTGTCTTGAGTGTGAATCTATGACCAAGAAGATAGTGTCTCCATTGAATCAAGGCGTGAACCATTGCCACAAGCTCAAGATCATGAGTCAGATAATTGAGTTCATAATCCTTGAGTTTGTGAGACTCAAAATCCACTACTCTACCCTCTGCATCAAGTACACCTCCAAGTGCTACCAAAGAAGCATCGTGAATACGAAAAAATCACCCCTGTGGATCCAAAGACCTTTGTAAGAATGAGTGTTATCGTGAGGGAATCCCTTAGTATCGAAGGCCTTCTTGCATCTATCTGACCAATCAAACTTCTTCCCTTTCCATTGAAGGGAAGTGATGGGGTGTGCAATCCATGAGAAGTCTTGAACAAACCTCTGTAATAACCTGCAAACCCCATGAAGTTGTGCACCTCTGTCATAGTAGTGGGTGCTGGCCAATCTATAATGGCTCTAATCTTAGAAGGATCGACTATGATACCTTCCCCATAAATGATGTGACCCAAATATTGTACCTTTGTCTGAAAGAAGGCACACTTCTCCAAGTTCCGTAAAGCTACTACTCACGAAGACAATGAAGAACCTAACGAAGGTGCCCCTTGTGTTCCTCACGCATATGTGATTAAATCAAAATGTCATCAAAGAATATGAGCACGAAGTGATCTAAGAAAGTCTTGAATACCCCATTCATCAAAATCAAAAATACTGCGGGGGCATTCATCAAAACAAAAGGCACCATTGTGAACTCATAGTGCCCATATCTTGTACAAAAATTGGTCTTATGAATATCCACCTCCATATTCCTTAGTTGATGATAGCCTGACTTAAGATAAATCTTAGAGAAAACTATGGCTCCCTTCATCTGATCAAACAAATCATCTATGCACGGAAGGGGATAACAGTTATTGATCATTACCTTGTTCAGCTAGCAGTAATCAATACACAAGCAAGGATCCATCCTTCTTCACAAAAATCATCGGTACACCCCAAGGGGACACACTAGAATGGATTAGGCCTTTCTCCAAAAGGCCTTCAAGATGTAACCTGAGCTCACAGAGCACTGGTGTGGTCATTCGGTAAGGTGTTCGTGAGATAGGCTCTACTCATTGAACCATATCTATATGGAAGTCAGTATCATGTGGGGGTGGTAACCTCGGTAGCTCTCCTAGAAAGACATGTAAAAATCTCTTAAAATGGAATGATCATCTAGTGATGGCCCACTAGACCCATCCTCAGATATGTCACTGACTGTGAAAAAAAAGATCTAAAAACCCCATCACACACACTGCTTGAGATTCGTAATGGAGATGGTGCGAATGGAAACAAGTCTCCTAACCCCTAAGATCACTAACTCAACTCCTAGATCATCTTCACAAGATATAGTCTTATGGTAACAATCCATCCTGGACCTATGTGTAGATAACCAATCCATACCCAAGATGACTCCATACGAGCCCAAAGGAAGGATATGAAGATCTGTGGTAGTTGTGAAAGGTCCCAAATCCACTACACCATCTCAATGTCCCAACTAAGACCACGCCTAAATACCACCAGCCTACATCCTTTGTACTAAAGACGGTGCAATAAAAGAATATGAAGAACTAGAATCAAACAAAATAGAGGTAGGAATACTACCAATACTACCTGTGGTCTCAATAACTGTACTCTGATGCTCATCCTGTTAGTTCTCAACCAGTGCTACATAGATCTAATGATTGTGTCCCATGTCACCAATGGTAGGCTCTGAGATCTGTGAATTACCCTTGTTAAGAGGGTTATGAGGGAAATCTATCCAAAAATGTCCATCAACACCACAACCAAAACAATTGCATGATCCTCTCTCATGTGTATCAAGTCCGGCTAGTACTCTTGAGGTATGTGGTGTGGATCCTGATGATCCGTATATGGACTACCGAGGTCTCGCTGGAAAATTGCTCCTAGCCCGATACCTCTGGGAACCCTGTGTCCTGATGGGACTACTAGGAGGAGGCCCCATAATTTGACCTCTGTGTGCATCAAATCTTTGTGGAGGTCTATAAGGTGGGTGGGATGGATGCTTCGCTATGGTCTAAAAGAGGACTATGTTGAACTATATCCACCACGAGGAGGAGGTACTGACCCCTCGACCTATTGTCCTGCATCTGCTGGATATGGCTCCAGACTCGGTCTCTATCCTGCTGGGTATTTCCCTGAGTTTCCTCTGCTATATAGACCTTCTCAACGACCTTAGCTAATGTCTGTGGATAATGGATCTGAAATGCACCTCCAATGTTAAAATTTAGGCCCCGAGTTGAACCTATGGATCCGTACGTGCTCATCCTGCATGTAATTAACATACTGGAGTAGATCCAAAATCTACTCTCATACTCAGCCATTGTAAGAGATGCCTATCGGAGGTCATGAAACTCATCTATCCTCTATTGTATGAACCTCCATGACAAATATCTACTCCCTGGACCACTCCTTAAAGAGCTTTAGTAGTGCTTGTCTCAAAATCTACATGGAGCTTCTACTCCTCTATCCTCCACCGAGACACCTGCTTCGTCTCTCGCCTCTAGTTGGTTTGCAACACGAGCTTTCATGTTGCTAGAACAAGGGCATAACTTGAAGCATTTTCTCAAGCTCACCAACCAAGCCTCTACCTGAAATCCACCTACATCACCAGAATAATTTGATGGCCATAGCTTCAGGATCTCCCGATGTTGTTTTGAAGCTATAGTCTAATGACCCCTAGGCCTCCCTGCATGCTCATCTCTAAGCCTAGGGCTCGAGACCTATCTCTGTGTCCTAAAACTCAGTCTCCCTGTCCCCTCTATGGTGACTCTACTCTGACTAACTCCACATGGGATTTCTCTCCTCTATGCTCCTCGCTATGCTAAGGAGATGCATGAGCCTCAATGGATGTCACCCTATCATGTCCGATTGGATGTGCTCCTACAGTCCCTCCGTGTAGAGTGGCATTAACATGCTCAAGTGTCTATAAAATCTCTAGTAGGATAGCTTCTACAACATGATGTAGTGGTGGTAAGTCTAGGTCTATGTGAAAAGACCCCTTGTCTTATCCGCGCCTCTGCACAGACCAAGGTGGGAGTTAGTTCATTTTCTAGGTTTTATTTCAGTTTTCCATGTTCACTAATTATGTAATTTCAAACAAAGTTGTTCTCTAGATTTGAAAGTGTGCTAGGTTTAATATTGTACTAGGTTTAAATTTTGTGTCTCAAGTCTTCTAGTGTTCCCAAGGGTCCAATATTTTGAACCTCGCTCTGATACCAAGTGTAATGCCACCTAAATTCTCCCCACTCGAGACCAAGAATGACCTAGGTTTAATTAGGAAAATTTAAGGAATAATTTTTTTTTTTTTTTTTGTTCCCAACAAAATTTCCAGAGTCAAAGACAATAGAAATCAAAACATCCTACAAAACACTAAGAGAGAGAAAGTCATCCCTAGCATAGATAGATTATCTCCTTATGGGGTGCGTGGAAGAAATTTCCCCATGTGCGGAAGAGAGGCGTGGAAAGAAACTTCTTTTTTTTCTCCCACGCATGCAAAGACAGGTGCAAAAGAGACTCATTCTCTCTCGAGTGCAAGACGAGAGGGAAGAGACTCATTTTCTCTTGGTCATGAAAGACAAGCATGCAAGAGGACTTATTTTCTAATGGACGTGCAAGATAGATGTGCAAGAAGATGCAGGGCACGCAAGGCAGACGGGTGCAAAAGAGCTATGGGAGTGCAAGAGGATTTTCCTCTTCTGCAAAATTTGAGAGGCCATAACTTTTGATAGGGAACTCCATATTTTTCAAACAAGGACTTTTCAGAAATATTTTGATGTCCCTTTTAAACAGAACCTTAAGAATTTAATTTGGATAAATTTTTAAGAGTCAATTTTCAAAAAATGCTCTGCAGGCTTATAAAATGAAAACTGGTAACATTTGACTTATAAATTTATTCAATATGACTTGCTTCCTTTCTCAACATGCCAAACAAACATGGAGGGTTGCACTTAGGTAAATTTAGGATGGATTTCAAGGGTTAATTTTGTTTGATGGATTTGCAAATCAATATTTCCAATTGTACACAACAAGAAGTCTGCAATTTTTCCTTTTCTTGATCTGAACGGTTCTTTAAAAGTTTCTTAAGTATTTTAGTTTGGTTGGGGTCATTTTAGTCATGCAACTACAATTTAATTGTTTCATTTCATTTCCTAAGGTTGCAGGGTTGTTCTGTTCAATTTCTGATTAATAATTACCAGTATGAAAATTATCTAACAAAGCTCAAATTCGAATAGATTTATTTACATTTACCAACTTTAATCTATGAATTCATTCTAACCAAATCTAACATACTAAGTTGATTTAAATCAAAATGTGCAAAATCCAAAAGATACAGTTCTAATTTTCAAATCATACATTTCTGCAGAACAGAGCATTATGACATTTCTTGATATGTATTTCTAGACTTTCAATGGAGATCTCATAATGCATTTCAACAATCAGATTTTAAATACAATAGTGCTATTTGAGGAAATATAATACAATCTTCTATTAATTCAGAAATGATATCCTTACAAATTTCTCTTTCATTCCTTGAAATACAACATACAACATTCATGTCTTTCATATTCTTTCAAAAGTAGAAAATAGAGTATATCTCTTTTACATTTGAATTACAACTTTCATAGCCAATACAGAACATCATTCCATCACCAATAATATACAATTTCATCCACTTCAAAGTGGGAAAGGGTTACAATAAACAATAATCTCAACAAGGACTGTCAAAATTGTCTTTTCCTTTGCTCCAGAACAACAACATGCAGATCCATCATTCTTCAATTTTGATCACAACAAAGGTAGGGGAAAGGCAACGCTCTCCACCCAACCAAGACATCCAATGAAAGGAGAATCCATCCTTCTTCATTGGCCCCTGAGCCCTAACCATAATGCAATAAGAAATGTGTTTCAACTCATAGCAATAACAGGCTTCCATAGACCCACATGGAAATTTTACATTAAAATCACACTCCAAAATAGAATGTAGTTTGCAACCACATTAAGACATAACAAACAAAACTCAAGCTTCATCATGCAAGCCAAAGGAGAAAGAAACTATGGGGGATGCTACTTATGCCTCCCAAAAGGAAATGGGTATCACCACCTAAGAACAAACCGCCAAACTATAACATATCAAATCCCTGACATGCCCTTTTGCCTCCCCAAGTACCCCTTATTCCTCACATTTCCTTATGCCTCTCCAACCTCTTATGGAACCCCATAACGAGTAAAGAAATCCAAGCTATTTCTTTATAAGGTGGAACCCAAATTGCAACTCCCTCCACACTTATACCTCCCCAAAACACTTATGCCTCCCATAAAATAAACTCGATAGCCTTCTCCTACACCATTCATATGCCATCTACCCAACAACCCACAAACATGCTAAAACATTCACAATAAAAGCATTCAACTATTTATATATACAATAAAACAAAGAAAGAAGGGAATTTAGAGATCCATTCTCCTACCTCTCCATGATGGAGTTTTTTCCAAGTCCAAAACAACAAGCTTTCCAATGCGAAAAATTCCAAGATCAAGAATCCAAAAGCATGGAAAAATCTCCAATCTTCTCCAAAAGTAAGAGCTCTCAAAACCCCAAATAAATCTCCCCAAAAATTAAGTGATAAAAGTGAAGCAACTCAAAAACAAGCTAAATAATTCCAATTAATAGAAGAGGGAAGGGAAGAGGATGAGGTGGATCCATGTAGGATGCCACTTCACACATCCTCAACTTCAACACCGAAGCCAACTTAACTCTCCAATGCATAATCAATAAGTGGGTGAATAATATGACAGTTTTACTTACACACTCAAATCAAACCCATACCCCAAAAGACTGAAATTAAAACATGTTAGAAAAGTGCAATAAAAAAAATATTCAACTTGACTTACAAAAATACATAAAGAAGGTCTAAATTTAACCCTCTAACCATAGGCAAGGTTGGTATACAAATTTCACAGGTATGGGACAAGTTTAACTTGTCCCACAAGCCTCAAAATCAGCCTCCAAGGAAAATTCGAATTTCAAAGAAGACGAAGTGTTTCTTACTCCAAAATCAACTTACATATCTCTTACACATCACTTACACATGTCTTACAAAATTTTAATTCAAGGCCAACAACTCTATTAATTACCTTCTTGTGACATATTTTAATTAACTAACTTTACAACATGATTACTCACAATATTAACACACCATTTAATAAATAATGAAAGGGGTAAAAGCACCACAAAATAAACACATCTAAACTTAAACAAAGTGACCAAATAAAAGAAAATACATAAAATCCCTTGGTCAAATTTAAAGGTGATGCCCCCATGAGAATCCTTAACACAAACAAACACACACAAACAAATATAGTTGCCATGGTGACCCTGTTGAATTAATCTAGAACTCCAAATTGGTTGGTCTCCAATCCCCCGATGTTTGTTGTGATATTTTAAACCTGTAAAATACAAATACCTCCTTTGGCCTGTGGGCGCATCAAGAACATCCAAATGAATATAATATACTTCCAAAGTCATCAATATATATATATATATATATATATATATATATATATATATATATATATATATATATATATATATATATATATATATATATATATATATATATATACATATATATATATATATATATATATATATATATATAATATATATATATATATATATATATATATATATATACATATATATATATATATATATATATATATATATATATATATATATATATATATATATATATATATATGAATCACAAAAATCATCAAGACAATCAACAATATCACCTACAATTTCATCAACAACTATAACATCATCAATCTTCAATTTTCATTGCCTAGGTCTACTTAAAATATCCAATTATCGAAGTTTGAACAATATCTATAATATAACCATGTCAAACAATATATCAACAACAATATATAAAATGTATAAAATATCCCCAATAACACCATGTATCAGATTTGAACCAAGTCAACAATAATCCATGCTCTAACATCTAACATCATACTAAATCAAAACTATAATAATGTCTATAATATAGTCAACGGTGTCATGATTAGTATCAAATGGTGTCAAGGAAGTGGGCACTACATTTTAAAATTTTAAATAATTGGTGAAATGTCTTGATTCTAGTGATGATTTTATTATTGTAATTGATATGTATATGTTCATTTCATTCTTTTGATGTTATTAATATGGCCATGAGGCCTAAAAGGTATTGTTTTGATTTTTGTAAGAAATTGTAACACGTGAAATAAAAAAGGTAAGAGACTAACAATGAAGAAAGAATTTCGGGTAATGGCAAATGGTCACCTTAGCAACTTGTGTTGTTGTATGATGTTTATTGTAAATAGATTGTTAGGAGGTCACCATAGGGGGTGACAACGATCATTACCTTTAGTAAATGTGTTGTTTTTCTTTTTATTTTATTTATTTGTGAGTATTTGAGTTATTTTAGTCTTGTGAGTCATCTTTAATATCGTTAGATAAAGTAATCCATCTAAGTTGATTAAACTTGATTAATTAGTGTAATTTTAGATGTAACCAAAAGGGGGTTACTTAATGTGGGTAGATGGTCCTTGACTTATGTTGTATTTGAAAGGATTTTATTACTTTTGAGTGTTGTGTACTTAACTTGCATGTCAAATTCGGATTTGGTCTTAAGTGCATTAGTGTAAAATCACAACACCCCCAAATGGCCTTAGATCGAGTGGTGCATTGGTGTGACTGCAAAATATTAGACCATCTCTCAAGCTATGGGACTTGCAAACCTGAGATGGACCTCTAGAGAAGGATGGTTCTGATTCCTAAGCTACTCCGCCACAAGCTACTCACGTCTTTGGTAGACCTAATCTATCCTAATCTAACCATTCCTAGGGGACAAGGAGAGAGATGGTGAAAGAGATCCTACACTAAGCGGTGATACACTACGAAGAAAACAAAGTGGCTAATCACATACCCAAATAGCTTGAAGTGGAGAGAGGTGAGAAGAGGAGAGGGTGGACAAGATGCACCACGGACAAAAGATATATTTCACATGGAACACCACTTTAAAACCCATTAAGCACAACTCCCAGAACCTGCAATAAACATCAAACTATGTACAATATACCCTACAACAATGAGAGGTAAGAAGAGACAACAAAATAAGCAAGGATGGACGAAACATCACAAAACATATGTTATTGCTCCAAAAGTTACACAGTACATCATTAGTGGGAAAGGGTAAAGAGAATTATGTTCTGAGCCATGAGAACATGATTAGACTCACATTCTACCCTAGTGGATAAAGAGAGAGGGGGGTAGAGGAGAAAAAATGACCAACCATTTGAATATGTCCCTCTTTTACAATATATAGAAGAATGAGAGAGAAAGAGAGAGGTAAAATTGAAATTTACTCCAACCACCCCTGCAATGCATTGAATCATACTCGAAAGCTCAACCACCATCCCTCAATGCCCCCTGTAAATCCACCTACAATATGTCAAGTCCACCGCTCTATGTCTATTTGGTGTGTTGAAGAAGGAAGAATGACAGATCGAATAAAATCTGATTTGGTTGTTGAAGTAATCAGATTCTTCATTAATGGCATGAATGATGTTTTCCTACTTCTTAACCACCTAACCTTGTAAAAATTAAAGTTTTAGGTATCCGTGGCTTAGAGGAGGCCGAGACCTTTGCAAACAATCTTTCCTTTCCCAAATCTGAGTTTTGATCGAAAGAAATGGCTATCTCGAAGATCGGGGTCATGAGCGCCCAATGTTTAAAAGATTTTATCTGTACCCAGTCCATGTGGTAACCTTGCACATCTTGAAGATTTGGCTCCTTCCTTTTTCTCTTGAAATCATGCCGGACTAACATGTGGTGGCTTCGTGAGATTCTCGGTTTATTTTGTATTTGCCTATGTTCTTTCCATTAGCAAAGACAATGTGCCTAACTCGAGACACATGGAGGCTTCACTCTCATTTGGAAACTTCCCCCAAATATTTTATTTGAATTTGTGCGATCATGAAATGTGGAGGCCTCCGCATGCTTTTCGCTTTTCAATGGCCGACCTTACCTTTTTAGGCTCTAGACACGTGGTGGGATGTCGCTTGTTTGGGAGGCGCCTTCGGGTTACACCTTTGAAATTGTGCCGCTGAAACACGTGGCTCCCTCTCGTGGCCTTTCTATTTTATTTATGTTGTGGCTAATTCCATTTTGCTTGGCTGAGCCATAAGACATACCCTGGACACATGGAGGCTTAACACTTGTTTGGGAACCCATTCTTTAAACCCAGCCTTGGTGTTGCGTCGATGAGACACGTGGAGGCTTCCACCAACACCGTTATACTTAGTTATTTTAAAGAGTTGGCTATGTCCCCATTTTGGACCTAGGAAACATGGAAGCCTCACACTCATTTGGAAACTCACTCCATATTTTAGTTTTGAAGTTGCACCGAGTTGACACATGGCTTCTTCCACTGGTCTTCTTATATTTAGTTGATTTAGGCCCACTCTGTACCCTTTGTTGACTCGACCACATGACAAGCCTGTGATTATTTAAGGAAGCGCCTTGAGTTGATCTTTGAGATTGCGCTGAGTTGACACGTGGCACTTCTGTTGGCTCTACCCCATTTTGACTTTTCAACTCTCTAAATCTGTCCCTTTTTAGGCCTTGGACACGTGGAAGCTTGGCACTCATTTGGGGCTGGATTTTAGGCCGCACCTTTGAAATTGAACCAAAGAGACGCATGGATCTCTTTGCAGCCTTTCTATCTTCTTTGTATTTTGTCCAAGTCCCTTTTGCTTAGCGGAGCCATAAGTCTGACCTTGGACACGTGGAGGCTCAACACAAATTTTTGAAGCCACTCCAAATTTTACTTTTGAAGTTGCGCCTTGTTAACACATGGCTCCTTCTCATTTGCCCTACCTATGCTTAGAATTTTCAATGGTCCTTTCAATACTTTTCAGGTCCTAAGACACGTGGAAGCTTCGCTCTCATTTGAGTCTCTTTTTTGGGCCGTGCCTTTTTAATTTACACCGATGAGACACATGGCACCATCCGTTGGCTCTCTATAGTTAGTCGATTTAGGCCCACTCCCTTTCGGACCATGGGACACATGGAAAGCTTTTTTCTTGTTTGGGAATGGCTTTTGGGCCACACCTTTTGAATTTGCGTCATTGATACATGTGGCACCCTCCGTGGGTCTGTGACTTTTCAACGGTCAATGAGACCCCATGGGCTTGCGGGCCCACACTTGAAGATTGTGCCATTTTTGAAAGGTAAAAATGTTTCAAAGCCCCGTGTAGACCGAATGGCCCGCATTTATAGTTGGGAAAAATCTTCTCTGTGGCCCCATAGGCCGCTTTTGGCAAAAAGTCATCCTCGGGCTCGCTGGCCCACATTTTCCACTTGGACAAAAATAAAACCTTCCCAGGCCCACGGTCTGACAATTATACTTGTGCCCCTTTGCGAAAAGTGGAAAAAGGTCAAAATATCTCTCGCCACCCAACCGGTCCACAATCTTCCATGGCAAAAATCTTCCCTAGGCTGTAGCGGCTTTTGGCAAAAAAATCCTTCCAAGGCCTGTTGGCCTGTAGCTTGCGAAATATGAGGAGTTAGAAGGACTTCTTGATATCTCTTGAAAGGGAAGAAATTCCCATCTAATGGAAGTGTTTTGAGGGGGCCTTAAGTGCTTAAAGTATGTAAAAATTCAGATTGAAGCACAAAGGGAAAAAAATGGTGTCAAATGACCCAAAATAAATCGAGCTTATTTGGTCAACAAGGCCATTTCGAAGGCTTATGGGACAAGTTAATATTTTACCACACCTCTTAGTTTCACCTAACAACTACCCATATGGGTTAAGGGGTAAAAAATATACCCCATCATATGATTTGTAAGGAAAAAATGTGTTATTTATTTTACTTTCTTACATAAGTTTTTAATTTTATCCTTTAGAGGTATGGGTAAGAGTTTGTGTGTGTAAGAGGCTTGTCTTTTCTTCAACCACCAATTTATTGAGCTTTGAGTTTGGGGTTCGAGCATATGATGTGAAGTGGAGGACGAATGATGTGACATCCTACATGGAGCAACATCACCTCTCTCTCCACTCTTTTCTATTTATTCAAGTTTGTTTGATGATTCTGGAGTTACATATTGTTTTATTTGGACTCTTGCATTTTGGGGAGAAGCTTGCTTTTGAGAATGTTTGTTTTAAGATTTGAAGTTGGCTTGTACTTTCTTTGGACTTGGAAATGTGTGGAGCTTATTATTGTGGGTTGGATACTCTTGCAATGGTAAGGTAGGGACTTCACCCATATATTCTTATTGTTATTTTGTTGTGCAAATGATTTTAAATGGATGATTGTTGTATCTTTTGGCTTTGGGAGTAGAATTGCCTTTAAGTTGTGTAGGAGAAAATCTAAATTGGGATATTTTGGAGGGAGGCATAGATTATTATTATGTCTCTTGGGAGGGATTTGGGTTGGGGTGTCCCACCTTTGTAGATAAGTGAAATTTTTGCTTATCTTACATGTTTTATTGAGGGAGGAATAAGAGTTGAGGGAGACATAAGAGTTGTTTTTGAAGGGAGGCATAAGATTCTTGTTGGTATGTGATTGAGTTTCTTGGAGGCTTTAAGGTGGGCACTCAAACCTTCGGGAGATATAAATTGATCCCCATGTTTCTTTTCTCTTTATTGGCTTGAGTATTGAGCCTTTGTGTTTGGGAAACTTGTGTATTGTTGTTGTTGTTGTGATTTGGATATTTCTCTCATTGTGTTGGAATTTTGTTTGAATGTTATTGTGGAAGCCATGTAAAAGTTTCCTTGGTTACCGTATAGATATTATTTCTTCATTGTTGGGGCTTGGGGGCCAATGAGGAGGAAGACTTCTCCTTCTACTTAGATTACTAGTTGGGTGGAGAGTGTTTCGTACTCCCCTTTCTTGGTTATTGTGATTTGTAGATTGAGGAGAAAAGAAGAGTTGTAAGTTTCATTCTATGGAATAACTACAACGTACTAGATCTTTACTACAATTTATCAACAATATTTTTGTGGTTATATGGTATTTCAAAAATTAAAATTGTGGCATTGGAAATGTAGTTAGTTCACATTTTGATATATTATTGTAGTTATTCCACAATTAAATATATCGTGGATGCTCCACAATTCACAAAATTTATAGCTAACCCCTGGTTTTTAAATTGTACATTTTAAGTTGTGCTTATCAATTCTCTTAAAAATACATATATTTTATTGCTTGTAAAGGAAAGATCATAATGAGATGGGTGACAACTCATTTAAGCAATGTTTTTATATGATTAAATTATTCAATCATAGCATTGCTCTAATATTTTCATTCTCGAGAGATGATATAGTAAAGGTGCTACAACAACTATGAAATAATATTTTTGAGCATGAAGATGTACCCAATTTAAAAATCCTCGGGTTCCAAGGGTTAAATTTGACACATTCTTAAGTCTTTAGTTTCGTAATTTCAATGGATTTTGAAATTTCAGTTTTGCCTACACGTAACGTAAAACATGGGCATATTTTGACTTCTAAGAAGTTATTTTTACCTCTGCACAAAGAGAGAAAGAGTTTGGAATCCATCCGAATTCACTTGGAAAGGAGAAAAACATCATTGATCGAAAATGGTTGCTTCTAAAATCATACATGCTCGGCATATTGGATTTAATGATTGAAAAGACATGGCCAAACCCTTTCTAGTACCGTATCTCGGGTGGTGTGAGACCTGCTGATTGGTTTTCCCAATGGTGCAACGTCTAGATAGCGAGTGTCACATGTTGTCCTCCATTCACTTCGGAACAAGTCTTGTTTATTTTATGTTCCCGTCAAGCCTCCCAATTCCGTCCCATCAATTTGCACTTTTATTCGACGATAAATTCAAAGCCAAGTATGATGCAATATTGATGAAAATGAAAGGAATTGATGAAGGCGTTCTGTGTCATTTCTTGTAACATAGGAGAGTTCACGCATGCGTGGTGCAACCATGCATGTTGGGTGGGATCTGATTCTTATTCTATGAACTACCAGGTCCACAAGTCGTGGTTCTTTGTGTCATTTCATCATTGGTATCTCTAGTTCTATGAGCACATATAGCAGCATCTAACAAGAAATGATACATTCACGTTGTCATTCTAGAATTAGGATGTTCGATTCGGGATGTCGATTCCTTATAGTGTGATACGCTACACAAAATATTACATATAATATATAGTGCCCACTTCCCTTCGACACCTTTTGTTATTGATTATGATATTGTCGACTATACTTATGGACATTACTGTAGCTTTCAAGTTGGTATGATGTTAGACATTAGAGATCATGGACTGTGGTTGATTTGATTCATATATGATGCATGTGGATTATTAGAGACATTTTATATTGATGTTGATACAATGCTTGGCATGGTTATATGTGTGTGTGTGTGTGTGTGTGTGTGTGTGTGTGTGTGTGTGTGTGTGTGTGTGTGTGTGTGTGTGTGTGTGTGTTTTTCGTACATGTGATATGTTGTCATATTGAGTAAACCTAGAAAATTGAACTAATTTTATGATCATATGGTTATTGAGGAAATTGTAAATGATGTCGTTACTTGCTTGATGATGTTTGGATTTATATATATATGACCTTGGAGATTATTGTATAATTATTTTGGATGATTTGATGTAGCCACAAGGCCAAAGGAGGTATTTTTGTTTTGCAGGTAAACATGTCACAACAAACATTGGGGGATTGGAGACCAACCACATTGGAATCCTAGATGAATTCAACAAGGGTCACCATGGCAACATGTATTTTTTGTGTGTGTGTGTTTGAATTGATGTTAGGGGTCCCCATGGGGGAATCACCTTTGAATGTGACCAAGGGGTTATGTGTATTCTTTTATTTAGTTCCTTTGTTTAAATTTAGTATGTGGATTTTAGTGATGTATTTTCCCTTTATTATTTATTTTATTTGTGTCTAGATTAGTGAGTAATCATGTTGTTAAATAAATTAAAATGGGTCAAAATAATGCATTTATTAGAGCTGATGGCTCTTGGATTATGTGTTGTAAGTAATGTGTAAGTAATTTTGAGTGTGAAACACTCCACTTTCCTTTTGAAATTCGGATCTGTCCTTAGGGGCTGATTTTGGAGGCTTGTGGGACAAGTTAAACTTGTCCCACACCTCTTAAATTGTTACACCAACCCTACCTATGGGTTGGGGAGTCAAAACTAGGCCTTATTATGTATTTTGGGAAGGTAAGTTGTAAGTTTTATTGCACCTTCTTACATGAAATTAATTTTGGTCCTTGGGGTGTGGACTTGGATTGTGTGTGTAAGTAAAATGTCATTCATTCACCCACCTTTTAATTGTGCTTTGGAGTTTGAAGTTGACTTGTGAGGTGGAGTGGAGGATGAGTGATGTGGCATCCTACATGGAGCCACCTCATCCTCCTCCCTCCCTTTTCTATTTATTTGAATTCTTTTGTTGTTTTGGGGGTTACTGGAGGGGGTTACTTCATTTGGTGACTTCATTTTTGGTTACTTCTTTTGGTTTTGAGCTCTTGTAATTTGGAAGAGAGTTAGAGATTTTGTTGAATGCTTGTGGATTACTAGAGATTTTGGACTATTTGGATTGGAAAAAATCTTTTTGTTGAACCTTTGGAGAAAACTCTACCATGGAGAGGTAGGAGCTTGGCTCTTTATAATGTTCTCCTTTTATTTATGCATATGTGAATGCTTGAATATTTTGGTATGTTGTTGGCTGGTTGGGTAGATTGCCTAGGTATGGTGTAGGAGAACACTATGGGGATATCTTGTGGGAAGGCATAAGAGTTTTGGGGAGGTATAAGTGTTATTGTGGATTGAGTTTGGGATTGAGTTCCACCTTGTAAAAATAGCACTTGCATTTCTTTACTCGTTATGGGGTGCCCTTTTCCTTCCTCATGTTATCTTTGGAGTGCAAATGGGACATCCTTTCCATGGAATTCATTATTATTTTACCAACATCAAGATACCACCATGACGCCATCATGGTCACGGTGGATAAATTGACGAAAGTGGCTCACTTTTCTCCGGTGAAGACCACCTACACAACTAGTGTAGTGGCATGGGTATATCTTGATGAGATTGTCAGATTACATGGGATTCCATGGAAGATCATTTACAACCATGATCCTTTGTACACTTCCCATTTTTGGACCACCTTATGACATGGCCTCGGGACGAGGATTAATTTTAGCATGGCATATCACCTGAGACAGATGGATAGACTAAGCGGGTGAATAAGATCTTGGAGGACATGCTTAGGATGTATGTTATGGATTACCAATCGACATGGGAGGAGTATTTGTACTTAGTGGAGTTTTCCTACAATAATAGTTTTCAAAGTTCAATAGGTATGGCTCCTTTTCAAGCATTGTATGATAGAGAGTGCATGACACCTCTTAGTTAGGATAGGTTAGAGGACAAGGTTTCTCTTGGGCCAGCCTTATTGCAGGACATGGAGTAGTAGTTTGTTTTGATTAGACAGAGATTACGGGAGGCGCGGGAAAAACAAAAGAAGTACGCGGACCAGCATAGGACATATCATAGTTATGAGGTGGGCATGAACATTTTTCTTCATGTCAGATTGCATAAGATCCATATCCATTACGGAAAAGGTTCTAATCTTGATCCTAGGTTTGTGGGTCCCTTTGAGATCTTAGAGTGCATCGGTCCTTTGGCCTTTTGTTTAGAATTTCCACCTAGCTTGTCTCACGTCCATGATGTGTTTCATGTTTCGTGATTAGGATATATATTTCTGATCTTTCTCACGCTCTAGATTGGACCGCATTATAGGTGTAGGATCAGCGATAGGTGATGGTGGAGCCGTCCACATTATAGAGCGTAGGACCCCGAGCCTTTGCGGCGAGAGAGATTGACCGAGTTCGAGTCCTATGGGACAGATACAATGAGACTACAACTACATAGAAGGATGCTACATTATTACGAGTGAAGTTCCCACACATGTTCCAGTGACATTTAGGAGGAGGTCGAGTCTAAAGGGAGGGGGATGTAGTGCCCACTTCCCTTTGACACCTTTTTACTTTGATTTTGATACTATCGACTACACTTATGGACATTTTTGTAGCCTTTTTATTTAGCATGACACTAGATGTTAGAGATATTGGATTGTTGTTTATTTCGTTTCATATATGATGCATGTGGATTATTAGAGACATTTGATATTGATGTTGATATGTTGTGGACATGGTTATTTATATATATTTCTGACATGCGATATACTTTCATCACCATGAGTAGAATTTGATAATTGAATTAATGTTGTGATCATTTTTGACATGGATGAAACATTGGATAGAAATGTTGCTAGAAAATTGTAAATGATTCGTAATTGCCTAGATGATATTAGCTCGTATATAGATGATTTTAGATTTATATTGCATATTTTGGCATGGATGTTTTAATGCAGCCACGAGGCCGAAGGAGGTATTCTCTATTTTGCAGGTATATTTATATTCACAACAACATCGGGGGGATTGGAGACCAACCACATTGGAATTCTAGATGAATTCAACTAGGGTCACCATGGCAACATGTAATTGTGTGTGTGTTCGAATTTTTTTGGTTAAGGGAAATTGTGACCAAGGGGTCATTTGTTGTTTTGTTTTAATTTCCCTTTTATTAATGTTAGTATGTGTTCCTTTGAGTGATGTAATTTACTTTATTTTTTATTTGATTTTTGATGTATGTGTTTCCCCCTTTATCTTAGTGGGTCTAAGTGGCTTATTAAAGAAATTAATTCTTATCCTAAATTAATCAAAGATGTGACCAAAATGACATCATTTATTAGACTTGATTTACTCTTGTATTTTGTGTTGTGTGTGATATGCTTGATATTTTGAGTGATCTACATTTTACCCTTCATGTGAGACTCGAATTTGGCATTAAAGGCCAATTTTGAAGACTTGTGGGACAAGTTAAATTTTGTCCCACACCACTTAAATTTTCATACCAACCCTACCTATGGGTTGGGGGGTCAAAATTAAACCCCATTAGGTGTTTTAGGAAGAGAAAAAGGTGAAATGTTTATTGCACTTTCTTTCAAATATTTAATTTTTCCTTTGGGGGTGTGGGCTTAGTTTGTGTGTTTTAGTATCTTGTCATTCCTCTCACCCACCAATTTATGGTGTATTGGGGTTGAGGTTTTATTTCTAAGGTGGAATTGAGAATGAGTGATGTGGCATCCTACATAGAGCCACCTCATCCTTATCTCTCCCTTTTCTAGTTATTGTTTCTCTTTTGCTTGTTTGGGGGTTACTTGATCATTTTGGACTCTTGAAATTTTGGAGAGTTAGAGGATTCTTGGGAGTGCTTGTGGATTGTTGGAGCTTTTGGATGCTTGCTTGATTTTGAGGAGCTTGGAATTTCACTCTTGGAACAAGCTCTACTATGGAGAGGTAGGAGATTTACCTTGCTTAAATTATTTTTTAATTTTGTGTTTATATGTTTGTGTTGAGTGTTGTTTTCCTTGGAATGCTTGTTGGGTATGGGTAGATTTCCTAAGTTTGGAGTAGGAGGAGACTATGGGAGATTTCATGTAGGGAGGCATAAGAGTTTACTTTCTTGTTGGAGGAGTTTGGGTTAAGTGACCTACTTTGTATGAGGAATGCTTACATTTCTTCTTGTTTCTTGTTATGAGGAGGCATAAGAGATTAAGGGAGGCATAAGAGTATATGGGAGGTATAAGGGGTACTTGAGGGAGGCATAAGAGTTTGTAGGGGATTTAATTTATGATTTGGATGCTTAAAGGTGCGCACACATTCCCATTCAAAGGCATAAGTGGCCTCCCCATAGGTATTGCTCTTTTGGCTTTCTTGATAAGCCTTGTTATATTGTTTTTTTTGTTGTTGTTCTTGCTTGTGTTGTGGTTGTGTTTGAATGTGAATGGAATGGATGTGAAACTATTTTTTAAGTGTTGTGGAAGCTTGTTGTTGCCATGTGTTGAAATCATCTCCCATTGTGATGTGGTTGGGGCTTGGGGGCCAATGAAGAGGATGGCTTCTCCTCTTCATTGGATGCCTTGGTTAGGATGAGAGTGTTGCCTCTCCCCCATTTTTTGTGAATCAAAAAAATATTGCAGGAGTTATCTGGCTTGGAGGGCTGGAGTTTCGAGTGTTGTTGGAGACCTTGAGAACTTATCTTTGTGAAGAAACTTATTGTATTCCACTTAGAGTGGAGGAACTTGTATTATTATAGTTTCCTTTATTTGCATTCTTGTATTATTTCCCACCTTGAGTGGATGACCTTGTAATAATCTTGTGTGGAAGAGTTTGCATTCAAATATTTGTATGTTGAAAAGAGAAATAAGTCTTATATTGAGTTAGTTGTGAAATGGAAAAGAAAAGTTACTTTCATTATGAAGTTGTAAAGTTGTAAATGAGAAAGAAGGAAAAATAGAAGTTTTAAGAAGTTGAACTTGTATGCATAATATCCTTGTATGGAAAAACAAATTTATTGTAGCAAATTTGAATGTATGTATATTGTAGTGAAATGAAAGAGAGAACAAGTTGTATATATATATTATATTTAGAAATGTTGATTGTTTTTATAGCAAGAAAGTGTAAATGTAAATTAATAGATTTAGATTCATGTTGCTCTTGAAATGGAAGGAAAATATTTAGTTGCACAAATGAAAATATTCTAGTAAGTAGATGTACTTTAATAGAGTTGAAAATGCCTTAAAAAGAGTAGATTTAACCAAGGAATGAATAAATAGAACTAAATTTCAAAATTGGAACCTTTAGATGTACTTAAATAGACTCAGAATGCATTTTTAAACCTTTTGGTAACTTTTAGTTTCTTGGAAAAATATCAGATTAAGGTTATGTTTTTTGAAATAGGACCACCACCTTGTGCGAGAATGACGGTCTAGTAACCGCCACTTAGGCTAATGTGGCGAGTCTCAGCTGTGTAGCTAAGTAGGGTGACTGTGCGTGGTTTGTCACGTAGGTAGGACAGCGGTCCCAAGACAATGGTCTGCTCTAGGTGGAAATTTTGTCACTCACAAATGTAAATGTGGATCTGCGCCTTTGCGTAAATTTTAATTGGTTCAATCTAATTTATAAAGTGTAAAATTCATCTAATAGCTACCAACAAGCAAAAAAATGAGTAAAACCCTTAGATTGGATAATAAAAACATACAAATGGTGGATCTAAAACTTTTCTTCTCATTTTATTCATGGGGGTAGGGTTTGCCCCAATTTTGAAAACCCAAATACAAATGGTTTAGAATAAAACTAGATTGGGGGAAGAGATCCCTCCCAATCCTTGAATGAAAATGGAAACAACATTAAACCTTCAATCTAAACCTTCTAAGTTTGGTCCTTGTAGATTCCTCCATGATTTCTCCCCTCTTGCTCCCATGGCCTTCCTCTTCTCCAACCTGCATTTTTAACAAAAAAATAGACCAAATGAGGGAAATGAACAAAGGAAAGGCTTTAATAAAAACTCATAAGGAAATTTAGGGCTAGATGGGAACCCTAAGATCTTGTGGTTGAAATGGATTTTATCCAAGGGTAGAGGATCAACCCTACCTTTGTTAGGTGAAAATGGATTTTATTAATGTTACCTTTAAAACCTTGGGGTATGTGTAATTTGGGAATGGGGCCATTTTATTGCCCTAGAGTGTTAAACTTTTGTTAGTCCTTATCAAGCTTCAAGTTAGTAATAGAAAAGACTCTAAGTCATTAAGATAATGATTTTTACATTATTTGTGTTAGAGGTTAACCTTATTAGGAATTAACATTATTAAGGAGAAGAAAACATTTAATTAAGTAAATTAATCTAGGGTACCTTCCTAATGCATAATTGATTAATGGACTCTAGAGATAAAATTGAGAATATGTTAAACTTCTAGTAGACCTATTTTTTATCATAGGGTTGAGTTTAATGGTGTAAGTTAGTCATTGTACCCTAGGGGATTAACCCATGTAAACTCCTTTACCCGTATCCTTGTCCTTGTAAACAAAAAAAAAAATAGTCACAATTTTGGGGTAAGTGTTAGGTGTTAGCATGTTCCTAGAATGTCGTGTTAGACGGGCATCACAATTTGGTATCAAAGTTGTGGATTCAAAGCTTGGACCCTAGGCACACCTAGAAAACATGAAGACATGAACTTTTTAACCTAGTGTAAACTTGTTCTGTAAATCTAGAAAACCACACTAGCTGATATTTGGATAATTTTAGAAAACTTATAAAAATGAAACAAAACCAAAATGATGAACTAATTGTTGCCTTCATTTTTGTAGGAGGTGCGGGCCAGACGAGGGGTCTTTTCATATAGACCTAGGTATACCACTGCCAAATCAGGGAATAGCGGCCATTCTTCCTTAGATTTTACAGATGCTTCAGGATGTCAATGTTGCTATACATGGAGGGTCCTTAGGAGGATGACTTGCTAGACAGGATATGGAGCCATCAGTTGAGGCTAGGGCATCTCCTTGATACAGACGAGGAGCATGGGGTAGAGAACTTCCACATGGAGTCACCTAGGGTAGATTTACCATAGAGAGGGCATGGAGACAGGATTTTAGGGCATAAGGATAGATCTCGGAGCCCTAGACATAGGAAGGAGCACACAGAGAGACCTAGGGTTCGTCAATCATCATCTGCAGACCATATCAGGGAGATCCTAAAGCTACGACCATCTCATTATTCTGGAGATACAAGAGGTTTTCAAGCAGAGGCCTGGTTAGTGAGCTTGAGTGGATGCTTCAAGCTCTACCCTTGTACTAGCAACATGAAAGCTCGTGTTGCAATCCATCTTCTGAGGGATGGAAAAGGATTCTGGTGGAGGACCGAGGAGGAGAAGCTCCTTGTTGACTATAAGATAGTTACAGGAGCTTTTGAGGAGTATTTCAGGAGTAGGTATGTGCCCTGGAGGTTCATTCAATGCAAGAGATAGACAAGTTTCATGACCTCCGCTAGGCATCTATGATTGTAGCCAAGTATGAGAGTCGATTTCTTGATCTACTCAAGTATGTCGACTATATACGAGGATGAGTAGAGTACATATTCATAGGTTCATCCAGGATTGAATTTGGATTTGGGTGGTGTAGTACGCATTCACTACCCACAAACATTAGTAGAGGCCATGGAGAAGGTTTATATTGTAGAGGAAACATGGGGAAAGACGTAGCAGGATAGAGACAGAGTTCGGAGCCACATCTAGAAGATGTAGGATAACAGATCGATGGGGTTAGTTCCTCCTCTTTGTGGAAAAAAAAGTTTGAGACAGTCTTCCTTCAGGCCACCTCAATAGTAGCAGCAGCAGACCCACCCACCTTACAGAGCTCCTCAGAGATTTGACACACAAAAAGGGTGGAATATGGGGCCTCCTCCTAGAGGTCCCATAAGACACAGGGTGCATAGAGAGCTTAGTTAGTAGGATCTTGTCAGCAGAGACCTCAAGCAAGCCATAGGCTGAGTCATCAGGATCCACAACATAGACATCTAGAGTACCATTTGGAGCTGCATCCCACTGGAGAGGACCAGGCAGTTGTTATGGTTGTGGTGTTGTTGGACACCATTGGAGAGAGTGCCCATAGAACCCTAATAACAAGGGTAAGACGTAGATCTCAGAGCCTACTATTAGAGATATAACACGAGTCATCGGTTCTATGCGGTGGTCGAGAACCCCAAGATGAGCACCAGAGTATCATGATAGAGACGACATGTAGTATTGGTGGTGTTTTTGAATCTATATTATTTGATTAAGTTACTCGATTCTTTTATTGCACCATCCTTTATAGAGCATTGCAGGCTAGTGGCAGTTAGGTAGGGTCATAGTTGGGATGTTGAGATGGCTTCTAGAGAAAAAATTTTTGTAGACTCCTTAGTTAAGGAGTGTGTAGTGGATTTGGGACCCTTCACCACTACTTCGGATCTTTGAATCCTTCCTTTGGGTTCCTATGGTGTCATCTTGGGCATGGACTAGTTTTCTACACACAGAGCTAGAGTGGATTGTTACCATAAGACTATTTCTTGTACAAATGATCTAGGAGTGGAGTTAGTGATAGCAGGGGTTAGGAGGCCCATTTCTATTTGCACCATCTCCGCTATGCAGCTTAAGCGGTGTGTGCGATAGGGTTGTCAGATGTATGTTGTTATGGTTAGTGATAGATCAGAGGATGAGTCTAGTGGACCATCCCTTGATGACCATCCCATCTTGAGAGAGTTTTTTGATGTTTTTCTAGGGGAGCTACTAGGGTTACCTCCCCACGTGAGATATATTTTCATATATATTTGGTTCCAGGTGTAGATCCTATCTCACGAGCACCTTATTGGATGACTACCCCTGAACTCTGTGAGCTCAAGTTACAGCTTGAGGGCCTTCTGGAGAAAGGCCTAATCCATCCTAGTGTATCCCCTTAGGGTGCACTGGTGATCTTCATGAAGAAGGACGGATCTCTGTGGTTGTTTATTCATTACGCCTATGCCATCTGAACAATGTAATGATAAAAAATCGTTACCCCCTTCCCTATGTTGATGACTTGTTTGATCAGATGAAGGGGGCCACATTTTTCTCCAAGATAGATCTTAAGTTAAGGTATCATTAGCCAAGTATTACGGGTGTAGATATTCATAAGACTGCCTTCCCTAAGAGATATGACCACTATGAGTTCACAAAGTGGTACCTTTCCATCTAACAAATTCCCAGCAGTGTTCATGAGCTTTATGAATGGGGTATTCAGGAATTTTCTAGATCACTTCATGCTCATCTTCCTTGATGAAATTTTTATTTACTCACGCATGCGTGAGGAGCATGGGGAGCACCTTCGTCAGGTTCTTCAGTGTCTTCATGAGAAGCATCTTTACGGGAACCTAGACAAGTGTGTGTTATTTCAGATAGAGGTGTAGTATTTCGGCCACACCATTCTGGGGAAGGCATTGTAGTTGATCTTTCTAGGATTTAAGCTATGATGGATTGGGTGACACCCACCAATGTGACTGAGGTGTGAAAATTCATGGGTTTGGCAAGATATTACATGATATTTTTTCAAGAATTTTCTCAGATTACGCACCCCATCACTTCCCTTCAACGGAAAGGGAAAAAGTTCTTTTGGTTAGACAGATGTGAGTAGGGCTTCAAGACACTTTGAAGGAATGCCTTATTATAGCACCTATTCTTGTAGTACCAGACCCTCATGGTGAGTTCTATGTTTGTACATATGCTTGTTTGGTAGGAATTGGAGGTGTGTTGATGTAGGAGGGTAGAGTAGTTTCTTTTGAGTCTCGTAAACTCAAAGATTATGAGCTCAATTATCTGACTCATGATCTTAAGCTTAGAGCATTTATGCACACCTTAGTGTGGTGAAGACATTTTATTCTTGGCCAGAGATTTAGACTCAGGACTGATCACTCAAGTCTTTGCCACCTCTTCATGCAGCCCAATCTCAACACTCGTCAGCGGCATTGGATGGAGTTGCTTTATGAGTACGATATGGAGATAGAACATGTGAAGGGGAAGGAGAATGTGGTTGTAGATGCTTTGAGTAGATGGAGACATGTGGCTATGGCTACTTCAATAGTTCTGAGACTTGCGGAGAAGTATTTTATAGTAGATTCCTCATGACAACTTCTACCTCGCATCCAGAGTGGAGATTAAGTCTCGAGAGACCACTTGAGGGGAGATTTGATGGATTTATATTAGAGGCGAAGGTCTTCTTAGACATAGGGGTCAGATATACATTCCTAGAGATGGAGACTTGAGATAGGACATTTTGATAGAGGCTCATCGTGCACCTTATTCAGCCCATCCTGGGGTGAAGAAGATGCACGCATCTTTGAGACAATTGTACCATTGGAGAGGAATTCAGAGATACATGGCTCAGTTTGGGTCATGTTGTTTAGAGTGTCAGAAGGTGAAGGCTGAGCATCATCATCCAACTAGCCTTCTCTTTCCTCATTCTATACCGAGTGGAAATGGGACACCATTTCCATGGACTTCATTGTTGGGTTACCGACATCAAGATACCACCACAATGCCATCATGGTCATGGTGGATAAATTGATGAAAGTGGCTCATTTTCTCTAGTGAAGACCACCTACATAGCATAGCTAGTGCAATGGCATGGGTTAATATTGATGAGATTTTCAGATTACACGTGATTCCGTGAAAGATCATTTATGACCGCGATCCTTTGTACTCTTCCCATTTCTGGACCACCTTGCATCATGCCCTTGGGACGAGGATCAATTTTAGGATGGCATATCACCCTCGGATAGATGGATAGACTCGAGTGGGTGGATCAAATACTAGAGGAAATACATAGGATGAATGTTATGGATTACCAATCGAGATGGGAGTAGTATCGTATTTGGTGGAGTTTTCCTACAATAATAGTTTTTAGACTTCGATAGGCATGGCTCATTTTTAGGAATTGTATGATGAGAGAGTACAAGACATCAATTATTTGGGACAGTCGGAGGACGGGGTTTCTCTTGGGCTAGCCTTATTATAGAACATGGGGAGTAGGTTGTTTTGATCGACAAAGACCTGCAAGAGGCATAGGACATGAAGAAGAAGTATGCGGAGACTAGCATAAGATAGATCACGGTTATGAGGTGGGCATGAAGGTTTTTCTTCATGTCAGACCGCATAAGGTCCCTATCCATTATGAAAAAGGTTACAATCTTGCTCCTAGGTTTGTGGGTCCCTTTGAGATCTTGGAGTGCATCGATCCCTTGGCCTATCGTCTAGTGTTGCCACCTAGCTTGTCTCATGTCCATGATGTGTTTCATGTTTCGTGCTTAGGTTATATATTTCTATCCTTATCACGTGCTAGATTAGACCGCATTACAAAAAGTGCGGGAACGGGCGAGGTGATGGTGGAGCCCGTCCGCATTATAGAGCGCATGACCCTGGGCCTTTGCGAAAGAGAGATTGACTAGGTTTGGGTCCAGTGGGATAGATATGATGAGACTACAGCTATATGGGAGGATGCTACATTGTTACAAGTGAAGTTCCCACACTGTTCCAATGACTTTCAGGAGAAATTCGAGTCTAAGGGGAGGGGGATGTAGTGCCCACTTCCCTTCGACACCTTTTTCTTTGATTTTGATATTGTCGACTACACTTATGGACATTGTTGTAGCCTTTTGATTTAGCATGACACTAGATGTTAGAGATACTAGACTATTGTTGATTTCATTTCATATATGATGCATGTGGATTATTAGAGACATTTGATATTGATGTTGATATGTTGTGGACATGGTTATTTATATATATTTCTGACATGCGATACACTTTCGTGGCCATGAGTAGAATTTCATATATGAATTAATGTTGTGATCATTTTGACATGGATGAAACGTTGGACAAAAATATTTTTAGAAAATTATAAATGATTCATAATTTTGTAGATGATATTACCTCATATATAGATGATTTTAGATTTCTATTACATATTTTGGCATGGATTTTTTAATGTGGCCACGAGGTTGATGGAGGTATTCTCTATTTTGTAGGTATATTTATATTCACAACAACATCGTGGGGATTAGACACCAACCACATTGGAATTCTAGATGAATTACACTAGTGTCACAATGGCAACATGTAATTTTGTGTGTGTTATAAATATTTTGTTAAGGAAAATTGTGACCAAGGGTCTTTTGTTACCCAAATTGATTCTCCCTCGAAGGTTGAGCAACATAACAGTTTTGACAGGAAGCTTAGAGGAAAGTAGATAACATTGTGTGTCATTTTGTATTTGGGGAAGGAATGCAGCTTGCTCTTTGTCACTCAGATGTGGAGAAATGGGTAGCACCCTTAAGAGGATTTGATCTATCCTTACTGATTTATTGTTGTGTCTTTCAACTAGGGTGAGAGGACCCTTTTGTATCCTAATTTTTGTGAAGGAGATGGAGATGCCTTTCGTTGCGAGTTATTGAGAAGACCTTGAAGAAAACATGATCAATACAAAAAAATATAACTCTCACGAGTTGTCACCCTAGATAATGGAGATATTTTCTAAGCAAGGTTTAGGCTACTAAAGACAATGAAAACCTGATTGCTTTTGTATGTTTTAGGAACAAAGATTAGGTAGTTGTACACACATAGGACAAAGCGGTGGTAGTATGGGTGTGATTGGTTGTTTTTAAATGAATTTTTGGGGGAGGTGAGGCAAAGATGAACTTGATTTACCAGATCCTTGAGAACTTGTACAAAAATGGAGATATTTAACAAATGAATGCTTTGGGATAGCGAGGATGTTCCTTTAACTAGAATATGTGCTTCAATGGAGGCCTAGATCAACACTTTTCACACAAACTTCAAGGATCCAAAATGAAGGCTCAAATTGGAAAATTAACTAAACATTATCAACCTCTGTTTCATCATGCCTAAGATACCCTCAAAGGATAACAAACAATCTTATAGTCATGCTAGGAGTCATAGTGATTTTAAATTTGTTTATTTCACTATCAAATGAAATCTCTTCTAATAAATGAAATTGCAAATGCCACCAAACTATCACAAGGATAAGATCTTGTGTGATTCAAAAATATTTCAATGTAAGATTGTAATGGGAATAAGAAAACTACTTGCAGACATTCATAAATGAAGCAAACAAAAATTTTTCCCAAAAATAATGTATATTAACTCAAGTTTGATTGAATTTATCAGGAGGGAAATGTTTTTAGAACAATCTCATAGCTTTTCAATGGTTGTACACTCGCAACCACCTTGACATGATCAAATTTAACACAAAGGAGATAAAAAGTTTCTTTAGATGGTTTCTCAGAAGGATGGGTTCTATCAAGCTTTTCTCTTAGAAAAATCATTCCCAACCTCTAACACTCCAGCCATTTGCATGACCAATTCATGAAATTTATAATACTTCATTTACAACATATTTCCCCCAAAACAAGAAACATTCAAAGAACCATTGCGTGTTATGACCTTGATCGTGACTCCCAAAATTGGATTTACAAAAAATTTGTCAAGTGTGTAGAGGGAAAATCTCTCCAAATATTTCCAACATTCAATTCTTCACCTGGTAATTCATTCTTCATCTCACACACCAACTACTCCCTCCTCTAATCTATCAAATCTGGTTCTTTGCGTGCCAAGGAAGGAAAAACTAGAAAATTAGATCGAGGCCAATAGTCAGATCACATCTTAATGGTAAAAGACATTTTTAGATTTTTTTCCCACCAAACCAGGATATCAAATTAATGTTCCTCTTCATTTGGTGTGTAGGAGACTCCAAGAAATGATAACAAACCAAAAAAATCACATCCCCTGAAGCTTTGGAGAAAAATGGCGGAAAATCGAGATCTGAGATGCACAGCAGTGTCCTTCGATCTTTCTTTTGAATTTGGACCGTCCACGTGGGAGATCCGAGTTAAGATGGGCTTGGGGGTTCTTTTTTACTTTTTACACCTTTTTGGAAAAAATGACAAATTTCTCAATTTGCTCCGCCCCTCCGCCTTTGTAAAATGGGCTTGAAACGTGTCCCAATGTGGATCCAAAGGAAACTCAACTAAATTATGCTATTTCACCTCTTTTTTGGAAAAGGGAAAAGTTTCCAAGTTTTCCCCGCATCTCCACCCTTCTACTTTTAGTTTTTGATGTGTGTTCCAGTGGAACCGCACTTCCTTTTACAATTTTAACTCCTTTCTCCACAAAAGGAAAAATTTCCAAATTTCCCCTAAAATTTAGCACCTCTAACGTTGATTGGAGCAAAATTTTGACTATTTTCTATCAGGAACATGGGTCATTTTGATGATTTCAGTCTTTTGAATAACACGAAATGAAAAATCCAAGTTGCCCCGATGGCCCGCCTCCCCACCTCTTGACTTTTCAAACTGCATGCATCTCAATGGCACATCTTGAGATGGTCCCCAAAATAGAGACCCTAAATGAGTGCAAGCTCACCACATGTCTTAGGCCCTTTCGGAAGTTTCTGAAAATTTTAAGGAAGGAAGACCCAATAGAAACCTCCACGTGTCTTCTTGACACAAGTTTAAGAACCTTGTAAGGCTTTAATATGATTTGGTGGGGGCGCTCTTTTATTTTAGAACCTTTATTCCATTTTTCCAAAAGGGAAAAGTACCCAACTTGCTTCTAAAGGCCCTCATCTCTAATTTTAACTTTACCACGTGTCCTTCAGCGGGGTCAAAGTAGGACTTTTTTCACAATCGCTTCATATATGTTGAATAAGAAATTAGATGCTATCAAGGCCGTGGGGCCAATTTGATATTTGTTACAAATGTGACCAAATTGGTGAATTTCACCATAAATACCTGCCACAACTCATTTAATTAGAAGAATCTAGTAAGTACAAAAATAACCAATCGAATTGAGCGGAGCTACAGGACCAAAACTACCTTTTTGAAAAAAAAGCACAAAGTGACAAGTTAAAACATTTTTCCTCCATCCCCTAACCAACCAAAAGAATCCATGTGACCACCGAATGTTGAGGAATAACTCGACAGAAAAAGATGCCCATTAAACCGTCAAAAAAATAGAAATTCACCATTCATGCCCAAAATCTGATTTTTCATTAAGGATGAATTTTTTTGAAACAAAACCAAGTGAAACATGGTTCCAAGCATCTTTCGACCATGGATTTGGATTTTCAAAGGCATACAAATATAAATTGATCATTCTCGAGCTTCCATGGTCGGGGAAAAATAGGAAAAATGACAAAGCCCTGTGGATTTTGAAGAAATTAGGGCAAAAACAGGGAAAACTCGGAGACTTCTTCAAAAAGGGCATGAAAATGGATTCTACAAACAATTCAAGGAATTCAAATGGAGGTAAAATCTTCAGAACATCCACATCAAGAGATAAAATGTTTCATAACATGCAGATCAAAGTAAAAATAGGGAAAATGGTGCAAGATCAAAATGAGTACCAACATCGGCTTCGACTCGGGGATGGGCACTCCCTATGAGTGCCATAAGAACAACTAGCAAACCAAGTGCCAATAAAAGACCATTAGGCAATGTATTCAAATAATAAGCTAGCATAGCGGGACAACCACAACCATCCTCCAAAATCGAACCAAGTCACCGAGGACTAGAACGAGCAAAAACACAAAAGATAGAAAGCAACCAACAAGTTGTACACTATACAAATGATGCTCACCTTGATTATGGGGAATCAATCTAGGAAATGTTTCAAGTGCCTATCATTAATAGACAATTGAGAAATTCACCATCCAAATATTCAAGAAGAAGGTATGCTCACCAATTCAAATGTCAATGGAGTAAGGGCCCATCCACAAAGTGCATCAAATTTACCATGCTTTCCCTTGTCTTCATGTCTGCTATCCCACAACAACACAAGATCTCCAATTTTGAAATCTCGAGAGTGACCTTCTTGTCAAATAACTTCTTCAATTTTTCTCTGAACTTCACATGCCTTTGGTGAGATGCTCTCCTTTCTTCATCAAGTTCAACAATATGGTTAATGCGAGCCTCATATGGACTAACTTCTTGATCTTCTAGTTGTTGAATGAACTTATATGAGGATAGTTACATATGTAGGGGAAGAAGAGCTTGAGTGCCATACACCAATTCAAATAGACTTTTCTAGTGGCTCTTTTAACAAGAATTTGCAGCCGGCCCAAATAGTGAACTTCAGTTTTTCACCTCATTTTATTTTTTCAGCTCTAATTTTCTTCTGATAATCTTCAGCAAATTTTTATTATTGGACTCAGCTCGTCCATTTCCTTGGGGATTGTAATTAGAATCATATGTCAAATTAATCCTATATTCTTTGCACATTACCACCAAAGGTTTAGCTCTAAAGCTCATGGAATTGTCAACAACAATTTTAACTGGCACTCCAAACCTGTAGATGATATGGTTCAACATAAAATCCATGAAAATTTGGTTTGTTTCTCTTTTGGTGGGGATTTCCTCCACCCACTTGGTGAAGTAATTAGTGGCTACAAGAATCCACTTATGGCCAGCACTTGAAGGGTCTGAAATCTTGCCAATGAAATCCATTCCCCATCGCTTGAATGGGGCTTCAATTGACACAGGCTATAAAGGTAGGTAGCCTGAAGCTTTCAATCTTCCAGAGAAGCTGACAACTCTCACATCTTATAACCAAAATGTTTTTTTCCTTCAAGAGAGTTGGCCACCAATAACCAGCCCTAAAGATCTTGTGTGTTGTGAATCTTCCAGCAAAATTCCCCCACAAACTCCTCCATGGAGATCAACAATTATCTTGGGGGCTTCATCTTCAGTAATGCACCTTAAGAGAACTCCCTTAGGGTTCGTCCAAGCTAACACATGATCAATAATGACATATTTCTAAGAATCCAACTTAAGGGCTCTTTTCTGGTTCTTACTCAAATACTCGAGGCCATTATAGATGTCTGAGATAAAAAATTATATCTTTGTACCACTCTAAACTCACCAAATTTTCAAAGACATCCACCCTTCCTTCTTCTACCTCATTCACCTCAATAGTTTGTAGGTTCCTCTCAGCGATACATTTAGGTAATCCCAAACCTCTTACTAATTTCATGGTTTGGATATCCATGTCATACTCCTGCAATTTTTTGACCCATCTGCATCTTTTTCTTAAGACCTCCATCTCTAATAAGACATCTTTTACCATGGTGTGGGGAACATAAGCAACAATTTTAGAGCTCAAAATATAATGTCTGAAAACCTTTATTGCTTTTACCAAGGAAAATTATTGCTTCTTCATAATGGTGTATTTCAACTCAACCCCTTGCAATTCCTTACTGAAAAATGCTATTGGCCTCTCAGCCCCTTCATCATCCTTCTACAACAAGAAAAATACAATAGTTTTATTTGAATCAAAAGAAAACAATTGGAAACAATTCTTATAATCTAGAGCATATAAAATAAGGGAATGTTTTAATGCCTCCTTGATCCCATTGAAAGATTGAATGGCATCCTCCTCCCATTTCATGACTTGGTCCTTCTCTAGCATGTCATTGATTGGAATGGTCAACTCAACAAAGTTTGATATGAATCTCTTGATAAATTTTATCTGCCCAAAGAAGGAATGAATCCCCTTCTTGGTTCTCGAGAATTGGGACCTTGTTGATGGCCTCTACCCTTTCTAGATCAATCATTACCCCTTCTTGTGACACAATGTGACCAAGCAATTTTGCCTTCTGTACTCTGAAATGGCACTTCTTTGGATTGAGTGAAATGCCATATTCTCTACATCTTATCAACATTTTCTCCAAGTGTTGTAAATGATCACCTCTCTTTCTAGAGAACACAGTTACATCATCTTGGTAGACAACAATAAAATCATTGATGTAACTAGCAAAAGCAACATCCATTTCTCTTTGAAAGGTTGCTCCAGCATTCATCAGTCCAAAGGGAATCCTAACATATACATATGTTCTCCAAGGGGTGGTAAAGGATGTCTTAATTCTTTCGATTCCTTTACGACAACTTGGTTATAACCAGAGAAACCATCTAGGGTAGATAGCATCTCAGAACAAGTCACTAACTGCAACATATTTTCAATGTTTGGTAAAGGATAATTATCCTTCATTGATGCTCTATTCAGATTTCTGAAGTCCACACATAGCCTGATGTCACCATTCATCTTTCTAATCGGTACTAGGTTTACAACCCAAGAAGGGTACGTTGCGGGATGAATAATCCATCCATCCCTCGTTTCTTGAGTTCCTCTTGCATTTTAGGAGATAGGAGTGGATTGATTGGCCTCTGTTTCTACCTGAATGGTTTTGTATTAGATTGTAAGGGAATGACATGTTGAAACAGATCCTCTCTGTATGCCTTTAAATCAAAATAAGTCCAAGCCGTGTAATCTTGGTATTTTTCAGCAATTAGACATAAGATTGTTTTTCCTCCTTCCTTGAGACTGCTTCCCAACCATATCTTCCTTGGTTTCTCCTTTTTGCCAAGGTCATGTTCCTCAACATCCCTTGAGGTTGTTATGCATCTTGTTAATAATGCGATCAACATTATCAAAGTTGGATTCAAGAGAAACTAGCCCTCTAGGAATGGTATTAGTCTTTAGTTGGATGATGCCTTTTCTAAACAAGATTTCTTTATCAATAATTTTATCGAAAACTCCCCTTTGTTCTACGAAATCTTATGACCTGAGCATCATCATCAAAAACTTTCCAATGTTTAATGTTGTTAGGTACATATGGCCTAGTTAACACCTCAACATCATATTCACAATATGGGGATATTGTATAATTATCAAACCGAGATCCCAATACTGCAAGTTTGTCTACCAAATCATTGAACTTCCTATCATGATGCACAATATTGAATGAATCAAACATCTCAATGAGATCCCAAACTACATGCTTGTATTGTTTCATTCGCTGATTTTTTGTGGCATAAAGTTTTTTGACTTACTTTACAATTAATTTTGAATCTCCTTTGACAATGATGTCTTTAACACCATATTTCCAAGCAATCCTTAGACCTAACAATAGTTCCTCATACTCAGCAATGTTGTTAGTGCACTCAAAGTTGAGTTTAAAGGAAAAGACAAATTCTTCCTAGCTTGGAGAGATCAGAACAACACCAGCACCATTTCTAAACTTGGAGCAAGCTCCATCAAACAATAAAGTCCAAGGAGAGCCTGTCTATTCAAGACACTTGCATTCTTCAATCTTGTGCTCTTTTCCATCAGCAAATCCTACAAAGTTATCAGCATCAACACTTGTGTACAATACTTCATAAGATGCATTATTGGGATCTTCAATAAGGTGTAACATCTTTTTTTCTCCATACAACCTGACAAGGTTGCCCAAAAGTGGGATGGTATCACAGACATGTTGATTTGAAAAATCCCACCAACACTTGCAGCCCATTTTCTAGATAACAACATACCCCACTTGGTTGGGCAATCAAAAATAACAACATCAAGCGTCAGGTTTTTATTTGGGTAAGTTGTAAGTTGCACCACCAGAACTTTCAAACATCCCACCACCTGTGGCAGTTCTCTAGAGTCCATAGCGATAAACTTCCCATTTGCTTGATGTTACTTTGATATCTTGCTCATTCATGAATTCTAGAGGCATAACATTGCATGATGCCCGGCATAACATTGCATGATGCCCCCGAGTCAAACATACGATTGTGTAGAAATCTCTCTTTAATGATCGAGTGGTGAAGAATAGATCCACATTTAGGTGAGACTCTACCAAGGATGTCCCCAATGAAACCTCATGTGGTGCACCTAGTTCCACCAACACTTGGTGATGTCTCTAACTCTTCAATGACTGGTGGAGTCTCCACAATGATTATATTTCTACCAGGGTAGTCTTTTCCTCTTTCAGCCCCAAATACATGAAGGCCCTTTTCTTGTGCTCAGGAAACCTAAGCAACTCAACAATTGGAACTTAGATCCTGATTTGACTTAAGACTTGGGAAATATCGCAAGGGAAAAAATTTGTCAAGGAAACATTGGAAGGAAGGTTGACACACTCATGAGATGGCATAGGATTTTTCTGACTTGGGCATGAGGAGGGGTATGAGTTTTGTTTGGGATAGAAATGCCCTTGGTGGATGCATCTTTCTTAGGACCCTCTTTAGGAATATTTGAAAGAAATGGAGATTTTGGCTTGGCCTGAGGCCATGTCCCTTTGACAACCCTACCTATTGTGTTATATTCCTTCTCTTGGGCAACAACAACGTTCATCAACAACTTCCTGTCCTCCTCAGATGGGATTCCTCCATCATACTTCTTTATCATTAAAGTTTTTAAATATTCAAAATAATTATTGGGAAATTTAAAAGATTGTACAATATCTACTTCTAAAGTATGACAGGTATGAGGAGTAGGTACCAGTGGCTGCAATCCAAAAATCAGCAGCATTCTAGCAGATTATTACCTCATTGAAGTTACCCCTTGTTGTGAGCTCGTGGAGCAATCCATCATACAAACATCATCATCATTATAATCATCAACTTCTTCTTCTTGTTGTTGATCATTCTCATGTGGAGCATGGGGCATGAAACATCTGTCACACCAATCAATGACATTTGTATCCTCCACAACAACAACTCTAGAAGCCAAAGGATAAGGTACCATTCTATTTTTCCTGACCTGGGACTCTTTATTTCAAAATACAACAAGTCCCTTGCCTCTGTCATCAGATCTTTGATCATTTCCATGATGATTTGTAAACCTCTCTTAGCCTTGTTGCTTGTGTTGACCTTGTGAACTCTGCCCAATTCCTTTTTCTGCCCGGGCTAATTTGTATGATATTTCTTCAACAACCCTTGCGAAAGTTTTCACAACTTCCTCCAAATCAGCAACCTTACTTTTTTGAGGATTTTCCGGTTAATTATTTTTACACCCTCCCTTTTAGGAGGCTTTCCAATGGCCTTGATGTTGTTCTCAATTTGCAGAGCCATGGTGAAGCCCTGCCTCAAACTAGTAGTGTTTTTTTCCCTTAAGTAGTAGGCAACATTTTTATCAAATGCATCTAAATATTTGATCAAACATGATTCATCACATGGCCTTAAGCTAATAGGAAATCTTCTCAAGGTCTTGTTAAACCTTGTGTTGAAATCATGTATTGACTCATTAGGATTCTTCTTGATGTTTTCAAATTCTAATAGAAGAAACCTAGGGTCAGTTCTATCACCATACTATAATCTAAATGCATTATTCATCTCTGTCGAAGAATCAATGGAATTATCTAGCAAATATTTATTAAAGTCCCGTTCATCCTCTTCCAAAGTATGGATAAACAATTTGATATACACGTCTTCATATTCAATCTCAAAGTCTTCCATCATACTGATAAAAAAATTTAAATGTTGATCAATAGTTACAACGTTGTTTCCTTGGAACTTTGGTAATCTATTTCTCACATCCTGGGGAACTACATTTGGATAGCCAGCCATCCCTGTAAAATTTATCGGAACAAAGGTGTTTACAACAACCGGAGGTCAGGTGGGGTGGGCCATGTTATTTTGAAGACGTGACCTTGGAGGATAATCAAACTGATAAGGGGAAGAGGGTCTTTGAAACACAGGAGTATAACTTTCAAAATGGATATCCCTTAAAGGCCTTGTTTCTTGGAAAACCCTATCAACTTTTGAAAAGATAGGGGTAGAATGAGAAGAAAAATTTTCAAATTCAAATGAAGGCCCCTCTCCAGTTGGAGAATTCAATTCCACAAAGAGGCTACCTGATTCAGAAGCACTTGAATGGTAGTCTTCAATGATAGGCCAATCACTTTCATCAATGGAGATCCCTTTTCTTGTTTGTTGATCTCCAACAACTCTCTAGGCTTTTCTTCCTTCTGACTTTATTTTTCCTAGCTTTGGAAATAATGTCCTAGCAGGATCCCTAGCAAAGAAAGATCTTATTCCTTCCAGATTTGTAAATATTAGTAACAAATCTCACTTGACAGAGGTTAAGACACTAGTACTTATCAAGAATTAGGTCAACAGGGAGTCGCCACTAAGGATTTCCACCTTAGTTATGAAAATACACTAAAATATGATCTATCAAATGTTTTTCAATACTAGAAACTGGAAATGGAATGATCTAAATTTTCTTTACCTAGATTTATCAATGAAAGCTAGTGCACTAGGTGTAGAAACTGAAATAATTACACACAACATTTGTAACTTTGAATACTTCTTACAGGCCCGAACACAAGATGATGTTTGAAAAAATGTATTAGCACTTAGAGCATATAAGAAGTGTTTACTAGGGTATAAAAATATGAATCGTAACCTCTATGTCCCGACAAAAGTGCAATAGGTGTTGGCACCCAGATTGATTCTCCTCAAAAGGCCGAGGGACATCACGGTTTGGAAAGGAAGCTTAGAGGAAATAAGAGCACGTTGTGTGTCATTTTACAACCGGGAAGGAATTCAGCTTGCTCTTTGTTACTCAAATGTGGAGAAATGGGTAGCACCCTTAAGAGGATTTGATATATCCTCACTTCTTTATGGTTGTGCACACACCTTTGGACAAACAGGATATTATGGGTATGATTGATTGTTTTTAAATGAATTTTGGTTGGAGGTGAGGCAGAGATGAACATGATTCACTAGATCCTTGTGAACTTTTACAAAAATGGAGAGCTTGAAAAACAAAATGCTTCGAGATAGCCAGGATGTTCCTTTTACAAGAATTTGTGCTTCAATGGAGGACCAGATCAGCGCTTTTAACACAAACTTCAAGGATAAAAATGAAGGCTAAAATTGGAAAACTTAACTAAACATTATCAACCTCCATTTCATCACACCTAAAATACCCTCAAAGGCTAACAAACAATCTTATAGTCATGCTAGGAGTCACAGTGATCTTAAATTTATTTATTTCACTATCAAATGAAAGATCTTCTAATAAATGAAATTGTAAATGCCCCCAAACTATCACAAGGATAAAATCTTTACGTGATTCACAAATATTTCAATGTAAGATTCAAACAAGAACAAAAAAACTACTTGTAGACATTAAGAAATGAAGCAAACACAATTTTTTCCCAAAAATAACACTGATTAAATCAAGTTTGATTAAATTTATTAATAGGGGAAAATTTCTAGAAAAATCTTAAAGCTTTTCAATGGTTTTACACTTGCAACCACCTTGACATGATCGAATTTAACGAAAAGGAGATAAACAGGTTTCTTAGGAAGGTTTCTTAGAAGGACGGGTTCTATCAAGCTTTTCTCTTAGAAAAATCACTCCTGACCTCTAACACTCCAACCATTTGCATGACCAATTCATGAAATTTATAATACTTCATTTACAACAGAGTTTTCACCCCAAAATAAGAAACATTCAAAACACCATTGTGTGTTACAACCTTGATCGTGACTCCCATAATCGAATTTACAAAAAAGTTGACTGGTGTGCAAGTGGAAAATCTCTCCAAATATTTCTAGCATTTAATTCTTCACCTGGTAAGTCATTCTTCATCTCGTGTGCCAACTACTCCCTCCTCCAATCTATCAAATTTGGTTCTTTGCATGCCAAGGAAGGAAAAAATGGAAAATCAGATCGAGACCAATAGTCAGATAACGTCTTAATGGTAAAAGACATTTTTCAGATTTTTCCCACTAAATCAGGATATCAAATTAATGTTCCTCTTCATTTGGCATGTAGGAGACTCCAAGAAATGATAAAAACCACAAAAATTTGCATCCCTAGGAGCTTTGGAGAAAACTGGTAGAAAATCAAATACGAGACGAATAGTTCCCGTCGATCTTTGTTTTGAATTCCAACCGTCCATGTGGGAGATCCGAGTTAAGACGGGCTCGGGGTTCTTTTTTACTTTTTACACCTTTTTGGAAAAAATGCAAAATTTCTCAATTTGCTCCACCCCACCTTTGAAAAATGGGCTTGACACGTGTCCCAATGTGGGTCCAAAGGAACCACGGCTAAATTCTACTATTTCACCTCTTTTTTTGGAAAAGGAAAATTTTCCAAATTTTCCTCGCAACTCCGCCTTTCGCTTCTAGTTTCTGATGTGGGTCCCAATAGAACCACGCTTCCTTTTACACTTTTAACTCCTTTCTCCACAAAAGGAAAATTTTCCAAATTTCCCCGAAAGTCTGCACCTCCATCGTTGACTGGAGAAATTTTTTACTATTCTTTGTCGGGCTGCGGGTCATTTTGATGATTTTAGTCTTTTAAATAACAAGGGGCGAAAAATCCAAGTTACCCCAAATGGCCCACTTCCCGCCTCTTGACTTTTCAAACCGCCATGCGTCTCAATGACACATCTTGAGATGGTCCCAGAAATAGAGACCCTAAATGAGCGCGGGCTCACAATGTGTGTCAGGCCCTTTAGGAAGTTGCTGAAAATTCTAAGGAAGGAAAACCCAATAGAAACCTACACGTGTCTTCATGGTGAAACTTTAAGAACCTTATGAGGCTTCAATATTTGGAGGGGGCGTGCTTTCATTTTAGAAGCTTTATTCCATTTTTCCAAAAGGAAAAGTACCCAACTTGCTTCGAACTCCCCATCTCCGCTTTTAACTTTGTCACGCGTCCTTACGTGAGGTCAAAGTAAAACTTTTCCCCCGCAGACTTCATATCTCATTGAATAAAAAATTAGATGCTATTGGGGCCGTGGGGCCAATTTGATATTTTTTACAAATGTGACCAAAGTGGCAAATTTCACCAAAAAGACCCGCCGTGCCTCATCCAATTAGAAGAAGCCATGTAAGTACCAAAAGAACCAATCGAATTGAGCGGAGCTACGGGACCAAAATTGCCTTTTTGCCAAAAAAGTAGAAAGTAACAAGTTAAAACATTTTCCCGCCATCCCCTGACCAACCAAAAGAAGCCACGTGACCTCCGAATGCTGAGGAATAACTCACCATTCATGCCCAGAATTTGATTTTTTGCCAAGGATTAATTTTTTTGAAAGAAAATCAAGTGAAACATGGTTCTAAGCATCTTTCGACCATGGATTTGGATTTTCAAAGGCATACAAATATAAACCGATCATTTTCGAGCTTCCATGGTCGGGAAAATACGAAAAATGGTAGAGCCCGTGGATTTTGAAGAAATTAGGGAAAAACATAGAATACTCAGAGACTTCTTCAAAAAAGGGCATGAAAATGGATTCTGCAAACAATTCAAGGCATTCAAATGGAGGTAAAAGCTTCAAAACATCCACATCAAGAGATAAAATGTTTCATAACACGTAGATCAAAGGAAAATCAGGGCAAATGGTGCGAGATCAAAATGAGCACCAACAGGTCATGTGTTTTTTTTAATTTCTCTTTTTATTAATGTTAGTATGTGTTCCTTTGAGTGATGTATTTTACTTGTTTTATTTATTTGTTTTTTGATGTATGTGTTCCTCCTTTATCTTAGTGGGACTAAATGTCTTATTAAAGTAATTAAATCTTATCCTAAATTAATTAAAAATATGACCAAAAGGAGATCATTTATTAGACTTGATTTACTCTTGAATTACGTGTTGTGTGTGGTATGCTTAATATTTTGAGTGATGTACACTCTACCCTTCCGGGAAACTCGAATTTGACATTAAGGGCCAATTTTGAAGACTTGTGGGACAAGTTAAACTCTTGTCCCACACCACTTAAATTGTCATACCAACCCTACTTATAGGTTGGGGGGTCAAAATTAGACCCCATTAGGTGTTTTGGGAAGAGAAAAAGGTGAAATGGTTATTGCACTTTCTTTCAAATATTTAATTTTGTCCTTTGGGTGTGTAGGCTTAGTTTAATGGTGTAGGCTTGGAAGATGGAAGTTAGTCATTTGATTAAGCCATTTAGAATTGTGTAATATTTTTCCGCTTTTTGTAAATAAAATGTCTTATTGTTACACTCATTATGGACCAATGTAATGTTATTCTACTTGAATGTAAATAAAAGATTTGAGGGTTACAAGCATAGTAGTAAATGAAGGTGTACAAATTGTGAATCTTGATATGAAAAGAAAATTTAATTGGATAAGTTGACTTTCTTTTGTATAATGTAAATTGTTATTTATCTTGAATGTTTGAAATCTCACCTTGAACTATGAATAAATATATACATTGATACATATATTAACAAATTATTATAGGTTGCATTGTAATATTATGGGAATATAATATAATTGTGCCCATTTAAATAACCTAGAAGTTATATATAGACTATCTAAAATGTAATACATTGTATTTATATTGAATAATTAAAATCAAATTGTATAGATTTTTATAGCTATATATATTTTACATAACTATTATAATATAGAGTAGGATATATATACAAAGATTCATAATATATTTAAAATTGGTTAATTATCTTTTCGTAAAATAAGAATCATGCAAATTTATACAAAATATGAATTTTATTTAAATATTGAATAATTTTTTAAAAAAATTAATAAATGAAACCGAATATAAGGAAAAAAAAAAAAAAAAAAATTAAAAATAAAAAGGGAAGTACTTAATTTATTTGGCTGAGAATGGAACAGAAAGCTTCACGCAAAGAAGAGTGAATGAGACAAATCTTGCAAAAACATAAATGAGATAGTAGTTTTAATGTCTTATTCAATACACCATCTATTCGAAATGAAAGATAGAGAACAGGAAAAATGCAGTGGTAGCCATCGTCAATAGCAAGATGGTAGTGTAGAGGTTCCAGAATATGTAGTATAGGTGCTCAGAAACAAAAGAAGCAGGATCAATACAACTTAACACTCCACCCGAATGAAGTGTCTCCTAATCCTCAATCTTCTTTATCTTTCCCTGCATACAAGGAAAATGCCAAAAAAAAAAAATAGTAAAAAAGCTAAATAAATAACTAAATAAACAAAAAAATACAGTTGCAGGCAATATCCCCTCTCAGATATAGTGAAACCACTTTAGATAGAAACCCAGATCAATCATTTTGTATATAATAAAATGAAGAGATAGCACGGTTCATATTATCTCAGTGAGCTGGGTGGATTGGTCTTAATGGTGCGATTTTAGGACAGCCATTCGCGAGATCTATGTTTACCTCGTGTTCCATGGCCTTCTGTTTAATTTCTCAGGAGGGCACCCAACTCTCTGATTTCTGCAGGCGCTGTAACTATCCAATTACTGCTGAATTTACAGGTTAACCTTGGTTGTAGTGTGGTAAACGCCTTGGAGATCTCAAATAAATTGCTTGTATTATTGTGCAAGCAAATGACAGACCGGAAAGGCTGTTTGGGACGAGTTTTTCCCCTTCACGTACTGCTTCGAGTTCTGAAGAGCAATTAATTAGGTTCCTAGCTTTGTTTGACATGGGTCTACTTTTTCCACTGAACTTTTATTTTGCTGTCAGGAGCAAACAACATGTACGTTATCTTTGTAATTATACGGCGTATGCAATTTAATAACAATTGTATTATATGATATATAATAATGCACGGTTAGAATTTCATGAGTTAAAATTAGGAAATGTAGTTGGTTTATGGTCCTTAGATTATAATAATAGTTTTCATGATAAAAATAATAATACGTGGAAGGATATATTAAGTTTAATATAGTAAATTATTTTGTATATATTTAACATACTTTATTGTAGATAGTTTACACAATTTCTAATTTATGTGTCGTAATTCTTATATATGTAATATAAGGCTATTAAATTGTTTAATATTATATATACTATTTTGTATCATATATAATATAATAATATAATATATCATGATAACGGCATTATTGTCATTATAATAAGTATTATATATGATATCTTTATAATGTTATTTTAATATTTATAATGTGCTATATTATTTGAAATTGGATATTACTAATAATGTTAGCAAGTGATACAATATATCTATAAGAATATAGTGTTCTACATTATTTATAATGTCTTCTAATGTTGTAGGTTTATAAGCGCTAAAGTTTTATAATATGTATACAATTGCTATATGAATAAAATGTAATAGTAATATAGAAGTATAATAGTTATAAAGTTCGCTATTATATCATGTGTAATACTTATGAGTACTATGTTCCGATTACAACGTTTAATGTTATTAAAATTGTAATATTTGATTGCATGTAAACTTGTCATATAGAATATAATATTTTTGATGGGTATAATTTAACGTCGAAGTAGATATGTTGTAGATTATAAAACATTAATTGATTCAATGATATGCTATAATTAATAATTAACATATCATACTATTTTGAAGCCCCATAACTAAGTGAATTAGGGTAGGTAATATGCGGTGATAATAATACATATCTATATAGTGGGTTTATAATATAAGTTATAATTCATATAATATTATCTTTTAATACATGGATATAAGGATACATTATCAATATATATATATATATATATATATATATATAACTTCATAAAATAACAACATTATAGTGGCTTGGTGGTGTTGTGTCATATTGACAATATTTATAATGAGTTAAATCTCATTGTAGCGTTGTACTTGCTTATCATGTGAATATGATATGAGGTCATAATAATATTTATAATGCTTATAATGATAAAATGATGTTTTAACATCTACAAAGTTATTAAGTTGGCTATTATATTTCTTATCTCAATAAGATGTTACCTATAATATCATTATTAAAGACAATTTAATATGGTTAAGATGTCTTCAACAATTAACATAAAATCTTAGTATAAGGTAATAATGGATCCAGAAATTGTACAGGTGAACTAGGGAAACCAACGTTTATCATCTTACGGACTCACGGGGTGGTATCAATCGTAAAATTGATCCTATAGTTCATAAGACATAATATAACACTTTTATTATCGCTATAATGATACAATTGAACCAACATGTATAAACCTCGTATTAAGCCATCTAAATTAGTAGTCTCTTGAGACATCGATAAATTTGGAATGATAGAGAGATGATTAGCATAGCCCATTCACAAGGAAGGCACGCACAATTGAAGAAGTAACCCATTTAGTCTCACAACATTGGCTTTTGAAATGGTACAATTTATCGCGACGCACGAAGAAAATAACTTGCGAGCATGAGCAAACAAGGTGGCATTGTGGAATGACTCTTAATTCATAATTAATAATGCATACTTGAAACTTTTTCCATCAACTCTCTCTAAAGAAAACTTGGAAAAAAATTACAACAATTTTCCAACTCTAACTTAGTTGTTTTACGAGTAATTTTTGGGGCATTACACTTAGTATCGTAGTCGTGGGTTCAAGGCTTGGACCCAGGCGATATGGCAACACAATAACCATTTAGAAAAATTTAAACATAGGACACATGGACGTCTTGAATTAAAATAATAATAAAAATAATAAAAATTTGTTTGGATTGTTGTACTTGCCTAAGTGAGCATCTTGTCAAACCCGGTCAACGGAAAATGTTAATTCAATGTTTTATTCGACTAACACCATAAGTGATAGGAATTTGGTTCCTTGCGAAGATGTTGGTTAATGGGTTCCTAGTTCTTGGTTATGGTCGTGTGATGGTGTTGACCCCGTAGAGACCCTCCCTTACCTGGATTGCTATTTTTTTGGTGCAACTCTTGGGAATTAGTGCTAGAGGTAATGTTTAGGGGCCATTATGGAGGATATCCAAAGATTGATTAGTTGTTTAGAGCCCTTTTTCTCTTCAATGGTTAGGCAAGTTGGGTATGGTTTTTCGGTGGATGTAGACTTTGGTGATGTTCGTCGCTTTGAGGACTTAATCCCCATATGGGAGAATATATATCATGACATGATGTCATATTAGATCAATTTTTGTATGTATATTATTAGATGTGAGCTCAATGTATAGTACCCCCTACCGTGAGCCCATGAAGGGTTGTGAAGTGATTGTGATGTGGATATTTCATGTGTTTTATATTTGTAAACTTAAATTCTTTTATCAAGGACCAACATTTTATTTTAATGATTTGTTAAGAAGCTCGAGCTATTATTATTATTATTATGTTATTGTGAGATTTTTTGAGGATTGAAATGCGACTACTTTGCCTTTTTTTTATTGCCAAGATTTTTTAGATTTTACCTTTGTTTCGTAACTTGGAGCTTGTTGCCTTGATAGCCACTTGGTTAAATGTCGTCAAGAATGTTACATGGTTTTCTTCTTATCTACTAATGAGTTGGTTCTATTTTTTTGTATTGTGTTCTCTCGTCGTATGGGGGTACACCCTAGGTGTCTTGATTATTATCCTAGGTGCTTCAGATTTTGCCTTTGGTTTTGGAGTGACATGACTTTGTGTGTCTAGGGCCTTGGAATGACCCTTTTCGATACTCAATTTTATTGTTATTTTGTTTTATTTCTTTCCTTGGTAGAGGGCTCTCCGTGTCTAATGGTATAGTTGGCGTTTTGATGGTTCTTATGTTTCTTCTTGTGCCAAAATATGGGTTTTAATCATTGTTGGGATAGATGTGATACTCACTATGAACTTATGGATTATTTTTTATGTTCATATTGGAGAGTCCTATTGGTACCCAAATTGATTCTCCCTCAGAAAGCTGAGCAACATCACGATTTTGACAGGAAGCTTAAAGGCAAGCAAAGCACGTTGTGTGTAATTTTGTAGCCAGGGAAGAAATACATCTTGCTCTTTATCACTCAGATGTGGAGAAATGGGTAACACCCTTAAGAGGATTTGATCTATCCTCACTGCTTTATGGTTGTGCCTTTCAACCAGGGTGAGAGGACCCTTTTGTAGCTTGTTGTTTGTGGAGGAGATGGAGATGTCCTTCATTACAAAGTTATTGAGAAGACCTTGAAGAAAACATGATCAATACAATAAAATATAACTCTCACGAGTTGTCACCCTAGATAATGGAGATATTTTCTAAGCAAGGTTCAGGCTACTAAAGACAATGAAAACCTAATTGCTTCTGTATGTTTTAGTAACAAAGATTATGCATTTGTACACACAAGAAAAATAGGGGTAGTATGGGTATGATTGGTTGTTTTTAAATGAATTTTTTTGGGAGGTGAGGCAGAGATGAACTTGATTCACCAGATTCTTGAGAAATTTTACAAAAATGGAGAGCTTGAACAATATAATTCTTTGGGATAGCTAGGATGTTCCATTAACCAGAATATGTGCTTCAATGGAGGCCTAAATCAACACTTTTCAAAAAAACTTCAAGGATCCAAAATGAAGGCTCAAATTGGAAAACTTAAATAAACATTATCAGCCTCTGTTTCATCACACCTAAGATACCCTGAAAGGCTAACAAATAATCTTATAGTCATGCTAGGAGTCAAAGTGATTTTAAATTTTTTTACTTCATGGTCAGAAGTCGGTGAAATTATGCTAGGAGTGACTCAGAGAGGCAGTCGGCACTAATGTCTAGTTGGATGACACAGAGATCCTGAAACGACAGAGAAGACTATAAATGTTGGAAATGGCTGTATGGGAGCTAGTGTATGCAGACAAGATGGGTAGGTGAATTCTGAGGTCAACGAGGTAACAGTAGCATGACACCAAAGCCACAAGAGTTATCAGAGCCAAGCATCGATGAGCCTGCAACGTGAGTTGAGGATGGCCACACCAGAGGTGGAACACGGACCAGAGGTTCCAGAGGCCAAGAGCTGCACGCAGGTGGAGGGAAGAAGAACCACGAACTAGGCACTTTTAACAAGGTCTCAACGCAGGTGGATAGGTTGAAGCTTCCAATGCACGGTAGACTCTAGCAACATGAAACCAAAATGGAAAAATCAATAGTGTAGCAAGAAAATGAGTTGAATAACAACCCAAACTAATGACCTCGAGCACAATGCAGGACATGAAGCAAGTCGGTAATCAATGTAAGAGACCCGAGTCAGCGAGATAAAAGGGAATGTAGTCGAGCATGAAAGAGGACAATACTATGAGATACATTCTAACTTGTTTCTAGGATCCAACACAACACTTCTCAAATACCAAGCAACTACTCGCTAGAACAACGATGAGCAAAGGTATAAAGCCCCAAACTTGCAACTGTTGAAACCTCAATACAAGGTGAGCAATACAATTCCAAAATAATAATCAGGAAAACTTACATGAGGAAATAATAAGAAACAAGAAGTAATAAACAACTTGATAAATGAAGAGTTCACATTTTACCGAAACCAGCTCTAATACCATGAAAGAAGGATTTATGAGAACAAATGTCGAAAACAATGCACCACAACAACGTTGCACTCCCATGGTAACATCAAGATCCAACACAATAAACAATATTCGAACAATGGAAAGTAAATGCAAATAAGAAAATAGGTCTGCTCATGCTCATAGATCGAAAAAAGAAATACAAATAGAGGTTTTGTGTAACCCCCATGCCTAAACAAGGAAAGAACATCAATGACGACACTCATGCATATGATGTGACTGACACATAAGATGCCACTAAAGGAGGAGTTACAATTCCAAATAAGAATTGTAACTCCTATGACGCACTAACGCAAATGAAAATGACAAATTCTATGACAGAATCTGACACTTGTCATTTGACTTCTTAAGACCTATGACTCTCGCAAGGCGAGATGACTCACCAGGTGATGTGGATGATGACTAGGCATGTCACACACACCAATAGGAGTCACCGCGATTTTAAATTTGTTTACTTCACTATCAAATGAAAGATCTTTTGATAAATTAAATTACAAATCCTACCAAACTATCACAAGGATAAGATCTTGTGTGATTCACAAATATTTCAATGTAAGATTGCAACGGGAATAAGAAAACTACTTGCAGACATTCAGAAATGAAGCAAACACAAATTTTGCCCAAAAATAACACAGATTAACTCAAGTTTGATTAAATTTATCAACAGGAAAGTTTCTAGAACAATCTTAGAGCTTTTCAATGGCTGTACACTCGCAACCACCTTGACATGATCAAATTTAACACAAAGGAGATAAACATGTTTCTTCATATGATTTCTCAGAAGGATGGGTTCTATCAAGCTTTTCTCTTAGAAAAATCAGTCCCGACCTCTAACACTCCAACCATTTGCATGACAAATTCATGCAATTTATAATATTTCACTTACAACAGAGTTTTCCCCAAAACCAAAAACATTCAAAGCACCATTGCGTGTTGAGACTCCCAGAATCAGATTTGCAAAAAAATTGTTAGGTGTGCAAAGGGAAAATCTCTCCAAATATTTCCAGCATTCAATTCTTCACTTGGTAAGTCATTCTTCATCTCGCACACCAACTACTTCCTCCAATTTGTCAAATCTAGTTCTTTGCGTGCCAAGGAAGGAAAAATTGGAAAATCAGATCGAGGCCAATAGTCAAATCACATCTTAATGGTAAAAGATGTTTTCATATTTTTCCCACCAAACCAAGATATCAATAGGTCTCTTGCGTGCCAAGGAAAGAAAAATCAGGTCGAATCCGATATTCAGATTACATCTTTAATGGTGAAAGATGTTTTCAGACCTTCCCCACCCAACCAGGATACCAAATTAATGTTCCTCTTCATTTGGTGTGTAGGAGACTCCAAGAAATGATAAAAAACCATAAAAAATTGCATCCCAGGAGCTTTGGAGCGAAATGGTGGAAAATCAGATACAGATGCATAGTTTCCATTGATCTCTCTTTTGAATCTGGACCGTCCACGTGGGAGATCCGAGTTAAGACGGGATCGGGGTTCCTTTTTAATTTTTACACCTTTTGGAAAAAATGCAAAATTTCTCAATTTGCTCCGCCCCTTCACCTTTGAAAAATGGGCTTGACACATGTCCTAATGTCGGTCCCAAGGAACAACGGCAACATTATGCTATTTCACCTCTTTTTCAAAAAAGTATTTTTTTCATATTTTCCCCACAGTTCCACCCTCCCACTTTTAGTTTCTATTGTGGGTTCCACGAGAACCATTCTTCCTCTTTACACTTTCGACCCCTTTCTCCACAAAAGAAAAATTTTCCAAATTTCCCCCGAAAGTCTACACCTCCGCCGTTGATTGGAGCAAATTTTGACTATTCTTTGTCGGGCTTGCGGGTCATTTTGATGATTTCAGTCTTTTAAATAACAAGGGGCAAAAATCCAAGTTGCCCCGATGGCTCGCCTCCCTGCCTCTTGACTTTTCAAACCGCCACGCATCTCAATGGTGCATCTTGAGATGGTCCCCAAAAGTAGAGACCCTAAATGAGTGCGGGGTCACCACATGTTCCAATCCTCGTAGAGTATGCTAAAAAGTGGGGAGTTTAGTGAAATGCACCATGTGTTGAAGGTCCGAGATAGTCTTCATCGGTCCTTGAAAAATCTAGGCAAAAGGAAGATTGAGCGTAAGCCTCTAAGTGTCTCTCTTAGCAATTCTTCCAAATAAATTCCAAAGGCCGGTCCCCAAACATGGGCCGTCACTCCACGTGTCTCAGGCCCTTTAGGAATTTTCTAAAAATTCTAAGGAAGACCCAGTGGAAACCTCCACTTTTCCTCCTAGCACAACTCCAAGGCCAAACAAAAAGGCGAGTCTTCAAAAAAGTGCCATTCCTCCACATGGGCAAGTTTCGAGTTAAAACAATCCATAAAGTTTTAGAGTGCCCCGTCGAGCCGCATCCAACCAAAAAGGGCCACGTTTCCACAGATGTTTAAAGATGTAAATTTGACTAGGAAAACACACCTGTCAAACCGTAAAAATGTAGGAAAATAATCTGTTTGAACTGGAGATGAAATTTTCCTAAAGGGCAGAGAATTTAGAAATGTTACAGGGTTAAAACAAACTCCCCCAAGTTACATCCATTCATGTTCTTCAAGTATTTAGGACAAAAACAACAGAGAAAACAATTCTCGACTATGGAAAATGGAAAGAACGGGACAACCTGAGTTTTTACACCCAATTTACAGGATTTTTCAGATGAACAGAGAAACAAGGACACAACTATGGATCCATAAGTGATTCTCGGCCTAGGAAAGGATTTATTACCATAACAAAATAGAAAATAGAGTCTTTTCAAGCATGACACGGGAGATGAAATGTGATAGGGGCTGTAAACTGAGAGATTTCAAAAGAAAATGGGGCGAGACAAATCTGACCACCAACATCGGCTCTAGATCGGGGATGGGCACTCCCGGTGAGTGCCATAAGAACCAAATAACAACCCAAGTGCCAAACAACATCCATTGGGAAAAGGAGTCAATTTCTTTGAGTAGAAAACCACAACCATAATTGAAAAAAACCGAGGAACCAAAACAACCAGGTCACCAAGGACCAAAATGAGCACAAACACAAAAAGCACAAAGCAACCAACAAACTATACACTATACAAATGATGCTCACCTTGATTTTGGGGAATCAATCCAGGAAATGTTTCAAGTGCCTACCATTAATAGGAAATTTGATCAATTCACCATCCGAGTCTTTCAAGAAGTAGGATGTTCACCAATCCGAATGTCAATGGAGTAAGGTCCCATCCATAGTGCATCAAATTTACCATGCTTTCCCTTGTCTTCATGTCTTCTATCCCATAATAGCACAAGATCTCCAATGTTGAAAGCTCTGGGAGTGACCTTCTTGTCAAATAACTTCTTCAATTTTTCTCTAAACTTCACATGCCTTTGGTGAGATGCTCTCCTTTCTTCATCAAGTTCAACAATCTAGTTAATGTGAGCCTCATATGGACTAACTTCTTGATCTTCTAGTTGTTGAATGAACTAATATGAGGATAATTGCATATGTAGGGGCAACAGAGCTTGAGTGCCATACACCAATTCAAATGGAATTTTTCTGTGGCTCTTTTAACAGTAATTCTATCAGCCTAAATAGTGAACTTTAGTTGTTCACCCCATTTTCTTTTGTTCAGCTCCAAGGTTCTTGATAATCTTCAGGAAATTTTTATTACTGGAATCAGCTTGTCTATTTCTTTGGGGGTTGTAATTAGAAGCATATGTCAAATTGATCCCATATTCTTTGCACATTTCCACCAAAGGTTTATCTCTGAAGCTCATGGCATTATCAACAACAATTTTAACTAGCACTCCAAACCTGCAGATGATATGGTTCAACATAAAATCCATGACAATTTGGTGTGTTGCTCTTTTGGTGGGGATTGCCTCCACCCACTTGGTGAAGTAATCAGTGGCTACAAGAATCCACTTATGGCCAACACTTGAAGGGTCTAAAATCTCACCAATGAAATCCATTCCCCATTGCTTGAATGGGGCTTCAATTGATACAGGTTGCAAAGGCAGGGAGCCTGAAGCTTTCAGTCTTCCAGAGAAGCATTGACAACTCTCACATCTTCTAACCAAAAGAGTTGTATCCTTGAAGAGAGTTGGCCACCAATAACCAGCCCTCAAGATCTTGTGTGTTGTGACTCTTCTAGAAAAATTCCCCCACAAAATCCTCCATGGAGATCAACAATTATCTTGGGGGATTCATCTTCAGTAATGCACCTTAAGAGAACTCCCTTAGGGTTCTTCCAAGCTAACCCATAATCAGTAATGACATATTTCTGGGAATCCAACTTAAGGGCTCTTTTCTGGTTCTTACTCAAATACTCAGGGTAGTATAGATGTCTAAGATAAAAAATTACATCTTTGTACCACTCAGAACTCATCAATTTTTCAAAACATCTACCCTTCCTTCTTCTACCTTATTTACCTCAATAGTTTGCAAGTTGCTCTCATCCATAAGCTTAGCCAAACCCAAACCTCACACCAACTTCATGGTTTGGATATCCGTGTCATATTCTTGCAACTTGTTCACCCATCTCGCATCTTTTGATCGAGACTTCCATCTCTCGATAAGATGGCTTTCACCATAATGTGGAAAACATAAGCAAAAATTTTAGATCTCAAAATGTAAGGCTGGAAAAACTTGTTTTCTTTTACCAAGGCAAATGCTTGTTTCTCCATAATAGTGTATTTCAGATCAGCCCCTTACAATGCCTTATTGAAAAAGGCAATTGGCCTTTCATCCCCTTCGTCATCTTTCTGCAACAAGACAGATGCAATAGTGTTCTCTGAAACAAAAGAAAATAGTTAGAAAGGCTTCTTATAATCTGGAGATGCTAAAATAGGGGCATGCTTTAATGCCTCCTTGATCCCATTGAAAGATTGAATGGCATCCTCCTCCCATTTGATGACCTGGTCCTTCTTTAGCATGCTAGTGATTGGAATGGTCAACTCAACAAAGTTTGATATGAATCTCTTGATAAATTTTATCTGCCCAAAGAAGGACTGAATCCCCTTCTTGGTTCTCGGAATTGGGACCTTGCTTTGATGGCCTCTACCCTTTTTGGATCAATCATTACCCCTTCTTGTGACACAATGTGACCAAGCAAATTTTGCCTTCTATACTCTGAAATGGAACTTCTTTGGATTGAGTGAAATGCCATATTCTCTACATCTTATCAACATTTTCTCCAAACTCTTCAAATGATCACCTCTATTTATGGAGAAACACGGTTACATCATCTTGGTAGACAATAATAAAATCATTGATGTAACCAACAAAAGTAACATCCAGTGCTCTTTAAAAGGTTGCTCCAGCATTCATCAGTCCAAAGGGCATCCTGACATATACATATGTTCCCAAGGGGTGGTAAAGGTTGTCTTAATTCTTTTTGATTCCTTTACAACAACTTGGTTATAACCAAAGAAGCCATCTAGGGTAGATAGCAGCTCAGAACTAGTCACTAACTGCACCATGTTTTCCATGTTTGGTAAATGATAATTATCCTTCATTGATGCTTTATTCAGATTTATGAATTCCACACATAGCCTGATGTCACCATTCTTCTTTCTAACTGGTACTAGGTTTGTAACCCAAGAAGAATACCTTGTAGGCTGAATAATCCCTCCATCCCTTAGTTTCTTTAGTTCCTCTTGCATTTTAAGAGATAGGAGTGGATTGATTGGCCTCTGTTTCTACCTGAATGGTTTTGCATTAGATTCCAAGGGAATCTCATGTTGAAACAAATCCTCTCTATATGCCTTTAGTTCAGAATAAGTCCAAGCCATGCAATCTTGATATTTTTCAGCAATTAGACATAAGAGTGTTTTTCTTTCTTGTTGAGATTGTTACCCAACCAAATCATCCTTAGTTTCTCCTTTGTGCCAAGGTCATGCTCCTCAACGTCCCTTGAGGCCACTATGCATTTGTTAATAATGTGATCAACATTATTAAAGTTGGATTCAAGAGTAAAAAACCCTGTAGGAATGGTATAAGTCTTTAGTTGGATGATGCCTTCGCCAAACAAGGTTTCTTTACCATTTTCTATGCACACCATTGGCTCCCAATCAATAATTTGATCAACAAACACCACTTTGTTCTATAGAAATCTTACGACCTAAGCATCATCATCAAAAAATTGCCAATGTTTAATGTTGACAAGTACAGATAGCCTAGTTAACACCTCAACATCATATTCGCAACATGGGGATGCTATACAATTATCAAACCGAGATCCCAATATTGTAAGTTTTTCTTCCAAATCATTGAACTTCCTATCATGATGCAAAATATTTAATGAATCAAACATCTCAATGAGATCCCAAACTGCATGCTTGTATTGTTTCATTCGCTGATTTTTGTGGCATAAAGTTTTTTGACTTGCTTTATAATTAATTATGAATCTCCTTTAACAATGATGTCTTTAACACCATATTTCTAAGAAATCCTCAGACCTAACAATAGTGCCTCATACTCAACAATGTTGTTAGTGCACTCAAAGTTGAGTTTGAAGGAAAAGACAAACTTTCCGGCCTGGAGAGATCAGAACAACACCAACACCATTTCCAAACTTGGAGCAAGCTCCATCAAATAATAAAGTCCAAGGAGATCCTACCTATTCAAGACACTTGCATTCTTCAATCTTGTGCTCTTTTCCATCAGCAAATCCTACAAAGTTATCAACATCAACACTTGTGTACAATACTTCATAAGATGCATTGTTGGGATCTTTAATAAGGTGCAACATCTTCTTTTTCTCCATACAACTTGACAAGGCTGCCCTCAATTGGGATGGTAGCATAATGCATGTCCATTTGAAAACTACCACCAACACTTGTAGCCCATTTTCTAGATAACAACATACCCCACTTAGGTTGGGAAATCAACAATAACAACATCAAGTGTTAGGTTTTTACCTGGGTAAGCTGCAAGTTGCACCACTAGACCTTTCACACATCCCACCATTGGAACTTCTCTAGAGTCCATAGTAGTACACTTCCCATATGTTGTTGTTACTTTGATATCCATCTCATTCATGACTTCTAGAGGCATAACATTACATGATGCCCCTGAGTCAAACATACAGTTGTGTAGCAATTTGTCTTTAATGATTAGAGTGGTGAAGAATGGATCCACATTTAGTTGAGACTCCACCAAGGATGTCCCCAAATAAACCTTAGGTGGTTCACCTAGTTCCTCCAACAACACCGGTGCTTTGTCTCTAACTCTTTAATGACTGGTGGAGTCTCCATAATGTTTATATTTATACCTAGGGTATTATTCTCCTCTTTTAGCCCCAAATACTCAAAATCCCTTTTCTTGTGCTCAGGAATCCTAAGCAACTCAACAATTGGAACTGAGATCTTGATCTGACTCAAGACTTGGGAAATATCATAAGGGATAGACTTTGGCAAGGCAACATTGGAAGGAAGGTTGACACACTCATTAGATGACACAATATTTTTGATAGCTTGGGCATGAGGAGGGGTATGAGTTTTGTTTGGGAAAACAAGGCCCTTGGCAGATGCATATTTCTTAGGAGCCTCTTTAGGAATATTTGAAAGCAATGGAGTTTTTGGCTTGGCCTGAGGCCCTGTCCTTTGAAAACCCTACTTCTTGTGTTATACTCCTTCTCTTGGGAAACAACAACATTCATCAACAACTTCTGTCCTCCTCAAATGGGATTCCTCCATCATACTTATTTATCATTAAAGCTCTTAAATATTCAAAGTCATTATTGGGTAATTCAAAATCTTGTATAGTATCTACTTCTAAAGTATGAGAGGGAGGAAGAATAGGTACCCAGTGGATGTAATCCCAAAAATCAGCAACAGTTCTAACACTTATTACCTCAGTTGAAGTTGCCCCTTGTTGTGAGCTCATGGAGAAACCCATCATGAAAACATCATCATCATTATCATCATCAAATTCTTCTTCTTCTTGCTGATCTTCCTCACATAGAGCATGGGGCATGAAACATCTGTCACACTAATCAATGACATATGTCTCCTCCACAACAACAAATTTGGCAACCAAAGGATCATGTATCATTCTGCTTTCCCTGGCCCGGGACTATTTATTTCAAAATCCAATAGGTCCCTTTCCTCTGTCATCAGATCTTTGATCATTTCTATGATGATTTGTAAACCTGTCTTGGCCTTGTTGCTTGTGCTAACCTTGTGAAGTCTACCCAATTCCTTTTTCTGTCTGGGATAATTTCTATGATATTTCCTTGACAACCCTTGTCAAAGTTTTCAAAACTTCCTCAAAATCAAAAGCCTTACTTGTTTGAGGCTTTTCCGGGTTAATTATTTTTACATCCTCCCTTTTTGGAGAATTTCCAATTGCCTTGATGTTGTTCTCGATTTTCAGAGCCATGGTGAAGGCCTGCCTAAAATTAGTAGGGTTTTAGTCCCTCAAGTAGTAAGCAAATTTTTTATCAAATGCATCTAAATATTTGATCAAACATGATTCATCACATGGCCTTAAGCTAACAGGAAATCTCCTCAAGGTCTTGTTAAACCTTGTGTTGAAATCATGTACTGACTCATTAGGATTCTTCTTGATGTTTTCAAATTATGATAGAAGAAACCTAGGGTCAGTTCTATCACCATACTATAATCTAAATGCATTGTTCATCTCTGTCCAAGAATCAATGGAATTATTTGGAAAATCTTTATACCAGTCCCTTGCATCCTCTTCCAAAGTATGGATAAACAATTTGATATATACATCTTCATATTCAATCTCAAATTCTTCCATCATATTGATAAAAAGATTTAAATGTTGATTACCAATTATAGCATTATTTCATTGGAACTTTGGTTATCTATTTTTCACATGCTGGGGAACTGCATTTGGATAACTAGCCATCCCTGTAAAATTTATAGGACCAAAGGTGTTTACATCAAATAGAGGTCTAGGTGGGGGCTAGGCCATGTTGTTTTGAGGTCGTGACCTTGGAGGAGAAAAAAATTGATAAGGGGCAAGGGGTCTTATAAACACAGGAGTATAACTTTCAAAATGGATATCCCCTAAAGGCCTTGTTTCTTGTAAAACTCTATCAAATTTTGAAAAGACAGGGGTAGAAGGAGAAGAAAACTTTTCAAATTCAAATGAAGGCCCCTCTCGAGTTGGTAAATTCAATTCCAAAAAGAGGCCATCTGATTTAAAAGCACTTAAATGGTAGTCTTCAATGATAGGCCGATCACTTTCATCAGTGGAGATCCCTTTTCTTGACTGATGATCTCCAACAACTCTACAGGATTTTCTTGCTTCTGACTTTGTTTTTCATAGCTTTGGAAATAATGTCTTAACAGGATCCCTAGTAAATAAATATCTTGTTCCTTCTAGCTTTGCAAAGATTAGTAATAAATCTCACTTGACAGAGGTTAAGACACTAGTACTTATCAAGAATCAGATCAACAAGGAGTCACCACTAAGGATTTCTACCTTAGTTGTGAAAATGCACTAAACTATGATCTACGAAATGTCTGTCAGTACTAGAAATTGGAAATGGAATGATCTGACTTTTCTTTACCCAGATTTATCAATGAAAGTTGGTTCCCTAGGTGTAGAAACTGAAAGAATTACACACAACACTTACAACTTTGAATACTTCTTATAGGCCCGAACACAAGATGATGTTTGAAAAAATGTATTAGCACTTAGAGCATATAAGAAGTGTTTACTAGGGTTTGAATATGAATTGTAACCACTATGTCCCCGATAATGACACCTATCGGTCTTAGTACCCAAATTGATTCTCCCTCAGAAGGTTGAGTAGCATCATGGTTTTGACAGGAAGCTTAGAGGAAAGAAAAGCACTTTGTGTGTCATTTTGTAGCGGGGAAGGAATGCATCTTGCTCTTTTTCACTCAAATGTGGAGAAATGGGTAGCAACCTTAAAAGGATTTGATCTATCCTCACTGCTTTATGGTTGTGCCTTTCAACCAGGGTGAGAAGACCCTTTTGTAGCTTGTTGTTTGTGGAGGAGATGGATATGTCCTTAGCTACAGATTTATTGAGAAGACCTTGAAGAAAACATGGTCAATACAGAAAGATATAACTCTCACGAGTTATCACCCTAGATAATGGAGACATTTTCTAAGCAAGTTCCGTGCTACTAAAGGCAATAAAAACCTAATCGCTTTTGTATGTTTTAGTAACAAATATTACGTATTTGTACACACTTTGGACAAACAGGGGTAGTATGGGTATGATTGGTTGCTATTAAATGAATATTTGGTGAGAGGTGAGGCAGAGATGAACTTGATTCACCAGATCCTTGAGAATTTTTTTTAAAAATGGAGAGCTTGAGTAGCGTAATGCTTCGGGATAGCTAGGATGTTCTTGTAACAGAATATGTGCTTCAATGGAGGCCTAGATCTAGAATATTCTCACAAACTTCAAGAATCCAAAATGAAGGCTCAAATTGGAAAACTTAACTAAAAATTATCAACCTCTATTTCATCATGCCTTAGATACTATCAAAGGATAACAAACAATCTTATAGTCATGCTAGGATTTGAAAGAGGGATTCACGAAAGCTGATTTCAAAAAAATGCACCATAATGAAGTTTCACTCCAATGGTAATGTCAAGCTCCAACACAATAAGCAAGATTCGAACAATGGAAATAAGAAAACAGGTCTTTTCATTCTCATAGATCAAAAAGAAGAAGTACAAAGAGGGGTATTGTGTAACACCCATGCCTAAACAAGGAAAGAACATCAATTATGCCACTAACGCATATGAAATAACCGACACATATGACACCACTAATGGAGGAGTTACAATTCCAAATAATGAATGTAACTCGTATGATCTTGGGATTTTGGGGACAAGTAGAATAGTGCTATGATTTAATAACAAACAACATCATGCACACAGGATCCAAACAATTTACATACAAAATCTACAACGGCGGTGGAAGTATAAACTAGAATAATCCAAATCACACAAAAGTACACACACACATAAAAATAATGTACCATGGTTCACCTAATGTGGGCTATGTCCACAAAAGATAGCGATCTCATATATATAATATAACAAGAGATTACAAGATAACTCTTACGCACAAGAGTACATGTATCTCCACAAGAGTATCTCCTCCTCTCGAGATCTCCAACCGGATTTTCCCGAGTACACTAAACCATACCTTGATACCACCGCTTGTGTCTCCTCTAGATCTCTAACCTGGATCTACCATAGTGCACTACAACCGTTCCTCTCAAACATAACCAGATATCACATACCTAAAGCTACCCAGTATACGCCACTATGTAACCAAGCTCTCACTATATTTTGAATAATATCTAGATCTACATGGATGAAAAATACAATATGATCTCATGGATCTACAATACAAGACTAGATCTACATAGATCTATAATACAAGATCTCACCAACATGTGGATCTACAAGAAGAAACCCTATGTGCTTTACATACTATGCAAGCCATTACATGAGACTAAACAATACAAAGGAAATATAGTAGAAGACATTACCCTCTTCTCACCATTCAGATGTACCTACTATTTCCTTCTGTCCATCTCCTATCCATGGAGACTCTATCTTCATGTAACCTGTTCTTTCTTTTTCTTCTTCTTCGTCTTCATCCTCTTGGTCTTGGAGAATCAAGGATCTAATCCGATCCTTCTCATTATTCCACCTAAGCCTTGACTTTCACGCTTATATATAAATATATAAACTTAGGGCACCTTAGCTATGTAATTACATCCAATAGATTTGCTTTAAAACAAAATCTATATTTAAAGCCCATGACTTAAAATAAAACACATCGCATAGGTAACGGTGCAGTTAGACCTAACCACGGCCGGTTCCCACTTTCTTTGACCGAAGTCGGGCTGTCGATTGATGATGGTTCGGGTGATCGTGTCGATTCCCCCTTGACCAATGATGGGTTATTGTATTTCCAGTCACTTTCCATTGCATGCTAACTATAAAGCAATCTAGCTCCACAACCTAACATATGACGCACTAACACAAATGACAATGACAGATTCTATGACAAAATCGACACTTGTCATTTGAATTCATAAGACCTATGACTCTTGAAAGATGAGATAACTCACCGGGTGATGTGCATGATGACTAGGCATGTCACACACACCAAAACCCCTTCATCAAAGCTAAAGAAGAGGTCATGGTAAGCCGAATAGAAAAGAAGACTCCCCTAGGCAACTAAGAAATATGTGTCAATGGGGCCTGAGTAACTAAAGGTTTGATAAGGTGGCCATATATAAACAACATCGTTCTAGAAAGAAGAAGAGGAGAAGAAGGCGGACTATATAGCTGAAGAAGATGGGTGGCTGCAACAGACCTCACCCAAAGAAGAGACCAAAAGTGAAGAAATTTCACCACAGTGAAGGGCTTGGTGAATATGTCTACAACCTAATCAGTTGTCTAAACATATTGTATGTTGATGATGTTTTCATGTATCATCTCCCATATGAAGTGCATGTGAATCTCAATGTGCTTCTTCCGTTGATGTTGAAATAGATTTCTACAAATCGAGATAGTACTCATTTTGTCATAGTAGATAATGGTAGGCCATCGAAAGTGGATGCCAAACTCTATCAAGACACCCTATAACAAAACAACTTATATTGCAGCATCAACTGCTCCTTTGTACTCTTCTTCTATTGATGATATGGCAATGGCATTCTTCTTCTTGCTAGACCAAGTGACAGGACCTGAACCAAGAGTGAAACCGTAGCTGAGGTAGACTTCGGATGATGTAGATCACCGCCCAATCGAGTCTTTAAATCCAACCAAGTAAATATTAGTCCCTCCTAAGTAGTGAATACCATCTGTTTGAGTGCCACGAACATAGTGAAGGATCCACTTTGCTTCTTTTAAATGAAGCTCATGAGGCTCCTACATAAATTTAGAAACGATCCCAACAACATACGAAATATTTGGCCGAGTGTGAGTAAGGTAGATCAAGCTTCCCACCAACTACCAATAAAGGGCACCATCAACCAAGGGCAAAGAGAAATCAAAACCAAATTGACCCCGGAAAGTAAAGGATTAGGTGAGGACTTGCAATCAAACATATGAAACCGAGAAAGAAACTCAAGAGAGTACTTAGGCTGCGAGATCATAATTCCCAAGTCGATTGTGAAATCTAGATCCCAAGAAAGTAATGAAGCAATCCTAAGTTAGACATGGAAAACTTGTTGGTGAAGGAGATCTTCATAGAATCAAGTGATAGAGGAAGAGCTACCCGTGATCAACAAGTCATCAACATAGAGAACAAGAATAAGAATAGAGTCATCCCTTACAAAATAAACACATTTGGGTGAGAGTGACATGGAGAGAACCACGATGCAAGTAAAAAGGTGTCCATCTTGGCATACCAAGCCTGAGGGGCTTGTTTAAGGCCGTAGAGAGACTCATTTATCTTGAAAACAAGGGATGGATCATGGACATAATCCAAAGGTTGTTCCATATATATCTCTTCCTTAGGTCCCCATGAAGGAAGGCACTCTTAACGTCCATCGGTGGAATTCCCATCGTTAACGACATGAATGGCAAGGGTCAATCGAATGGAAGTCATCTTTGCAACCGGAAAAAGTTTTCTTAGTAATCAACTCCAGCCTACAGGTGAAACCCTTTCTACAAGTCGTGCTTTATACTTCTCAACTTCTTCATTGGCTCCATACTTTGTTTGATATATCCACCTACACCGACTAACTTTTCTTCCTTTCAGAAGAGGGGTAAGATCCCATGTGTCATTCTTTATGTGTGAGGAATAATCCTCATCCATAGCAGAATCCCACTCAAGAATCCCAGAAGCTTCTTGAAAAGATGGTGGATTAGAAGCAAAGGCAAAGGAGTGGGATCTAATGAAACTCGAGTGACTATGTCTCTCATATGAAGGATCTCCAACTAAATCTCTAGCACTCTGTAAATTTTTCCTAGCCCAAAGAGGCCCCGAAGGTTCAATCTCGAGTCGAAGATTCTTCACTTGAGTGAGAAGGGACATAGTCCTAATCATCACTCTTGTCGAATCGAAGACTCGGAAGTTTGAGTATCAAGAGGATCAGGGAGAGGGGGAACTTGCTCAACAACATCATCATCTGATGATTCAAAATCTGAATAAGTGGGAAAAATAACCTAAGTGGAAGTAAAAGTCAAGGATGACTCATCAAACTTCACTCCTCTCAATATAGAGCTCATGGGTTGTAGGGTTCAACAATCGATATCCCTTCATGCGATCATGATACCCAAAAAAGATACAAGTTTTGCGTTATGGATCCAATGCCTTACATTTCTTCTTGGGAATTTGAGCCATAGCCTTGGATCTAAAGACTCGAAAGTGCTCAACATCAGGCTTGTGTCGAAACCAAGCTTCAGAGGGTGTCATCCCTCTTACTGCCTTGTGTGGAACATGATTCTGAATGTAACAAGCACAATTCACTACTTCATCCCATTCTATGTAGAGGAAGGGACTTCGAGTGAACCATATAAGTAGCCATCTCCTTTAGAGTTCAGTTCTTTCTTTCTGCAACTCCATTTTGGGAAGGGCTATAAGCAACTATACACTGCAAAGCAATCCCCTCAGAAGTGTAGAAATCCTCAAACCTATTGCTCACATACTCACCTCCATTTTCGGTTTGAAGAACCTTGATAGACCATTTTGCTTGTTTCTCAGCAAGAGCCTTAAAGTTTTGAAATTTCTCAAAACTTCAAACTTAAGCTTAAGAAAATATACCCAAGTATAATGCAAAAATTCATCAATGAAGGTTAGTATATATAGATCTCTAGTGAAAGAAGGAGATGGAAAGGGGCCAAAAACATCACTATGAACAAGATCCAAGGGACAAGTAGCTCTCCAGGATTTTCCCTTATCAAAGTTTTTTTAGGGTGCAACCCTCACGAAGACCTTTAGAAAACTTTACTTGGGGTAATTCATTGACCATTTCATTTTGGCTCAATTGTTCGAGGTAATGATAATTTAGACACCCAAAATGCTCATGACATAGCTTGCTAACCTCATTCGCATGAGTGAGCAAGGCATTAGGAGTCAAATCAGAAGAGAAGTGAGAAAAGGTATACAACCGTGAATTGTGATCCACCTTTCCCTTAGCCACAGTGTAGTCAGAGTTAAGCTCACGAATGATGACCAAGTTAGGACCAAATTCCACTTGCATTCGTTCACCAAGGTGGGTGATTTGGTAAACCGATAGGAAATTGGTAGAGAGATTGGGAACACTCAACACTTGGTTAAATGTTCCACCTTCTATCTCTACTGATCCACTACCAGAAATTGACACATGAGTTTATCACCCAACATGATTTGGGACATGCCACATGGTTCAATGCTATACAATTAAACCTCTGAAGAAGCCATGTGGTGCAAGGCACCGAAATTGATAATCCAAGTTGATGATGGAGCTAATCTAGCTACGAGGGCCTTACCTTTATTCTTTTCATTTTTAGACTCCTTTGCTTTAGAAGACTCGCCCTTCTAAGCATTTTGTTTAATGGATTCAGGAACACTTATTTTATTCTTCTCAAGCAATTGAGTTAAGTGATCAATTTATTTCTGAAAAAAATGATGCTCACCGTGGCAAAAATTCTTACAATAGGAGCATTTAAACTTTTACTTCTTCATTTTAGGCTTAGATGTCGAAGTGTTAGTGTTGGGCTTAGTTTCTTTCTTAGGTTGGTCCTTTTTTCTTTCTTCTTTTAATTTTTCTTTCCCTTATTCACTACAAGGGCATGTGACTTGGATTTTAGAGTCCTCATTTGAATGATTTTGTCCTATACTTGAATGAGTTGGGACGAAAAAACGTCACAGAGGGAATTTTTCAAGCACTACCCAAGGTGTCTTTCATGGTGTGGAATGTTGGAACAAAGACAAAGTATTCAGGACCTAACTTAGAAAGAATCGACAAGATCAATTGAGATTCTTTCTTTTCAACTTTACATTCCTTTAGACGCAGTCTAGTGTGGACAAACTTTGAGAAGAAGGCCTGCAGGTTTTCAAAGTCACTAGGATTTAACCCTAGTATTTTTTTCTCCAACTCATGTGGTCTCATGTCATCTTGCTTTCGAAACATATCGTTGAGTGTTTTCCATGCCGCATCAGGAGTCAAGGAAGTTTCAATGTGGAAGATCATGTTAGGAGATACAAACATACATAGAAGACCTAATGTTTCATCACAATGGTTGAACAACTTCAATTTTCGGGTTCATCATTAGGTTCGGTCTCTAACCCCATGGTGACATGGTATAACACTTTACTTTGCAAAAGTAATATAATTTTAGATTTCTATTCAAAGAAATTAAAAGGTGTGAGCACCAATACTTTAGAGATATCCATATTGAAGAGATAAAACCAATGAAGGAAGAAGGAAGGAGAGAGAAAGGAAACAACCACCCCGGAAAATATCACACCCCCTTGAGTTAGGAAATTTATAGTTTAGTCTCGTTGATTACAATCAGATGTGACTGTGTGTCGAGAACCAGTCTGTCACTCACCTTGGAATCAATGTAATAATGTGTAATATTAGAGATAACAATCAAGGTTCATTGGGCACTATAGTTCAACACCGTAAGCAAGCATAAGAACAAGTGAAAACAAGAAGGGGAAGAGAAGGCTTTGTGAGAAATAGTGTCTCACATCACATGAAAGAATCCCTTTGTTGTAAGACTATGGTAGATGCGCTCACAAGTCCACAAGAAATAAAAGGGATAAAACAATGCTCAAGATGATTCGAAATGAGCTGAAATAAGCAATACAAAGACACCCCCAGAATGCAACACTTTATAAAATAGTGCATTTATAAACTGATAATCTTATTATCTAGAGTGTGAAAAAACATGTAACTTTGACTAAAGAAGTTCTCAAAACTAAGCAATGAGTCAAAAGTTATAGAAAAAAAAATTCCCGCAACTGATGGAAAAATGCTAATAAGCCTGCAAATGGATTTAAAAAGTGCCCTAAACACATGCAAAGGGTGTCATATGTATGCTCATTGGAAATGACATCAAATTTTAGATAGGGTTTGTTTTAATTGCGAGGGGGGATTAGCCTCCTGCCAACCCCGGACCTCACCCTCCGTCTTCGACACTCGAAGGAAGGATAATAATACAACCAAAAAAATCTAAAAAGAAATTACAATGCCAATTAAATTTTTTTAACCTAATTTTTTTAAAAGGAGATGATTAACCAATAATCAATTCTAAAAAGGAAATGTTTGACTGAGTTGCTCAAATGGTAACAGTTGGACCTGCATAGAGAGCTAGTTGTTACCACGTCCCAAATGACAGTCCGCTAGAGTGAATGGTCTGAGGAACACAACATGGTAGGGTGCAATGTGTTGGCTGGAGAGGGATGGGAAATGTTGGCATGGTTAGAAGTCAGTGAAATTGTGCTGGTGTGACTCTAGAGAGTCAGTCGGCACTAATGTCGAGTTGGACGACTCAAAGATCCCGAAACGGTATAGAAGACCACAAATGCCGGAAATAGTTGTATGGGAGCTAGTGTATGCGGGCTAGATGGGTAATTTAATTTTGATGTGGGGAAGGTAACCGTAGCATGATGTTGAAGCAAAAAAAGAAGACAGAGATCCTAAAACGGCAGAGTTATAGGTCGTGGTAGGAACAGATCATGGTTTGAATGAACTGAATTTTCAAACAGTGAATGAGAAAGAGTTAGCAGAGCCAAGGATCAATGAGCTCGCAACGTGAGTTGAGGATCACCACACCAGAGATGGAACATGAACCATAGGTTCTAGAGGCCAAGATTTACATGCAGGTGGAGGGGAGAAGAGCCATGAGCCCGACACTTTTAACTAGGTATCAACACGGTGGATAGGTTGAAGCTTCCAATGCAGTAGACTCCAATAACATGAAACCAAAATGGAAAAATAAACAGTGTAGTGAGAAAATGAGTTGAATAACAACCCAAACCAATGACCTCAAGCACAATGCAGGATGTGAAGCAATTTGGTAATCGATGTAAGAGACCCGAGTCAGCAAGATAAAAGGGAATGCAGTCGAGCATGAAAGAGGAAAATACTATGAGCTACATTCCAACTCGGTTCTAGGATCCAACACAACACTTCTCAAATACCAAGAAATGACACTTCTTTTATCCTGTAGGAGCTGAATCTGAACACAACCATAACCAGAAAGTAACACACAAACAACCCAAAAATAACAGCCACTAGAATCTAGAAATATGCAAGTAGAGCACATGCAAAAGCGAGAGCTTGCACAAGCAACTACTCGGTAGAACAATGATGAACAAAGGTATAACACCCCAAATGTGTAATTTCTGAAACCTCAATACGACGTGAGAAATATAATTCCGAAGTAATAATCGAAAAAACTTGCACGAGGAAATAAGAAGAAACTAGAACTAATAAACAACTTGATAAATGAAGAGTGCATGTTTTACCAAAACCAACTCTGATAGCATGAAAGAGGGCTTCACGAGAACTGATTGTTTCACCCGATTTCTTATTTTTATGAGAAGTACTTTGATGAAATAGTTAAGGTAAAGGGTGGTAAGAGGAATACATGATTTGGGATGGTTAAAGGTTATATACGCGTGTATCTAAATCCTGAATCAAACTAGTTGTGAGACCTTCCTTTTGGATAGGAGGAACTACCCGTATAAGAACCAAAACAAGACCACCAAAGAGAGTTAAATGATATATGTAGTAGATTGCCTAGCATATGCTCGATCCTGGAAGTATGATACTTCCTAGATGGTTGTCACCCACTTTCGTTTAAAACAATTCAATGCTGAAATAAAGTAAATATTGTCCTACCGTAGTTTAATATTATTTAGGCATCTCGTACAAATGTAATAGACTAGATCTAACCTAACAAGCTAGGATGAAGGAGATCCAGAGGTCAAGAAGGTTGGTTATAGGTGAATATGAGCTAACAAGCTAGATTAGATACAAATCTGAAGGTCAAATAGGTGTTCAAGTAGGTATATATCATAAATAGGTTGTTATTCGCAGAGATCGATGAAATAGAGACCAACCACGGTTTTATGAAACCGATGACCATTTCACCGTAACCGCGGCGATGGTCGAGATAATCGATGATGGTTAAGTCGGGGATGGTAGAATCACACTGTCACGAGTTTTTGGAGTTTTGCGGCAAAAGTGGAGTGGATAGAAGGTGGGGACTAGTCACAGAGGGGGTGTAGATATGTTGTGAAGGTATGAGGCTACCGAGGAGGTCTAAATAGAAAATTTGGGCCAAGTATAAAGATGATTGGGTATGGAAGGTGGCTACAACTAGAGAGAGGGAATGGATAGAGAGTAAAAGACTAGGTTCCTTTACCACAAAGACTATAGCTGATGATAAGAAAATGAAACAGATGGAAGGAGGATACTTACTCTTCTGTGAGGTACAAGTCTGAAGAATAATGAAGAAGTTTCTATGTTGGAGAATGCTAGGAAGAAAGTTTCACTATTGTGCCAATGTATTTGGTTTCCTTTGTTGATCACAAATCAATCTTTGTTTTGTTGTCACGTCTAAAGAGATCAAATTCGAGATCAGAAGTTTTCTCACAAAACCAACCCATATTACAAAGTTGTAGATGGGTCTAAATAGGCCATTTGGTCCATTTCGGTATAACGGCATCGGTTTAGGGTGAACCGACATCGGTTTGGGCGAGATATCTCGGGTTGTTCAAAAGTTTCCTGGGAAGTTGTTCCGCCATTTGATAAGGGTCTATTCTTTTCCTCGAGGTGAAAACCAACCTTAGGAGGCTTTTAATGTGAGGTGAGAGGATGGGTTTTAATGTTAGGTTTTATTTAGGACATTGGTTTAGGGTTTACGTTAATGGGTCAAATGATGGGGGTGGTTAGGTGAGGTGCATTTAATAAAGGCATTTGTATTGAATGGTGTATGAGGGTAGTGAATTAATTTAATATAAATAATTAAATTAATATGTGTGTGGTAAAAGGTCATTAACTTAATTAGAATAATTAAATTAATATGTATGTGGGGTGTAGGAGGTAGGTGATAAGGTGTTCGAGGATGACGAAGTGATTATAGGGTTGTGCTAAGGGACCAAGATGATTACGACATGATTTCAATGTCTACATTTTGCCCCTTCTTGTTCGCAGATAGCTTGTATTGGTAAGTGACGTGAAAAAGAATAGAGTGTGGTTGCCCCAAGTGGGAATGAGGGTGATCCCCCTCAAACCAGCAACTGATGAGGTGGCAGAGTACATTGGCGAGTGGTTTGATAAAATTGGATGTGAAGAAGAATAGTGAAAAATGAGGAAAGGAGTAAAGGGAAAATTAGGCATATAGGTAAACGGATAAATGGGCCAAGGTCAAAGGTAGTGGCAGTTGAACGCACGCACACGTATAAACTGTGACATGGTACCAAGTTGAAGAGCTTGCAAAATCTACATCATCTAAGGTTGATAGGTTTATCCAAACAAGGTTGAAGTGATTATGGTATCCAAGGTATAGGATAAGGTCAGGAAGCACAATGTAGGTTAGGTGCAAGAACGTTTAGGTATGTTTCAGTACACCAAAGGTAGGGTCAGGATAAACGGTCACGACAATAGGCTAGGTAAGGTCATTAGGTCAAACAATACAAGAAATAATGTCTCAAGGTATAATGAACACATGAGGTCAAAGGTCATAAATAGGTTCCAGTCCAGGTAGATAGGTCACAACATGGGTAAGGCTGAGGTAGGGGTAAAATAATGAGATGCCAATCGACTAACGAGGTGAGGTTAAAGAAGGTGAAGGACCAGAGAAGAAGGTAAAGTGGTCCAAGTATGTGTAGGGGAGGCAAAAGAAAAAGGAGGGAAGAAAAATGAGGCCAATGTGAGGGAAATGAGTAGGTAGGGTAACCGACAGTGGTTAGTATGAACTGATGACGGTGGAGAGGAACCGGACGGTAGTTAACTAGAGTAGAAGACCGGCATTGGTCAAGGGTTAACCGACGTCAGTTGAGTTGGATAGGGTATAAAAATAAAAAAACCTGCATTTTAAAATTCATTTGTGTATTGTTAAAAAGGAGAAAAGGACAAGAAGAGAGAAAAGAGGAAGAGGATAAAGAGAGCATCAGAGAGCTTGGTTGGTGAGCCACATAGGTGAGATTGATTGGGCGAGAGGTGGGACCATGATATCAGGTGGATTGAGTTGATTGGTTGGAGAGTCGGAGGTGATTTGGTGATGGCAGAGGTAGGAGAGGGATCGGGTGGACTAGGGCGGTGGCCGGAGGTACCTCCATGTCGTCGGCAAGTGTCACGCAAAGAAGATCTAAACCCATGTTATTGATTTGTTTGGTTCAATTGGTTAGAATATAGGAAATATGAAGAAATGGGGGTGTGGGGGGAAATAATTTCAAAATGGGAAAATTAGAGGGCAACGGGAATGGGGAAGTGTTAGGAAATAAGAGATAAAATATGCGGAATAATACCTTACAAAATCGCAAAAAGAGAAACTAATATGCGTAAAATATTACAGATCTCAAATAAAAGTGCAAAATAAATAACACAACATAGAGAGACAATATTTAACGTGGTTCATGCAATTTTGGCTACGTCCACCAAGAATCACTTACTCGATTTTATTACAAGCCTCCACTCTCTTAATACAATACCAGATCCGTTTGGAGCTATGCTCAACAAACTCTTCAGAATTCACACCGAATTCAAAACACATCTGCAATACATCTGCTTGTCTATCTATCATATACATAAGACCATATAAATAGACAATTGCTTAAGCAGTTTTACAAAACCATGGGTATTAAACAATGGGCTAAAAACAAAACCGTACCATAAACCTATGGGTAGCCGAAGAGGCAGTTTTACAAAACAATGGGTATCGAAAAACCATGGGCCCAAAAACAGCCCATAATGGTTACCCATTACCCATGGGTTAATAAACCACCCATGAAAATCTTCTTTGGGGCTTTGCCCCCGAACCTCCATCGATCGGGGGGGCCCGAACCCCCTAACCCGCTCATCGGTGAGCGGGACCACCGTATAAATACCCGAGTGTAACACATAGAAGGTGTAGCACACTCTAACATGAAAATAGGCTCCACAAACATAACAATCTCCCACTTGGAGACTTATTTCAACTGAGCAAGCTTCTCAACCCTTCACTATCATCCACGAAGGCCAACCAAAGCTGAACATAGCTTTAGTTTATCCTCTTGTGACCACCTGGTCATCATGTCTCAGGATTCGACTAGTACGAATCTTTTCCAACTTCAACTTATCTTCCTCCAAAGTTGTCCGATGAAGTGATATCTCAACTGTATATGCTTTGTCCTAGAGTGGAAAGTAGAGTTCTTAGCTAGGTGTATAGCACTCTTACTATCACTATGCATCTTACATTCCTCCTGCTTATTCCCAAATCCTCAAGAAATTGTTGTAACTAAATCATCTCTTTGCTTGCCTTTGTGGTAGCAACATACTTAGCCTCCATGGTTGACAAAGCCACCAGCTTCTGTAGTCGTGAAATCTAGCTCACTTTTGTCCCAACTATAATGTAAATATAACCTGTCATGCTCCTCCTGCTATCTACATCTTTAGCCATGTCTAAATCTACATAACCACGTAAAGTGGTGTTTGATCCACTGTAGCACAAAATTGTCCCCATTGTCCCTCTCAAATATTGAAGGATCCACTTTACTGCTTGGCAATGCTCTTTACCTGGATCAATCATAAATCTACTCACATCTCCCACTACATGGGCAATATCAGGCCTAGTGCACACCATAGCATACATCAAACTGCCAACCGCTGATGAGTAAGGTACCTTAGACATCTGGTTTCTTTCCTGCTCTGTCTTGGGACACTGCTCCTTTGATAACTTAAAATGGCTTGCCAAAGGAGTCCCAACTGGTTTAGCATCCTGCATGTTAAACCTATCCAATACCTTCTTAATGTACTCTTCCTGAGATAAAGTCAGCTTCCATTCCTTCCTATCCCGAGTTATCCTCATACCAAGGAATTGTCTTGGCTGCCCCCAAATCCTTCATATCAAAGGATTCACTTAGATATTTCTTGAGCACTTTTATTTCCTGCATGTTTTTACCTGCAACCAACATGTCTTCAACATACAAACACAAGATAATATAACTTCCATCCTCAAATTTCTTTATATACATGTAATGGTCAGAATGACATCTAATATAACCTTGCTCCATCATGAAGCTATCAAACTTCTTATACCATTGATGTGGAGCTTGTTTCAAGCCATACAAGCTCTTCTTCAGTTTACATACCATCTCCTCTTTACCTTTGACCTCATAGCCCTCTGGTTGCTGCATATATAGTTCCTCCTCCAAATCACCATGGAGAAATGCAATATTTACATCTAATTGTTCTAAGTGCAAGTCTTCTGCTGCCACTATTCCAAGAATAGTTCTAATAGAATTCATTTTTATTACAGGAGAAAAGATCTCATCAAAATCTATACCTTGTTTCCGTGTAAACCCCTTGACCACCAACTCGGCCTTATATCTTTTCTTTCCTCCTTCTTTGTCTTTAACTATGTACACCCACTTGTTCTGCAATGCTCTTTTTCCTTCCAGTAGCTTCACCAAATCCCAAGTCTAGTTCTCCATGAGAGACTTATGCTCCTCATCCATGGCTTGCTCCCACTTCTTACTGGCATCTACCTACATTACTTCATCAAAGCTCTATGGCTCTCCACTATCGAGGAGTAATAAATAAAAAGAAAAGGAGAAAACGTTTAGGTTATTTTCTTACACTAGAAGACCTCCTCTTTGTAGGATTTTGGGGTTCCTGTTGACTCGGCCTCGAACCGATTCATGGGTCATTGTCCCATCCGGAAGATCCTCTACCACCGCATATTCTTTCTTGGATTCTTCCTATTTTCCCGTAATCAAGTTACTTATACATGAATTTCTCATTAAAGACCACATCCCTAGACCGAATTATTTTCTTGTACTTAATACTCCAACATTTAAATCCAAAGTCATCACCACCATAACCAATGAAAGTACATTTTTATGATTTAGCCTCTAGCTTGGTCCTATCATCCTTGTCTATATGAACAAACACCTCACATCCAAAGACTCTAAGAAATGAATAATCAACTTTCTTACCATACCAAGCCTCCTCATGTATGCCTCCATCCAAGGCACTTGAGGGTCCTTTATTTATCAAGTACATAGCTGTGCTCACCGCTTCTACCCAAAAAGAAAGAGATAGTCCTACATGTAACCTCATACTCCTAGCACATTCCATTATTGTTCTGTTCATCCTTTCTAATACCCCATTCTGCTGCGGAGTTCCTAGAACCTGTCTTTTTCATGTGGATTCCATTCTTAGAACAATAATCATAAAATTCATTGCTACAATACTCCCCTCCATTATCGACTCTGAGAAATTTTAGCTTAAGACCTGTTTCATTCTCTACCAAGGCTTTCCATTTAACAAAAGTGTCAAATACATCAGATTTGTTTCTAATACAATAAACCCAAACTTTCCTTGTTGCATCATAAATAAAAGTAACATAATAACTTGAACCCCAAGATTTGATACCTAAGTTGACCCCCACACATCGAATGCACTAGCTCTAACTTAATCTCTTCCTTTGTAGGTCCAACCTTGAGAAACCTTACTCACTTCTGTTTCCCATATACGCAGTCCTCACGTAACTCCAAACATTTTTCTATATATTCAGGAAATTTCTTCTTTATGATGTCTATGCCCTTATGGCTCATATGACCGAGCCTATAGTGCCATAATGTTGTATCGCATCTCGAGGCCACAAGATTACAATCATTAGTACTATCGGTGGATAAATACAAGGTTCTAACCTTCTTACCTCTTGCCATCATAAGAGCACCCTTGGTAACCTTCCAAGAGTTAGTCTGTAAATATCATAAGACAACCATCACTTCCCAATTGCCCTGCTGATATCAAATTTCTCCTTAATGTAGGCACATGTCTGACATCCTTCAATACCATGTATTCCCATTCTGCATCTTAACCTGAACAGAACCTTTTCCAACTATACTGTAAGGCTCATCATCACTAACAAAAAAAAATCCCAAAATCCCCTCGAACATAATCAAAAAAATAATGCCTATGTGGAGTAGCATGAAAAGAAGCCCCGAATCTAAAACCTAAGATTCAAGAATATTATGTAAAGAAAGAATCAAAGCATCTTGGCATACATTACCCAATGCCACATTTGCCTCCTTGTTTTCTTCCTATTGTTTCTTCTTATCTTGAAGCTCCCAACAGTCCTTCTTTGCATGCCTAGACTTTCCATAGTTCCAACATACAATCTTGCTCTTGGATTTTGACCTTGCTCGATCTTTCGATTTTCCACGGTTTCCTCTATTCTTCTGTCTCCCTCTAGTTTCCATTGTCAAAGCATTCCCTGAAGTAGAAGATTCCCCAGAGCTTTTTCTTCGCATTTCCTCACTTAGAATCACCCCTACAACATCCTCAAACTTCAACTTCGAGTTAGTTGGAACCGAGTTTCTTACCGCTATTACTAGGCTATTCCAACTTTCAGGTAAAGAGCACAGAATTAATAAAGCCCTAACTTCTTCATCAAATTCTATTGTAACCAAAGCTAGCATATTCACAACCATATTAAAATCATTTAAATGATCTACTACTGAAATATTCTCATACATCTTCATATTAAACAACTTTTTCATTAAAAATATCTTATTAGAGGCAAAAGGTTTTTCATACAACTTCCCTAATGCATCCATCAGTTCTTTTGTAGTCTTTTCCTTTGAAACATTAAATAATACCAAAGATGTAAGACACATCTGGATCGTTCCAAGTTCCTTCCGATCCAACAAATCCCATTCCACATCTGTCATACTCGAGGGTTTGTTCACCTTCGGGATCATGAAGTATAAAGATCCTTCTGATAAAGGTAATCTTCCATCTGCATCTTCCAAAGACTGAAATTCTGCCCGTTGAATTTATCAACCCTAGATCTTCCATCATCTGCCATAGCTCCCACTCAAGATAAAACTTTCCCTGTGATTCAACACTTCAGCAAACCAAACCAAGCTCTGATACCAATTGTTAGGAAATAAGAGATAAAATATGCAGAATAATCCCTTACAAAATTGCAACAGTAGAAACTAATATGTAGAAAATATTACAGATCTCAAATAAAAGTGCAGAATAAATAACACAACATAGAGAGACAAGATTTAACATGGTTCACCCAATTTGGGCTATGTCCACCAAGAATCACTTGCTTAGATTTTATTACAAGCCTCCACTCTCTCAATACAATACCCAGATCCATTTGGAGCTACGCTAAAAAACTCTGAGTAATTCACACCCGAATTCAAAACACATCTCGCAAAACATTTGCTTGTCTATCTATCATATGCATAAGACCATATGAATAGACAACTACTTAAGCAATTTTAAAAACCATGGTTATCAAACAATGGGCAAAAAAATTGTCCCATAAAACTATGGGTATCCGACAGGTGGTTTTATAAAACAATGGGTACCGAAAAACCATGGGCCCAAAAATAGCCCATAACGGTTACCCATTACCCATGGGTTGATAAACCACCCATGAAAATTTGCTTCGGGGCTTCGCCCTTGAATCCCCATCAATCGGGGGCTTCACCCCCAAACCTCCCGACCCACTCACCGGTGAGTGGGACTGCCGTAGAAAATATGCGAGTGTAACACATAGAAGGTGTACCACACTCTAACATGAAAACAGCTCCACAAACAGAACAAGAAGGGCGGGGGTAGGGAAAAAGGGAAATGTAGGAATAAGTATGGGTGTAAGGAGGGATTTGGGTGGGTAGAATGAATAGGAAGAGAAAAAGTAAGTTTGGAAATTTGGGGCGGGCGCACGACACCGACCGATGTTGGTTGATATGTGGCCGACGTCGGTGAGTAGTGACCGATATCAGTCACAAGAACATGGACCGATGCTAGTCAAGGGGAGACTGCCGATGGTTAGGGGATAACCAGTGGTCGGTGAATCCTAAGAGGAAGTGGGGATAAAAATGGGGAATAGAGAAAGGGTGGGGTGGGAAAGAATTAGGTGAGAGGGGAAGGGTTTAAGGGGAGAAAGTAGGGTAGGTGGGGAAGGGTTGAGGGTGGTTTTGGGTGAGGGTAGGGTAGATAGTTTGAGTGGATGGGTTTGGGTAGGTTTGGGTGAGGGTAGGGTAGATAGTTAGGGTAGATGGGCTTTTTTAGGTAGGTAGGGTAGAGGGGTTTGGGTAAGTTTGGGTGAGGGTTAGGGGGAATAGGATGGGGGTGGGGAAAAAGATTAGGTTGGGATGTGGGGTGAAATAGGGAAGTTGGGAAAGGTATACTAATACATTGCGTTTGTCGGATGTAGGCCCAAGATGAGTTACGAATGACGACCCAGGTACCACCCTTATTATTGATAGTACGGGTGAGCACGATGCAGGAGGAGTGGTAACATGTTGCAGAGGTGGGGTTAATAGGGGTGAGGTGCTACCGGCATGTAGTCTGGGAGGTGAGTCTTATGGTTGCCCTCATCGATAGATGGGACTCAACAACCAACACCTTCCATTTACCAACGGGTGAGATGACGATCACCCTAGAGGATGTCTATAGGATCCTGTGGTTGCCCATATTGGGGGCCCAGGTTTATTCCATCTCTTCAGAGGTGTTTGAGGAGCTACTAGCACCCATTTTTGGTGAGGGTGTAGCAGATTTGACATTCCATAGCGCTAGCATGAGCTATGGAGCAATGTATAGAGCTCATCTAGAGGAGATGAGGTTAGTGGTACTCTTGATGGAGGCAGTGTGCTGCTTTGCATTACCGAATGTAGAGGGTGGGAGATTCCCATGGTCACTAATGGGAGTCCTCCATGACATGATGATATAGTAGACACGGTAGGGAAAAATAACACACTTTTATCAGAATTTATAAAACAATACCATATTCTAAGGCTTAAACAACCATACTTAATAGTTGTTATAGATCATAAATTGATTATACATCCTCAATCTATTTTTCCAAACCCTTTTGAACTTATAGTTGAAACTATGGGCTAAGCATTTTGATATCCACATAATAATTTTCATTAGAAATCAACATAATTTCAATTGTGATATTTTCTTATTTTTGGAATACCCCATCTATAAATAATATAATTCTTTAAATTATATTTGATATTAACATAGGTTTTTGGTTGAGTAGGTAATGGTGAAGTTAGGTGGCAACAAAAACTAAGGCTAAGAAAATTTTTTTCAAGGTGAGTGTATCGGGTTTCGTAGTCCGAAGGGTACAACTTATGTAATAAACCTCCGCTCCCTATGTTGTTCGTCACGATGAGTGAGCATAGCCCCTAAAGAGGATCGATGTAGCAGAGATGTATAGGTAGAAGGGTTGATCGTCTTTAGGTGGAATAAGTATGGGTGGTTGGAGAAGGTATTGTTTTAAGGCATCAAAATATTTTATGGCAGTCATCATGCCATTTGAAAGAGACATCCTTTTTGAGAAGGTGATGAAATGGTTGACAACGGTCATATAATTGTGAAATGAAATAGTGAATGGACTGTAATTTACCTTACAGGCTATGGAGTTGTTTAAGATTAGTGGGTGGAGGCATTTCCAGAATGGCCATGACTTTAGCAGGTCAACTTCTATACCACGTAAGGAAATGATAAATCCCAGAGCTCTCCTAAGAGAATTGTGAAGATGAAATTTTTAGGTTCAAGGCAAACACAATATTTAATGAGATAGTCAAATATGGTTTTGAGGATGGTGAGGTGCTCGGCGCGACATTTAGATTTGGCCAAGAGATCATCCACGTAATCTTCCAATATGCGATGCATGATATCATGGAAGATGTCGGTCATAAGACACCGATATGTAGCACCGAGTGTTTTTAAGGCTGAAAGGCATAACTTGATAGTAGAAGGTCCCCAAGGGATAATTAATGTGGTTTTATGTTGATCCTCCGGAGTGAGAAAGATTTGGTTATAACTAGAGAAACCATCGTAAGTGATAGCATCTCAAGGCCAGCAATAAGGTCAACCAACCGGTCAATACTAGGAAGAGGAAAATCATCTTTAGGGTAGGCAAGGTTGAGATCATGGAAATTAGTGCAAATTTGAAGTCCCCCTATCACCTTAGTGACAAGGACAATGTTAGAAATCCATTGGGGGTATTCGATGGGTAAGATAAAGGAAAATGAGAGAAGGCGTTAAAGTTATTCTTTGACAAGAAGAGTAATGTGAGGGTGCATTTTCCTCAACTTTTATTTTACGGGTTTGACATTGGGAATGGTTACAATATTCGGACCATGATAGTGGGATCAAAGCCAGGCATGTTAGCATAGGACCAAGCGAAAGCATGGCTATGATTTTTTAAAAAATAAGTGAGGGCTTCCTGTTTAGCAACATCCAGAGATTGGCCAATCTTGAGAATGTGGGGGTCATCCTGAGTGTGGATGTTTACTTAGATAGTCGATTCATTCAACATTGTTTGTGTCTCATAAGGTAACGACACTCCGTGAATATAAGAGTCTTCAAGACAAAGGTGGGTGAGTATAGAATCATCATCTTGACATTGGACAACATTAATAGAAGGATTATTGTCCCCTATCATGTCGTGGATACAAGAAAGGAAGACAGGAAGGAGCCTCGTCATCATGGTTATAGGTCGAGTCCCCAAGGAAATGGTATTTATGCAGAAAAAGGTAGGAGGGATAGATTCAAGATCCATCAACTCCGTCAGTGAAGGTGGTGAAGGTGGGGTGGGTGAAGAAGGTGGAAAGGGGTCAATGTTTTTAATGAGTTCAATACGGGGCTTTTGGCATGTAGTTCGGTAAAAATTATTCCACTACGATCATTTTGTTTACGCATGGTACATGAAATGATGGTGTGACGACCTTGCTCACAGAGGCCAAAGCTGAAACCCTTCTAGGCATAGTAGTGTAGAAAAGTGTGAGCAAAGCGGTGGTTGGTAAGTTCTCGGAGGTCAACCAAAAAGGTCGGAGTTTGTGATGTTGGTTTGGGTATGTAAGTGGAAATATCAAGTTCCCCATTGGTAAGATGGGTGCGGAGGTGGGGAGGATCATAAAGGATATGCTCGCCTATGCGGTGATCATAGTGAGGATGCTAGTGAAGGTTTCCATACTCTTGTGGAGTAAGGAATGTATTGACATTGTATAGGCGATACTCCACCATAGTGAAGCATTCAAAACACCTTCCAAGGATCAATGGTTAATATATTGGTGGCTAGAATGGAGGAAGCATTAGAAGTTAGATCAACGGAGGTGTTGGTTAGTTGGGAAGATGATGTGTGGTGGTAGAAGTGAGTGAAGCGGTGGGAATAGAAGATTTGGGAAAAGGTGAGGTTATAACGACACTGGTGGGTGGGGTTGTGTGTGAAGAAGATGTAGGCAGGGGTAGAAGCCTTAACAGATGCAAGGACATCATTGGGCTAGTAAAGCATGTTACAGGTTTTGAAAGGTGATGGGTCCACTAGAATGGTATAGAACATCCTTCATGTTCAAACTTTACACATCGGTGTAAAGTGGAAGGAACACAACCCATGGCATGAATCCAAGGTCTTCCAAGCAAAAATTGTATTGAAACTATCCTTCCAAAATGTAGAACAACTCGGGAGCAGATGGGGACCCACATGAACATGGAGGATGATAGTGCAAGTATAGAGGTGATAACGTCATTGAATGAACACAACATGACCTGGATGTTTATGCATGCAGCTTGTTGGGTATGTGTATTTTTTCAAATTCATGAGAGGAGATGATGTTAATGCTAGTGCCCCCATCGATCATAACATGTCGGACGCATATATTATTGATATGGATGGAGATGAAAAGTGTAGGATCTAGGTCATCGGTTTGGTGGGGGAAAATTTCGTCATCCGAGAAACTAAGGATAAAGCAACTTGGTGAACAGGTGGAGGTGATGAGGTAGATGGAAATTTGGTGAGAGAGGTGACATGATGAGGTGTGATAATAGATGCTACAGGTGTGGGGTCATTAGGTAAAACCTCAATAGATTGAAGGACCTCCATGAGGGCTTGACGATGTGACTCCAAGGTTTGGATGAGGTCATATAAGGACATTTTGAGGGGAGATTGGTGTAGTTGTTTGAGCATGGTGTGATTTGTGATGCCATTAGAAATGGGGTATGCAGGGCCTCAAATAGTTATCTTAGGTATGGGTGCAGATGGTATGTTGGGTATAGGATTGGTTGGTGGGTTATTTGCCTTTTCTTTACCCTTCTGCGCATGTGTAGTGATGTGTACCATGTTGATCGAGGGGAGTTGGAAACTGGGGAAGGTGTAGGGTGAGTGTTATAATGACATGATGGGAAAATACCTATTGGAGGAGAAAAACCTTGTGAGGTTAGTTGGGTGCAATGACATTTTGGTGGAGGCGTGGCAAGTCTCTCGATGTGAACCATGTTAATTTCTAATTTTGGCGGTGGCTCTAGGAGTTGTGTGGGTGGAGGTTGTGGTATAGGTGTAGGAGGAATATGTGAAGAAGGTGGCGAGGGTGAAATAGGTTCATCATCCAAGAGGTCATCGTCATAAAAATTGGGGTCGAAGGACATAATTGAATGAGGGTAGCCTTTAGACCATTACAGCTTCTCAACATCATGTCCGGCATACGATGGTAAGAACAAATTTTAGTACTATCAAACCCTTTGGTTTAGGTTTAAGAGGGTCATAAGGTCTAAGAGGAGGGAGGGTGATAGCAGAGCTTTTAGGAGGTAAGCTAATATGGTGGCATATGATCCCACCAAAGTGGATCACAATGCGAAGTGAAAGTAGGTTTGGTTGGAAGATTAGGTAGTTGTGCTAGTAGTTGAGGTGATGCAGTCTTGGATTTGGGTTGTAATTTCTTTGGTGTAGGTGTAACAACGAAAAGAGGGGTAAGTTTAACCACCTCTTTGGAAATTAATATTTTTTTGATTTTTTGTGCTTTTTCTTAGGTTGAGGTGCGGGGAGCACGTGATGTAGATGGGAAGGCCAATGTTCGGAGAGGACAAGTGATCTAAGGGGACAATTGAGGTGTCGTGGTAGGTGTTGGTCGAGGTCGAGAGGGAGGGACGGGTGAGGTGGAATAAAATGTCATAGGTAGTGAAGGAGGAATAGAAGGTAATGGTGGTATAGGAGGTAAAAAAGTTATAGACAGACTGATCGAAGGACGCAAGGCTCGCCTAGGTAGAGCTACAAGTTGTGGTAAAGGGGTCAAGGGAATTTTAGGTTTACCCCTGGAGAGAGTAGATTTTGTTAAGGTAAAGGGGTGAGGTCCTAAGATAGATGGCAGGGGTGAAGGTGATAAAGGTGTAGTTGGTGAGGTCGGTGAGTGCGGATTAGAAGGTTGGGTTTTTCATTTAGGTTGAGGGATTGGTTCAATAGGCATATGGGAAGATGTGGTCAAGTGTATCCTGATAGGAGGATGTGCAAGGTTTGATGTGGGTGTGACCCCTAGAACACTAGTGGGTTTAGATACAAGAGATGATGTTAGAACACATCGGCTAGCAAGTAGAGGGCAGGTATAGATGAGGATGATGTAGTAGAAGATGTATCAAGAGTTATGTTCATGTGTGGTTTGGGTTGTTGAAACATCTTCGAGATAAATGGTATAAGTGTCAGTGGAAGATGATTGCATTTGGGTCAAGACCGGGAGTAAGAGATGCCCCCAAAGTGAAGACCTATCAACATAGTCTAGGGTCGGCCAAACGTGAGAACGACACTATGGTAGATGAGGTAGATGTGGAGCGCATGGGGATTCCCATAAAATGTGTTTGAGAAATAAGGAATTCACTAGCTTTAGCCTTTGTAGGTAAGAGAGCTGAAAGTAGGTCCACATGATCTTGGGTAGCTGATGGAGAGTGGTCACCGAGTGGTAATGGAAAATCTATTGGATCCTGAATAGGTGGAGAAGGTGATGGGTACTCCTTTGTGGGTGGAGGAGGTACAATTGGTAGTGGTTCACTAGGTAGGGAAGCTGAAGGGGAAATGATATTAGTGCTAATGAGAGAATCCTCCATAGGTGTATGAGGAGGTGAAGGGATTTCCTCTATGGGTAGAGGAATGGATAAAGTAGGTTCTTGTGCGGGTAGAGGATTTTGGGCTAGGATTTCCTCGATGGAGGGGATAGGAGATATTTGGGAAACAAGTGGTAAGTCAGTAAAGATAACATGTACCTCACGTGTATTACTTTCATTGTGTGAGGCATTACCAGTTTGATCATTAGATGGGGAATGGTTTCTTGAAAATATGAAGGTCTTGATTAGCAGGTGCATTAGGGTTATCCAGATTAACTCGTCACTCTCAAGCATTCCCTGAACAATTTTTTTAAAGGTGATACAATTGTTTTCACTTGTGACCATTTACACGGTGATAGTTAAAGTACTCATTTTCCTTGTACTAGCCTAGTATGGGGTGAGAGGGGTCAAAACCAAGATGTGGTTTGATAGAGGAAGGGTGATAGCAATAGCTTTAATAACCTTTCCTAAAACAAATGAATATGGTTCCCTAATTGCTGTGTATTTCTTTTGTTCTCATTTAAATTGGAAGGCTTGGACGGTGACAAATTGGATGAAGTTTTAACATGATGGGATGGATGGACAGGCCATCCTCAAGTACCACTGCGTTGGCAGTTCCCTTGGATTTGGAATAACTTGTCTGAGGTTTCAAGGAAGAGGAAGTATCATGTGATTTAAACGAGGAGTTCTTGTTTTGTAATTGTATCTTCTTCTCTTTGATGGCATGAATTTCAGGCTTACATTCCATGGTGAAAGCCTCATCGAATGTGCAGAAGGTTTGCACTTGTAAGGTAGGTGAGATATGTCTAGCATAGGCTCGTGTGAAGAGCTATATGAGTTAATTTTATGGTAATTGGAAAGTGAGTTGGTTGATTAGGCTACACCAATGAGCATCAAAATCTATGATAGATTCATTTTCATATTGACGCATGGACTAAAGATCAGTCATGGTAACCTTCTTGATGACGTTATCAAAAATGATCCAAGAAGGCTTGGGATATTTGGTTGAATGAGAAGATGGAATGTCTAGGTAATCGACTATACCACCCAATGCTAGAACAGATTAGGGACATGGGAAAGGTTCAAAAAGTAGAGCATCATCATGGGCAATTAAGTAACACCCCATGTTTGAAAGATTGAAAATGTCTGCTGCGGGTCTTCCTTACTGTTAAAGCGGTTAAACTTAGGCATATCCTAGTGTACGAGATATGGGGGAATGGGAATGGATGGGTGAATAGGATCATTACAAATCTCGTCATAGGTGAGATAATCGTGGGTGCCGGAAACAGATGCTTCTAATGTCTTCATCTTATCCATCATTAACTTGATAAAGTCATTGTTAGGTTGTGAAGATTGGGTACCCCGTGAGCGAAAGGAGGTGGTTTTAGGGCATATGAAGAATATGACATTCCGTAATATGGTGGCGTCGAATAAGGAGGCAAGAATTGAGAGACTAACATATAGGGTATATACCTAGACTAAATGAATGATGAAACAAGAGGTATTTGGTAGTAGGTATGTGAGGGTGGGACACTCGTAGTGACCCTGGTAGAGATGGGAGGTAGAGATTGGGGATTAGAAAGGACAATGTTTTTGAATGGGGTAGAGGTTACCGACACCAAGGGTGGTAGTGTTGTGACTAGTATATATGAGAAAAAAAGTGCGGATGATGCTATGTTTTGGGTGGTGGATGAAGGTATGGTGGAGAATGCAGGTGCAATAGAGGTGGCGGATGCAGTGGTTAAAGTTGGTGTGAGACCTAGCTGTGACACAACTGGGGATAAAATAGGTGAGTTCACTATGGTAGGAGGTGGAGCCAAGGTGGAAGCGATCATTAGGGATGGAGATAACGATACGGTCATGTCATAGATCAATTGACCCGAGGAATCTTGAGTGGAGGCATGGGTGAGGTAGTGGCCGAAAGCAAATGGGATTCCCGATCTAGGAGTCGTGCAAACTCTGTGTCACTTGTAGGAATGGTGATAGGTTGATTGGGATCCATGGATGATGAGATGGAAGGTGGTGAAGGACTAGGTGATGAAGGGCTAGGTGGGAGCGGTAGTTGACTAGTGTCAAATACGAGGGCACTCACCTGACTACGAGTCAACACCATGTGGGTAGGAACTGATTTGGTGAGACTATATTATGTCTGAATGGCACAGAACACAACAAAAATAGGAAAACAATCAACAATGAGTGAATTAGGTCAGTTGGTCACCAGTAAAACAACACGGGGTGACCGGTGCCTATTCGGGTAAATTGATGTTGGTTAGTGTTAACCGGTGTCGGTTACTATGAAAAACCAACAGTCTGTTAAATGATGGTCCCAGATTGACAATTTTCACACAGGATGAGACGTAAGGTGATTGTGATTGAAGTAACGACAATATGAAAGGTGGTAGGAGCCTTTTACAACTCGAAATTTAAATAGGTGTCTTTGGATAAGTATCCAAGAAGACATCGACCGATGTCGATTGGGCCAAACCGATTCCGCTTAAAGATAACAATAGCTGGTTATTGTGAAATTGAAACAAAATATAAGAAAAGTGGTTGTGATTTAAAAATCATTGTTGAATCAAAACCAGAAGTCTTAGAGTGATGTATATGTGGTCCAGTACACTTAGATGAAGTTAGAATACATCGACTATGATTGGGAGTGTGCAAGGAAAGACAAAAATAATGATCGAAAGCTCTCACCTCAAAACACAAATCAAGTAGAACACTAAGAAAGAACGTTCCTAGAGTGCCTATTCTATTACGTTTGTTTAACTCATGCTAATTATATGGACTGATCATTTGTTATGAATAGAACAATAGACTTTCTTGGTGAGGAAGGCTTCCTACAAAGAAAGAATTCTAAAGGGTGAGGTTTCAGGAATGTTATGGCGGGGCAAAAGTGCTATGATTTGAAGTATGACTTGGTAGAGAGCAAAACACTGGTGCCCATTGTACCGTGATCATGTGATCACCTACAACTTCTACGGGTAGGATGTTGTTTAAGAATGTATGTATTTTGAATTTTTGTGTGGTTTGGTAAGACTCAGAGAAAGAGAATAGGATAGAAGTGCTTTTCATGATTTGTTTTTCAAGCATTAGTTGGTCATGAATTCAAGTGTATAGGTTGCGCTCAATTAATGTGAGATAATGAGATAAATCAGAATACAGTGCACTTGTTTTAAACCCAAATCAAAAGTATGATATTTGATGATAGCAATAGATGAACAGGAAGAGGGATGCTCTTTCACTAAAATGCGAAAACAAGAATAAGAAGGTTCTTTTTAAATACACCAAAAGAAATGTGTCTTTCGGAGCAAGTAGAAAGAAGAGAATGTTACCAAGGAGAAAGTATTAATGTGAATGCTACTAGAAGGAAAAAAACACACAAAAATTTTCACCTAGGAATGAAGAAAGATGCAAGGAACCCCGAATGGGTCCCACTAGATGTGCCAAAATGTTTCACCTGATTTCTTAGTTTTTCTAAGAAGTACTTTTGAAATAGATAAGGTAAAGGGTGGTAAGAGGAATACCTGATTTGGGATGGTTGAAGGTTATATGCATGCATATCTGAATCCTGAATCAAAGTGATTGTGAGACCTTCCTTTTGGCTAGGAGGAACTACCTGTATAAGAACCAAAACAAGACCACCAAAGAGAGTTAAACGATATATGGTGGACTACCTAGCATATGCTATATATTGGAAGTATGAAACTTCCTAGATGGTTGTCAGTCCACTATTTAAAATAATTCAATGCTGAAATAAAGTAAATATTGTCCTACTATATTTTAATATCATTTAGGCATCTCATACAAACACAATAGGCTAGATCTAATCTAACAGGCTAGGCTAGAAGGAGATCCAAAGGTCAAGTAGGTTGGTTATAGGTGAATTTGAGCTAATAGGCTAGGTTAGATACAGATCTGAAGGTCAAATAGGTGTTCAGGTAGGTATATATCATAAACAAGTTGTTATTCTAGTAGAGATCGGGTGAAGCAGAGATTGACCATGGTTTTATGAAACTGATGATAGTTTAACTATAATCGATAATAGTCAAAGATAATGGACATCGGTTATGTTAGGGCTAGTAGAATTACACATGTCTGGGTTTTGGATTTTTTGAGGCAAAAGTGGAGTGGATAGAAGGCAGGATTGATGACGAGAGGGGGTGTAGATATGTTACGAAGGTATAAGGCTACTGAGGAGGTCAAAATAGGAAATTGGGCCAAGTATTAAGATGATTGGGTATGGAAGGTGGCTGCAACTAGAGAGAGGGAATGGGTAGAGGGTAAAAGACTAGGTTCCTTTACCAAAAATACTACAGCTGATGATAAGAAAATGAAATAGATGGAAGGAGGATACTTACTCTTCTATGAGGTACAAGTCTGAAGAATAATGAAGAATTTTCTGCGTTGGAGAATGTTGGGAAGAAAGTTTCACTGTTGTGCCAGTGTATTTGGTTGCCTTTGTTGATCACCAATCAATCTTTGTTCTGTTGTCACATCTAAAGAGATCGAATTCAAGATCAGAAGTTTTCTCACAAAACCAACCTATATTACAAAGTTGTAGATGGGTCTAAATAGGCCATTTGGTCCATTCTAGTATAACCAGCATCAGTTTAGGGTGAATTGACATTGGTTTAGGGTAAACTGACGTTGGTTTGGGTGAGATATCTCGGGTTGTTCAAAATTTTCTTGGGAAGTTGTTCCGCCATTTGATAAGGGTATCTTCTTTTCCTCGGGGTGAAAACCAACCTTAGGAGGCTTTTAATGTGAGGTGAGGGGATGGGTATAATGTTAGGTTTTATTTAGGACATTGGTTTAGGGTTTAGGTTAATGGGTCAAATGATGGGGGTGGTTAGGTGAGGTGCATTTAATAAAGGCAATTGTATTGAATAGGTGTATGAGGGTAGTGAATTAATTTAATGTAAATAATTAAAGTAATATGTGTGTGGTAAAAGGCCATTAACTTAATAAAAATAATTAGAATAATATGTATAGAGATAAATGGCATTAATTTAATTAAAGTAATTAAATTAAAATGTGTGGGGTGTAGGAGGTAGGTGATAAGGTGTTGAGGACAAGGAAGTGATTATAGGGTGTTGCTAAGGGACCAATGTGATTATGACACGATTTCAAAGTGTCTACACCGATGTAAAAAAATGCTCCACAATGAAGTTTCACTTTGATGGTAACGTCAAGCTCCAACAGAATAAGCAAGATTCGAACAATGGAAAAAAATTTAAATAAGAAAACAGGTCTTCTCATACTCATAGATCAAGAAAAGGATGTAAAAATAGGGGTGTTGTGTAACCGTCATGCCTAAAAAGGAAATAACATCAATGATGCCACCGATGCATATGACTGATCGCTGCATATGACACCACTAAAGGAGGAGTTACAATTCCAAATAATAAATGTAACTCCTATGACACATTGATGCAAATGAAAATGACAGATTCTATGAAAGAATCTAACACTTGTCATTTGACTTCCTAAGACCTATGTCTCTCGCAAGGTGATATGACTCACCAAGTGATGTGGATGATGACTAGGCATGTCACACACACCAATAGGAGTCACCATGATTTTAAATTTATTTACATCACTATCAAATTAAAGCTCTTATGATAAATGAAATTGTAAATGCCACCAAACTATCACAAGGATAAGATCTTGTATGATTCACAAAGATTTCAATGTAAGATTGCAATGGGAATAAGAAAACTACTTGTAGACATTCAGAAATGAAGCAAATACAATTTTTTCTAAAAATAACATAGATTAACTCAAGTTTGATTAAATTTATCAGCATGGGAAAGTTTTTAGAACAATCTTAGAGCCTTTCAATGGCTATACACTCGCATCGACCTTGACATGATCAAATTTAACTCAAAGGAGATAAACAGTTTCTTGACAGGTTTCTTAGAATGATGGGTTCTATCAAGTTTTCTCTTAGAAAAATTAGTCCCGACCTCTAACACTCCAGCCATTTGCATGAAAAATTATTGTAATTTATAATATTTCACTTATAATAGAGTTTTCTCCCAAAAACTAGAAACATTCAAAGCACCATTGCGTGTTGAGACTCCCAGAATCATATTTGCAAAAGAAAGTTGTCGGTGTGTGTTGTCCTCTCAAAATTTCCCCTCTTTCGTAAGTCAAATGAAATTTTTTTGAGTTGACACGTTTTCGATGTTCCGGTAAAGAGAAAAGTCGAGAAGTTAGAAAAATTATGCATTTTTGAGTCATTTGAGTTATATGCGGGTCTTTCGATATTTTTTTCCCATGTGTCCCAAGTTCACATAGCCTCTCTATTCCCACGATCGGCCACTTTCTTTGAAATCATTTAAATTGCGGGCCCGTCGAACTTTTGTCTCAAGTTCACCTGGACTCTCTGTTCCCGATCACCCGCGCGGCCGCATTGTGCACTTTGCATACTTTGGTCTCTCATGTCTGGAAAGCATTTGTGCATTCTTTCCCTGCATCACCCGCATCGGTTGAGTCGCGCTTTCATGTCCCTTATGTCCCAAATGTACCAAAGTACATCCGGGCTAATTTTTCCCGCTCTTCCCAATGCTTGCTTTTTGAGTTGGTGAATATGAATTTAATGTGCATTTATAACCTTCTCTCTCCTAAACGGCTATTTAATAGACTGCCCCCTACGCATTTTTGCACACTACTTTCTCATTGCCATTTTCTCATACCCTTGCAATTGAAATCTCTACTCATGTCCCCATTCCCCCTGCAATTTCATCGTGGATTCAAGTTGTGAGTTTATTTTTCCAAACACAGTTAGTATGAAGATTAAATTTGAAGGCCAGGAGTAGGTTTCTCCACTTGAGTCCTCCATTTCTGATATCAGGGACAATGAAGTTAGTCACCTAGACATTCATGATTTTTGGACCAGGTTGATAGACCCAAAACCCTCTCCCAAGGCCCAAATGATTAATGATAGCAACCGAGCATTTACTTCTAGTTTCCCAATCTTGGTGCAATGTGCCAAAACAGTACTCCCCTGTAGGGCTCAATTCAACCCCAACACGAGTGAATTAAAAAATGTGTATGGGGAGTTAATCGATAAGCTTTTCGCTGCCCTACGGATCCCTGAAATGGATAATTCTGTAGTAATCTCTCAAAATCAAGCACAAGCACTCTTCGACCAAGATAGTGAGAAATACAAGGCAAGAGTGGCAAAGTCATGGATGAAGAACCCTAAGAAAGGGGCATCTCAACTATCAAAAGCTCTGTTTAGGGCTGATTTCAATGAGGAGCTCTCTGACTTCATAATCATGTTAGCTCGTGTCATGGGCTTACCCTCTACCAGTGAGTTCCACTTCTAGATGTGCCCACTTATCAACATAGTTTGTGAAGGTACCCAGAACATCAACTGGGTAGAGATTATCTACATGAATTTGATAGAGTAGCTGTCTAATGTACAACAAACTAAGAAGTTCTACATGACTTCTTATCTGATGTATACCCTAGTAGAATCCAAATAGTGGATTGGCTTCACATACATTGATGATCGAAGGGTTATCCCATATATGCTTATTGCCCTCGGTTCACACTAGACACTAGTAATCACAATTTCAGGAGGGTGAATGATGCTTTCACCATGTACATTATAAGGCTTCTAGAGAGTGACACTGTAAGGAGGTTTTTTGACGAAGCCATGAGCCTGATAGCGAAGTACAGAGCCTACTTCATTCAATTCAGAAGGTTCTCTTATATCAGGCTAGCAGGTTATGAGAGCACTCCTCTTAAGCTCCCCATATTTTGTAATGATAAGATGGCCCTGATTGAGGTGTGTAAACAATTAGACAAATTACACAGAACCTGCAAGGATAAGAAGATCACTGGGTTACACTTCCCCATATCTTTGGGGAACTATACATGCAAAACCACTTTGGATGCCCAGAACATAGAGAGGGCCCTTGCTCCCATCACTGTCCACTTCTTCAGGCCTAGAACCTGTTTCGACTTGAAGAAATTCATTGAACCGAATCTCATAATAAACTACCATCATAGAGCGGACAACGACGATTATTAGGCTGACTGCACAAATGATTTTGATGCCATAAGGAGGCATTATGGAAGGTTTCCCCTTCAACTAATACAATATCTTAACCTATATCAAATTCCTAAAGGGATTCAAGATGAAAACACATATTTATTGTCATATGAGTATGAAACTCTGATCAAGCATACACCTTTAGAGGATCTGGACTGGTTTAAGAGAGAAAAAGATGATTTGGCTAAGATTCTAGCTCCTGTCCTAGTAAGAACCAAAGTCTGGATTGACAGGAAGGTTCATGAGTTGAGGAAGAATGCAAGAGAATCCTCCTCCAAAGACACTTTAACACCGAGGAAGGAGGCATAAACACCTAGTTTAGAGGTACTGTAAAGACTCCTAAATCCTCAACTCCTTCCTCCTCCACTCAGGTCTATCAGAAGAAGGTAAAGGAGGTCAAAAAGGAGCCCATTGAAGAAGATCCTCTGCCAAAGCATTCAGAACTACCTTCTGGGCCAGAGAACATCATTGTTCTTAGTGAGAGTGAAGATAGTGAAATGCCAATTCCTGCAGGTGCTTCTGAAACCACAATGGATAAGGAAGCAGAAATTCATAGCACCGAGCCTCCAAGCACCGTGGATTCTTCTATCCAAGAAGGCTCATCTACTCCACTCACATCCCTATTGGAGGCAACAATGGTAAACACTCTCAGTGCCATGAGTTCTCTCACTCTTGGTTCTCTTGCTCCCCCTTCTTCTTCTTCCTCCACTTTTGCATGGGTGCAACCTTTTGTTGATAACGAGGAAGAGGAATTATTCATATAGGATCTCAAGGCCCAATTTTGATGTCGTGGCAGCCTTTTTGGGTACTACTCCTTCTGCCCCTACCAAGAAAGTGAGTACCACTTCAAGGATAGTGACTCGTGCCCAAGGTTAGAAATTCCTTGAGATAGACAAGCCCAAAGTTGATGAGCAAGAGTAGGATTTGCAAGCCTCCGATTTGGAACTTTCAAGGATCGCAATGGGAGAGTCTACTCCTAAAGATGAAATACACAACCTTCAGAAAAAATCACTAGGGTCATTGGAAGGGTAGAAAAATGGCAATGAGACTATAGAGCAGCTGGAGGAGTAGACTCAAGTGATTTCTAGTTTCCTCAAGTCACTGCTATCTAAAGATAAAGTTTTAGACCCTACCCCACTTACTGCTCTTCCACCACCTGTGATCCTCAGTCAAGATGAAGTCCAGAGCATCAAGGACATACAGTACTCCATCTATGGGAGGGCTATGGAGGCCATGCTGGATGACATGCTTGTTGTAGGGTTGAATTTCATTGGTGAAGCCTTCAAGCTCAATGAGAAGGTAAACAATCTTTAATATAAGATCTCCTCCACAATTGGAAATATGGATAAAGAACTCAAACTTTGGAGTAGCTAAATAGTAGACCTTCACCTGATGGGGTAGACTGATGAAAATATTTTGATGGCAAGTAAGGTCTTTGATGATGTGAAAGATAATTTGTCAAAGTCATGGGTATTCAGCATGGAGTGGAAAATCAAAGTGTTGGAGGAGGCTTTGGGAGAATTAAGGAATAGTTGGTAGAAGGGAGAGGCTTTCAAGACTTTGGTGATATCTACTTTCAAGGATATTCACTGCCACCTCCACGATGAGACCTCAGGTGTACCTTTCTCCCTGCAGGAAATTAAAGCTCAATTCAGAGCTTTTGTCAAAGAAAATTTGTTCAAAGAGGACTCCATCACTAAAGATAAGATAAAGGAAATCTGCTCTCTCCAATCTGCCATTGAAGAAGCGAATAAGGAATACCATATGCACACCGAGTTCGACAAGGAGATGGAGAAATGTCTGGGATCTTGGACCTAGGCTACTGCCAACACATCGGTTCCATGTGGCAAAGACATAGCAGAGGCATTGAAAAGGTTTAGACAGCGGATCCTCAAGTTAGTGGGCCCTTCCTGTCATGAGCGCTTGTCTTCCCCTCCTGGATTCTCTCTCCTTCTTTTTCTCATTTTGGACTTATTGTAATTAGTTGGGGGTTTTGCGTCAAGCATCCCTTTAACTAAACATTTTAGTTAAAAGAAGTAGTTACCAAGTGTAACTAATTTGTAAAATTATATAATGGTCTCTCTCCGCCATTTTCGGTGCAGAACTTGGCTTATTTTTGAAAGTGTAAAGAGTAGAAAAGCAATCAATACAAAAGAACTTTCTTTCTTTGTCCATCTGATCCTGTTATTCATTGCTATCCGTTGAATACTATTGAATCATTTGTCTGTATTATGTCAAGAAGCTTTGTATTCTTGTGGATGTTATTTCTAGAACTTTGTGTCTTTGCAATAACATCTTATTGATTCAAATGCAAATGGTTTTATTCTAAACAATTTTATTAGCATGCATAAGGAATTATTTTTTATCTATAGTTCTAGAGAATGCCTTTCGCTCATTTCTACTAATTCATTCCTATGTACTTTGTATTGATGATCCATTTTATTTTAAAAATCTTTCATGATATCCAAGTTCCACATTAAAACTATGCATTGTACATATGTAAATAGGTTTTTATTTTGAATAAGGGAACCTCTCCAATTGAATAGGAGGGACTTCTTGTCCCTTGACTATTGCTCTCAACATAGTCCTTTTTGACGACCAACAGTTTTTGGCGACTCTGCTGGGGATTCATTTGTCTTAAAACACATTCCAATTCTATGAACAATTTCTTGATCATCCTTTGATCTGGAGACTCCACGTTTTACTCATGGAAGGAGGGCCCTTGGTATTGAAGATTCTCAATTTCAACTTTTGGAACAGCAAGATTTTCCTTTTCCTTCAAAAAGAAGGAATAGAAGAGCTCGTTCAACAAGCACTCCTCTTGTTGAAGATAGAACCCCTATAGGTGTTATTCCTTCAGAGCAATGTAGCCCTAATCTTTGCGCTTTAATTTTCTCGGTGTTTGGTTCCCCTTCAAGATGTCTTTCCAAGGATGGCAGCACCATTTCCCTGGGGCCATCGTGTTGGGCCTCTCACCCTTCCTCAGCCTTTGCATGAGTTACCTAGAGGTAACAAAAAGAACTTCCCCAAGTTTAGAGGTGATGGCAAGGTACATCCTGATGAACATATTACAGCCTTCATAGTTGCATGTGGAGTTCTCAAAGTTGAACATGAAGATGTCTCGGTGAGGCTTTTTGTAGAGACTTTACAAGATAATGCAATAGATTGGTTCTATCACCTTCCATCTGGGGCCATTACCAGTTGGAACACGATGAGAAAAAGGTTTGAGAACCATTTCAAACCTGTAGAGGATGTACATGCTTTGTTGGCCCAGATTTCTCAAATAAAGGACTCACAAGACCCCATGAGAGAATTTGTGGCTAGATTCAACAAGTTGATTAAAAAAATCTCACCAGACACCAAACCTGTGGATCAAATTCAAAAGTGTTTCTTCCTAAATGCTCAATTTCCTGAAGTTAGCTATGCATTAAGAAGAGCCAATCTTGCTACATTGGCCGAGGATCAAACTCTTGTTGTTAGTGTCGAAGATGATTTGATTATGTCTGGAAAGTTAAAAAGAAACCCTGCTAAGTATAGATCTTCTTCTTCCTCCCCTTCCACTCCCGGGCCTAATACTGATCCATTAGTGCAAAAGCTTTCCAATGATCTCATTGTCATCAAGAAACAATTCGCTTAGCACACCGCCTACGTAGATGTTCCAAGGAGGAATTTTTAGCCTAGAAATCATTTTCCTGTTTCTCAGACAAAGCTAGCACTTGAAGATCCACCTATCAAGGTTCCTGTTAATGCAACCTATGAGGTTGAAGATCCTAAAGATGAGGAGGTATATGAAGATTGTGAAGAACTTGAAGAAGAGATTGATGGAGAGATCGAGGAACTTGAGAGATCTCGAGTGAATTTCTTCACTACTGAAGGTGTTGATGAGGATGATGATTATGATGAAGTGGTAGCAAATATGAATAGTGAATCATACGCTGTTATGACTCGAGAGTAGACAAATAAAAGGGAGAAAGTGATGTAGCCTACTAAAAGATCCAAGGAGCATCCCACGATTATCCCTATGATTGCAAAAAGAGGATTTCCTATCCCCACTACGTCCACACAAAAGGTGAGTTCTACCAATTTTCTCTCCCTAATTCTTCCACTAAAGCTTCTTATTTTTCCGCAACTCCTAAATTTGACAAACCTAAAGTCCCAGTGATGATACCTCGTTTACCTTTGGATCTTTCAATATCATTGATCACCTAAAAAGACAAAGGTTCAAATTTCAAAGTGGCGAGTATTATCAAACCCATCCCACAACTTTTTCCAAAATGGTTCACTTTGTTAATTCTCAATCCAAAGCTTCCACCAAAGGCATTTTACCTACTCCATCCTCTGCACCTCAACCCAATCTGGTAGCTACCGTCACCTCACCTAATGATAAGATCAAACCATTCTATGTGACCCTCCTTATAGCGAGGCCACAAAATCGAAAGCGTGTCATAGATTCGGGAGCATCATATAACGTAATGCCTACTAAAGTAGCCCATGCCTTAGGCCTAACTCTCACATGCACTTATGGGTCTTGTTATTCCATGGAGAGTAAGGAAGTGCCCCTAGTTGGAAGAATTAAAGATGCACAAGTAGCTTTTGCCACTTTACCTGAGAAAAAGGTCTTGGCTACTATCCTTGTAGCAGATATTCCCCCTTCATATGGTATGTTGTTAAGTAGGAACTTCTGCAAGGATGTGGGAGGAGAAATTCAAATGGATTGGTCACATGCCCTCATACCAGTTAATGGAAAAATGAAGAAACTATTGCTAGAAAAGCAATCTGAGTATATTGTACAAAATAGATGATCCCAAAGTGCAAATACTTTATGAAGATATGGGGCATGGTAACTATATGATTATGTCTCTAGAGGAAATCCAACTTCCCAAAGAAGTACTTCATGATCCTAATGAGGTTTGGATTTTAGAATTTGATGGAAGTTGTTCCTTGGCTGGTTTTGGAGCTGGTGTAGTATTGGTGTCTCTTGAGGGAAAGGTTTACCCTTTCTCATTCAAACTACAATCTGAAAAATACTAATAACACAACAGAGTATGAAGCTCTCATTCTTGGGCTTAATGTGGCAAAAGAAAAGGTCGAAGAATCTTCTAGCTCGTGGAGATGCAAAAGCGGTTATCAAGCAAGTCGAAACCTTTTTCAAGTAAAGAATAGAAGGTTAAATCATTACAGAATCGGGTTTGAGATTCTATTGAATTCCTTGATGCCTTCTCCATGGAAGTAGTGCCTAGGGAAAATAATGCCAAGGATGATTCACTAGTTGTCTCAGGATCGTTGTTGATACCTCATCCTAACTTTTCTCAAGATAGGTTTACCATTGAGATGATTCATAGGCCCAGTGTACTTGATAACACAAGTAACTGGCAAGTTTTCAATGATGATCAACATTTGATTTCTTTCTTAGAGCTCAGGGACAACTTGGAATAGTTGTACTTTGAAGGAAGTGACAATTTTCCTCATGAGAGTGTGTCTTCCAATTAAGAGGAGGTCAAAGAGGAGATAGATCAAGATGGGTATATCAGGCTCAAAGGTAACAAGATACCAAAAGGACTGGTGAGTTTAGAAGAATTTTTTGATAAACATGACAGGTATGTGAAGTCTAAAGCTTTTACTGGATCACAACAATCTGTTGAGTATGAAAAAACTAATATTGGAAGTTTTGTTGACCCCAAGCTTGTGAACATTGGAAAATGTTGTACACCGAAAGAAAAGAAGAAAGTAATCAACCTTTTAAGGAAGTATAAAGATGTTCTTACATATTCATATGAGGATCTAAAAGCCTTCCAACCAAAGGAGATGCAACATTTCATTCCCCTCAAACCCGGGATCAAACCTTTCAAGTAGAAACAAAGGCAATACAATCCCAAAATAGCTAATGTAAAGTATTTTCAGGAAATACAAAAGTTGTTGAAAGCCAAAATCATTTTTCCCATCCACCATTCAACATGGATTGCCAACATTGTGCCTTTCAGGAAGAAAATGGTGAGATTCGTATTTGTGTTGACTTCAGAAATCTGAATCAAGCTTCTTTGAAGGACAACTATCCTTTGCCCATGATGGATCAAGTCTTGCAAGTTGTTACGGGGTCTGAAATGTTGTCCATGCTTGATGGATTCTCAGGGTATAATCAGGTAGAAGTCAATACCATGAGATCAACACAAGACAACTTTCACTACTCCTTGGGGTACTTTTTCCTACAAGAGGATGCCTTTTGGGCTCATTAATGTCGGTGCCACTTTCCAAAGAGCTATGGACTTGGCCTTTGGAATTTTGAAAGGGAAATGTATTGTTGTATATCTAGATGACTTAACTGTGTTTTCCAAAACTAGAGCAGATCATTTTCAGCATCTAGAAACAGTTCTCTTGAAGTGCTAGAGAACATGGGATCTCTTTGAATCCTAAGAAATTTGTCTTTTGTGTCACAGAGGGAAAATTGTTAGGGCATGTTGTCTCTAAATATGGTATAAAAATTGATCTTGAATGAGTTCAAGCCATACAGTAGATTCCTCTTCCAACCAATAAGAAGGGAGTGCATTCTTTCTTTGGTAAGATCAACTTTCTGAGAAGATTTATCCCTGATTTTGCAGAACTAACTTTGAATATCTCTCAAATGATGAAAGGAAAAAAAAACGTTTGGCTGGTCTTTTGAGGGGAAATAAGCCTTTGAGGGTATTAAGAAGGCTATTTCTAGAACTCCCATCTTAGCATGTCTAGATTTCAGCAAAGATTTTATTATCTATTGCTATGCCATAGATAACACCCTGGCTGTTGTTTTGACTCAGAAAGATTCTAATGATCATGAGCTCCCAATTGCATTTATGAGCTACATTCTTAAAAATCGTAAGTTGAAATACACAATGCTAGAGAAACATGCTTTTGCAGTGGTTAAAGTTGACAAGAAGTTTCGTATTTATATTCTTAACTCTCACTCCACAGTACTTGTGCTTGACACAACTATCAAGTCTATTCTCATACAATAAGAGTTTGGATCCAAGAGAGGGAACTAGGTGGCAAAAGTTCAAGAATATGATATTTACATCAGACCAACTAAACTAGTCCGTGGAAAAGGCTTGTGTGAACTCATCGCTGGGGGAGATGGACATGAGTTACCTAAGGATGAAGTTGATATTCCTACTCTTCTATTTCTCAGCTCAATTAATGAATGGTATGCCGATATTGCACATTTTCTCAACTATGGGGAGTGTCCCCTTCATTTGACTCGCCAAGGAGAAAAGATCTATTAAGTTAAGATCAGCCCAATATGTATTGTGGGAGAATGCATTGTTCAAGCGTGGGATGGATGGAAGATTTCTGAAATGTGTTGATAAGGAACAACAGAGGAAGCTTCTTTTGGCTTTCTATGATCAGGCATGTGGAGGCCATTACTCATCTACTCTCAATGCTCAAAATATTCTTTTTGTAGGATACTATTGGCCTACCTTGTTCAAGGATGCATCAAAGTGGATTGATAAATGTGAAGCTTGTCAGACCTTTGTGGGTAGACCCAAGTTGGTTGCCTTGCCTCTTAAGCCAGTCATGATTGAAGAGCCTTTTCAACAATGGGGTTTAGATTTTATTGGAACACTTAATCCCTCTTCAAGTGCTGGACATACCCACGTATTGACTGCCATAGATTATTTTACTAAGTGGGTAGAAGCCATTCCAGTAAAGAGTACTACTTCTGAAGTAGTATGTAATTTTATCAAAGAAAACATCTTGGTAAGGTTTGGTGTGCCAAACAAGATTGTGACTGATAATGCTTCAAATTTTTCTTCAACTAAGATGATGGATTTCTATTATGGATATGGCATCTCCTTGGCTCACTCTTCAAATTATTATCCCTAGGGGAATGGGCAAGTAAAATCAACAAACAAAAATCGGTAGCCATAATAAGGAAATTGGTTAATGAATCTCAGAGGAACTGGCACAAGAAACTCTATGATGCTCTTTGGGTAGACATGATTACACCTAAAAGAGCTATTGGGATGTCCCCTTTTCAAGTAGTATATGGAGTAGAAGCTCAATTTCCAGTAACAGTGGAGTTACCAGCCTTGCATTTAATGAAGGCCATTGAAGACACCAGTTTCAATGATTCTTTGGATAAGAGGATCATGTACCTTTATAAATTGAATGAAGACAGATTGAAGGTTGCTGATAGAATATCTACTCACCAACAAAAGGTAAAAGCCTTGTTTGATAAGAAGGCTAGGTCTAGGGATTTCAAAGTTGGAGACATCGTTTTGTTGTGGGATAAAAGACATGAACCTCGTGGCAGCCATTTCAAGATCAGGCACTTTGTTGGTGAGAATTCTTTCTACCTTGATTACATGGATGGTTCTTCTCTCCCACTTCCTTATAGTGGGCAGTACCTAAAATTGTTTAAGTCCTAGGTGAATAGGAAGTCCTTTATATATTATGTATAGGGTGTGCCTCCTTTCTTGCTTGTGTGTGTTTTTCCTCCCCTTTCTTTTTGGTGTGTTTTCTTTCTTTGTTTGGGGTGTTGTTTTCTATATTGGTTTGCTTTTGACTCGTGGCCCAATGGATAAGGCACTGGTCTTCTTCCCCTAATTTTTCTGAGAGTTCTTTCCTTATCTCGAATCTTTGAATCCAGCCAAGTCATCCCTAGAAGGAGCCATTTGTTGTCCTCTCAAAATTTCCCATCTTTCGAAAGTCAAAAATTGTAAAATTTTGACTCGACACCTTTTCTCGATGTTCGGTAAAGAGAAATGACAAGAAGTTAGAAAAATTCTATGTTTTTGAGTAATTTGATTGATTTACGGAGTGCATCGACATTTTTGTCCCATGTGTCCCAAGTTCACTTGGTCTCTCTGTACCCAATCGGCTACTTTCTCTGAATTTTTTTAACTTGTGGGCTCATCAAAACTTTTATCGCATGTGTCCCAAGTTCATCTAGGCTCTCTATTCCCCAATCACCCGCGTTAGACACATCGTGCACTTCACGTACTTTGGTCCCTCATGTCTGAAAGCATTTGTGCATTCTGTCCCTGCATCACCCACATCGGACCGCATTGGCCAAGTTACGCTTTCATGTCCCTCATGTCCCAAATGTACCAAAGGCCATCCAGGCTAATTTTTCCCACTCTTCTCAATGCTTTCTTTTTGAGTTGGTGAATATGAATTTAATGCACATTTATAATCTTCTCTCTCCTAAACAGCTATTTAATGGTGCCCCCTACACATTTTTGCACCTTTGCTTTTTTATTGCCATTTGCTCATACCCTTGCAATTGAAATATCTGCTCATGTCCCCATTCCCCTGTAATTTCATCACGGATTCAAGTTGTGAGTTTGTTTTTCCAATCACAATCAGTATGAAGATTAAATTTCAAGGCCAGGAGTAGGTTTCTTTGCTCGAGTCCTCCATTCCCGATATCGGGGACAGTGAAGTTCATCACCTAGACTTTGGTGATTTTTGGACTAGGTTGACAAACCCAAACCCCTCTCCCATGGCACAAATGATTAATGATAGTGGCCTAGCATTTACTGCTAGTTTCCCAATCTTGATGCAATGTGCCGACACAGTACTCACCTATGGGGCTCACTTTAACCCCAACACGAGTGAATTAACAAATGTGCATGGGGAGTTAATCACTAAACTTGATGTTGTCACCATTTTCGCTGCCCTACGAGATCCCTGAAATGGATAATTCTATAGTAATCTCTCAAAATCAAGCACAAGCACTCTTTGACCAAGACAGTGAAAAATACAAGGCAAGAGTGGCAAAGTCATGGCTGAAGAACCCTAAGAAAGGGGCATCCCGACTATCAAAAGCTCTTTTTAGGGCTGATTTCAATGAGGAGCTCTTTGACTTCATAATCTTGTTAGCTTGTGTCATGGGCTTACCCTCTACTAGCGAGTTCCACTTCTAGATGTGCCCACTTATCAACATAGTTTGTGAAGGTACCCAGAACATCAAATGGGTATAGATTATCTACATGAATTTGATAGAGAAACTATCCAATGTATAACAAACTAAGAAGTTCTACATGCATTCTTATCTGATGTATACCCTAGCAGCATCCAGACAGTGGTTTGGCTTCACATACATTGATGCTCAGAAGGGTGAACCCATATATGCTTCTCGCGCTTGATTCACCCTGGACACTAGTAATCATAATTTCAGGAGGGTGAATGATGCTTTCACCATGTACATTGTAAGGCTTATAGAGAGTGACACTGTAAGGAGGTTTTCTGATGAAGCCATGAGCTTCATAGCGAAGTTCGGATCCTACTTCATTCAATTCAGAAGGTTCTCTTATATCAGGCTAGCAGGTTATGAGAGCACTCCTCTTAAGCTCCCCATATTTTGTAATGATAAGATGGCCCTAATTGAGGTGTGCAGACAATTAGATAAATTTCACAGAACTTGCAGGGATAAGAAGATCATTGGGTTACACTTCCCCATATATTTGGGGAACTATACATGGAAAACTGTTCTAGATGCCCAAAACATAGAGAGGGCCCTTGCTCCCATCACTGCCCACTTCTTTAGGCCCAAAACCTATTTTGACCTGAAGAAATTCATTGAACTGAATCTTAGAATCAACTACCATCATAGGGAAAACACTGAAGATTATTGGGCATGTCGGCGGCATGATTATTTTGAGGCCAGAAGGAGGCATTATGGTAGGTTTCCCCTTCATCTAATATAAGAGCTTAACCCGTATCAGATTCCTGAAGGGCTTCAAGATGACAACATAGATTTATTGTCATATGAGTATGAAACTATGATCAAGCATACACCTTTAGATGATATCGACTGGTTTAAGAGAAAAAATGATTTGGCCAAGATTCTAGCTCCTGTCCTAGTAAGAACCAAATTCTGGATTGACAGGAAGGTTCGTGAGCTGAGGAAGAATACAAGAGAATCCTCCTCCAAAGATACTTTGACACCGAGGAAGGAGGCACACACACCCAGTTCAGAGGTAAATGTACAGATTCCTCTTGCTTCATCAAGTAAAGGACCTGAATCCTCAACTCCTTCCTCCTCCACTCAGGTCTATCAGAAGAAGGTAAAGGAGGTCAAAAAGGAGCCCATTGAAGAAGACCCTCTACGAAAGCATTCGGAAGTACCTTCTAGGCCAGATAACATCATTGTTCTCAGTGAGAGTGAAGATAGTGAAATGCCAATTCCTGCAGGTGCTTCTGAAACCACAATGGATAAGGAGCAGGAAATTCATAGCACCGAGCCTCCAAGCACCATGGATTCTTCTGTCCAAGAAGGCTCATCTGCTCCACTCACATTCCTTTTAGAGGGAATAGTGGTAAATACTATAAATGCCATGTGTTCTCTCACTCTTGGTTCTCTCACTCCCCCTTCTTATTCTTCCTCCACTTTTGCATGGGTGCAGCCTTTTGTTGATAATAGGAAGAGGAAGTCTTCTTCTTGGATCTCAGGGCCCAATTTTGATGTTGTGGCGGCCTTGTTGGGTACTACTCCTTCTAACCCTACCAATGAGTGATAACCACTTCAAGGATAGTGAGTGATGTCCAAGGTCAGCAATTCCTTGAGATAGCCAAGCCCAAAGTTAAAAATCCATAGCAGGATTTTGCAAGCCTCCAATTTGGAACTTTCAAGAATCTCAATGCGACAGTCTACTCCTAAAGGTGAAATACACAAACTTCAAGAAATAGTCACCACGGTCATTGGGAGGGTAGAAAAAGGACTACTAGACTATAGAGGAGCTATAGGAGTAGGCTCAAGTACTTTATAGTTTCATCAAGTCACTGCTATCTAAAGATAAAGTTTTAGACCCTACCCCACTGACTACTCTTCCACCACCTGTGATCCTCAGTCAAGATGAATTCCAGAGCATCAAGGACATACACATGTACTCCATCTATGGGAGGGCTATGGAGGACATGGTGGATGACATGCTTGTTGTAGTGTTGAATTTCATTGGTGAAGCCTTCAAGCTCAATGAGAAGGTAAGCAATCTGTAATAGAATCTCTCCTCCATAATTAGAAATATGGATAAATAACTCAAACTTTGGAGCAGTGCATAGTAGACATTCACCGATCGTGCGGTGATGAAAATCTTTGATCTTTGAGTAAGGTCTTTGATGATGTGAAAGATAATTTGTCAAAGTCATGGGTATTCAGCGTGGAGTGGAAAATCAAAGTGCTAGAGGAGGATTTGGGAGAATTAAGGAATAGTTGGCAGAAAGGAGAGGCTTTCAAGACTTTGGTGATATCTGCTTTCAAGGATATTCACTGCCACCTCCATGATGAGACCTTGGGTGTGTGTTTCTCCTGCATGAAATTAAAGCTCAATTGAGCTTTTGTCAAATAAAATTTGTTCAAAGATGACTCCATCACTAAAGATAAGATAAAGGAAATTTTCTCTCTCCAATCTGCCATTGAAGAAACGAATAAGGAATACCATACGCACATCGAGTTCAACAAGGAAATGGAGAAATGTCTGGGATCTTGGACCTGAGCTACTTTGCCAACACATCGGTTCCACATGGTAGAGACATATGAAAGGCATTGAAAAGTTTTAGACAGTGGATCCTCAAGTTAGTGGGCCCTTCCCAGTCATGAGCACTTGTCTTCCCCTCCTGGATTCTCCTTCCTTCTTTTTCACATTTTAGACTTATTGTAATTAGTTGGGGTTTTGCGTTAAGCATCCCTTTAACTAAACATTTTAGTTAAAAGAAGTAGTTACCAAGTGTAACTAATTTGTAAAATTATATAATGGTCTCTCTCTGCCATTTTTAGGGCGGGAACTTGGCTTATTTTTTAAAGTGTAAAGAGTAGCAAAGCAATCAATACAAAAGTGCTTTCTTTCTTTCTCCATCTGATTCTATTCTTGATTTCTATCCATTGAATATTGTTGAATCATTTGTCTGTATTATGTCAAGAAGCTTTGTATTCTTGTGGATGTTATTTCTAGAACTTTGTGTCTTTACAATAACATCTTATTAATTCAAATGCAAATGGTTTTATTCCAAACAATTTTATTCTGGCATGCATAAGGAATTATTTTGTTATCTATAGTTCTGGAGAATGCCTTTCTACTCATTTCCACTACTTCATTCCTCTGTACTTTTGTATTGATGATCCATTTTATTTTAAAACACTTTCATGATATCCAAGTTCCACATTAAAACTATGCATTATACATATGTAAATAGGTTTTTCTTTTGAATAAGGGAACCTCTCCCATTAAAGAGGAGGGACTTCTTATCCCCTGACTTTTGCTCTCAACAAAGTCCTTTTTGACGATCAACAGTGTGCAGAGGGAAAATCTCTCCAAATATTTCCAACATTCAATTCTTCACCTAGTAAGTCGTTCTTCATCTCGTGCGCCAACTACTTCCTCCTCCAATCTGTCAAATCTGGTTCTTTGCATGCCAAGGAAGGAAAACTAGAAAATTAGATCGAGGCCAATAGTCAGATCACATCTTAATGGTAAAAGACGTTTTCATATTTTTCCCACCAAACCAAGATATCAACAGGTCTCTTACGTGTCAAGGAAAGAAAAATCAGGTCAAATATGATATTTTCACACCTTCCCCACCCAACAAGGATACCAAATTAATGTTCCTCTTCATTTGGTGTGTAGGAGACTTTTTCCCTACCGTTAAATTTTCTCCAATCGAAACTGGTGGGGCCGTGGGTGAGTTCAATATTTTTCCAAAGTATCCAAAACAGAACAATTTCAAAAATAGACTCACCGCACCCCATCCAATTGGAAGAAGCCACGTAAGCACCAAAAGAACGAATCAGATACAAGCGGGGCCACGTGAACAATTTTTCCTTTTCACTAAAAATGTAAAAAGCGATAAGTTAAAGCATTCGCCCACCGTCCCCTGACCAACCAAAAGAAGCCACATCCCCTGTCAATGCAAGGATGTAAATTTGACTAAGAGAAAATGCCCATCAAATCATAAAATACAAAAAAATGATCATTCGAGCAAGAAAATGAAAATTTGTTCAAGGAGAGAGAGTTTAGAAACGTTTACAAGGCTCAAATATGTTTTTCAAAGATACATCCACTCATTTTCTTCAAGTATTTAGGGTAGAAACGATAAGGAAGCCAAATCTCAACTGTGAAGACTGAAAGGTCGATAAAACCTAAGTTTTTGGACTTTTCTAGAGGAACAAAGAAACAAGGAGCAAACCATGGACCCATAAATGATCCACGACCTAGGAACAAATTAAAAATGGAAAAAATATTAACCAGGCACAACATGGGGAAAAGGAAAGTGACAGAGGCCGTAAATTGATATATTTTCAAAGGTAAAACTGGGGTGAGACTATTTTGAGCACCAACATCAGCTCCGACTCGGGGATGGGCACTCCCCATGAGTGCCACAAGAACAAAGGTAGACCAAGTGCCAAAAAAATCCATTAGGCAAAGGATATATCATGCGAGAGAAGGGAAACACAACCATCTTAAAAAATAGAGAAACCTAGCAAAAACAGTCACAAAAGACCAGAAAGAGCCAAAAACACACAAAAGACAAAGAACAAACAAAAACTATACAATGTACGAGAAGAATTTTTCCACATTTAAATAAAATAATCAACGAAACAATTCTAGCATCTACCATCCGACAAGAAATCTCCTCAAGGTCTTATTGAGCCTTGTGTTGAAATCATGTCTTGACTCATTAGGGTTCTTTCGATATTTTCAAATTTGTCAAAAGAAACACTGGGGTCGATCTTTGTCACCATACTACAAAGTATGAATGCATTTCTCATTTCATTCAAGGAGTTAATAGGATTATCTAGCAACACTTTATACCAATCCCTAGGATCCTCTTCCAAGGTATTGATAAACAACTTGATATAAACATCCTCATGTTCAATCTAAAAATCCTCCATCATATTGTTAAAAGATTTAGATGTTGATCACCCGATAATGGCATTGTTTCCCTAGAACTTTGACATTTTTTTCCTTAGATCTTGAAGCACTTTGCATTTCGGTAACAAGCCATTCCCACAAAATTTATAGGTTCAAAGGTGTTTACAACAAATGGAGGCTCTGGGTTGAGCCATATTGATTTGAGGAGGTGATCCTGTATGGGTGACAAACTGATGGGTGGAAAAAGGTTCTTGGAACACAGGAGTATAATTTTCAAAATGGATACGCCCCAAAGGCCTTGCTTCTTGGAAACCTCTATGAACACCAGAAAACACAGGTGTAGAGTGTGAAGTAAACCTTTCAAAATCAAATGAAGATCCCTCTCCTACTAGAGAGTTTAACTCCACAAAGAGATTTCCTGATTCAGATGCATTTGGGCTGTAATATTCAATGATAGGCCACTCACTTTTATCAATGGAGATCCCTCTTCTCATCTTGATGTCCAACAGCTCTCCACACTTTTCTTCCTTCTGATTTTGATTTTCCTAGCTCTAGAAACAATGTCCTAGCAGGATCCCTAGTAAAGAAAGACCTTCTTCCGTCAAGATTTGCAAGTATTAGTAATAGATCTGACTCTGATAGAGTTTTAAGACACTGGTACTTTTTGATAATTAGATCAAAAGGAAGTCACCACTAGATATTTCCACCTTAGTTGTGCTTATGCACTAAATGATCTATCAAAGGTCTGTCAATGCTAGAAACTAGAAATGGAAAGATTTTAACCCTTCTTTACCCAGACTTATCAAATGAAAGCTAGTGCACTAGGTGTGGGAAATGAAAGAATTACACACAACACTTGGAGCATACAAGAAGTGTTTTACTAGGTTCTTGATTTTGGACTGAGAATCCTTGGCAATGGTGCCACTGATGTTGGTACCCAAATTTGTTCTCCTTTTCAAGCCAAACAACAACAATGATTCAACATGGAGCTTAGAGGCAGCCAGATGATAGATATATGTCAATTTGTAGACGGGGAGGATGTCTGACTATCCCTTTATTACTTGGATTTGTGGAGAGATGGGTAACACCTTAAAAGGATATGATCTTATCCTATCTATTTTAGGTTGTGCCTTTCAACCAAGGTAAGATAACCTATTTTGTAACCTCTCTTATTTGAAAGGAGATACGGGTTCCTTTCTTTTTATAAATTGTTTAGGGCTTGGGGAAAATATGATCAACACACCAGATTTGAATCTCATGAGTTGTCACTTCCAGATCATGGAGATACTTTCACAACAAGGCAAAGGTTACTAAAGACATTTGAGACCCTGATCTATCCTGCATACTTTGGAAAATGGATTTTGGTCTTATGTGGGTATACAACAAAACAGGGGTAGTATGGATGGGATTGGATGTTTTAAATAGATTTTTGTGGGAGGGGAGATAAGATGAACTTGAATCACCAGATCCTTGAGAGCTTATGCAAAATGGAAAATTCTAGTTAGTAAAATGCTACAAAAGCTAAAAATGTTTCTTTAACTAGAATATGTGCCCAAATGGAGGCCCAGATTAACACTCTTTCACACAACCTATGGGATTCTATCACAAAGGCTCATGTCAAAAAACCCAATAAAGCACCAAGATTCAAATCAAACCATGCCTGAGGTACACCCAGAGGCTTACAGATAATCTTTGTCAACAAAATGAAAGAAAAGTGATTTTAAACCGTTTATCTCACTCCCAGATGAAGGCTCTTCTGAGAAATGAAATTACATATGCCACTAAACTATCACAAGGACTGAGACCTGTGTTATTGGATTGGATTTTGATACAAGATTGTAATAAAAACAAGAAAAACTACTTGCATTCATTTAGAGATGAAATAAACACACTTTACTAAAGATTAACACAAAATAACTCAAGTTTGATCAAATTTATCAGCAAGTAAGAGTTTCTAGAAAAATCTCAAAGCTTTTCAATGGCTATACACATGCAACCACCTTGACATGATTGAATTTGATACAAAGAGAGATATACATGCCTCTTAGATGGCTTCTCAGGAAGGGATGGGTTCTATCAAGATTTTTCTGCTAGAAAAATTAGTCTATGAGTTTTCCAAAAACTCCTAACCATTTGCATGAAATTTTTTTGCCATTTATATCATTTAGAACAAATCCCCTTATCCCCAAAAGACAAATATGTTTAATGCACCATTTTTCGCAATGATTCTTTCGTGATTATCATAATCAAATTAGTAGGAAGTCTCTAGGTACTCGAGGGGCTGATTTCATTGAATGCCTCCCGCACTCAACTCCGTGCTCTCATAAATCACTCTTCCTTCAATTTTCAAACCATTTCCACCCCCGATCTGTCAAATCTATCTCCTTACGTGCTTGGGAGAATAAAAATAGAAAATCTAATCGGGCACAAAAATTAGACCATTTTAATGGCGAAAGACACCTTCTAGATCTTCCCACAAAACTTTAGATATCAACTTAACTCTCTTCTCTTCTTGGTGTGTAGAAAAAACTAGAGAATCATGAAAAATCACACTTCTAGATGCGTTACGGGAAAATAGAGGGAAAATCAGATTTTGAATCTCAGATGTCATTGATCTTTTCTTTGAATTTGGGTTGTCCATGTGGAAGATCCAAACTTTAAAATGGACCAGGGCTTCCTTTGACTTTTTACAACTTTTGGGAAAATTTCATATTTTGTTCCGCATCTTCGCCCTTGGGAAACGAGCCTGACAGGTGTCCTAAGGTGGACCCCAGTGGGACAGCGGAAAAATTATGACATTTCACTCCTCTTTTGGAAAAGGGAAAATTTTCCAAGTTTTGCCGCATCTCCCTCCTTGATAAAATGGCCTGACACGTGTCTAAATATGATTACAACGAGAACATCGCTTCCCTTTTTACTTTTGGCCCCTTTTTCCAAAAGTAAATTTTTCCAAATTTCCTTCGATAGTCCGCACCTCCACCGTTGACTAGAACAATCTTTGACTTTTCCTTTATCGGGCTTACGGGCCATTCGATGTTTTTAGCCATTTGCATGTTTAAGGGGCAAAAATCCAAATTGCCCCCGATGGTTTGCCTCCCCACTCCTTTGACTTTTCAACCTACCACATGTCATCATGGTGCACCTTAAGATGGTCCCAAAAATTGGTACCTTAAATGAGCATGGGCTCGCCATGTGTCCTGCTTTGCCAAATTGTACCAACTGCATAAAAATTTGTGTAAGTCCAGAAAAAGTAGAGGAACCTTCCACATGTCCTTCTGCGGGGTCAAAGTGAGAATTTTTCCTTGCCCTTAAATTTTCTCCAATCAGAGCTTGCCGGGGCGCGGGTGAGTTCAAACTTTTTGCCAAAGTAGCCAAAAAGAACAAGTTCAAAAACAGACCTACCACACCCCATCCAATTGGAAGAAGCCACATAAGCACCAAAAGAACCAATTAGATACAAGTGGGGCCATGGGACCAATTTTGCCTTTTCACTAAAAAGGCAAAAGTGATAAGTTAAAGCATTCACCCACCATCCCCTTCCCAATGAAAAGAAGCCACGTCCCCTGTCAATGCAAGGATGAAAATTTGACCAGGAGAAAACACCCGTCAAACCATAAAATACAGAAAAATGATCATTCGAGCCAGAAAATGAAAATTTCTTCAAGGACAGAGAGTTTAGAAACATTTACAAGGCTCAAATATGTTTTTCAAAGATACATCCACTCATTTTCTCCAAGTATTTACGTTAGAAAGCACAAGGATGACAAATATCGACTGTGGACACCAAACTTGGTATGATAAAACCTAAGTTTTTTAGAATTTTCCAGAGGAACAAAGAAACAAGGAGCAAAACATGAAAGCATAAATTATCCACGACCCAGGAAAAAATTAAAAATGGCATCAAAGATTAATCAGGCACAACACGGGGAAAAAGAATGTGACAGAGGTTGTAAATCGATAGATTTTCAAAGGCAAACTAGGGAGGGACTAGTTTTAGTACCAACATTGGCTCCGACTTGGGGATGGGCACTCCCTGCGAGTGCCACAAGAAAAAAGGTAGACCAAATGCAAAAATATCCATTAGGAAAAGGATTTATCATGCGAGTAGGAAACACATCCATCTACATAAAAAAAATGGAGAAACTTTGGTAAAAAGCAGTCACGAGAAGACCAAAATGAGCTAAAAAACACTCAAAAGATAGAGAACAAACAACAAACTATACACTGTATAGAAGACTTTTTCCTAATTTAAATAAAATAATCAAGGAAACAATTCAAGAACCTACCATCTGACAGGTAATCTCCTCAAGGTCTTATTGAACCTTGTGTTGAAATCATGTACTGACTCATTAGGGTTCTTTTTGATATTTTCAAATTTTGTCAAAAGAAACCTGGGGTCAGTCCTGTCACCATACTACAGTCTGAATGCATTGTTCATTTCAGTGTAGGAGTCAATAGAATTATCTGGAAATGCTTTATACTAGTCCCTAGCATCCTCTTCCAAGGTATGGATAAACAACTTGATATAAACATCCTCATGTTCAATCTCAAAATCCTCCATCATATTGATAAAAAGCTTTAGATGCTTATCACTAGTAATAACATTATTTCCCTAGAACTTTGGCATTTTATTCCTTACATCTTGAGGCACTGCATTTGGGTAACTAGTCATTCCCACAAAATTTATAGGTCCAAAGGTGTTTACAACAAATGGAGGCCTGGGTTGAGCCATATTGATTTGAGGAGGTGATCCTGGAGGGGTGAAAACTGATGAAGGCGAGAAGATTCTTGAACACAAGAGTATAATTTTCAAAATGGATACCCTACAAAGGCCTTGCTTCTTGGAAATCTCTATCAACCTCAGAAAACACAGGTGTAGAGTGTGAAGCAAACCTTTCAAAATCAAATGAAGGTCCCTCTCCAGCTGGAGAGTTCAAATCCACAAAGAGGCTGCTGATTTAGATGCACTTGAGCTGCAATCTTTAATGATAGGCCGCTCACTTTTAGCAATGGATATCCCTCTTTTTGTCTGTTGATCTCCAAAAGCTCTCTAGGCTTTTCTTCCTTCTTATGTTACTTTTCCTAGCTCTGGAAACAATGTCCTAGTAGGATCCCCTGGTAAAGATAGACCTTCTTCCTTGTAGCTTTACAAGTATTAATAACATGAGACCTAAATTTGGCAGAGTCTTAAGACACTGGTAATTTTTAATAATTAGATCAACAGGGATTCACCACTAGGAATTTCCACCTTAGTTGTGATTATTCACTAAATAATCTGTCAAAGGTCTATCAATGCTAGAAACTGGAAATGGAAAGATTTTAACCCTTCTTTACCTAGACTTATCAAATGAAAGCTAGTGCACTAGGCGTGGGAACTAAAAGAATTGCACACATCACTTGGAGCATAAAAGAAGTGTTTACGAGGTTCTTGATTTTCAACCGAGAATCCACGACAAAGGCGCCGTTGATGTTGGTACCTAAATTTGTTCTCCTTTTCATACCAAGCAGCAACAATGATTCAACATGGAGCTTAGAGGTAACCATGTCATAGATATATGTCATTTTGTAGCTGGGGAGGAGGTCATTGATTGTCACTTTGTTACTTGGATTTGTGGAGTGATGGGTTGTACCTTAAAAGGATATGATCTTATCTTAACTATTTTAGGTTGTGCCTTTCAATCAAGGTAAGATAACCTATTTTGTAACCTTTGTTATTTGAAAGGAGATACATGTGCCTTTCTTTTGCATAAATTGTGTAGAGAAGGCCTTGGGGAAAATATGATCAAGACACTAGATCTGACTCTCATGAGTTGTCACTTGTAAGATCATGGAGATACTTTCACAACAAGGCAAAGGTTACTAAAGACATTTGAGACCCTGATCTATCTTGCACACTTTGGCAAATGGATTTTGGTCTTATGCATGTATAAAGATCACAACAGGGGTAATATGGATGGGATTGGATGTTTTAAATATATTTTGGTGGGAGGGGAGATAGGATGAACTTGACTCACTAGATCCTTGAGAGCTTATGCAAAATGGAAAGGTTCAATCAACAAAATGCTACAAAAGCTAAAAATGTTTCTTCAACCAAAATATGTGCCTAAATGGAGGCCTAGATTAGCACTCTTTCACACAACCTATGGGATTCTATCATGAAGGCTCGAGTCAAAAAACCCAATAAAGCACCAAGATTCAAATCAAACCATGCCTGAGGTACACCCAGAGGATTACAGATAATCTCTGTCAACAAAATGAAAGAAAAGTGATTTTAAACCATTTATCTCACTCCCAGATGAAGTCTCTTCTAAGAAATGAAATTACTGATTCCCTAAACTATCACAAGGACTGAGACCATTGTGATTGGATTGGATTTTGATACAAGATTGCAATGAAATAAGAAAAACTACTTACATGCATTCAGAGATGAAATAAATACACTTTACTCAAGATTAACACAGAATAACTCAAGTTTGATCAAATTTATCAGCAAGGGAGAGTTTCTAGAACAATCCCAAATATTTTCAATGGCTATACACTTGCAACCACCTTGACACGATTGAATTTGATATAGAGAGCGATATACAGGCCTCTTAGACGACTTCTCAGAAAGGGATGGGATCTGTCAAGATTTTTCTTCTAGAAAAATCAGTCTATAAATTTTCCAAAAACTCCCAACCATTTGCATGAAAAATTTGTTCCATTTATATCATTTACAATCGAATCCCTTCTCCCTAAAAGACAAAAATGTTTAATGCACCAGTGTTTGCCATGATTCTTTCGTGATTCTCATAATCAAATCGACCAGAAGTCTCAAGGTGCTCGAGGAGCATATTTCATCGAATGCCTCCCACATTCAACTCCTTGCTATCGTAGGTCACACTTCCTTCAATTTGCTAACCACTTCCGCCCCTAATCTGTCAAATCTGGCTCCTTGCATGCTTGGGAGAAGAAAAATGGAAAATACTATCGAGGCACGAAAGTCATACCATTTTAATGGTGAAAGACACCTTCCAAATCTTCCCACCAAATTTCAAATATCAACATTAACTCTCTTCTCTGCTTGGTGTCTAGAAAAAACCAAAGAATCATGAAAACTCACACTTCCGGGCGTTTACGAGAAAAATGGAGGGAAAATCAGATTTCCACTCTCAGCTGTCGTTGATAATTTCTTTGAATTTGGGTCATCCACATGGAAGATCGAAACTTAAAAATGGACCCGAGGGCTTCCTCTAAATTTTACAACTTTTGGGAAAATTTCATATTTTGCTCCGCATCTATGCCCTTGGGAAATGATCCTGACATGTGTCCTAAGGTGGGCCCGGTGGGACTGTAAGAAAATTCTTACATTTCACTCCTCTTTTGGAAAAGGGAAAATTTTCCAAGTTTTCCCCGCATAGCCTTGTCCTTGAAAAAATGGGCTTGACACGTGTCTAAATATGATTGCAGCAGAACAGCGCTTCCCATTTTACTTTTGGCCCCTTTTTTCCAAAAGGAAAATTTTCCAAATTTCCTTCAATAGTCCACACCTCCGCTATTGACTGGAGCAAGCTTTGACATTTCCTTTATCATGCTTGTGGGCCATTTTGATGTTTTTAGCCATTTACATGTTCAAGGGGCAAAAATCCAAATTTGCCGATGGTCTACCTCCCCGCTCCTTTGAATTTTCAACTGCCACATGTCATCACGACACACCTTGAGATGGTCCCAAAAATTTGGTACCTTGAATGAGCATGGGCTTGCCACATGTCTTACTCCACCAAATTGTACCAACTGCATAAAAATTTGTCTAAGTTCGGGAAAAGCAGTAGAACCTTCCACGTGTCCTCCTGTGGGGTCAAAGTGAGACTTTTTCCCTACCCTTAAATTTTCTCCAATCAGAGCCTAGTGGGGCCGCGGGGTGAGTTCAAACTTTTTTCCAAAGTAGCCAAAAATAACAAGTTCAAAAACAAACCCGCCGCACCCCATCCAATTGGAAGAAGCCACGTAAGCACCAAAAGAACCAATCAGATACAAGTGGGGCCACGGGACCAATTTTTCCTTTTCACCAAAAAGGAAAAAAGTGATAAGTTAAAGCATTCTCCTATCATCCCCTGACCAAACAAAAGAAGCTATGTCCCCCTGTCAATGCAAGGATGTAAATTTGACCGGGAGAAAACACCGTCAAACCGTAAAATATAGAAAAATAATCATTCGAGCCAGAAAATGAAAATTTCTTCAAGGATAGAGAGTTTAGAAATGTTTACAAGGCTCAAATATGTTTTTCAAAGATACATCCACTCATTTTATTCAAGTATTTATGGAAGAAACGACAAGGAAGAAAAATCCTGACTATGGAGACCGAAAGGTATGATAAAACCCGAGTTTTTGCACTTTTCCAGAGGAACAAAGAAACAAGGAGAAAACTATGGACCCATAAATGATCGACGACCCAAGAACAAATTAAAAATGGATAAAAAGATTAACCGGTGTTTCACTCGGAATGTTTCGGCTTACGGGAATAGAGTTGCTTCTATCCTTTCATTCCTTTTAGAAAGCAGATGAGGTTAGGGTTAGGAGGAATACATTGAATGTCGAGATGGTGTGCGCGTATCGCAGAGACAGATCAGTGCATTTGCAGAGACTCCTTTTTGTGCAGGAAGGACTACTGCAAATAAGAACACAAGACCACAAGATTTTGATTAAACAATAAATGAGGAAAGCGCCTTGGGCCGGGAAATATAAAACTTCCTTTCGAAGGTGGTCGAGTTCCCTAGCCTTAATATGAATTAACACAAAAGCTGCAAAATATTAATTAAATTATTTCGTTAAACTGGGTAGGGGAAAGGCTGGTTTTGGTTTTGATCGGAGGAACCGATGCGATTGCGATAACCGATGCGCCAGCGATAACCGATGGCGGTTACGATAACCGATAAGCGGTGGGTTCTACGATCTTCTTGGCAGCTATGGTGTTTGTAATGGCTGGTTTTGGATGGTATTAGGAAATGGGATGATTAGAAGCAAAAGAATGGCAGGTTAGATGCAATGGCACGTTGGGTAGTGGATTGAAACGGATCTAGGAGCTTTGAGATTCAAGAAGCATAAGAAATGTTATAACAAAGGACATGCAAGATGTGACTTCTTGGTTTTGGCACATGAGATGCAAGTTGATCTCCTTGGTTGTAAACACTTGGTTTCTTTACTCGTCTCTGCTTCTGTTAAGTGAAGATCTGGACTCTGTTCTTGCTCACAATGCTCTCTGTTGATTCAGAAATCCTTTGAGTGATCTCCAAAATGAAATTCCGATCCGTTGTTTTGGTTTGGGGAGCCCATTTATAGGGAACCGATGGCGGTTGTGTAACTGACGGCGGTCGAGTAGGAACCGGCATCGGTAAGGAAAAAGTAGGCTATTTTTAGTAAAATAGCCCACCTTCCCTACTTTTCTCCCGAGAGATCAGTTGCGGGCTTGGTCAAGTGGCTAGAAGGTCGGCTTTGGGTGCGAGTAAGGAGGCATTAGTTATGGATGTGAGTCTAGACCAAGTCATGGGTCCTAATTAGGTTAGTTTAGGGTTAGGGCTAGGTCATGATGAGGTGGCAAAGTGAGGTGGCGGGTAAGGTGATGTGGATTTATCAATTATAAGGTAATTAATAAATAATTGTGTAAGGTTTAGGTGATGAGGTTAGATTGCGAGATGAGATGCGGGTCACAAGGGGTCGTAAGACACAAATTTGGTGTCTACATTAGCCCCTTATTTTCGTGTAGCTTGTTCCGTAAAAGCTGCGCGGACAATAATATGAAGTGGTTTCTCATGTTGAGGATATAGGTAATCCCCTCAAATCTATGGCAGATTGAGTGAACGGGAAATCAGGGATAGGGTTGATAAAGGGTACATGTTGTAGAGAGGATGTTAAGGTGGTGGGGTAGGTCGAGGAAGCAGACGCATGTTGAAATGCAATAGTACGACTAGGGTACATGATTTGACGAGCAAACCAGCGATGTATAGGCAAAGGTCGATAGTTTATCCAAACAAGGGTGATATAATCCTGGTATCCAAGGCATAGGAAGTAGCTCCAGGGTATATAACAGGTAAGGTACAGGAACATTTAGGCATGTTCGGCAGTACCAAATGGTTGGTTTGGTTGAGATAAACGTCACGGTCTAGGTCTAGGCAAAGTTGGTCGACAGATCAAGTCAAGGACCCTAATCATGCTAAAACACGAACAGGTGAGCTCGATTGAACAAAAGGTACATGATGGATGGATAAAATAAAACGTTGATTGTGGGTATGGTATTGAAGTGATACGGCCTTGGGTCAGGCCAAGTGGTTGGGCGTGGTACTAGGTCAAGTCATAAGGGTAGAGTGAGGCCTTGGGTCAGGTCAAATTGTTAGGGCGAGGCCTTGGGTCGGGCCGGATGGGTAGGTTGAGGCCTTGGGTCGGGCCGGATAGGTAGGTTGAGGCCTTGGGTCGGGCCGAATAGGTAGGTTGAGGCCTTGGGTCGGGCCAATTGGTAGGTTGAGGCCTTGGGTCGGGCCAATTGGTAGGTTGAGGCCTTAGGTCGGGCCAATTGGTAGGTTGAGGCCTTAGGTCGGGCCGAATAGGTAGGTTGAGGCCTTGGGTCGGGCCAATTGGTAGGTTGAGGCCTTAGGTCGGGCCGAATAGGTAGGTTGAGGCCGTAGGTCAGGCTGGACAAGTGAACAAATGTTGTGCAGCAAAGGTGGATAGAGGCGATATTGGTGAAAAAGAGGCAAGGAGTAAATAAGGGCAAAGAATGGGGTGAAAGTTGGGTTGTGAACAGATGTCGATTCTGCATGACCGATATCGGTGAGGTGCGATACCCCGGTTCTTAGGGCAAAATGAAACCGATATCGGTGAAAGCCGAAAAACCTATAAAAAGAAAAATACGGCTTGTCATTGTCACTTTTGTTATTTGCAATCCAAATCGACTTGTCTGACGTGGAGACTTGGGATTAGAGGCTGGATTGAGTGAGGTGGAGCTATTGTATTGGCGGAGAGAGTTGATAGTGGGCCCGGTTGAGGAGGAGGCAGCAGGTGATTGGCAGGGACCCAGTAGATCAGGATTGGAGCCATGGCACAGGCAGGAGGAGGCTGGAGGGCTGGACCAGTGGACCGCCACCACCCATCCCACCACGACGACGTGTCGTCATACCGGTAGGTTCTAAACTCGTGATTTTATGCATTGAAATGGTTATTAGGCTAAATGGGGGGTTTGGGTAGGAATTTGTATTTTGTAGGAAATAATGAGTAAGTGGAGGTAATTTGAGAAAGGGAGAGGGTAGATAGGTTAGATAGGCTAAGGTGGGTAGGTGGGTAAGTTTTTAGGGTTTTTGGGTGGGTAGATGGGTAGAAATAGGTAAAAAATGGGTTTTGGGGGCTGCTTGGGGTTCGGCTCCGGAGAAGACGATGGACCGATGTCGATCACTAAAGCACGGCATCGGTCGCACAATTTTAGGGAAAGGGAGGGTTGTTGGTGACCGGCGTCGGTCATGTATCGGCCGGCGTCGGTTGTGGGTTTATGTAGGGGTTGGGTTGGGTTGAGGGTGGGTGTGGGGTTGGGTTGGTTGTTTTGGGTTGTGGGTGGGAGTGGGAGTGGGGTTGGGTTAGGGGTGGAGAAGGGTTAGGTGTGGGGGTTAGGTTTTGGGTTTTGGGTTGGGTTGGGTTGTGGGTTTTTGGGTTGGGTTGGGTAGTGGGTTTTGGGTTGGGTTGCGGGTCGGTGTGGGGGTTGGTTTAGGGGTGGAGAAGGATTAGGTGTGGGGTTAGGTTTTAGGTTTTGGGTTGGGTTGCGGGTCGGTGTGGGGGTTGGGTTAGGGGTGGAGAAGGGTTAGGTGTGGGGTTAGGTTTTGGGTTTTTGGGTTGGGTTGCGGGTCGGTGTGGGGGTTGGGTTAGGGGTGGAGAAGGGTTAGGTGTGGGGTTAGGTTTTGGGTTTTTGGGTTGGTTTGGGTTTGGGAAGCTTGTTGGGTATTAGGGTGTGGTTGGCCGTGTGAGTGGGTTAGGTGTGGGTTTTGGGTTGGGTTGTGGGTTTGGTGGTGGGTTAGGTGGGTTGGGTGGAAAGTCGGGGTGTGGTCGGGGGGATACAAAAAGGGGGTTTAGATGGTAAAGTAGATGTTATAATAAAGAGTAGGTCTAAGAATGTGGGTTGGTTTTGCAGGCACGTCAGCAGTTGACGATGCGTGATAGGATGCCTCCACTATTGAGTCGGATGAGGCCACACGTATCTGCGGCGCATTGGGCCATCATGCGCGAGGTGGGACTCGGCGGGGTCCAGAGGTACAGAGCGATAGAGAGGGATCACAGCCTGATGGTCGCCCTCATCGAGAGATGGGATCCGGCGGCCAATGTGTTCCATCTTCCGACCGGGGAGATGACCGTCACATTAGAGGATGTGTATCGCATCCTGCGGCTACCGATCGAGGGAGAGGCAGTCTTCCAGGTAGATTCAGAGACTGCCATGGACAGCATACTGCAGGTTTTTGGGGATGCAGCCGCGCTTCTTACGTATCATAGAGCGAGCATTGGATATGGTGACATGTACCGCGCACACAGACATGAGACACGGCTTGCCGTGTTGATGATGATAGGGATCACCTGCTTCGCCCTCCCGGATTCAGAGGGAGGCCGCTTCCCACGAGCATTGATGGGGGTGCTGCTGGAGATGGTGGAGGAGCACACCTGTTTCGCATGGGCACCAGTGTATACAGTGCAATTATCTGAGGAGTTATGGGGCTATCGCCGGAGGAGGCGATTTGGTATTTGTTCTACATTTTTGTTGCACTGTTGGGCATACGAGCACATCGTATGCATCGAGGCCCGATAGGGCTACCCCAAAGCCACGAGGGCCACAGGTCGTATACCGATATGGCTTTCAGAGGTGGTTAGGGGTCGTGGGCCAGCCACGAGCAGTTGTTGCAGGTCGGGATGTGGCCTATTATAGACACTTGCTAGAGGGCCTGACAGCAATAGACATTGTATGGAGACCCTACAAAGGTCACCGGCTGGCGAGAGGAGCCGCGTCACAGTGCGCCCTGATCCAGTATACATTCTACGGATAGCGAGACGGAGGCCGGGAGAGAAATGCAAGCAGAGATACCCCTAGAGAAGTGCGCGAGCGAGATGGGGTTACGACAGGACGAGCCACCTCCCCTCCCTCAGTACAGGAGGGATGATGTAGAGGCCCCACTGCCAGCGCCACAGCCTTTGGATCCAGACTGGGTAGCGGAGAGACCAGCAGGTGAGGGTGTGGATGATGCCGGGTGCACGGGAGCATACAGGGTGTGGTGGGCTGGGCAGAGAGTAGCGAGGATAAATACACGCTGCGCGGCCGGACTTAGGCCGCTGCGATTATAGGAGAGAGGATCAGCTCGGGAAGTCAGGTGCAGCTCTTACAGGGGCAGCTAGCTGCTGCTGCGAGAACAAATAGGGGCCTTACAGTGCAGTGCTTGAGCCGAGCTCGAGCACGAGCACAGGTAGCACCACCACCAGCACCACAGCCACGGAGTGCGAGTACGAGAAGCGTGCAGGCGGCACCACCACCGGCCACCACGGCCACAGTGCGAGTGAAGGCGGCGGCGGCAAGGCGGCACCACCGCGGCCACAGGTGCAGGTACAGGCTCAGGGGGTATTGGTGTTAGGTGCCAGGGGACCAGCCCCAGCTCCTTCAGTGGCGCGAGATCGCTATATGGAGGTTAGAGCAGAGGCCCGATATTATCAGGATATTCTTGATAGTACCGGAGTCGAGTATCAGGCGTATGCAGCGCATAGGGCAGAGACCTCGCACAGCCAGAGATCTCAGGGAGGGGCAGCCACAGCTGGCGTGTCCGTGACGGGCAGGAGGCGAGAGGCACCACAGGGACCAGCGGGGAGAGGTGCCGAGGGCGGTGGGGAGAGCTGATAGATCCCCGACATGGTTTTGTATAGGGACACGGGCACCGGTCTGCGAACCGGTTGTATTGATAGAGGCCTGCGTGCCGACACTTATTCATTGTATTGATTCATTTATTTATTATATACCGGCCTGCGAGCCGAGTACGGGTTGTACATTTGATACCGGCTGCGAGCGAGTATATTTTGATATGAGAGACTGCGAGCTGCGAGCCGAGTCGAGATTTGAGTAGGTATTGCGGCTGCGAGCGAGTCGAGATTTTGGTAGGTATTGCGGCTGCGTGCGGCTTTGGGATATTATGAGATCACGAGAGGCCCCGATGTAGAGCACATTGTATTTTTGAAAAGCTGTATATATATATATATATATAGATGATGTTTTGATCCATATGTAGTGTTCAAAAATGTGTTTAAATATTTTGTTAATGGTTTGGTAATATATAATGTATGATAAGTTTAGTGGGCATGTTGATAGATGGATGATGTTGATGGTTTTGTTTTTGTTTTTTTATACGTATATATGAATGACATGTGATGTGATGAATTGTTGGTTTTGTGACATTGTGATATATGTAACTGATGAGTTGGATCCAAATGATGTAGAGATTGATAGTTTCTTGAAATTCGTAGTTGATGGTTGTGTATTTGTATAAAATAAATGATGTTTAATGAAATTGTAATGATATGATGTGTGGTGGATGAAAAAATGTGGTAAATGGTGTGGTTATGCAGGAAAAGAGGCGGGCGCGACAAAAATTTATGAAAGAATGAAGAAAAGAAACCTGTTTCAAAAAGGCTGGTGTGTAACCGGTATCGGTTAGGTAACCGATGTCGGTAGTTATATGACCGATATCGGTTATAGGACCGATACCGGTTATTTAGGTATGAGCTTTTCTAAAAATAGAAAAGCTAGGGTGGCAACTTGAGTTTTAATTTTAGAGCCATGCAAGAGGTTAAATACGCGAACGCGACGCTTTTTGACGACTGAGACAGGTATTTGCATGAGAGATTTGGGTGAGAAGGAGAAAATAGACAAGGAAAGTGAATGTGATCCGAGATTCAGAAGGCAGAAAGACAAAGTTGAAAAGGGTGGTGATCATGGCAGAATGAGGAGAAGCATCCAACGAGCAGGAGGGGAGGGAAGACAAGGCCCACCTCAAGTTGCTGCAACCCAAGAGGTATCATTTTATTTGTGATTTAACTACTGCATGTTTTTGGGAATAAGCTGGAAAAGAATAAGGAAGTAGATATGAGAAAGACAACATGATAGCCGGGGGTATAGATGAGGTGAGTGTTATGGGGTAGGTAATTCGGGGTTGTTGGTATGTCTGTGTATATAGAAAGGAAGAAACGATCAATTTATTGTCGTAGGTGGTTGTTTTAGGCAAGATGTATGTAATTGACAGTGACCGGTAGCGGTTAGGGAGAACCGGTATCGGTTACTCAACCGATATCGGTTATGTATAACCGATACCGGTTACTGGAGGAATTTCCAGAATGTTTGAAAAAACCCTGACGGATTGAATGGTTGTTTGTTGTTTTGGTGTATGCAGGCAGAGGCAGGATTGAGGATGAATGATAGTGTGCCAGCGCTGTTGTCACGAATCCGAGCGGATGTAACACCAGCTGAATGGACATTGATAAATCGTTTGGGGTTAAGTGGAATCCGCTATTATTCACGAATCGCACGTAATCATGCTATGTTGCAGGCATTGATTGAGAGATGGAATCCCGAGACAAATACCTTTTATCTGCCAACAGGGGAGATGACAGTAACATTGGAAGATGTGTTTCGGATTTTGAGACTCCCTATTACAGGAGAACCAGTATATCAGGCACTACCTAGCGCGGCACGGGGAGCGATAACAGCAGTATTTGGTCCATACGCACGAGATTTGACACAGCGAGGTTTATCTTTTACATATGGGGTAATGTATGCAGCACACACCACGAGGAAACAAGGTTACTTGATGATATTAATGATAGCGGTAGGTATTATGCGTTAGGGCGAAGGGGGAAGATTTCAAAGGCATTGATGTGTGTTATTTGGGAGATGATAGAAAGGCGTGACTTTTGCATGGGCACTGCATATTTGGCGGAGCTATACGAGGGTTTATGGGCTTGTAGGTGAAATCACGGGGCGACCTTTGGATAGTTCATACTTATTACCTTTGTTGGCCTATGAGCACATTGTTTGTGTGCGACCAATAGGCCGACCCATCCAGTCGGGAGAAACCGGAGTGCAGAGGTTGGGATTCAGACGATGGGTCCAGACAGAACAAGAGGCCAGATCCCAGGCCGTGACGGGTGATATTGAGTATTACAGGCAGGTATGGGAGAGAGTGACGGTTGCGGATATCTGTTGGAGGCCATACGGGAACTATATGGTGACAGAGAGCATAGCTGAGGAGTTGAGGGGTGTAGAGCGATTGAGGTGGATCGCAGGGCACAGGCCGGGTGAGTATGAGAGGATTCCTATAGATCGCGTGCGGTGACAATTTGGATTTGTGCAGGATATACCCCTAGCTTATAGACCATATATGAGGATCGACGCCGAGGCAGCATTCTCACCTCCCCGGCCAACACCTCCAGAAGGGCCTGAAGAGGTAGCAGCCGATCGCAGGGTAATGGATGCGGGAGCAGCGAGAGGCCTATAGATTATGGTGGGTAGCGAAGCTGCGAGGTGTACGTGAGCGTCCTGACATAGCGGTGATTACAGCAGAGAGGGATCGTCTGCAGCGTTTGGTTCAGCAGCTCCAAACGCAGGTGAATGAGACAAGAGGATTGTTAGTGGTTGCGGAGTCACGGGCGGGGAGACTAGAGGCTGGAGTCCTCCATGCGAGAGGCGTATTCATATGTTACGAGGAGAGATTAGCGAGATCGGTGGGTGGTACCAATAGCCGTGGTACCCTTGAGACGGCGAGAGAGGCCCGGCGAGAGGGGTCGGCGATCACGATCATCACCTAGTTCGGGATGAGGCGTGAGGAGTGCGAGTAAATGTTAGCAAGGTATAAGAATAAATAAGGATGCCGACCTGCGTGTCGATGATAGAGAAGATGTATTTGTTTAACATCTAAATAAAAGCGAATATGTATGTTGATTTGAGTTACGATAATAATAAGATTGTTTGTGTGTTGATTTTCGGTGTTTTGAAAAAGGATAAAAAGCGTGATTAAATAGAAATACACAAAAATATTTATATTCACCACACAGGATAGGTTATGGTAGGGGATGGTCGAGCTAACCTTGGGAGACCCCATGTCTCTGAAGTGCTGCCTACATAGCCCATTGCACAAAGCAAGGAGGGGCCTCAGACCGATGTAGTTCTCCTTAGGACCGAGAGAGAGGTGAATTCGAGCAATTTGGGTATGGTTAGGCATTGTGTTGGTTGATAAGAATTTGATGTTGATAGGGTAATCTTTGTTGGTGTTGGTAAGGTATGGGTGATGTTGATGTAGGTATAGGTAAAGCGAAAGTTAGCTTACCCAAATAGTAGGGAACCGTATCCTGATTAAGGTCAACACACAATCCTAGAGTCGAGCAAAAGAGGCAAAAGTGTCCCGTAGTTGAGAAGAGCTAAACAAACCACATATTAACATAGGATGAGCTTGAATCCCTAGGTACCTTGCATAGGCGAGAAGTCGATAGGTGAAAAGAGTTGTATAATCACAATATATCGGATATACGTCACGTCCCTTGAGTTGAAACAAATGGTGAGGTGAGGTGGATGATATAGCTGAGGTACGGAGAACTTATTACAAAGTGAGTGTTCTGACGAAAGAGAACCTACCCTAAATAGACAAGTCCATGACTCAAAAGTCCTTTTGAATGAGGCTTTTCTTTTATTGAATGCAGACTGATCGATGCGGGAAGTCTACAAGGGATATTGATTGTATTATTCTTGAGGTCTTCACGAAGCTGATCAATGCGAGAAGCTTCTGATAAAGGCTGACTGTGTATAGCTGTCCTTCGAGGGAGCAGTCTATTTATAGTAGCAGATATGATTGTAATGCATAGCTGTCCTTCGGGGGAGCAGTCTATATATAATAGCAGCAATAGTTCGGCATATAGCTGTCCTTCGAGGGAGCAGTCTATATTTAATTTAGATGACTAGATGTTCATTTGGCGTGAAGCATCTAGTTTAGTAGGAAGTTTGACTCAAGAAAATCCCATAAGAATACGGCTTATTTTAATACTTTGAAGTCATGGACTAGACTAAAAAGAGGAAGGCATCACTGAGGTGAAGTGAGAATCAAACTATGTGAGCTTGCTTTGTTATTATGAGGTGTAGGAAACAGAGTGTATGTAGTGGTAAGTGAGCTCAAGGGACGAGCGGAAGGTAGATAAGAAGTGATATAACACTAATTTCAACAGTAGAATGGTCGAAGATGCAAGGCATTAAGGGGTTCAGGCTCAGGTTTACCATTAAGCGAAGCTAAACGATAAGTACCAGATCCATAGGTATGAGTGATTATATAAGGCCCAATCCAATTGGGAGTAAATTTTCCACGTTTTCTCTTTTCTAGTTTGGTTACATGTTGATTCTCTTTGAGAACAAGATCACCAACCTTAAAGGTACCCTCATGAAGTCGCTTATCATAAGCACATTTAATGCGTTTTTGATAGATTTGAAGGTGATCAAGAGCTGTAAGACGGCGTTCATCAAGAAGCTCCAATTGGGCTAACCGCTCTTGGCAGAAATCATCGTTGATGAGAATATCCTGAAGAGATATTCTAAGGGAGGGTATTTGTATTTCGAGAGGCAAAACAGCCTCGGTACCGTATACCAAAGAAAAAGGTGTGGCATTAGTAGAGGTACGAATGCTAGTACGATAAGCCCAAAGGGCAAAGGGAATGTGATCGTGCCAATTTCTTCGGATTCATTGACAACTTTCATGAGGATTTTGGTTAGTGTTTTATTAGAGGACTCGGCTTGCCCATTGGCTTGTGGATAGTAAGGTGATGAGAAACTAAGTTTGATACCAAAGTTGTCACAAAGGTCTTGCAACAACTTGTTTTTGAAATATTTTCCATTATCTGTTATCAGGCGATGAGGAACACCAAAACGAACAGATAATGTGGTGGTTAATGAACTCGACAATTTTTTCTTTTTTGATTGAAATGAGTGGAATAGCCTCCACCCATTTTGTGTAATATTCGGTCGCTGTGATTATCCAACGGTGACGTTGTGAAGAGGTTGGATGAATCTCACCAATAAGGTCTAAACCCCATTGTGAGAAGGGCCAAAGATCTCGAGCAATCTGGAGCGGGTGGCTAGGAGTATGTTGAAGGTTGGCATGTTGCTGACACATAACACAACGCTTAACATATTCGTAGCAGTCGTTATTGAGAGTAGGCCAATAATAACCAAGGTGAAGGATTCATTTGGCCATGGCAAGGCCGCTAAAATGTCCACCACAAATACCGTCATGGACCTGTTGGATGGTATGAGTGGCCTCCGCGCCAGTTAGACAGCGAAGGAGGATGCCATCAAAGCCACGTTTATAGAGGAGTCCCCCCATGACAACATAACGTGAAACACTTTTAAGAAAAGCACGTTTGCCGTTACTAGTAAGGTCAGGTGGGAGGACAGAGATTGTAAGGTAGTCGTGAAATTGGTGGTACCAGGTATCCTGTGAATTAGTAGACACAGTATTTATCATACAAACTACCGGGGTTGAATAGGATGGGGCAAAAAGTTGTTGGACCACGACGAATAATTCAGAGTCAGTTGGCGCGGTGGGAATTTGCGAGGCTAAGCAAGCCATAGTATCCGCAAATTTGTTAGTGGAGCGGGGAATGGTTTGTATGGAATAGTGGGTAAATAAGGCTAGAAGTGAATCCACGTAGTGTTTGTATTTTTGAAGTTCCTTGTTTTTGCATTGGTAGACGCCCATAACTTGATTGACTACCAATTGAGAGTCGCCAAAAATGTTGATAGATTTGATACCTAAGTGTAATGCAACTTGGAGACCCAGAACAAGGGCCTCGTATTCCAGTTGTATTATTAGTGCAAGGGAAATCAAGTCGGAATGAAAGAGGCATAGGTTCAGCATTGAGAGGAATGAGAACAACGCCGGCTCCTCCGCTGTGGCGCTGGCATTTAGATCCGTCGAAGAAGAGGGTCATTGGAGTACGACTCCTCCGTGAGGGAAAGAGTAGCGATGAGTTCGTCGGGAAATGTGAAATTGGTAAATTGTTCCCCAGGTAAAGGAGCTTCCGCAAGTTGGTCTGCGATGGTTTGTCCTTTGATTGATTTCTGGTGGACAAACTCAAGGTCGAGGTCGGCGAGAAGCATGAGCCATCTAGCAATGCGTTGGTTCAGATGAGGTTTGGCATACATGTAATGGATGGGGTCTGTATTGGTGATGACGAAAGTCTTGTGATTTAGAAGGTAGTGTCGGAGTTTGGTGGCCACGAATGATAGGGCAAGGCACAATTTTTCTACATGTGTGTACCTAGTCTCATAGTCCACCAAAGTACGACTTATATAATAAACGGCTTGTTCGTGATTCTCAGAGTCACGATGTGCAAGCATGGCTCCTACAGCGTGGTCGGTGGCGGAAAGGTAAAGGTAGAAAGGGCGGTCGTCTTGGGGTGGGATAAGCACGGGTGGCTGCAAGAGATAGGATTTGAGAGCTTCGAAGGCTTGGTGACATTCTTCGCTCCATTGGAATGCAATATCCTTTTTAAGGAGGTGATGGAAAGGTTGACACCGATCGAGAGTTGGGAGATGAAAGCGTCGGATAGATTGGAGCTTACCTTGTAAACTACGCAATTGTTTGAGATTTTTAGGTGGGGGCATTTCTAGGATAGCTTTGACTTTAGATGGATCGACCTCAATGCCACGCAAAGAGACGATAAAGCCAAGAAGTTTTCCCGAAAGAACACCAAAGACACATTTCTTTGGTTGAAGGCGGACAGAATATTGTAGAGCGATCAAAAATAATGGTTAAAACATCGAGATGTTCACTACGATGTTTAGACTTGCGAGAAGATCGTTGACATAGTCTTGAGGATAGTGTGCATAATGTCATGAAAAATGTAGGTCATAGCCCGCTGATAGGTAGCACCAGCATTCTTAAGGCCAAATGGCATGACACGATAACAGAAGGTTCCCCAAGGAGTTATGAAGGCGATTTTGTGTTGATCGGCGAAGCTGAGGCAAAATTTGGTTGTATCTGAAAAGCCATCCATGAGAGAGAGCATCTCATGACTGCGAGTTAGATCAACAAGTTGGTCAATGCTAGGTAAGGGAAGTCATCCTTAGGGCAAGCGAGGTTAAGATCCCGAGAAATGCTGTGCATATCGAAGTCCCCTGTCGCTTTAGTAGCAGTGTATGATGTTAGAAATCCATTGAGGATAGTCAATAGGCAAGATGAATGAAAGCAGAAAGGAGTCGTTGGAGCTCCTCTTTGACCAAGAGAGCAATGCGTGGATGCATTTTCTCAATTTGTTTGGCTGGTTTGGAATCGGGGTTTAGGGTGATGTTATGGACGGCGATGGTAGGATCAATTCCTGGCATGTCAGCGTAAGACCATGCGAAAGCTTGGTTGCGAGCACGGAGAAAGGTAGTAAAGGCGGCTTGTTCTGATGTGTTAAGGGATTGTCCAATCTTCACAATGTGAGGATCCTCCTCCGTGTGGATATTGATTTCTATGGTAGATTCGTTCAGCATAGTTTGGGTTTCAGATGGTAAGGCTCGTTGAATATAAGAATCATCCGCGCCAAGGTAAGTGAGGATGGAGTCGTCATCCTGGCATTCAACAACATTAATCAAAGGCGAATCCTCTTCGATCATGTCTGGATAAAGAAGGGGCAAAGAAGATGGGTCGTCATTATCGCGTTGATACGTGAGAGGACCTATGAAGATAGCATTTATGAAAAAAAAAAGTTAGGAGGGATGGATTCAGGGTCTATAGATTCTGCGGGTGATGATGGCAAAGTGGGTGATGATGATTTGGTAGGGGCGGCGTCTTCTTCCAGGATACACGGTGACGGAGGTGTCTCTGTGTAGGTGTTTCGGAAAACCGAGACCACTGCGATCATTGTGTTCTGAGGTAGTCACGGGAATGAGTGTATGTCGGCCTTGTTCGTAAAGGCCAAAACCAAAGCCTTTCCACGCACAGCGAGTCAAGAAGGTGAGGGCGAAACGACGATTTGTCAAGTATTGAAAATCGGATTGGAAAGGAACCACACCAAGAGGAGGTTCAGGGGTAATGGAGGATGCGTCAACACCCCCATACGTTAGGTTAGTGCGGCAATGGGGTGGTCCGTAAGAGATTATCTCCCCCACGCGACGGTCGTAGGTGGGATGTGCATGTAATTGTCCGTACTCCTGCGGGGTAGGGAAAGAACTAACATTATATAGGCGGTACTCCCCCAGCGTAAGGCGCTGAAAAACATCTACTAAGGGGTCGGAGGTTGGAATGTTAGCTGCGGGAAGGGAAGTGGTTTTTGCGATGGTGGTTTCATCAATTGAAGGCGTAGGCGCGGTTGAGGTGGATGGTTGAGGTACATTTGAGGAGGATGGTTGGGTTGAATGTATGGGTGTCTTGATTGGTATAAGCACATCGTTAGGGTGGTATAACATATTGCAGGTTTTAAAGGGGGGAGGGTCAGCTTTTACGGTGTAAGACTTCCCCTCGTACTCAAATTTTATGCATCTATGTAATGTTGAGGGAACGCATCCCATGGCTCGGATCCAAGGACGACCCAGCAATATATTATATTGGAACTCTCCCTCAAGGACATAGAAGAGTTCGGGTAAAGTACGTGGTCCTACGCGAATGTTGAGGATCACGGTGCCTAAGGTAGAAGTAATAGCATCATTGAATGACCGCAACATGATGGGGTTGGCACACATGCAACTAGAAGGGATGTTCATCTGTTGGAAGGCTTTTGAAGAGATGATGTTTAGGCTAGCGCCCCCGTCAATCATAACCCGACGTACTCGAATGTCCGGACGTAAGCGGAGATGAAAAAGGGCAGGTCGGGGTCTTACGTACCAAAGTCGACAATTTCATCTTCAGAGAAACTGCTGCAGAGCTTGTGGTATAGAGACAAAAGTGATTGGAGTAGTGGGCTGTTTAGTGAGAGAGGCAACGTGATTGGGTGTTAGAATGGAGGCGACAGCGGGGTTTCATTAGGTAAAACCTCTATCCCTTGAAGGATCTCAACGAGAGCTTGTCGATGAGATTCAGAAGTCTGAATGAGATCATACAGTGTCATTTTTACGGGTGATTGGTGAAGCTGTTTAATCATATTTTGGTGGGCAATGCCATTAGAGACGGGATAGGTGGGTCTGCGAATGACCACTTTAGGTGGTGGTGCAATCGGGATGTTTGACGGAGAAAGAGATGCCGCAGGTGTGTTTTCTTTTGCTTTCCCATTGTTTTTCTGCCCTCGAGTAGCGACACTAATCATATTAATCTCGTAGACCTGAGATGAGGAAGATGGTTGGGATAACTCATGGTCTTCAAGAGGTGGGGTTGTAATAATGACAGATCTTGGTGAGGCGGGGACAGATGGTATAGGAGAGGGAATGGAAACTAAAGGTCTCTCCCTTCGTAAGTTGTCTTTCTTAACTTTCGTAGCTGGGAGAGGTGACTGACGAAGGATGGTTTTTAAAGCTTGGCATCCCTCTACATCATGTCCTGGTGTACGGTGATAGGCGCAGATTTTAGACTCATCATAACTTATCGGTCGAGGTTTAGACGGGTCATAAGGTCTAAGTGGGGGTAGGGAAATGGTCGCATTCTCCACCAACATAGCAAGGATTTTGGCGTAAGATCCTTTGAGTGGGTCAAAATCGGAAGAGGATGAGGGTATTGGTTGTGCGGGTTTTGGTAATGTTTGGGCATGATTGGTTTGTGGTGGTTTAGCCGAGGGGTGTTGATACATGGTTTTTACTAAACGTGATTTCTTTGGCGCAGAAGCTATGTTGGATGATGAGGCCGCAGATGACGTGGTATCAGAAAACAACCACGGGGAAATAGGAGTGACTGAAAACAAATCTTTTGATGATGGAATTTGTTTAGGGTTGATAGGTGGACAGGATACGCGGAGTGACGGTGTTGCTATACCCTGGAATTTCTGTATAGGTGTGGAAGGCGTAGGTTGTTTTGAAGAAAACGTAGGAGGTATGATATATTGATGTAAGGTAGAGGGATGGGGTCCCAATATGGAAGGTAGGTATGACGACGATGGTTTTGATTTTGATAGGGGCATGGATTGAGTTTGTCTCCTAGGTGGCGGGGCGGATTTATTTTTGGATAGATCGAGTCGCTTGGCGGGTGCGTTAGGCCCAGGCATTGGTGAGGTCCCAGCGTAGGGGAAGATCTGGTTAAGTTGATAGAAGTGGACGGGGCATTTGGTAGAGGTGAGGGGGTGAAGGTGAGAACGGGGGCATTTTAAGCACGCAAGCACTTCGGGTATATGGTGGAGACATCAGGATCGAGTCATTTGCATTTGAGTAGAAAAAGGGGTACTCAAAGCGTTCCCATAGGGAACTGTCATCTTACGTGGAATGATGTGGTCTCAGTGTGATTTGTAATTTTTGTACGGAAGAAAGGTGGGTTGTAATTCCGGTCCCCTGCGGGTGTGACACAGAGGTAGATGAGGCCTTTGTATCAATAGATGTTAAGAGGTCAACCGGTCGTTGAAAAGATTTAGGCGATGAGGGAGTAATAGGTAGGAGGGCGTGTTTGAGGGGATCCGTCACGTTTAAAGAATGTGGTGATGTTAGTGTAAGAGATTTCTCGGCTAAGGATGTCAAAAGGTGTGGCGAGCCTTCCTCTTGTGTAGCAAGAGTGGTAGAAGGGGACGTTTGGGAAATAGATAAATTAGATAGCATCCGCTCACAGTCTTGTAGGGATGTGGTGTAAGAAGACTCGTCGATGAGAAGAGAAGTCAGGCAGTTAACTCTTCTATGGGTAAAGGAATGATTTCACTTTGGCTTGATGGTGGTGAAGGAGGTTCAAACTCTGTGTGTTGGTGGAGAGGCTTGATTTAAAATTTTTTCAATAGAGGCTTTTGGTGAGAATCGAAAATGCGCATGGATCTCATGAACACTCTCCTCGGCTAAGATATCTTGGTTCACATTACTGTTGGACGAGTGATTCGGGAATGGCTTGTTGAAAATTTTCAGATTTCGGTTAGCAGGGGCGTTAGGATTATCGAGGGTTATATCCCCTGCGTCAACCATTTCCTGTACTATATTTTTCAACATCTTGCAGTTTTCATGACTATGTCCTTTTACGCGGTGAAAGTTACAAAAGTCATTTTCTTTGTACCAGGAAGGTATTGCGCGGGTGGAATCAAACCCAGAGTGAGGTTTAACAGGGGGCAAGGTGATAGCCCCAGCTTTGAGCAATTTCTCCAGGATGACGCCATAAGTTTCTCCCAAGGGAGTGTAACTGGTGGGCTCAGCTTTGTACTTATAAGTGGTTTTCGGCGGAGTATTGGACGGTGTTTGAGATTTGACCATTACTGCGTGGACAACTCCTTTTGATTTAGAAGAAGTGGATGCGTGAGGAGTTGTGGTGTTTGGCTTGTTGGTAGAATCGGGCGTTCGGAAAGTGGGGTTTTGTTACTGCAACCGCAATTTCTCTTCTTCTAAGGCTCGAATTTCAAGTTTAGAGCCATGGTAAAGGCCTCGTCGAATGTGCGGAAAGTTTGAATTTGGAGGGTAGGGGAGATGTGCTTAGCGCAGGCCCGCGTAAATAGTTCAATGAGTTCGGTTTGAGGCAAGGCATACGTAAGTTGGTTGATAAGGCCCCGCCATCGTCCAACGAAATCTGCGATAGATTCGTCTTCAAATTGTCGGATGGCATAGAGGTCAGTGATAGATACTTTCTTGGCAATGTTAATGGAGAAATGATCCAAGAAAGATTGGGCTAGTTGGTTAAAAGAGAAGATCGAATGCTGGGTTAAAGCACTGTACCACTCCAAGGCGGGTCCTGATAAGGACATGGGGAAGGTGCGGAGTAACAAGGCGTCATCATGGGCAATCAAATAACAAGCATGTCTAAATGATCGCAAGTGTTGTTGAGGATCCTCTTTACTGTTAAAACGAGTAAACTTTGGCAACTCCCATTGAGGAGGGTATGAATGAAGGGGGACAGAAGGGTGAATGGGCTCCCGACAAACTTGCTCGTATGTCAAGGCGCTACGACTTCCTGAAATGGAAGCCTCCAGGTTTTGCATTTTGTCCATCATTTGTTTGATGAAATCTGTGGTTGGATGAGATGATGATGCCACAGAATAGGGATGTCCCATATAAGGTGTTGAGGTTACTGGATACGTGTATGGGAATGAAAAGGTAGGCGGAGCTTGAGAAGGAAAGCTCGTGTGAATAGGTGGCAGAGAGTAAGTCATGAATGGAGTGGTCTGAAAGAGAGATGAGATAGGGGCAGTTGGTGGTAACGATACGTGGGGTCCAAGGTTAACCAAAGGAAAGCTAATCGGGGTCGTATGAACCTCTGAAGCTGTCGGATTGGGAGATGGGGCTAGAGATGTAGGAAGTAAGGCATTGTTATCAGGAGGAGTGGGAGCTAAATGAGCAGCTATACTAATAGGCATGCCAATAAGGAGCTGACCATCAGGCGTACGGTTGGGGGCATGAGACAAATAGTATTGTACAGCGCTGGGATTAGCATCCAGAAATTTGGCAAAGTCCTTGTCTCCTACAGGAATTTGGGGGATCTCACTAGTGTCCGTAGGGTTCCCTATAGAATGTGAAGGGGGTGATTCAGGCAAAGACACAGAGCAGGCATGTGAAACCATGGCGGCGGCTTGCTTCCGAGTGATGACAACCATAGACAAGAACACACAGGAAAGTTTTAATCTATCAAGAACAAAAACAACCTCAGAATGATGAATTTGGCAAGTTGCTGGTTTGTCAGGGGCTGATGAAGACAGTAACCGATATCGGTTTACTAACCGGTGTCGGTCACAGAGAAAACGACGTCGGTCCCTTAACCGATGCCGGTGTCAAAAGTCTAGGATAAGAAGATATAAAAGGCTGCTAATTTGATTTTTAGCAACGTTGAGTATATTTATCAACTTATTGATCACAGAAGACAAAGTATGACAGAGAAAACAGAATTTGGAAACAAGCAAGAGGCACATGCAAATCTAGAGATTAATCCTAGGGTTAATTTTAGTTATCGTAGGCTTATGCCTTTAGACGTAAGATGATGTCAGAATCCTAAACAACAAGACCAAGGGGAAATGTCAAGTTTGTTTTGGCTTATAAGGTTACCTCAATCGGGCGGAGGAATACCGCGGAAAAGGGGGGATGTTTGAGCTGTTGTGTTAATTGTGAAGTGATTCGGTATGTGTTGTGCAGTGAAACTAAGGTTAATTTCCTGTCAATACCGTGGATATCACCCCCACGTGTACGACCTGTTACTTAATCTATGTTCACTAGAATTGAAGAACAACAAGCAGGAATGCAATGCACGTGTTTTAAACCCAAATCGAAAATTATATTCGATGAAGCAAGAGAGATGACTTTCACTAATGCGAAACTAGGAAAGCAAGACAAATTCTTTACGAAATATATAACAAAAAGCAGCAACAGCAAATATGCTTCCTAAAATGAAAATAAGCAAGAGAAAGAAACCCAAAATGGGTCCCACCGGGCGTGCCAAAATGTTTCACTCGGAATGTTTCGGCTTCTGGGAATAGAGTTGCTTCTATCCTTTCATTCCTTTTAGAAACAGATGAGGTTAGGGTTAGGAGGAATACCTGTTGAATGTCGAGATGGTGTGCGCGTACCGTAGAGACAGATCAGGCTGACTGCAGAGACTCCTTTTTGTCTGGGAAGGACTACCTGCAAATAAGAACACAAGACCACAAGATTTTGATTAAACAATAAATGAGAAGCGCCTTGGGCCCGGGAAATATAAAACTTCCTTTCGAAGGTGGTGGTTCCCTGCTAATATGAATTAACACAAAAGAGCGCAAAATATTAATTAAATTATTTCGTTAAAGCTAGGTAGGGGAAAGGCTGGTTTTACGGTTTTGATCGAAGGAACCGATGCGGTTCTGCGATAACCGATGCCGCCATAGCGATAACCGATAGCGGTGGGTTCTACGATCTTCTTGGCAGCTATGGTGTTTGTAATGGCTGGTTTTTGGATGGTATTAGGAAATGGGATGATTAGAAGCAAAAGAATGACAGTTAGATGCAATGGCACGTTGGGTAGTGGATTCAGAAACGGATTTAGGAGCACTGAGATTCAAGAAGCATAAGAAATGTTATAACAAAGGACATGCAAGATGTGACTTACTGGTTTTGGCACAGATGCAAGTTGATCTCCTTGGTTGTAAACACTTCTGGTTTCTTTACTCGTCTCTGCTCTGTCAAGTGAAGATCTGGACTCTGTTCCTCGCTCGCAATGCTCTCTGTTGATTCAGAAATCCTTTGACTAATCTCCAAAATGAAATTCCAATCCATTGTTTTGGTTTGGAGAGCCCATTTACAGGGAACCGATGGCGGTTGCGTAACCGACGGCGGTCGAGTAGGAACCGGCATCGGTAAGGAAAAAGTAGGCTATTTTTAGTAAAATAGCCCACCTTCCTAACTTTTCTCCGAGAGATCAGTTGCGGGCTTGGTCAAGTGGCTAGAAGGTCGGGTTTGGAGTGCGAGTAAGGAGGCATTAGTTATGGATGTGAGTCTAGACCAAGTCATGGGTCCTAATTAGGTTAGTTTAGGGTTAGGGCTAGGTCATGATGAGGTGGCAAAGTGAGGTGGCGGGTAAGGTGATGTGGATTTATCAATTATAAGGTAATTAATAAATAATTGTGTAAGGTTTAGGTGATGAGGTTAGATTGCGAGATGAGATGTGGGTCACGAGGGTCGTAAGACACAAATTTGGTGTCTACACCGAGCACAAGATAGGGAAAAGGAAAGTGACGGAGGCCATCAATTGATATAATTTCAAAGGAAAACTAGGATGAGACTATTTTGAGCACCAACAGTCCCAAAGGAACCGCGGATACATTTTACTATTTCACCTCTTTTTTGGAAAAGGAAATTTTCCAAATTTTCCTCGCAGACTCCACCCTTTCGTTTTTAGTTTCGATGTGGGTCCGCAAGCGAGAACCATGCTTCCTTTTTACACTTTTGACCCCTCTCTCCACAAAAGGATTTTTTTTTCCAAATTTCCCCCAAAATTTCTCACCTCCATCGTTGAGTGGAGAAAATTTTGACTATTCTCTATTGGGCTTGCGGGTCATTTTGATGATTTTAGTCTTTTAAATAACAAGGGGTAAAAATCCAAGTTTCCCGATGGCCCGCCTCCCGCCTCTTGACTTTTCAAACCACCACGCGTCTCAATGGCGCATCTTGAGATGGTCCCCAAAAGTAGAGACCCTGAATGAGCGCGGGGTCACCATGTGTCCTAGTCCAGCAGAGTCTGCTAAAAATATTGAGAGTTCAGTGGAAGGCACCATGTGTCCAAGGTCCAAGATAGTCTTCATCGGTCGTTGAAAATCTAGGAAAAAGGGAGAGTGAGCGGAAGCCTCCAAGTGTCCTCTTGGCGCTTCTTCAAAATAAAACCCAAAGTCTGGTCCCCAAACATGTGTAGTCACTCCACGTGTCTCAAGTCCTTTAGGAAGTTGCTTAAAATTCTAAGGAAGGAAGACCCAGTGGAAACCTCCACGTGTCCTCGACGCTACTCCAAGGCCAAACAAAAAGGAAAGTCTTCAAACAAGCACCATTCCTCCACGTGGGCAAGTTTCAGTTAAAACAATCCACAAAGTTTTAGAGTGCCCCACTGAGCCACATCCAACCAAAAAGGGCCACATTTCCATATATGTTTAAAGATGTAAATTTGACCAGAAAACACACCCATCAAAACGTAAAAATGGTAGAAAACAACTATTTGAGCCCGGAGATGAAATTTTCCTCAAGGGTAGAGAATTTAGAAATGTTATAGGGTTAAAACACACTCCCCGAGTTACATCCATTCATGTTCTTCAAGTATTTAGGACAAAAAAATAGAGACATCAATTCTGATTGGAAAATAAAAAGAACGGGACAGCACTGAGTTTTTACACCCAATTAACTGGCTTTTTCATATGAACATAGAAACAAGGACACAACTAGGATCCATAAGTGATTCTCGGCCTAGGAAAGGATTGATTACGGAAACAAAATGGAAAATATATTCTTTTCAAGCATGACACGGGGAGATAAAATGTGACAGGGGCCGTAACTCGAGATATTTTAAAAGCAAATGCGGCGAGACAAATGTGAGCACCAACAGTTCGATGTCCATCGGCCAATGATGAAAACTATTTGAACCTTTAAAATTTTTTCCCACCTACCATGTATAATGGAGTAATTTATTGATAGTGATGTTTTTAGAATGTTTCACTCCCTTGAACATAAATGTGTGTAATTTTCCCTTATTGGAGCCTTTCATGATGTCGTACCATTTTCCTCTTAGTTCGACGGGAGTAAGATTTTGGTCTTTTAGGAGTGAGTCTATATCTCTAGTTTTAAGAGAGGCACCCTTCTTGTGTTTGGAATAGGTCATTGGTGACCTAGGCTTATTGACAAGCTTAGGAAACATATGTTAAGGATATGAAGGAATTTTGGAATTCACCTTCCTTTTGGGAACATGATGTTATTTCCCTTTCCCTTGGGAAGGAGAAGGTGTGGGTTGTTTCATAGGCTTCCGACATATAATGTTTCATTTTATTCTCTAGTTAATTATTAGTTGGACATCTCTTGTTTTCTATTTTCCCTAGCTCACTTGAGTGTCCCTATGTGTTGTGATTTTAAGCCTGTGTTAATTAAAAATTCTTTTGAGCTATGATGTGTTTAAAAATAATAAACTCCATTTGTATTATATAGAGTGAATGGCACCCATTGTATTTATCTCGATAGTATGGTCAAATATTTCTGTTGCAAGAATGAAGATGTTATCTAATTGGATGGGTTTTGTAAATCAGGATTTGTGGTTGTGTATTATGATATTTAGATACAAATTCAAGTTATGAAAATCTTGTTGCCAAGATTGTGCTTAGTGTTACTAGGAAAAGTTAATTAATTTCTTCTGAATTATATTAAGTACTTCTTAAGAATAGTCTACATCCTTGTAATACACTATTGTTGAAATTATATGTTTTCCTTGTGGTTAAACCCCATTTTATGTGACCCTGATTTTTTTTTTGTTCTTTAAGGAGGTGTGTTTCTTTGGAAAAATTGAGATTCATGATTGGTAGTTGTTAACCTTGTCTAAAATACAGAACATTGAAGTGTAATTATACCTTAGTGGAAAAATTATCCTTTCTTGTTACCATGTGTGGCTACGTGGAAACCTTGTGTATATAACATGTTCCTATTCTTCTTGGACCTTGGTTTTCATTCATTGGTTTTATGTCGACCACCCTTGTTTAAATATTTTGTATTGTAAACTTGGTTAACCTCGTAGATATTATTTCGAAAGTTTGATCACTAGAAATCTTGTTTGGAGGAGGTTTGGTATCTATGCCTTATAGTATCCCTTCTCTTCTTTCAAAAGTGTTGAACCAAACTAGAGTTTGAAGGGGAAAAATTCCCTTCAAAGTAAAGAAACCCCATGGAAGGCTTTGATCGTTAATTGTATGCTTTGATTTCCTACCTCTTTATCGACTTCCAGGAGGAATTCAAGTCTAAAGGAAGGGGTATGTAGTAACCTCTCCTCTCCGACATTGATCTTACTAGGAATTTTCTTACTTTGATAAGAGACCTAGACTTTGTTATCATATTTGATCATTAGACATTGGTAGATGTACATTATTATATTTGATTAGTATTTTGATAGAGTATATGAATGTTTTTGACTTTTGACATGATGTGACTTATATGATGGATTACATGCATGGATTGACATTTCAATATTGATGATCTAGAGTTACCACTTCGTAAGATCTATGCTGACACATTGGATTTTGATACATAGATTTTGTTAGATGACCTAGCTAGGCTTGTGATCTTATTATTGTCGATGAAATGAAAAAATTGAAATATCTAGAAATTTTAAACAATTGGTGAAATTTCTTGATTCTAGCGATGATTTAGAGAATCAATAGGCCAAAAAATTGGTCCCATAATCCCCTGTTATGCCCTTTTCTGACATTAGGAATAAACAAAATTTCACATGCAAAATCATGAAATGTAGAAACTTGGGATTTTAACTTGAACACAAATCACTTGTGGTTCATGTGTAGTTTATAATGCTTCCAATCTTGTACTTCTTCAAGATGTTAGAAAACACTTCCGTAACTCCTTTTGTTATAAAACAATGTTATTAATGAGACCATAGTGCGATGTAAGAGTAAAGAATACAAGAGTAAAAAGATATTTGAGATTAGTATAATAATGTCACTCTTGGTGTCCTTATAATTCAATTAAACATTTTCATGTGTTACAAAGAATATGAATTTCCTTGGTGAGATCAAACTTCGAGAAAATAAAAGATATATATAAATCTAAATATAATTTCTTGATGTGGAAATGTTGAATGGATTCAAAAAGTTATTGAACTATGTTAACTATGTTAGGGAAATAAAGTTACCATGATCAAAGAATGTTTATGGGAAAAAGGCATCTTGAATCCAAACCCCCCTTAAATCCTAAGATTTATTTCTTGTCATCATGTCAGATTCACTTATGTAGCAAGGGTAAAATTTAATCATTGAATAAACATTTGAAAAGCATATTCTTAACATAATAATGAGAGAATTAAGAACTTTGTATGCAATTTGAAATATGCCAAATAATTATGTAAGTTATGGAGATTTTTGTAAGAGATAAAGAGCCAACTTAAATGGTTGAACTGTAAGTTGAATGTGAAATGAATTAAAGAATCTGTAGGTGGAAAAAGGATAAAATTATCCTTGCACAATAATGTTCTTGGAATGTTAATCATAACTAAGATGTAATCATGGTAATGATGTGTTGTGGGTTTGCCAATCCTTGAGTCCTTTTCTTGTGGTTGGGTCATTGTTAGCATTCGTTCATTGGGGAAAGTGTGGCATTGACATGTATATGGTGTTGTCATGTGTCTATGTGAGTTGATGACTTATGTAAGTGTCTTATGCATTATTGAGTTTCTCTACTTGGAACCTTGTGGTGTTGTGTAGTGAGAAATGTAGGTAAAAAAAAAATATATCCTAGGGTATTATTGTTGTAGTATTTGTGTGTGTAGTAGTTTGTGGGCGTTATAGTTAGGTTTTGTAGGAACCTTATACTCTTTTATTTAATGAAAACTAAATAATTAAATGAGATTTGGCTATAGGAGCCCATTTAAATAAATGATTTTGTGCATGGACAAGTAGAGTTTTCTTTAAAAGGGATTAATTAGCCAATTTTAAAATAAGGATTAATAGAACTCGTAGAAGAGGGTTGGTTTCCAAAATGTATTTATAATTAAATTAATAATATTTAATAATTAATTTAATTTCAATTAACTTTAATAAGTAGAGTAAATTGAACTCGATTAAAGTGTTTTGAGTTGGTAAATTTAAAAACAAACAAAAAATTCCACAAAAATTTCCCCATTAATTATTAAACCTTGGTGTGGTTTTAATGTCAAATTCTGTGGGCGCTACGGTATGATGTAGCTAACGCTCAATTATTTATATCTTGTAACGTGCATGACTTTAATAGTGCTAAATAATTAATTATTAACCAAGTTCAATTTAGCAAAATTGTTTAAACTCGGTGAATAATGTGAACACCTTTTGTTATTAAAATAAACGGTAAAAAAATTGAATGTCATAATTACAATTGCTCATGCTTTTTAATATCATTGTTGGAATGTGCATGTAATTTACCTTGTAAGTTTTTAGGAAAGTTATTTTTAGCTTTAGCATGCACAACATTTTAGATTTAAAGAGATAGTATATTTAGTTTTAGCCTACACAATCAACTTTTTTTGCTTTATAGATAAATAAAATAAAATAAAAGAATTCTATTTGTAAGCATGCACAATATGTGTAGAGTTTAGAGTGTGCAGTTATATTTTTGGAAGGTTGTATTTAGAACTCTATATTTTTATTTTTAGTATAAGTAGTTTTATATATGTAATGCCCCATTTTGACACACCAAAACCATAACACAAGACTAGAAAATTATGGAAAAAAATTAATTTATTTTTTAATATGTTACTTTATTAATATTTAACACCAGCAGTTCTTTAACACTATTTTTTTTTTCTATATTTTCTACGGGTTAAATACCATGTTTGTTCATATTAAATTAATTTGGAAAGGGTCCATTCCTCTACCATGCTAGCTTGTGTCGAATCTTGTTTATTTAATTATTTTCTTAAATCCCTAGTTAATATTGTATTCCCTTTAAATAAACACATGTTATGTATTTGTTTATTTAATCAATTTGAAATACCACATTATAGCTTTATACCCACCATGACCATTTCTACACAAATCGTACCCCTTAGATTGTTACTTATGCAATTTTCCTCACTACCCATTAAATTACCCATGCCCAGTAAAATTAAATGTTGTAAGTTCAAATCGAGACCTTGGATTCTTCTAATCTATACCCTTGATCATAGTTATTTTTAAAACCCTATCCCATCTATAATATTTCCCTTTTATATCTTGTTTTACTTTTGTGGCCTACATTTTGCAAAGGTTTTGCAGGTGGAAGAAGGAAGTAGGAAAGATAACATGGAGGGTTTTTTTTTCCAAATACAGATCTTCATTTGTATTTGTATGGAGAATCCATTTCTTTTATTTCTTTTGTTCGGATTAGCAAAGAAACGGAAAACATTTCCCCTTTTTTCCGAAAAATAAAATTCAGATTCATTCTTTATAAGGGTTTGAATATTCATTTACATTATTATCCCCCTTTATTTTATTTTATAAACTAGTTTTTCTGGTATATATATATATATATAAACTATGGCCACGCGAATTAAGAACATGGTGTAAATTTTATGTAGGTTCTTATGGACAAGGGTGGCCGAGTATGTTATGGGAATAAGGTTTTGTGGGTGTGGTGTGGCACAACCACAAAGACACAACCATTGCCACGAGAGAATGGCGAGGGTCCTGTAATCCCCATATATATATATTTATGCAAATGACTTTATTATATATATATATATATATATATATATATATATATATATAAAGTATATTTATATATAAAATCAATAACCCAATTTCCCTTTGTTTGGTTAGTAACATTACTTTTCCATTTTTTTCAAAGCAATATATTTTTAATAAGATATAATAATATATATATATATATATATATATATATATATATATATATATATATAAACATAGAAGGGTTGAAATAGGGTATCAAGTATCAAATTATAACACTATAATAAAAATATTGTTATAACATAGGTGTAAGTTAAATTTTGTTCCTTTCCTATGAAATGAATATACTTATTTAACCAAAATACTATGCATTATTTCAGATTTAATGTTATAAATTAATTAACTAATACTAAGAAATATTTTAAATTTTCTCTTTGTTTCCTTTATGCAAAATAAACAACTTTTTTTAATATTCTATCAATAATAAAAAAACATCGGGAAAGTAATTTTTTTATTATTCACAAATATTTTTAAAAGGGAATATACCCTTGTACAAAAAGGATCAAAATCTAAATTTAAAAAAATAGTATTAAAAAAATGGATAAAAATCCAGATATGAACAATAAGCACAATGACAGAAAACAACTTGCCAAGACCAAAACCAGCAACAAGTAATCGAAAAGATAAAAAAATTAATAAACATCAAATAAAAATCGTAACAACTTCCCATCAGCTACAAAATAGGCCAATATCCCGATATAACGATTAGAGCTAAAAAGGACAAGATTCATGCCTTTCCAAGACGATGGGAGTTTTAGGTTTAGTGTATTATTTCTTTTTCCTATCCACCACCGTCCATTCTTCATTTCCTTGTTCCTTGATATCGGAAGAACCACTTCAATCCATTTGATATGAATGTGACGCTCAAGAAGGGGGTCGAAATAGAGTTTATTATTGAAGCAACACTCTAAAATGAAAAATTTGGGGGTAAATTCTCTATATTGTTCGAATAAAGCGCCATGTTGGGTGACTCAACTTGCATGGGGGAGAATATATCTAGGGATTGATTATAAGATGTTCTAGTAGAGAATCTTTCCACCATGTAGATTTGATCATTTATTTGGAATGTTCACAATATTATGTGATATGACCATTTTTGAAACAATACCGACATCATCGAAAGCAAGTTCTTCGTAGTCTAACCTCTGCACCCAGAGTCTATCACAGATTTGCAGATTAATTTATGTCGGAAATGATTAGGAGGTATCAATATCTACGAGGATTCATGCATAAGTAGTGTTTGTTTGAATGGATGTCTTCTGATAAACAACCGCATTTGAGCCTAGAGTATCCCCTATAGCAAACAAAATATCTCTACTCCAAAGATTGTGTAGGAGTCTAAGAAAACGAACCCAAATTGGATTGGTGTCAAAAGAGTCTTTTAATGGATCAAAAGATAGATATCACTGCTTAGAAATGAGCCTCTGATCACCCTAAACCCAATGTTGGGTAATAATTAAATCCTTTTGTTCAGTGTTTTCAAATAGAATAATGAAATATGCTTTGGCATAAGCATAAAGTTCAATCTTACCTTGTATATTTTCTCTCCATCTCTGAGAAATCTAGTCATGGAGCTGAGAAATTTTTGGCCAAATTTTTGAAACCTGTATATGAGACCAAATTGGGAAAGATTTTCTTCCTCCTTAAGCACCTTTTAAAGCACATCCTCCTTTATTTTTAGTGTTTGGGTCTTCGAGAGGATTTCAACAAATTTTCAGAATTCCTTGCACTAAAATTTGGCTATTTGGATAAAACATCCACAACTAAAGGAGCACCTGTCTTTGATCCATGCATGTGAGTAGCCCCATGCTTCAATGTATACCCAACATCCACAATTATTTAAGGATGTAGAATCTCTAGGGATCCCAAACTCCCCCTCCCATCTCCATCTCCTTCCCATGGCCCATACCTCCTATAGTGCTATTGGCCAAAATACCAACCTCGTGCTCGATCTGCTATGGAGAGCCAACTCCACCATTGTTGATGCCGCCACTGAAACTTTAGGGCTCGATTGAGGGTTTACAACAATGCTTGCTATGAATCCTTCTCTCTCATTGAAACTAATCTTATTAAAAATCCTTTCTTATTTTTTAAAGAAAACTCTTAAAAATAGAAAAATTATATAATAATTTCAAGGGTGAAAGAGTAGATTAAAACCATTCACACATTGAGCTAAAAAATTGCAAGAGGTTTATCTTGTGAGAATATTTTTCAACTATAAGTTTTATTAATCCTCTATGTCACTAAATTTCATAGAAATACAAGTGAGATGTCTACTAATTCGTAGCATTGTTAATATATTCCTACTCTCAAATTTATATAAAAAAGAGTAATAATTTTAACAATATATTATTCCTTTCAAACCAAAGGTAAAAGTTGTACTATCTCTTTACATTTCTTTTCTAACATATACTAATAAATACAACAAAAAAATATGCATTCATTATTTCAAAAACTCATCCAAATAGAACATCATTTATTAAATAAATTGCACTACTATATTTTGCACTACTTTTCTTCTTCAAACTCTAAGCCAAATCTATAAGTTTCCACTTCAAAAATATTCTTCATAGACAAAGAGGGATCCCAGTTACCTCCCTACAAAATTACATCATCACATGCCATTTCCAACAAATTGAGGACATGTTATCCTCCCTCAAGCCCATGGGAAAGAGGGTAGAAATCATCGAGAATGCACAAGAAAAATTGTGACAAGGGTAAAAATCATAGAAACACATCTTTTACAAACAACCAAATGAACAAAACTTATCACATGAGGAAAAACTCCATATTTTCATCCAAGGGGAAGAGTGGAAAGAATCCCTTAAGAATACAAAATGTGAACCAACCATAGGATCACTATAAAAATCTCCAACATGCCCTTATTATCTCTCCATTCAAAAATAACCTCCTTATCTCTCCTTCCCATACACCAAGCCTCCTCCTTGGAAGGTTTTCAAACCATACATGGTTTCCTTTCCAAGGATGGAGAAGGAGGTTCAAACCATATGAACAATCCTTCTCCACATCAAACCATATGAGGGGAGGAATGAAAATGAAGACCATCATGGATTTCCCATCAAGCCATGTGGTGTAAGAGGGAACATTCCTCCCTCTTCCCCATACATTTCAAAAAAATCACATCCAAATTAGGATGGATTGGATAAAAAGAAATAAAAATCACACAATGCACCCACCACTACAAAAACTAGGCCTTTTGCCATAATTTCTCAACAATATTTTTGTCATTATATAACATTTCATAAATTAAAATTGTGGCATTAGAATTGTAGATAATCCACTTTTTGATATATTATTGTAGTTTTTCTATAATTCATTATACCATGGATAGTCCACAATTTATAAAATTTATAGATAATCTCCATTTTTAAAATTGTACATTTTCCACATTTCTTAATATTTGTAACATTTCTACAATTTCTATTTTTGTTAGTATTCCACAATCTTCACAAAAATGTAGTTTCTCTATATATTATATCTTTGTAAAAATTCCACAATTTCACAACTTTACAATGTTATATTGTAGCAATTTACATAATTTTTTTCTACAATTTTGTTTCACAAAAAACTTGTAGGTGGAAGCTACAATTTGATTTCCACAATAATTAATTGTAAAATTATCTTTTTTAAAAATGTAGAAATGTTACTATTAACAACAATTTTTTAATTTATTTTTAATTGTTTAAAATAATTTATAACCACAATACCAAAATCCAATTAAAACATAATGGATCAAACATTATTTCTATTTATTATATAAATTGTACACATCATATATTTTTACACTTCCTTGATGGGTATGGATATGGACACCATGTATATGAGTAGGTAATGCATAATTAAAATGATGACCCCTCACATCAATGTTAATACTATTCTCATTGTTTCCAACAACTAAAATCTAGCTGAAATTCAAGAGGATTTTCCCAATAAGTAGGGTCTTTCTAAGTAGCACAGATGTTGAAAAAAACTAGTGTTTAACGAATGAAGTAGCCCTCAATATTGCAATCTTTAGTGAACTCCCACCTTTGTAAGGGTCTGGTGAGTGCAGGGTCTCTTTCAATATTGATTTTTAATAAATCATATTGGATGTCGATTAGTCAACAAGTCTTTCACTTCCCACCACGTGGTTTATTTCTTGAAGAATATAGTTTTAAATAATTTTTGTATTTTTTATAAGCTTTGAGAATTCCCACTTGGTCGTAAACACTGAAGTATATCCCCTGTGCTAAATGGATCATGCTTGTTTACCAATTAAGACAAATAAATACCCACATTTTGGAATCAAATAATTGTTTCAAATTATTAATTTAATATTTACTAGAATGAATGTGTTGATATTGTCTCGGTGATCTTGATTTCTTTTTGCTATTTAGGTTGGTCATCGCTCATTTTTCTTTTGCTTCTTCTTCTTCTTCTTTCTACTCTAAGATCTTATCCATTAGAAATTTCTATGAATTTTTTTTTTTTTTTCTCATATCCCAAAGCAAATCGACATTCTTACACACATATAAAATCTCCCAAGTTAAACTTACTAGTTAAAAGTGCAACCTCCTTTACGAGTTTCCTACATTTAACAACTTGTTACCATATATAAGGATGAATATTCCCGTTTGGTAAAATTCATGATAAAATATGGAATCAATCCTATAAGACTGTTTTCATTTATGTTTATTAGGCACAAAATGCTTATCACTTCATATATATCAATTGTTAACTCGAAAATGATTTGAAATACAAGTTACCCATTGCATTTTTTTCATTATTATTAATACAAGTGATTCAACGCCAATAGCTATGATAATCCATGCCACTTACAATTGTAAAATAAAAATTCATGAGATCATCGTCTCTAGCCACATGATGCTCGTAGAAATCACATAGTCCCATTTTCTTGGAATTTAGTTTATTTTCTGATTTGATCTATGTTTGTATGAAAATATAGATGTTACTTGATAAATGTCCGGATCATGGCTATCCTTTCTCTTTTATCGATACACATACCTCCATTCATGCATTTAAAGAGTAGTTATGTAGTATTTCATAGTAGGTTCGGCTAAATCCATATTTCTTGAACCATGAAAGCATTCGATTCATTTGATTTCGATGGAGGAGGAGCAAGTACTGGGGTAGAGGGATCTAGTATTTATCACTTGTATATATTTTATCGGGGTCACTAATATTGCGATTTAATTTCACTATATTGAGGTATTCATGAAGCCCTCCAAAAACTATTTGGGGACTTGACCTATGACCGAGAGGGTATTAGTGGGAAACACTTTGTGTAAATGGGCCCGTTTTGAGAGGTTTTGGTGGCATTGTTGCATGTGCAAGTGATGATAACCTTCATCTTCAACCATCATACCTCTAAATTAAATGTATCAAGTCACTTCTTCACATTAGATTCTTATACAAACATTTATATTTAAAAATGTGCTTTTATTTTTCCAAATGGAAAGCGTATTTCTAATTTTTAAGTTATAGAAGAATTAATAAGTGCTCAACACAAAGTCCATGATTCCAAAATTTATAACAAACTTAGATATATGTAATGAGTTACAACCTACACTTGAAAGCAGCCACTCATGCCGCAACACAACAAGTTTCTAATATACTAAACAAAAGCGAAATAGACGGTGCCAAGAAAAAAATTGAAAACCTAGAAAGAGAGATTTCATTGGTTTGATGAAAGCATGACAACAAAATTATTTGGAAGGAAACATTTTAGGTTCTTCCAAGCATGAAAATAGGATTGCTAGAGAGAGAACAAGTTTTAGTGTAGTTCACTTCCCTTCGACACTTATTATATTTTGATTTCGATTACTGTTGACTATATACATGGATATTATTGTATCATTTTGGCTTAGCATGATGTTAGACGATAGAGATACTTTGACTATTGATGGATTGCGATTCATAGTATGATTTGTGTGGATTCTTAGAGAGACATTTTATATTGATGATGATGTGTTGTGGACATATTTATATATTCTAAAATTCGGCATTCTCATCATATTGAGTAGGATTTAGTAGTTGAACTAATCTTGTGATCTTATTGGTATTGATAAAATATAGAATTGAGATGTTGTTGGAATTTTAAAATAATAACATTGTTAGTCTAGATGATGATTTAATTTACATATGGATGATTGTTGACTTGTATGCGTATATTTTATCTTGGATGTTTTGATGTGGCCATGAGGCCAAAGGAGGTATTGTGTGATTTTACAGGTAATTATATCACAACAATCAAAGGGGGATTGGAGACCAACCACATCAGAATACTGGATGGATACAACAATGGTCACCATGGCAACTTGTGTAATGTTGTTGTTTTGTTATTTGTTGTTAGGGGTCCCCATGGGGGGGATGACCTCCAATTATGACCAAGGGTTTGTGTATAATTCTTTTCCTTTCTTTTATTTAATTTTGGTGTATGTGATTTAATTTGTGATGTAATTCCCTTTATCATTAATTGGTTTATGTGTCTTAATTAAGTAAACTAATCATATTATTAAGCTAATTTTGGATGTGACAAAAGAAGTCATTTATTAGATTAGTTGGTGCTTTGGTCTATGTGTTTTTAAGTTGAGTGTAAGTAACTTGAGTGTTGTACACTCTATCTTACCTTGGAAATTCGGATTTGGCCTTAAGGGCCAATTTTGGAGGCTTGTGGGACAAGCTAATCTTGTCCCACACCTCTTAATTTCTTATACCAACCCTACCTATGGATTGGGGGTCAAAAATAGACCCCATTAAGTGTTTTGTAAGACAAAAGTGGCATTCATTGCACTTTTCTTACATGGGTTTTAAATTTTTCCTTAGGGGGTGTGGGTTGGGATTGTGTGTGTAAGAGGTTTGTCATTCCTCTCAACCACCAATTTATTATGCATTTGGGTTGAGGTTTTACTATTAAGGCGAGTTGAGGATGAGTGATGTGGAATCCTACATGGAGCCACCTCACCCTCCTCTCTCCCTTTTCTATTTATTCAAGTTCTTTTGTTTGTTTGGGGGTTACTTCATTTTTTTGTGCTCTTACATTTTTAGAGTTGGAGGATTTTGGAGTGCTTGTGGATTTTGTTGGATCTTGTTGGCGATAGCTTGGGATTGAAGGATCTTAGTGTGTGACTCTTAGATTAGACTCTACCATTAAAAGGTAGGAGCTATACCCTTGTTTTAATGTTTTCCTTTTACTTATGTATATGTGTATGTTATTGAGTGTTTTGGTATGCTTGTTGGGTCCTTGGGTAGATTGCCTAAGTATGGTGTAGGAGAAGGCTATGGGGATCTTATATGTAGGGAGGCATAAGAGTTTATTTCATGTTTTGGAGGGAGTTGGGTTGGGTGCCCCACCTTGGACAAAAAAATTCTTGCATTTTTTACTTGTTTTGTTTTATGAGGGAGACATAAGAGATTGTAGGGAGGAATAAGAGAATGTGGGAGGAATAAGAGGATTCTTGAGGGAGGAATAAGAGTTGTGTAGGGGTTTTTGAGTTGTTTATTGGAGGGTTTTAAGGTGGGCACCTAATCCCATTGGGAGGCATAAGTGATCTCCCCATAGATCCTTGCTCCATTGGCTTGCATTCAAGCCTTGTGTATTTTGTAAAGTTGTATTATTGTGTTCTTTTTCTTGTGTTGAATGTGCTTGAAATGGTTGTGAAAAAAAAATTGTTGTGTTGTGGAAGCATTGTAGAGTTGTCATGTGTTTGATCCATCCCTTATTTCTTTGTGGTTGGGGCTTGGGGCCAATGAGGAGAATTGCTTCTTCTTCTCATTGGAGTTTTGGTTGGGTGGAGAGTGTTGTCTCTCCCCATTTTTGTTGTTGTGATCAAGTGGAGAAAATATGGAGCCTTGTTGGAGATTTGATACTTGGAGCACTTGTAGAAGACTAAACAATCCTTCATTGTAGCTACCTTTCTTGTAAAATTCCCACTTCAAGTGGAAGATTTATTGTATTGTTTTTGAAAGAAAAGTTGCATTGAATATTGGTTATTAAGATTGTAATGTATGTGGGAAAGAAGAACATTTTAGTGAAACAAGTTTGATAAAATGGAAATGTAGTTGAAAAGGAAACAACTTGTTCACATTTTAGTTGATTTATTATCTCACATAGGTGTGTAGTTCTTATTTTAAAACTATGAGAAATCTTGTATAAATTTCTTGTGGGAATGATTGTAAACTTTTTTTGGTAAAAGAAAAGATTCATTCTTATTGATATGCTTACATTTGATGGCTAGTAGATTTTTTTTTATTCTTTGATTAAGAAAAGCTTAAAACTCATATGTGGCTATGGAAAAGTTTTCAAAATTTCTTTGATTAGTTGGTTTGCCAACAAATGTATCATTTTTCTTTTTAAATCTAATGGAGTAAAGAAAAATGCATGGTTACTACTAGCCCTAGTCTCAATTGTTTGTGAAAATTTTAGTGTCAAATTTCTATAAGTTTATACAAGTATCAATTGTCAATCAAGTAATAATAAAAAAAAGAAATAAATAAAATTTAGTTTTGCATGCTATATATTGTGATCAAACTATACAAGAAATTTTAAGTATGAAATTAAAATTAGTTAACACTAATAACAATATGAATATTACTACTTTGATAATAGTATTAAAAATTAAAATATTATTAATATTAAAGTACTATTAATATTCAAGATAATATATATATATATATATATATATATAAAATAAATAATCAAGAGTTTAAATTAAAAAAGGGGGAAGAAACAATATTAATAAATTACACTTTGTATGGCCTAAGCCCTAATGGTTGTGTGTAGCTTTGTAGTAGTAATTTGAGGAGAGGATTGCGGGGAGGGTTACGACCCCACCCCCACAACACTAATAAATGGGATGGGGGTGGGTTCGCGACCCTCCCCCAACCCAAAAAAAGTTTCCACCATACTTTAAACAGTCGATGATCCCCTCTATACGATCGACATTGTATTTTTTTTTGATTTGTGTAAATGGACTTAAATCTGTGGAGCCAAATTTGCAGAGGTGGGGAGTGGGTGAGATATATTCAAATTAAATTTGCATGTGTAGGATTTAAGTGGGGCCACTTAATTAAGTGTAAAAGGGTTGGGTGTTATTACTTTTCTAACTCAAATGTCTTTTAGAGACATTTTAATTTAATGTCAACTTTGACCCCTTTGTGGGTATAATAGAACCTTATTATTTAATTAAATAGCCCACTTTACCCTTGGGATTAATTTGTATAAGTTTAACTATGGTGGAAATTAAATTTTATCAAAATAAAATATGGGGAACCTAAACCATACCTTAGACTAACTAAGTTTATTAAAAGGTATTGAGAGTTTTATTATTTTATTATAATGGGGATCAAAAAGGAAATTAATATTATTGATTTAAAGTAACTTAGAAACAAGTATATGATAACCATAAATTCAATTTTTTTTGAATATGTTTAACAAAAAGAATTATTATTCCATAATTTTTCTTGTTTAACCAAGGTTGTTCTTGAGTTTTGTGCGGAAAATTTTTGTGGGAATTACCATTGGTATCGAGAGATGCGGGTTCAAAGCTTAGACCCTTGAAATTTTTTAAAAAACACAAGACATAAACATTAAACCTAGTGCAACTCTAAAACCTAGAAAAATATTGTATGATATTTGTATAATGTAGCAAACTTGAAAAATTAAAAAAAACCTATAATAATGAATTAAATCTCATCTTGGTATCCGTAGGAGGCGCGAATTAGAAAAGGGGTTCTTAAACGTAGACCTAATATTTCCACCTCTAGATCAGGCTATAGCATCCATTTTACCTCGATATTACGGACACTTCTAGACGTCAATGCCACTATACGCGGAGGATACTTAGGAGGATGACTTTCTAGACAGGATAGAGACCCATCAATTGAGGCTCATGCTTCTCCTTGACACAATGATGAGCATAGGGTAGAGAAATCCCATGTGGAGTCAGCTAGAAGCAGATTCACCTCGGAGGGGACATGGAGAAAAATTTTTAGGACACATAAATAAATTTCGGATCCTAGAGCGAGGGAGGAGCATGAAGAGAGACATAAGGGTCAATAATCATCAGTTTTAGATCATATCGGGAGGTCCTAAAACTATTCCCATCTCATTATTCAAGAGATATAGGTAGTTTTGAAAGAGTCTTGGTTAGTGAGCTTGAGTGGGTGCTTCAAGATTTTTCCATGTACTAGAAACATGAAAGATTATGTTGTGATCCATCTTCTGAGAGATGGAGTAGGTGTCTAGTGGAGGACTGAGGAGCATAAGCTCCATGTAGAATTAGAGATAGTTACCTAGGAGCTCTTCGAGGAGCCGTTCAAGAGCATGTACTTATCTAGGAGGTTTATTCAATAGATGATAGATGAGTTCCATGACCTCTGTCAAGCATCCATGGGTGTAGCTGAGTATGAGAATCAATTTCTAGATCTACTTTAGTATGTTGACTATATCTAGAATGAGTAGGTTAGGATTCATAGGTTCATTAGGGGTATGAATTTGGATTTACGAGGTGTGGTGCACAATAATTACACCTGTAGACCTTAGTAGAGGATGTTGAGAATGCCTACATTACAAAGGAGACTCATGAAAATAATCAACAAGAAAGAGATAGAGTTCGAGCTTCATCTAGCATGTCAATGGGGTCAGCTCCTCCTCCTCATGGTGGACATGGTTCTATATAGTCTTCATTCATGCCACCACAACAACCACCTTAAAAACAATGGTATCAGAATCATCAACCTTCAAACCTCCACAAAGATTACATGCTCGAGAGGTGAAAAAATATGGGGCATCCCCTAGGGGTCCCATTAGGACACAAGGTACACCAAGAGCTCAATCTATAGGAGATCATCAGTAGAATGCTATAGTCCATAGATGGATCATCAGGATACATGACACAGACCTCTAGAGTATTGGGTGGAGCTACATCTCATTAGAGAGGACCAGGAAGTTGTTATGGATGTGTCGTTGTTGGAAATCATTGGAGAGAGTTCCCACAAAACCCTAGTAACAAGTGTAACATGAAAATTTTAGAGCTTATAGTTGGTAACATAGGACATAGCCATCAGATCTATGCAGCAGTTGAGAACCAGCAAGATGAGCATCAGGGAACTATGATAGAGACTACATGTATCATTGGTGGTATTCCTACCTCTATATTGGTTGATTATAGTATTTCGGATTCATTTATTACTCCATCTTTGGTAGAGTGTTACGGGTTTGTGGTAGCTAGGCATGGCCTTAGTTATGACATCAAGATCACTTCTGGAGTAAAAATATTTGTATTTGCTTAGTTAAGGAGTTTGTAGTGGATTTGGGACCCTTCACCACTACCTCGGATCTTTGTATCATTACGTTGGGTTTTGTATGGATTCATTTTTATCTCAATTTTGTCCCCCAATAAAATTAATCAAACACAACCCTGTGTAGGAAGAAATCCAAGGGTGGTTCCGTCATATAAGCCCACATTTCAAATCAAACAAAATAGGTCACAAACGGGATCTAAAATGGAGTAGTAGAGTCGGGAAAGGAAGTAAAAAGTATCAAAGAAAACCAAAGTCTCAAAACAGAGAAATGCGAGAATGGTTCAAAGTCTTTGGTTTTACTAATGATTTAGAGTGAGCCCAAAATGGCTAAGTATGGCAGTAATTAGCGGAAGCCTCCACATGCCTCATGGGTGCTTCTCCAAAGGTAAAACAAAAAAGAAGAGGCTTGAACAAGTGTAGATCTTCCACATGCCCAGAACCGAAAAGGGACAGATCCGGCCGTTGAAAAATCTAAATGAGTGGAAAGAAACTATGTGCTCACCAACGAGTTTCAAAAGAGAAATATCAAGGTGAAAACTCAAACAAGCACCAGCTCTCCAAGTGGTCGGGGTCTAGTACAAATCAAAGAGCGGTGGGCCCAAATCATTTAAGTATAGAAGTGTTGGCGAGAGGGTGTCAAGTGTCTCAACGGTGCACATTTAAAGGCACAACCCAAAGGGGAGACTCGGACATGCACCAAGATTCCACATGTCCCAGAATCGAAGAAATAAGAACATGTGTTGAAAAGTCCAAAGGCCCATGGAGGAATCCACATGTCATATCCGCGCATGACTCCAAAAGTAAATTCTAGGGAAATTTCCAAATATGCGCGAAGCCGCCACGTGTCTCTAGTCGGACATAGTGCCTTCACCATTAGAAAGAACTCGGGAAAAATAAAAGGAAATCGGGAGCCTATGGACGATGCCACATGTCTCATGGGTGTTATTTTAAGAGTGAAGGAAAGAGAGAAATCTCAACGAGCGTGGGGCTGCCACGTGGACTCGGTATGGACATACTCTTTTAAATATTGCACGCTTGTGACCATGATCTTGAGAAGGCCATATATTTCGATTGGGAACTCGTAATTTGGTGGGAGAAGACTTTTGGAAAGGTCTCGACCTTGTCCATATCGTATAAACATGAGACTTTAATTTTGACAAGGTTAGGTTTATATAAATTGGAAATCATTTTCACACAATTAATATGTAATCTGATATGTCCCAACGCCTAGATCAAATTCGATTTGATATGTCATTCTCCCTCCTTCAACACGCGAGCAGGTAATCAAGGTGGAATCAACATATTGTGGGCGGACTTACAGTGGCATTGATGATCGGTAGTGAGCTTCAAATCAGTTTTCCCACATCTTTGTTTTTCTTTCTATGTTACATATATAAAAGAAGAAGTTGGGCTCACTTGAACAGGGTTGGACAAATTTTTTTGTACCCTCCTTTGTTCCCTTGTTTGCAAGAGAATTTTGGAGCTTGAGACCTCCCATTCGAGTTGTAATACAATTGTTTTTACCTCTTGGCTCGTAGTGTCATGTATCGATTCTAGAGCAATAATATATGTTTGTGCATGATTCCCAACCCTTTTATGTGTTTATTGTTGTCTTCCATCTCTCATTATAGTTTGGTTATCTGTGCATGGTAGTTGTATTGCAGTTTTATGGTCTATGTTAAATTGCGAAATGGGTGTCTAACATTCCTTTGGTGCATCACCTCGTTAGCTTCAGTTTATTTTCTCATATCTTTTCAACCCTTTATTCTTGGTAAGATAGAGTAGGTTCTAGAGTAGATCATCTGTAATTTATTTGTATGCACCTAAATAGAGGATAGTGCACTGGCCTTCATCCAGGAGAGCTCTCTCAATTTAAAAGTCCCGAACTTTGAGAGATGCTCCACATTGTGAAATCACACTGAGGGTCTCAACTCATCTAGTTGCAGACATTCAGGGGTGTTTTGATTATCCAAGTAACATTTTTGGCACACTCGGTGGGACCAAGAGGTCTCCATCTTTATTGGAGAAAGATTGATGTGCACTTACTGTAAGTTTTAAGCTTTTAAGAAGCTCTAAAATTACACATTTGGTGACTCCAAAAGATAAAGAATCCATTGGTTTCAATAGTCCAATCTTGTCAAGTTCATGAGAATAATATAAACAAGGTTAAGAACTAGAGAGGAGGGACTATTTGTCTATCTGCACTTGTCCCCAAATAGAGGGAGAGAGGGAGAAGAGCCCAGAGGTCTCCATCTCCACCAAATATAACCTTGTCAACACCTCCACCTAGTAGTTTGTTCATTCAATCAACAAGGGTTATCAAGACAATCATAATGGCATAACCACCCAACCCCTATGTTGACTTCACTAGTAGCAGCCCACTCACTCTCAATGCACAAAATCTAGTCCCGGTTGCAAAGCATTAAAGAGCATTCCCTATTTCATTGGAGAGAACAGACTACTCCTAGTGACCACATTCAAGACATTATAAATGTCTACACAATTCATGAGATCACTGAGATGGACATTGTAGTCAAGTTGTTAGCTTCTTCACTCAAGGGTAAAGCTTCACGATGGTTCAGGAGTCTAACAACAGGCTCTATTCTGAACTGGTACTATCTGTGTAGAGCTCTTCATAACCAATTTGGAGAGAAGAGAGACAATTTATACTTGTTGGAGTATTTGACAACCATAAAGAGGGCCCCTAATGAGCAGCTAATGATTTCAACTTCATATTCCAAAGGACATGGGACAGGATTCCATTAGTTGTAAGGCCCACAGATGAAGGTGCTTTCTTATACTTTCTTAGAGCTCTAAATTTTGATATTGCTTTAATGATTCAATCAATGGGAGGCACCACCTTACCTGTAACCTATAACATTTCCATTAGAGCTAAAAATTATCTTATTCAAGATGGTAAGCTTTCTCCTACGCAACCTATGTCCTGGATACCCAAAACTAGGAGATCCAAGCACTAGTCAGACACCCACATTAGCTCCTATACCTACTCCTAGGAATCAAATTTTAGCTAAAGCCTCCACCTCATCTTCTAACACTTCAAAAGAGCTTCAAGAAGTCATGAAATAGTTACAAAACCTAGGGAATGAGCTAGTGACTATCAAAAGGCAACAAGACTCAGATTTCTAGGCCATATTAGCCTTAGACTCAGTATCAGGCTAGACCCCCATATCAACAAAATAGACAACTAGCTCAGGCTGCAAATCAGAACCAAAACCAAGGACAACCTCAAGCTGTTAGGCCTTTCCGGTCATATGATCCAAACACAACTTCAACATCAAGGGCCTTGGTTCCAACACAAAACAATATGGCATAAGAATATGATTGGTGTTTCCCATGTAATCAGCCCCACAACCAGTCAATGTGTTTCAATGGTGCACTAAACCAGGCCTTGATGGTACAGACCATTGGTGTGTCCTAAGAGTCTAGTCAAGAAGAAAATCAGCAGCAAGAAACTCAGCAAGAGGCACCTCCAAGTGAGACCATGCTTGTCAATTGGCAGGCTGAAGAATTCGTGGAATTAACCAAGCTCCTTCTCAAAGCGTAGCTACCAATACCTGGTCTAAGAAAAGGAATATTGGAGAGGGACAGTCATCGAACTCAAGTAATCCTCAACCCTCTATTATTCCATAAGGTATTGGCACTCAAAGTGCAACTCCCAATATGCAGAGTCAGCCCAAGCCACCTTCCAAACCCACTCAAACACCGGTTGTAATGACCCATGTGCAAGAGAAAAATGTACCAAGAAAGGGGCAGCAAAAGGATAGCTCAACCCCATTTAACATCATTGAACAAATGAAGAAAACAAATGTGAATATTTCAATGTGGGAGTCGTTGGCTATCCCAGGGTAGAGAGACCTGTTGCAGGCTACTATAGCCAATTGGTCAACCTCATACCAGCCCCCCAACCAACAAGAGAAAGTGCTTACCAATGTAGCTTGACCCGAAGGAAACCATGGAGGACAACAAGGTAAGAATCTGAAGCCCCCTCCATTCTATGTTTCATTGATCATTGGAGACAAATTGGTACATAATTACATGATTGATTTGGGGGCAAGTAGCTTTGTAATGCCAAAACAAATAGCTGATCAGTTGGGTCTTCAATACGAAGTCATCTCCAAGGGTGTAGTGCAATTAGATGGGATAGTGGTAACAATGGTTGGAGTCATCAAGGATTTGAACCTCACATTACACGCATGCCCCAATGTGACTGTATTGTAAAAACGTATCGGTCATAGATTTTCCACCACATTTTGCATTGTGTTTGTCAAGAGACTTCACTACTAAAATTGGAGGCTATTTGTCTTCTGATTGGTCACACATGATTTTTAGAACAAGGTATGGAGCTAAGGATATGATCATATCTGAGCCCACTGATTACCATATTGAGCCTTATATAGCCAGCCCAATCAATTCCAATTGTTTAGCCTTTGATTGGGAAGACCTCCCAAATGTTTGTGAGGCTAGATACCAAGGTTGGGTGTATTCTAGACTTGACCCTCGACAAATGGGAAAACAAGAGGCATGCTTTTGACCCCTATAAGGAGATGGAGGAATTTGAGCTAGGAGTTTATTGTTTGCATGAGGAGAATCATCCTCTTCCTGACATCATTAAGCCAGACCACGAGATGATAATGAGGTATGGAAGTTATTCTTTGATGGCTCAAGAAGTAGACAAGGAGCCAAAGGAGGAGCTATGCTTGTTTCACCTCAAGGTATGAAATATTACTCAGCTTTCCATTTCCAATTTTCTTTCTCAAACAAAACAAAGCAAAGTATGAGGCCTTGATCCATGGAATGCATTGGGCAAGGAAAAGAGGAATCAAGAACTTGCAAGTGTTTGGCGATAGTGAGCTAGTTGCAAATCCAATCGAGGAAAAAATGCCTCCAAGAATGATCTATTAAAGAACTACAAGAACCGGGTATGGGACCTCATCGAGGACTTCAAAGCATTCGACATCAATTCCATCCCAAGAAAGAAAAACGAAGTAGCGAGATAGATTGGCAACAATTGGGGCAACATTTGATGTTGTAGAGAGTATCAAGAGTGATAAGTCTCAGCCCCATATCAAAGTGGTTGTGAGACCAGTTGTCCCTGATAATAACACAAGTTGGTAGGTCTTCGAGAATGACTAAAAATTGTCAACTTTCTACAAGAAGAGGCTGAGTTTTCCTCTAGAAACCAAGAAAAATTAGAGCAACAGTATGGTAACCAAGTGGTGTAGCTGAGAACCAACAAACTACCAAAGGGTCTTGTAACTTTGGAGTCAATATTCAACCCAAATGATCAATTCTGAAAGGATAAAACAAGTGTTGTGTAAATGGTGAAGATTGAGCTCATTTCCATAGAAGAAGGAAAAACATTGTGAATCGGCAAGATAAGTACTCAACAATAAAAATATGAATTCATTCAACTTTGTCAAGAATTCTATTTGTCTTTTCTGACTTACAAATATTTAAGGGGTTTCAAACCCAAAATTGGCACAAAACACTCGAGGTGGATCCGAAACCAAAACTTTGAGATAGAAGGAAATGCCAATAAATCCTCACATTGAGCCTCTCATGAGGAAAGAATTGAACAAGCTAATTGAGGCCAACACCATCTTCCCTATCAAGCACTAATGTTGGGTTGTGAACTTGGTTCCTATGAGGAAAATAAATGGAGAAATCAAGCTATGTGTGGACTTTCACATTCTGAAAGGACAAAACAAGTGTTCAAGTAAAGGGTGAAGATTCAGAGCCCATTTCCATAGAAGAAGGAAAAACATTGTGAATCGGCAAGGTAAGTACTCAACAAGAAAAATATGAATTCATTCAACTTTGTCAAGAATTCCTATATGTATTTTCCTAGACTTACAAATATTTAAGGGGTTTCAACCCAAAATTGGCACAAAACAACGTCGAGCTGGATCCAGGAACCAAAACTTTGAGATAGAAGGAAATGCCAATAAATCCTCACATTGAGCCTCTCATGAGGAAAGAATTGAACAAGCTAATTGAGGCCAACATCATCTTCCCTATCAAGCACTCAAGTTGGGTTGTAAACTTGGTTCCTATGAGGAAAATAAATGGAGAAATCAAGCTATGTGTGGACTTTTCGTGATCTGAATAGAGCATCACTCAAGGATCACTATCCACTCCCATCAATGGAATAGATATTATAAGTTATGGCTGGCTCGAGAGGTTTTCATTTCTAGATGGATATTCAAGCTATAACTAGATAATGGTGAAAGAGGAAGACCAATTTAAGACAACCTTCACCACCAAATGGGGTACATATGCTTATAAGAAGATGCCATTTGGACTATCAAATTCGAAGCAACATTTCAGTGAGCTATGGACATGGCATTCAAAGGCTTAATCAATAATATTATCCTGGTGTATCTAGATGATATCACCGTCTTCTCAAAGAATGTTACAGACCATCTCTTCCACCTCAGATAGGTATTCCAGAGGTGTAGAAGATTCAGAGTGTCATTAAACCCAAAGAAGTGTGTATTCTTGGCACATGAGGGGAAATTGTTGGGCCACATTGTCTTGAGAGAAGGGTTAACAATTGACCCCGAAAGTGTTGAATCCATTCGGACACTTCCATTGGCAACAAAAAAAGTCTCTCCAAAGATTCTTAGGGAGAATAAATTTTGTTCGCAGGTTTGTGCCTGATTTTGCCACTTTTGTGAAGCCTTTAACAATGATGTTAAAGAAGAGTCTGGCATTTAAATGGACAAAAGAAAGCAAAGATAGTTTTGAGGCCATCAAGCTCGCAATATCACAGGCCCCAACTCTTATTAACCCAGATTTATCAAAGGAATTCATGTTGTATGATTTTGAGGGTCAGACACAATCTTAGCCATCTTGGTCTAGCCCAACAAGGAAGGTTTAGAGAAAACCATAGCCTTCTTCAGTCAAAGCTTGGAGGATTACGAGGTAAAGTACTCTTTCATTGAATACATGTCCTTGTTGTTATTAGGAGTTTGAATAAGTTCACACACTTGGTATCACACAATAAGATTCAACTACTAGTGTCGCACGCTCGTGTCAAATATTTTCTCCTAAAAAAGGACTTGAATGAGAAGAGAACAAGTTGGATAACTGAGGTAATGGAATATGACATTGAGATCAAGGTGACCAAACTAGTGTATGGTAAGGGTCTGTGTGAGCAGCTCACTTCTAAGCAACAAGATGAGTCAAAGATGAAAAAGAGTTTGTATTATTACTACGAATCATCAAGAACAACCAGATAAGGATCCACTTATTCCATGTTGGACTCAAGCCTTGATGTATTATCTCCGAAAATTTTGTGCCCTCTGGAATGGAATAAAGAAAAAGGATATACTTCATACTACAAGCAATCCCATATGTGCTTGTTGGCAGAGTCTTGTTCAAAAAGGATATCAATAGTGTCCTATTGAGGTGCATTGGGACATGCCAAATTGAGAGAGTGTTGCATGATTTCCATGATAGAGAAGTAGGAGGCCCCTTTTCCCCTCAAGTAACAGCTCTCAAAATCATGGCGGTTATTAATGCGGCCTACGGTGTTTAGGGACTACTACTCATGGATCAAGAAGTGCAAAAAGTGTGCATTCTTCACAAGGAAGGAAAAGTTAGTAGCCCTGCCCCTTCATCCAATTTTAGTGGATCATCCATTCATGCAATGGGGATTATAATTCATTGGAGTGATTAACCCAAACTCAAGCCACGACCATAAGTGTTCATACTTACAAAGAACACACTATTTCACCAAGTGGACTAAAGCAATAGCACTTAAGGAAGCAAATGAATCCAACATCTTGGATTTCTATGTAGCAATAATAGCCATAGGGTTTAGATTCCCTACCACTATTATATAAGATATGCATTGGCATTTCGGGTATAAGGATCACCGAATGGGTTGTCAAATAATGTGTATACCTCACCACTTCATTAAACTATTACCCTCAACGTAATGGCCAAGAAGAGTCCACAAACAAGAACCTATTGAGGATTATTAGAAGGATTCTTCATCAAAATAAGAGGAATTGGCATGCAAAGATCAAATCATCTCTATGGGCTGATAGGATCACATCCAAAAGGTCTATAGGAAGCTCCCATACAAGCTTGTATATGGAAAAGAGGCAAGTATTTCCCATATCATCGGAGTTTCTCACTTTGGAGCTCATGAAACAGTTAGAACTAGCTAAGTTTTAACCTAAGGAAATCAAGAATTCAGAGATGATGGAATTAGGAGAGGTAAGAGAGCATGCAATGAAAATCATGGAGAAGGATCAAGCATTGATCAAGAAGAGTTTTGATAAGAAAGCAAGAACGAGGACCTTTCAAGAAGGGGACTTAGTTCTAAAGTGGGATGCAGATCAGGCAAAGCTAGGAAGGCATTCCAAGTTTGATGCCATTTGGAGTGGCCCCTACATGATCACAAGGTGCAAAAGTAGCAATGCTTTCCAACTGGCTAAATTGGATGGTGAAGAATTACAGATCCCAGTCAATGGGATCCATCTCAAACATTACTACTGAAAAGGAAAATTCCACCCTTGTAAATATTAGCATAGGTTTTGTTTCCCTAAGTGATGTGGCACATGTTTTTGTTGCTCCAGGTTTGCATTGTTATACAGTTAAACGTGCCTCTAGGTGAATGCACCAGGCCCTTCAGCATTTTCAACAGGGAGACCCATAGTTTCCGTAACATTTACTCATTTTCTAATAGAGCAAATACAGAGCAAATAAAATTAGGCCCCAAAAGGTCCATTTTCATAGGAAAAAAATCAGCATCGGGTCACCACCCATGACTCTGTGCCCCATGGATACAACAAGGCAACTGGTCTATTTATTTAGTAGGCAGACGTCCCTGCGAGTCTCCAAATTATTATCTCAATTTCTCCCCTTGGAAAAATTGATCAAACATGACCTTGTGCAGGAAGAAATCCAAGGGGTGGTTCCATCGTACGAGCCCACATTTCAAATCCAGCAAAAGAGAGTTTGCAAATGGGCTCTAAAATGGAGTAGTAGGGTCAAGAAAAAAAAAGCAAACATTGTCAAATAAAACTAGATGCTCAAAGGAGAAAAATGGAGAAAGGTTCAAAGTCTGTGGGTTTTACGAATGATTCAGAGCGAGCCCAAAATGGCTAAGTATGGCGAGAATCAGCAAAAGCCTCCATGTGCCTCATCGGTGCTTCTCCAAAGGTTAAACCCAAAAGTGGAGGCTCAAACAAGCGTGGAGCTTCCACATGCCCTAGACTCGAAAAGGGATAGACGGCCATTGAAAATTCCAAATGAGTGGAAAGAACCACGTGTCAACTCGACACAATTTCAAAAGAGAAAGCTCAAGGTAGAAACTCAAACTAGCGCCATCTCTCCATGTGGTCAGGGTCTAATAGAAGTCAAAGAGCAGTGGGCCCAAATTAGTTAAGTATAAGAGTGTCGGTGGAGGGTGCCAAGTGTCTCAATGGTGCACATTCAAAGGCACACCCAAAGCGGAGACTCAAACAAGTGCCAAGCTTCCATGTGTCCTAGAGTCCAAAGAAATAAGAACACATGCTGAAAATTCCAAAGGCCCACGGAGGTCTCCATGTGTCATATCCACGCAACTCCAAAAGTAAAGTTTGGGGGTAGCTTCCAAACATGCATGAATCTGCCATGTGTCTCGGGTCGGACAAGTGCCTCTGCCAGTAGAAAGAACTCAGGGAAAATACAAAGGAAATCGAGGAGCCCACAAATGACACCATGTGTCTCATGGGCACAATTTTAAGAGGGAAGGAAAGGGGCGAAATATCAATGAGTGCGGGGCTGCCACATGGACTCATTATAGACAGAATATTTTAAATATTATGCACCCATGACCCTGATCTTTGAGATGGCCATAAATTTAGATTGGGAACTAAAATTTGGGTAGAATAAGAGTTTCGGAAAGGTCTTGATCTCATCAACTCCATGGAAACCGAGACTTTAACTTTGACAAGATTAGGCGGGTAAAAGTGAAAAAATCCTCACTCCATTAACATGCAATCCGATTTCTCCCAACAAACGAGATCAAATTCGATTTGATTTTTCGTTCTACCTCCTTCAACTCGTCGAATAGGTAATCAAGGCAGACTCGATAGATTGTGGGCGTGTTTCGCAGTGGCATTGATGGCTGGTAGCTAAGCTTCAAATTAGTTTTCCCACCTCTCTCTTTCTTCTCTCTGTGTTATATCTAAATAAGAACAATTTGGGTTCATTGTAAAGGGTTGGACAATTTTTTTGCACCCTCCCTTCTTCCCTTGTCTGCAAGAGAATTTGTGGAGCTTCCAAACCTCCCATTCGAGTTGTAATACAATTTTTTTGCCTCTTGGCTACTGTAGTGTACTGTATCGATTATGGAGCAATAATATATGTCTGTGGATGATTCCCAACCCTTTCATGTGTTTATTTTTGTCTTTTGATCTCTCATTATAGTTTGGTTATCTATGCATGGTAGTTGTATTGCATTTCTATGGTCTATGTTAAATTGCAAAATGGGTGTCTAACATTCCTTTGGTGCATCACCTCATTAGCTTAGGTTTATTTTCTTGTATCTTCTCAACCCTGTCTCCTTGGTAAGATAGAGTAGGTTTTAGAGTAGATCCTCTATAATTTATTTGTATGCACCTGAACAGAGGAATAGGAACTAGCCTTCATCCGGAGAGCTCTCTCAATTTCAAAGTCCCACACTTTGAGAGATGCTCCATGTTGTGCAATCACACTGAGAGTCTCAACTCATCTAGTTACACCATTCAAGGATCTTTGTGATTCGCACTAATAGTCATCTTGGACATGAATTGGTTTTCTCCACACGAGATCCGAGTGGATTGTTACCATAAGACTATATCATGTACAGATGATTTGGGAGTTGAGTCAGTGATAGCTGGAGTTAGGAGACCCATTTGTAGCTGCACTATTTCCACTATGCGGCTTAAGTGATGTGATCAACGTGGGTGTCGGTTGTATGCTATTGTTGTTAGTGATAGGTCGAGGATGGGTCTAGAGTAGCTTCACTTGATGATCACCCCATCTTGCAGGTGTTTTTTGATGTGTTTCCTAGTGAGTCAGTCAGGGATCCCACTCCCACGCGAGATAGACTTCCAGATTGACTTGGTTCCAGGAGAAGAACCTATCTCGTGCACTCCTTATAGGATGACCACACTGAGCTCGTGATCTCAAGTGCAGCTTGAGGGCCTTCTTGAGAAACGCCTAATCCATCCTATTATATCCCCTTGGGGTGCACTAGTTATTGTTGTCGATAAAAGGATGAATTGTTGCGATTGTGTGTGGACTACCATTAGTTGAACAAAGTAACGATGAAGAATCATTACCCCTTCCTCGAATTGATGATTTGTTTGATCAGATGAAGGGGACCACAATATTTTCTAAGATTTACCTTAATTCCATATTCTATTAGCTGAGGATTGCAAATGCAAATATCCACAAGTCGGCGTTTCACACGAGATATGGGAACTATGAGCTCACAGTTGTGCCCTTTGGTTTAACGAATGCCCCCGCATTGTTCATGAGCTTGATGAAAGGGTTGTTGAAGACATTTTTGAATCACTTCATGATCATTTTCCTTGACAACATTATGATATACTCACATACGTGTGAGGATCACGAGGAGCACCTTCGTCACAGTTCTACAAAGTGTTTGTGAGAAGCAATAACTTTACGGGAACCTAGAGAAGTGTGAATCCTTTAAGTCTGAGATACAGTATTTGGGTCACATAATTTCTGGGGAAGGTATTGCAGTCAATCCTTCCAAGGTTAGAGCCATTATGGATTGGCCAACTCCTACTAGTGTGACCGAGGCCCACCATTTTATGGGTTTGGAAGGATACTACATGAGATTTGTACATGACTTTTCTCGGGTTGCACACCCCATCACTTCCCTTCACCGAAAGGGAAGAATTTTGTATGATAAGATATATGTGAGAAATCCTTTAGGACAATGAAGGAATGCCTCACGACAACACCTATTCTTGTAGTACTAGACCCTTAGGGTGAGTTCTTCATTTGCATATATGCTTCTTTGGCGGGACTAGGAGGTGTACCGATGTAGGAGGGACGAGTGGTCGCTTCGAGTCTTACAAACTCAAGGTTTATGAGCTCAATTATTTGACTCATGACCTTGAGCTTGCAGTATTGTTCATGCCTTGGTTCGGTGGAGACATTTCCTTCTTGGCGAGATTTATACTTAGGATTGATCACTTGAGTCTTCGCTACCTCTTCACACAACCCAATCTTAATTCTCGTTAGTAGCATTGGATGGAATTTCTTTGTGAGTATGACATGGAGATAGAGCATGTGAAGGGGAAGGATAACGTGGTTGTAGATGCCCTGAGTAGACGAAGACATGTGGTTATGGCTACTTTAGTGGGTATAGATTTGCGAAGCGGGATTTCATGAGGTGGGGAGTGGGTGAGAGATATTCAAATTAAATTTGCATGGGTAGGTTTTAATTGGGGCCACTTAAGTAAGTGTAAAAGGGTTGGGTGTTATTACTTTTCTAACCCAAATGTCTTTTAGAGACATTTTAATTTAATGTCAACTTTGACCCTTTTGTGGGTATAATATAACCTTATTATTTAATTAAATAGGCCACTTTACCCTTGGGATTAATTTGTGCAAGTTTAACTATGGTGGAAATTAAATTTTATCAAAACAAAATATAGGGAACCTAAACCATGCTTTAGACTAACTAAGTTTATTAAAGGTATTGAGAGTTTTATTATTTTATTATAATGGGGATCAAAAAGGAAATTAATATTATTGATTTAAAGTAACTTAGAAACAAGAATGTGATAACTGTAAATTCGAATCTTTTTGTGAGTATGTTTAACAAAAAAATTATTCCATAATTTTTCTAGTTTGACCTAGGTGTTTCTTGAATTTCGTTCGAGAAAATTTTGTGGACGTTATATTTAGTCATACAAAAACCTTCAAAGACAAAGAATTTGCAAGCCACCCACTTGATTTAAGAAATTGAGAAATTGTCCGCATTTTCAAAATCCACCGACTGAAAAATCCCAAGCATTTGTGCCAATCAAGTACCGGTAACTATAGAGCTTAAACAACACCATGATCGCCTAGAAATTTGTTTTTTCTTGCGAAAAAAACAAAACACACCAACGCCGAGCATGTATCCACCTTTGTTTTTAATGGAAGCCCCAGATTGATAAGACCATTATCGGTCGGTGTGCAATGAATTATATAACAGTCCATCCACCATGGTGTACAAATCGTCAATCTTTTGATTTAAATCAGCATTTGTGTATTCCATGTTTAGTCTGATGTCAGTTAATACCTTAACGTACTACAAAAGAAATTTAAAATACAATTTCATCCCTACAATTTTTTTGTCGAATTGATTACGTTCTCTTCTCCAGCTAAAGCATTAATTAAAGTTTTCTTCTAATGGTTTGAATCGGTCAATCTGAACATATAAGTGACCGCCTTAAAATAATGAGAACTGGAGAATTTGAGTAAAGTAAGGGACATGTATTCAAAAAAGGAGATGAAAAACGTTGTGTTGAATCTCACATGGTAAAGGATAACATAGGAAAAAACCTTAAGAATATTTTTAGATGGTAAAGTGTCAAATATTGAATCGATAATTATGTAGGAAAATGTTGATGGAGGTTTGGATGTTGACAAGTGGGGAATGCGATAATGTGACAACATAAATAAAAATTTGAATGGGATAGAGAGAATACGCATGTCAGATAGTAAAGGTTAGACGTGACATAGAACGGTAGTCAATTAGGGGTTCAGGAAGTGTTATTCAAATTTTCAATTTACAGTTAATCTTATCTCTTCAGGAGTCCATCAACTGCGTGCAAATTGTAAAATATTAAATTTATTTTGAGTAAATATAACTCTCTAAAAAAGAATTCAAATTATTTCATTTTCAAGATATTTTTAATTTTAAATAATTTTATTTAAAATATTGTAAAAAAATTAAATTTTCAAGTGAGTACTATTTAATGTAGAGTTTTAATATTATTATATTATTTTCTATAAATATTTTTATGTATAATATTTTTTATATTTTAAATGTTTTAAAAATTGGATAAGATTGTGGATTTTCAATGAGAAAGTGTTGTAGATGTGAATTAGCTAAAAATTATTAACACTTACATAAAATTGTGGAACATCCACAATATTCAAAATTAGAAAATTTCAATTATCATAGAGGTAGCACGTTATTTGTACAATTGTCTTAAATTGCAAAAATTTATAGAATAGTTGTCATAAAAAGAACAAACACACACACACACACACACACACACACACACACACAGTATTTATGTAGTATTCAAATTATATTTTTTACAAGTCTTTGTAAAATATGTAAAAATAGTCATTTTTTGAAAATATAGTATTTTCAAATTATTTAATATTGAATTTCAATAAAAATAGAACTTTATATTAGTTTTTTCAAAATATTCCATAAGTGTAATGTTATAGATCAAATTTTAGTATAAATTTTAAATTTAATTTCTTAAAAATGTAGATTTTCTATAAGGAAGGGTTGGATATGTGAGTTTTCTACAAACTATTATCATTGTATGTAAATTGTGGAACATCCACAATACCTTAAAATGAATAAATTAAATTTTCATAGAGATGCTACAAGTATTCTACAATTCTTCCAAATTGTGGCAATTTTGTAGAATAATTGTGGTAAAAAGGCTTGTTTGTTGTAGTGCACAACCAATCATACAACAAACAAAGTTCAACAACCATTATTTCTCTTCACATTATACTATAGAAAACAAAACCAGATTATGAATCATACCTTAAAAACTAGCAATCAAACTCCAAGCACAAAAAGCTATCCCAAGCTCTAAGTCCAAGCTCCAAGCTCTCCAAATCCAATGGTAAAAAAATGACAAGTAAATATCCCAACCGCCTCCATGAGGGAGTATTAAAATAAGGACAAGTCACCAATCCTCACAAATGAGAGGGTGATATGTGGCACCCCTCTCATTTCCCAACAAAAGATTTCTAAATCACAAAGAGCATAAAAAAAAAAACATATTTTGGAGGTAATCTCCCAAATTACTTAAAATGCAAATAAATCCAACACCCTATAATTCTTAAGAAACACAAAAACAAACCATTCTTACAAGATGGTCATATGAGAGGGGTCAAATGGGAAGGAAAATCCCATTTTACCATGAAAATATACCCCTATCCATAGGTAGGGTCCAGGGGTCTATTTCAATGAAATGGGAACCCCAAGGTGAAAAGAGGTAACTAAAATTTCCATATTAAGGTAAAATTCGAGATTGGGATAAATGGCACAAGGGTTGAGGTGGTGGGGCCCACCCAAATGACAATTAGTTGGTCCTAAATGAAAAATAACATAGTTAATTAAGTTAAGACACAATTAAAACATGTAGAGACCATTATGTCCATAAAATATCTCAACACAAGACTAAAAATTTACAATTAACATCATTACAATTTGGAGTCACCCATGGTGTCTCAAACATGAACATGCCACAAACACACAAGGTAACACAAAATTATGCTTGGCTAGGACTTGGCACGATTGAATGCTTATGTAATCGGTGGCATGCCTACCACGAAACCCACATTCTCCTTTGCACCCTATAATATGCACACTCAATTCGGACATTAAACATACCTTCTTGATAAAATATATTAGTTAAAAAATATCAATGAATCGATCATGAACATTGATTCCAAATATACAACAATAGATAATTATTTCACGTATGAGTCACAAACTATATCAAAAAGTAGCCAACATCCAAATGAGATAACCATCCAAAATGTCATATATGTTTCTATAGTAGCTCAAACTAAAGAATCCATCCATGTTATTATATGATAACATCTAGAGAAAAATCATCATAATTGATGGTCATTGTATGAAATAGACTCATCATTCATTTATCATATATCAAGTAAAATATAGTTAAGTTGCATCCTATTAGTATCCATAATAGTGTGGGTATGAGAAACTAACAATTTGTATCAAAATGGTTTATTTGCACAACGTGCCTCAAACTCCACCTATGACACAAGAGTTATTTACAACAAATCCTTATAACGATTAAATAATATTTATCAATGTCAATAATCCATAAAGTGACCACATATTGTCTAACTAGTGCTAAATCAATATCAACAAGCTAGTAAATGCAATGAGTGTATAAATGTAATGATGTAAGAAAGGGGTGGGCACTAGATTTCCTCTCATAAGGTTAGGCATCCTCCTGGAAGTCACTAGAAGAGATATGGATTTGACCTCATGAGGTGTTGTGTCGTATCATGATGTTCTTGCTAGTCATAACAAGCATGTCCCACCAATTCAAAATTGGTCATGTGCTAAGTTTTCCTCCCATTTAGATTAATTTAATTAAAGAAATTTTTAGCTTCTAAATAAATTTTTATTAACGCTATTGTCTAAAACCTTTACATGGTCACACGTAAGTTGCTATCCAACATTAAGGTCTCTTTAAGGGAAATATATTTTATTTTATTTTTATCTCAACAAACATGTGTCACCAAATATAAAATAATTCAAAAGCACATTTATCTCAAAAGGAGAATTGTTAATCAAGGGAAATTATAGTTTCAAAAGATTCATTTGCATCATCACTTAACTTTCCTACAAGGGTCCACATAAGTGGATGTACAACATAAGGTCCACATTTAAAGGAAACTATTGATGGGTGAACCAAGGGAACATAATGGTCATTTCAAACAGGGTTAACAAGTTATGCATACATGATGTGTATGAGCCCACTCATGGAAACCATCCAAGGTACCACAAATACCATACAAGAAGAGAGAAAAAGTTTCCAAGTTTACATGTGGTTTCACCTCCTAGCTCACCATTACTTTAAAATTTTAAAAATGGTTCACAAGCCTATCCAATATGGTCCTAACATATGCATTATTCATTAAGGGGTCAAAGATGAAGATTCATGTAATACCAAGCATAATTAAGGGGAAGATGACTTGATTTGGAAAGCATTTTTACATTCACATGGTGATAGTACTAGTAAATTGTGGGTGAAATATATAGCCAACCATTAGGTAATGATTTGTTTCCAAAGTTTCATAAAGACGTACCATTTTCTAGGACAAATAAATTCCGTTTCAAAATTTCCTTTAACAACTCATAAGATATAGTGTAATTTATTATTGATTACTAATTTACATAAGTTTTCACCATGACATATCAATTTTTTATTCTAACTTTCTAAACCCCAACCAAGCAATGCTTCCTTAGTGAAACAACACAAGAAATTTTTAATTGAACAAGACATGAGAATTTTACTTAATTTCATCATTTCTTTATCACTATAGCCAAGAGAATGCATAAATGAGTTAGGAGAACAAAATACATTAAAAGAGGACGTTTACAAGACCTCTCAAGATATTGTGCACTTACAAAATTATAACGTGGATGGGATACAACAAATTTTCTGTTCATACCTTCCTTAAGAGTTCAAAAGGTCAATACACCTTTTCTCTTCAGGAAAGGTATAGCCTAACGCTTCTCAAAATATGGAATTTATGTTATCTTTACTAAGTAATTATTTGGTCATAAAAAGGGACATTAGATAAATGGAGATGTATATAAATATACTTCTAACTAGAGGGTGAATTCTATTTCTTAAATTTTTCCACCCTATTGAATGGTGAAATAATGGGGGCCATGTTTTCAAGAGTACCCCAAAACAACATAGCTTTCAAAATAACTCCAAATTTACATTTCTTAATTAGTGTTTATACTGATAACAAAGGTCATCTTCACCCAAGGTAGGTGGAATGGATAAATAATCATTATTATTAGTCCTTACAATAAGGGGTTACACCATTTATCTTATAATAAGTTACTAAGATTTTTCTAATGTGAAAGAAATCTTATGCAAGAGTCTCCTAAGAGTCAAGTAGCCAAAGGCATATTTAATTTGTGAGACCATTGCAACCTTCGATTATTTGCATTACTTTCTCACCTAGAACTTAGGAATGACAACCCAATGCCTAAGTTACTTACATAAGACCAACTATTTAGTGTGTAACCTAAATTAGGTGAACATTGCACAACTAAGAATAGTAAACCTCACTTATTTATTTTGAACTTATAACTTGTGATATTTTGAATTTTAAATTTAAAAATAAGAAACCATGATATTGTTGGACATCAATCATTCTTAAATGATATGTATTTTATGAGTTTTCCCATTTACATACATTTACACGATTTTATCCTAGTTTATAAGGTATATGTACAAAATTATGGATATATATATATATATATATATATATATATATATATATATATATATATATATATATATATATATATATATATATATATATATAATGAAACATTGTATTCACCATTATTACACCATATTACTTGTAATTCAACAGATTAACATTATCGTTTGTATACCATGTCGACCAACAAAGAAAGCAATCGACACTAATTTATTTTATTATATTTTCACAGAGAGAGAGAGAGAGGATGAGAGATTGTTATTTTCACATAATCATTGTTCTTCTATCTACGAGATAAGGTAAGAGGGAAAGGGTGGTTCAATTATTTCTACTCATAATTATTAGTGTCATAAACGTGATTATTTAATAATGTTATAACCAATTCAGAAAGGGTTATCATCACAAGTGTATCTTCTAGGGTGAAAAAATTAACTATGTTATATTGTACCAAAACTTAGTTAATGATCATAGTATGAAAATGGGCCTGTCGAGCTCAAGAAGGGTTAAAATAATTTGAACATTACCGAATCTAATCCAAAAGTTATGTTGAGGGATTTGATAAGGATTTTAAGTTGTGTAAACTAGAGTCATTTTCCAATAGCTCAAGGGCTACTTAGTTTACTTAGAAGAAGATAAAATAACTATGAAATATCACTTCGTATAAAGCCATAGTATAAGAAATACAATAGAATTATTTCCCCTTATCATATATTGTTTGGAGACAAGTTATAGGAGCTTATATTAACAAAATTTTCATCCAAGTATGCTTATTTTATATATACAATTCTGAAAGGAAAAAGCATGGTTATAACGTAATTTGATTTGATTTTAATAAGAGACTTGTAAATTTGAGATTAGTAGTGCATACACGAGGAATAAAAAGTATTCAAGTTGTCAATAATTAAATTTCAAAATGTTGAAGACCATCTTCTCTTATTGTGTTTTTATACAACAAGGTATAATTACCTATTTCACACCCATACCAAAAGGGTCTTGTTAGATTTAAAAGAGGGTTTTTAACACTTTGAAAGTGCATGTCCCAAAATATTAAACCAACTCAAGGGGAAAATTTCAACTAATTAAATGTTGGGGATATTTTCATATTTAAGAAAAAAGTCTAGACTCCCATATTCAATTATTAATCATTTTTGAAACAAACATGATTATGTATGGTGTCAAAAAGACCAACTTATACCCAAGTAAATAACACCCAAAAATTCCTCGTAGTATCCAATATGAATGGGTCGTATCAATTAACATAGGAAACATGTAAAACATCATTATAATCATATTATAAAAATTCACCCTCCGAGGGTGCTTGAAGATGTCAAATAGATCAAAAGACTCAATTATCTTGTTTTAAGATCTAGAAAAATGGATAGAAAATGGGCCTACCAAACAACTACTGAAAACCCAAATGGTAATAAAAAAGATCAAAAAAATTCTATAATATATAGGGATCTAAAAAGATATATAACACTTAAAGCTGCGAATGAAACTCAAACTTCAAGCACCTTCTCAGGCCAACTATTAAAATGATTCTATTGCATTTTAGAATATGTTTAGTGAAATTGGCTACAAAATGGGTTTCAATAAAGGAATTCGTAACTCAAAATTTTTCTATTAAATCGCATCCATTCTCCTATATATTGAGGAGATAATGCAACTTAAAAATGTATTTATGATAACGGAAGTCTAGTTATGTTCTCTTTTCCAGAGCTAATTTATGTGATTGACTAGTTTGTCATTGTGCTAGAATGACTAGAGGCCTCCTAAGACCCTTGAATAACTCATTCCCCATTCCATTTTCTCAAAAATAATAGTTACAACCAATCGAAGTGAAGAAATACTAAAGGTAAGAAGTTTATTGGAAACATTTTCTTCGAATGGGAAAAAAATTCAAACTAGCTTATTAATCTCTTACTCGAACATGCCCAATGCACCCCGTGTTGGAACCCGCTCTACGATGCCATATATAATGCCACATTTGGACACACCAAAACATGTAACACCTGGACTAGAAAATTACAACATTTTTAAAAATATTTACTTTATTAATATTTAACACCGAAGTCATTTAATGCTATTTTATTTTTCTTTATTTGCTACTCTATTAAATACCTATTTGTTCATATTAAATTAGTTTGCAAACAATGATTCACTACCTTGCTAGCTTTTGTGAGAATCTTGCTTATTTAATTATTTTCTTAGATCCCAAAGTAATATTTTATTCCTTCAAATGCAAACATGCTATATATTTGTTTATTTAATCAATCAGCAAATACCAAATTATAAAATTATACCCACCATGGCCATTTCTACACAAAACACCATTAGGTTCCCACTTATGCAATTTTCCCCACCACCTCTTAAAATACCCATTCCCATAAAACTAAAAGTTGGAGGGTAAAATCTGATCCCTTTGATTCTTCTAATATCTACTCTTGATCTTAGGTATTTTCTAAAAACCCTAACTGTCTTTAAGATTTCCCTTTTATATCTTGCTTTGCTTTTGTGGCCTCCATTTGGCATAGCTTTTTGTAGGTGTAACAAAGAAGGAGAAAAGAGACCATGAAGGCTATTTTTTTGTTCAAAATACATATGCCCATTTTTATTTGTATGGATAATCCATCTCTTTTCTTTCTTTTGTTTTGGATTAATAAAGAAAGGGGAACAAATTTTTCCTTTTAAAAAAAAAAAAAAATCGCGTTCATTCTTTACAAGGGTTAGAAGATTCATTTACATTATTATCCCCCTTTATTTTATTTTATAAACTAGGTTTTATGTAATATATAATATATATTTCCAACCACTTGTCGCGCCGATTAAGAACATGACACAATTTTATGTAGGTTCTTATGGATAGGGGTACTGAATGTGTAAGGGGAACGGGGTTGTGGTGGTGTGGTGTGGCCATGACCACACCACAAAACCATTTCTACAAGAAAGGGGAAGGTGGTGGGGGAGTAAGCCGCCCACCCAAATATATATTTTATTTTTTTAATTGATTTAAATAGAACATTAACTTGATTTCCCTTTGTTTGGTTTATAAAATCACGTTTCCTTTTTTTCCAAATATATTCTTGTGTGTGTGTGTGTGTGTGTGTGTGTGTGTGTGTGTGTGTGTGTGTGTGTGTGTGTGTGTGTGTGTGTGTGTGTGTGTGTGTGTGTGTGTGTGTGTGTGTGTGTAAATAATGTTATATGCAAATGCATTTTGAATAAGATATTAATAATCCAAAATTATACTAACATATAAAAATAAATACAACAACATCCACATTCTTTATTTCAATAACTCATGCAAATAGAACATCATTTGATAAATAAATTGCATTACTACTTGAAATCTCCTTTTCCTTAATACAAAGAAGCATTCAATAACAAGGGTAACAAATTAACGAGTGTTCAACATGCATTCCCTTCTTCAAATCATCATTTCAACACCAAAGATAATACAAACTTTCCATTCCATAATTTAAGCTTTACAACCATTCCTTTTAAATAGATTACATACATACCCATAAAAATTTCATTAACCAAAGTTCACAAAAATTCTCAAGGGAAAGGAGATGATTTTTTTACAACATTAAGAACAAGATTACAATATGTCAAATAATCTCCTCAAGGAGAAGAAAATATGACTGAAAAATTCAAGCTTCATGAGAAGATAGAATATAACTTAAGAATATCAAAACACCATTACAAAAACACAATAAAATACAAGTAGATAAGCCTCTCGAAAATGGGGAACAACATGTCAAAATTTTAAACTTTTCTTCTTCAAACTCCAAGCCAAATCTTCAAGTTTTCACTTCAAAAATATCCTTCATAGAACACGAAGAAAAGGCTTGGTTACCTCCCAACCAAATGTCATCAACACATTGCATTTCAAACAATTTGGATGACATGCTAGCCTCTCTCCAAGCCCATGGGAGAGAGGGTAGAAATCCTCAATAATGAAAAAGGAAAATTGAGACAAGGGTGAAATTCACACAAACATAACTTTTCATAGACAACCAAATGAAGAACACTTATCATGTGAGGTAAAAATCTATTTATTCCTCCAAGGGGAAGAGTTGCAATAATTCCTTAAGAATAAGAAATGTTAACCAACCATAGGATCACTATAAATCTCCTTGTCTCTCCTTCTCATTCACGTAGCCTCCTCTTTTGAAGCGATTTTAATAACATACGTGGTTTCCTTGCCAAGGATGGGGAAGGAGGTTCAAATAATATGAAAAATCCTTCTCCACATCAAACCATATGAGGAGGAATGAAAATGAATACCATCATGGATTTCCCATCAAGCCATGTGGTGTAAGAGGGATCATTCCTCCCTCTTCCCCATACATTTCCAAAACATCCACCTCCAAAGTAGAATTGATTGGATAAAAATAAATAAAAACAATCACACAATGCACCCATAACTAATCATGCAAAAACAATGTTCAACAATCATTATTTCTTTTCACATTATATTATGAAAAAAAAACAAGAGTATGATGCCTACCTCAAAAACTAAAAATCCAAATCCAAGCACATCAAGATCTCCCAATCTCCATTTTCAAGCTCAAAGCTCTCCAAATCCAATGATAAAAATAACAATTAAAAATTCCATCCCCCTCCTTGAGGGACTATAAAAAGAAGGGCACGTCACCAATCATCATAAACTAAAGGGTGACATGTGTCACCCTCTCATCTCCTACCAAAAGATTTGAAAAATAACAAAGATCATAAAAAAACATATTTTGGAGGTAATCTCCAAAATTCCTAAAAATGTAAATAAATCCAACAACTTACAATTTTTAAGAAACACAAAAACTAACCATTCTTACAGGATAGTTATATGAGAGGGGTCAAATGGGAGGAAAATACAATTTGACAATGAAAAGAGACCAATCTACCCATAGGTAGGGTCCAAGGGGTCTATTTCCGTGTAAGGGGAACCCCAAGGTGAAAAGAGGTCACTAAAATTACCACATTTAGCCTAAATTCGAGATTGGCCTAAATGGCACAAGGCTAGAGGTTGAAGGGACTAGCTAAATGAAAAGTAGATGGTTCCAAGCCACAAATAACATAATTAATTAACTGATGAAACAATTAACACATTTAGGGACCATTAGGTTCGTAAACTAGCTCAACAAAAGATTTAAATAATTTACAATTAACATAATTACAATTGTTATGATGGACTTGAGTGCAAGAGGAGGAGGAGGAGGTGTGATGAAAGGTCATAAAAAGAGTGAGGGAGATGGCATGGATGATTGTATCTCTCGGCTGACTATTTTCATGGTCAAGTCCTAGGAATCACACTTGTTTGGAGCCACTACCGGGCCACCCATAAAGATTTCACCTTTATGGGTTGAGGGGGATCCATAACTAGAAATATTGGAGGAGCTGGTTGAGAGAGCAAGGAGTAGTCTCAAGAGCCTTTGTTGTAGGAATATTTGTAGTATTACGTCTCAATATTGATTTTTTCAAGGAATGTTGTAAGAGGAAATGGTCTCGTAGGCTCGATCTGCGAGCGTTTGGAGAGGTCAACTTCCTCTTCAACTTCCAAAACAATGAGAATTTACAATGAGTGCTTATTAAAGGACCATGGTTTTACGGGAATGCAGTGCTTTCGAAATTTATAGATGGTGCCCTAGGATGAAAAACATTATTCGTTTTCATGTCTTCCCATGTGGATCCTCATACATGTCCTACCTTTGAAATTTTGGGATCCAGATGTTTTCCTAGGCATTTTCAGGTAGATGGGGGTGCTTATTGCTATGGACCCTGTGACACGAAATCATTCATGATTGATCTTTTATGGACTATGAATTAACTTCACTTTTTGTCCACAAGGGCCTAACAAAATCATTCATAAGACCTCAAAATCAAAACCTGATTTTGATCACGAGATTGTTTTAGAGAAGTCTAGGGCTATTTCTAATACTTATAGGAGGACTGGATATGAGGTTTCCTCCCGCTGCAGTGAATATTTTTCCTCTACATCCGTGTAGGTTGGAGTTGGTACTTTTCCTAAATTGGTTTCTTAAACACAAGATATAGTACCATTTAAAACACCAACCGATGAGCACACTAGAAAGGAGAAGGATGGAGAGGATGAGCTTCTGTGGACAAGATGTGTGAGAATACCGATGAGGAAAAGGAGGATGGTGAAGTCATGGTTTTATCTCTTAACCATACACTTTGCCATTGTCATGTGGTGTGGTGGTGGGTATAGCGTTGGTTTCGAGGGTATCCCCGATGGCAATTAAATCATGACCAGTGGTTCGGTCACAAATTTAAAATTCAATCTCACTAAATAATTCTCATGGGATGTCACTAGGGCTGACCGTTGGAAGTGATGGGGACATTGGGGGTGATACAATGGGGGCTTCTTTGAATTATTAATTGAACATGAATTGAAAGGTAATGAAATCCAATGAATTTAATGCGGGATGAAATAAGGAAGTCGAGCGAATGATGGGGAAGATTGCAGGCACCTAGTGGTGGATACCAATGCTTCATAAAATCATAGGAATGACGGGGTAGGTGGATAGTGGTCCAACCAAGCTACAACTCTTTACTCGTAGTCGCTTCTTGGATGTTTTTTTTTCCGGTTCATGAATTACTTATGAAGGGTTTTTTTGGTTCCCTCAAAACCATTCGGGTGGTATGAGGGTTCCATTGGATACTTCTTTATTATTTGTCGAGACCTTTCTTTGTTTGTTGTATTTTTATCCCGCTAGGAGAGGATTTCTTCTTTCGCTTGTAATTTCTATATCTTTCATTCCTTTCAGACGGGTTTTGGTCCCCTCAAAACTAAAATATTTTTACCATATCTAATAAAAATAATTAGGAATCACCCATGGTGTCCCAAACATGAACATGTCATAAAACACAAGGCTATACACAAACATGCATGTTTAGGACTAGGCTTAGTCAACTACTTGTGCAACTCAAGGTGCAACTACCCTAAAACAAACATTCTCCTTTGTGCCTTGTAATCTACACATTTAATTCAAACATTAATATACCAATTCGATAAAATATATCAGTTAAACAATATCAATTAATCAATCATGGACATTAATTCCAACTATACAACAATAAATAATTATTTCACTTATGATTGATAAACCAAATCCAAAAACATATAGTTCATCCAATTTATTCCATGATAAAATCCAAATAAGAATCATCATAATTAATGCTCCTAATATGAAATATATTTATCATTCATCGCTCATATATCAAGTAAAATCCATTTAAGTTGCATCCTATTAGTATCAATAATAGTGTGGGTACAAGAAACTAAAAATATGTATCACAAACATTTATTTGCACAATGTTCCTCAAACACCACCTCTCGACACAAGAGTAATTTACAACAAATCCTTATATTGATTAAATAGTACTTTATCAATGTCAATAATCCATTAAGCCACCACATATTTTCTAAGTAGTGCTAAATCAATATCACCAACCTAGTAAATGTAATGAGTTAGTAAATGTAATGATGTAAGAAAGGGGTGGGTACTACAATATAATGAAAATCAATTTGAGTTATTGTTGATGAATAAAAGAAGCATGCATAAAAGGTGCAAGAGGATGTCAAAAGGGTGTTGTATATGCACTAATCTGAATGTAAAGATCTAAATCTCGACATAAGAAAATTATAAACCAATTTATGCACAATAGTGATGATTTGAGTGAATAGTCTATTTTACTTACGTTTTATTCTATTCTATGTTTTTGTTTGCAGTTTAGGACTGCTAATTTCTATAAATTGGTATTTGAGAGAGGTTTTTCTATAACTTATTAAATTGATAGTATACTACGGCTTCTACATCTAGTTCATATTTATCAAGTCTACAGACACCATAGTTTAATGGAAATAATTATGAGTATTGGTAATTAACAATGAACATGCTATTCAAATCCCAAGATGTGTGGGAAATTGTGTAGAATGGGTACATGTGATCTTGTAGATGGAGAATCATCTACCGCACTCTCACAATCGAGAAATATAATTTAAAGGAATTATAGAGGAAAGATATAAAATATCTCTTATATTTCTATGAAGTCATATATAAAACTATCCTTCCTATAGTGAAAATAACCAATCAAGAAAAAAACACATGGAACACTCTCCAAGTTGCATATCAAAGTAAGGAGAAAGTAAAAATGCCAAACTGTAATTACTTTAAAGATATTTTTAAAATATATCAATCAATTATTCAATTTCCATAGAATCATTCTTTAGTTATGTAGTTGGCTTAGTCAATCAAATTAAATCCCATGGAGAAACTATTGAAGATAAAAAGATTATCAAAAAATGGATTAGGTGTTTGCCTATCAAATATTATCCTTTTGTAGTTTCTATTGAAGAAACTAAGGATACGAGTCATTTTTAATTGATGAGTTATATGCATAACTAATAAATCATGAACAAAGGTTGAATACATCACATGTAGTTGTATATCAAACTTTTGCATCTCATACATCATAAATTCGTGGAAGAAGAAGAGGAAGGTTCAACCCTAGAGGTAGAGGAAGAATTTCATCTAGATGATGCAACAATTTCTCATGAAACTCAAGTGGAAGAGCATAGATTCAAGAAAAAAATACTAATAAGTTTTCCAGGTAGAGACATGATAAGTCTCATGTGAAGTGTCACTATTGCAAGAATTACATGCACTCTATTTATGATTATAAGAAAAAGAGTATGATAAGAAAAATCAGAATCAAAACCAGGTTGGAATATCATCTCCAAGCTCCATGTCTATGGCATGCACAAGTATTGTTGAAGAAATACATTCTTTATCACATATTGAGTGAAATGTATCATAAGAGAGTCCATGTGATGTATGGTATTTGGATTCTAGTTGCAGTAATCACATGTCAAGTAACATAGATTAATTTTCATGTTTGGATGAGTTGGTGAAGAGTGAACATTGTAATTAAACAAGAGTGGAAAATATTATGCATTATGATTACTACGTTGCATGTTTGAAGCTCAACCTTTTGAGTATTAGTCAATTGGTCTATAATGGATACAAAGCTTATATTCAAGATAACGAATGCGTAATTGTTGAAAAATCCCCTAAAGACTCAGTTTATTGCAAAAGTTTAAATAAGTAGCAATAAAATGGTTCCCTTGAGATTATAACAAAGAAAAAGGAGAAAGTCAAATATGTTTATAGCAAAATCAACAGCTCATTTCAATTTGCAACCAATTCTTATGTTAATCGAAATCAGCCCTGCAATTAGTCCCGCACTCACTCTAGTGTAAAAAAGTTCTACACTCTAGAAAATTATTCTTGCATGATTCTTCCACTAATGTAAATGAGTCTTGTCCAAAAACAATTGAGTCCTACACTAATACAGATGAGTCCTATGCTCAAGGAATCCAATCAACTTTTATGTCAATTGTAAAAGGTTAATAATTGCTTTGGCATATCAGGTTTGGGAGTTTAAATTTTCGAGGTTTGAATTTATTATAGATGAAAAATATGGTAAAAGGTTTTCCTTTTATTTATAAACTAGAAAAACTATGTGAAGGTTTTATTTTGGAGAAGCAACAATGAGATTCATTCATTTTTGGAAAAACAACCAAAGCACATATATGCACCACTTGAGATTGTTTACTCATATTTATGTGGACATATGCAAACAAATTCTAATGGAGGTTGTTCATATTTTATGACATTCATTGGTGATTACAAAAGGAATACATAGTTGTATTTTTGACACACAAATCAGATGCTTTTGATATATTTGATTAAGTAAAAATGTGAATTTATATGCCTAGTTTGATTGATAATGCAACAATAAATGAATAAATAATTAAGTACATGAATTCACCCTAGCATGTTAAGTAAGAAAGTATGAAACACTAAGTGCAAACAGAAAGTAGATATCCTTAGCTTATTTATAGAGATCCCGAAGGTGCACAAAGATGGAAAACTAGAAAATTTAGTGTATTGAATGTCACAACGAAACATGATAAAATCCAAAGATGGAGGAATATGTTGGACTGGAGAACCTAAAAAAGGATAGGGAGCCTGTGGGCATCCTAGGCCTGTTTCATGATGCATGTGTTAGCGGAAACTCTTAGAAAACATCCTCTAAGTGGTCACTAGTTGTTCACTATTGTTTTCCTTTGGTCACAATGTGGTCACACAATGATCACCGTATTTAAAAACCTATAATGAAACAAAACCTACAAAAACCTCAAATATACATCAAATCCAAAAATAGAAAGATGAATAATGAGGGGTTAGAAGGTCCTAATTTGTTACAATGGTGATCTTATGAATGAAATCTGTACTACATCTCAGACCCAATGTAGTTCTATATGTGTGTGTGTAAAATCATGCCCTAGGTGAATCTTGCACGTGTCACACTTGATAGAAAGAAAATAAGCTAGATGTAAAGAAATGTAATAGATGTATACATGTAATAGAATGAACTTTCGTCCCATGACATGTGTATGCAAAATAACCAACCCTTCATTCCCTTGGATTTTACTATATGTATGCAATGGAGATCTTAGATACTTGATGGATGCAACCTTAGGTGGCGATAGCTAATTCTTAGTGCTTTCTTCTTTATTATGATCACATAACTTTATATTTACATGATTCCCTTGCTTGAATTTCATAATTATCCTCAAAATTGCCGACTAAAAAAATATAATATTCTCAAATGAATTAAAAAAAACCAAAAGAGGAAAAAAATGTATACCGAGGTCAAGGTCACCTAGAGGGAATAAAGGCATGTTTTTCCAGGATGATAAAATTTTAGGTATGAAAAGGGGCATTGAGAAAGTAAGAGTGTAAGAACAAAAGTGGCAAGAAAAATCAAATAAATGTGGACAAAGACATGGGTTAATTAGTACTTTTATTACTTAGGAATCATATGAATAGTACTATGAAATCAAGACTAAATAGTTACCTAAAGTGCATGGTTTTGTGTCTAAATTTTCCCCAACTTTATGTTTTTGAATATTCGATAACATAAATTAGATAAGAGATGTGTACATGATAACCATATAGATCGATGAAGAAAGCATGTCGACGGAAAAAAGGCATGGAGTAATAAAAATGTGAGGCATGGATGCTAAGGAGAAATAATTTTACAAAGTGATGATGAAAATGACCCTAAGGTGAAAACGCATGTGTATATGTTCATGTTGTTGATGTCGATGTCGATGTTTTTTATGTTGCCAATTATATTGAATGATGTTGACTACTGGTTCCCATATGTATGGACCTATAAAAGAAAAGAATGAACAAGTAGTCAAATACACACGTATATGTGTAAAAAAATATGTAAAGAAGAATGTAAAATGAAAAATATGAAAAAGGAACATGTGCACCTAATACACTATGAGAAAAGAGTGTAGAAAGGAACATGTGCTTAACCGTGACTATCTAATGATGTATGGGGTGATTGATTCACCTAAATTATTCCCCCTCATTTGTGCTACATAAAACATTGTTGAAGGAGTATGTGACCAAAAGGAGGATCAAACAATGTGTTAAAACTATACCCTTGATGGGGAAAGGAATGTTCTTAGTATAAACCAAGGCACACATAAACAAATTTGTTTGAGACAAGTGTTAGTACAAGAAAATACAAACACACATGTATAAGATAAAATATAAGCTAAGATGTAAGAATACAATGTAGACTGCAAAAATAGGTTGTTAAACATGGGAAACTAATCATAATGTTGAAAGACAATCAAGTTTGACAAAGCTAAAAGAAAACAATTTGCACACAATATAAAGGGAAAAGGCTGCAAATAGTAGTAAATAATGGCAAGAAAAAATAAGCAATGTAACAGAGACATCCATGTTAGAAAATAGACCTGTAATACAAATGGTGCACATGAAGGACCTATTATCATGTTAGAAAGATAACATATATTTCAAATCATGTATAATCGTATATAATAGGGTGATGTGGGACAAAATGAAATAATTACACTTGTAATGTACAAAAGTGGATGCCATGAGGATCCACCTGCGGGATGGGAGTAGGTATTGCACTAGGCATCCATGCTACATGTATAGTTATAGAGAAAATTCTATCACAACTAGAAATCAAGTTAAATTGCATGTGTGTATGGAAAGAAAATGACATACGAGATGTCTATCTAATATGTGTAATAAAGTATACATGTAACAAGTAAATTTAAAAAGACTAAATGTGGCCAAGATATGTCGTATGTTGTAGATGAGATAGAATAGAATACAAAGTGAATGATATGTGTAATATACCCCTCGAGTGGATGTGTATATATGAGATGAGGTTTATTTATTTATTTAACCTCAAGATCAACAATAAAATGTAAATGACATTGCATCATTGAGAAATGGTTTGATTGTGTGTACTAGAAAGATGTGATCATGAAAGTGAAAAGTTTAGAAAATGATCATGTGAGTGAGTGAGTGAGGGATTGAATGGGAGGGTATGATGAGTTCCATTTTAGATATAAATGCTCAAAGTGATCAAGTATGAACCATAGAATGTAAACCGCATCATAGTGTAATGAGTGCAAAGCACTTAATAGAACATGTGAGAAAGATATTTCGTGAATGTGTAGATTAAATAAGATGAAAAATATGTAAGGTTAGAGGTTATAAAAGATTTAATAGGTGTATAAAGTGTGATGTGAAGTGTGTAGTGTTTAATTTCGAGTGTATAATGTGCAAGTGTTTCAGGTTCATGTATTTAGTATTCCCTCAATTGTTAAAGGTGAACCAAAACATAAGAATGCATCATTGGGTACTGAAAATATAAGTGTGTATCAAGATGTATATGTTGTATGCGAAAGAGTAAAAGTTAAATCATGTGAATATAATATGTGGATTGATGCTAGGGGAAGAAATAGGTGTGATGCCCAACAAGTGTGTGATCAAAAGGAGGATCAAGTGCCACTTTCTAGAAGATCATCATTGTCCTAATCGAAGATGAATGGAGTTGTGTCGAGACTTGATAGGAAAACGTATGAGGTGGATCATATAAATATCCATTATGATCCAAGGTTTACATGGTCATTGCATATTCTTCATCAATCAAAGGTGTTGGTAGACACCCATGCACATACCAATAAGTAGGATTTTTAGAATGGGTAGGAGATGAAAAATTACCAATAGAAACATTTTTGAATGACATAGGTTAAGTGGAAGAAGTGTGAATGCAATCTAAAGTTCTCCCAATATAGTCAAAAAAATATTTCTTGAGTGTCAATGGAGAAGCACAAGGGGTGTGTGCAACAAATAGTGTCAAATGAATAATGCGAAGACCATAGGTGGTCGTAATGTGAAAATATCTATGATAGAGATTAGGTTAGTGAAGTGGTGGGAGGATATTTTTAAGTGTCAAGCCAAGCCTAGTCAGGACATCATATGTGTAAATAGTATCAGAGAAAGTACAATAAACCAAAATATGGTGTCGATAAGATTTGTTAATAAAAAGCGTGCAAGTGAAAGGAACTGGTATAGATGTAAACTGTTATGGAAAGAGAAAAACAACGTCAAAGGTGTGGATATACCTTTGATAATGTATCATAGCATTAGTAGAATGAGAGGTCTTAAATTTGTATTCAATAGGACCATCAGCCAAAAACGTGTCATAGAAATATGAGTCATCTATATTTATAGGAGTGAAGTCAAGATTGCACAATTTTTCATCACTAAGTTTTATAGTATTGACTTCGTCATCAGAATTCTTAGAATCATGTGTGTTTACATTGTTATGTTGTATAGTTGTGTCAAGGATATTAGTAGGAGGATGACTAGATGTAGGAGCAAGAGGAACCTCAATTAACGAAGAATTAGTGATGAGATATGAAAACATAGTGGGAAAAATGATGGATGTAGTATGAGTAGAAATAACCAAAGCGCTTTGAGTGGTGGAAAAATTTTGCGAAGCACTTGATTGAATAATGTGATATGTATCTAGACTATTATATGGAAAAGACTAGGATGGAGGAATAGGCATAGTTGTAATAGGGTCTATGCAGAGAATTTGAATGGTTCGAGTGTCTTCCGTAATGGTATGTTCATACCCATCATGTAGGAATTTAACACATTGATGAATAGTGGATGGAACTTCTCACATTGGATGAATCCATGTTATTCAAAGTAAAATATTGAATTGAAATGAAGTACCCATAACAAATTTATTATGTAGGGACGAGTCTTAGGCCCAACTTGAATGTGTAATGTGATGGTTGCTAGGAATGTGCGAGTAGTTGAATCATATCCCTAATAAGAGTGCAATTCATATAAATTAGGTTATCATTAATGCCCAATTATTTGTTTGATAAGGGAATAAGAAAATAGGTTAATGGTCAATCCATTATTGACAATTACACGTTTAATAGAAGTGGTGTTGATAATAGCGTTGATAAGTAAATGCACACATGGATTATCATTAACAAATGGTGATATGTCCTGATTAGTGAATGATATAGCACACCAAATTTTGTTTGAGAGACTAAATGATTTGTGTGAAGGATACCAAATAATTATCACTTTGTATGTGAATAGAGTGAAGGAGTGCCTCTAATGTTTGATGCCAATTAGGTGCACTATAATAAATTAGAGAGGTATATTTTGGATGGTGTATTCTTAAGTTATTCAAGGATATCATAGCCCTTAGAAGAAGTAGCATGAGAAAAACAAGTGATAAGTGAAGGAATACAGATGGGTGGCATTTTTGGAGGATGAATGCAATGAGTAGTTACTACAGTAATAAAAGGATAAACCCAAGGCGTAATAAGGAGAGGATTCGAGTACGAATTTCCATGAAATCAACAATGGTAGTAACCATTCCTAAAACCTTAGCGGGTGAGAAATAAGGATAAGATGATTAAAACATGACTTGATAAGGTGAAGACATAATTAGAAGAAAAGGTTTTGATCGGTCGGTTTCACCAAAATGACTAAGATAACATGTGAATTTATATGTCTAATTTGATTGCTATTACAACAATAAATGAATAAATAATTAAGTACAAGATTTCACCCAAGTAAGATAATTAAGAAAGTATGTAAACCTAAGTGAAAAGAAAGATTAGAAAGCCTTAGATGCTTTGCAGAGATCCCGAAGGTGCACTGAGATGGAAAAATAGAAAATATAGAGCACTGACTGTTGCTATGAAGCTCGATAAAATGCATAGGTGTAGCAATATGATGGACTTAGGCACTTAGAGAGGGACAAAAACACTGTGGGTGGCCTTGGCCTATTTTTGGGAGCCTGTTTCTTTAGAAATGATTATATAACCTCCTTTGAGTGGTCACTAGTTGATCCATTTTTTCACCTTTGATCGCTATGAGTTTTCACAATAATCACCAAAGTCACTAAAAACCTTCAATGAAACAATGACCTACAAAACCCTCAAATAGACATCAAATCCTAAGATAGAAAGATGTAGAATGAGGGGTCATACTTTCCTCATCTTCCACAATGGTGATCTTATGACTCATTTATGTACTACATCTCAAGTACATATGTAGTTATATGTGTGTGTGAAGAATCATGTCGGAAGTGGCTCTTTTGCATGTCACACTTGATAGTAAGAAAATAAGATAGATGTAAATAAATGTAATAGATATGTGCATGGAATAGAATTAACTTCCCTCATATGAAGTGTGTATGCAGAATAACCAGTCCATGTTTCCTTTAGATGGTGCTAGATAGATGCAATGAAGCTCTTAGATTCTGATGGATGTAACCTTATGTAGTGATAACTAATGTTTAGTGTTTGGTCATTTATTAGGATCAAATAACTTTTATTTTATATGATTCCCTTTCTTAAATTTCATAATTAACCATGAAAAGGATGACTAAAAATTTATAAGATGCTAAAATGACTAAAAAGGACCCAAAAGATGTGAACAAAGTATATTTAGGTCAAGAGCACCCGGAGGGAACAAGGGCGCCTATTCTTTGGCATCCTATTTGGGTCTTTGGTTTCAGTAAATAAATGTTAGGGTATTACAAGAAATCTTGAGAAATTAAGTGTGTAAGATAAATATTGGAAAGAGAAAACAAAGAAAGGTGGCAAAATAATTTGGTTAATTGGTACTTTTCTTAATCATGAATATTATATATATAGTAATATGCATTTAAGAATAAATAACTACCTAATGTTCATGATTTCATGTCTATAATATTTAAGAAATTAAAGGATTTAGTGGAGAAGAGAATTGGATACTACATCAATTTTCTCGAGGATAGATAGAGGAAGTGATAATGTTTTCAATGCATTTATATATTTTTGAAAATATCATGGAGTCAACAAGTAGTTTTTACTACGGTATACACCACAACCGAACTATGTGGTAGAGACCAAGAATAGAACAATATTGGATATGGTAATAATTATGATGAATGTAAAACATATTTCAAATGATTATTAGACGTAAAGCGATAGCAACTATTGTTCATATTTTAACAGTGTGAAAAAAATTGTTAGAAACATGGTTCCTCAACAACAAGTGGAGTAACTTGAATCAAAATGTTTCTCATTTAAATTTTTTTGGCTGTATGACATATGCACATGTGCTTGATAAGCTAAGGAATAACTTAGAAAAAAAGGAGAAAATTGTACATTTTTAGATATTCGAGAGAATAAAAATAATACAAGTTGTGTAAGTTAGTTACTTAGAAAGGTTGTGATCATAATAGATGTTCAATTTTTGAATATGAAGCATGGGATTTTAGTATAGAGAAAATAGTTATTATAATGATATTTATTCCTCGTGATGATATTTCAGATGAAACTATATAACATCAAGGTAGTGTATCATATTTGAATCTTGGACATGAATCAAAAGTTGTAGATTAAGCTAGACCTCCATCTACATCAAGGAGGTCACCAAGATTTCATTTATCTTTAGCCATGCAAAAGAAAATAAAAAGAGCACCATAATTAACTCGTTCACCACAAAGCATTCCATTATCGATAACCCTTTGAAGCAGAAAACAAGGTGTCTTACTAAGATTTATAATGTGCATGGAACTAAATATTTTTAATTTTTGCATTAATTTATCAAGATGGAGATCCAATATATACTTTAAATATGATATGAAAAATGAAATTTGGGCTCAAGCTATGGAGATGAGATGGATGTTATAGAGAAGAATCATATATTGGAGTTTGTAGATCTTCAAAAATTAAAGGACATGATAGGAGTGAAGTTTCTTTAAAATAATAAGTATAATGTCGATGGTAAATTACATAAACATAAAGAAAGGGTGGTTGTAAGAGGGTTTTCACAGTAGCATGGAATAGATTATAATGAAACATTTTCACCAAGAGTAGCACGCTTGGACATGGTAAGAATAGTTTAAGAAATTTCATCTCAAAAAAATTGACCTTCATATCGATGGATGTAAATTCAACATTTTTTAATGGTTTTCTTGAAGAGGATGTTTATGTGAATTAGCTAGAAGGTTATGAGATTAAATTTCATGAAGGGAAGTTATACATGTTGAGAAAATCATTTTATGGACTCAAGAAATCACCTAAAGCATGGAATAACATAATTAATTCTTTTTGATTTAGGATGGTTTTAGAAGGAATAGCGGTGATCCTACCTATATACATAAATATATATGATCAAGGTAAGATTATAATCATATTTTATATGTGGATAATTTAATCATTACTAGAAAACTATCTATGATTTCATAAAAATAAGCTATGAAGAAGGAATTTGAGATGACAGATCTATGTCTTATGCGTTACCTTTTGGGCATTGAATTTTAACAATCACAAGGTGGAGTTTTTATTTCAAAAACAAAGTATGCTGATAATTTTTGAAGAGATTTAACACGTTTAATTCCAAACCAACACCAACACTAGTTGCAGTAGTTTTGAAGTTAATAAAAGATGACAACGGATTGTTTTTAGATCTAACATTGTTCAAAACGCTACTTGGAAGTCTCATATTTTTACGGAAAAAATATTTGATATTATATATGGTGTCAACCTCATCTCAAGGTTCATGGGATATCTAAAATATTCACATTGGAAAACTGAAAAAAATATTTTGAGGTATGTATCTAGAAATAAGAATTATCGAATTATGTATTCAACTTCGGATGAGTTAAAACTCATAGGTTATACAAATAGTGATAGTGTCGATACTATAGATTACGAGAAAAATATCATTTAGATATACTTTTCACATTAGAAAAAGAGTGGTTTCATGGGCATCAAATAAACATTCCATTATCAAATTATCTTTAGCAGTAGTAGAGTATGTAGCAGTAATGTGACCAACATGTCAAGTTGTGTGGATGAGAAGAGAGTTTAAGATTTGAGGCACAATTAAGTGGACGTTACATAAAATTTCTATGAAAACTCAGTAAGAATATTATCTAGAAATCATGTTTTTCACAAGATGATAAAAATATTGAAATAATGTATAATTTTATCAAGGGGTAAGTGCACCAACGGAGGGCCAAAAGGGTGTACGTGGACACATTTTTATGAAAAATAAAAACTTCAACTTGTACAAGTTTTTTCAAATAGTTACACTCAAAATTAGAAGATGTTGTATAAACATGAATCATAGAATTTTAATTCTAGTTTGTAAGATCCTAAATTTTATTGAAAATAGATAAGTTTAAGTGGTCTAAATAACTAAAATACAAACAAGTGGTCGTATTTTTGTTAAAAACATAACGGAGTGACTTTCGCACCCCACTATTTTTTTAGCACCATTTAGTATTTTACAAAACCCTTATGTAGAAAGATAGCTAGGAGAATCTAATTTGGACTCCATTTTTGTTATATTCTTTTAGCAAGTATATTTGTTTTTATGATTTTTATAGTATAGAAATTTAAATTTTTTAAAAATAATGGAGTTCGACCATGTGCTTCCCCTTAACTAGTTCAAAAATTTTCAAAAATTAGATTGTTTTTTTAATATGTATAGTATAAGGCATACTTTGGGCTAGTATAAATTTTTTTCAATTTCCTTGAGCCAAAAAAGATACATAATAAAAGATATACTTATTTAAAATTAAAAAATTCTACAAAAAGTCATAGAAAATAAATAATATGGAAACCTTATATTAGTAAAAATTTGAAAAATTATATTTTTAGTAAGAAGAAAGTCTAATCTACATCATGTTATAATTTTTGTAAAATGAATCAATCATTTTATGTTGATTTATCATGGAAAAATTGGCATTTTTGCATTTTCTTGCAAAACCGCGTTGTTTGCTATGTTTGTGCAGGTCCATGCCTCAAGATTGGAGATTCAAACTAGATCCAAGCCTTGAGGCATGGCTTGAATAAAGTAAAAATAGAACACTTATGTGTTATAATGTGTACCTACTCTAACGCAGTATGCGCTATACATAGTATGGACATTATATTTACTTTTGGCATGCTTCTATTCAAAAAAATAAATGTTTGAGTGTAATAAATAATAAGTATAAATTTTTCATTTATTATTATTTTAGTAAATATAAGAAATTAGGGTCACTCTGCACCTTATGGAACTAGTCTCACAAGTCCATTATTCATAGTTTAGGAGATATTTTTTTATAGTATAATTTGGTTAGTACATAGGTAATTTTTAAGATTTCAGCAATCGACCTAAAGGTGTTACCATTTAAATTCTAGCATCAAAATCCTAAACCCTAAACCTTAAACCCTAAACCCTAAACCGAGGCCCTAAACCTAAACCCTAAAGCTTAAACCCTAGACCCTAAGTATTAAACCCTAAACCTTAAAAACTCAAACCTTACCCATGAAATTTGAACCATAAACCCCGAGCCTTAAGCCCTAAAACACGATCCCTAAGCCCTAAGCCTTAAACCATGAACTATGAGCCCTAAATACTAAACCATAATCCCTATACCCTAAAAACTAAATCGTAAAGCCGAAACCCTAAACCCTAACCCCTAAACTCTAAACCAAATCCATAAAACCTAAAAAATGAATCCTAAACCCTAAATCTAGAGCCCTATACCATAATCCCTAAATCATAAACAATAAACCCTAAAACCTTGATCTATGACCTAATCCCTTAACCCTTAACACCGAGACCTAAAACCTAAACTATAAACCCTAAAACCTAAAACTAAAATAAGAAACCCTCAACCCTAAACACTAAATCCTCGAACCCTAAACCATAAACAATAAAACCTTAGCCATAAAACCTAAATTGTAACCCCTAATCCCTAAACTTTAAACCGTAAACCCTAAGCCCTAAGTCCTAAACCCTAAATCTAGATCCCGATCTCTAACCACTAAACCTTAAACCCATAACTCTAAACACTAAAAATTGATCCCTAAACCGTATACCATGAACCCTAAACCAAACCCTAAACCCTACAACATTTTCCCTAAGCCTTCAACCCTACACCCCGATACGAAACCTAACTCCTAAAGCCTTAATTTAGTTCCCTAAGCTCTAACTCCTAAACCTTAAACCGGAACTCTAAACCCCGAACCTTGATCCATAAACCCTGAACCATGCACCCTAAACCTTAATCCCTAAGCCCTAAACTGTAAACCATAAACCATAAGACTTGAACCCTACACTTTGTGATACCTAAGACCTAAATCCTAGACCATTTACCCTAATCCATAATCCCTAAAACCTAAACCTTAAGCCCTAAATGATAAATCCTAAACCCTAAACCCTAATGGACAATCCCTAAATGTTAAACCCTAAACCCTAAAAACTAAATCCCGACCACTAAACCCTAAACCCTAAGCACGTAATCCTAAACCCTAAAACCCGATCCCTAAACCCTAAACCTTATGCCCTAAAAAAAAAAAAGAAATTGTAAACTCTAAACACTAAATATTGAACCCTAAAACCTAAATCCTAAGTCCTAAACCTTGAGCCTCTCACCCCAAATCCTAAACACTAAATCCCAAATCTTAAGCTCTAACACCTAAACCTCATATATTTTTAGTAGTTCTCATGAGTGAGTTTAGATTTTTGAATATGAATATTAGGATCATATTTCCTAGTCTTGCATCTAGAACCATCATTGAGTCTGTCCAGCACAACCACCTTGTTTACAAGATATGGGATGATAAAATAAATGGATATTACATCTAACTTGTGCCTTGTAATTCATAGTACATGTCTCTCACAAACTTGTTTCTCACCACATATACTTGTGCTCTTGAATGAAAATTTATTCATACTCTATTTTTTCATATTTTAATGTATGGTATTATATAAGCTCGGATGACCCATTGGAAGCTATAAAAATAACCATCTAAACACAAAAATTAATCTCAAAGGAAATAGAAGAAACACAAAGAATATACCAATGCAGAGGTGTAGGATCTCGAATCGAATTTGGGTGATATCCTCTCCTCTAGAGAATGAGAAATCTCTTCTACAATTGGAATGGATAGCAAATTTTACAAAACTTCCTAAATTTTTAAAAATAATCATATCAACCGAGGAATGGCTAAGAACACAAAGAGGTTATCAATCGTGTAGTAAATATTTCTTGTTATTTCGAATGGGATTCACTTAGCCTATAACTTAGTGACCTTACATTCATTCATACTTCCTTCTATGATAAACCCATGGATGATTTCAAAAGCACCTTGAGAAAGATAGGGGTAGTCATTAAGCCTAGTGAAGGGTGTGATGTGATTTCCAAACAACTTTAAATTCATATAGATTTAGATTTCATAAAACGTATTTACAAATATCTCTATCGTTTTAAAGGGAAGCCAAGTAATTGTTTATCCCTATATCCAAGGATCGAGGACTACTAGAGGTTGTGGTAGAATTTAACATTAAGGAATCATTAAGTTTTGAATAAGAATCTAGTCGCATTTGGAGAAACATTTTCAAACATTAGAGTATTACATTTTGGAAAATAATCTTGGACCTAAGAAATCCTCTCAAATTTCTATCTTACATAACTTTTTCCCATATCAAGCTTTGTTTTTCAAATGAAACTTTTATTCTCGATAGCTTGTAAATGAAAAAAATATTGAAAAGAGCATCAAAATAATTTCTTTGTACTAAAGAGTTATTAAATATTTGGCATTTCCCTCCTTCAAAACTTCAATGAGATGAAAGACATTAAATTGTGTTGACTCTCATTGAATTTTCTTCCTAGGAAGTAGATGAACCCTTTTCGGAGGAATACTCTATGTTAATACTAATAACAATGGGTAAGACATAAAACATTAAAGTGAGTGAAATAGTTCCCATGCGATGGGAAAAATAAAATATATATATTGGGTAACATTTATTTTTACCAAATTTTTCTTGGATATGTGTAATTACCCTCCTTGAAATATGAGTAGATGAAAGGCATCAAATTGTGATGACCTCCTTTGAATGTTTTGTCTACAAATAAATTTGACTCTTTTTAGTTTAATATTCTTTGTCAAGATTTACTAATAAGAATGGGTAGGATACAAAACATTATAGTGAGTGAATGGGTGATCCTAAACCATGATCCCTAAACGATGAGCCTTAAACCATGAGCCCAAAACCCTAAACCATAACCCTTGAACCATAAACAATAAACCCTAAACTTTGAGCCTTAAAACCTAAAAAAATTTCCTTGAACCCTAAGCCCTAAACTCTAAACCCCTAACCCTCAACCCTAAAACTTAAACCCCGAGTGCTAAACCCTAAACTCTGAGCCCTAAACCCTAAAACCTACACCCTAAACCCTAAACCCTAAGCCATAAACACTAAAACCTGATCCCTAAACACTAAACCCTAAGTCCTAAAACATGAACCCTAATCCCTAAACCATAAGCCCTAAACCCTAACCCATGAGCCATAAATCCCGAACCATAAACCTTAAACCCTTATCCCTCAACTCTCAACCCTCAAGCTTAAACCCTAAAACCTAAACCATGAGCCATAAACCCTAAACCCTAAACCTTGAGCCCTAAACCTTAAATCCTAAACCTTGAACCCTAATACCTAATCCCTAATCCCTAAGCCCAAACCGTAAACCATGAACCCTAAAACCCGAACCCTAAACCCTAACCCATAAATGCTAAACCCTAAACCTCGAGCCATAAATCATGAAACCTAAACCTTGAACCCTAAATCATCACCTTGAGCCTTAAATCCTGAACTTGAAACCCTAAGCACTAAACCCTAAACATTAACCCTAAACCCTCAACCATGCGCCCTAAACCTTAAACCCTAAACCCTAAACCATGAGGCCAAAAACCTAAAGGCATAAACCTTACACACTAAATCTTAAACCGTAAACACTTAGATCTAAACCCTCAAATATAAACTATCAGCCCTAATCCTTGAGCCTTAAGGAGGAGGCATATTAAAATCATCTTATTTTTCCATAGGACATCAATCCCATTCAAGGAGCCATCGTCTATCTATAAAGTGAGGATCTCATTTTAGTAAGAAGTAGACAACATCATAGAGCTGATTCGTGGTTACTAAAATGAATTATGGACCAAATTTCAAAATTAGTACCAATTCAAGTAGTGGTAGGGAAAAAATCCAATCCAGAAGGTCAAAACACCTACAAAATGATTATATGTTTTCACAAAAAAAATACCAACTATAATATATATGGCATGAAAGTTTTAGGTCTTTCTTGAAATTTTGAAAAAGCAGTAAGCTCGACCATATAGATTTTGAAAAAATATCTTCTAAGTTATAATCTGTTAGAGCTATGGGACCACTTCCATCAAAGATGTACCTAACTTATTATATTTGCTAAAATAAATGAAGTATAATATTTCTTTATACTTTTAGTATTTATTATACTTTATTTATTTCGGTATAAGAAATAATAAAAGTATAAATAAATAATAAAAGAAATCTTACACAATATTTATTTTAGTAAATATGGCTCCTTTAGGCCCCGCTAGAATTCATATATCCCAAAATGCGTAGACTTTTCATAACACTAGAAACGTGTGTGCGTTGTAATGCGTGCACACATTTTAGGCTTGATAATTACCATGCCTAAGAAAACATAACACGATCGCATTAATACAATAGTTGATCATGTTTTGTTCAATTTCAGTATTTTATGTAGTATTTGGCCCCATGACATGGTGCACTTACCCCAAGGAATTTGTTAACAACAAAGAAATAAGTCTTGAATTTTCCATATCCAAAGATCACTTTGCGAGATATCTTTATGAAAGCTTCGAGAAAAGGAATTTTTTGTGTATTTAAGATGTTGTTTCAGAGTTTTGATCATGAATATGTTAGATCTTTAAATGAAAACTCATCTCTAGAATAATAAAATCCTTGATTTGGAAATTAAAGGAGGTGTTAAAATGTGGATGTAATTTCTCCCGCATTTTTGTAAGAAATCTAACTTTAGTTTTAACATGACAATAGTTTAGTTTTAAATAGATATTATCTTTAGGAAATATATAAATAAAATAAATTAAACATATTTTGTTTGTAAGCATGAAAAACATGTGTTGGGTTTAGAGTTATAATTCTATTTTGGGAAGCTTTGTTTTAGAGATATTTATTGTTATTTTTAGCGAAGTCATGTTATTTAGTTGTTTTAGAGTTGTTTATTGTTAAACTACAGATTTTCCAGCTACCATGGAGCTTAAAGTCTTGGATAACACATGGACACAAAACTTGGATTCTGAAGGACTTCCCTTTGGACTGAGAACTCATTTTTATCTAGTACATCTATCTTCTAATTTCCCTATTATTAAGAAATAAATCAAGGAACCAGTCTCATGGTGGAAGGATTTTAAATCAGATAATTTAGTGGTATATGATTTTGAGGATAATGACTATGAAAATGATTTAGTTAGTCCTATGGATAATCACAATGAGAGGGAGGGTGAGATTGTTTTCTCCGTGTCTAAAAAATTTATTAAATCATAATAAGTAACAGGAAAGGAGGGGTTTCTTTTCCACGCCCCCTGGATCTATGTAGAATGTTAGTTCTCCATCCAAGGAGGTTTTGAAATCATGTCTATCTACCCACCCAGATGAGAATGTGGATCCTAATGGGCGGATGTATGAAAGGTCGTGAATAACAAGAAGAATGGAAAAAATTTAAATTCCCTTCGCAATATGATCCTTATATCTCGTAGGGGTAAATTACCTGTAAAGATGTCTCGCTAACTTTATCATATAGTATCCTCGCAGAGATTTCATAGGTTATTTGTTCTAAATAAATTCAAGATGTTTTAAAATTTTCACATAGAATATTAATAGATATCAAGATAAATTTATATTAGTTACCTCTATAATGTATTAACCCTAACATTTATCTTATTGAACCTTCCACTATCACACAAATATTTTGAGTGCTCTTTAAGACTGGTTGTACACAAAGTTTCACTAAAAACCCTGATTAGAGCTCTAATTCTTTTCCTTGATTGATAAATAATGAAAATAGTTACAAAAATACATTTGATACCTGCATAATTATAATTTTTTTCTTATAACTTACCTCAAGGGTCTGCTTAGAGCCATTCTTGGAGGTCATATTATAAAAGGGAGATGAAAAACAAGATTATAAGTTACAAGAGTAAAAATGACACCCTAATGATAATTCATGACAACATAGTACATCATGATGAGTATTCATATCTAGGCTGGGACCTTAACAAGGTAGAAAATACTAATGGAACCCCTACACAAATTTGGAAAAGCTGAAATTTTACTCAAAGATTCTCAAAAATTAAAATTTTCAAAGTGGAGAGAAACCTCCTAATTTCAAATCTTGATCTCTTGACTACAAAAGGAAAAAAAAAAAGGACTCTTAAGACATCCTAAGGACCTTAGAAAACAAATTGTTTTATTACAACATACCTAAATTAATTCTTAGATAGATGCCCCTACATCATACTATCAAAGTGAAAAGAAAGAATTTAACAATGTTGTGTTTACAAGTGGATTCCTCTTTTTCTTTCTTTTCTTCCAATATCATATAAGCCCTTGAAGGTGCTCTTTGACTGCAATGTTCATAGGTTTCATATTTCCCGGTGGTACCATGCTCCTTACAAGGTTTCTCATATTTGAAGCAATCATTCTCATGAGCTCATTGACTAGATTAAGAGTGTATACTAGACTTATTATGTTTTCTTGATATTATGCACTTGATTAATGACCTCATGTGATGTTTCTTGAGATAACTTGACTATTAAACCATACCCGACACCTTCTATCTCTTTTGGATTCCTTTCACCTTTAAAAATGAGAAATTGGTATTTTTTCTTGAAGTATGCATCTTCATGTGACTATTATTTCATTACTTCAAGTTCATGACCTATATACATAACATCTAAATAAAATTTAGTTTGAAAAATATGTCTCTATCCTTCATACTATAACACCATATTATTTTCATGCATGTTTCCCTCTTTCTCTTGCATTGTTTGGTCTTATTGAAATGTTTTAATGCATGCTTCATGACTGATTTTTTCCTCTCCTAGATCTATTTGCTTCATGTTTATCCCATGGTCTGAGTTATATACTTCATTCACTAATTATAGAATCTCTTTCTTGTCCTTGTTCTCGGCATGGTTTCCATATTATTCTTCTAAATTTTTCTCACTCATTTTCCTTTGCAAGCTTCCTTTGTATTCTTTCTCTCCACTTATCCATTGCCACATTTTCTTAATTGTGCTACCTATGCTCTCTTTCACTACGTGTTCTTTCATATGCTAAAATAATGTCTTTAAGGGTAAGTGCAGAAAATTGGGTGAGCAAAAAGTGGACATCAAATCTTGAATTTTACATCAAAAAAATAAAAACATCAATTTTTGTCTTTTATGGACTTAAACTATGCTGAAAAATAAAAACATGTCACAAAAATAATACCATCGCGTAGGAGAGACTGTCGCTTTGTAGAAATATTAACTTTAAAGTGAATAGAATATGATAAATATAACTATATAATTTTTACTAATAGTAGGCCTTTAAGAGGCCTTTTCTGTGAATGTTCATGTCTACATGTCGACTCCAATTTTTTTCACTTTTCATAATGTGATAAACTCTATACCATCCCAACCGTGCCAAAATTCTATATACGTTAAAAAAATTGATTTCAATATTTTTTGATGAAGTTATGGTGGGAAAATGGAAAGTGATATGTTTTGTTTATGCTTTCAAACCACTTTCACAAAAAAACATTAAAAATTTACTCAAAAAAATACAAAATAAAATCTATCCCGAGATAGGTATTGACATCTAACTTTTCACTAAAAGGAAAAAAATTAAAGTTTTGGTCATCCAAATCATGGGAAAATGGACTACAATCTTATAGGCTTTTAAAAAAAAAACCAAGTCATTTTATTTTGAACATTTAACATAGATAAAGTTGTTCTTTTTTAAAAAAATTAGTATTTTAGAAACTAGATTTCAAATGCTAATATTCATATTTTTATATTTTTTTCTAATTTTGATTACACGCATTGTTAATTATGCCTACAAGTTGAGATGTCACTTTGTTATTTGCAATATAACATCCACTTATGACCTCTTTCTGGCCCCCCAACTTGTTGCACTTACCCTTACACCCATAAAACTCACTCTTGACTATTCCTCAGGTCATGATTTTCTATCCTTCATTAGATTCAAAGTGTGTCTAATCCCATCCTTCACAAATGTATATGTATTTTCCCATCCATCATGGATGGATTTTTTGTCAAATTTCCATGGTATTCCCAACAAAAGATGACATGCATCCATGGGAAATATATCACAAAAACCTGATCATGATACCTACCAACTTGAAAATCAACCAAACACTATTTATTTACTAATACCTGATGCTCTCTTTGAACCCAAAAGACTTTGTAAGGATGAGGATGCTTCATTATTTTCAAGTTTAACTTCTCAACCATCTCAAATGACACTAAGTTATCAGTACTACCATTATCTATGATGAGTTTACAACACTTACCTTTTTCCTTACATATTGTTCTAAAAATATTCTCTTATGCATTGGTTCTTCATTCTTTCTTGCATTCACCAAGTCTCTTCTCAATATCAATACATCTCTAGTTTTAAGTTCCTCTACTAATGATTGTGATGCTATACTCTCCTCCTCACTTGCATGTTCTATTTAGTTTTTTGCCTCATTAGAGATGTTGGTGCTTTCTTTTATATGTTTGAGAAATTCAAATAATCTATGTCAAAAATAAATTTGCACTTGAATCATCTTCCAATGAATTCACCTCTACCTCTTCCATATCCACCTCTACCTCTATATGAGTATCCACCTCTTTTGTAGATACTTATGAATGTATTCTTTGTTTTTGAACTATTAAATTCTTCGTCATTAGTTTGTTTCTACTACTAGACTCTTCCTAACTGTTGACTTCTTCCTCTTACTCCTCTCCCTCTACCTTTCTAGTACTAAGTTTTCTTGCTTGGAAATTTTTCCTCTACCTTTAAGGCTTCCTTATATACCTCTTCTACTGATCTCAAATGAAATAAATTGATCTCATATTTTATATTCAACCTAAAAAAATTCACATACCTTTTCACTTCTTCAACATCACCATCTATCTTACCAGATTCTATAGCCAACTTTTACAAATCTTTGGTATGGTTAGCTACATTCATCTCTCTTTTCCTTAGGTTTTGTAACTTCCTGAATAAACTTGTCTGGCAATATGAGGGAATGAATTTACCTTTCAAATGTTCCATCATCTTGTCCCAGTTCTTTATTTTATCTTTTTTTTTGTCTTACTCTTTCTTCTTGTACAAATCCCAACCATATTGCATCATGTCTTGTTAATTTGGTGCATGAAAATTTCACCTTTTTATCATCTTCTATGTTTTCAAAGTCAAAATATTTTTCCATATTGGCTATAGAGTCTATTATCTCTTATAGATGTAAACTCCTCCATATTTTGGAGTTTTCATTCATGGTTTTTCCTTCCTCCCACATCTACTTTCAATATTCTAACCTCTTGTCCCTCTTCTTCTTTTGGTGCTCTCTCTGTTGTTGCCACTTCTCTTTCTCTCTCATCATCACTATGACCATCTAGTTGTTTCCCTCTTCTTCTATTTACTTCAAGTAATTCTATCATTTCTTCTTTTTTTTTTCCAATAATGCAACCAAATAAGCATCCTTGGCTTCCCTCTGTTTCCTCTTATAACAACTCTTCTTGGTGGAATTTTGTCAAACTCTTCACTTCTCTTCTCTTCTCACTACTTATTTCTCTTTCCTTTGTCTTATTCTTCTCGATTTATTATACTTATCCTTTATGATAACAAATTATAGAGAGCATACACCACTTCCAACACACTCAAGTAACTTAGTTCATTCACATATCCAAATATTCACTTTTACTTTGTAATATGCTTGATTTTATAAACTCAATACATCTTCTAGAACATTTAAATTTGGATTCAATCGACCAAATAAAATTATGATAACTTCTTAACATGATCCTAAGTATCTAACTATGTTATTGCAATCAGAATATTTATTCAAATAACTAAATTTAGCTATTTTGATGACATTTTGAATAAACAATCAACTTGGCTTCTTAAGAACTAGGAGGTTGATGAATTTGAGTTTAAATAATTCTAAAAATCCCCCAAAATGCATGAAGTGATTTGGATACCTTTCTGTTGTTTGAGGTGTAGGCAAAAAAGGTTGACTCACTTCTCAATGTATATATAGTTTTCTTCAATACCCCTACTTTAGAATTATTCTTGTTTACTAGCCCTAACACCAATCAAAATTTGAAGTATGTTTTCTTTTAAGGATTCATTCCACTAATTATTTATCTTTTTGAATACTCAATTGTGTCAATAATTTATATGCCAAGTTTTGTAGTGACCTCCTTCGAAAAATATACTTCAAAGTCACAATTCTAGGCCACAAATTACACATCTCCTAAACATGCACCAAACTGGTAGGAGATTATCCTAATTTATGTAGAAATTTACTATTATTTTTAGGAATCCTAGTTAGGGTTTTACATATATACTTTATTGTGTGTTTAAGAATTTGAAGTGTTTGTTAAGAGCTCTAACCAATAAACAGTTATAAAATCCTTAGAGGGTTTCCTCTCATCTAGAACTGAGCATTCTTCAAAAATTGAATTCACTAATATTCAAAACACCAAATATTCTCGGAAGGTATATGCACATTTTTATAAGCTAATAAACTTACCCGTAATGAATCTTTCCTTCTTGATATCATGTTTGGATTCAAACTACACTATAAATTCTTGTAGTAAAACATGGGATTTCTATGATATGGAGTTGTTTGGATTTATTCGAACCTTATCCATTTTTCTAATTATTTGTCAATGAATTATTGAGGTCCCCTCATTCTCATTCCTTCATCTCAACTAGTAATTCCATCTCCTAGTCAATATTTACCTCTCTAAAATCCAAGATGTCTGCTAATTGTATCATACAATATACTCACGAGAGAGTTAATAGGTTAGTTATTCTAAATCCATTCAATGTATTCTAAAATTTTCACCTATAGTCTTAACAAATATCAAGATGTGTTCATATTAGTTAAATTTTCCCGTATTCACCCTAGCCTTTATCGAATGAACCTTCCACTATCACACACAAATTTAGAATCCTCTTTAAGACTCAAGCTATACGCAAATATTCAATAAAAAACCCTATTAGAGATTTGTTTTTTCTTCCTCGATTGATTATAATGAAAATAGTTACAAAAAGTCATTTTATAACTCCTTAATTTGAATTATTGGCTAATAAATGACCTCAAGGGACCACTTAGAGCCATTCTTGGAGGTTACATTACAAAAAGGTTCTCAAAAATAAGATTATAAGTTAAAAGACAAAAATGGCACCCTAATGAGACTTCATGACAACATAGTACATCATGAAAAGTCTTTATGAATAGGTTAGGACCTAAAAAAGATAGAAAATACTAATGGAACCCATACATAGATTTGTGATATAAAAATTATTGACCAAAGAGATTAAAAATTTTAATATTCAAATTTGAGGGAAACCTTCTAATTTGAAATTTTGACCTCTTGAGCATAAAAGTACCATAAAATGATTCATAAAACATCCTCACAACCTTATAAAACTAAATTATTATTAAAAACCCTATATTAATCGTTGGAGTAATGCCCTCGATCAATAAGGTATTGACCAAATGATTCATACAACAATATTAGTAGTGAACCAAATCAACAAAGAAAAAGAAAACCATATGACAATATAACAAGGTGTGTTTTCAAGCTGTTAACTCACCATAATCCAAATTATTTTTCTATTTGTAAATCTTCGACCTTATAGGTCATAAATATTTTGTAGGGAAACTCAAAATTCAAACAGACCAATATTATTGTATCTACTTCATACCCGAATAGTTAACAGTAAGAATAATTCATTTACCAAATACCAATTTAAATAGATGATTTTATGCATAGTTTAGAAATATAATTTAGTGGGTTTATCATCATACTTCCGCCGATAAGAAAAAGTTTAGAAAATTAATAGTATTTTTATTTAAAATCCCATAGGGCAGATCCAAACAACTATACGACAACAGCGTAAAAAGCATCGTTTTCTCAATACCCATTTATCTATTTTTTCGCTAAATGCTATATTATATTTCCTCTATATGTCAATACTAAATATTCACAACACTTATCATAGAAAAAAATCACAAACTCATTTTAAATAAACAAGAATACAAATAAATCTAAATACCCATTTATTTACACAAATTTCTTCAACATTCCGTATCAAATTTTACTTTAAAATCATTGAATTTTTCCACATTTGGGCATACTTTATTATTCCAAATAAAAACCCAAAGCATACTTTATTATTTCAAATAAAATAAAGATGGTAAAAATAGATAATCATGCTTGGAATAACAATTCGTTTTTCCCAAATTCCTTCTTCCAAAAACACTCAAAACAAGAGGAAGCAAAACTGAAATTAGTATGCCCAAACAGAGAGAGATCCCCATGCTTTTCCCAGAAAATGTGCCCGACATAGATTGAAAATCATCATTTTTAATAGTGAAAAACCATATCATGCAATAGCAGTCAAACATGCCCCTAATTCTTCCAATGTTTTCGTACACTTTTGTGCTCTAGGTGTCATGAGCAGAGTAAAAAGACTAAAGCAGAGGAAAAAATGAGGATACGTTTTTTTATTGTAATCCAAGCTTCACTCTCTTCCGAAAATCCGTGCTCTCCAATAAAATTCCTTAATTTTTCAGTCAATTTTTTAATTTTCTCCCCATGCGTGTTCTCACTTCCATGCAAGTTTAATTTTTGTCCAGGTTAAACTCGTGTTTAATTTTTCTAAAGATAACTTAACTTTTTTATGCAAGGTCACTCGGTGTTTTTAAAAAGTTAATTGTCTCATATTGTATGGTGTTTCGACGGTGATCAAGACCTATTTTAAACCATATAATTTCACAATGTTCAGAGGGTTGATAAGAAGAAAAAAATTATAATTATTAAACTATTTTAATGCTAATGATACGGTCGGAGACTTATCCCGTTAAACACAATAACAAAGAAACAATAACTTTTTCATGAACTTATGGTTTCATACCATTTTCGTAAGTTTACTTGGTGTCTTTTATGGGCAGTCCAAGACAATGTTCACAATATTAAACAATAATCCCAAAATATTCTATGGTGGACTTGAGTCTTGTTTAATAAAATTAAACCTTTTATTTTCACCATATAAATTTGTATGGTGTAAACGTTCGGTTTAAGGATGAAAAAATAGACAGTAAAAATTTCCTTTGTAATGAATGAATTCCTACGTCATCGACCAATTTTACTTTTAAATAAAAAATTCATTATGCCATAAGATATGGTGGAGACCTTGAATTTTAAACATTAAACTATACCTTAGGTCTTTGACCGAAAAGTTCAACAACACATTTACCTTTTCCAAATGATGTGGTCAAAGACCATGGTCACCAACAAATACTATTTTCACGCCATATATACATTGTCCATGGACTCTTAAAATCATGTATTTTAATGTTCAAGCTTACCAAAAATTAAAATACATATACTAATGCCCTAGGGTTTTAAACCCGCTAAACAATCCACATTACCTTAATAAGTTAAAATCGGTAACTAATATAGTTTAATATCATAGGACAATTTATTGACACCTTAAATGATAAGTTTGTTATCAAAATAGCTAATGTTTATCTGATCATAAACCAGAGATATTACCAAAGATCAAGTAAATACCTTCATAGTGTGTTATGGTCCAAGACCGATGTAGTCAGACACTAGAATGGTTAGTCATACATCAATATCATAAAAATTATTTATTGATACTGAAATAGCAGAAACACAGTCATGTATGTATTCGTTAACATTCTAAAATTAGTAGCTACAAGTAAGCAAGGTAAAATCATACCCAAAACTACAACAATAGATCAATGCATTGAGAAAATATGATTTCATCAACTACAATTAGTAAGGAGGTGTTCAACATGCATGTTAAGTACATCACACCGATGATATTCTATAGGCTTCATAACAAGTGTAGATGTAAGGTGTGACATAATTCCCTTAAGGAATCATCGTCTTGATGATTTCAACTCATTAGCGTCCAAAAAGTAATAAAACATATTTCGCTCAATATTGTTAAGGGAAAACAACCCATATTGTTACACAAAAACCTTGAAACTTTTAAAAATTTTAAGTCAATTTCATTAATAAGAATTACATGTTATAACATCCCTATTATTCATAAAAATTTCCAAATATTCAATATAACTAAATTTTATCATTATAGAAAATCAACTTGTAAAATAATATCAAATATATTATAATATATAGTCAAATATAAATTATTCATCACTAAAACAATAATAAAAATCAAATTTCTGTTCATCCAAGTTTTCCTAAGCTTCGTAGTTCATTAGTTTTCTTTTCATTTTTACATCTCAATGATGTCCAAAGTACAAAGAATTTCCCTCCAAACGTGAAAAGATATTCCACTTTCTCTATATCCTTAACATATTTTTATTTACTTTGCTAATCATCCCATGTCAACCATGACCGCCTTAGTACAAAGGGTGGTAGTTTCCTTAAACTATTGGTATATGCTTTTTTCAAAAAGAGGAGCAAAAGTTACGAAGATTTTGAGCTATAAAATAATATATTTAAGATGGGAAGAGTGAGTTTAACCATGAGAACTACACAAAATCAACTCCAAAAATACATTCCCTGTATATATGTAACATTATCTAGAAAGGATCCCATCAGTAATGGTATTTAGTACGATAACTGGTCTCTGGTATTAGCCTCTGGACACAAAATCTCAACAAATATGCGTACCAATAAGTTATAGGTCTATTAAGGAAATACAATATTTATTCTCAAGTTTAAGAGTCCATATTAACAAATGGAATATCTCAATGAATTTTGACATACTTTTATGCCATAGATATTGTCCATGAGTTTATTATTTTAATAAAAGAAGGTAATGCATGGTCAAAACAATTCAAAACTTCAATGGATTTGTGATTGGAAGTTCCCAAGGTATGGATAAAGGCTCATTCCAGCTAGTCTAACCAATTATGTTACGCCCTTCCTTTATTTTTGGGCATAACTAATAACAATACAATTAAGGCTATTTATTAGTAAATTATACTTGTAGTCAAAATCATATGACTACCAAGACCGTATTCCCAAATTATAATTACACCCGTTTAGTATGATTGCATAAATTCCCAATTAATTCACTTATTTATTAAATTTTTTTATAACTTAAAAAATTGCATGATCAAGGGCCACTACTAATGTCTATATGACATCTCATCACACCAGATGTGTGACTAAAATGCCATTTTACTCTCAAAGTAGGAAAAAGGATTCTTTTCTATTATCACCTTGTTAATATTCCTTCTTTTAAGCAATAAGATTATAGTGGGGAAAAAAATAATCATAATCTTCACATTTCACTTATAAAGTTTTAAAATTTATGTCTTTGTATTAAAGTCCTAATAGATTCATATTTATCATGATCACATTTTAACTAGTAATTGAGAATAAGGTTTAACCAAATTGAATTACAACTTTGAAGTAGAATAGATTATGCAAGTGACCACGAGATAAAAAATAGGTATACCAAGATTATATAGGATTTATTTAACAACTTCTTGCATTACGTATGCATCGCAAAGTATATTTTCATAAAATACTACGAAGGATTATATAAGGTCTAAATTAAGGAGCCAAATGTTTTCTTTTAAGAGTTTGAGGAGTTTTTTTATAGTACTAGAGAGGCATGTTCATTTATGGACTAACTCCCATAGTGTAATAACTTGATGGGTAGTTATCACACCTATTATAGTCGACACATTATGTAGTGCCCACTTCCCTTTGACACCTATATGATATTAATCATGATATTGCTGATTAGATTATGGACATAATTATGGATCTTATTATAGTATGTTGTTAAATGTTAGATCATGGATTATTGTTGACTTGATTCAGTTATGATGCATGATGATTATTAGAGACATTTTTATATGTTGATGATGTTATACTGTTGGACATGGTTATATGATGGATGTTGTTCGGATTTGTGATATTTGGATATTGTGAGTAGACCTAGAAATGGAAAATTATTGGATGATGATATAGTTGTTGATAAAACTATAAATGATATTGTTAGATTGCTTTGATGTTGTTGTGGTTCATATATCTAGATGATTTTGTATTTTTAATTATATTTATATTATTTTGACGTTCGATATGGCCATGAGGCAAAATGAGGTATTTGTATTTTTGCAGGTTAAAAATATCACAACAAACATCGGGGGATTGGAGACCAACCACATTGGAATTCGAGATGAACTCAACAAGGTCACCATGGCAACTAGTATTTGTTTGTGTGTGTGTTGTTTGTGTTAGGGATTCCCATGGGGGATCACCTTTAAATGTGACCAAGATATTTTATGTGTTTATTTTATTTGGTCTGTTTTGTTATGTTTGCATGTGTTTATTTTGTGGTGCACTTACCCCTTTCATTATTTATTTAATGGTGTGTAAATATTGTGATTAATCATATTGTCTAGTTAATTAATTAAAAGAAGTCATAAGAATGTAATTAATAGAGTTGTTGGCCATGTTTTAAAGTGTTGTAATAATGTGTAAATAATGTGTAAGTGACTTAGTAAGTGATGTGTAAGTTAACTTTTGAGTGTGAAACACTCCACCTTCTTGGAAATTTGAATTTGTCTTTGGAGGCTAATTTTGGAGGCTTGTGGGACAAGTTAAACTTGTCCCATGCCTCTTAAATTTATATACCAAATTTTCCTATGGTTGGAGGGTTAAATTTAGACCTTTTTGCACATTTTTATAAGTCAAGTTGAATATTGTAATTGCATCTTTCTTACATAATTTAATTTCAGTCCATATAGGGTATGGGCTTGTTTGAGTGTGTAAGTAAATTTGTCATATTATTCACCCACTTATTTAATATGCATTGGAGAATGAAGTTGAATTTTGGGGTTGGGGTTGAGGATGTGTGATGTGGCATCCTACATGGATCCACCTCATCCTCTTCTCTTCCCTCTTCTATAAAATTCATATTGCTTGTCTTGTTTTGGGTTGCTTCACTTTGGAGACTTCACTTTTAGGTGAATTTTCTTGTTGTTTTGGGAGCTCTTGCTTGAAGGAGTCTTGGAAGATTGTTGCATGCTTGTGCTTGGCTATCTTGGATTGCTTGCATTGGGATAAAGCTTGTTGTTTTGGAACTTGGAATGAATCCATCATGGAGAGGTAGGAACTTGGCTCTTGAAATGCTCTTCTTTTATATATGTGAATGTTCTTGTGTGAATGTTTCAGTCTATTTGTGGATTGTTGGGTAGATTGGATAGGAATGGTATAGGAGAATACTATGGGGTTATTTTGTGGGAGGTACAAGTGGTTTTGGGGAGGTATAAGGGTGAAGGGAGTTGGGATTTGGGTTGCACCTTACAAAGAAATTGCTTGCATTTCTTTACTCATTATGGGGTGCCATAATAGGTTAAGGAGACATAAGAAAATGTGAGGAATAAGGGGTACTTAGGGGAGGCATAAGGGCATGAAAGGGTTTGAAAGGCATAAGGGGTACTTGGGAGGGTTTTTCTCGGTGGTGATACCCAATTTTCCCCTTTGGGAGGCATAAGCAACATCCCCCATAGCTTCTTGCTCATTTGGCTTGCTTGATGAATCCTTTGTATTTTTTTCATGTTTTAATGTAGTTGTAAACTACATTCTATTTTGGACTATGTTTCTTTGTGGAAATGTTGTGTGTATGTTTTGTAGAAGCTGTTTGTCGCCATGAGTTAGATCACATCTTTTATTTCTTTTTGGTTGGGGCTCGGGGGCCAATGAAGAAGGATGGCTTCTCCTCTTCATTAGATGTCTTGGTTGGGTGTAGAGTGTTTCCTTTCTCCTACTCCTATTGTGATCAAATTGGATGAATGAGAGGAATGCATGTTGTTGTTCTGGAGCTGAGAAAAGATAGTTTGACAGTCCCTTGTGAAATGAAATCTCATTGTAACCTTTCCCACTTGAAGTGGATGAACTTGTAAATGTTTGTAATGGAAAGATGTTGTATTGATTGCAAGTGGAAATTGGAAATGTAAAAGAGTTATACTTTGTATTCTGTTTTGGAAAGAATGTGAAAGAATGATATTGTTTTGTATATTGTATTTTGAAATCAAATGGAAAGGAGGTTGTATGAGTTTCATTGGAATTATTGGAAGTTTTACCTTGTTCATATGATATTCTTCCATTGGAAATTTGTGTTTATCATGCACTAGGAAGTCCCTGTTTTGAAAGTGGAAATGTGAAACACGTGAGAAGAAAATGTATTATTTTGTTCGTATATAATATATGTTTTGGAAGAAATAAAAGAGGGAAGATGTAAAATTTCCTTTTGAAATAAATAAATGAATGTAATAATTTTCTCAAATTTCATTGTTGTATTGAATCTGATTATTTCAATGTATTGGAATCTCTGCTTGAAAGAAGTAAATGCATATGAAGGAAAGTGCAGAACTCTATCTTTGAAATGTGAAAAATTTGAAATCAGAATTACATTTTGGTCTTGAATAGTTTGATTTGAATTAACTAAAAGGTGTTAGATTGAAATTGGAATGTATTCTAAATACTTGGAAGAAGAAATGGCAATTAGACCCATTAAAATTTGATCCTTGTTATTTGTAATTTCAAACTGGCAATTATCTAAACCAAAAATGCACAGTTCGAACCTGCAATAATAAAATAAAAAATTAAATGATTGAATTGGAGTAGTAGGCCCTAAATGAGTTCAAATAGACAAAAAAACTTAAAGGAAATATTCCAAAATCTGGCAAAACTAAGTTCAAAGTTTTCACAGTCATTTTGCTGTCAAAATTGAAAAAAATTCGAATTAGAATTCAATCAAACAGATCTACCTCACAATATTATCCTAATTCCTCCTAAGAATGATTCTCCATGTCTATTTGACATGTTGAGAGAGGAAGAAGATCAAATTTGACAAATCTCACAAGTTAAGAATTACTAGTTCTCTGTAAAACCTCAGGTCAATTTGCTTTTCTTAAAATTGACCCATTAAACCTTGTCAAAACTAAAAATTAATGCATCCTAAGTAAAAATGACGTTGATAAATTTCCGTAAAGTCCTCGTTTGAACAAAACCGAGCTCTCTATCAAATATTATGGCCTTATGAAGTTTTCTTCATTTGGCGTTAAATTTTCGTAAAATTTTTCATGGGCCTACGGCCCGAATTTTTCCCTGAGCTTGAAAAAAATTTGTGAAAATTTTCAAAATTTCCCCACCACCCCGCTCGCCTATAGCCAATCGAGGCTGCCACATGGCACCATGAGGTGTCAGCGGAGGGGCGGATCCCCTTTTAACTTAGCACTTTCAAAAATTTTGGGAAAATTTTCTAAATGTTCCTCACTGGCCCATGACCCAATCGGGTGATTCCATGTAGTGTCACGAGGCATCGACGGAGGAACGGGTTCATTTTTTTCTTTTGTATCTCGTAAAATTTTTGGAAAATTTTCCAAGTTTCCCCGCTATCCCGCTTGCCCGATCAATCGGGGCTGCCACGTGGCATCGCGAGGTGCTGGCGGAGGTGCGGGTCTATATACCCTGTTAACCCTTCAAGGCATTAAGACAATTTTCTCCCCGCCACCCTACCTTCCCAGCGTTGGCTTAGGAGATGCGATGTGTACTTTGCAGACTCATGGGAGCACGAGTGCAAAGCCAAATTTTCACCTACACGAGAAAATTTACAAAATGTCTCCCACCGCCCCGCCTTTCCCTGCTTTTCCTTGCTTTACCCCACGCTACCTTAGGGAGTGCCACGTGTCCCTTATGGACTTACGGACCCGTGGAAGCACAGGTGCAATTGTATTTTTTTTTCCACATGTGGGAAAATTTCTAAAAGGTCGCCCGCGGCCCATCAACTCGTCCTTTGGGAAAATTTTCTCTGTTGGGCTCGTAGGTCTGCCCTTGGGGAAAATTTTCACCCCAAGGCCCGTCAGCCCATAACTTGAAAAATATGAGGAGTTAGGAGGACTTCTTTATATCAGTGGAAAGGTGAGGAAATTTCCTATCCATTGGGAGTGATATAGGAAATTTTTAATGCATTAAGTTTGAGAAAAATAAAGTTGAAACTTTAATCCCGATAGAGAGTGGGTATGATGTGGAATTACGCTCTGAACCTAATTAAAACTTCTAGCCCTAAATTTTGGACCTTATGAATTATTATAATTGTTAATAAAATAAAAGTATATTCTATTATATTAGGATTGTTTTGAACATGTTAGTGACATATGTTGTTTGTAACCTGGTTGTAGATTCCTTTAAAAAAAAATTATTCCATAATTTTCCTAACTAATCCTACGTTGTTCTTGGGTCTCAAGTGGGTTGTTTTAACGGGAATTACACATTATTACTTATTATGATTCAAATATGAAATTTTTTAAATTATTTTTAATATTTCAGGTTTTCTCACCAAGAAAACACTGCGATACAAATTTTGAAGATCATAACAATTTACCCAAAAATAACCATCAATTCTTATACATGACACCAAGGGTTTATAGAGTGATAAAATTCAAATCAAATAAAGAGAGTATGACCTATACGTTTGAAGATTGTTCCTCATGACAAAAACACATTTCCTTAAATTTAATTACCGAAGAACTTTATGTATAACATTATTCACTAATGGAATTCTTATACTTCAAATAACGATCTTCTCCCAAGGAAGACTATCATTACAACATAGAACATATATCATTTATATCAATGAATTCCTCATATCCTTTAAGTACAAGTACCTTTGAGTAAACCATAACTATCTAGGAGTGAAAAATATCTCAAATGACCCATAAATGCTAAATTTATTACCATATACAACATGCTAGTAAATAATATCATCATAGAAAACAATGAGAACCACACATCACTTCCTATCAACTCGTAAATACCACGTAATATAAGGGCCAAATGACTTATTTTGACTTCCTATCATTAAATCGAATCCATTGTAGAGAACAAAGAATAGATAACATGCTAAGGGTAACTTAACCAAAGAGGCCTGAAGAATTCATAGGAGTCTCTCAACCAAAGAGGACCTTGAATAAAGCTTGTCTCTCTTCCAATGGAGGACCAAATATAAAAAAATTCACTTCAATAAAGGAGGATAAATCTTTATAGTAGCGAGAGAGATTCCAGTCACTCAATTTTCCTAGACTCATGGAACCATGCCACCACCACGAGGGCATGTCTTAAAACCCCAAGCATACAATAATGACACCTCGGGCATGCCCCATACAAAAAAATGCACAACACGAATGAGGTAGAACCATGTCACAACCACACACCAAAACAACATAACAAAATTGACTATCGTAAAGCCAAGTGAGCCAGAAACGAAGGCTTCACATCAAAAATAGATATGAATCCATGAAATCACATCAGTCAAAAGAAATAGCTAATTAACCACTCAAAAATATAAAAAAACAAAAACACCAAGTTCATATAATAAGAAATTGCAATGGCCTCTCGAATAATCATTACTTTGAATTCAATTGTGGATATTCAACCAAAATATCCTTCCCCATGATAAGGTTACAAATTTAATGTTGAATCAGGTGTAAAGATTAATAAATTAATACAAGGAATGATATTACTTGCGATTTTTCAAATGACATTAATATTATTTGGAAAGTATTAGTTTAACTACTATCTCCAAAATAGTTATAAAGTTTTTCTCCTTTCATTAGAAATTTTATTTCTAGTTTTGAAGCTACAAGAATCATGACTCGTGATTAAGACCAAATGTATAGTATTAGTCTTGATTAGGATCCCTATGAAAAGGTAACACTCACATAATGATGTGCATCATATGTGCTCCTTATCCTTCTATAGCCATCCAAAAGCGGCACATACAAGATAAAATTATGTGAATGTCGACTCATGATTTATGTACTTCATTTTCAAATCAGTTTTTGCTTACAATAAGGAAATTAAATACATCTTATGTTAGGGGTTGTATTGTATCAATACACATATTTTTTGCATTATAAAACTTAGTGTAATCATAAAATGACACACTTGGGTGCATTCCGAGGTCCTAAACACATACTAGTATTCACATGATTCCTAAGTACAAAAACTAGTAATTAAAAACTATCTTTTTCCTTTTGTTTATGTTTCTCATTTTCCATTTTGTCTTACACACCCTCTAGTTTAGTCTCGCACTTTACTTCTTTATATTTTATGAATTTGGACATCAATGTCTAGGTGACCTTGTCCCCACTATGTTCCCTTTACATATTTCTTTCTTACTCGATATTTTTAGGCCTCTTTCATTTTTGGGAATCTTATTTTCTTATGGGTCATTGTTCTAGTTGTCAATTATGGAATTTATAAAAGGGAATCATATAAATACCTAGGTATGTTTTCAAAATAAGCTAAAAATCTCTAAGCATTACTATTTATCACCTAAGGTTACATTTAAAGGAATCTAATGCACTTAAATTAATTGATCTAACATCCATTCAAAGGACAAGGAACTGAATTTTATTAATATACATTGCATAAGAAAGGGTAAGTACATTATTCCATTCACAAATGTTATAAACTATTATATTTCAGATGTATCCCACTATAAAGTGCAACTTGAACTAGGGCATCGATGAAAAATTCTTAAACATAGTGAAAATAACTACATGGAACTTTGGATGTAGTGCAGTGCTAAGTCATAATTTTAGTCCATCAAGTGATTTCCATGGTGTTCCGACTCCCCATATTGAATCTTTATTTTTTGGATTTGATGTGGTTTTGTGGGATTTTCAGTTAACATCTCTTTTGCAGTCACATGTATATCCGTAAATCAAGGTGTAACATACATGAGACTAAAAAGATTATTAGTGACACCGTAAAAATTAGGTTCTAACTATCTACGCAACCATGGGCATCCGTTAGTGGTATCTCGTGTGTAGGTGCCCTTACCTTAATCCAGTGCCCTAGTCTGGCCTTATCCCAATGTTATTCCCTTTTCAATTAGAATCTTTCCTAGTTAGCATCGAGTCTCAAATCAGGCATAAATTAGTTAAGTCCTCTCTCTTTTGCAATTAGAGTTTCATATTTTATTATGTTATTACTCTTGTCAAATTTTATCTAGCATCTTGACTTTATTATTTCTATCGCATTACTCTATAATTAGGGTTTTACAAAAGTATATATTTTTGTTAAATCATTTGGTGAACCCATTCATTCATACATGACCTTGCTTCTAGTAATTTTTGTAATTTTTTTATCATAGCTCAATCTCAACCCTTTAGTGATGAATAAATTCATGAGCTCAATGCTCATCTCATTGAACATCGATAAGAACTAGATATTATCTGATTTTTTTCTCATGAGGAGTCCACAAATTAGTCAAATATTATCATTCCTACATCCACTATTGCTTTCATGCCCATCTCTAGGGAACCTCTTAATTCCACTATTTCACGTACTTTTAATATCCTCGATTCTATGCCCACTACTAGTAATCATTTTACTTAGGTTATCACATCCCACACATAACAAGTTTCTTATTATGGCACTAAAGATGTAGCCTCTCTCTATAATAATTTCCAAGTTCAAATCAATCAAATTCAGCAGATTACTTCTTGTGCATCTCCATCTCTAGATTCTACCTTACTCATTCATACTCCTTTCCCACCCACCATTTGCACATATGCACTTCCTATAAACTTCATCAACCCTAAGCTTCCCACCTTCAATGGGCATGGTGAACCTCAAAAATATCTTTGATATGTTCATGTGACATGTCTTGATTATGTGGTGATCATAATTTAGTACAAAATATATTTCCTATAATCCTCAAAGATTATACTATTTTTTATTCTACTTGCAGTTCATTTGCTAACGTTATCCACATAGTAGCGGATGATTTTACTGATAATTTTTCTTATCAATATCAGTTCTAATATATCATATGCTCAAATTTAACAAATCAATCATGGATCCAATGATCATCTAGTGGATTGTATTACAACATAAGAATAAATTAGTTAAGATGAAAAATGTACTCGCAGATTCACAATTGCTAGATATTTTTGTTCAATTTGTTTTACTTTTTTGCCAGAGAGTTTCATTTTAAAGACATCTCCATCATTTGATCAGCTATGCCATACTCTTAAGTTACATGAAATAAAACTCCTATCTCTGGGAGATCTCAAGTATCATTATCATACATCATCGTCTTCTAACTAATTTCAAATAAAATATAGTTTCAAGCCATCTCCTAAACCCAATGAAGAGAAATCTAAGTTTAACGATGTCTCTACTCCTAAAAACCTTCAATGGAAACCTTCAATGCTTATATTACAAAAATATCCTTATGCTCGTGCCTATTATTGCCACAATGTATAGAAAGTAATCTTAGTATTCTTCCAACACCACTCAATGTTGATGTATATCACTCTAAAGCCCACAATTGTGACGAACATGCTAGATGTGACCATCATCATTGTGTTAGGAATTTAACTGATCAATGTTTCAAACTTAAACATCTTATTCAAGCTCTTAGTGACAATAATGCAAAGAATATCATTAATCCTTCAACATCCAATCTAGTTAGTGATGATAAAATATAAAAATCTTTAAATATCCACCACCTAAACATGATAAACAAGATTCAGATTGTTTTTCTAATCATACGTATCGCGTTGTGCCTCCTTCATTGTGACATCTTGATTTTCTATTGGGTAATGTGGATGCATCTCAACCACTCATTGCAATCTCTCATAATGATTATAATGCTACCTTTTTTCCTATACACTACACATCAATTCTTATGTCGGGAATCATATTTTCAATACCGGGATGATTGATCCATCGGTTCTTATGGGTGTGTGATCTATTTCACTTCTCGTCACTATCAACAATACACTACCAAATATTTCATATCCGGTTCCAAAATCTTATGGCTACATCAATATTCGAGTTACCGTTGGGCCTCTTACCATGTTTGTTTCATTTGATTTGGAACATTTAATCAATGGTTGTGAGATGATCTTAGGTCTTCATTGACTCTGTGTCGCTCAATGTATCATTTCCATGAACTAATTTTGTCTCAAATTCATTCACAATATGCCATTTTTGACTGTCAAGGTTTTTCCACCATCCGACCATTTCCTGAACCTTATCTTGAGGATGTCCTTACACTCGGCTAGAAAATCTATGACCCCATGGACTCTAGAAACTAAGACACACTATACTACTAGTTCTCTTATTTGTACATGAACTACCCGGTATCATCAGTCCACTATTCCATCTCATCGTCCTAAGTCCCTTACTCATGTAAACCCTTCACATAGCTTCTCATTACATCCTAGGTCTCCTTCACATAGGTGCTCATCACCTCCTATGTAACCTTCACATCCTAGGTCTTCTTCACATATGTGCTCAACACCTCATAGGTCTCCTTAACATATGTGCTCATCCCCTTCTAGGTCTCTTTCACATATGTGTTCACCACCTATGCTTTGCTTACATATATGTCATTAGTCTCATACACCATTGATCTCATAACATGGTCATATTAATTTATCTCCTTATGCATCTTATGTAGGAACCTTTCCATTCACATGCATTAAATAACTTACTCATCATCATACACTTGGGGGCATCATACTTTTTCCCCACTTCAATTAGTATCAATTATTTATACTTTCTACCCATACATATTATGGCCCATACCCCACATATAGTTTTTCTCATTCATATTATACAATACGATAGAATTTTTATCGGGGAAAATTTGAATGGCCAATTTTTATAAACTCGCTACAATATGAGTTTTTTAAAAATTGAAATTGGTGAATTTTAAGCGAGTGGTAGCCGACATTATCACCAAAAAAATTTCACCCATAGGTGTTTTCATACGATACATTTCACCTAGTACTTACAAATATATATAAAATTATGAATGTAATTTTCCAACAATTTGAATCATTTCATGTGCATATTTGCTGAAGTATACATAGACTATTGTCCAACATCTATTATCCAACCTCAACTTTAAATAGTTCAACTATCTTTTTCAAACAATCTTCCATAAAAAAATATTACATCCAAATCCTCGTCGTTAAACCAAGTACCATCCTCCTACCTTCCGCCAAACTAGGTATCGTGAAAATTTATCGACGTCAAACTATAGTGTTGTCTAACCCATGAGCCATCAAATACATGATCCATCCAACCATAAATCCATCAAGCTTAGATCTGTCCACCACCAAAACCATCTAATCTTATTTTCATCCTACCTCAACGTCATCCTACCTCATTTCCATGTAACCTTAATTCTTTCTGACCTCATAGAAATCCAACCCTACAACCATAAAACCCTAGAGTTATTTAACCCTAGAGTTGTCCAACCCTTACACCATCCAACCTCATCATCGTTTTAATTTAAAGGTTGATTCGTCTAACGTCGGTGTTATCCTACCTTAAATTTTCGGTCATCGAGCCTAATAGTGGTCTAACCTCTGAGCCATATAACCTCTTAGCTTTCCAACATCAAAGTCATCCAACAATAGAGCTGTCGAGCCTTAAATCCATTAAACTTCAAAAGAGATCCATCCTTTTGATAGTCATCCAACTACGAGTAATTCTATCCTTTACATTATCATCCTTCCTTGATTCATCCTAAGTAGTCCTTTGCGATTTAGAGATATATCAATGGATTTTGGAAATTAGGGTAAGAAGGTTGTAAATTCATCCAGTTCAAAAAAGGGTGTAAATAATTTTCTTGGCTATTTTGGAAACTCACAAAAATGAAGGTTGTTTCTACATCGGATGAAAATATCGGTATGTGTTAAAAATATATTATTTCAAACTCTTTGCACTCTTTTTTTATGTTTACTCAGTGGTTTGAGTAATATATAAAATTAATACTATATCTGTAACAATTTTATAAAATTATATGTAGACATTTCACAAATACCTTCACAAACTAATCAATTTCAAGATATCGATGATCCTTTATCTATTGAGGAAAACATTCCTTCCCTTGATGACATAGAACTAGAAGAAGATTCATCAAATTCTCATGGTACACCAACAGAGGAAGATTCTACTCCAATATTTGTTTCAAGAAAAAGGAGACATGAGGATAAATATATTCCTACTGAGAGCCCATATGCACAAGTTGAAGTCCAAGAACCAAAAACAAAATCTATCAAGAAAGAGGACAACCTGGACAATAAGGACTTTCCCATTTTATTGGGCAACCAAATATCCATTTATTGAACCTATGAAGCCTCAAAATGGTAATGATGTTCCAAATCAATGTTGATGCAAAATATGTAGTTAGAAACAAGGGAAGGATCACACACTACAACTCAAACTAGATACCATTGAAAAGCACTGTGTGAAAATATATATTTTCCAAAAGAAAATGATGGGAGCATAGTTAGAACTCATAAATGGAAAGATGAAAATAGTGCATGTATGTAAAATACCATAAATAATATGAAATGGAATAAAAACATCTGAAAAATCTAACTGAAAAAGGTGGCACAATTGTAGTAAGATTGAGTAAATACCGGAGACCGAAATGCATGAAAAAATTATTAAGTTTGTTTTCGTTATCCATATATTGAAAAGCAGAAGACCCATTTCATATTTCTCATAAAATAAAATTTTGTATCAGGTTATTGGCTTACAAAATGTTCCTCAATCACATTAGTCGAGATACTAGTGGCTCAGAAATTGCAAAATTTCTTTCTCTCAGTAGAAAAAGAGGATCGAAGAGTCTGCTCAAAAGGAAAAGTTTATTTCCCTTTTAATTGATGAGGTTACTACGTGGACAATACATCATGGGTTTTTATTCATGTATACACATTTGGAAATGAAGTAACAAATCCCCATCTCTTATTAGTTCATAAAATGAGTGATACTTGTGATTCTGAAAACATTTACAAATTGGTGGTGTCAAATCTAAAGGATATTGCAGGAATGAAAGATTTTTCTATCAGCAACAAATTTACATTCTCGTTAAAACTAACAGTGTAGTTGTAATGGATGGATCTAGAAATGGTCTCTACAAATGAATTTAAACAATTATTTCCCCCTATATGATTTCAATCCATTGCATGGATTACAAAATGAATTTGGCCTACAAAATTGTGAGCACATTAAAAAATGTAGCTAAAGTGGAGGAGCTGATCCATGATTTGCATGTTTATTATTCTCACTAATTTAAGGGATCAAGACACATCCACAAAACATGTTATAGTTGAATTCCAAGACACAAATGAACGTGTTGCTCCAGGACTATTCCAATTGCCATAGATCTAATTTCTTGTATACATTGTTGACACTATTGACAATAATTTGATGTATTGATATATTTCATATTCATTAATGTTAATCAATTTGTCCTAATGAACTTATGAAGTGTGTAATTTACTTGTATCACATTTTTTTATTAATTTTTTTCGACTAAAATAAAGAATGATGTATTTGAATCCATCTATGTGATTATTGATTAATTTGTTACATCTGCATGAAACATATAGAATGAAAACTTTCAATAACTGAAATATAACATTGATGTTTACTTGGTCCTAATGAACTATGTAATTTACTTGTATCACATTTGTCTTCTATATTTTATTTTAAGAATGAAATAATGACTGATATATGTATATCCATCTATGTGATAATTGATTAATTTTTTACATCTGCATGAAGCATAAATATGTTTTAAACAAAAACAAACATGAAAAATTGAGAACCATTTACGTAGACATAGAAACATAAACACCATTTCATTAAGTAGAAATCCATTCACAATAAATATAGTTCCAATTCCAAAGTACTCTCGTATTCATTCTCTCATGTGGCGGATTACTTTATGAAGACAAACATCTTTTTATAATGCATTGACAACCAATAAAATTTCAAAAAGCGGGGTTGTAAATATTTCAAAGCTTCTCAGAAAGCTTTGTCATATAAAAAAACATTACAAGGGAATCCTCTTTTCTTCCTATGATTCTGAATCATAATTGTCCTTATGTCTACCACACAAAATAAAAACTAATAAAATTTGTTGGCCAAGTATCTATTAATTCCTACGCCGGTGTCGAATTGTGACAAAACACCTATCACATGGTGAATATCCATATTTTTAACTTTTTGTTGTGGTGGTAGCTTTATATTTTTCTTACTCAACATGCTCAGGTTGTAAAGTGATATGTGTTGTAACTCTTGATGGGTGCAAATCTTGCGTTGTAATGATCATATCTTATAGAATATTCTTCTCGTCCCTCGTAACATCTCCCGATGAAAATAGTGATGGATCCACACTTGTATTTTCCTCCAGTAACATTTATGGATACATCATATGCTCCTTGATTATCCTTTTCAATGTATTATTTTGTTTATTTAATAATACAATTTTTTCCTTCAACTGTATAAATGTATTTAATATTTTTGCATTCTTCAAATGTGCATCAAATACAACTACTTCTTTATTTAAATTTTCATATTTTTCCTGCAAAACATAAATATAGATATTTTATAAGTGTATAACATAACTCACAAAAAACAATAATTTAATGTTATGTTCATTATATCACGATTATGCATGTAAAAGATGACATACCACAACTTTCTCTTTCTCCACATTTGCAATAATAACATTATTTTTTTCCTTAGCCCATTTATTATAGTAGGCCGAGGATTCTTCATTGAGATTTTCTTACTTATTAAACATTATGTCGAAATCTCATCATCATCATACTCATTATCATAAGAAATTGTGCCTGACTAAGATTTTGTTTAGAAAAATGTCAAGCCTCGTTGGTTGGCTCTCATAGGAAGTGAACAATGAATGCCTCTCTGTGTGATTATGGTATCTTGAATTTATTTCTTTGATCAAAAATTTTTCCCTTCTCTCCCAAGTGTAAACATTTTCCACATCTGACATAACAACTTCCTAGATTGTGGCCCCCATACTATCTGAAATAAGATTTTTGAAGGTGAAATCCATCTTCTGATCATTAGTAAGTGGAGTCTTACTAGGAGGAGGAGAGTTTAATATTTGGTACACATCTCACTGTGGCTTTGGCTGAGGAGGTGGGGTAGACTAAATCATATTATGTGTGTCAAAAATGGCACCTTTTCTATCTCGCCACTACTAAAACCCAAAAACTCATCTTCAAGATCAATATGCCTTAAAAATTTTGTGCACGTAGTGCTGATGACTCCACCTAGTGAAAAAATAAGAAATTTAGATGTAACAAGATAATGTGTTCCTACATAATCCGTAGGAAATCTAATATTTTTACTGTGCATTTTCTTGTAGTTTTCGCAATACGCATTCGCGATACTAGCGACCTTCTTTGAATCTATTGTGTCATTGTTGCTGTAAGAATAAACCCACAATGTATAATGTATTAGATACAAAAGATGTTAAATATTTACAAAGATACAAAAGTTGCTAAATATTATTAATTATACAATACCTTGCATTCTTGGAGAATGTAACGACACATTTTTTTATACTAAGTATGAGTTTGATTTATATCCATATCATCAAAATCATAAATTTCTTAAAAAAATAATGAAGATATATTAAAATTCTCTACCACTTACTAGAAGTATAATTATTTATTACAAAGAGTAAATAATAATGTTTATACCTCAAGAGATATGTGATGGTATAGAGGATCATTGCGTTGTAGCTATTGATCCCCTTTTATTTTTGTGGAAGTGAATTGTATAGGGGATTATTCTACCAAATCGATATTAGAATTGGTAGACATATGTAGATAGGGTTTTACCTTGAGCAATAACATCATTATGAAAATTTTCAAGCACAATTATTCTCTACAAAAGATAATATTACTATAACTATTTCATTAAGAAGAAAGTAATTAATATAATCTGAAAATTAATTGTTACATGTTGTACTCCTAGAGATAGACAGGTTCCTTTTGTCATTAATTACACTTAGAACTTGTTTTTCTCCAATTCGAGGTAAGATTCTCGATACAAAACAAGTAGATAATTCACACAAGGGAATTTTTATTTGGATTTATTGGATGTATTCTTACTAGAAAGGGAATTTCAATATCTTTTTTATTTCGATTGGAAAAAAAATGTGAACCAATCAAATTATTGTCCTGCAAGTGTATATAGTATATATTGAACCCCAAAAAGGGAAATGACTGCAGATCTGCTATACAAGACAATTCTCACCTGAACTAGAGATATCATTGCATAAAATATTATTTTTGAAATGCCCTATATAATAAGGCCTCTTTTGCAATGACCGACAAGAGCCGCAACAAGAAACAATAAATGTCACAAAAACTACTAGTTAATTAAAATTAAGAAGAAAAAGAATTCAAAATACTATTGAATTTTGAATTTACCATCAACTTGGACATTGTAGTGAGACTCTAATTTTTTTGTTCTCCTCTATAAGGAAATCCTTTGTCGTGACACATGGCTAATTGTGGAAAGGTAAGGAAGTTAAGCGATGGATTTACACGACTCCACGGTGAAAATAACTATACAATCCACTAAGGGAATGGAAAACTATGCATCCTTCTTGTTGTAATACATCATAACGTAATCAAGAATAGATGTATCTATTTCAAATCGGGGCATGTGGACAAGCCCTCTGAATTTTGTGTTCTATAGCCACTCCTTTGGCGTTTCTTTATGTTTAAAGAGGGGTATGATTTGAGGGAAGTGTTAGAAATTTTTTCCCCTTAGGAAAATTTGATCAAATGTGACCTCGTATAGGATGAAATAAAGAGTTTGGTTCAGTCATGCGTGCTCAGATTTCAATTCCAAAAATTAGGTTACAGGAAGGCTTGATAATGGAAATGCAAGGTTGAAAAATGGATTGCGAATCGAAAAAGAGGAAAAAATGAAAATCTGAAATTCGATAGTCTAGAATTTGAGTCTTTTCCGTTTTGGGGTTTCAAAGAAAGAAAATGGCCACTCGAAAAAGTGAGAAAAAGCTCGTAATCCGAAATCCTGAAAGTATGAAATTTTGGACTTTCTAGTTTCAGTGTTTTGGAGATTTTGATGGGTGTGAGGGGATGAACAATGGAAAAGTCTAAAACTGAAATGTCTGAAATCTGAAAGTCTGAAATTTTAGACTTTTGGGTTTTGAACTTTTGGGTATGTGGAATTTGGAGTTTTGGATTTTTTGGTGGAAAATTAGGAAAGGTAACTAAAAATGTCAAAAATCACAAAACTCCAAAACTCAAAAGGTTTCAGATTTTGGAAGTTAAACTTGGTTTTGGAGTCAACATGACAAAGTTTTTGGACTTTTGGAGTTTTGGGTTTGAGTTTTGGAACTCTTGAGGTGATTTGAATGATGAGTAGTGTCGTAGGTCTCAAAGTGAAAAAGTTATGAAATTTCATACTTTCACATTTCCGAGTTTCACGTTTCAAAACTCTCGGGGTGATTTGAAGGATGAATAGTAACCCGATTTCCAAAACCAAATTATTTGAAAGTATGAATATCAAGATTTTAGAGGTTGTAAGAATTTTTGAATCTATAAAAGGAAGATCAATAGTTCACATTTTTGTAGAATGACACCCGACCTTCAGATGACCATAAATTTTTTCTTGGGGTATTGGATTTGCACAAAAATGAATTTTTAGAAATCTTTCAGTCTCCTCTACGTAACTAAGTTATCTTAATTCGAGTGTGACTAAGTGTTAGTTCAAAATAACAACACCTAGAATGGCCTTGGATCTAAGTGGGGAATTCGGTGTGATTGCACAACATTGGACCATCTCTCAAGTTGTGGGACTTGTGAACTTGAGATGGACCTCCAGAGAAGGTTGGTTCTTGCTTCCTAATCTACCTACCACAAGCTACTCCAGTGCAAGAAGAACCTATCTAATCCTAATCTAACCTTTCTAAGGAGACAAGGAGAGAGAGAGTGAAAGAGAGCCTACACTAAGTGGTGATACACCAGAAAAGGAAGTGGTGAGATACTCTACTAAGGGAGGATGAAACAGGGGAAAAAGGAGATGAGGGAGGTCAGACAGAAGTGACATAGACCCAGATCCAAATCCATAATCAAAACTCCACAAAGCATGACATCTTACACTTGCAAATGTGAAATACATTCATAGGAAGAAAACACAAGATGGAGAGGCACAAAGAAACAAAAACAATGCAAAGGGTTGAAGGACACCACAAAAACATGATTTAATTGATCTATGAGGTGCCTGAGACAATTACATGGATGCTTGAAATCATAAAATCCACTTGCAGGGCATAGGAGAAGGCTTATAGCTCAAAATGGAGTCGAAAAACAAATTTTACAGAGTTTCCCCACACCTAGAATGTCTCTCCTCTCAAATGAGAAGTATTTACAATATATAGAATGTCAAGGTGAGAGAGAAAGAAGAAAAATCAAAATCTTCTCTAAAAGATCAAGCACCCACCATTAATGCCACTACAAATATTCCTAAAATATGTTGATTTTGTTTCCCCATGTCTGTTTTGCATTTTGAAAAAGGAAGAACAATAGATAATTTCAAATCTGATCAGCGTCTTGAAGTAATCGGATCATATATTAATGGTATGAAAGAAATTTTCTTTTTTACCCACCTAACCTCATCAAAATTAAATTTTTAGGCTTCCATGGCGTAGACGAGGTCAAGACCTTTCCAATGGTACCAAATTTGTTGAATTTCCTGAAATGGATCGAATGATATACCCATTTGAATATTTGAGTTGGATCCGTCCAAAAATGGCAAAAACTAGTTTTGCAGAATGGGTCTGTGGGCCCGAAAGTCACTATGTGCCTTTTACACAAAATTCATAAAAGTGTAAAATTCTCCTACAACCCCACCAACACGCCCCTTCTTATTTTTCATTTGTTATCCTCGGGCCCGTCTGGCCCGCATTTTCCACTTGGGTGAAAAGTCTTCCCTAGGCCTGTGACCTGCTTTTGGAAAAGAATCCTTCCAAAGCCCACCTTCCCACATGTAATTTAGGCCTGACACGTGGCTTCTCTAAGTATCAATGGAGGTGCAGCCCTTTTTATACTTTACACCTTTTTGAAACAAAAGCCAAAAATTCAAGCGCCACCGGTAACCCGTCTTCCCAGCGTTGACTTGAAACATGGCCATGTGTAGAGCTGGCACATGTTTGGGACCGATTTTGGATTTTTCTTTTGAAGTTATGCCAAAGAGACACATGGCTCCTTCAACAAATTTTCTCTTTTTCTTTGTGTTTTGGCTAAGTTTTTTTATTTTCATGCCCATAAATCTGACCCTAGACATGTGGTGGCTTAGCATGCATTTGGGACTTGCCTTTTGGAGTTTACCTTTGAAGTTACACTGAAATGACAAGTGGCCTATTGATCCTTCTATACTTAGCCGATTTGGGACTGCTCTCGCCCCATTTGAAATCGACCACATGGCGAATTGGCGCTAATGGATGTTTTAATGCGGTCACGAGGCCGAGGGAGGTAATCTGTGTTTTGTAAGTGTATATATATATTCAAAACAACATTGGGGGATTGGAGACCAACCATATTGGAATTCTAGATGAATTTAACTAGGATCACCATGGCAATATGTAATTGTTTGTGTGTTAGAATTATTTGGTTAGGGGAAAATTGTGACCAAGGGGTCATGTGTTGTTTTTGTTTTAGTTTCCTTTTTATTAGTGTTAGTATGTGTTCCATGTACTTTACTTTTTTATTATTTAGTTTTGATGTATGTTTTTACCCCTTTATCTTAGTGGGTTTAAGTGTCTTATTAAAGTTAATAATTTTTTTCCTAAACCACTTACAAATGTGACGAAAATAAGTTCATTTATTAGACTTGATTTAATCTTGGATTTTGTGTTGTGTGTTGAATGCTTGAGATTTTGAGTGTTTTACACTCTACCCTTCATGGGAAACTCGAATTTGGCCTTAAGGGCCAATTTTGAAAGGCTTGTAGGACAATTTAAACTTGTTCCATGCCTCTTAATTGCCATACCAACCCTACGTATGGGTTGGAAGGTAAAAATTAGACCCCATTAGGTGTTTTGGGATGATTAAAAAGATGAAATGTTTATGCATTTTCTTTCAAGTAATTAATTTTGTCCTTGGAAGGGTGTGGGATTTGTTTGTGTGCGAGTATCTTGACATTCCTCTCACCCACCAATTTATGGTGTATTGGGGTCAAGGTTTGACTTCTTAGGTGGAGTTGAGGAGGAGTGATATGGCATCCTACATGGAGCCACCTCATCCTCCTCTCTCCCTTTTCTATTTATTGAAGCTATTTTTCTTGTTTGGGGGTTAATTTATCATTTTTTGCTCTTGTATTTTAGAGAGTTAGAGGATTTTTGGGGTGCTTGTGAATTGTTGGAGATTTTGGATGCTTACCTGGTTTTGAGGAGCTTACAGACTTACTCTTGGGAACAAGCTCTACTATAGAAAGGTAGGAGCTTCACATTGCTTATGTTATTCCTTATTTTGTGTTTATGTGTTTTTATTGTGTATTGTTTTACTTGGAATGCTTGTTGGGTGTGGGTAGATTTCATAAGTTTTGAGTAGGAGGAGACTATGGGGAGTTTTCTTGTAGGGAGGCATAATATTTTACTTTCTTGTTTGGAGGGAGTTGGTTTGGGTGCCCCACCTAGGATAAGATATGCTTGCATTTCTTACTTTTTTATTTGTGAGGGAGGCATAAGAGATTGAGGGAGGTATAAGAGTATGTGGGAGGTATAAGGGGTACTTGAGAGAGGAATAAGAGTATATAGGGGATTTGAGATATGCATTGGAGGCTTTAAGGTGGGAACCCATTCCCATTGGGAGGCATAAGTGGCCTCCCCATGGGTCTTGATCTTTGGATTTCATTTTAAGCCTTGTTTTATAGTTTGCTCCTTCTTCTTGTGTCGTTGTTTTTGAATGTGGTTGAAATGTTGTGAAATATTTTTAGTATTATGGAAGCTTGTTGTTGCCATGTGTTGAAATCATCTCCCATTGCGATGTGGTAAGGGAAGGCAGGGGGCCAAATAAATCCCAATTTTGATATGAATCAAACAAATCTTGGAATAGCTATCTTGTGGAGTTGTGGAGTTGTCGAGCTTGGAGTTTTGTTGGAGACCTTGTGAAACTTTCCTTGTGTTGTTCCCACTTAGAGTGGAGAAAATTGAGATATTGTATTCTATTATTTTCTTGCATTCTTCTATTATTTCCCACCTTGAATGGAAGACTTTGTAATAATTTCTTGGAGAAATATTGCATTCCAATATTTGTTTATTGTACAAGAGAAAGAATCAAAATGACTATATTGTGTAAAATTTTATTTGGAAGTTGCATTGTGAGAAATAAAGTTGTAATGTTGTAAATGAGAAAGAAGGAAATATAGAAGTTGTAAGAAGTTGAACATGCATGCATGATAACTTGAATGGAAAAATAAAGTTATTATATCTATTTTTAATGTATGTGCATTGTAATGAAATGAAAGAGAGAACAAGTTTGAATATATTGTATTTAGAAATGTTGATTTTTTTATAGCGAAGAGAATGACAATGTAAAGCAATAGATTTAGATAGTTTTTCTCTTGAAATTGAAAGAAAAAAACTAGATGAACATATTAGAATGAGTTTGTAAGTAGATGTGTTCTTCATTAGTTTAGATAGCTTCCAACTACAAGTAGATTTAACTATGATATGAAAAAATAGATTGAAATCTCAAAACTGGAACCTTTAGATGTACTTAAATAGGCTCATAATGCATTCTAACACCTTTTTGTAACTTTTAGCTTTTTTAAAACTCTCGGATTAAGGTGCTATTTTTTTATAAATAGGACCGCCGCCCTGTGTAGAGCGAAGGTCTTGTAACCACCGCTCGAGTGCTAAGGTGGTAGTCTAAAAACCGTTGTTCAATAGGGCGATGGTCTCTGGTTTGTCACCCAAGCAAGGGGGCAGTCCCATGACCCTCGGTCTGCTCTAGGAAGTTGTTTTGTCACTCACGATAGAACTTTCCTAATCCTCACCCGTGTGTAAATTTTAATTTTTTTAATCTAATTTATAAGCTATAAAATTCATCTAATAACTACCAGTAAGCAAAAAAATGATTAAAACCCTTGGATTGGGAAACAAAACCTTCAAATGGTGGATTAAAACTATTCTTTTTCATTTATAACAATGGGGTAGGGTCTGCCCAAATTTTGAAAACCTAAATAGAAATGGTTTAGAATAAAACCAGATTGGGGAAACAGATCCCTCCCAATCCTTGAAGGAAAATTGAAACAACATTAAACCTTCAATCTAAACCTTCTAATCTTGGTCCTTGTAGAGTCCTCCATGATTTCTCCCCTCTTGCTCCCATGGCCTTCTCCTCTCCAACCTACATTTTTCACAAAGGAAAATGGACCAAATGAGGAAAATAGAATAAAGGGAGGGTTTAATAAGAATGTTTATGCAATATTTAGGGCTTGTTTATAACACTAGGATCTTATCGTTGAAATTTATTTGATCCAAGGGTTGAGGATCAACCCTACCTTTGTTAGAGAAAATGGATTTTACTAATGTTACTTTTAACGCCTTAGGGGTATGTGTAACTTGGAAATGAGGCCATTTTATTACCCTAGAGTGTTAGACCTTTGTTATTCCTTATCAAGATTTAGTCAGTAATAGAAAAAACTCTAAGTTATTAAGATAATGATTTTATATTAATTGGGTAAGAGGTTAACCCTATTATGAATTAACTTTATTAAGGAGAAGAAAATATTTAATTAAGTAAATTAATCCTTGGTACCTTCCTAGTGAATATTTGTTTAACGAACCTTAAAGATGAATTAGAAAATATGTTAACCTTCTAGTAGACCTATTTCTTAAACCATAGGGTTGATTTTAGTGGTGTAAGTTAGTTGTTGTACCTAGCCGATTAACATCCTTGTAACCCATTTTATCCTTCTACCTTGTTTTGAAAAAAAAAATGTCACAAATTTTGGGTTAAGTTTTGGGAGTTAGCGTGTTTTAGAACATCGTTTTTGATGGGTGTTACATTTGGTATCAAAGATGTGGGTTCAAAGCTTGGACCCTTGGGCACACTAGAAAGCATGAATGCATGAACATTTTCACCTAGTGCAAAATTGTTTCTTTTAAATCTATAAAATAACATTATCTGATAAATTGCAAAATTTTAGAAAACTTAAAAAATTGAAACAAAACCAAAATGATGAATGAACTCTCCCTTGGTGCGTGCAAGGTGTAGATCAAACGAGGGGTATTTTCATATAGACCTAGGTATACCACTACCAGATTAGGCTGTAGCGGTCATTCTTCCTCGATTTTATAGGCGACGCTTGAGGACATCAATGTCGTTACATGGGGAGGGTTCTTAGGAGGAAGACTTGCTAGATAGGATATGGAGCCATCAGTTGAGACTAGGGAATATCCTTGATACAACAAGGAGCATGGGGTAGAGAACTTCTGCGTTGAGTCACCTAGGGCAGAGTCACCACAAAGAGGGCATGGAGACATAATTTCAGTACATAAGGACAAATCTTGGAGCCATAGACAGAGGGAGGAGCACGCAGAGAGACCTAGGGGCTGTTAGTCATCGGTGCAGACCATATCGGGAGATCCTTCACTATGACCATCTCAATTCTTTGGAGATAAAGGAGGTTTTCAGGTAGATGCCTGCTTGGTGAGCTTGAGTGGATGCTTCAAGCTCTACCCTTGTACTAGCAACACAAAATCCTATACTACGATCCATATTATGAGGGATGGAGTAGGAGTTTGGTGGAGGATCGACGAGCAGAAGCTCCATGTTGACTCGAGAGACATTTATTGAGGAGCATTTTAGAAGAAGGTATTTTTCTAGGAGGTGTATTCAAGTAGAGAGTAGACGATTTTCGTGACCTCTACCAGGCATCTATTTGTAACCAAGTATGAGAATTGATTTCTAGATCTACTCCAGTATGTTGACTATATGTAGGATGAGAAGGTATGGCCAGAATTTAGATTTGGGTGGTACAGTATGCATTCACTAGCCACATACATTAGCAGAGGCCATTGAGAAGTCCTATCTTGTAGAGGAGGCACAGGGGAAGATGTAGCAAGATAGAGACAGAGTTTGAAGTCACATCTAGAATAAGTAGGATAACAAATCGAGGGGGTCATTTCGTCCTCCTCATGGCAGAAATATTTCAAGATATCCTTCCTTTAGGCCTCCTCAATAGTAGTAGCAGTAGACCCGCCCACCTTGCTGGACCCCCTCAAATATTCGATGTATAAAGGGGGCGGAATATGGGACCTCCTCTTAGGGGTCCCATTAGGACACGAGGTATACAGAGAGCTCGGTCAATAGGAGCTCGTGCAGCAGAGACCTCTTGTAGTCCATAACCATGTTGTTAGGATCCATAGCATAGACATCTAGAGTACTGGCTAAGGCCACCTCCCACTAGAGAGGACCAGAAGCTATTATGGTTGTGGTGCTGCTAGAAAGCGTATGTGAAGAAAATCAACACATGACCTTTCTTGCACTGACCTCATGAGGTCATGCCAAGACAATCGGTGTGGAATTTGAAATGGGATTGAAAGTGATGACGATGACCAAGCTAATTGGGCAACCTTATGTCTTCGACATGCAATAACGAAATCTATGAATCTAAGGCAAAGAATGCTCTCCTAACCTGAAGGGGTGTAATGGCGAGGTCTGATATGATAGCTACTCGGAGACTCCAATCGATGTTCAGCCGAGATTCTATTGGTGGGTTGTGGAATACGTGGAAAGTAGCCTGCAAGTGCCTCGTATGGGTTTCTAGAAAAGGTCATGGAAATTGAGACAAGAGATGTAGCGGAGCTGCAGGAACTAAGGGTGATTCTCTGGTCTCGTCCAGAAAGTCTTAGCCTGATTAGTTGTTATGTTTAATAATGAAATTTTTATGATGATATCAGGTGGAAGTGGTGAGGATACAAATACCTGCATGCGTAGGCTAGTGTCAATATCTAACTGACTAGTTTTTGTAACTATTTCCCCAAAAATGTAGCATGTGTAATTTTGGGTGCATACAGACACCATTGGAGAGAATGCCCACGAACCCTATCAACAAGGGTAAGACACGAGATCTCATAGCCTCTTGTTGGAGATATGGCACGAGTCATTGTATCTACTCTCGGTTGAGAACCACCAGTGAGCACCAGTACCATGAAAGAGACGATAGGTAGTATTGGTGGTGTTTAGCCTCTATATTATTTGATTTTGGTTCCTCTGATTATTTTATTGCACCATCCTTAATAGAGTGTTACAGGCTGGTGGCAGTTAGGCAGGGTCATAGTTGGGACGTTTAGATAACTTTTGTAATAAGTTTTTGTAGACTCCTTAGTTAAGGAGTGTGTAGTGGATTTGGGACCCTTCACCACTACTTCGGATCTTCGAATCCTTCCTTTGGGTTCATATGGTGTCATCTTGGGAATGGACTAGTTGTCTACACATAGAGCTAAAGTGGATTGTTACCATAAGACTATTTCTTATACAAATGATCTAGGAGTGGAGTCAGTGATAGCATGGGTTAGGAGGCTAGTTTCGATTCGCATCATCTCCACTATACGATAGGGTGTGTCGGATGTATGTTGTTATGTTTAGTGATAGATCTGACGATGAATCTAGTGGACCATCCCTTGATGACCATCACATCTTGAGATATTTTTCTAATGTGTTTCCAAGGAGCTACCGAGATTACCTCCCCACATGAGATATATTTTCATATAGATTTGGTTCCAAGTACAGATCCTATCCCGCATGAACACCTTATCAGATGACTACTCCTTAGCTATGTGAGCTGAAGTTACAACTTGAGGGCCTTCTGGAGAAAGGCCTAATCCATCCTAGTGTATCCCCTTAGGGTGCAACGGTGATCTTTGTGAATAATAAGGATGGATCTTTGTGGTTGTGTATTGATTACCGCCAGCTAAACAAATTAACGATCAAGAATTGTTACCCCCTTTCATGCATTGATGACTTGTTAGATCAGATGAAGGGGGCCACATTTTTCTCCAAGATAGATCTTAAGTTAGGGTATCATCAGTTGAGGATTATAGAGGTAGATATTCATAACACCACTTTTTGTATGAGATATGGCCACTACGAGTTCACAGTGGTACATTTTGGTTTGACGAATGCCCCGCAATGTTCATGAGCTTGATGAATGGGATATTCTAGTACTTTCCTAGATCACTTCGTGCTCATCTTCCTTGATGACATTCCGATTTACTCACACACACTTGAGGAGCATGAGGAGAACCTTCACTAGGTTCTTTAGGGTCTTTGGGAGCAGCATCTTTATGGGAACCTGGAGAAGTGTGTGTTCTTCAGATAGAGCTATAATATTTGCAATGCCCACTAAAATCTCCCACTTGAGACCCATGAACAACCTAGGTTTAGTTAGAAAATTATGGAATAATTTTATTTTTTTTAAGTGTTAACAACCAAAGTCTTAAGGACAACTAAATTCAACTGATAAATTTTTCCTTTATAATAATTACTAATTCCAAATTATAAAGCAACAAGTGTGATAAGTCCACACCTAGCTCAAATCTCCTTAGGAATTAATTTAATCACTGATTACATTGACATTTTAGCTAAATATTCCCTGATTAAAATTTTAGGGTTAAGGGACCAAAACAATTAATACCCAAGGTGTTTAATTCCACAAGGTCCAAGACAAGAGCAAGGTTTAATTACAGGGGGGAGAAAGAATACATGTTTTAAAATCATCAGAGTAAATTCTTACTTACCCACTCCTAGAACTTGGTTAAAGATTTAATATAATTTTCTCATAATTAATGCAATAAAAACTTCTTGAAAACATTCCCATTAGATAGGGGATTTCCTCACCTTTCCGATGATATAAAGAAGTCCTCCTAACTCCTCATATTTCTCAAGTTATGGACCGAAAGAACTTGCGGTGAAAATTTTCCCAAGAGTGGCCCTGCGGGCCTAGGGAGGAGAATTTTCCCGAACTTGGGCCTATGCATATCGAGAGAAAATTCACCCAGAGGAGAAAAGTGGACCGGCGGAGAAGGGAAGAAAACTTTTCCCAGATGCGGGCTGGCGGAGTAGAGAAGGCATTTAGCACTTTTACCCTTTGGGACAAAGCAAATTTTACACCGCACATCCACTTACACCGGGAAGGCCACGTGGCGGCTCCTTATGGCTGCGGTTCAGAGGGTCGACAAGGAACATTTGGAAAATTTGAATTTTCCAAAGGAAGGGAAAAAAGGTTGAGGGGAAACCCATGCCTCTACCGACACGAGAAGATGCCACGTGTCAGCCAACCGTTGGCTATGGTTTGACGGATGGACAGGAATAATTTGGAAGTTTTGCCCAAAATTTCTCTATAGTGTGTAGGCTTAAAAAGATCTGCTCCTCAACCGATGCCTCGTGAAGCCACGTGGCAACACCTGATTAGCTGGGGAAAACTTACAAATTTTTCCAAATTATTTTTGAAAGAGCTTAAGGTTAAAACCAATCGAGCCTCTACCAACTCCTAATGAAGCCACATGTCGATCAATGATTGGCTATGGGGTGGGGGCCGTGGAGGAAAAATTTCCAAATTAACTTTTTGGTCTTAGATCATTTTTAGACAAAATGAAGGCTTGCGGATTAGCGGAGCAATGGGAAATTTCATGACTTTGCACCTTTTGGGAAAAAAAAAATAAAAATAAAAATTTAGCCCATGGGTCCTCCCAAGAATATTTTATTCATTTAAAATTTGACAAGGTTAGATTATTTTGAGCCCGAAATGAAGTAAAAATTTAGAAGGCCATAACTTTCGATTGGAACTCGGTTTTTGCAAAACGAGGACTTTATGAAAAGCTCTCGATGTCCTCTTTCCACATAAACCTTAAGAATTTTATTTTGATAAAGTTTAAAGGGTCAGTTTTGAGAAAACGTCTTTCTGTCACTTAGAAAGTGAACTGGTATTTTTAACTTACTAATTTTGTTCAAATTTGTCATTAATTATTTTTCCATTTATCGTCTTCTATGTATTAGAAATAATTCCAGATCCAATCTAACTCATTAAGTTGATTTGAATCAATGTATTCAAATGCCAAATTACAATTCTGATTTTCAAAACTTTCATTTCTAAAGAACAAAGCATTATGACATTTCTTCATACGTATTCACTTTTTCATCTTTCCAACAAGAGATTTCAAATTACATTCAACAATCAAATTTCCAATGAAAGCAATATCATTTGAACAAAGTAACCACTTCTATTTATATAGATCAAATACAACTTTACAATCACAACTCTTTCTCATTACATTCCTTTTTACAAACAGAATACAGAGTAAATTTCTTTCACATTCAAAAGGGATTTTATTTCCAAAACATAGTAACTCTTTAGCACAAAATGTGTATTAAATTTTCATCCACATCAAGTGGGGAAATGGTTTACAAAATTAGTTTCACAAGGGACTATCAGAACTTTGTCTTCTTCCTCAATTACAATATACAGAATACAATTTCTTCCACATTTATTCAAAAATAGAGAACAAAGTATATCTCTTTCACAATTCAATTTACAACTTTCATAGCCCATACAGACCATCTTTCCATCACAGATAATGTACAAGTTCATCCACTTCAAAGTGGGAAGGGTTACAATAAGTAATAATCTCAACAAGGACTGTCAAAATTTTCTTTTTCCTCTGCTCCAGAACAACAACATGAATATCCTCCATTTTTCTTTATTTCAATTTTATCACAACAGAACAGGGGAAAGGCAATGCTCTCCACCCAACCAAGACATCCAATGAAAAGGAGAAGTCATCCTTCTTCATTGGCCCCCGAGCCCCAACCATATTGCAATTAGAAATGCTTTTCAACACATGGCAACAATAGGCTTCCAAAACATAGTCCAAACAAAGCGTAGTTTTTGCAACCATAGAAACAAAAAACAGCAAACAATACTTAGGATTCATCATGCAGGAAAAAGGAGTAAGAAACTATGGGGGATGTTGCTTATGTCTCCCAAGGGGAAATGGGTATCACCACCTAAGAAAAAACCACCAAAATATATATCATTTCAAATCCTTGACATGCCCTTATACCTCCCGAAGTACCCCTTATTTATCACATTTCCTTATGCCTCCCTAACCTCTTATGGCACCCCATAACAAGTAAATAAATTCAAGCTATTTCTTTGTACGGTGGAACCCAAATCCCAACTCCCTCCACACTTATACCTCCCTAAAACACTTATGCCTCCCAACAAATTCCCCATGGTCTTCTCCTACACTGTCCCTAGGCCATCTACCCAACCAACCAACAAATAAAACAACACATTCAAACATTCAACCATTCACATATGCATACAAATAAAAGGAGAGAATTTCCAAGAGCTAAGCTCTTACCTCTCCATAATGGAGTTTGTTTCAAGTTCCAACCAACAAGCTTTCCAATGCAAAATAGCCCAAGATCAACAAAACACAGGTCTGTAAAAAGTTTGCAACTTTCTCCAAAAGTAAGAGCTCCAAATAGCAAAATAATTCACCCCAAAAGAAGTATGCAAAAGTACAACAACCAAAAGAGTGTAACCCCCAAACAATAAAATGAATTCAAATATATAGAGAGGGAAGAGAAGAGGATGAGGTGGATCCAAGTGGAATGCCCCATCACACATCCTCAACTCCAACTCATAAGTCAACTTCAATCTCCAAAGCACAATAAATAAGTAGGTGAATAATATGATGATTACTTACACACTCCAAAACAAGCCCACACCCCAAAGGACTGAAATTAAACCATGTAAGAAAAGTGCAATTAAAGCATACAACTTGACTTACAAAAATGCATAATGAAGGCTAGATTTAAACCCTCCAACCATAGGTAAGGTTGGCATGCAAATTTAAGAGGTATGGGACAAGTTTAACTTGTCCCATAAGCCTCCAAAATTAGCCTCCAAGGACAAATTTAAATTTCAAAAGGAGGTGGAGTGTTTCATACTCCAAAATTAATTTACACATCTCTTACACATCACTTACACATTTCTTACAACACTTTAATTTTAGGCCAACAACTCTAATAATTACTTTCTTATGTCCCAATTTGATTAATTAATTTTAACAACATGTTTACTCACATTAATTTACCACAATTAATAAATAATGAAAGGGGTAAACACATCACTTAATAAACACATACAAACATCAATAAAAAGGAACCAAATAAATAAATACACATAACCCTTAGTCACATTTAAAGGTGATCCCCCATGCGAATCCTTAAAAATCAAACAAAAACACACGAACAATACAAGTTGCCATGGTGACCTTGTTGAATTCATCTATAATTCCAATGTGGTTGGTCTCCAATCCCCCGATGTTTGTTGTGATATTTTTAACCTGCACAATACAAATACCCTTTGGCCTCGTGGCCATATCAGAACATCCAAATGAATATAATATAATTTCAAAATCATCAATATATATATGAATCACAACAACATCCAGAAAATCAACAATATCACTTACAATTTCATCAGCAACTATATAATCATCAATTTTAAAATTCAATTTTCTCGATCTACTCAATATATCCAAATATCACATGTCCTAACAACATCCATAAATAAATAAATATATATATATATATAACCATGTCCAACATCATGTCAACATCTATATAAAATTTCTCTAACAATCATCATGTATCATATATGAATCAGAGTCAACAATAATCCATGATCTGACATCTAACACCATACTAAATCAAAACTATAATAATGTCCATAATATAGTTAGTAGTATCATTATCAATATCAAAAGTGTCGAAGGGAAGTGGGCACTACAATTTGGGCCACCTCATTTCTGGGGAGGGTATCACAGTCGATCCTTTCAAGATTCAAGCTATCATGGATTGGTCAGCACCCACCAGTGTGATGGATGTACGTTGCTTCATGGGTTTGGCAGGATTTTACAGGAGATTCATTCATGACTTTTCTCAGACTATGCACCCAATCACTTCCCTTTAGCGGAAAGAGAAAAAATTTATTTGGTCAGATAGATGTGAGTAGGCCTTCAGGACACCGAAGGAATGCCTTATGAGAACGCTAATTCTTATAGTACCAAATCCTCAGGGTGAGTTCTACATTTTCACAAATGCTTCTTTGGCAGGACTTGAAGGTGTGTTAATGCAGGAGGGCAAAGTAGTTGCTTTTGATTCTCACAAACTTAAATATTATGAGCTTAATTATCCGAGTCATGATCTTGAGCTCGTAGAAGTTTTACATGCCTTAGTGTGGTAGAGACACTTCCTCCTTGGCTGGATATTTACAATCAAGACTGATCACTTGAGTCTTTTCCACCTCTTCATGCAGCCCAATCTCAACACTCGTCAACGACATTGGATGGAGTTTCTTTATGAGTATGACATAGAGATAAATCATGTGAAGGGGAAGGAGAATGTGGTTGCAGACACTTTGAGCAGGTGGGGGCATGTGGTGATGGCTACTTCAGTGAGCATAGATTTGCAGAGCATGATTTTATAGCATCTTCCTCATGATAGCTTCTACCTTTCAGCTAGAGTAAATATTGAGTCTCAAAAGCCCCTTGAGAGGAGATTTGATGGATTTTCATTAGAGGAAGATGGTATTCTCAAACACAGAGGTTGGATATACATTCTTAGAGATGGAAACTTGAGACATGACATTTTGACAGAGGCTCGTTGTGTACCTTATTCAGCCCATCTCGGGGTGAAGAAGATGCACGCCAATTTGAGATAGTTGTACCATTGAAAAGGAATTTGAAGAGACATGGCTCAGTTTGTGTCATGTTGTTTAAAGTGTCAAAGGGTGAAGACTGAGAATCAACATCCAGTTGGCATTATCTTTCCTCACACCATACTGAAGTTGAAGTGGGACACCATTTCGATGGACTTCATTGTTGGGTTACCAACGTCGAGATACCACCACGTCACCATCATGGTCATGGTGGATAAATTGACAAAGGTGGCTAATTTTTCTCCGGTGAATACCACCTACAAAACTAGTGCAGTGGCACGGGTATATCTTGATGAGACTGTCAAATTATATGGGATTCCGTAGAAGATCATTTGCGACTATGATTCCTTGTACACTTCCCATTTCTGGACCACCTTACAACATCCTCTCGGGACGAGAATCAATTTCAGCATGGAATATCATAGTGGGAAAAAGGGACAAACTGAGTGAGTGAATCAGATCCTGGAAGACATACTTAGGATGTACATTATGGATCACCAGTCGAGATGGGAGGAGTATTTTTACTTGGTGGAGTTTGCCTACAATAATAGTTTACAAATTTCGATAGGAATGGCTCCTTTTCGGACATTATATGGAAAAGAGTGCATGAAACCTCATAGTTGGGATAGGTTATAGGAAAATTTTTCTCTTGGCCCGGCCTTATTGTAGGACATGGAGTAACAGGTTGCTCTGATCAGACAGAGATTACAGGAGGCGGGATAGGAAGAAGAAGTATGCAGACTAGCATAAGACAAATCGTAGTTATGAGGTGGGCATGAAGGTGTTCATTCATGTCAAACCACATAAGATCCCTATCCATTATGAAATAGGTTCTAAGCTTGCTCCGAGGTCTGTGGGTCCCATTGAGATCTTGGAGTGCATCGGTCCCTTAACCCATCGTCTAGCATTGCCACCTAGCTTGTCTTGCATCCATGATGTGTTTCATGTTTTTATGCTTAGGAGATATATTTTTTATCTTTCTTACGTGCTATATTGGACCGCATTGTACCTATAGGATCAGGGGGAGGTAATGGTGGAGCCTTTCTACATTATAGAGCACATGACCCTGGGCTTTCGCGACAAAGAGATTGACCAGGTTCGGGTCCAGTGGGAGAGATATGATGAGACTTCATCTACATGGGAGGATACTACAACGTTATGAGTACAGCACCCACACTTTTTCATGTGACTTCTAGGAGGAAGTCAAGTCTAAGGGGAGGGGGATATAGTGCCCATGTCCCTTCGACACCTTTTGCTTTGATTTTGATACTATTGACTACACTTATGAACATTATTATAGCCTTTTGATTTAGCATGATACTAGATGTTAGAGATATTGGACTTTTCTTGATTTCAATTCATATATGATGCATGTGGATTATTAGAAACATATTATATTGATGTTGATATGTTGTGGATATGGTTATTTATCTATTTTTCTGACATTAGATATACTTTCATCGCCACATGAGTAGACTTTGAGAATTGAATTAATTTTGTGATCATTTTTGACATGGATGAAACGTTGGATAGAAATGTTCCTAGAAATTTGTAAATGATTCGTAATTGCGCTAGATGATATTAATTTGTATATAGATGATTTTAGATCTATATTGCATATTTTGGCATGGATGTTTTAAGGTGGCCACAAGGTGGAATCAGGTATTGTGTGTTTTGTAGGTGTATATATATATATATATATATATATATATATATTCACAACAACATTGGGGGGATTGGAGACCAACCACATTGAAATTCTAGATAAATTCAACTAGGGTCACCATGGCAACATGTAATTGTGTGTGTTAGAATTATTTGGTTAGGGGAAAATTGTGACCAAGGGGTCATGTGTTGCTTTTGTTTTATTTTCCATTTTATTAATGTTAGTATGTGTTCCTTTGAGTGATGTAATTTACATTTTATTATTATTTAGTTTTGATGTATGTTTTTCCCCCTTTATCTTGGTGGGTCTAAGTGTCTTATTAAATTTAATAAATCTTGTCCTAAACTAATTAAAGATGTGACCAAAAGAAGTTCATTTATTAGACTTGATTTACTCTTGGATTTTGTGTTGTGTGTTGAATGCTTGAGATTTTGAGTGTTGTACACTCTACCTTCATGGGAAACTCGAATTTGGCCTTAAGGGATAATTTTGAAGGCTTGTACGACAAGTTAAACTTATCCCACACCTTTAAATTTTCCATACCAACCCTACCTATGGGTTGGGTAGTCAAAACTAGACCCCATTAGGTGTGTTGAGAAGATAAAAAAGTGGAATGTTTAATTCACTTTCTTTCAAGCAATTAATTTTTTCCTTAGAAGGGTGTGGGATTTGTTTATGTGTGGAAGTATCTTGTTATTTCTCTCACCCACCAATTTATGGTGCATTGAGGTTGAGGTTTGATTCTTAGGTGGAGTTGAGGAGGAGTGATGTGGCATCCTACATGGAGCCACCTCATCATCCTCTCTCCCTTTTCTATTTATTAAAGCTCTTTTGCTTGTTTGGGGGTTACTTGATCATTTTGTGCTCTTGTATTTTGGAGAGTTAGAGGATTTTTGGGAGTTCTTGTGGATTGTTGGAGCTTGTGGATGCTTTCTTTGTTTTGAGGAGCTTGGGGACTTACTCTTGGGAACACACTCTACTCTAGAAAGGTAGGAGCTTCAACATTCTTATGTTATGCCTTATTTTGTGTTTATATGTTTGTATTGTATGTTGCTTTCCTTGGAATGCTTGTTGGGTGTGGGTAGATTGCCTGAGTTTTGAATAGGAGGGGACTATGAGGAGTTTTCTTGTATGGAGGTATAAGAGTTTACTTTCTTGTTTATAGGGAGTTGGGTTGGGTGCCCCACCTAGGATAAGGAATGCTTGCATTTCTTACTTGTTTCTTTTGTGAAGGAGGCATAATAGTGTGTGGGAGGTATAAGGGGTACTTGAGGAGGCATAAGAGTATGTAGGAGATTTTAGATATGCATTAGATTCTTTAAGGTGGGCACCCATTCCCATTTGGAGGCATAAGTGGCCTCCCCATAGCTATTTCTCTTTTGGATTTCATTTTAAGCCTTGTTTTGTTGTTTTTGTTGTTCTTCTTATGTTTTGGTTTTTTTAGAATGTGGTTGAAATGTTCTGAAATATTTGTTAGTATTTATGGAAGATTGTTATTGCCATGTGTTGAAATCATCTCCCATTGTGATGTGGTTGGGGCTCGGGGGAAAATGAAGAGGATGGCTTCTCCTCTTCATTGGATTTCTTCGTTGGGTGGAGAGCATCGCCTCTCCCCCATTTTTTGTGAATCAAAAAAATCTTGGAGGAGCTATCTTGTGGAGTTGTGGAGCTTGGAGTTTTGTTGGAGACCTTGTGAAACTTCCTTTGTGTTGTTCCCACTTAGAGTGGAGAAACTTGAGATATTGTATTCTATTATTTGCTTACATTCTTGTATTATTTCCCACCTTGAGTGGAAGACTTTGTAATAATTTCTTGGAGAAAGATTGCATTCCAATATTTGTATATTGTGCAAGAGAAAGAATCAAAATGACTATATTGTGTAAAATTTTATTTGGAAGTTGCATTGTGAAAAAGAAAGTTACTTTCATAGTGAAGTTGTAATGTTGTAAATGAGAAAGAAAAAAATATAAGTTGTAAGAAGTTGAACTTGTATGCATAATAAAATTGAATGGAAAAATAAAGTTATTATAGCTATTTTGAATGTATGTACATTGTAGTGAAATGAAAGAGAGAACAAGTTTGAATATATTGTATTTAGAAATGTTGATTTGTTTTATAGCAAGAAAATGACAATGTAAAGCAATAGATTTAGATACTTTTGCTCTTGAAATGGAAAGAAAAAAATACTAGATGAACATAATAGAATGAGTTTGTAAGTAGATGTGTTCTTCATTGGTTTAGATAGCTTTTAAATATGAGTAGATTTAACTAGGGAATGAACAAATAGATTGAAATCTCAAAACTAGAACCTTTAGATGTACTTAAATAGGCTCAGAATGCATTTTAACACCTTTTTGTAACTTTTGGCTTTTAGGAGGCGGCGGTCCATGGTTCTATTTGTCACCTAGCGGTAGAGTGGCACCGGTCCCAAGACCACCCGGGAGGGCGGTCCATGGTTTGTCACTGGGAGGGAGGTGGTCCTAAGACTCGCGACAAAACTTGGTTCTCGTCATCACGAAAAACTTTCCTATGTGCGCATGAATTTTAACTAGTTCAATCTAATTTATAAGATGTAAAATTCATCTAATAACTACTAGAAAGCAAAATAATGATTAAAATCCTTGGATTGGGCAACAAAACCTTCAAATGGTGGATTAAAACTATTCTTTTTCATTTATAACAATGGGGTAGGGTCTGCCCCAAATTTGAAAACCCAAATACAAATGGTTTAGAATAAAACCAGATTGGGGAAAGAGATCCCTCCCAATCCTTGAATGAAAATGGAAACAACATTAAACCTTCAATCTAAACCTTCTAAGCTTGGTCCTTGTAGAGTCCTCCATGATTTCTCCCCTCTTGCTCCCATGGCCTTCTCCTCTCCAACTTGCATTTTTCACAAAGGAAAATGGACCAAATGAGGAAAATAGAATAAAGGAAGGGTTTAATAAGAATGCTTATGGAATTTTTAGGGCTTGTTTGTAACCCTAGGATCTTGTGGTTGAAATTGATTTGATCCAAGGGTGGAGGATCAACCCTACCTTTGTTAGGAGAAAATGGATTTTACTAATGTTGCCTTTAAAGCCTTAGGGGTATGTGTAATTTGGGAATGGGGCCATTTTATTTCCCTAGAGTGTTAAACCTTTGTTAGTCCTTATCAAGCTTTAGTTAGTAATAGAAAAGACTCTAAGTTATTAAGATAATGATTTTATATTAATTGGGTAAGAGGTTAACCCTATTAGGAAGTAATTTTATTAAGGAGAAGAAAACATTTTATTAAATAAATTAATCCTTGGTACCTTCCTAGTGAATATTTATTTAACGGACGTTAAAGCTGAATTAGAAAATATGTTAACCTTCTAGTAGACCTGTTTCTTAAACCGTAGGGTTGAGTTTAGTGGTGTAAGTTAGTCGTTGTACCCTAGGGGATTAACATCCTTGTAACATGTTTTATCCTTCTACCTTGTTCTGAAAAAAAATACAAAAAATAATAATAATAATAATAATAATAATAATAATAATAATTTGTCACAAATTTCGGGTTAAGTTTTGGGAGTTAGCGTGTTTTAGAACGTCGTTTTTTATGGGCTTTACACAATCTTCGACCATTTAAGGGTTACTCATAATGTGTGCTACCACCACAGTTATATTATTGCTAATAAAGATCTCACTGTGTGGAGAATTCTCTAACGTAACTATTGATACAAAAGGTAGCAACCCCTTTGCATGCAAAACATATGCCTCATAACATGCATTATTGTCATCACCTCTACGTACCAACGAGATGGTTTACCCTACCTAATTAAACATTTGCTCGTAAAAATTAAATTTTAAAGGCATCTTGAAGTGAAATTAAACAGAGAACTTGACTTTACAGCCATCATTAAGTTATAATTCCAGTTATAAGTCCATTATTACCACTCGTTTGTTTTGAGAATGGCATGTGATGGAAACATTAAAGATGATTGTTTAGTCTCCTAGATGTACATATGACCAGAACTCTAGTACCATCAATATATGAGTTGTACATGCATCATGAAAACGAGCATTCCTTTAATCAAGGTACACGGTGGCAAAATATTCCATAAAATAAGAGACGCGACGCTTAGAAACACTAGTGATTGTATAGCCACGAACAATATGGGTGAATTAATTACTACCAACAGATGACATAAATTCAAAGTAAGAAACCATAACATCCCAAGGGCCAAAGCCCAAATTGTGTATTCATGATAGACATCTGTTAAGTGTGCTGGAAGAAAGAAGTGAGAAACGAAACCTTTAGATAACATGTCACACCTGTAAGGCATTCGGTGGACAATAAAAATCTACATAGTTTAAAATATAAATAATCCTTACGGAGATTTCATATGTTACACTTTTAATTTAATTTTATCAACATATACGTTGAATCTTGCCATTATTTTGATCACGTTAGAGATGAGAGAGCCTGCTGGAATATGTCTTTGGCAATGATATTATACGCTGTTGTTGTTGGATGGAAACTATCCCAGAACACATATTTTGTTGGGTCAGCACAAGTTGGGCTTGCTCTGTTGCAAATTATGCCGGTCTCCAACAGACCCGTTCCACAGCAACCTTTTCTTACCTCTTCAAAACCTGCAAAAACAAATAAATAAAACCAAAAAATATAAGTCTCTACGAAGGAACATTGCTTTCAACAGTGTCACCAGTATATGAACTATTGTTCAGAAAGTTCATTCTGAATGACAAGAGGGAAGTAAGAATTTTACCATATTTACTAGGAAACTTAACAATGTCAGCCAACTTATTGTATATGTCTATATAAGCTATTCGAAGACCCGGATAAGTGAGCTTCTTCTTTTCTATTAATGCTTTGATCTTCGTATTGAGAGATCTGGCAATCTCATTGAATTCCTCAACGCATTTATTTCCGATCAAATTGTGCAGAGTAATTTGCGAAGGCAAACAGCCAAAAGGTGGCAGCCCAATGACAGCAAGTCTTGTACCTCCTTCGCTGTTAACATTCTGTTCATGTTTATAAATTCGACTGTAATATCAACAATTTTAGAAGTTCAATTTGATACTGAAATTGTATACCACAATACTTTTACCTGTATAAATCTACTTAGAGACTGTAACAGCATATCCTCGAATTGGTGAACGCTATATTTCATCCTCGTTGAAGGATTCAAATAATAATTAAGTGCAAAGTCATCAGTTCCCGTGCTTATACAAAATATTGCTTCTGATACGATCTCCGTGGCGTTTTTCTGGCCAACCATATTCGAGAGCTGTGTTTTGTAGATCCTGAAATTGTTGACTTGCTTCTCTAGTGGTATTACATTCTGCAAATATGAGAGTATTATATGGGGTCAATAAACTAATATTGTATTAAAGAGGAAATAAAAGTGTACTTGGAATTTATTTAAGATCACTCAGGTACATGTTGAAGTTCCTTTGACAGAAAGATATGAGTAAAATTATAACTAATAGACATATATATATATATATAGTGTACGTTGGAATTTATTTCAGATCACGCAGGTAGATGTTAAAGTTCCTCCGGCAGAAAGATACGAGTTAAATTATAACTAAACATATATATATTAAAAAAAAAAAAAACAAACCGTTTGATAGTCTATTTTTCAATTAGTTTTTAAATGAAAAAAAAATTATATAAAAAGAAAAGTATGAAAGGTGAAAAATATTGATGACTCATTTAAAACTGATACTCATCATTTATAAAAATGAAATTGGTAAGTAGATAATATAGAAATAAAATTGGGAAATGTCACTTTCTTTATATTATGATTTACTGAAATTGGTACAAACAAATTCACATTACATTTTACTGTTGCAGCAGTCATTTTGTATGTGATGGATGTTACGAAAAGTCAATCAAACCAGGTTCTCATGTGTACAAGTTTGGTGTTCAATTACTGCACGGAAGTATATTCTGTGAATTAGTTTGTAAAAATTAATATATTATGTCAGCTATAAACATGTGTGACAGTTCCACTAAACCAAATTATGAGTTAAATTTGATGACCATTTAATTTTTTTAATACTTTTGACCATAAAATACTTATAAATATTTGAAACAACCATCAAATACAACTTCCATATTTAAAATGTTACCCTGATTTTAAAAATAAATTTATATACCAATTATAAAAAATATAAATACATATAAAATATAATGAAAAAAATATTATATAATTTTGAGGACAATATGAAAAATTACCTTCACCCATAAAATGTTTGACAGGCACAGATGCTTGTTACTGCTTAAATAGGATGGCCTGTCCACTATTTCATTTATCAACTTCTTAGAAAATATTTTCTAGTCGGTCACGACAGGTGCACATGGATTGCCCACCTCCCACATTACATCATTTCTAATGAGATTACTAAATTTTTTTGCAGAATTATTGGGCGGGAAAGCTCGTTGATTTAAAAGACTCCAGTATATTTAAACAACGCTTTATTTTACTCGTTGTATGTTGTAACAAATTAAAACTGCTAGGAATAATATAAATATTAAAAAAATTGTACTAACAAAATTGTTTGACGTGCTGTCTGAATATCCTGAACCAGACGAACCGAAACTTGCACCAGTCAGCAGTTTATCTCCTTGGAATTCAGGATCCAATGATGCAGGCAGCAAATCTGGAAGTCCGGCGAGTTCAGCTATATTATGTGACACAGTTGAAAACATTACAATATTAAAGTTAGATTATACATGTAAAATACATGCATTAAGGAAGTTTATTGCTGTATTCAGAAATAAGTATTCATAGTATTCAGAAAGAAATATATACATATAATATCTGTGACTAATCTTCCGTTTGTAAATCTGCCTGTAGGCTGACCATTGGGAAAGTCTCTTCCATAGGGAGGGAAGTTAGCTTTGGCAATAGTAGCAAGGCAATTGTTGTTACCAGGATCTATGGTGGAATCTCCAAAAATGTAGAGTGCTGAAATCAGCGGTTGCCTTTGTGATTCCACTACAGTGGCGGACAAAACGAAAAGAAAGAAACCTAGAACAGTGCTAAAATAAAGACTGTTTTCATCCATTTTAAATTCAGAACTAGCTAGAGTCTGCCGGATATTTCAGAACTGCAGAAAGTCTTATTTCTTGTAGTATTTAAAGGCCAGACTTGTACCATTATCAGGTCTAACCTCATTGACTATATTTGTTTGGCTTTATCTGTCAATCTAAATCCAGTAAATGATGATTCGCCTTTTCTTTTAATATTTTGAACAATCCATGGCTCGAGCTGGCTGGTTGCTATGCCATTTTTATATTTGATAGGAACGGGGTTTAACAGCAAATTGCACGTGGGATCTCTGAAGGAATTCCGTGTAACAAGAGGCAAGTATTTTAGGTGGTACTGTCTCTATTATAGAAAAGATGAGGTTAACATCTTACATTATTTTAAGAGATTTATCTGCAAACATTTATGTCAGATTTCTCTGTACAGTGACCATTCTGAGGACTTCATGAAACTTACTGTACATCTAGAATTTGTTACAGCAAGTCTTCACATGAATCAAATCCACGATATTCATTGGAGTGGTTGGTCTATTTAATGTGACAAGAACATCTGGCCAGCACCTTTCTAAGAAGGTAAATTTGATGGCGTTCATCTTTAGTTTCCTGCTTCAGTATTAGAAGTTTTCATCCGTTAGAAGTGTTTGTTAGATATCATTTTCTGTTAACATAATTGTGATGAGATCTTGAGTGGTAAATTGATATAAATATATATTCGAAATGGAGAGGGATAAGGGTTGTTTGTTAGATGTCATTGTTAAGGTTAATGTGAGATCGATCTTTCAAATCATATATTCAAGTTAGATATGGAAAGCGGTTTTGCGCCAATAATATATTATACTAACCACAACATGGTTGCAATTAAATTCAATTAGAAATAAATCACATCAAGTATAGAGCACCACACAAATTTGTAAAGAATCATAGATAATTATATAATCTGGAAAAATAGAGTTCAAAAGTGATAATAAGCATGTCGCATATATACTGATAAAATCGTTAAAAATAGGGTTACCCAAGTCTAAGAAATAATTTTTATTTTTTATTATTGATGGTAAATGTGGGTTGAGGGGACTCTACCCTGTAACAACATGTTTCAAGTGGAGAAAAAGATATAACAATGAGGACCGAGTGAAGCTGCCTCTATTAGCGGCAAAGAGGATAAACAAAAGCATGGCCAAACAAACAACGATACAAAAATAAAAATAAAACAATCAACAAAGTCATCCCTAAGACTCTTTCCCACAGGATCTTAAATGCATCTAAAGGGATCATCCACAATTTTTTCTTTCTTCTTTTTCCCGACACTAATCCAACCTACACAAGTATTCAGATTCACATTTTCCTGAGTGTGAAGCACATTGACGATTTCAAAATTCACCTTGTCCTCATGATTTTGAGACACAAGAGGAAGGGTCTTAGTGTCCAAATAACAAGATGAATCAAATATTGAAAAGAAATATAATTTGATAGAACTGTAGAATTGCATAAAAACTATAATCAGAATCGTAATAATACGGTTTGAGAAATGTGTTGTATATGTGAAATAGGATAGATGCCCCAACTATCTTCTCCTAGGATTCAAAATCTTTGGTTTCTTTTCTAGAATTCGCTAGAGGGCATTGAAAATTCATTCTTATTTGAATCCCAACACTTAACCATGCATAAAAACCTTGCAAAACAGTAGTAAAATAATGTGTTGATTAAACATCTTATCGAATCAAATCTCATTGAGCAGAAAGTCTTGAAAATGTCACTTTATATAAGTCATAAGGAAATCTACTCTATGCAAGAGTCAAACACTTTATTATTTAAATTGATGCAACAAGTAGTAAATGTTAAATCCCTGACCTATTTTTATTGGCATGTAAATTCTTCAAAATAAAGATTTTTATCTTACAACTTAAATATGAATGTTGTGTGATTCTAATTGATCAATCTCTCAATTCTCTTAAATGCACTTCTTATATCTTTAAAAACTTCCTAAAGTTGAATCACGACAACATAAAACTACATGCAAATAGTGAGAAAAGACAAAAATATAGGACACAAAATCCCAAGTGTGTTGAACAATAATACTAGCAATAGATCCTTTGGTGTTATGAAGAGGCCAATATCCAAACTCATAAATTATAATACTATATTATTATTTATAATAATTTTATTATAATAAATTCATTGTTTATACATTATATAATATAATCAATTTATTATTAAGTATTGATAATATAAAAAGTTATAAGTTATAAATTATCATTTATAAATAGTAATAAGTTTATTAAAATATTATAAATTATAATAAATAAAAAGTTAATGACAATTAATAAAATTTAAAGATGGCCCAAGAAAAGAATCATCCTCTCCTAAAAAATACAACAATTTTTATGGATCGACATCGAGATCTAGGGGGTACAGTGATCATAATACTATTGATGTCTTTCGTAGGGCGGGAAAGCATCAATCAAGAGAAGTAGGGCAGTAAAGAGACTAGGTTGGGGAATGGTGGTTCCACCAAAACATTTGCTGAAGATGTCTCTAAACAGAAGGAAACTAAAAGAAATGTTGATAAGCTATTACAACTTGCTCAAAACACTCTGGTGCTAAAGATAGAGGATGATCTTCTTCAAAATGTCGTCAAGGAGAAGGAGAATCTCTCCCAACTTGGGCTCATCTGCAGATTTCACAAATTTTGGCTCAAGCTGTTTCAACTACACAACTGGATTTCTCAAAGGCAGAGGAAAAACATCAAGGGTAAGATTGAACATTACCCCTGTGCTAAATCCTATTTTATTGTTTTTTTTAAACCCAAAAGGATAGGGATTTAATTTTTTACCAATATTGGGTTTGGGAAGAAGATGGTCTTATTTTCAAGCCATGGTATCTGTGGTTTGATCCCCTCAAAGACTCTTTCAATACCTACCCGTTCTTGATACCTACAGCTTTGGAATAAATCTTTCCTCATTGCCATAGGAGATACACTAGGATCCTCTATGAAATTTGATGATAAAACCTCTTATCAGACTCATACAACTTATGCCAGGAATTATTTTGATCTTGATACCTACCAAGTGTTCCAGTGAAATCAACTTGCAAATATATCACATGCATTGGGATCACAGGATTGACTATTAGGGATTTTCCTTCCGTTGCCAATGATGCTATCAAACAGACATCTCTTGGATGACTATGTGTATTCAAGATGCAAGGAAAAACCTATGTGGTGGAAGGGTTCTTTCCTGTGCATCTAGATGAGGACTCTTGAAACCCCTTAAATGATTCCCTTGATTGAAGGAGTTGCAAGATCCACTCATTTCTACACAAATGGTTGATTATGAATCTTTGATGAATGGTACCCCACTACCCCTCGTCAAGGGCCACATTCCCATCAATAATCTTGAAGTTGTTCTTCTTATATTTGAGGAAGATGGTAATGAGTGTAATGCCCATTCCCTTCGACACCTTTTGATATTTATTATGACACTGTTGACTATACTTATGGACATTACTGTAGCCTTTGAGTTGGGATGATGTTAGACATTAGAAATCATAGACTGTGGTTGATTTGTGTAGTGCCCACTTCCCTTTGACACGTTTTTGATACTAATCATGATATTGTTGATTATATTATGGACATGATTATGGACTTTATTATAGTATGATGTTAGATGTTAGATCAGGGATTATTGTTGACTTGATTCAGTTATGATGCATGATGATTATTAGAGACATTTTATATGTTGATGATGATATATTGTTTGACATGGTTATATTATGGATGTTGTTCGGACTTGTGATATTTGGATATTGTGAGTAGACCTAGAAATGGAAATTATTGGATGATGATATAGTTGTTGATAAAACTATAAATGATATTGTTAGATTGCTTTGATGTTGTTGTGATTCATATATCTAAATGATTTTGGGAATTATATTTATATTATTTTGGATGTTCTGATATGGCCACGAGGCTGAAGGAGGTATTTTTGTTTTATAGGTTAAAATATCACAACAAACATCGGGGATTGGAGACCAACCACATTGGAATTCTAGATGAATTCAACAAGGTCACCATGGCAACTAGTATTTGTTTGTGCATGTTTGTGTGTGTTAGGGATTCCCATGGGGGATCACCTTTAATTGTGACCAAGGGGTTTTATGTATTCCTTTTATTTTGGTCCCTTTGTTTATGTTTGCATGTGTTTATTTTGTGGTGCTTTTACCCCTTTCATTATTCATTAAATGGTGTGTAATATTGTGAGTAATCATGTTGTTAAGTTAATTAATTAAAATATGTCATAAGAAAATAATTAATAGAGTTGTTGGCCTTGAATTAAAGTGTTGTAAGAGATATATAAGTGATGTGGGAATTGCCTTTTGAGTGTGAAACACTCTACCTTCTTGAGAATTCGAAATTGTCCTTGGAGGCTGATTTTTGAGGCTTGTGGGACAAGTTAAACTTGTCCCATACCTCTTAAATTTAATTACAAACCATACCTATGGTTGGAGAGTTGAGATTAGAATTTTATAATGCTTTTGAGAAGGAAAATTGTAGGTTTTAATTGCAATTTTCTTACATCATTTAATTTCAGTCCTTTAGGGTGTGGGTTGGGTTTGAATGTGTAAGTAAACTGTCATATTTTTCACCCACCTATTTATTATGCATTGGAGAATGAAGTTGACTTTTGGGTTGGGGTTGAAAATGTGTGATATGGCATCCTACGTGGGTCTTCCTCATCCTCTTTCCTTCCCTCTTCTATAAAATTTGAATTTCTTGCCTTGTTTTGGTTGCTTTGTTTTTGAGACTTTATTCTTGGGTGAATTCCTTGTTGTTTTGGGAGCTCTTGTTTTGAAGAAGTTTTTGGAATATTGTTGCATGCTTGTGCTTGGTTGATTTGGATTACTTGCATTGGGATAAAGCTTGTTGTTTTGGAACTTGGAACAACTCCATCATGGAGAGGTAGGAGCTTGGCTCTTGAAATGCTCTTCTTTTATAAATGTAAATGTTAATGTGTGAATGTTTTGGCATGTTTGTGGGTTGTTGGGTAGATGGCCTAGGAATGGTGTAGGAGAAGACTATGGGGTTATTTTGTGGGAGGCACAAGTGTGTTTTAGGGAGGTATAAGGGTGGAGGGAGTTGGGATTTGGGTTCCACCTTACAAATAAATAGATTGCATTTCTTTACTCATTATGGGGTGTCATAAGAGGTTGGGGAGGCATAAGGAAATGTGAGGAATAAGGGGTACTTGGGGGAGGCATAAGGGCATGTCAGGGATTTGAAATGATATATATATATATATATATATATATATATATATATATATATATGCGGTTTGTTCTCAAGTGGTGATACCCATTTCCCCTTTAGGAGGCATAAGTAGCATCCCCCATAGTTTCTTGCTCCTTTGGCTTGCTGGATGAAGCCTCAATAATGTTTTCATGCTTTAATGTAGTTGTAAGCTACATTATTTTTGGACTGTGTTTTATTGTGAAAATGTTGCTTGTGTGTTTGTGGAAGCTAGTTTTTGCCATAAGTTGGATCACATATTTTATTGCATTGTGGTTGAGGCTCAGGGGCCAATGAAGAAGGATGGATTCTCCTCTGCATTGGTTGTCTTGGTTGGGTGGAGAGCATTGCCTTTCCCCTACTCTTATTGTGATCAAATTGGAAGAGTGAGAAATACGCATGTTCTTTATTTGGGAGCAAGGAAAAATATTGTTTGTGAAAGTCCTTTGTGAAATGAAATCTTATTATATCCCTTTACCACTTTAAAGCGGATGATCTATATATTCGTTGAAATGGAAGGATACTTTGTATTAACAATGAAAGTTGAAATTTGAAATGTAAAAGAGTTATACTTTGTATTCTATTTTTGAAAGAATGTGAAAGAATGATACGTATTTTGTATATTGTAATTCAAAATCAAATGGAAAAGAGGTTGTAAGATTTTCATTTGAATTAATGGAAGTGTTTTCCTTGTTCATATGATATTATTTCCATTGGAAATCTATGTTTAACATGCACTATGAAATCCCTGTTTGGAAAGTGGAAAAGTGAAACACGTGAGGAGAAAATGTATTATTCTGCCTTGTTTATAATATATGATTTTGGAAAGAATAGAAACTGCATTCTTGTTTTAATATTTGATTGAAAGAAAGAAAACTATTTATGACCAGCATGGAATGAATTTAATGTTTTATTTCATGGAAAAAGAGATAGTTAATTTTTGTTCTATAAATGTATACACTTCTTTCAATTCATTGTATACTTTGTAAAATTCCTTTATCAAATGTTCAAATAACCTTGCAAATAGATAAGAGGAAAATGAAATAATCAATTGGACTTAATGAGGCCAAAATGATCCCAAACCAAGCTAAAAACACTTAAGGAATTTCTTAGAAAACTTAGCAAAATTGGGTGAAATAGTGTTATAGTCGTTTCGCTGCCAAGAAATGTAAATGATCAAACTGTAAATCAATCAGAAAATTGAATCTTGAAATCTTTATTAAATCCACCTAAGAACAATTATCCATGTCCATTTGACATGTTGAGAGAGGAAGAAGATCAAATTGAACAATTCTCACAAGTTAAAATTTACTAGTTTACACTTTAAAAGCCTACATATTTTTTCGTAAAATTGACCCCTTAAAATTTATCAAAATTAAAATTAATGAATCCTGTGCAACGAGGACATCGAGAACTTTTGATAAATTCCTCGTTTTCCCAAAACTAATCTCTCTATCAAAAATTATGGCCTTCTAAAGTTTTTCCTCACTTGGCGTCAAAAAAAATTGGGAAAATTTTCCTTGTGCATTTGACTGTAGGCCCGAATTTTTTCCTTTAGGGATTTCAAAAAAATTTAGGAAAATTTTCAAAGTTTCCTTACCAGCCCATAGGAAATAAGAGGCTATAATGTGGTACCACGAGGTGTCAGTGGAGGGGTAGATCCCTTTTCATCTTAACACTTCCAGAAATTTTTGGGAATTTTTTTCAAATTTTCCCCACTGGCTCATAGCCAACCAAGAGCTACCATGTGGCATCACAAGGCAACGAAAGAGGAGTGGATCCGTTTTTGCCTTGTTGTGCTTCAGAAAAATTTGGGAAATTTTTCCAAAATTTCCCCGCCGCCCCGAGCCAATGTGGTATCGTTAGGTGTCGATGGAGGCACGAGTAAATGTTACCATCTTTGCCCTTTGGGGTGTTAAAATCTTTTTATCTCTGCTGCCCCTCTTTTCCCGTGTGTCTTAGGAGGCATCACGTGTCCCTTGCAGATTTGCAGCAGCATGGACACAAAGTTTGCTTCTCACCCGCACATTGGAAATTTTCCAAAATGTTTCCCGTTGCCCCACTTTTCCGCGTGGCTTAGGAGGTGACACGTGTCTCTTGTGGACTCGCGGGGTGAGGGCACAAAGTTGGATTTTCACCCAACGTGGGAAAATTTCCAATATGTCTCCCACCACCCTGCAGATCTACCCTTGGGGTAGATTTTCCCCCCTAGCCTCGTAGGTTTGCTCTCGGGGAAACTTTTCAGCTGAAGGCCGACGACCCATAACTTGAGAAATATGAGGAGTTAGGAGGACTTATTTATATCATTCGAAAGTTGAGGAAATTTCCTATCCAATGGAAATGATTTAGGGAATTTTGAATGTGTTAAGTTTTAAAAAAATCTAGTTGAAGATTTAATCCTGTTAGAGAATTCGTATAGTGAGGAATTACCCTTTGAACCTAATTGAACCTTCTAATCCTAGAGTTTTGACCTTATACCTCTAATAATTGTTAATAAAAGAAAATTATATTCTAGTGGAATAGAATTGATCTGGAACTTGTTAGTGATAATTGTTGTCTTATAACGTGGTTGTAGACTCTTTTAAACAAAAAAATAATTATTCCATAATTTTCCTAACTAATACTAGGTTGTTCTTGGGTCTCAGTGGGTTGTTTTTAGTGGGATTTACACTTGGTATCGAATGATGGTTCAAAATCTTGGGCCATTGGGAACACTAGAAAACTTGAGACATGAACCTAAACCTAGTACACTTTTAAATCTAGAAAACAACTTAGTTTAGAAATTACATATTTTAGTAAACATGGAAATTGAATAAAACATAGAGAGATGAACTAACTCTATCCTTATTCTTTGCAGGAGGTGCAAACAAGACAAGGGGTCTTTTCACATAGACCTAGACTTACCACCACTAAATCATGTTGTAGCAGCCATCCTACCCCAAATTTTTCACTCTCCAGGATGTTAATGCCGCTCTGCATGGAGGATCAGTAGGAGCACATGCAGCCAGACATGATAGAGTCACTTCCATTGAGGATCATGTATCTCCTCGACCAAGAGAGGAGCATGGAGGAGAGAACTTCCATGAAGAGTTAGGTACAACAGAGTCACCACAGAGGGGACACGGTGACCGAGTTTCAGGACATAGAGAGAGGTCTCGGAGTCCTAGGCTTAGGGATGAAAATATAGAGAGTCCTAGAGGCCGTCAGACCATAGCTGCAGATTACATTAGAGAGATCTGAAGCTTTGGCCATCCTATTATTTTGGTGACATAGGTGGATTTAAGGTAGAGGCCTGGTTGGTGAGCTTGAGCGGATGCTTCAAGCTCTGTCCTTGTTCTAGCAACACGAAAGGTCATGTTACGATCCATCTACTTAGGGATGGAGCTAGTGTAATGTAGCCAAATTAAGAACAAACCAGATATGCTGCAAATATTATGAACTCCAAAAGAAAATAGATCTCCTTCTTTGTTATCAAATAATGAATTATAATGTTTCCTAAATAGGAAAACAACTCCCAACTCGAGTTTCCAAGTAAACTCTAGCTAACTCTGACTAAATCTACTCTAGGTGGCGGAAATTACTATTTTTAGCAGTTTACTAGAACCTGCTATTCTTAGTAAGTTCGCATGCTTATTCCTACGGGCACAGAAATTTCCATGCATCTTCTACATCCCTAAATTAGAGGAATTTCCAACTTTCTAACTCATAATGTAATTAATAGACTAAAATTAACTAATGCTCAAAAATAGGGAAAAACTGAACTATAACTTAAATCCTAATTTTTGGCCTCAAGATGGCGGACTTAGGGCCCGAAAACATGTCAAAAATTGCCCCAACCGGTAGGGTGGGCTTCCACTTTGCGTTCGTCTCATGAAACACGTGGTTTAAAAAAAACGGACTCAAACGGACACCCGGAACTCAAGTCATGACCTTGTCAAGTTCCGCTAATTACAGCGCATCATAGTGTCTAGTGGTAGACAAAGGAGCAGAAGCTCCATGTTGATTTTGAGACAATTACCTAGGAGCTCTTTGAGGAGTGTTTCAGGAGTAGATACTTATCACGAAGGTTCATACAATAGTGGATAGATGAGTTCCATGACCTCTGACATGAATCCATTACAGTAGTTGAGTATGAGAGTAGATTTTTGGATCTACTCTAGTATGTTGGTTACATGCAGGATGAGAAATTACGGATCAAAAAGTTCATCCAGGGGCCGAACACGGACATTGGAGGTGCAGTGTAGATCCATTGTCCATAGACATTAGCTAAGGTTTTTGAGAAGGCCTATGTAGTAGAGGAGAATTGGGGGAAGACCCAACAAGGCTAGAGATCGAGTCTGGAGCCACATACGATAGATGCGGGACAACAGACGAGAGAGGATTAGTGCCCCTTCCTCGTGGTGGATATGGTTTACCATAGTCATCTTTTAGACCACAACAACAACAGCAGTCCCGCCCACCTTATAGACCTCCACAGAGATTTGATGCATAGAGAGGTCAAAGTATGGGGCCTCCTCCTATGGGTCCCATTAGGACATAGGGTGCCCAGAGAGCTCACTCAGTATGAGCTTGCCAGCAAAGACCTCAGCAGATCGCAACCGGATCATTAGGAATCACACCACAGACCTCTAGAGTACCAGTCAGACCTACTACATAGGGTAGAGGATCAGGTAGTTGTTTTTGTTATGGTGTTACTGGACATTTTTTGAGAGGCGCACCCAGAACCCTAATAATAAGGGTAGGACACAGATCTAAGAACCTACTATTGATGATATGGGGCACAACCATATGATGTACACAGTCGTCGAGATCCGCTAGGTAGAACATCATAGTATAATTATAAAGAAGGTAGGTAACATTGGTGGTATTCCTACCTCCATTTTGTTTAATTATTGTTCTTCTGATTATTTTATTGCACCATCTTTAGTAGAGTGATGAAAATCTGGTGGCAGTTAGGTAGGGTTATGGTTGGGATGTTGAGATGTCTTCTAGGGACAAGATCTCTGTAGACTCCTTAGTTAAGGAGTGTGTGGTGGATTTGGAACCTTTCACCACTACCTTAGATATTCATATCCTTCCTTCCAGATCATATGGATTCATTTTGGGTAGGGATTGGTTGTCTGCACACAGGGAAAAAATGCATTGTTACCACAAGTTTATATCTTGTGCAGATGATTTGGGAGTTGAGTTGATGATTTGGGGTCAAAAACCCATTTCTCTTTGCACCATCTCTATTATGTAGCTTAAGTGTGTGTGTGTGGGGTTATCGGATGTATGTTGTTACTGATCGGTGACATATCAGAGGATGGGTCTAATAGACCATCACTAGATGATCACCCATTTTGAGAGAGTTTGAACATGCCTTTCCTTGGGAGCTACCGGGGTTACCACCCCCACATGAGATCAATTTTCATTTAGATTTAGTTCTAGGAGTAGAGCCTATCTCACAAGCACCATATCGATGACCACCCCATAGCTCTGCAAGCTCAAGTTACAGCTAAAGGGCCTCCTAGAGAATGGCCTTATCCATCCTAGTGTATCCACTTGGGGTTCACTAGTGATTTTTGTGAAGAAGAAGGATGGATCCTTGTGGTTGTGTATTGATTACCGCTAGCTGAATAAGGTAACGATCAAGAATCGTTATCCCCTTCCATGCATTGATGATTTGTTTGATCAGATTAAGGGAGCCACAACTTTCTCTAAGATAGACCTTAAGTCAGGTTACCATCAGCTGAAGATTTTAGAGGTAGACATTCCTAATACCACCTTTTGTATGAGATATGGCCACTATGAGTTCACAATGCTACCTTTTGGTTCGTCAAATGCCCCCGTAATGTTTACAAGTTTCATGAATGTGGTATCTAGGAGCATCTTAGATCACTTCATGCTCATCTTCCTTGATGACATTTTTATTTACTTACGTACACGTGAGGAGCACGAGGGGTACCTTTGCCAGGTTCTTATGTGTCTTTGTGAGCAACAACTTTACCAGAACTTGGAGAAGTGTGCATTCTTTTAGACAGAGGTGCAATATTTTTGTCATATCATTTCTAGGGAAGGTATCATCATCGATCCTTCCAAGATGAGAGATATTATGGATTGGTCAGCACCCACTATTGTGACTGAGGTGCGTAGATTCATTTGATTAGTAGGTTACTACCGAAGATTTGTTCAGGAATTCTCTCAGATTTCCCACCCCATCACTTCCCTTCAGAGGAAAGGGAAGAAGTTTGTTTGGTTGTAATATTATGAGCACAACTTCAGTACACTAAAGGAATGTCTCACTACAATACCTATTCTTTTAGTCTCGAATCCACAGGGTGAGTTTTTTGTTTACACGGATGCTTCTTTAGCAAGGCTTGGAGGTGTGTTGATGTAAGAGAGGGTAGAGTGGTGGCTTTTGAGTCTGCAAACTCAAAGATTATGAGATTAATTATCTAACTCATGATCTTGATCTTGCGGTAGTTGTGCATTCTTTGGTTCGATGGAGGAACTTTCTTCTTGGTCAGAGATTCACACTCAGGAGTGATCATTTGAGAATTCGCCACTTCTTCATGCAACCCAATCTCAACGCTCTTCAGTGGTGTTGGATGGAGTTTATTTGTGAGTATGATATGGAGAGAGAAAATTTGAAGTGGAAGGAGAATGTGGTGGTAGATGCTCTTAGTAGATGGAGACATGTGGCTATGGCCACCTCAGTGAGCATATATTTGTAGAGTAGGATTCTTCAGTAGCTTCCTCTTGACAACTTCTACATTGTAGTTCGAGTAGAGATTGTTTCTTAGAGACCACTCGAGGGGAAGTTTGATGGTTTATCACAAGAGGAAGATGGCCTTCTCAGGCACAAAGGTTGGATTTATGTTCTTAGAGATGGAGGCTTGAGGCAGGACATCTTGGTGGAGGCACATCGTGCACCCTATTCAACCCATCCCGGGGTGAAGAAGATGCACACCACCTTGAGACAGTTGTATCATTGGAGAGGAATTCATAGAGATGTGGCCCAATTCGTGTCACGATGTTTAGAGTGCCAGAAAGTAAAGGCTAAGCATCAACATCTAGCTGGCCTTCTCTTTCCTCATGCTATACCGAAGTGGAAATGGGACACCATTTCCATGGACTTCATTGTTGGGCTACCGATGTTGAGATATCACCACGATGCCATCATGGTCACGATTGATAAATTGAAAAAATTGGCTCACTTTTCTCCAGTGAAGACCACTTACATAGCTAGTGCAATGTCACAAGTATGTTTGGTGAGATTGTTAGGTTGCATGAAATTCCAAGAATATCATTAGGAACTGTGATCATTTGTACACTTCCCATTGTTGGACTACTATGCAGCATGCCCTAGGAAAAGATCAATTTCAGCACATCATATCACATTTGGGAGAGATGGGTAGACGAGCAGGTGAATCAAATTTTAGAGGACATGCTCGGGATGTATGTGATGGATCAACACTCTAGATGGGAGAAGTACCTAAACTTGGTGGAGTTTTCCTACAATAATATTTTTCCGAGTTTTATAGGCATGACTCCTTTTTAGGCTTTGTATGGTAGAGAGTGCATGAAACCTTTTAACTAGGACAAGCTAAAGACAGAGTTTCTCTTGGACAAAATTTGTTGTAGGACATGGAGCAACAAGTGGTTTTGATTAGAGAGAGACTGCAGGAGGCACATGATAGGCAGAAGAAGTATGCAGATCAACATAAGACCGACAGTAGTTTTGATGTGGGCATGAAGGTGTTCCTTCATGTGAGGCCACATAAGAGACCTATTTGTTATGGAAAAGGTTCTAATTTAGCTCCTAGATTCGTGGGTCCTTTTGAGATCTTGGAGTGTATCGGCCCTTGCCCTACCATCTAGCATTACCACCAAGCTTGTCTCACGTACATGATGTGTTTCATGTTTCAATTATTAGGAGATATGTTACAGATCCTTCTCATGTGTTAGATTGGACATCATTGTAGGTGCAAGATCAGGGGCAGGTGATGGTGGAGCCCATTCGCATCCTAGGTCACAGGACCATGGGCCTTCGAGGTAGAGAGGTTGATCAGGTCCGGGTGCAATGGGACAAATATGATGAGACTGTAACTATATGTGAGGATGCTACTTTGCTACGAGTTCAATTTCCACATTTGTTCTAGTGACTTCCAGGAAAAATTTGAGTCTAATGGGAGGAGGATCTAGTGCCCACTTCCCTTTGATACCCTTTTGATATTAATCATGATACTATTGATTATATTATGGACATGGTTATGGAATTTATTATAGTATGATGTTAGATGTTAGAACATGGATTATTGTTGATTTGATTTAGTTATGATACATGATGATTATTAGAGACATTTTATATGTTGATGATGATATACTATTTGACATTGTTATATTATGGATGTTGTTCAGACTTGGGATATTTGGATATTGTGAGTAGACCTAGAAATGAAAATTATTGGATGATGATATAGTTGTTGATATAAATATAAATGATATTGTTATATTTCTTTGATATTGTTGTGATTCATATATCTAAATGATTTTGGGAATTATATTTATATTATTTCGGATGTTTTGATATGGCCACAAGGCCGAAGGAGGTATTTGTATTTTGTAAGTTAAAATATCACATAACACATTCACTCTACAAGGGGGTCATTTGAGACATTAATTAGAGACAAAAATATATTTTTGTCTCTAATTAATGCACATCTCATATTTTTGTCTCTAATACTCCTCATATATTATGGTACCTTTTATATCAATTTTAATAAAAAAAATACACACTTATACAATGTGGCGGCTAATTACAAGGAGGGAAAATTATTGCGGTAGCTGAGAAGTAGGCGGGAGATAGTTGGTCGGTTTCATTCTCTGCATGCAAAACAATGGCATGTTTTGCAGTACCACCCATCTTAGATCTATAACTACAAGACACTTGGATTTCAAACGAGTAACTAGACATGAAATCCATTTAAACAATCTCAAATCTGAAGAAAAGGGCTTCTGCATATAATCTTCTTGAATGACGACTTGATCTAGCCAAACTAATCGCAGCTTCCTTATTGGCTCAAACTCCGGGTAGGTTATATCTAAGCTTTGATAGTGCTCAAATTGGCATTCCGCTGAACTTTCAAAGGTATATCTATTCGGTTATGTTATATTTTTGTTTTTTAATTTTATGTTGCAGCTTATATTGAAAATAGTTGTAGGTAGATACAAAATAGAAAAAAACACATAGACTAGACAACTAGCTGTGAAAGATTAAAAAATGGGTGGTGATGTAAGCAGATCTTAGGAGATCTTAGGCGAGCAGAGGAGGCATCTGCATAAAGCGGAGGATCTTCCATGCTTTTATTTTGCCCTCTTTTATTTTATGGGTTTACATTATTTGTCGTTGATAATTGCTATCAGCGGATAAACTCACAGCCATGGCGGGACTTCCTCTTGTGACCTCTTTGAAACAAGGAAATATTTTTGAGTTTTTCTTGTTTTGCATTCAGCCGAAAAAGAGTTCCCCGGTAGGACCAACAACATTTCCAAAGGCTCTAATACGGTGGAATCAGAGCCTTTGGCAAGGTGGGTATGTGAAATACACCTTTTTCACTTCTACATTCCAATCTATTTTGACATGTTTCTGGCCCTTTTCATGATCAGGGTTTATGTTGCTCTCCTATCCAAAATGTCAAACACAAATTCCACTGTATAGAGCCTTTGGCAATGTTGTTGGTCATACTCCCGCTTCTAAATGTTTTGAAAATTTCTGTGGATGTGATGTATCCCTGAGTGAGAATATGTCCTCCATACTAAAAGGTGAGGGCGGAATTACAGAAACCTAGGCATTGAGATGCTCCTAGAATTGATCCTGCAATCCAAGTTTCCTTCATGCTCTTTTGTGGGGTTCCTCCTGAGTTACCAAGAGCATGTGGATGGTGAAATCTATGAATCTCTATACAAGCACTGATATTTTTCCTGGATCTTTTAATAAACATTGGCATCTGAATATGAAGCTCTCTTTAGCCTTTACCTCTGGAGAGAACAAAGGAACCATTTCCTATTTCCACAAGGGATATGACCCATAACTAGTGAGAAGAAACCCTCAACTGCCCAAAATTGCCATATAGAATATTATATTGTTTGGAATTATTGAAAAGGTAAACTTGTTTTTCATATCACATTGTTGATAAGAGGTCCAACCTTAAATGTGCCGAAAAGAACACTGAACATTATATCTTCTATTAATGGAAGGAAATACTTTTCAATATCTGTCTGAATAGTGTCTTTGCAAGTTATTGATTTCTAATTGTAGTTAGGAACCATATTTAATGGCCTTAATTAAGATGGTTTTTAGAAACACATGTCTTTATCTAAAAATTAGTTATTTAAACTGGATACTAGAAATTATATTTTTCACCATGAAAAATATTATACTTAATAACTTATACTTCTACAACATCACTAGTTTCTTCATAGTCTCATATTCTCTCTCGAGAATAAAATTTCATAATCACCCTTATCCAACAGAGATGACAATCACCCTGATCAGACACATTTATGTTTTATTCTCTTATTTAGGTGAACTGGTTCATACCACTATGACATACTATTCAAATGATCAAATCCCTAAGTCTTGCATGCAACCAAAGAGTCCTCACCAAAGTCACTATCACTAGAATTTTACCATTTTCTTACCCCCAACAAGAGGCTTTGTCTTATCCATTTAGGTATGGATGATAAATACGGTTTGGATCTTTGTACCAGAGAATTGTCTCTAAAATCTTAGTGTTATTTTTAGCTAATTGCTCAAAGAAAAGGGTAGTGCTCGTGTTGGGGGTAAGCACACATGAGGTCACTGGAATTTTACCATTTGCAAGGCTTGGGTGATTCTTATATTTATAGACATGGTTCTGATTTAATCCTCTTTTCTTTTAATCCAACCCCTGATGGGAACTCCTATTTTTTATCCAATCCCAATAAGATGCAACAAACCTTCATGCAAAGTAATCAAAAAGTAACTCTCTTCCATGTTATGCAAAAACCAAGCAATGCAATGCACTAAAAGATTGACAGTATACAATGCATCATCTGCAATACACTTTCAACACACGCTTTTGTACATAACCAAATTAGCAAGAAATCGACCATTTACTTGGTCATAAAATAAGTCATATACCTTACCTCATAAGCATGAGGACAAATAATCCTCAGCTCTCCCTTTCTGCTAAATGCCTCTGTTAATATATCATATGTCACAACATCAGGGAGCTTCCCTCCATCCACCATCCCTAGAAAAATCCTATTAGCTTCATCAAGCATTTCCTTCATTGCATAAGTGACAGAACAATTTTTGTAGGAACCAATATCTGGCTTAAATATAGCTTCTATCATTCTCTTAAAATATTTTAAGGCCTCATCCAACTTTCCCAATGTAAACTGGATGAGGCCTTAAAATATTAGGGTTATCCAATCTCTGGAATAATAGGGTTATTCAATGTAAATGTATTCCTGTAAATTTCCTCCCTCAACATCTGGCTAGTGTTCTATGTTGTGGGTAATAGACAAACCAAGTTTTGTGTAGGGGTTATGACTTGTATTTAAAATTCCCAATTTTGAGTATGATCTGATGTGTAATATGCACATTTTTATGATATTCTTGTTTAAGTTTAGTCTTTTAAAATATTTTCCTAGTTCTATTTGCATTGCATTTTTTGTGTTATAAGAGATTGCATCCTGAGTTCTTAGAGAATTATTAAGTTTTGGTTCAGTTTTCTCTCTTAAATTTTCATATTTTTAATGGAACTAATGCACATTCTTACTTATGAAGACCGTTTCCAAAATTCCTATTCAATATTCTAGAGCTTGCAATTCAGATGCCTTACATCCTTGGGTGGTCAATACCAGGGTCCTCAGTGTGTCTTCAACATGAATTTGGCTATGTTCTAATGCAGTCTTACAGCCTTGTGTTTTATTTTTCTTTCTTGATGTATGCAAAACAATTATGCCTTTGTAGTGACATTATTAATGATTAGTTCCTATATGTGAGGTATCTATTGAGTCAAAGTTGGCTAAAACATGCACCAAGCTTCACCCCTTTCATTTATTTAAGGGGACCAAGTCCCATTTGGAATGAAACTCTTGTTAGTTGTATGAATATATGTTGATTTGTTCATTCTGTTTAACATACATGAACATGAAAGGTTTTGTTTCCAATATGTGATTTTTTAAACATGGTCTTGTTGATCTGAGAGCCTGTTCTTATGATTTGGAGTTGTATTCTACTTCTTTTATCTTGTCCCTGGACAAATTGTTCTTTTGCTTCTTGCCCCTCTCAGATTTAGTTTGTAATTTCTTTTTTCCGGCCACTATTACCTTAAGATGCAAAGCACAATCCCTCTCACTTCATCTACTCCCTCCTTCATCTCTTTAGACCTCTCCGAGGGTGGAAAGCCAACAAAATATCTATCAACGCTACCATCAACTCTACAATTGACATCTCTTTTAGACCTAGGTGATAACCTTTCTTAGCCTTTTCCTTGTGTTTTCATTACCCAAATCTCTCTCTTCCTTGGCTTTCCTTTGTTCATGAGCTTTTACTCAACCTTGGCCTTCTTTTCATCTTCCTTCAGCCTTCTTGTTTTTATTTTTCCACTTCCATTGTTTTCCTCCTAGTTGCATCTACCTCTGTAGCTTTCTTTTCTTTTTCATGGATTCGCTGCTTATACACAAACTTCCTCCTTGGCCTTTTTCTCAGATGTATTCTTTGGGATATTTCATATTTTTATGGAATGGGAAAGAATAATGTAATGTGCCCTGTGTTCAGTGTCAATGATGAGACAAGGAGTGACCATGGAAGTGATTTTAGCGCTCCATATGGTCTGCAACAGTTGTTACCTAGTTGATTGGGTGCCTCAAAGTGCCCTAAAAATAAGAATAAATTAATACTGATTTTTATTAATTCTGTCATTGGTGCAGAGTGTGCATCCCATGGCATTTGTGTGTGCTAGATAAGGATCGCCTTTGCTTAGGGTTTTCAGCCCTCACACAGAAGCAGTGCTACGTAGTCCTTGCCTCTTAAATGCATGGAGGTTGGTCAGAGCATAATCCTCACATGATTATGCTATAGGGTGGTAGGGAAGCCATTCACCTTAAGGAATTATTACTGCGGGTGGGAAAATTTGTTGTGCACAGACAATGTGAGCATGTTGCAGTTGTTAATGCCACAGAGGGTAGACAAGTTGGCCTTCTACAAGAGCGTAGAAACTCTAATACCTTGAAAATGATGGAGGGGGTTGCAATGTTGGTGAAGACAGAGCTAAAATGAATCAATCCTTTGGAGAATCATCTTCCCAATAGGTTCCTCTTCTTTTTCCAGATGGGTGGTCAAAATAAAAATGTTACCATTCGAGTAAAAGCTTGATCTTTCAACAAGACTAAAACGTCAAGAAACAAGATTCACACATCCATCCTCTGAAATTTCTAAGTAGCCAATCCAGGTTCTATCTTTGGCTTTTCTTCACCAAACACATTCTGTCCCTGTAGTTTGATACGAGCCACAAGTTCCTCGCTCAGTTTGATCCTCTCCGCAAGTTTCTGAAAATAGTCTTTTATCTCCTCATCTCTCCCTTCTCTGCTAAATTCCTCTGTTAATATATCATATGTCGCAACATCAGGGAGCTTCCCTCCATCCACCATCCCAAAAAATCCTATTAGCTTCATCAAGCTTTCCTTCATTGCATAAGTGACCAAACAATTTGTTGTAGGAACCAATATCTAGCTTAAATCCAACTTCTGTCATTATCTTAAAATATTTTAAGGCCTCATCTAGCTTGCCCACTTTTCAAATCCATCAATCAACATACCATAGGTTACTGAATCTAGCTCAATCCACAAGGTCTACCATCTCCTGCACCAGTTTCTCTATCTCCACATTCATTCCTTGCTTTGATATATGCATCCAAAAGAGTATTGAACAAAATCTAAGAATAGAGGAAGGCACAAAACATCTCACAAACTGATAAATAGAAACATCAAACCAGCAAAAGAAAGATAAAGTGAAATAGCCAAAATCTGAAATCTAAAACTTAAAACCTATAGAATTTTACCTACAAATTGTTGTAAATTTTTGGGTACATTCCTCAATAATTTTAGAACTCACATAATAATAGTGAGAGTTTTCCACTCTTTTTGCAATGGAGTAAAAATCCCATTACTCGTGAGCCAAGTAACAATATCGGACTCACAAGTAATGGTGAGTAATTAGTTGAAATTACTCAGTAAATACTAGGCATTACTCAGGTGCTCCCTGATTGTCTATGAGCATTGTAGTTTTTACTTTGTTTTGGTCTAAAATTGAACATTGTAGTTTTAAGTAGCAAAAAAATTACAATGAGAGCTACATCATCTTCTAACAACAACCTTTGCACCTCTTCTTCATGATTCACCTGATAGCCTTCATTAAACATAGACCAACAACTATAATCTTTGATCTCTTCAAACCTTCATTGCAAGATTGTTATAGTGTTTTCAGGTTTACCTTTGAGTCATGATCTTTGTTTATACCCCTAATTTGTTAGCCTTCCAAATAGGCACTTAACTCACTGGTTGCTTCTCATTCTCAAGTAACCCCATAGTGACTGTCACAACTTAGTACAATATATATATATATATATGCTTGACTGCTTGCACAAATGCATGAAACTACACTAGCATTGATGCAAACATACAATATAGAATGTCTTACCAATATAATCTCTCAGTTACATGCATACACAGATTCCTTGTCCATTACAATACTCAAACCCTGAAAACTATTACTCAACCTGCCAATACATAGAATCACTCCTTTAAACTAATTAGAGCATGTTTCTTATTTGTTTGATCATTCAAATGATAGTGCAAATAGTTACCATGTATCCCAAATTCTTTGAGAATGTCATTTAGATAGTGCCAAACAATGAGGGGCAAAAGTGCAAATATGTATAAGTTCAGTTTTAAAAAAAAAAAAAAGAATACTATAATCACAATTAGGACTCTTGGATAGGAGTGGATGAACTCCCACCATAGTATTTGTGTGGTTAGGATGCTTTCTAGCCTGATATTTCTTGGTTTCTACAAGATTTTTCCTACTTTCTTTGGATTACTATTCTAACCCAAACTATCTTTAGGCTTGATTAATGTTCCTCCTTGTTAGTATAGTTTTAATGTTATAATACATTACAACTGAGCACACTGTAACTTATTCTTGGGTTTGGAAAATTCTAAGATCAGAAATAAAGGCTATATTTGAAAAGATTAAGTGGAGTAACACAATAATAAAGTAGAATAATCTCTTGTCATTATAATATATAATCACAAGATACGTGCCTTGATAAGAGGCTTCTCTGCCCTCCTTTCATTTGAGAAAGGAATTAAAATATTTCATGACTTGTACATTTGGGCAGAGAAGCCTCTTCTCAAGGCACATATTTGGTCATTAGATATTATAATGATGGAGCTTGTAGAGTATAAATTGGATTGATACTGGATACTGGACAATGAAAAGCAATCTACTTTATCTCTAATGAAAACAAAGACCTATGATAAGTTCCAAGATTCAAGTTTGCTTCCAAGTTAACCTTGTAACTTATCGTAGGTCTTATTGTAGCATGGTTTTGAATATGTGGACCTTCTCATGCTATTTTGTTTTCATTTTTAATAAATTAGATTGCTTTTCCTTGTCTAATTTCTTTGTCTTTTCCTTTTTTCTAGGTTTCATTGTCTTCTCTTGCTCTAGTTGGTGTGGAGTGGCTTTAGTGCAAGAAGGTAAGATAAGATGACATTCTAGTCCTAGATATATTGGTAAATAATTAGAATGTAGATACTTTTATTCATTTTTTAAAAATATTTTTCTGTATTATTATCACGAGTGTTACTTTTTTTGTAGGACACTATTACCCAATTAGCCACTATTCTTGGAAAAAATGGAAAGACAGGTACTTTCATTTTCTGCCACTTGTATTATTTCTTTAATGAATTGAATCTCAATGAAGATTAATATTATCATAGTCATGAGTTTTTTTAATAATACTCAGATCTTAAATAACACTCATAATGGACCCTATTTTAGCTTACAAAAAATGGATAAGTAAGGGCCAAGGACCATAATTTTCATGAGTAGATGGAATATATAATGGCACAAATGATCTCATAGTTCAAACTAATGATGTTTTAGTTTATGGAAACATCATAACGGAATTACCCATTTCCAAACTATAAAAATATAAGTCTCAAGTTGAGAGGTAGATGCTCATTATTTAAAGTATATGATTTATGTAGGAAAATAGTATATCTTCATCTGAATGTTCAGATGAACATGTACCGAGACCTACTCCAGGGAAAAATGAATATTTTAATGAAATGATATATTGTACTTGTGAAAAGTGCAAAAATAGAAAATTAAAGAAGCATCAACTCATTGGTATCCATAGGTTGAAGTATGGAGTTTATATAGAAGAGGTATACTATAATGAAATTTCAAAAATGCTTGTTATTAAAAAATATAAACTTTTCATATCGCATTATTATTAACTATTTTAAATGATATTGTAATGTTTAGCCAATCCAAGTTCATAATAATGTTGATGAAAGGGCATATGACAATGATGATAGTGACACTCACAATGAAGGAGAAGACACATATATGGGTGATACCACTTCTCAATTAAATGAGGATGGGGTGAATGAATTTTTACAAGACTTCTACACATATGCTGAAGAAGTTGATGATTCGCCCCTAACTCAACTTGCTAGGATGCCTCTTTACCCAAATGCAAATTTTCTGTATTGGCAACACTTATGTTATTTTTGAACTTGAAAGTTATGCATGGAATGATGAATACATGCTTCACTGATATCTTGAGGTATATTTTAAACTCCTCTAAACTATATCTCTCCATGTCATTCAAGTTTTGAATATTGTGTATAGTGAATAATATAAAGATCTTTTGTTGTTTTATGTAGACTTTTGGTAGATAAGATACTTCCAAAGGAAAATAAGATGCCTCATTCACAAAAGGAAGTATCTTCAACAATGAAAGACATTGGGATGGAGTACAAAACATATGATGCATGTCCAAATGACCATATCTTATACTATGGTGAAAATGAAAATTTACAACAATGCCCAATATGTTTCACCAATAGATATCATGAAGATCAAGTGTCCAAGAAAGTTCCTTATAAGGTTCTATGCCACATTCCAATAACACCGAGGTTTGAGAGGATGTTCAAATGTAAATATTTGGAAAAAATTATGGACTATCATGCACTAAGAAGGAGCCAAGATGGTGTCATGTGTATGGTGGTGATAGAAAAGATTGGAAGGAGCTTGAAGAAAAATGGCCTGATTTAAGAAATGAGTCAAGGAATGCAAGACTTTCATTGGAAATGGATGGTGTCAATCCTTTCAGAGATCTTAGAACAACATACTCTATTTGGCTGGTTTTCCTTGTTAACAATAATCTTCCCCCTTGGATGGAAATGAAAAAGAGCATGCAATGCTAACTCTAATAATACCAGGTATATGAACTTCTTAGTGTTATGTTCTCTTGAAGATGATGTACATTTACATGAATATATTTAAATTTTAATTCACATTTTATTCATAGGAAAACACCAGGTGAAAGATATGGACACATACATGGAGCCTCTCATTGATGAGCTATGTGAATTATGGAAGGGTGTCAACATGTATGATGTATCGAGACCTAGCAATGATAGGATCTTCCTTTTTCATGCAATACTTATGTGGACAATTCACGATGCTCAGGGCTCTCTGTGTGTTGTGGTAATCTATTTATCATATTCATTTGTAATCATTCTATTTATGTTGCTGCCCATTAATTAAATATGGTTTCCATACTAATTTTTCAGGCCTACAGACTAAAGGGAAACATGGTTGTCCATCATGTGGGCCAAACACTATATCTAGGCAATCAAAGGATCTTAAAAAAACCATGTACGATGAATATAGCACTTCTTACCTCAAAACCATCGTTATCGCATGCATGAGAAAAATAAGTTCAATGGAAAGGAAGAGGAAAGGAGGCGGCCAAAAAGGATGAACCCTTTGAGGTGGAAATCAACATATGAAAAAAAGGAAGGAGAGCTTATCCATTGGGAATGAAAAGACTATCTAAGTTTTATAAGTTAGATTATTATGAGCATCTCCCAATAGCTCATCTATTTGATACAATGCATATTGGAAAAAATGTGGCAGAGTGCTTATGGAAACATCTAAAGGGAACCAACAATGAAGACCAAATAAAATTAAGGAAGGACCTCAAAACCATCAATATGATGCCAAACATGTGGTTACATGAAAATAACACATATGATCCTACGCCATGGGTTCTTACAGCAGAGGAGAAACAATATATGTTTGATACTATGTGTGCCATAAGATTTCCAACTGGTTTTGGTGTGACATTAAAAACCGTATTCACAAGAGATGGTTCAGAGTTTTCTGGAATGAAAACACATGATTGGCATAATTGGATAAAGGTAATTCATGATATCTTATATTTCTTGGTAGTATAATTGAAATTTTCAATATATTAGTAATGTAGAAGATAATATATAGTTTAAATGCTATTTTTCAATGTTGGTGTAGTATGTGCTTCCTACAACAATACAAAGCACTTTCAACCATGACATCGCACAAACAATTTACAAATTGTCCAAATATTTGAGGTATTATAAACCATCATTTGTTATTCAATAATTAATTTTTTTCCTTCTATAAATATCATTTTCAATGTCTTTATAATTGTTTTAACATATATTTTGCAAATATTATAACTGGTGATATGTTAATGCTTGTTACTAAAATTTATAGGTGGGTATCATCTAAAGAGATACATCCAGATGAGTTGAACTATTGGAAGAGGAATGTTGCTCTTTTGATGTGTGACATTCAAATGTGTTTCCCTCCAAGTTTCTTCAATTCTCAAGAGCACTACCTTATACACCTAGTAGAAGAGATTGAACAATGTGGGCCCATCCATCTCAGGACAATGTGGCTTGTAGAGAGATATATGAAGGTCCTAAAACATTTTGTGAGGCAAAGATCTCGACCTGAAGGTTCTATGGTTGAAGGGTACATGGTTTTTCAAACCATGGTTCATTTATCTGAGTACTTGCCTCAATTGCATCTGGAGGCTCCAAGATTATGGGGTGATCAACAACCTCAATCCATTGGAGATAGAAAACTAGAGGGTCAAGGAACTTCAAAGAGGATAAAAGGTAATCTTAAATGTTAGTAGTAGTTTTTAAATCCTAAGTATTGTATGATGCATCCTTTAAAGAATGGTTAGATCAATGATTAGTTAAATACTTTTTGTTGTAGATGCTAAGGAGTGGGAGTCATTGCATTTGTATGTTGCATACAACTCTAAATTTATGTTAGAATGGATGGAGAAGTATGTTGAACAAAAGAAAATAGAAGATGAGAAGGCATGGGCTGATATATATATATATATATATATATATATATATATATATATATATAATAGACATGGTCAAAACTCTAATAGAGGACTTCCTGCATGCCATAAAAGAAAATGGCCAGATAGATGCTCATGGCATTGGTTAAAGAAAAATGTTGAACACGAGGCAACCAAGGGAATGAAAGCAGTGACAAAAAAACAAGTAGATTTCGTTAAAGGATCTATAAATGGGGAGGTAATATACAAATAAAGTATTATGATGAATATTGTTTAATCTAAAGATTTTTTATCATTGAAACTATTTAGTTAACTTTTTGTGTCCTTGAATCTAATTGGATAATATGTACATATGCATTTAGGTAACATATTACAAAGCAATGTGGATTAGTGGTCATCATTTTTGAATCAGGAAGATTGATGAGAAGCGGAAAACTTATGATAGTGGAATTTCAGCACCATTTGAAGTGGAGTGTCATTCACATGCATATGACACAAACACAATCACGAGTACACTTCGGTATTATGGAGTGTTGGAGGATATAATAGAGCTTGATTTCACATCTTTTAAAAAAGTTATTTTTCATGTTGAATGGTATAGGCTCATTGAAGTGGGCCTTGACAAAACTATTTTGTTGCATGAGAATGGATTCAATATGATAAATACATCGAGGTTTGAATCTACTTCTGAACCTTATGTGTTTCCAAACCAATGCAGTCAAATATTTCTTGTTCCAAATTTAGAACACCTTGGCTGGTCCTTTGTGATAGATTATGATCCAAGAGGACGAAGAGTGACCTTTTCCAAAGATGTAGAAGGCCATGATGTAATTGAAGAGGTAGAAGATCCACTTGAAGACATAGATGACCAAGTGGAGGATGATGATAACATGACTATTGATGATGAATATGAACAAGATGAAGTTCCAGAAGGACAAGAACAACATTTTGGTGATCAAATACATGAACATGATGAGTTTATTGATCATCATTTACCTATGGCTGAAGGGGATGAAGATCATGAGAACCATGGTATTAATTTATTTGTGGATCATGGGGCCCATTAATTATGGTGTATTCATGCCTCCAGATGAGGAAATTGTAATGTCAGATGAAGATGATTTTATTTAATCATAATGTAAACCTTAAAATCATTGTAAGGACATAACACAATTTGATATATTTTATGAGTGGATTGCTAATGTTTTTTTCTCTATGTCAATGCATACATTGCACATGTTTCCTTGTTTCATTAAATGTTTCCTTATTGAAGATTATATGAAGATGCACACCTTTTGGTCCTTTTGAATATATATATATTTTTGATACATGAAATGAAATGGAAATTTAGTATTGCATATGTTATTATTCATTTGTTAGTGAAGTTGTTCAATGTTACATGCAACTTTGAAGTTTTTTTTTACTATTAATAATTTTGTTTTATGATATTTTGAAGGATCGTGGTAGGCCCTCTACATATGCACTAGAAAATCCTAACATGAGAGTGCCGCCGAGAAGTAAATCCCATACCATACTTTCTACATCCAACATTGAAACATTTAGTATTCCAATTCCATCAAGCATGCCAACACATAGTATAGCACCAGAGTTAAGGAGTAACCCTTCATGTGTGGGTTCTCTCCGAATTCACCCTCCAACACCACAACATGCTTCCTTGACAAGTATCATAGAATCACAAGCCAAAATTTTAATGCTCCTACCAGATACTCCTGAATTTTATGAAGTTAGACAGGAAGTAATTAAGAAAATTCATGCATTGGAGTCTACATTGCTGGAAAGTACAGGTCTTGCTGCACCTGAATAGGTATGCTTATGATAATTAATTATGTATAAAATATTCCTAACAGTCCTAATTATCATTCATGTGCTATAAAATAGTCATAACAACAATTTTTCATATTGCATGGTTTACAATAGTCCTAACAAACATTCATGCTCTATACATACAGGAAGAAAATGGCATGCCCCCTGATGTACCTATAGGGGAAGCTATTATGACCCCTATGACTGCAACAATCTCCATAGTGAACACAAAAGGAAAGAAAGAGGTTACAATCTTGTTAACCTTAGATGGAAATGTCTTAAAAGATGAAATGGGGTGAAATTTTCCAATTTCTATTTCATCGTGCACAGAATGCCTATTTGGAAATACCATACAAGTGGATTGGAGAAAGCAAGCCAATTCTAAGAAAGATGAACTCTTTGAAGATGTCATAAAAGAGTTTGGAAATCCCGGTTTTAACAAGGATTTCATAATGGATTATGCACGGAAATTCATTCATTCTAAAAGAGACAAAATAAGATCAAAGCTAACAAATGACCTGAGATATCCCGACCAGCTTGGATCACTAACCAAACAACATGGGATGAGCTTATCAAAGATGCCAAATTCAAGAGAAAGTCCTTCAAAAATCCAAACTACATGCCATCTACATGAGAAGGAGGTAAAAGATGCCTTTGAGATACAACAAAGGCTACCCAAGCTAGGTTGTCAAGTATTGGGTCCCATAAATTGGGGTCGGGTGGGTATAATAGTATTCGTGGGAGCTTGGTAAGTGAATAATTTCATTTATTTTTTTATATTTTTTGGTGACTTGAATGTATTGGATGACAAATGATACTTGATAAATTAAAATGTCTTTGTACACTTAGGTTCACCAATTTGAAAGGAAGCTTCAGATGAAGATCTGAAATATGCTTTAATGCATGGTTCCCAAGGCCTCGACAACATATGATAGATCGAGGGGAGAAATTGGTCATTGAGCATGAATCTGAGGTAAGTTTATTATAGTATTTGATGACATAATAAAACATTTAAGTATCAATGTTGTGGTAATTTAATTAACTAAAGTATGTTGTTTAATAGGATGTGCAACAATCAAACTCCTTAAAGGGTGCAACTGACAGTGAACATGAAGATGCCATAGAAGGATGTGATGATTTTGTTGTTGGACAAAATGAATCGATTGACCTTCTTGCAACTCATCTGGAAAACAACCCAGAAATCCAACAGACAAGAGTTCAGGATGATTATCATGTTGCACCATCTATTATAGTTCCTCGTCAAAAGAGGACAAAAAAGAATAGACATTTTTCCTATCCAGCTAAATAGATTTAAATTGACTGTTATTTTATGAATTATTGGCTATTTCATTACCAGTGAACTTATTGGTTGTTTTATGATTTGAATTTTAAGTATACTAGTGAACTTGTAAAAATTTGAATTATACCTTACCAATCAAATCAGTAACTTCTGCGAGGATACATTGTATGTGTCTTCAACATACCTAGTAACTTGTCTATATTGAAGACCTGCATGCACGTGAGTACAAACTGCACTTCTTGGAGATTGCACTTCAAGGCTTGCTAGTATATTTGTTTCTTGAGCTTTTCTTTCTGTCTGAGTTCATTCCTATTCCTTTGATAGCCATGTACAGTAAATGTGGATAAGAAATTTTAATTTCATAGATGTGTGATGAAAATCCATCCCATATTTTAATTTCACAGATGTGTGATGCAAACTCATGCAGGCTTCTTCTAATCAGATTTGTATTATTAAATTTGTAGGCTTCTTCTAATATCTATGTCTGTCAGAATACACATATATGTGAGGTCCTTTGTTATATTGGTGAATGAGTCTTATGCTTGAGTTTGGTGAATGAGTCTTATGCAAATGCACACAAGCTATGAGAAATAAGGTGCATTCAGTAATTGATAAATTTGTTGAACGTGGACTTCGATCTCTTGGTGTTGCTAGATAGGTAATGAAATTCTTGAGTTGTGGCATAGTTATAGGAGTTTGTAAAGGTTTCTTTATTATCATAACAATGGTTGGTTCAAGAGGTATATATCTATTTGATCCGAAGCTCAGAGGAAGATAATCTATTTCTATTTTCTATAGAGCTCAGAAGGCTTGAAAAGGCATGTATGATAATCTTAAGCTAGGGAAAATGTTAAGATTGCTAGGAAGATATGATATTGGTGCAGAATCTATGGCCAGGTGAGGTGAACATGATAAAATTTCCACAAATTTCTGTAACAATAGGTTATGGGGTTTGTAAGCCATAAGTAACATATGCAATGTTTAGGCTCTTCCACATTTCACTGCTAAAATGTTATGTTTTCTATTTACTGTTTATGCATCTTGCTTCAAATAATTTTAGGTATCCCCAAGATCCATTCGACCGCATGTGGCTACCTTTATCAATTGAAGGATCGTATAATGTAAGCGTGGTGAATCCAATTTCAAGCAACAACACCTTAAACCATCCTCCACCTGTTGTCATGCAAACGGCGGTGGTCACCAATAGTGACATTTTGCATTTCTCCTTATAGGAAATCATCACAAAAATATTTTGTTCTATTGCTGTTGTATTTTGCAGAGATTGAACAACTTAATGGATCTGAATCTACAATTTTTATGTTTTGATAAATAATCAAACCAGCCTTGCTCATATCAATCTCCAGAGAGATTTTTCTACTAGAGAAATAGCATTTCCCTCTAATATACCACAGTTATTGTTGACGCTCTAGAGAGACTCTACCTCTTCTCGCGGCCCTCTAATCAATGCTTTTGAGCATCACTAGTTGCTACCCTCGCAGCCTTCAACCTCTCCAATGGACGGTCATCACACAATTTTTTTCTTTTTCCATAACCTTAACCATATATTCTACCAAATAGTGCAATTTGGATTTAAACTAGTTTCAAATCATTTAATTAGCTATCCTGCAGGTCAAGCTCTGGCAGCTATAAAACAAATATTTAATATTCAAAATTGGATTTCGGATCCTTGTTTTATTGCCTTGGGAGGGAATCTAGTGTACTAACATCTCTTCATCTGTAAGGGTCTCCGAAATGTAAGCTTGATTCATATTATTTTTTCCTGTAAAATTTAGAAAAGATGATTAAAGGAAAAGGACTCAAGAAATGAGTATTATATGTCTGTGTTCAGCAACTTGTCTGGAAGAAATATGACAGGATCAATACCACCAAGTCTTGATCAATTGAGTGAACTCACTCTCATGTAAGCCTCATATTTTGTATTCAAATCTCATGTTTTAGACAGAAATTTTACAAATTATTGTAAGCAAACCGGTGTGTTGGAGTTGCCTGGTTTTTAATTTATAGGTTGTGTAAGTTTTATAAATTTCTTTCTTCTTTTCTTTTCTTTACCTTACCATTTTTCTCAAATGCAATTTGATATGAGGCTGATATGTGTCTTTATAAAAAAAGAGCCATGATTTCAACGAAAATGCATCTAGCTTCTCAAACTTACACTTAATATGACATTAAATTGAAGTGCCCTACATCATTGTTGCTTCTCAAAATTACACTCAATATCTTAGAGAGTTGTGAGTCCCTTCACTCTTCATTACTGAAATGGTCAGCTATTATTCAAAATCAGCAATTACCTTTACAAATTATAATTGATTCCCCTATTAACAATGTGCATTGGATTATTTCTGATGGTCACAGAGTTATAGAGAACAATAATTTCAGCGGTGTAATTCCTCATAAAGTATTAGATGATCAACCCTCCTTGGAAATCAGGTATTTTCAATTCCAACTCCAATTCTGTTTTATCACATATTTCCATTATAATATACTAATTGCAGTGTTTAAAATCTCTGTTACATTTACATTTTTTGCATTGCTGCGATACAGATACGGTGGAAACTATTACCTTTGTATGAATAAGGGGGAGTGCATCCTCCTCCCACACAAAGGGGCATAAATGGAGGGTTATTCTTGGAGTGATCGTAAGTGGATTTGTGATAATTGGTTTAGCTTTCTTAGTTGTCACCATGATTCATCAAAAAAAGAAATTAAATAGTGACATTCAAGGTAGACTTCCAGGTATAAAAGAATTTTTTTCTTATTACATAAGTGATACTTCTCCATTTTAAATGGAAGAGCCTATCTATCACATAAGTGATAAGTTAGTATGGTCAAAGAGGTTAGGTAGAACAATGTTAGATATTGACTTATGAATAACTCTATATCTTACTGCAGATTACTCAATGGTCATGGTGCCAAATCCATCAAAATCCCAGTCCTTTTCTCTAGAGGAGATGACAACAACTACATAAAAATTTAGCCATAACATTGGACAAGGAGGCTTTGGGTCTGTATTCTAGGGTAAATTGCAAGATGAAAAGAAAATAGCTGTCAAAGTGCTTTCTTTGTTCTCAAAGCTAGGGATTGCACAGTTCTTAAATGAGGTAATGCTGAAAAATCCCAAGGGAACTCTCTATGTTTCATTTTTGGAACTTTCCATGCTACTTACCCTCATAAGAAAGAAAGCTAAAATTCATTTCATGAATAGATTGATCTTCTATCCAGAGTGTTGATCGTGCCATGCTAAAAGACTCAATTTTCAATTCAAAATGATTAGAAAAGGAAGGATAAAGTAGGGTTCAAAGCTAACATTTACATTGTGAGTAGAATCTGGGGAGTGAGGGGGATGGGGAGAGGGGAGTAGAGATGGGAGCCATAGCAGACCACTTTTCCCACTTCCTCAAAATATGTGGAGAGAAAATGAATTAATAAGTCTTGAGTGCTGTCATTGTGGGAGAAGCAGCCTCGATTTGATTTCTCTAGTAAGTGGAAGACAAGATCGGCTCAAAACACATGGCTGTACGTAGAAAGTAGGAAAACATAACAGGAGAATCAGTTTTGGGGAAAAGGAGGGATCATAGATTTTAGTGCATAGGAGCAGGTTTTAGAAGAGGACTGAACTTGATCTGTGTAGTGATTTCAATACAAACTTGTTAGAAGAACAATCTGGATGTAGTCTAGATGTATGTAATGTTAATGAGTTTATGAGAAATAAAAAGTTCATTTTTATAGTACTTTGTTTTCTTGACTTTGTTTCTATGTTCTATTTTTAATTTTGTATTGACGTGGTGATTCTATGATTTCCTGGTAGGTAGTATTAAGCTCTTCACAAACAAATTGTCTTCATTTATAATGATTAATAAAGGAAGTCTCCCCTGGAATGCCATTCTCTCTTCAACCCAAATCTCACCCAACAAGAGTATAATGCAAGGCTAGGTCTATTGGTTCTGCGGTCAACACCTTAGATGCCACCAAACATTGTATGCATCAGATCTTGCAACCAGAATCAGGTATGAGCCTTTTGGCCTCTATTAAAATCAATCATCATCTCCAATGGGCCAATAAGCTACTAGCCTATCCATGGCCCCAACACTACCTTTTTCTTTGAGCAATTAGCTAAAAGTAACAGTTGTCACAAAGTCAAAATTAGAGATTTGTTCCTCTTCTCAAGCATAAGTGATGGCATATCTCACAAATCATGGAGATTTGACCAAAATAAGAGGAAGAAAGTAACGATCCAAATAAATTAAAGGAAGAAGAGGTTGAAGACATCAAGAAAAAGGATGGAGAGATAGGTTGAGAGTATGAAAAAGCTAGTATGTGGAGTTAGAATGCAGAAACACCATGAGAGAGGCATGGAGAAGTTTGTATTTCAGGCCATAATAAAGATATATGTGAGTGTTATAAATGTATGATGGTGTCTAGACCTTCATTCTTACTGGCATGAATGATTTATGAGTTGAATGATGTATACATATCAATTTGATGAGTTAAATGCTAGATTGTGTGCATTCTAGTGGACTCTGCATTATGATTTCTGAGAGGACAACGAGCTAGAAACCCTCAATGCCATGCAAATGACATGAAGCCCTTGACTGTTAGGTTAGAAAGATGCTATAGGGTATAAGGAGCACGAATATAATTTTTGCAAGCCTTGACAGTGAATAATATGACTTCTAGAACAAATTATCTTCTCTCGGGCTCGATGTAGGGCATCGAGCTGCTCTTTATTCCACCGACCAAAATCTGTGAAACTTTGAAGAAATTTCTATCCCAGGATGAGCATGAAGATCCCCAAATCTCAGGGTGAATGGAGTTGCCCATCAAAAATTGTGCATAACAGTAATTTTGACTGAAAAAAGGAGGTAACAGTGTACAGGACAGTGAGGGTAAAGGGTAGAATTTAATAGATAATTCTTGTTTATGTTTGTGGACTTGTTCCTAAGGTGACATGAGGCATGTTTGAAGTGTTTAAATGAGAATTAGGAGAATTTAATGAAGAAATTACTACTGTCCTATGAGAACTAGACTGGTTGGGCACAAAGAGACCTAAGTAGGTCACTAGCATAACTGTTTCAAAGAGAACTGGGCATAATTTGTCAAGGATCAGTGCATAAAAGTTGGGGAAACATCTCAAATAGGATAAAGGGAATCTAAACTTAAGAATTTTGTGTCTTGAAACCCCTGGGTGTTTTGGTACTTGATTTGGGCTCAAGAAGGGTGAAAAGGAACCTAGGACAAAGTAATAAGGAAATAGAAAGCAAAACAAGTGTATGATAACCAATGTTGGATCAAATACCTCTGAAATGATGCCATTACCATGATGAGATAGGTATGCATGGTCTTATAACCTCTATGTTTAATATGTTTTCATTGGTGGTCAAATGCATGGTACAAAGAACTAGGATTGCATGAATGAGTCTTAGGGTATGAAGATCATCCTTGAATGTGTTAGTGAAGAAGCGTTGGATACATATATGGTTTTGGAAATCTTGGTTTCAAATTGATCAAATGAAAGTATGCAGCAGAGTTACTAGGGAACCTCACACCTATGGACTGCTATGTGATGGTCTTAAGGGGAATTTCTGACCTACACCTGAATAAGACAGTGAAGAACAATTATATTGGTCTAAGAAATGAATAAGGGGTGGTATACATGTTGGAACAGTATCATCAAAGTCGACAAGCCATAAATGTGTGAATTAGCATACAAGGAGTGAACCATTGAGAACTCTCCAACTAGACTTTCCTAAAGAACAACTCATATGACTATGAATTAAAGATCACATACAATCTGTTCTTTGCATGTTTATAACAATCACTTGGTTATGCTCAAAGAAATAATTAATGGTTGTCTTTTATGTCCCTTATACTACTTATATTTGACACCTTATCCCTAGTTTGTCTGGGGCTTGAGTAATCTAAATTGTCTTGTATCTTTTATGTCTGCCGGTATTAGTTTACCAGCCATATTGAAGTCATGAATGTTTCACATATTATTCTCATGAATGTTCCTCATTACAGGTGACAGAAATGTAGGCGAGTATTTTCCTCCAAGAGAGGATGTAATTCTTCAAATCGAGACTCCATCCGAGTTATACATAGTTGTTTCTGGAGTAGTTGTAAGTTACTTTATTTTATAGAGAAGAGATTGTCGTCTCATATCCAAGCATATATCATTTGTTTCTTAGCCTGAAATCAGCAATGATTTCATTTGTACCTATTTTGTTGGTATGCTAAAATTTTGTTGTATTTAATACCCACATCATTTGTTTGTGATCTTGAAATGATTTCCTCTATATCCATTTCTAGAGTATGTTGTATTTTCATTACATTTACTAGCCATATCATTTGTTTGTGATCCCAAAATGATTTCTTCTATACCCATTTCATTTCTATGTTTAAATTTCACGCATTTAATGGCCACATTATTTGTTTGTGATATTAATTGATATCATTCATGTTATGCATTATTTTTTTCTCATGTTATGTTGTTGGTAATGATTAATGCAGGAGCATGCCAACATCGGCTGCACTTGATGTGGTTGCCAAAAACTTGAATCTTAAGTTTTTTGAGGTATCAAATTACTCCTACTTATATGCATATTTGCCTATTCCTACTGTTTTATGAGTCTTGTAAAAATAGGTTTATTGTTTTTTACTCATCTATTAGGTGCCCACTGGTTGGAAGTTTTTTGGAAATTTAATGGATGTTGGATTGTGCTCTATTTTTGGTGAAGAAAGCTTTGGCACTGGTGAGTTCTATTTTTTTTAATCCTTGTGTAAAACCATTCTTTGCGTAGCTTTCTTGGTGAGTATTTAGTTTCTACTCTTAATAGTAGCTCGGTTTGTTAAAAATAAAAAATGATATGCATAGCTCCTTATGTCAGGATCAAAGTCCCCTTGCTCATTTTCATAGATCTCATTGTTGTGCTTGAATTCGGTGTGCAGCTGGGGATCTATCACACGACATATGATTCTATCTAAATAATCACAGGCCTGCACAGCTAAATCTCTGCTCCTCTCAGCAAATGAATAAACATGAGTTTGAAGAAGGTTTAGGAAAACAGAAAGAGGTAAGAAGTTGGGAAGACTAACTCCCTACGCCTCTTCCAGCAAACTTATTTCTTCAACAAGAAACTTATCCATGGAGAGTACATCTGTTGCAGCAAGGAGGTCATGCAAGTAAGCCTTGAACATTCTAGTGAGACAAGCAATACAATGCATGTCGGGCTCATCAGGAAACAACTCGATGTCTCCCTGTATAATGAGCTTGTGTAGCATTCCCTTTTGTATATATTGTATATATTGTATATCAAGGGTTAACGGAATTCAGACACCCTTTTGTATTTTATCATTGTATTTCAAGGGTTAACGGAATTTAGACACCCTTTTGTATCTTATCTTATTTGATATTAATAAAATATTTGTGGACCCATTTATTGGGCACAATATTTAAATCAAATTGTTGTTAATTTATAAAATTAATTACCAGACCACTCCGACATCATAGATGATATGTAACTTCGTTGATTGCACTATATGATATTTGGTTATTGTGTAGTTTTAAAATTCATATTTTTCATTCTTTAAATTCGTATCGTCTCTAGAGAGACAATAAAAATTGAAATTAGTATTGTCTCCAGAGAGAAAAAATGTTAGTATTTGGTATTGTCTCTAAGGAGACAATAATGATATTGTCTCTAGAGAGACGAAAATTATATTGTCTCTCAAGAGATGAAATATGTATCAATCATTATTGTCTCTTGAGAGACAATATTAAAGACATCTCCTTTGAGACAATAATAGAGACGATATACAACTTTTTTAGTATTTTGTCTCTATTAATGTCTTAAATGACCCCCTTGTAGTAGTGATTGGGGGATTTGAAACCAACCACATTGGAATTCTAGATGAATTCAACAAGGTCACCATGGAAACTAGTATTTGAATTTGTGTGTTTTTGTGTGTTAGGGATTCCCATGGTGGGGATCACCTTTAATTGTGACCAAGGGGTTTTATGTATTCCTTTTATTTTGGTCCTTTTTTTATATTTGCATGTTTTTATTTTGTGGTGCTCTTACCCCTCTCATTATTCATTAAATGTTGTGTAATATTGTGAGTAATCATGTTGTTAAGTTAATTAATTAGAATATGTCATAAGAAAATAATTAATAGAGTTGTTGGCCTTGATTTAAAGTGTTATAAGAGATATGTAAGTGATGTGTGAATTGAATTTTGAGTGTGAAACACTCCACCTTCTTGGAAATTCGAAATTTTCCATGGAGGCTGCTTTGGAGGCTTTTGGGACAAGTTAAACTTTTCCCATACCTCTTAAATTTAATTATGAACCATACCTATAGTTGGAGAGTTGAGATTAGAATTTTATAATGATTTTTAAGAAGGTAAATTGTAGGTTTTAATTGCACTTTTCTTACATGATTTAATTTCAGTCCTTTGGGGTGTGGGTTAGGTTTGAGTGTGTAAGTAAACTATCATATTTTTCACCCACCTATTTATTATACATTGGAGAATGAAGTTGAATTTTGGGTTGGGGTTCAAGATGTGTAATATGGCATCCTACGTGGATCTGCCTCATCCTTTTTCCTTCCCTCTTCTATAAAATTCGAATTCCTTGACTTGTTTTGGTTGCTACATTTTTGGAGACTTGATTCTTGGGTGAATTCCTTACTGTTTTGGGAGCTCTTGCTTTGAAGAAGTTTTTAGAAAATTTTTGCATGCTTGTGCTTGGCTGATTTAGATTGCTTGCATTGGGATAAAGATTATTGTTTTTAACTTGGAACAAATCCATCATGGCAAGGTAGGAGCTTGGCTCTTGAAATGCCCTTATTTTATAAATGTAAATGTTAATGTGTGCATGTTTTGGCATGTTTGTGGGATGTTGGGTAGATGGCCTAGGAATGGTGTAGGAGAAGACTATGGGGTTATTTTGTGGGAGGCACAAGTGTGTTTTAGAGAGGTATAAGGGTGGAGGGAGTTGGGATTTGGGTTCCACCTTACAAAGAAATAGATTGAATTTATTTACTTGTTATGGGGTCCCATAAGAGGTTGGGGAGGCATAAGGAAATGTGAGGAATAAGGGGTACTTGGGGGAGGCATAAGGGCATGTCAGGGATTTGAAATGATATATATATATATATATATATATATATATATATATATATATATATATATATTTGTTCTCATGTGGTGATACCCATTTCCCCTTTGGGAGGCATAAGAAACATCCCCCATAGTTTCTTGCTCCTTTGGCTTGCTGGAAGAAGCCTTAGTAATGTTTGTCATGATTTAATGTATTTTTAAGCTACATTTTATTTTGGACTATGTTTTATTGTGAAAATGTTGCTTGTGTATTTGTGGAAGCCTGTTTTTGCCATGAGTTCGATGACATTTTTTATTGCATTGTGGTTTGGGCTTAGGGGCCAATGAAGAAGGATGGGTTCTCCTCTTCATTTGATGTCTTGGTTGGGTGGAGAGAATTTCCTTTCCCCTACTCTTGTTGTGATCAAATTGGAAGAGTGAGAAATTTGCATGTTGTTGTTCTAGAGCAAGGAAAAGATAGTTTGACAGTCCCTTGTGAAATGAAATCTTATTGTAGCCCTTTACCACTTTAAAGTGGATGATCTATATATTCATTATAATGGAAAGATACTTTGTATTGATAATGAAAGTTGAAATTTGAAATGTAAAAGAGTTATACTTTGTATTCTTTTTTTGGAAAGAATGTTAAAGAATGATACATATTTTGTATATTGTATTTTGAAATCAAATGGAAAGGAGTTTGTAATAGTTTCATTTGAATTAATGGAAGTTTTGCCTTATTCATATGATATCGTTTCCATTGGAAATGTGTTAAGCATGTATGATGAAATCCCGTTTGGAAAGTGGAAAAGTGAAACACGTGAGGAGAAAATGTATTATTCTACCTTGTTTATAATATATGATTTTGGAAAGAATAGAAACTCCATTATTGTTTTAGCATTTGATTGAAAAAAAAAAGAAAACTATTTACGAGCAGCATGGAATGAATTTGATGTTTTATTTCATGGAAAAAGAGAGTTAATTTTTGTTCTGTAAATGTATACACTTCTTTCGATTCAATGTATACTTTGTAAACTTTATATATCAAATGTTCAAATAACCTATAAATAGATAAGAGGCAAATGAAATAATCCCAAACCAAGCTAAAACCACTTAAGGAATTTCTTAGAAAATTAAGCAAAATTGGGCTTCAAACCGTGTTACAATCATTTTCTGCCAAGAAATGTAAATGTTCAAACTGTAAATCAATCAGGCAAATTGAATCTTGAAATATTTCTTAAATCCACCTAAGAACAATTCTCCATGTCCATTTGACATGTTGAGAGAGGAAGAAGATCAAATTGAACAATTCTCACAAGTTAAAATTTACCAGTTTGTATTGTAAAATCCTGTAGATCATTTTCATGAAATTGACCCCTTAAAATTTATCAAAATTAAAATTAATGAATCCTATGCAAAGAGGACATTGAGATCTTTCTAGAAAGTCCCGTTTTACCAAAATTGAGCTCTCTATCAAAATTTATGCACTTATGAAGTTTTTCTTCACTTGGCATCAAAAACACAAATTTGGGAAAAAATTTCTTTACGGGTTTGCGAGCACTGAATTTTCCCTTAGGGCTTCGGAAAATTTTTGTGAAAATTTTCCAAAATTTTCCCACAAACCTACCAAGCCCGCAACCAATCAAATGCTGCCACGTTGCACCACGAGGTGTCAGCAGAGGGGCGGATCCCTTTTCATCTTAGCGCTTTCGGAAATTTTGAGAGCCTCCCCGTAGCCAATCAAGAGCTACCACATGGCATCACGAGGAAATGGAGGAGGAGTAGGTCCATTTTTTCCTTTTTATTTTCAAAAAAATTTTGGGGAAATTTTAAAAAATTTTTTGCAACTTGCACTAATCAAGAGCTCACACATGGCATCGCGAGGTGCCGATGGAGGTACGGGTGAATGTTACCCTCTTTTCCCTTGGGGTGTTAAATTTTTTTCTCCCAATTACCACACTTTTCCCACGTGGCTTAGGATGCACCACATGTCCCTTGCGGACTTACGGGAGTGCGGGCACAAAGTTGGCTTCTCACCCCAAGTGGGAAATTTTCCAAAATGTTTCTTGCTGCCCCACTTTTCCCGTTTGGCTTAGGAGGCACCTCGTGTCCCTTGTGGACTCATGGGAGCGTAGAAAAAAAAGTTGGATTTTCACCCCACATGGGAAAAATTCCAAAATGTCTCCCGGCGCACCATAGATCCACCCTTGGTGCAGATTTTCTCCCCTCGCCCCGTTGGCCCGCTCTTGGGGAAAATTTTCACCCCAAGGCCCCATGCCCATAAGTTGAGAAATACGAGGATTTAGGAGGACTCATTTATATCATTGGAAAGGTGAGGAAATTTTTCTATGTGATAGGAATCATTTAGGGAATTTTTGAATGTGTTAAGTTTGAGAAAAATGAAGTTAAATCTTTAAGCCTGTTAGAGAATGGGTATAGTGAGGAATTACCCTTTAAACCTAATTGAACCTTCTAACCCTAGATTTTGGACCTTATGACCTCTAATAATTGTTAATATATGAAAAGTATATTTTAGTGGAGTAAAATTGAACTGGAACTTGTTTGTGACAACTGTTGTCTTATAACCTGGTTGTAAACTCTTTTAAACAAAAAAAATTCTTCCATAATTGTCTTAACTAATCCTAGGTTGTTCTTAGGTCTCAAGTGGGTTGTTTTTAGCAGCAAGTGTCACAATTTGGATTCATATTTGATGCATGTGGTTTATTAGAGAAATTTTATATTAATGTTGAGACACTACTTGGCATGGTTAGATATATATGTTTTCATACATGTGATATTTTGTCATATCAAGTAAACCTAGAAAATTGAATTAATCTGGTGATCATATGGTTTTTGATAAAATTGTAAATAATATTATTAAAGTATAGATGATGGCGTGATTCATATATAGATGATTTTAGAAGTTATATTTTATATTCATTTTGGATGATTTGATGCGGCCACAAGGCCGAAGGAGGTATTTGTGTTTTGTAGGTAAACATGTCACAAAAAACATCGGGGGATTGGAAACCAACCACATTGGAATTCTAGATATATTGAATAAGAATCACAATGCAACATGTATTTTTTTTTCTGTGTGTATGAATTGATGTTAGGGGTTCCCATGGGGGGAATCACCTTGACATGTGACCGAGGGGTTATGTGTAATCTTTTTTTTGTTTCCTTGTTTAATTTTGGTATGTGATTTTAGTGATGTTTTTCCCCTTTATTATTTATTTATTTTATGCCTAGATTAGTGGGTAATCATGTTGTTAAATTAATTATAATGGGTAAAATTAATGCATTCATTAGAGCCGATGGATCTTGGATTATGTGTTGAAAGTATTGTGTAAGTATCTTAGAGTGTGAAACACTTCACCTTCCTTCTAAAATTCGGATCTATCCTTAGGAGATGATTTTGGAGGCTTGTAGGACAAGTTAAACTTATCTCACACCTCTTAAATTGTTACACCAACCCTACCTATGGGTTGGAGAGTCAAAATTAGGCCTCATTATGTATTTTGGGAAGACAAGTTGTAAGTTTTAATTACACCTTCTTACATAAAATTAATTTTGGTCCTTGGGGTGTGGACTTGGTTTGTGTGTGTAAGTAAAATGTCATTTATTCACCCATCTTTTAATTGTGCTTTGGAGTTTGAAGTTGACTTGTGAGGTGGAGTTGAGGATGTGTGATGTGGCATCCTACATGGACCCACCTCATCCTCCTCTCTCCCTCTTCTATTTATTCAAATTCCTTGGCTTGTTTTGGGGTTACTTCATTTTGGTGATTTCATTTTGGTTACTTATTTTGGTTTTGGAGCTCTTGTAATTTGGGAAGAGAGTTAGAGATTTTGTGGAATGCTTGTGGATTGCTATGGATTTTGGACTGTTTGGATTGGAAGAAAGCTTGTTGTTGAAATTTTGGAGCAAACTCTACCATGGAGAGGTAGGAGCTTGGCTCTTTAAAATGTTCTTCTTTTATTTATGCATATGTGAATGCTTTGAATATTTTGGTATGTTGTTGGTTGGTTGGGTAGATTGCCTAGGTATGGTGTAGGAGAAGACTATGGGGATCTCTTGTGGGGAGGCATAAGTGTTTTGGGAATAATTTTTATTGTGGAGGAAGTTTGGGATTGGGTTCCACCTTGTAAAATAAATAGCTTGCATTTCTTTACTCGTTATAGGGTGCCATAAGAGTGTGGGGAGGCATAAGAGAATGAGAGGTATAAGGGGTACTTGGGGAGGCATAAGGGCATGTAGGGGTTTTGAAAATATATATATATATATATATATATATATATATATTGGCGGGTTTATTTTAAGGTGGACACCCATTTCCCCATTAGGAGGTATAAGAAGCTTCCTTCATAGGTCTTGCTCCTTTGGCTTGTGCATGATGAATCCTGAGTATTGTTTGTTGTTATTCATGTGGTTACAAACTACAGTATGTGTATCGACTATGTTTTTTTGTGAATACTATTTTTGTGTTGTGGAAGCCTATTTGTTGCCATGAGTTGAAATACATTTCTTATTGCTTTGTGGTTGGGGCTCGGGGGCAATGAGGAGGATGGCTTCTCCTCTTCATTGGAATTCTTGGTTGGGTGGAGAGCATTTCCTCTCCTCACTTTTTTGTTGTGATCTAAAAGATATATGGTGGATCTTTTTGTTACTATTCTGGAGCTAAGGATGAAGACAAATTTCACAGTCCCCTTTGGGTTTCTTTGTTGTAAAAAATTTCACTTCAAGTGGATGGCATTTTAATATTAATGTGGTGATTTTTTTCTATTTTGGAAATGAAATCTACATTAAAATTTGAAATATGTATATTCGTAAGTTGTATTTAATGAGTGAAAAAGGAAGTTGTAAAGGAATTATTGGAGTTCAATAGAAGTTGCTATGATTACAAAAATGGTATGGTTTTCATTTCAAATATGTGTTTGAAATATATTATGAAATATCTATTTGAAAATGGAAAATAAAATACGTATGAAGAAATATTACATTTATCTGTTTAATTCGAAATTCATGATTTGAAAGTAGAACTACATTTTGGGTCTTCACGTATTGATTGAAGTAAAGTTAAATTTTGTAAATCATATTTGAATGAATTTAAATATATAATGGATGAGAACGAAAAGTAGATCCATTCGGGTTTAAGTATGATTTCAATTTTGATTCACTATAAAACTGTAAATATTTACTAAAAAAAATTACAGAGTACTCTACAACTTCAAATAATAATGGAAGCTAAGGAAGATCAAAATGGTTTTAAAATACTTATTAGACTTCAATTAGTGGACTTAGATGAAAAATTAGATGTTTTGAAGTAAAAGGGAGAATCTCATTTTAAAACTCAATCTATCAATTAAACCCTACATCCTTAGTCCAAATATTTCCAAGTGCAATCCTAAATCTCGGTTTTCCATGTTGAGAAAGAAAGAATGGCAGGAAATACATTTTCTTAAAAAATCATCCACTTAATTATCTCAAAAATGAATTTTTATGGTTCCTATGCAAAAAGGAGTTCGAGCCCTTTTTAAAATTCCTCATTTTCCCAAATATGAGCTCAGGTTGAAAGTTCTGACCTTATGAAGCATTTACTTTGCTTAGTTAAAAAAAAGAGGGAAATTTTTGTGAATCAGACCCGCATGCCCTAAAATTACTTAGGGCAGTTTTTTCTAGAAAAAAAAGTCACAAATTCACTTTTGGGAAAAAACTCCTTCACGGTCCCGCATATTCAAACTTTAGTTTTTTGAAAAAGGGAAAAAATATTAAGTCTTTCAATCGGTCCGCCTCCTTGGCTATCACTATGGGTCTTATACGTGGCAACTTTAGGTGACGACGGAGGCACAGATGGTTTTAGATCTTATCAGTTTTGGAAAAAGATTGGAAAAATTCCTAAGTTTCCCTGCCAACCCGCCTTTCGCTAGTCATTGTTGCACTGACATGTGGCTTTGCTTGGAGCCTACGAAGGCATAGTTTGTTTTTACCCTTCATGCATTTAACACAAAAGACTTTATTTCTAAGTTTTCCCCAATGATCCAATTTTTCCACTTGATGTTTGGGAAGGACACGTGGCATCCCTAGACATCGGTGGAGAGTGCGCGGGGTTTTGAACCTTTTTTACTTGTCAAACAACAAAAGTGAAAATCCAAATTACCTCCGACGACCCGCCTTCTCACTTTAGCTTTAAAATGTGCCACGTGTCCCTTGCGGCTTTGGAAAATTTCTTCCTCAGCACGCCGCCCGCCTTTAGGGAAAAGTTTCTTCCCTAAGCTCTTCTGGATCGCCTTAGGGAAAGTTTTTGTTCCCCTGGCTCGTTAGCCTGCCTTTTGGAAAAAAATTCTTCCCAGGCCTGTAGGCCCGCCTTTTGGAAATTTTTCCTCCCTAGGCCCCCATGGCACTGTAACTTAAGAAATATGAGGAGTTACAAAGACTGCTTTATATCATTAGAAAGGGGATGAAATTTCCTATCTAATGGAAATGTTTTTAGGAAAATTTAAGTATGTTTATTATGTGAAAAATCAGGTTGAAGTGCAAAGATGAGTCTGAGAGTGGGTAAGTGGGAAATTACCCCTTTTTCACTTAAATGTTTAATTCTAAAGTATGGGTTGACCTTTTTAAGGGTCGCGTTAGGGAATAAGGGAATGTTCTCTTATCCCATGCAGATAGGAACCTCGTTTATTGTTTAGACATGGTGGAATTAAATGCCCAAGGTATTTAATTCCTTTGGCCCTTTAACCTTCTAAAATAGATTAAGGAATATTAAACTATAATGTTAATTTAATTACTTATTAAGTTAACTCCTAGAGAAATTTAATGATATTGTATCAATCAAACTCATTAATTTTGTAATGTGGGTTTAATGTGTGTTATGATGGGAAAATTTATTTTATCAAGCTATAACTGAATTTGAATCCTTGTTGTGACAACTATTGCTTGAAGCCTGGTAGTGGTCACGCTTTTCAAAAAAATTATTCCATAATTTTGTCTATCTAAACCTAGGTTGTTCTTGGGTCTCGAGTGGTCGTTTTATCGCGCGTTACACTTGGTATTAGAGCCATAGGTTCAAAGCTTGGACCCTTGGGCACACTAGAAAACTTGAGACATGAATATTAAACCTAGCACACTTTTAAACCTAGAAAACAACTTTGTTTGAAATTTACATATTTTAGTAAACATGGAAAACTAAATAAAACCTAGGATAATGAACTAACTCTCATTTGGAGTGCATGCGGGAGAGTGCGAGACAAGACAAGGGGTCCTTTCACATATATCTAGACTTGCCACCTCTAGATCATGTTATAGCAGCCATCCTACCCCATATTTTATAGATGCTTCAGGATGTTAATGCCGCTTTATGCGAGAGGGTCCATAGGAGGACTACCAACTAGACATGATGGGGAGCCATCCGTTGATGCTCATGCATCTCCTCGAAAAGCGAGGAGTATAAAGGAGATGACTCTCATGTAGAGTTAGGTACAAAAGAGTCACTCGGCGGGATAGGAGATTGAATTTCTTGACACAGGGGTAGGTCTCGAAGCCCTAGGATTAGAGATGAGCATGCAGAGAGGCCTAGGGGTCACCAGACTATAGCTGTAGACCATATCAAGGAGATCCTAAAGCTACGACCATCTACTTATTTTGTGACATAGGTGGATTTCTTGTAGAGGCCTTGTTGGTAATTTTGAGTGGGTGCTTCAAGCTTTGCCCTTGTTTGAGCAACACAAAAGCTCGTGTTACTATCCATCTTCTGAGGGATAGAGCTGATGTTTGGTGGAGGACCGAGGAGCAAAAGCTCCACGTTGATTTGGACACTATTACCTGGGATCTCTCTGAGGAACAGTTCAAGAGTAAGCAATTATCACAGAGGTTCATTCAATAGAGGATAAATGAGTTTCACAACCTCCAACAAGAATCTTTGACAGTAGTTGAGTATGAGAGTCAATTTTTGGATCTACTCCAATATGTTGACTACATGTAGGATGAGCAGGTATAGATCCACAGGTTCATCTGGGGTTTGAATATAGACATTAGAGGTGTAGTGCATATCCATTATCCGTAGAATTTAGTTGAGGCCGTTGAGAAGGCCTATATAGTAGAGGAGAATCGGGGAAAGACACAACAAGGTAGAGACCAAGTTCGGAGCTACTCTTGTAGATGCAGGACAAAATATCGAGGGGGTCAGCTGCTCCTCTTCATGGTGGAAAGGGTTCATCATAGTTATCTTGTAGACCATAACTGTGATAGTAGCAGCAATAGTCTCGCCCACTATACAGACCTCCATAGAGATTTGATGTAGAGAGGGATCAAAGTATGGGGCCTCCTCATAGGGGTCCCATTAGGACACAAGGTGCACTAAGAGCTCAGTCTGCAAGAGCTCGTTAGCGAGAGACCTAGAAAGTCCACATCGGATCATCAGGATCCACAACATAGACCTCTAGAGTACCGGCCGGACCTACTACTCATGGGAGAGGATTGGGTGGTTGTTTTGGTTGTGGTGTTGTTGTAAATTTTGGAGAGACTACCCACTTAACCTTAGTAACAAGGGTAAGAAGTAGATCTCGTGAGAGCCTCACAGTTGGTGAAATGGGACGTGGTCATCAGATCTATGTAGTGGTTGAGAACCGCTAGGCTGAGCACAAGAGTACCATGATTGAGACGAAATGTAAAATTGGTGGTGTTCCTTCCACCATTTTATCTAATCTACAGTTCTTCTAACTTTATTGAACCATCTTTGGTAGAGTGATGCAAGCTAGTGGCAGTTAGGAAGGGTTTTAGTTAGTATTTTGAGATGGCTTTTGGAGCTAAGATCTCTGTAGACTCATTAGTTATGAAGTGCGTAGTGGATTTGGGACCCTTTAGCACTACCTCGGATCTTTGTATCCTTCCATTGGGTTTGTATGGAGTCATCTTGGGTATGGACTGGTTGTCTTCACATAAAGCCAAACTAGATTGTTACCATAAGAGTATATCATGTACATATGATTTAGGAGTTGAGTTAGTGATAGTAGGGGTTAGGAGACCTGTTTCCATTTGCACCATCTCCACCATACAGCTTAAGCGGTGTGTGCGATGGGGTTGTCAGATGTATGTTGTCATAGTTAGTGAAAATTGGGGATGTGTCTAGTGGACCATCCCATCTTGAGAGATTTTTTGATGTCTTTCCAAGGGATCTATAGGGGTTACCACCCCCACGTGAGATATATTTTCACATAGATCTGGCTCTGGGAGAAGAGCATCTCTCACGATAACCTTATCAAATGACCACCCCTGAGCTCTGTGAGCTCAAGTTACAACTAGAGGGTATTTTGGAGAAAGGCCTAATCTATCTTAGTGTATCCCCTTGGGGTGCACCGGTGATATTTATAAAGAAAAAGGATGGATCTATGCAGTTGTGTATTAATTACCGCCACCTGAACAAAGTAACGATTAACAATCGTTATCCCCTTTGTGCATTGATGATTTTTTGATCATATGAATGGTGCCACAATTTTATCTAACATAGAACTTAAGTTAGGTTATCATCACCGAGGATTACGGAGGCATAAATTCATAAGACCACCTTCCATACAAGATATGGACACTACGAGTTCACCGTGGTGCATTTTTCTTTGACGAATTCCCCACGGTGTTCATGAGCTTGATGAATGGAGTGTTCGGGGAAATTATTAGATCGCTTCATCCTCACCTTCCTATTGTATATATCTCCCCGGGTAGATATAGATAAGCAAAAGAATATGGAAATCAAAGAAACTCAAACCCTGACATTTATTGCACCACCAGCGCGCAAGCGCGCAGTTAAAGCGCTGAGAAAGGATGTCAACACAAAAAGGATGTGCAAGGTGTAGGTAAAAGAGTGTCGATATGTAAATGGATGCGCCAAGGTGTAGGTTAAAGGTGCACAACAAAGGATGTTGACATGAAAAAGGATGCACCAAGGCGCAGGCAAAAGAGTGTTGACATGTAAATGGATGCGCCAAGGCGCAAGTTAAAGGTGCACAACAAAGGATGTCGACACGAAAAAGGATGCGCCAAGGCATAGGAAAAAGAGTGTCGACATGTAATTTTCAGTTCCTATGGCGCATTTAAGAGTATGTTAACGTGAGGATGGATTCGCCAAGGTGAACCTTTAGGAGGCACAACATTTTGAGCACTGACAGAAAGAAAACCCTAACCTAGATATTCAAATGGCCATAACTTTTCACAGGGAGCTCGGATTAATGCAAGGTTGGAATTTTATTGGGTGGGAACAAGTTCTTCAAAAATGAAAAATATAGTTCGCCACCTTTTGGGTTTCTAGGATTCTCACCTACCAGGTCATAATGAGATGAATTAAATGCAACTTTGGGGGTGGTTGGGGTAGATTTGGAATTTGTCTCTCTTTTCTCTCTCATTCTTCCTATACATTGTAAGGAGGGGCTTCTTTCTAAAGGTTGGACATTCTTGTTTTCCCCACCCTTCTTCTCTTTGGAAGGTGAACTTGTGGAGTTCAAACCTCCCATCTAAAACTATAATGCAACTTTTTCTCTTAGCATTTTGTAGTGTATTATATCAATCTTTGGGGAAAATAATGCATGTCGTGGATGATTCTCAACCCTCTTTGTGTTCATTTGCATCCTCCGATCTTTCACCGCAAATTTGGTTATCTGTGGATGATCTTGCATTACATTTTAATGGTTTGTGTTTATTAGCAAGACGGGTGTTCGTCATTCCTTAGTGCATCACCTTTGTTAGTTTAGGTTTATTTTATGAATCTTCTTACCTGTCTCCTTGGCAAGTTAGATTAGGTTTTTGAGTAAACCCTCTACAATTTTTTTGTGTGCATATAAACACGGGAATAGGAACCACCTTTATCCAGAGAGCATTCCGATTCACAAGGTCCCGGACTTGGGAAAAGCTCCATGTTATGCAATCACACCGAGAGTCTCAACCCATTGAGTTACGAGACATTTACGGGTGCTGTTATTCATCACCAATAGTTTTGGCATGCCCGGTGGGACCAAGAGGTCATTCCACAAGATTTGAAGGAACTTTCAAGGAATTTGAACTTAGAAATTGCAAGTTTTACAATTTCAGATTTTTTCACCTTCCAGGATGAACTCCAAAATCAATTTTCAGTGCTTAACTAGCTCAAAACAAGTCAAAATATCACCAGCTGATAGATCTGGGGATAATCTTCAAAAGAGTATTCTTAGATTTTGGGATTTTGACATTAAAAATTTCATGGTTTTTAGTATTTCAAGTTTTCCCGAGTGTTGAGCATGTCCCAAGTTCTGACATAGTGTGTTTCAGGTTTTGTAAGTTGCCTTGCATGACCTGAGTTTCACCTATACCTTTCGGGGATTAGTAGCTACACAATAAGACCCGATAACCAAATTGAAGAACTGTATCTTCTGGGTCCTTCAAAGTTTTAAATTCTATTTTTAATATTGTTAGGTTTGGTGTGTAACTTGGCAGAATCTAGCCTTTTGAGGCTCGTTATCTAACACATTTGGCGACTCGAAGGGATAGAATTTAGTGGTGTAGCAGAAAACGTTTCCCAGGCGCATGAGATGAATTTGAACCAGGTTTGATACTCGAGAAGAGGGGCTATTTTTCCACTTGCAACTATCACCAAGAAGAGGAAGGAGAGGAAGAGGACCACGAAGATCACCATCTCCACCTAACTGGACTTTGTCTACACCTCCACTTGGTAGACCTTTTCTCGCATCAACCAAAGTTCTTAGGCGAATCATAATGGCACATCTACCACCGAATCCCTTTGTCAATTTCACGGGTAGTAGTCCACTCGCCTTAATTCTCAGAATCAGATTCCAGTTGCAACGCTAAAGAATATCCCCTATTTCATAGGAGAAAATCATACTACTCCTATTGACCACATCTAGGATATTGCCAATGCATGTGCAATCCATGAAATAAATGAAATGGATGTTGCAGTCAAGTTATTGGCTTCATCTTTTAAAGGTAAAGCCTTACAGTGGTTTAGGAGCCTAATAGCGTCTATTACAAATTGGAACCAACTTTGTTCAGCTCTTTGCAACCAATTCGGGGAGAGGGTAGACAATTTTTCTTTATTAGAACAACTGACGACAATCAAAAGAGCTCCTAATGAACAAATGACAGATTTCAACTTCAGATTCCAACGGACATGGGACAGGATTCCAATAGCTATTAGACCAACTGCTGAAGGTGCATTCCTCTATTTCTTAAAAGCTATAAATTCAGACATAGCCATGATGATCTAATCGATGGGAGGGACAACGCTGCCAGGGCCTATGACACAACTATCGAGGAGAGTACTATTTGATCCAAGCTAGCAAGCTTGCACCAAGGCCACCAATGCCTCTCGTATCCGGATATGGGAAATCCTACAACAAGTTAAGCACCAAGGTTTAGACCCATTCCAACTCCTAGAAATCAAAGCAATAATGAGGCATTGACTTCTTTAAACACTTTAAAGGAATTTCAGGAGGTTATGAAACAATTACAAAACCTTGAAAACGAGGTGGTGACTATCAAAAGACAACAAGCTCAAAGTGCTAGACCATATTAGCCTCAAGCGTAGTACCAAGCTAGGCCCCATACCAACAAAAATAGACCACCAGCTCAGGCTTCAAATCAAAATGAAAACTAGGGACAACCTCAAGCTACTAGGCCATTTCGACCGTATGATCCAAATGTAAGGACATCCTCAAGAGCCTTGGTCCCAACACAAAACAACATAGCACAGAGTACGATTGGTGTTACCCTTGCAATCTACCGCACAATCAGTCAGCGTGTTTCAATGGTGCACTAAATCAAGCCTTGATGGTGCAAACCATTGGTGTGTCTTAATAACCAAGCCAAGAAGGGAATCATCAGCAAGAAACGCAACAAGAAGGACCTCCAATAGAAACCACATTGGCCAATTGGCAAATGAAAGATTTTTGTGGAGTTAACCAACAACCTTTTCAAGGCGTGGCTACCAACACATGGTCAAAGAAGAGAAGCATAGAAGAGGGACAACCATCTAATCCAGATGTTTCTTAGCCTACTCCTACACAACAAAGGGTCAGTAGACCAAATACAGTTCCAAATGTGCAAAATCAGCCTAAGGTACCTGTTGTAGCAACACATGCGCCTATTAAAGCTGCATAAAAGGTTGCGCAAGTAAGGGAAAACAAAAGGACACTTCATCCCCTTTTAACATCATCGATCAAATGAAGAAGACACATGTGAACATTTCCATGTGGGAATCACTGACGATCCCAGGCCAAAGAGATCTTCTACAAGCTGCCATGAAGAATTGGTCAACTTCAAACCAGCAGGTCCATATGCAAGAGAAGGTCCTCACAAATGCTACTCAACCTGAAGGGAATCATGGAGGATAGCAAGGTAAAGTTTTGAAACCCCCTCCATTCTATGTTTCATTAGTCATTGGGGATAAACTAGTACACAATTGCATGATTGATTCTGGGGCAAGTAGTTCTGTGATGCCGAAGCAAATAGCGGATCAACTGGGTCTGAAGTATGAGCCGGTGTTGAAAGGAGTAGTATAGTTGGATGGAACAGCAGTTTGAATAGTTGGGGTCATAAAAGGGTTAATCCTAACACTACATGCCTATCCTAATGTTATAGTTCTGCAAGATGTGTCTGTGATTGACCTTCCGCCACTCTTTGCATTGTGTCTATCAAGAGACTTCACTGTAAAAATTGGTGGATATTTATCTGCAGATTGGTCACACATGATTTTCAGGACGAGGTACGGGGCCAAAGCAACAATCAAGTCAGAACCAATTTCCAATTTCCATATTGAACCTCATGTGCCAAGTCCTATCAATGTGAATTACTCAACCTTTGATTAGGAGGAGTGTCCAAATGATCTAGAAATAGGTACTAAGGTCGAGGGAATTCCTAATTTGACTTTGGATGAATGAGAAAACAAGAGTCATGAATTTGACCCATACAAGGAAATTAAAGAATCTGAATTGGGTGTGTGTTGTGTACACGAAGAAAATTCACCCATTCCCGACATCATTCAGCCTGAACCAAAGGATGAAAATGAATTTTGGAAAAAAAAATTTGATGGTTCGAGAAGTAGAAAAGGTGTTGGAGGTGGTTCAATGTTGATTTCACCACAAAGCATCAAATATTTTTCAGCTTTTCATTTCTAGTTTTCCTGTTCAAACAACATGGTTGAATACGAGGCATTGATTCATGGACTTCATTGGTCTAGGAAAAAGGGCATAAAGAACTTGCAGGTGTTCGGAGATAGTGAGATAATCGTCAACCAAGTCAGGGGACAACATGCTATAAAGAATGACCTGCTGAAGAACTACAAGAATAGGGTATGGGACCTCATTGAGGATTTCGAAGCTTTCAACATCATGACCATACCCAAGAAGAAAAATGAAGCCACGGATAGGCTCGCAGTAGTTGGAGCAACGTTTGATGTGGTTGAAAACATCAAAAGGAAAAAACACAACCACATATCCATGTGATTGTGAGGCCAGCAGTTCCAGATAATAACACAAGCTGGTAGGTGTTTGAGAATGATCAACAGATCATCAATTTCTTACAAGAAGAGGCTGAATTCTCAGCTAGGAATCAGGATAGACTAGAGCAATAGTACGGTGATCAAGTAGTGCAACTACGGACAAACAAGCTTCCCAAGGGTTTAGTAACATTGGAGTCTATCTTCAACCCTAACGACCAGTTCTGTAAAGAAAAAGCTAACATATAGGTCAAGAGAGAAGATTCTGAGCCATTTCCAGTAGCGGAAGGAAAAACACTTCAAATTGGTAAACTGGCCACTGAGCAAGAGAAATCAGATTTCATACAGCTTTGCCAAGAATTTCCAGATGTCTTCGCTTAGAGCTATGAATACTTGAGAGGATTCAATCCAAAGTTGGCACAACATACCATAGAATTAGACCCAGATGCTAAGCCCATCAGGTAGAAGCGAGAGGCGAGTCAACCCTCACATTGAGCCTCTAATGAAGAAAGAGTTAAACAAGCTAATAGAGGCGAGCATTATATTCCCGATCAAGCACTCAAGCTAGGTTGCAAACTTGGTACCGAGTGGGTAAAGAAGAACGGAGAAATTAGGCGTGCGTGGACTTCCGATACCTCAACAAGGCATCTCTCAAAGACCGTTACCCACTTCCTTCAATGGAGAAAATATTGCAAGTAGTATCTGGTTCGGAGAGATTCTCTCTCCTAGATGGCTACTCAGGGTATAATCAGATAATGGTGAAAGAAGATGACCAGTTCAAGATAGATTTCACCACCAAATGGGGCACCTATGCCTACAAGAAGATGCCATTTGGTTTATCAAATGCTGGAGCCACTTTCCAAAAGGCAATGGATATGGCATTCAAGAGATTGATCAACAAAATAGTTCTGATATATCTTGACGACATCACTGTATTCACCAAAAATGCACCGGATCACGTCTTTCATCTGAGGCAGGTATTTTAGAGGTGTAGAAGATTTGGGGTATTATTGAATCCCAAAAAATTCATATTCTTGGCTCACGAAGGAAAACTTCTAGGCCATATTGTTTCAAAGGACGGGTTGATGATTGACCGAAAAGAGTTGAAGCAATTTGAGCATTGCCATTGCTAAGTCACAAGAAGGATCTTCAAAGCTTCTTGGGAAGGATCAATTTTTCCGCAGGTTTGTTTCAAACTTTGCAGCTCTCGTAAAAGCCAATAACACTGATGTTGAAAAAGAGCATGACATTAAAGTGGAAATTTGAAGGCAAGGCAAGATTTGAGGCAATAAAAGAGGCTATATCTCAAGCTCCGACTCTCGTCAATCTAGACTTCTCCAAGGATTTCATGCTATATGCCTTTGGTGGTGGAGACATAATTTCTGCAATCTTGGTACAGCAAAACAAAGAGGGATTAGAACAACCAGTTGCTTTCTTCAGTCAAGGCTTGGAGAAATACAAAACTAGGTACTCTTTCATTGAAAAGCATGTCCTTGTAGTGATCAGGAGCTTAAAGAAATTCAAGCACCTAGTCTCAAACAACAAGATCCAATTTTTGGTCTCTCATGCGAGAGTCAAGGAATTCCTTCTAAACAAGGATCTGAATGAGAAATGTGTAGGATGGATAACCCATGTCATGGAATATGACATCGAGATTAAAGTCACAAAACTAGTACATGGAAAAGGACTATGTGAACAGATAGCTTTGAGTTGGCAAGCTGAAGCAGGTGATGAAAAGGAGACTTTCTTAGTACTACTACAGATGGTCAAGAACGGGGAAAATGATGATGTGCTCGCTCCTTGTTGGACTCAAAATATGATACACTTCCTACAGGAAGGCCTATGCCCTCCGAGAGGTGAGCAAAGAAAAAAGGAGATACTTCAGATTACAAGCCATTCCATATGTGTTTGTTGATGGTGTTTTGTTTAAAAAAGACAGCAATGGAGTTCTATTAAGGTGCATTGGGACAAGTCAAATTGAGAGAGTGTTACAAGATTTTCACGATGGAGATTTTGGAGGACATTTCACCCCACATGTAATGACTCTCAAGATAATGAAGGTAGGGTATTATTGGCTGACAGTGTTCAGTGACTACTATACATGGATAAGAAAGTGGAAGAAATGTGCACTCTTCATGGGAAAAGAAAGACTAGTAGTGCTTCCATTCCACCCAATTTTGGTTGATCAACCATTTATGCAATGGGGATTGGACTTCATTGGGGTCATCAATCCAAAATCAAGCCAAGGCCACAAGTGGATTCTCATGGCAATAGACTATTTCACCAATTGGATGTCGACACGAAAAATGATGTGCCAAGGCGTAGGAAAAAGAGTGTCAACATGTAATTTTTAGTGCCTATGGTGCATTTAAGAGTATGTTAATGTGAGGATGGATTCACCAAGGTTCACCTTCGGGAGGCACAATAGTTTGAGCAGCGACAAAAAGCAAACCACGACCCAGATATTCAAATGGCCATAACTTTTCACTGAGAGAGCTTGGATTAATGCAAGGTTGGACTTTAATTGGGTGGGAACAAGTTCTTCAAAAATGTAAAATATAGTTCACCACCTTTTGGGTTTTCTATGGTTCTCACCTACTACCATAATGAGATGAATTAAACGCAACATGGGGGTGGTTGGGGTAGATTTGGAATTCCTCTCTCTTTTCTCTCTCATTCTTCCTATAAATTGTAAGGAGGGGATTCTTTCTAAAGGTTGGACATTCTTGTTTTTCCCCTCCCTTTTTCTCTTTGGCATGTGAATTTGTGGAGTTCAAACCTCCCATCTAAAACTATAATGCAACTTTGCCTCTTGGCATTTTGTAGTGTATTCTATCAATCTTTTGGGAAAATGATGCATGTGCATGGATGATTCTCAACCCTCTTTGTGTTCATTTACATCCTCCTGATCTTTCACTGCAAATTTGGTTATCTCGTGCATGATCTTACATTGCATTTTAATGGTTTATGTTTACTAGCAAGACAGGTGTTCATCATTCCTCGGTGCATCACCTTTGTTAGTTTACGTTTATTTTTATGCATCTTCTTATCCTGTCTCCTTGGCAAGTTAGATTAGGTTTTGAGTTATCGCTCTGCATTTTTTTGTGTGCATCTAAATAGAGGAATAGGAACCGACCTTTATCAGGAGAGCATTCTGATTCACAAGGTCCCACACTTGGGAAAAGCTCCATGTTATGCAATCGCACCGAGAGTCTCAAACCCACCGAGTTGAGACATTCATGGGTGTTGTGATTCGTCACCAACACTTCCTTGATGAAATTTTGATTTACACACGTACATGTGAGGAGGATGAGGGCACTTTTGCCAAGTTCTTCAATGTCTTCGTGAGCGAAACTTTACTAGAACCTAGAGAAGTGTGCATTTTTTCAGAAAGAGGTACAATATTTGGCCCACATCATTTCTGGGAAAGGTATTGTAGTTGATCCTTCCAAGATTCTAGCTATTATGGATTGGCTAGCACCCACTAGTGTGATAGAGGGTGCAACTTCATGGGTTTAGCAGGTTATTATAGGATATTTGTTCACGACTTCTCTCGGGTTGCACACGCCATCACTTGCCTTCAATGGAAAGGAAAGAAGTTTGTTTGGTCAGAAATATGTGAGCAGGCCTTCTAAAAAATGAAGGAATGCGTCACGAAATTTCCTATTCTTGTAGTGCCAGATCCACAGGGTGAGAATTTTGTATACATAGATGCTTCTTTAGCAAGAATTGGAGGTGTGTTGATGCAAGAGTGCAAAGTAGTTAATTTTGAGTCTTGCAAACTCAAAACTTATAATCTCATATCAAACTCATGATATTTAGCTTTTGGCGATTATGGACGCCTTGGTTCAATGGAGACACTTCCTTCTTGGCCAGAGATTCACACTCAGGACTGATCACTTGAGTATTCGCCACATCTTCACGCAACCCAATCTCAATGCTCATAAGCGGTGTTGGATGGAGTTGCTTTGTGAGTATGACATGGAGATAGAACATGTGAAGGGGAAGGAGAATTTGGTTGTAGATGCTCTCAGCAGGAGGAGACATGTAATTATGGACACTACAATGAGCACGGATTTTTAGAGCTGGATTCTACAACAACTTCCTCACGACAGTTTCTACATTGCATTTAGAGCCGAGATCGAGTCTCAGAGACCCCTTAAGGGGAGGTTTTATGGGTTTTCATTAGAGGAAGATGGTATTCTCAGGCACAGAGGTCAGATTTATGTTCCCAGAGATGGAGGCTTGAGGCAAGACATCTTTACAAAGGCACATCATGCACCCTATTCAGCCCATCACGGGGTGAAGAAGATGCACGCCACCTTGGGATAGTTATATCACTAAAGGGGACTTCGTAGAGACATGTCTCAGTTTGTGTCAATCTATTTAGAGTGTCAAAAAGTGAAGGCTGAGCATCAAAATCCAGCTAACCTTCTCTTTCCTCATGCTATACCAGAGTGGAAGTGAGACACCACTTCTATGGACTTCATTGTTGGGATACCGATGTCGAGATACCACCACAACGCCATCATGGTCACAATGGAAAAATTGATGAAAGTGGCTCATTTTTCTCTGGTAAAGACCAATAATACAGCCTATGTAGTGGCACGAGTGTATCTAGATGATATTGTTAGGTTGCACGGGATTCCGCTGAAGATTATTTGTGAGTGTGGTCCTTTGTATACTTCCTACTTTTTGACTACCATGCAACATGCCCTCGGGATGAAGATCAATTTTAGCACTATGTATCACCCGATACAGATGGATAGATTGAGCGAGTGAATCAAATCTTAGAGGACATGCTTAGGATGTATGTTATGGATCACCAGTCGAGATGGGAGGAGTATTTGTACTTGGTGGAGTTTTCCTACAATAATAGTTTTCATAGTTCGATAGGCATGGCTCCTTTTCAGGATTTGTATGGTAGAGAGTGTAGGACACCTCTTAGTTGAGACAAGTTAGAGGACAGGGTTTCTCTTGGACCAGCTTTATTGTAGGACATGGAGCAGCAGGTGGTTATGATCAGACAGAAACTACAGGAGGCACAAGACAGGTAGAAGAAGTATGCAAATCAGCATAGGACTGACCATAGTTTTGAAGTGGGCATGAAGTTGTTGCTTCGTGTTAGGCCACATAATAGCCCCATCTATTACGGAAAAGTTTCTAAATTAGCTCCTAGATTCGTAGGCCCCTTTGAGATCTTGGAGCGTATCGGTCCTTTGGCCTACGTCAGCGTTGTGACCTAGCTTGTCTCACATTGGAATTCTAGATGAATTCAACAAGGCTCACCATGGCAATGTGTATTTGTTTGTGTGTGTGTGTATGAATTGATATTAGGGATTCCTATGGGGGGGGGAATCACCTTTCAATGTGACCAAGGGGTTATTTGTAATCTTAGATTTTGTTCCTTGTTTAATTTTGGTATGTGATTTTAGTGATAAACTTTACCATTTATTATTTATTTATTTTGTGCCTAGATTAGTGGGTAATCATGTTGCTAAATTAATTATAATGGGCCAAAAGAATGAATTTATTAGAGCTGATTTTTCTTTGATTATGTGTTGAAAGTATTGTCTAATTAACATGGACTATGAATCACTTCACCTTCCTTTTGAAATTCGAATCTATCCTTAGGTGCTGATTTTGGAGTCTTTTAGGACAAGTTATACTTGTCCCACAACTCTTAAATTATTACACGAACCCTACCTATGGGTTGGGGATTCAAAATTAGGCCTCATTATGTATTTTGGGAAGAAAAGTTGTAATTTTTAATTGCACCTTATTACATAAAATTAATTTTGGTCCTTGGGGTGTGGATTTGGTTTGTGTGTGTAAGTAAAATGTCATTTATTCACCCACCTTTTTAATTTTTCTTTGGAGTTTGAAGTTGAGGATGTGTGATGTGGCATCCTACATGGATCCACCTCATCCTCCTCTCTCCCTCTTCTATTTATTCGAATTCCTTGGCTTGTTTTGGGGTTACTTTATTTTGGTGATTTCATTTTGGTTACTTCTTTTTCTTTTAGAGATTTTTGGAATTCTTGTTGAGTTAGAGATTTTGGGAATGCTTTGGATTGGAAGAAAGCTTCTTGTTGAACTTTTGGAGCAAACTCTACCATGGAAATTTAGGAGCTTGGCTCTTTAAAATGTTCTTCTTTTATTTATGCATATGTGAATGCTTCAAATATTTTGGTATGTTGTTGGCTGGTTGGGTAGATTCCTATGTATGGTGTAGTAGAAGACTATGGGGATCTCTTATGGGGAGGCATAAGAGTTATGGGGAGGTATAAGTGTTATTGTGGAGGGAGTTTGGGATTGGGTTCCACCTTGTAAGCGAAATAGTTTTCATTTATTTACTCGTTATGGGGTGCCATAAGAGTGTGGGGAGGCATAAGAGAATGGGACATATATAGGGGTACTTGGTGGAGGCGTAAGGGCTTGAAGGGGTTTTATATATATATATATATAATATATATATATATATATATATGTATGCATGTTTATTTTAAGGTAGACACCCATTTCCCGTTGGGAGGTATAAGAAGCTTCCAACATAGATATTTCTCCTTTGGCTTGTGCATGATGAAGCTTGAGTATTGTTTGTTGTTCTTCCTATGGTTGTAAACTGCAGTATGTGTTTGGACTATGTTTTGTTTGTGAAAACTATTTTTGTGTTGTGGAAGCCTATTTGTTGCCATGAGTTGAAATACATTTCTTATTGCTTTGTGGTTGGGGCTCGGGGGCCAATGAGGAGGACGACTTCTCCTCTTCATTGGAATTCTTGGTTGGGTGGAGAGCATTGCCTCTCCTCCTTTTTGTTGTGACCTAAAAGATATATGGTGGATCTTCTTGTTACTTTTATGGAGCTGAGGATGAAGAAAAATTCACATTCCCCTTGGGGTTTCCTTGTTTTAAAAACTTCCCACTTCAAGTGGATGGCATTGTAATATTATTGTGGTGAAAATTTTCTCTGTTTTAGAAATGGAATCTACATTCGAATGTGAAAGATGTATATTTTGTAAGTTGTATTTGATGAGTGAAAAAGGAAGTTGTAAAATAATTATTGGAGTTCAATAAAAGTTTTTTAATTACAAAAATGGTATGGTTTTCATTTGAAATCTATGTTTGAAATATATTGTGAAATCTCTATTTGAAAATGGAAAAAGAAATACGTATGAAGAAATATTACATTTCTCTGTTTCATTTGAAATGCATGATTTGAAAGTAGAACTACATTTTGGGTTTTCACGTATTGATTGAAGTAAAGTTAAATTTTTTAAATCAGATTTGAATGAATTTAAATATTTAGAGGATGATAATGAAAAGTAGATCCATTCAAGTTTAAGTATGATTTCAATTTTGATTCACTATAAAACTACAAATATTTATCAAAAAAAATTACAGAGTACTCTACAACTTGAAAGACAAATTGAAATAATAATGTAAGATAAGGAAGATCAAAATGCTTTTCAAATAGTTGAATTGCTCAAGAAAATTTATTAAACTTCAATTAATCAGACTTAGACCAAAACTTAGATGTTTTGTAGTAAAAGGGGAAACTCGTTTTGAAACTCAATCCATCAATTAAACCCTGCAAAATCTATCCAAATATTTCCAAGTGCAATCCTCCATGTTGGTTTGGCATGTTGAGGAAGAAATAATGGTAGATTGAATTAATTCTATTAAGTTAAAAAGTCCAGTTCACATTTTAATGGTAGGAAAGATGTTTTCTTAAAATTCACCCACTTAAGTTTGTCATATGGATCTTTTATGGTTTCTACGCAAAGAGGAATTCAAGCCCTTTTCAAAAAGTCCTCATTTGCCCAAATCTCAACTTCCAGTTGAAAGTTATGGCCTTTTGAATTTTTACTTCGCTTGGGCAAAAAAAAAAAAGGAAAATTTTGTGAATCAAACCCGTGGGCCCGAAAATTACTTAGGGCACATTTTAAAAAAAAAAAGTCACAAATTCCTCCACGGCCTTGCAGCCCCGCAAAATTCACTTTTGGAAAAAAAAGGCCTTCACGGGACCGCTTCTTCAAACTTCATTTTTTCAAAAAGAGAAAAAAATCTTCAGTCTCCGCGTCGGTCTACCTCCCCGTCTATCACTGTGGGTCTTACGCGTGGCACCTTTAGGCGTTGCAGAGGCGTGGATGGTATTAGACCTTATTGCCTTTGGAAAAAGATTGGCAAAATTCCTAATTTTCCCCACCAACCCGCCTTCCCGTAAGTCACAGTTGGACTTACACATGGCTTCACTTGGCGTCGGTAGATGCACAGATTATTTTTCGCCTTCATGATTTTAACAGAAAATATATTATTTCTAAGTTTTCCCAATGATCCGCTCTTTCCACTTCATGTTTTAGGTAGGACACGTGGCGTCCCTTTTGAACCTTTTTTCCCTTTGAACAAAAAGAGTCAAAATACAAATTACCTCCGACAACCCGCCTTCCCACATTAGCTTAAAAACGTGCCACGTGTCCCTTACGGCTTAGAAAAAATTTTGTCCCCTGGCCCGCCGGCCCATCTTTACAAAGCGTTTCTTCCCCAGGCCCACCTTTGGGAAAAAATTTGTCCCCTAGCCTGCTGGCCCACCTTTGGAAAAATTTCCTTCCCGAGGCCCGCACGCTTGCCTTTGGAAAAATTTCCTCTCGAGGCTCGCCAACTGTAACTTAAGAAATATGAGGAGTTAGGAGGACTTCTTTATATCATTGGAAAGGGGAAGAAATTTCCTATCTAATGGAAATGTTTTCAAGAAACTTTAAGTGCATTAATTATGTGAAAAATTAGGTTGAAGTGAAAAGATGAGTTTGAGAGTGGGTAAGTGGGAAATTACCCCTTTTTAACTTAAATGTTTAATTCTAAAGCATGGGTTGACCTTTTTAAGGGTCACGTTAGGGGATAAGGGAATGTTCTCCTATCCCATGCAAATAGGAACCTTGTTTATTGTTTAGACCTAGTGGAATTAAATACCCAAGGTATTTAATTCCTTTGGCCCTTTGACCCTCTAAAATTGATTAAGGAATATTAAACTATAATGTTAATTTAATTACTTATTAAGTTAACTTCTAGACAAATTTAACAATATTGTATTAATCAAACTCATTAATTTTGTAATGTGGGTCTAATGTGTGTTATGACGGAAATTTTCTTTTATTAAGTTATAACTGACTTTGAATCCTTGCTTTGACAATTGTTCAAGCCTGGTAGTGGTCACGCTTTCAAAAAAAATCCATAATTTTTCTATTTAAACCTATGTTGTTCTTAGGTCTCGAGTGGTCGTATTATTCGGGCGTTCTACAATGAGGATTGGACGGTGGTGGAAAAGAAGAAGAAAAGACACAATAAACTAAAATCCACCAATGTCTTAGGTAAGGTTTGATTCTTGTCTTGTCTTTAGTTTTTAACACTCTATCCGGGTGGTGGCGCATCTAGTTTTTGGTCAAGTTTTTTTGTGCAGCAAGTTGTTGTTTGGATGTGGAGTTGTTATTTGTTGGTTATTTCCATTGGGCAATTTGACTATTATTGTTTTGGTGCTTTCATTGTACATCTAGGTTTTCAGACCTACTCTTTCTATGCTTCTTTGTTGTATCTTGGTTTTGACCCTTTTTTGTACCGGGAGTGGTCCCCTTCAAACAACCATTTAACCTTAATAAAAAAATAAAACTAATAACAATTAAGAAAAATTCAAAATTAAAAATAAATTGAAAATTTATTAAAAATGGAATATTAATAAAAGTTAAATATTAAAATCTATAAAAATTAAAATTTAAAACAAATTAAAAATTGATAAAAATAGAAATTAATTTTTTTTTAAATTATAGAAAAGTTAAAAAATTAAAATAAACGAAAATTAAAAAATAAAACAAAATAAAATTAATTAAAATTAATAATTATTTATTAAAAAAATTGATTAAAAAATTAAAATAAAATTATTAAAATCTAAAAATTGATAAAATAAATTATTTAATTAATATTGAAATTTAAAAATTAATAAAAGTAAAAAAATTACAAATTAAAGAAAATTCAAAAATAAATAAATAAGAATAAAGAATTCAAATTAATAAATATGAAAAATTTAAAGTCTAATAAAAATAAAACTTTGTAGAAATAAGAAAGTGATAAAAATAAAAGATTACATCAAATTAAAAAATTAAATATGAATTAAAATTGCAAATCAAAAATAAAAAGAAAATTTAATACCGCTAAAAATTAGTTCACAATTTATAAAACTTTAAAATTTAAAAAAACACAATTTTTAAAAATTTAATTAAAATTTTTTTATTAAATCTTTATAAATAATAATAAAAAAAATTAAATTAAAAACTAAAAATTAATTATAATTATTTAAAAATAAATTAATAATAATTTAAAAACTAATTAAAAACTTAAAAGTTAACGAATATTAAAAATTAATATCCATAAAATTAAAAAATGAATAAATCTTAAAATTTAAAATCCGTAAAATTAAAAAATTATAAAGAAATTAAAACAAAAATAAAAAATATTAAATATTAAAAATTCATAAAATATAAAAACATTGATAATGTTGGCAAGATGAAAGCCGTATGCATCTTTTAAGACCTATGGACTAAAAAAATATGCATCTTTTTAAGACTTATCTCAAAGTTATCTTTGGAATATAATTTAACATAACAACGAATATTCAAGAATGGCACATAAAACTTTATAAAAAAAAATAACTCTATAGAAACAATACATACACATGAATATATTTTACCACAATTAAACAATACGTACAAAGAAATACAAAATGTTAAAATTTTAATCACATCTTTGAATCTCATCTCTTTATCTAAAGCGCCCAAATTTCTTAACCTCTTTTATTTTATTTTCCCCTGTTCGAATATCGTTTTTATGTCTCGGATTTGGAATGTCAATTCCATTTTTATTAGTTTTTTTGGATTTAAAATTGCACCTATGCAACTTCCATGGTGTCATAAATTATGTCGAATCCCCTAGAATGTGTTTTTTCATCTTAAACTTAAAAAGAAAATATTCCTTAGATCGTGTACTTTAAATACTTGTTTTATTATTTCATTGCAACTTAGATTTGGCTCGTTATGGTGAACAACATGGACAATGAACTATTTGGTACAAAATTCTTCCTCACGCACTAAATGTTCCTTATGGATAACATCCATGCAGAAGTCTTGGGAGATATTGGTACATTTGATTGAATTTGATTCTTTATTATGGAAACAGATGACCGCATAAAAAATAAAACAAATTTATGAGGACAGTGTAAAATATCTCTTCATACATGTCTACGGGGGGGATTCTCCTATATACAAATGATATATATTTTGTATCCCGTTTTATGAGGCACACAAAATGTGATAAAATTGTAAACCTAAAAATCACTAACATATAAACTACTTAATAAATATAAGAATATACATATGGTAGTAGCACACGAAGCTACCACTGATTTTTTCTCGCTCCATTTGTGGTCTTGTCTCTTCAATACTTTAAATTACCAAACTAGAAGACATTTGTAAGAGAATATTAAAAATCACAATATTATGCAAAAAATGAATAAATTAATCTTGACAATTAATCCATCTAAGGAGAGCATTAACAGTTTTTAAATTTAACTCTATCTATAAGAATTGATAACCCTCACGTGATATTTATATCAAGTTTTCCAGCCCTTAGGATCAGCGACAATCCTAGAAAATTGCTAGCGATTAAAGAAATTTCCAGTGATTCATCTCCTATTTGTAAAACACCATTATGTGATGTCCAAAACTTGTCAAAATCCATGTTTTGATCATAATCCAGGATTTATTGATTTGAATATAAACCCGTGGATAGAAAATATAGAGTAAAAGTATCCAATGACCATAATTTGGTAGAATTATGTAAAAAAAAATTATATTGTCATATATAGAACTGATATTTTAGGATGAGTGTGCAATGAGAAATATAGCAGATACTATATTTGTTGCATATTATTCTTTTTCTATATATAATTTTAGTTCACATGGTTCACAGTTGTGAATATATAGTGCATTCCAATGCTTTGTCTAATGTTTAAATTTATTTGTAGTTAATGTTAAAAAGAGTGTCATGGTTCCACAAGTTATGATATTTGTTGTTGAACTTTCTATTATGGAAATTAGTATATGGTTCATAATTATTACTCTTTTTCTATTCAAAAAATTTTGAATTATAGCATCATGGAGGAGATGGTTCAATCCATTCTACAACCTTTATGTTTATTGGAATCTAAATTTGTAAGTGAACTTAGAAGATCACATCAAAGAAAGAAAAATACCGTTGAAGTTCATGATAATTATGAAATTGCTAAATACCAAAAATTTCAAATAAGAAAAATGTAAGAATGGATGCCTAGGGTAAATATTGTGCATGAATAATAGTAGTTGTGAACTCCATGTATCAATTAAAGCTCCCATAATAGATCTTCTAGATAAAAATGCAGTCATAATTCTATGTGAAATGTTTTACAAAGTAAAGTTGCGTAGGAAGTGTTTTACAAAATGTCTATGTGAAATACTATCTCTTGGACTAAAATTTGTATGTGATATAAGCTCCATATATTTTGCATCAAAAATGTCTTTGAATTATATATCCATGCGGGGAATTCCTTCGTTTCAATGATTTATAAATATGGAACCATATATGCTTCTTAACATGTGTGAAATTTTGAAACCATATGTGATCTATTCAAGGATATGCACAAAGTGCTCATGTTACGTGGCCTTAAAATTAATTAACATGTTTAAAATACCCACTTTTGCATGATAATAAAGCCACTTTATTTTTAATAATATGTAAACATCATTATTATAGAGGAAGAACAATTAAATTTTAAAACTATATGAAACCACACAATCAAACATGAAACATCACCGAAGTTGCTCTAGAAATTTAAAACCATTTAAATTTAAGAAATTGAAAAATATGTTCCAAAGGAATAACCATCGAATAGCTATGAAATTAAGTCAATCGTAATGCCCACTCCTCTTCAACAGTGATTGAACCGTGTTATCAATTCCAAATTGATTGTAATCTCAAACCTTGCTGATGTACTCTAGTTAGCATACAAATCAAATGTGTGGGACATCATGATTACTATTCTATTTTGGTTATTATTTTGATTGTATGACTTTTGCATTTGATAATACAATTAGCTAGAATGGATGCATTGTCATAAATTGATTGTGATAGCATTACTCTTCGATATTGTTTTGTTGTATTTAGTTTATCTCCGTGATTGGACACATAAACACTATTGCACATTATTACCGGTAGATATTAATAGACGAAAAAATTAACTCATTATGATATGGAAATTGAAGGATATACATTATTGTAATTGAACTGATTAACTATTGATAGACACCCAGTAGGGAAGACAATGATGTGTTGTCAGCTTAGATATATATTGATATTTTGAATTTTCTTCATATTGATTTTATTATGATGTTCAAAGTTATTTTGTGATTTCTTTGATATTGAAGAATGGGAGAAATGGTGAATGAGTGAAAGTATTGCTTAAATTAGATGATTTAGTTGGTTTATGATCTTAGTTGCAAACTGATGTATGAGTAGAATCGAAATGTTGAAAATTGGAGTAATTGTTGAATTACTTGGTCTTAGCAATAGTAGTTATGATATTTGATGTTGAAATTGATATGTAGATATAAGTGTTTTATTAGTTTGACATCGTTAATATGGCCATGAGGCCAGAAGGGTATTGTGTGATTTTTGCAGGTAATTATATCACAACAACAAACTATGGGGGATAGGAGACCAACAACGAAGGAATGTGGGGTATTGGCAACTAGTCACCATGCAACTTGTTATTTGTTTTTAGGGGTTCCCATGGGGGATGACCCCAATTGTGACCAAGGGGTTTGTGTGTAGTTCTTTTCCTTTCTTTTATTTAATTTTGGTGTATGTGATTTAATTTGTGATGTAATTCCCTTTTATCATTAATTGGTTTATGTGTCTTAATTAAGTGAACTAATCATATTATTAAGCTAATTTTGGATGTGAAAAAATGAGTCATTTATTAGAGTGGTTGGGTCTTTTTTTTCTTGTGTTATTAGTTGAGTGTATGTGATTTTGAGTGTTGTACACTCCACCCTACTTGGGAAACTCGGATTTGGGCTTAAGGGCCATTTTTGGAGGCTTGTGGGACAAGTTAAACTTGTCCCACACCTCTTAATTTCTTATACCAACCCTACCTATGGGTTGGGGGGTCAAAAATAGACCCCATTATGTGTTTTAGAAGAAAAAGGTTAGATTTAATTGCACTTTCTTACATGTGTTTAAATTTTTCCTTAAGGGGTGTGGGTTGGAGTGGTGTGTGTAAGAGGTTTTTCATTCCTCTCAACCACCCATTTATTATGCCTTGGGGTATGGGTTTGACTTGGGTGATGTGGGATGGAGAAGAAATGATGTGGCATCCTACATGGAGCCACATCATCTCCCTCTCCCTCTTTTCTATTTATTGGAGTTTTTGGGAAGTATTGGGGGTTACTTGCTCTTTTTTTTTGGGAATGCTTGTAATTTTGGAGAGCTTGCTTGAGAATGGAGCTTGGAGTGGATGGTGGTTGCTTAGGATTTTGGAAGGCTTGGAGCTTGTTGTGTAATGATACTCTTCATTTGTGAGGTAGATCTCCACATTTTGTTTTACCTTACTATTTTGTTGTGCTCTTATGTGTAGATGTTGATTATTACATTGGTTATGATTGTTGGAAATAGAATTTTTTTCTTAGGTTGTGGGAGAAATGGAAATGGGTGTAAAACTGAGGGAGGCATAAGAAAAATGTTATTGGGTATTCTAGGAGGGATTTGGGTTGGGATTTCCACCTTGTTGAAAAATATGTTTTGTGTTTATCTTTTTATTCTCTTGAGGGAGGAATGAGAGTGAGCGAGGCATGAGAGTGAAGGAGGCATAAGAGTGTGTTTATTCTTGAGGGAGGAATAAGAGTGGTGTATCTTCTTGGAGGGAGGAATAATAGTGTTGTATGGAGGGAGGAATAATAGTGTTGTGTTTATTGTGATGTAGTGTTTTGAGGCTCATAGGTGGACACCTAAACCCTTGCGAAGCATAAGAAGAAACCCCATGTTTCTTTCTCCTCCGTGGATTTAGCATGAGGTCTTTATGTTTTTCTATTTGTTGGTTGTTTGTAAATAAATTGGTATTGTGTTATTTCAATGTTTTTCTTGATTGAATGTGTGTGTGGAAGACATTTTGAGATGCCATGGTTGTCTAATAGCCCTCATTGCTTCCTTGTTCAGGCTTGGGGGCCAATGAGGAAGAAAGCTTATCTCCCTCATTGGATATTTTTGTTGGGTGGAGACTTTTTCCTACTCCCCCAATTTTTTTGTGCATAGCTTGATGAGATGGTGGAGCTCAATAGAATAAATTTTCTTGTTGGGTAAAGGCTTATGGAGTTGAAATTTGATCTATTATGGCTTTACAACTTGTACATTTTACCAACACTATATTGGATGTAATCTTATTCATTGGTTAGATCCTTGTAAATGGTTAATTATGATTTTCATTATTTCATATGAATGTGAACCTTGTAATGATCTTGTAAATGGAAACTAAGCTCTCACAAATCAAAATTTGTGTGTAGGAGTTACATTGAAAATCTATTATTCTTAAAGGCTAGTGCTCTTGGATGGGAAATAAATATTGATTAATGGCATTAATGACAATCCTTGGTTACTTGAATATTGAATTGAATTTCATTTAAGAGTGGTTTGTTTTCCTTCCCAACTAGATGTATAAAGAGGATTAGATATGATTGATTTATTAATGTAATTTCCTCTTTGTTGCATTAGGGTTCATCTTAAGAAAAAGTTCAAATCAAACTATTCATACCTTAAGGTAGATAGTTAAATAAATTTGAAAGTGATAATTTGTTTAAACTTGATAAATACACAAAATGTTTATACTATAATTACTTGGGTGCATGTAAATTTACATCTATATAAATTTCATAATTACAATTTACTCTTCCTCATTATGTTGCAACATCCTTTATTAATGGAAAACTTAATTGGTTAGCAAACACATATTATTAAAATACAATACAAGTATATTAATGACCTATATTGAGTTACTTCTAAAATTATAATACCAGTATAAAGGTATTATTAACAAACATTAATATCTACATGTTATTAATATGTATTAATAAATATATAAATAAATATTTTAGGTTCATATATGTATTAAAATATATCAACAAACAAAATTAATATTCACTTGAAAATCTTTGAAATCGACTATGTAGGCCATGCGTATATTATAATAATAAAAGAAGATTGGAATGGTTAGGGTTGTCGGCCACTCCAATATTTTGGTATTAAATTTTAATAAAAAGGGACTAAGGTTGGGGGGAGGGGCTCCAACCCCACCTCCAACCCATATGCTAATGTATGGGGTGGGCGTCGGTGGCGCCCCTCCCCCAAACAAATTTCATTCCCACTAAATGAAATCACCCCCTTTATTTTATCAACTGACCAAGTAATTTTGCGGCATGTGCATTTATTTTTGTAACCCATGGCTTGTTGGTACCAAAATTGATTCTCCCTCAAAAGGTTGAGCAGCATCACTGTTTTGAAAGGAAGCTTAGAGGAAAGCAGAGCATGTTGTGTGTCAGTTTTTAGCCAGGGAGGGAATGTAGCTACTTCTTTGTTACTCGGATGTGGAGAAATAGGTAACACCCTTAGAAGAGGATTTGATCTATCCTCACTACTTTATGGTTGTGCCTTTCAACCAAGGTGAGAGGACCCTCTTGTATCCTGTCATTTGTGGAGGAGATGGATAAATCCTTGTTTGCAAATTTATTAACAAGACCTTGAAGAAAATATGATAAATAAGTAAAATATAACTCTCACGAGTTATCACCCTAGATAATGGAGATATTTTCTTAGCAAGGTTCAAGCTACTAAAGACAATGAAAACTTGATTTCTTCTACATGTTTTGGTAACAGAAATTATGCATTTGTGCACACATAGGAAAAACAGGGGTAGTATGGGTATGATTAGTTGTTTTTAAATGAATTTTGGTGGGAGGTGAGGCAGAGTGGATTTTGACTCACCAGATCTTTGAGAGCTTTATCAAAAATGGAAGGCTTGACCAATAGAATGCTTCAGAATAGCTAGAATGTTCCTTTAACTAGAAGGTGTGCTTCAATGGAGGCCCAGATCAACATGTTTTCACACAAAATTTAAGGATCCAAAATGAAGGCTCAAATTGAAAGACTTAATTAAACACTATCAACCTTTGTTTTATCACGCCTAAGATACCCTCAAAGGATAACAAACAATCTTAATCATCATGCTAGGAGTAAAATGATTTTAAACTTGTTTATTTCACTATCAAATGAAATCTCTTCTGATAAATGAAATTGCAAGTGCCACCAAACTATCAAAAAGCTAAGATCTTGTGTGATTCATAGAGATTTTAATGTAAGATTGCAATGGGAACAAGAAACTATTTGCAGACATTTAGAAATGAAGCAGACACAATTTTCCTCAAAATAAAACACAAATTTACTCAAATTTGATTAAATTTATTAGCAGGGGAAAGTTTCTAGAACAATCTCAAAGCTTTCAATGGTCTGTACACTCATAACCACCTTGACATGATCAAATTTAACACAAAATAAATAAACAAGTTCCTCAGATAGTCTCTTAGAAAATATGGGCTCTGTCAAAAATTTTCTCTCAGGAATTAGCTCCCGACCTCTAACACTCCAACCATTTGCACGAAAAATTCATGCAATTTATAACACTTCATTTACAACAGATTTTTCCCCCAAAAAACAAAAACATTCAAAGCACCATTGTGTGTTACGACCTTGATCGTGACTCCCAGAATCAGATTTGTAAAAAAATCTTAGGTGTGCAGAGGGAAAATCTCTCCAAATATTTCCAGACATTCAACTCTTCACCTAGTAAGTCATTCTTCATCTTGCGTGGTAACTACTTCCTCCTCCAATCTATCAAATCTGGTTCTTTGCATGCCAAGGAAGGAAAACTAGAAAATCATATCGAGGCCAATAATTAGATCACATCTTAATGGTAAAAGACATTTTCATATTTTTTCCCACCAAACCAAGATATCAATAGGTCTCTTGCATGCCAAGGAAAGAAATATCAGGTCGAATATGAAAATCAAATTACATCTTTAATACAGTGAAAGATGTTTTAAGATCCTCCCCACCAAACCAGGACAAAAATTAACATTCCTCTTCATTTAGTGTGCAAGAGACTCTAAGAAATGATAAAAAACTATAAAAATTCACATCCCCAAGATCTTTGGAGCAGAAATGGAGGAACATTAGATAGAGATGCATAGTTTCGTTGATCTCTCTTTTGAATCTGGACCGTCCACGTGGGAGATTTGAGTTAAGTCGGGCTTGGGGGTTCCTTTTTACTTTTTACACCTTTTAGGGAAATATTGCAAAATTTCTCAATTTTCTCCACCCCTCTGCCTTTAGAAAATGGGCTCAACACGTATCCCAATGTGGGTCCCAAAGGAAATATGGCTAAATTCTACTATTCTACCTCTTTCTTCAAAAAAGAAATTTTTCCAAATTTTCCCTGCAGCTCCACCCTTCCGCTTTTAGTTTCTGATGTGGGTCCCAGTGGAACCATGCTTCCTTTTTACACTTTTAACCCCTTTCTCCACAAAAGGAAAATTTTCCAAATTTCCCTAAAAGTCCGCACCTCCACCGTTGACTGAAGAAAATTTTGACTATTCTCTATTGGGCTTACATGGGTCATTTTGATGATTTTAATATTTTTGACACTAAGGGAACAAAAAAATCAAGTTACCTCCGATGGCCCACCTCCCCACCTTTTGACTTTTCAAACTACCACGCGTCTCAATGGCGCATCTTGAGATGGTCCCCAAAAGTAGAGACCTTAAACGAATGCAGGCTCACCACATGTCTCAGTCTGACAGAGTCTTGTAAAAAATTTGAGATTCCAGTAGAAGGTGTCATGTGTCTAAGGTTCGAGATAGTTTTCTTCGGCCATTGAAAATTCCAAGTGAAAGGCAGAGTGAGTAGAAGCCTCCAAGTGTCCTCTTAGCACTTCTTCAAAATAAAACCCAAGGGTTGGTCCTTAACATGTGCGGTCCTCAACATGTCTCGGGCCCTTTAGGAAGTTGCTTTGAAAAGTATAAGGAATGAATACACGGTGAAAGCCTCCACTGTTCCTCTATTGAATTGCTAAGGTGGGACCACGAGGCGAGATCTTCAAATGAGCGTCAGCCCACCATGTTTCCATGGCCTCCCAAAACTATATAAGCTGCATAATTTTTTTCTAAGTCTAGGAAAAGTAGTGGAATCCTCCACGTGTCCTCCTAGCACAACTCCAAGGCCAAACAAAAAGGTGAGTCTTCAAACGAGCGTTGTTCCTCCACATGGAAATGTTTTGGGTTAAAATTATCCATAAAGTTTTAGAGTTCCATGACGAGCCACATCCAACCAAAAAGGGATAAGATTCCACTGATGTAGAGATTTAAAATTGATGGGAGAAACACACCCGTCAAGTTGTAAAAATGTAGGGAAACCACTGTTTGAGCTTGGAGATGAAATTTTCTTCAAGGACAAAGAATTTGGAAATGTTATAAGGTTCACACATGACCCTCCAAGCTATATCCATTCACATTTATTCAAGTACCTAGGAAAAAATGATAGGGACAACAACACATGATTGCGGAAAATGGAAGGGAAGGAACAACCTAAGTTTTACACCCAATTGATGACACCTTCAGATGGATAGAGGAACAAATCAACAAATTCAAGGCTTTTAAGTGACCTTCGACCAAGGAGGAACTAATCATGGCAACCAAATGGAAGACAATGTCCTTAGGTACCAACATGGGGAGACAAAAAATGTTATAGAGGCTGCAAAATGAGGGATTTTAATGGAAAATGGGGTGAGACTTAATTCAAGCACCAACATCGGCTCCGACTCGGGGATGGGCACTCCCTGTGAGTGCCACAAGAACCAAATAATAGACCAAGTGCCAAAAACATCCATTGGGTAAAGGATTCAGCTTGTAGAGTAGAAAACAAACCAAAAAAACTCAAGAACCATCAAAACCAAGTCAGCGAGGACCGAGAACGAGCAAAAACACAAAAGACAGAAAGTAACTAATAAACTGTACACTATACAAATGATGCTCAACTTGATTATGGGGAATCAATCTAGGAAATTTTCAAGTGCCTTCCATTAATAGGCAATTTGAGAAATTCACCATTTAAATCTTTCAAGAAGAAGGTATGTTCACAAATCTGAATGTCCATGGAGTAAGGGCCCATCCATAGTGCATCAAAATTACCATTCTTTCCCTTGTCTTCATGTCTGTTATCCCACAATAGAACAAGATCTCCAATGTTGAAAGCTTTAGGAGTGAGCTTCTTGTCAAATAACTTCTTCAATTTTTCTCTGAACTTCACATGCCTTTGGTAAGATGCTCTACTTTCTTCATCAAGTTAAAAAATATGGTTAATGTGAGCCTCATTTTGACTAACTTCTTGATCTTCCAAATATTGAATGAACTGATAAGAGGATAATTGTATATGAAGCAGGGGAAAATCTTGAGTGCCAAATACCAGTTCAAATGAAATTTTTATAGTGGCTCTTTTAAGAGTAATTCTATCATCCCAAACAGTGATATACAGTTTCTCACCCCATTTCCTTTTGTTCAGCTACGAGGTTCTCCTGATGATTTTTAATAAATTTTTATTGTTGGACTTTGCCTGTCCATTTCCTTGGGGGTTGTAGTTGGAGGCATATGTCATATTGATCCCATATTATTTATACATTACCACCAAAGGTTTAGTTCTAAAGCTCATGGCATTGTTAGCAACAATTTTAACTGGCACTCCAAACCTGCAGATGATATGGTTCAACATGAAGTCCATGACAATTTGGTGTGGATTGCCTCGACCCACTTAGTGAAGTATTCAGTGGATACAAGAATCCACTTATGTCCAACACTTGAAGGGTCTAAAATCTCACCAATGAAATCCATTCCCCATTACTTGAATGGGGCTGCAATTGATACATGCTGCAAAGGAAGGGATCCTAAAGCTTTCAGTCTTCCATAAAAACACTGGTAAATCTCACATCCTCTATTCAACAAAGTTGCATTCTTGAAAATATTTGGCCACCAATAACCAGCCCTTGGGATCTTGTGTGTTGTGACTCTTCAAGCGAAATTCCCTTACAAACTCCTCCGTGGAGATTAGCAATTATCTTGGGGGCTTCATCCTCAGTAATGCACCTTAAGAGGACTCCCTCAGGGTTCTTCCATGTTAACCAAAAATGACTAATGAAATATTTCTAGGAAGCCAACTTAACAACTCTTTTCTGATTTTAACTCAAATACTCAGGGCAATATAGATGTATGAGATAAAAACTTATATCTTTGTACCTTTCAGAACTCGTAAAATTTCCAAGGACATTCACCCTCCCTTCTTCTACCACATTCACCTCAATATTTTGCAGGTTGCTCTCAGCCATAAGTTTAGGTAAGCCCAAACCTCTTACTAATTTTTTGGTTTGAATATCCATGTCATAGTCCTACAACTTGTTCACCCATCTGTATCTTTTACTTGAGATCTCCATCTCTGATAAGACATCTTTTACCATGGTGTGGGGAATGTAAGAAACAATTTTATAGATAAAAATATATGGTTTGAAAACCTTTGTTGCTTTTACCAAGGAAAAGGTTTGTTTCTCCATAATGGTTTATTTCAGCTCAGCCCCTTACAGTGCCTTACTGAAAAAGGCAATTGGCCTCTCAACCCCTTCATCATCCTTCTGCAACAAGACAAATGCAATAGTATTCTATGAAGCAAAATAAAACATTTCAAAAGTCTTCTTGTAATCTGGAGCTGCCAAAATAGGGGCATGCTTTAATGCTTCCTTGATCCCAGTGAAAGCCTGTATGGTAGCCTCTTCCCATTGGATTACCTAGTCCTTCTTTAGCATGCAAGTAATTGGAATGGTCAACTCAGCAAAGTTTTATATGAATATTTTGATAAAATTTATCTGCCCAAAGAAGGATTGAATTCCTCTCTTGGTTCTTAGAATTGGGACCTTGCTGATGGCCTCTACCCTCTCAGGATCAATCATGACACTATCCTTTGATACAATGTGACCAAGAAACTTGGCCTTTTGCACTCCGAAATGGCACTTCTTTGGATTAAGTGAAATTCCATGCTCTCTACATCTCATCAAAATATTTTTAAATGTTGCAAGTGATCACTTCTATTCCTGGAGAAAATTATCACATCTTCCTAATACAATGGAATGAAGTCATTTATATATCATGAGAATGGTATTCCATTGCTCTATGAAAAGTATCTCCAACATTCATAAGGCCAAACGACATCCTCACATAAACATAGTACCCAATGGAGTAGTTAAAAAAATTTATTCTCTCTAATTGCTTCACAATCACTAAGTTATACCCATAGAAGCCATCCAAAGTAGATAACAACTCATAACTAGTGACCAATTGCAACATGTTATCCATGTTTGGTAAAGGATAATTATCCTTCATTGATGCTCTATTCAGATTTCTAAAATCCACGCACAACCTGATATCACCATTCTTTTTCTAACTGGCACTAAGTTCATAACCCAAGAAGAATACCTTGTTGGCTGAATGATCCCTCCATCTCTTAGATTTTTTAACTCATCTTGCATCTTCACAGAGAGGAGTGGATTAATCGGCCTCTTGCTTTTGTCTGAATGGTTTTGCATTAGGCTCCAAAGGAATTTCATGCTGAAACAGATCCTCTCTGTATGCCTTCAACTCTGAATAAGACCAAGCCAAGCAGTCCTGATACTTCTTCAACAACTGGATGTAGGACTATTTTTCCTCCTTGTTGAGATTGCTTCCAAACCATATCTTCCTTGGTTTCTCCTTTGTACCTAGATCATGCTCTTCAATATCCCTTGAGGCTGCTATATGCCTATTAATAATGTAATCAGCATTATCAAAATTTGATTCAAGAGAAACCAACCCTATAACAATCGTATTAGTTTTTAGTCAAATGATATGCTTGCCAAACAAAGTTTATTTACCCTCTATTGTACATAACATCGGTTCCCAATCAATACATTGATCAACAAACTCCCCTTTGTTCTGTAGAAATATTATGACCTAAGCATCATCATCAAAAATTTCCAATGTTTAATGTTGTTGGGGATAGATGGCCTTGTTAACACTTCAACATCATATTCACAATATGGGGACATTGCACAACTATCAAACCGAGATCCCAACACTACAAGCTTATTTTCCATAACATTGAACTTTGTATCATGATGCACAATGTTAAATGAATCAAACATCTCAATCAAGTCCTAGAAAAAATGCTTGTACTGTTTCATTCTTTGATTTTTGTAGCATACAGTTTTCTAATTTGTTTAACAATTAGTTCTTAATCTCCCTTAACAATGATGTTTGTAACATAGTATTTCTAAGCAATTCTCAAACCTAACAATAATGTCTCATACTTAGCAATGTTGTTAGTACACTCAAAGTTAAACTTGAAATAAAAACAAACTCTTCCAAGTTTGGAGAAATCAAAACTACACCAGCACCATTTCAAAATTTGGAGCAAGCTCCATCAAACAAAAGAGTCCATAGAGATCCTACTTGTTATAGATTCTTACATTGATCCATTTTGTTCTCTTTCCCATTACCAAACATGATAAAGTTATCAACATCAATACTTGTGTACAAAACTTCATAAGATGCATTGTTCGGGTCTTCAATGAGGTGCAACATCTTCTTTTCCCCATACAACTTGAAAAGGCTGCCCTCAATTGGAATGATGGCTTAGGACATATACATTTTAACACTCCCACAAACACTAGCAGCCCATTTTCTAGATAACAACATACCCCACTTGGCTGGGAAATAAACAATAACAACATCAAGTTTCAAATTCTGCCTAGATAAGCTACAAGTTGTACCACTAGACCTTTCACACATCCCACCACTGGCACCTCTCTGGAATCCATGACAGTGCACTTCCCATATGTGGTTGTTACTTTGATATCTAGTTCATTCATGACTTCCAGAGGCATAACATTGCATGATGCCCCTGAATCAAACATATAGTTGTGCAACAGTCTATCCTTAATGATCAGAGTGGTGAAGAATGGATCCACATTTAGCTGAGAATCTACCAAGGATGTTCCCAAATAAACCTCAGGTGGTTCATCTAGCTCTTCCGATGCTAGTGGTGCTTTTAGTTCTTCAATGATTGGAGGAGTCTCCACAATGTTTACATTTCTGCCTGGGGTACTCTTCTCTTCTTTCAATCCAAAATACTCCAATGCCCTCTTCTTGTGCTCAGGAATCCTAAGCAGCTCAACAATTGGAACACTAACTTTGATTTGACTCAAAACTTGGGCAATGTCATATGGAGTAGACTTTGGCAAGGCAACATTGGAAGGAGATTGACCAGACTCATCAGATAACATAGGGTTTTTGATAGTTTGGGCATGAGGAGAAGTATGAATATTATTTGGGACAATAAGGCCTTTGGAGGGTGTATCTTTCTTAGGAAACTCTTTAGGAATATTTGAAAGTAATGGATTTTTAGGTTTGGCTTGAGGCCCTACTCCTTTGACAACTCTACTCCTAGTGTTATAAACCTTTTCTTAAGCAACAACAACATTCATCAATAACTACCTATCCTCCTCATATGGGATTCCCCCATCATACTTCTTTATCATTAAAGCTCTTATATATTCAAAGTCAATACTAGGAAATTAATCCCAAAAATAAGTAGTAGGTCTAAGTAGTGAGTAGGTCTAACACTTATTACCTCAGTTGAATTTTCTCCTTGTTGTGAGCTTGTAGAGAACTCCATCATCCATGCATCATCATCTGTGTTATCATCATCAGCTTTCTCTTCTACTTTCTGATCTACTTCACATAGTGCATGGGGCATGAAACATCTGTCACACCAATAAATTACATCTATTTCTTCAACAAAAACAACTCTCACAACAAAAGGATCATGAACCATTATGTTTTCCCTAGCTTGGGGACATCTATTTGCAAATCTCATGGGTCCCTTTCTTCTGTCATCAGATCACTGCTCATTTCTAGGATGATTGGTAAATCTTCCATAGTTTTGTTGCTTATGCTGACCTTGTGAACTCTGCCCAATTCCTTTCTCTACCGGGCTAGTTTGTATGAGATTTCTTTAACGGCCCCTGCCCGAGTTTTAACAAACTCCTCAAGATCCACACTCTTTCTTGCTTGAGGTTTTTTGTGTTTATTAGTTTAACACCCTCCCTCTCAGGAGGTTTTCTAATGGGCTTAATGATTTTCTCAATTTACAGAGCCATAGTAAAGGCTTGCCTCAAATTGGTAGGGCTTTTGTCCCTCAAGTAGTAAGTGGATTTCTTATCAAATGCATCTGAATATTTTATAAGACAATATTCATCACATGGTATTAAACTCACAAGAAATATCCTCAATGTCTTTATAAATCTAGTGTTAAATTCATGTACTGACTCATTAGGATTATATTTGATATTCTCAAATTCTGATAGAAGAAACCTAGGATCCGTTCTATCACCATACTGCAATCTAAATGCATTATTCATCTTGGTCCAAGAATCAATGGAATTATTTGGCAAAGCTTTATACCAATCCCTGACATCTTCCTCCAAAGTATGGATAAACAATTTGATATATACATCTTCAAATTAAATCTCAAAGTCTTCCATCATGTTGATAAAGAGATTTAGATGTTGATCACCAGTTATAGCATTATTTACTTGGAGATTTGGTAATCTGTTTCTTACATCTTGGGGAACTGAATTTGAATAACCGGTCATCCCTCCAAAATTTATAGGAACAAAAGTATTTACAACAAATGGAGGTATGGGTGGGGAATGGGCCATGTTGTTTTGAGGAGGTGACGTTTGAGGAGAACCAAACTGATAAGGGACAAGGGGTTTTTAAACATAGGAGTATAAATTCCAAAATGGATATCCCCTAAAGGCTCTGTCTTTTGGAAAACCCTATCAACATAAGAAAACACAGAGTAGAATGACATGATAAAAATTTTCAAATTCAAATGAAGGCCCCCCTCCTGTTGGAGAATTTAATTCCACAAAAATACTACCTCATTAAAAATCACTTGAATGGAAATATTCAATGATAAGTTGATCACCTTCATCAAAGGAGATCTCTTTTCTTAACTGCTAATCCCCAAAAAATCTCCAGGTTATTCTTCCTTTTGTCTTTGTTTTTCCTAGCTCTAGAAATAATGTCCTATTAGGATCCCTAGTGAAGAAATATATTCTTCCTTCCAGCTTTGCAATGATTAGTAATAAATGTCACTTGAAAGAGGCTAAGACATTAGTACTTATAAAAATCAGACCAACATGGAGTCTGCACTAAGGATTTCCACCTTCGTTGTGTAAATGCACTAAAAATATGATCTGTCAAATGTCTATCAACACCAGAAACTGGAAATGGAAATGTCTTACCTTCCTTTACTTAGATTTATCAATGAAAATTAGTGTAATAATTGTAGAAACAAGAAATATTACACACAACACTTGTAACTTTGAACACTTCTTAGAAGCCTAAACATAGGATGATGTTAAAATAATGTACTAGCACTTAGAGAATATAAGAAATGTTTACTAAGGTCTGAGTATGAAGCTCGCAATCACAATGTTCCCCTACAATGGTGCCGCAATAGTGTTGGTACCCAAATTGATTCTCCCTCAGAAGGTTGAGCAACATCACAGTTTTGACAGGAAGCTTAGAGGCAAGCAGAGCACATTGTGTGTCATTTTGTAGCGGGGAGGGAATGTAACTTTCTCTTTGTTACTCAGATGTGGAGAAATAGGTAGCACCCTTAAGAGGATTTGATCTATCCTCACTAATTTATGGTTGTGCATTTCGACCAAGGTGAGAGTACCCTCTTGTATCCTGTTGTTGGTGGAGGAGATGGAGATATCCTTCTTTGTAAATTTATTAAGAAGACCTTGAAGAAAACATGATCAATACAAAAAAATCTAACTCTCACGAGTTGTCACCCTAGATAACAGAGATATTTTCTCAACAACCTTTAGGCTACTAAAGACAATGAAAAATTGATTGATTCTGCATGTTTTGGTAACAAAAATTATATATTTGTGCACACACAACACAAATAGGGGTAGTATGGGTATGATTAGTTGTTTTTAAATGAATTTTGGTGGGAGGTGAGGAAGAGTGGATTTTGAATCACTAGATCTTTGTGAGATTTTACAAAAATGGTAGGATTCACTAATAGAATTCTCCAGAATAGCTAGAATGTCCCTTTAACTAGAAGGTGTGCTTCAATGGAGGCCCAAACAACATGTTTTCACACAAACTTTAAGGATCCAAAATGAAGGCTCAAATTGAAAGACTTAATTAAACACTATCAACCTCTATTTTATCATGCCTAAGATACCCTCAAAGGCTAACAAACAATCTTAATCATCATGCTAGGAGTAAAATGATTTTAAACTTGTTTATTTCACTATCAAATGAAATCTCTTCTAATAAATGAAATTGCAAGTGCCACAAAACTATCACAAAGCTAAGATCTTGTGTGATTCATAGATATTTCAATGTAAGATTACAATGGGAATAAGAAACTATTTGCAGACATTTAGAAATGAAGAAGTACATAAATTTTCTCAAAATCAAACACAGATTTACTCAAATTTGATTAAATTTATCAACAAGGGAAAGTTTTTAGAACAATCTCAGAGCTTGTCAATGGATTTACACTTGCAACCACCTTGACATGATCAAATTTAACACAAAATAAATAAATAGGTTCCTCAGATCCTCTCTCGAAAAAAATGTGCTCTGTCAAACTTTTTTCTCAGAATTAGTTCCCGCCAATAGTAGTCTAACCATTTGCACGAAAAATTCATACAATTTATAGCACTTCATTTACAACATAGTTTTCCCCCCAAAACTAGAAACATTCAAACCACCATTGCATGTTATGAACTTGATCGTGACTCCCATAATCATATTTGCAAAAAAGTTATCTCGGGTGTGCAAGCAGAGAGAAAATCTCTCCAAATATTTCCAGTATTCAAATCTTCACCTGGTAAGTCATCATTCATCTCGCGCTAACTACTTCCTCCTCCAATTTGTCAAATCTGGTTCTTTGCATGCCAAGGAAGGAAAAAATGGAAAATCATATTGAGGCCAATAGTCAGATCACATCTTAATGGTAAAAGATGTTTTCAACTTTTATCCCACTTAACCAAGATATCAACATGTCTTTTATATGCCGAGGAAAGAAACAACAGGACATATCCAACAGTAAGATTACATCTTTAATGGTGAAAGATGTTTTAAGATCCTCCCCACAAAACCAGGATACCAACTTAATGTTCCTCTTCATTTGGCATGTAGAAGACTCCAAGAAATGATTAAAAAAATGTAAAAATTTGCATCCCCAAGAGATTTGGAGTAGAAATGGTGGAACATCATATATAGATGAATAGTTGGCATTGATTTCTCTTTTGAATCTGGACCATCCACATGGGAGATCCGAGTTAATATGGGCATGGGGGTTCCTTTTTAATTTTTACACCTTCTGGGAAAAAATTACAAAATTTCTCAATTTTCTCCACCCCTCCACCTTTGAAAAATGGGCTTGACACGTGTCCCAATGTGGGTCCCAAAGGAACCATGGCTAAATTCTACTATTCTACCTCTTTTTTGGAAAAAGTAGATTTTTCTAAATTTTCCCTGGCAGCTCCGCCCTTTCACTTTTAGTTTCGATGTGGGTCCCAGCAGAACCATGCTTCCTTTTACACTTTTAACCCCTTTCTCCACAAAAGGAAAATTTTCCAAATTTCCCCGAAAGTCCACACCTCCACCATTGACTGAAGAAAATTTTGACTATTCTCTGTCGAGGATTGTGGGTCATTTTGATGATTTTAGTCTTTTTGACACTAAGGGGAAAAAATCCAAGTTTCATCTAATGGCCCGCCTCCCGCCTTTTGACTTTTCAAACCACCACGCATCTCAATAGTGTGTCTTGAGATGGTCCCAGAAATGGAGACCCTAAATGAATGCGAGATAACCACGTGTCTCAGTCAGCAGAGTCTATTAAAAAGCTTAAGATTACAGGTGAAAGTTGCCATGTGTCTAATGTCCGAGATAGTATTCTTTGGCTGTTGGAAAGTCCAAGAAAAAGGAAGAGTGAGTGGAAGCCTTCAAGTTCCCTTCTGGCACTTCTTCAAAATAAAACCCATGGGTTAGTCCCCAAACATGCGCAATCACTCCATGTATCTCGGGCCCTTTAGTAAGTTCTGAAAATTCTAATGAAGGAAGACCGGTGGAAGCATTCAATTGTCACTCTATTGCAATTGTTAAGGTGGGACCCTGAGGCAAATCTTCAAATGAGTGCCAACCCACCATGTGTCCATGGCCTACCAAAACTATATCAGTTGCATGAGTATTTTTTCTGAGTCTGGGAAAAGTAGCAGAATCCTCCACATGTCCCGCCAAAACAACTCCAAGGAAAAAAATGTGAGTCTTTAAATGTGCGTCGTTCCTCCACATAGAAGTGTTTTGGGTTAAAACGATCCACAAAGTTTTAGAGTGCCCCACCAAAGCCCATTTAACCAAAAGGGCTACATGTCCACTAACTCAAAGATTTTAAATTGATGGGAGAAACACACCTGTCATGTCGTAAAATGCAGGGAAACCACTGTTTGAGCACGAAGATGAAATTTTCTTCAAGGATAGAGAATTTGGAAATGTTGTAAGGTTCACACATGACCCTCCAAGCTATATCCATTCACATTTCTTCAAGTACCTGGGACAAAACTGCAGGGACAACAACACACGACTATGGAAAATGGAAAGGAAGGAACAACCCAAGTTTTACACCCAATTTATAGACACCTTCAGATGGATAGAGGAACAAATCAACAAATTTGGGCTTTTAAGTGACCTTCGACCAAGGAGGAACCAATCATGGAAACCAAATGGAGGAAGAGTCCTCAGGTACAAACACATGGAGACAAAAATGTTACAGAGGGTGCAAAGCAAAGTGGGATCTTAATGGAAAATGGGACGAGACTTGATTCGAGCACCAACACGGCCCAACCTCCTGTTTAATGCATTTTTAATCCTTCATGGCAGAGAATCTCTTTATATATATATATATATATATATATATATGTAGCAAACTTTAAAAAGAAAAGTATCAATATATACATACATATATGTATATGTATGTGTGTGTGTGTGTGTTTATATAAGTGTGTATTTATATGTAAAATAAATACATACGGTTTGGGGTTTTTTCAAAATGGGAATACACACAAAGTATACACATTGAACCTGCAAGTAGAATTCTTTAAATGAACAACTACAAAAGATAAAACAATAACCACAAAGGGGAAATGAATTGATCCATGTCTTAAGCTCAAAGGTTAATCTATAAGAGATTTCATTCCTCTAATGGCCTCCATGGCTTCATCCTCTCCTCCCCTCTTCCTTAACCTGCAAAACAAAACAAGAGAAATGAGAGATTAGATTTAGAAAATGAATATAAGAGAACCCATAAGGATATCTAGGGTTTATTTTGTCAAACCTAAATCTAAGGGATAGGAAAGATTAGATCTAATAGTGTAGGATGCACCCTACATCACTTAAGTGATGGGGTATTTAAGTGGGAATGTTTTAATTAAAAGATATGTGTGTAATGTTAAATGGGGCCCAAAGGGTTAGACCATGTTGTGTACCATTGACACTTTAGGTATTAAACCATGTTAATTGGATTTATTTTAAAATAGGATATTATTAATCTTACCTAATAAAATTTTGAATTTAATTTGGGGCCATTCAATAAATAAATATAATAAGACCCTTGGGGATAAATACCAAAGAGTAAAATGGATTAATTTTTGAATTAAGAAGCAGAACTTAATAGGGGAAATTAAATCAAAATATTTAAATAAGGTTGGTGTAATAGTAACTAATGATTATTTTACTCCCAACTATAATTTAATAGTTTAAAATTTTATAAACTCGATTTAATTAAAATCCTAGCTAAGGCCTTAAAACCTTTCAAAACAAAAAATCCATAATTTTTCCTATTTGCTTTCCGGTTTCTTAGGGTTTTATATTGGAAAATTGTGGGCGTTACATCAATCATACCTTACTTAGGGTCCTAACACATTATGCTATCCTCATCTTAAAGCAATAAATAAAGGAACTTATTTCTCACTAAGAAATGAAATAACTAATGTAAATGCATTAGACTAGCACTAATGTCGAGCATAACTTTTGAAGGCCATAACTTTTGATCTGATTCTTGGTTCATCTTGAAGTTTTCAGGTGGTAAATCTTGATTAGTAATATGCCTTTAAATTTTTTTTCAAAAAACTTTACGTTAGCTTTTGGTATATTTTCGTGGTAAATTCCTTTGTCTAATGGTTTAAAATTTTGTGTGAACATTTTGTTTTGTTTAGAACTTGAAGTTTAATATTTTTTTATATTTTATGTAGTAATATATTTTTTTACATATGCCTTAATTTACAAAGGCATATTTATCATGCAAAATTTGGGGTCCATCTTAGGCGTTTTACTAATATCTATTTGTTTGGTATTTTAGGATTTTATGGCATTTTAGGGTTTTTAAGGGTAGTGGTCGATAAAAAAAGATTTTAATTTTCAAAAAGGTTAGTCTAGATTAGGGAACGAGAAGAAAAATATTTTTATGCTTTTGGATATTTACAAAATCGTGTGTGTGTGTGTGTTTTGGAGAAATTTCGACCTTTTGTAGCTAGATCCACATTAATTTTTATCGAAAGCGGGATTTTGATCTTATGAGAATGGTGAAGGTAATATAAATTATATTTATTTCTGTAATTTATTACCTCTATTTTATATAAGAATTTCTAGATGCGAGAGAGGAGGTTATGCATAGATGAATATACATATGTAGGAGATAGAGAGACAAATTGTTGAATTCACATGAAAATTTAATCGCATCATCCGAAACATGTAAATGGCGATTTTGAACTAAATATTTATATCAAGAAATGCCTCCATTAAGGAATGAAGGAGGAAATGAAGAAGAATATGAAAGAGATGAATAAAAATTTAATTAGTGGAAAATTAAGGAGAAACTCGATCTAAGATTTCGGGGAAAGAATAAATGTATCAAAATTAATATTCGTTATTATAGTGGAGTGTTACAATCGGAGGAGTTTATTGACTAGTTTAATTTCATGGAAAATTATTTGAGTGGAAAACACTTAGAGGAGAAGAAGTTTCAGTGGTCAATGCATCATGTAGAGGGGGCCAAAAGGAGGTTTTGAGTGGACACTTTTATCTAAAAATGAAAATCTTCAACTTATACAAGTTATTTGAAATAGTTAAAATCAAAATTGGAAGATGTTTTAAGAACATGAATTGTAGCATTTTAAGTCTAGTTTTTAAGCTACTACTATTTTTTGAAAATGGTTAAGTTTAAGTGAGTTAAAGAACTAAAATACCATTAGGTGCTCTTTCTTTTGTTAAAAACATAATATACATTCGATCATCCCCCCCCACCTCATTTTGAGCACTATTTAGTATTTTTGAAAAAACTTCGCTAAAAAGATAGGTAGGAGCATCTAGTTTGGGATTAAAAAAAATTATATTTTTTTAATGATTTTTCAAGTACAAAAAATTTAAATTTTCAACAAATAATAGATAGCCAACCGTGCTTACCCTAACTACCTCAAAAAATATCAAAAATTACATTTTTGTTTATTTTATAATATGTATAGAATTAGTCCTAGTTTGGGACTATAATAAATTATTCAATTTCAATGAGTAAAACAAATATACATTATGAAATATAGATGTGTATAAACTCAACATAATAGCTACAAAAAGGAATAGTTAGAAAATAATTACTTTTGAAACCTTATATTAGTCAACAAATTTAAAAAATCATATTTTTATAAAGAAGAAAGTTTAAATGACTTCGTAGTCATATGTTTATTAAAAAATTCCTCATTTTAGTGTTATTTATTATGGAGGAATAACTTTTTACTATTTTTCTACAAAATCACTTGTTTGATGTGTTTTGTCGGTCCATTCCTCAAGCTTGGGGATACAAACTGGGTCTAAACCTAGAGGCATGCATTAGAATAAGGAAATAGCAAAAACATATGCGTTATAATGCATACGTGTTATGTTTTTTATTTACTTCATGCCTATGCAATGTTCTTTTCATCTCTTTCATAGTATTGTTTTCTCCTTTCTGTCAACTCTACACATTCCTATACATTCTTGCGTGAACTTTGAGTAGTCGAGTTTGTCCCCTAGCCCAATATATATATTTTTGTAAGAATGGGTGATAAAAAATGATCTAAGGAAATGAAGAAATTCAAGAACAAGACACCAAATAAATTGGAAGACATGATAAACAAGAAAGTTAAGGGGATGTAAAAACTTCATTATGGGCAAGGTACATCTACTATATCAAATACACCTACTATTTTATAAAATGAGGATGAAATACATAATGAAAATATACAGAATAATGATTTTGAAATGAATATTGATAATTAATTGAATGATAATGTTGGTATGGATTAAAAAATTTATATGAACCCAAATGTCTAACCTTTACCAAAGAATCTAAATGTTACTCCTAAAATTTACATGGAAACATTAAATGAAGAAAATAACATTTTTAATGAATATTTACCTCTAAGAACACCTCCTTCCATTTTTCATAGAAAACCAATTCACTTAATTGAAATGGATAAAATAATTATAAAATCAATTCCTAACAAAATGTCTAATATAAACGTGAGAAGAAAACCTAGGGAATTTGGGATAATTACTAGAAAAGCTAGGAAAATTTAAATGATACACAAAGATGTCAATTATTTGTTACATTGATGATATTAATTAAGATGATACCTATAATGAAGACCTTAGGGTTAATAACATCTAATGTTGATGAATGAAATGCATTAATTGTTGAAAATATACATAAAACATACTAAATTGTAGGTGTCGATAAAGGCATCAAAGAGAGTAATGCTACACAACGTGCACTTATTAATTGTATATTAAGTGATAGAAATATTAATAAATGCTTCATTATAAAAACAAGTAGATCTTTCTATCTAAACAAGAAAAACACTAATGAAAGTTATAGGGAGGTGAAAAAGTCTTGAGTTAGCTAATAAGATTGACAAGTGGACATTCTCTAGTAGACTCCCATGGAAAGACTAGGATACATCTTGGGGTGCCCACTCCTCTTCGATACTTAGTCGTTTTTTCATCTCGATTACTGTTAACTATAGACATGAATATTATTGTATCATTTTGGTTTATCATGATGTTATATGATAGATATATTATGACTATTGATGGATTGTTATTCATACTATGATTTGTGTGGATTTTTAGAGACATAGAGAGATATTTTATATTGATGATGATGATGTGTTGTTATCATATATATTTATTGACATTTGGAATTCTCATCATGTTGACTATTATTTAGCATTCGAGCCAATCTCGTGATCATGTTAATATTGATAAAAAGGTAGAATTTATATGTTGTTGAAATTTTAGACAAATGATAGAATTTTTAGTTGAGATGATGATTTAGTTATATGAGGATTTTTATTGATTGATGTGTGTATATTTTATCTTTGATGTATTTTATATGGCCACGAGGCCGAAGGAGGTATTGTGTGATTTTTCAGGTAATTATATCACAACAATCAAAAGGACCTTAGGATACCAACCACAACGGAATCTTTGGATGAATACAACGATGGTCACAATGGAAACTTTTGTAATGTTTTTGTTTTGTTATTAGTTTGTTAGGGGTCTCCATGTGGGGATGACCTCCAATTGTGACCATGGGATTTTTGTGTAATTATTTCCCTTTTCTTTCATTTAATTTTGGATTATGTTATTTATTTTGTGATGTAATTAATTTTTTATCATAGTTGATTATTATGTCTTAATTAAGTAATTAAATCATGATTATTAAGTTAATTAGGGATGTGAGAAAAGGGGGCATTTATTAGAGTAGTTGGTATTTAGGATTTTTCAATTTTGTTGAGTGTAAATGACTTTTCTTGTTGTACACCGTGTGCTTATTTGTGAAATTCGGATTTAGCCTTAAGGGCCATTTTGGAGACTTTTTGGGACAAGTTAAGGTTGTCCCACACCTCTTAATTTCATATAAAAACCATACCTATGGATTGGGGTGTTAAAATACACTCCATTATGTGTTTTGTAAGGCAAAAAGTGTCATTCATTGTAATTTTCTTACATGGGTTTTAAATTATGTCTATAAGAGGTGTGAGTTTGGATTGTGTGTGTAAGAGTATTGTCATTTCTCTCAACCACCAATTTATTATGGCTTGGGGTTGAGGTTTGACTTATGATGTGTACTTGAGGATAAGTGATGTGGCATCCTACATGGAGCTACCTCACCTGTCCTCTTCCTTTTTTATATATGCAATTTTATTTCTTTTCGGGGTTACTTCTTTTCATTTGTGCTCTTCTATTTATGGAGTTCTATTGTTCTCAAAGGATCTTGGAGTGTGATTCTTTGATTAATTTATTTCTATGTAAATTTGGGAGCTACACTCTTTTTACTTGTGTTTTTGTTTTATATGTGTGTATTGCACGTATGTGAATGGTTTGAGTTCTTGTTGGGATCTTGGGTAGTACGGTTTAGGAGATAGATATGTGTATTTTCTTTTATAGTGAGGCATAAAAATCTATTTCATGTTTTAGGAGGGAGTTGGGTTGGGTGCCCCAGCTTTCATAATAAAATGCTTGCATTTATTAATTTGTTCTTTTAAGGGAGACATAAGAGATTGTAGGGGGAAGTAAGAGAATGTGGGAGGTATAAGAGGATATGGAGGGAGGAATAAGAGTTATGTAGGGGTTTTGAGTTTTGTCTTGGAGAGATTTAAGGTGGGAACCTAATCCCATTGGGAGGCATAAGTTATCTCCCCATAGATCCTTGCTCCATTGACTTTGCATTTTCGAGCCTTGTCTATTTTGATAGTTTCATTCTTGTGATTGCTATCTTGTGTTTTGAATGTGTTGTAAATTGATGTGTTTTTTTTTTTATCGTGATGTGGAAAGATTTTGTTAGTTGACATGAGTTATATCTATACCTTCTTACATTTTATTTGGGGCTTCGGGAGCAATGACGAGGATATCTTCTTCTCCTCATTGGATTATTGGTTGGGTGGAGAGTGTTGCCTCTCCCTAATTTTTTTTTGTGATTGAAGTGAAGAAATGCTGGAGCTTGTTGAAAATTTTGGACTTAGAGATTTTTAGACGTAAAAGGAAATTCTTGATTGTAGAATCCTTTCTTATAATCCCCACTTAAGGTGGAAGACTAGTAGTATTATATTTAAAACAAAAATTGTATTGTATATTTTGTTTATCAATATGTAATGTATTATTGGAAATAAAGCTCTTTCCATTGTAAGAAAATGAGTCATGCTCAAAACAAAAATAAATTTCATTATTATTTGTAGTAGAAGCATTATTGTAAGAATGAAAGGAAAACATGGAAGTTGAAAATCATTGAGAATCTATTCTTAGTAAATATTAAGTGAATAATAGTTGCTTGTGCTTTTCTTGAGTAACTCGTTGTAGTGGAAATGGAAGGATGAAATAAATTATAATGACTCAATTTGTAAAAAAATTACATTCTTATTGTGGAAAGGAAAACAATTATACTTAGAAATAGATTAAGTTTCATTTCTTTCTTTGAGTTGAAAACAATTTTATTGGAAAAATAATCTTGTAGTTTTTTTCTTGTTACTATTGAAATAGAAAATCTTTAAATTTAGTAATTTAAACATGGAATGAATGAATAGTGTAACCTTTCAACTAGAGACTTTAGGCACATAAATTCAAGCTAAGGATAAACTGTAAAGAAATCTTGTTAAAAAATTTTTGGTAAAATTATGAAATTAATGGTTCTATTGTCTAAGAACATGACCACCACCCTATGTTGAAGCAGTCTGAATCTGCTAGCTTAAAATGAGTGGCGGTCATTGAACCGTCACCCAAGAAAGGTGGTATTTTGCAAATGGTTACCTAGGTATGGAGGAGATCTCGGGACCTCCGACCTACTTTGGGTGGTGGTTTCATCACTTTGGAAAAATAAATAAATATCTCTGGCGTGAAAATTTAAAATTGATTAAATTAAATTGTAGCCTATAAAATGTGACAAGGAAATCACCAACAAACTATAAGGGAATAAATTCATGGTTTTGAACATGTAAATCTTTAAATGGGCATTTCAATGTATCAAATCTCTTAGATTAATTGGAAAGAGGGTTTTCCCTAATAGATAACTAAAAATGGAAATTACTAAATAACTACTCCAAACTTAGAGTGTAAACCTCTACAATCTTGAAATAGAAGAAAATTCCATAATAAATCCTTAAACTAAACTAAACTAAGTTTGATTCTAGTGAATTCCTAAATGGATTCTTCCCTCCTTGCTTTCGTGGTGTCCACCCCTCCAACCTGCAAAATTAAAGAAAATAAAAGAGACCAAATGAGGAGGCTAGGGCAAGAAAAAGGATTTAATAAAATTCCATAAGGATGGTTAGGGTTAGCTTGGAACTCTAAGATCTAGTGGCAGCAATTGATTTGATCCAAGGTTTAACAATCAACCCTACAAATGTTAGGTAAGAATGAATATTATGGGTTTTTAAATAATTTTAATGTATATTAACATGGGTGAATCCCAAAAATAAGTATTAGGTGTAGCACTTATTACCTCAGTTGAATTTTCTACTTGTTGTAAGCTTGTAGAGCACTCCATCATGCATGCATCATCATCTGTGTTATCATCATCAACTTCCTCTTCTACTTTTTGATCTACTTCACATAGAGCATGGGGAATGAAACATCTGTTGCACCAATAAATTACATATGTTTCTTCAACAACAACAACTCAGGACAATAAAAGGATCATGAACCATTCTATTTTCCATAGCTTACGGATGTCTATTTGTAAATCTCATGGGTCCCTTTCTTCGTAATCAAATCGCTTTTCATTTCTAGGATGATTGGTAAATCTGCCTTTGTTGTGTTGCTTATGATGACCTTGTGAACTCGCCCAATTCCTTTCTCTACCCGGGCTAGTTTGTATGAGATTTCTTTAACGGCCCCTCCCGGAGTTTTAACAACCTCCTCAAGATCCACACTCTTACTTTCTTGAGGTTTTTCTTTGTTTATCAGTTTAACACCCTCCCTCTTAGGAGGTTTTCTAATGGGCTTAATGATGTTCTCAATTTGTAGAGATATAGTAAAGGCTTGCCTCAAAATGGTAGGGTTTTTTTCCCTCAAGTAGTAAGTGGATTTATTATCAAATGCATATGAATATTTTATAAGACAATATTCATCACATGGTATTAAACTCACAGGAAATCTCCGCAATGTATTATTAAATCTAGTGTTAAATTCATGCACTGACTCATTAGGATTATTTTTTATATTCTCAAATTCGACAAAAGAAACCTAGGATCCATTCTATCACCATACTACAATCTAAATGCATTATTCATATTGGTCCAAGAATCAATGGAATTATCTGGAAAATCTTTATACTAGTCCCTTGCATCTTCCTCCAAAGTATGGATAAAAATTTGATATATACATCTTCAAATTAAATCTCAAAGTCTTCCATCATGTTGATAAAGAGATTTATATGTTGATCACCAGTTATAGCATTATTTACTTGGAACTTCAAATTCAAATGAACTCCCCCTCAAGATGGAGAATTTGATTCCAAAAAAATACTACCTCATTAAAAATCACTTGAATGGTAATATTCAATGATAGGCTGATCACCTTCATAAAAGGAGATATCTTTTCTTAACTACTAATCTCCAACAAATCTCTAGGTTATTCTTCCTTTTGTCTTTGTTTTTCCTATCTCTAGAAATAATGTCCTAGTAGGATCCCTAGCGAAGAAATATCTTCTTCCTTCCAACTTTGCAAATATTAGTAATAAATCTCACTTGAAAGAGGCTAAGACACTGGTACTTGTAAAAATCAGACCAACATAGAGTCTCCACTAAGGATTTTCACCTTAGTTGTGTAAATGCACTAAAAATATGATCTATCAAATGTCTATCGACACAAGAAACTGGAAATGGAAATATCTGACCTTCCTTTACCTAGATTTATCAATAAAACTTAGTGTAATAACTATAGAAACTGGAAATATTACACACAACACTTGTAACTTTGAACACTTCTTACAAGCCTAAACACAAGATGATGTTAAAATAATGTACTAGCACTTAGAGAATATAAGAAATGTTTACTAGGGCCTGAGTATGAACTGCAATCACAATGTTCCCCTATAATGGTGCCAAAATGGTGTTGGTACCCAAATTGATTCTCCCTCATAAGGTTGAGCAGCATCACGGTTTGGACAGGAAGCTTAGAGGCAAGTAGAGCATGTTGTGTTTCGTTTTTGTAGCCGTGGATGGAATGCAACGTTCTCTTTGTTACTCAGATGTGGAGAAATAGGAAGCACCCTTAAGAGGATTTGATCTATCCTCACTAATTTATGGTTGTGCATTTTGACCAAGGTGAGAGGACCCTCTTGTATCCTGTTGTTAGTGGAGGAGATGGAGATATCCTTCTTTGTAAATTTATTAAGAAGACATTGAAGAAAACATGATCAATACAACAAAATCTAACTCTCACAAGTTATCACCCTAGATAACAGAGATATTTTCTCAAAGAACCTTCAAGGCTACTAAAGACAATGAAAACTTGATTGCTTCTATATGTTTTGGTAACAAAATTTTTATATTTGTGCACACACAACACAAACAGGGGTAGTATGGGTATGATTAGTTGTTTTTAAATGAATTTTAATGGGAGGTGAGTAAGAGTGGATTTTGACTTGATAGATCTTTGTGAGATTTTACAAAAAAATGGCAGGATTCACTAACAAAATGCTCCATAATAGTTACAATGTCCCTTTAACTAGAAGGTGTGCTTCAATGGAGTCCCAAAACAACATGTTTTCACACAAACTTTAAGGATCTAAAATGAAATCTCAAATTGAAAGACTTAATTAAACACTATCAACCTCTATTTTATCATTCCTAAGATACCCTCAAAGGCTAACAAACAATCTTAATCATCATGCTAGGAGTAAGATGATTTTAAACTTGTTTATTTCACTATCAAATCAAATCTCTTCTGATAAATGAAATTGCATGTGCCACAAAACTATCAAAAAGCTAAGATCTTGTGTGATTAGTAGATATTTTAGTGTAAGATTACAATGGGAATGAGAAATTGTTTGCATACATTCAAAAATAAAGCAGCCAAAATTTTCCTCAAAATCAGACACATATTTACTCAATTTTGTTAAAATTTATCAGCAGGGGAAAGTTTTTAGAACAATCTCAGAGCTTGTCAATGTATGTACACTCACAACCACCTTGACATGATGAAATGTATCACAAAAGAAATAAACAGTTTCCTCAGATCCTCTCTCAGAAAAAATGGGCTCTGTAAAAAAAAAAATTTCTTAGGAATTAGCTCCCGGCCTCTAACATCCAACCATTTGTACGAAAAATTCATGTAATTTATAACACTTCATTTACAAACACAGTTTTCCCCCAAAACTAGAAACATTCAATGCACCATTACATGTTACTTACTTGATCGTGACTCCCAGAATCAGATTTACAAAAAAAGTGTCGAGGGTGTGTAGATGGAAAATCTCTCCAAATATTTCTAGCATTAACCTCTTCACAGTAAGTCGTTAATCATCTCGCACGCTAATTACTTCCTCCTCCAATCTGTCAAATATGGGTCTTTGCATGCAAAGGAACAAAAAATGGAAAATCATATCGAGGCAGTAGTTAGATCACATCTTAATGGTAAAATATGTTTTCAAACTTTTTTCCCACTTAACCAAGATATCAACAGGTCTCTTGCTTGCTGAGGAAAGAAACATTAGGATGAATCCAATAGTTAGATTACATCTTTAATCATGAAAGATGTTTTAAGATCCTCCCCACTAAAGCAAGATACCAACATAATGTTCCTCTTCATTTGGCATGCAGAAGACTCCAAGAAATCATAAAAATGTAAAAATTTACATCCCCAAGAGATTTGGAGTAGAAATGGAAAAACATCAGATATAGATGCACAGTTTCCATTGATCTCTCTTTTGAATCTAGACCGTCCACGTGGGAGATTCAAGTTAATATGGGCATGGGGGTTCCTTTTTACTTTTTACACGTTCTGGGAAAAATTACAAAATTACTCAATTTTATCGGTCGTTCCGCCTTTGAAAAAGGGGCTTGACACATGTCCCAATGTGGGTCCCAAATGAACCATGGCTAAATTCTTCTATTCTACCTCTTTTTTGGAAAAAAATTAGATTTTTCCAAATTTTCCGGAAACTCCACCCTTTTGCTTTTAGTTTCTGATGTGGGTCCCAGCGGAACCGTGCTTCCTTTTACACTTTTAACCCCTTTCTCCACAAAAGGAATTTTTTTAAAATTTCCTAAAAGTCCACACCTCCACCATTGACTGAAGCAAATTTTGTTTATTCTCTGTCAGGTTTGTGGGTCATATTGATGATTTTAGTCTTTTTGACACTAAGGGGGCAAAAATACAAGTTTTATCTAATCGCCCGCCTCCCCTCCTTTTGACTTTTCAAACCGCCACACATCTCAATAGTGCATCTTGAGATGGTCCCCAGATGTAGAGACCCTAAATGAGTGCCGGATAACCACGTGTCTCGGCCAGCAGGTCTGCTATAAAGCTTGAGATTCTAGTGAAAGGTACCATGTGTCTAATGTCCAAGAAAGTCTTCTTCGGCCATTGAAAATTCCAAGCAAAGGCAGAGTGAGCGGAAGCCTCCAACTTCCCATCTCGGTGCTTATTTAAAATAAAACCCAAGGGTCGGTCCTCAAACATGTGCGGTCGCTCCATGTATCTCAAGCCCTTTAGTAAGTTCTTGAAAAGTCTAAGGAAGGAAGATCGATGGAAGCCTCCACCTGTCCCTCTATTGCAATTGCTAAGGTGGGACCCTGAGGCAAATCTTCAAATGAGCGCTAGCCCACCATGTGTCCATGGCCCACCAAAACTATATCAGTTACATGAATATTTTTGTTAAGTCTGGGAAAAGCAATGGAATCCTCCACGTGTCCCGATGGTGAAACTCCAAGGAAAAACAAAAAGGTGAGTCTTTAAATGAGCATCATTCCTCCACATGGACAAGTTTTGGGTTAAAATGATCCACAAAGTTTTAGAGTGCCCCGCTAAGCCGTGTTTAACCAAAAAGGGCTCCATTTCCACTGACTCAAAGTTTTAAAATTGATGGGAGAAACACACCCATCAAGTCGTAATAATGTAGGGAAACCACTATTTGAGCCCAGAGATGAAATTTTCTTCAAGGACAGAGAATTTTGAAAATATTATAAGGTTCACACATGACCCTCTCGAGCTATATCCATTCACATTTCTTCAAGTACCTGTGACAAAAGCTGCAGGGACAACAACACATGACTATGGAAAACGGAAGGGAAGGAACAACCCAAGTTTTATGCCCAATTGATAGACACCTTCAGATGGATAGAGGAACAAATCAACAAATTCAGGGCTTTTAAGTGACCTTCGACTAAGGAGGAACCAATCATGGCAACCAAATGGAGGACAGAGTCCTCAGGTACCAACACGGGGAGACAAAAAATGTTATAAAGGCCGCAAACTAAGGGATCTTAATGGAAAACGGGATGAGACTTGATTCGACCACCAACACGGCCCAACCACCTGGTCAATGCATTTTTAATCCTTCGTGGCCAGAATCTCTCTCTCTCTCTCTCTCTCTATATATATATATATATATATATATATATATATGAATATGTAGAGACTTAAAAAAAGAAAAATATCTATATATACATACATGTGTGTGTGTGTGTGTGTGTGTGTGTGTGTGTGTGTGTGTGTGTGTGTGTGTGTGTGTAAGTGTGTATTTATATGTAAAATAAATACGTAGGTTTTGGGGTTTTATCAAAATTGGAATACACACAAAGTATACACATTGAACCTGTATGTAAAATACTTTTAAGGAATAACTACAAAAGAGAAAACAATACCCACAAAGGGGAAATGAATAGATCCATGTCTTAAGCACAAAATTTAATCTATAAGAGCTTTCATGCCTCTAATGGTCTCCATGGCTTCATCCTCTCCTCCCCTCTTCCTTAACCTACAAAAAAAACAAGGCAAATGATATATTAGAATTAGAAAATGAATATAAGAGAACCCATAAGGATACATAGGGTTTATTTTGTCAAACATAAATCTAAGGGATAGGAAAGATTAGATCTAGTAGTGTAGGATGCACCCTACATCACTTAAATGATGGGGTATTTAAGTTGAATTGTTTTAATTAAAATATATGTGTGTAATGTTAAATGGGGCCTAAAGGGTTAGACCATGTTGTGTACCTTGACACTTTAGGTATTAACCATGTTAATTGGATTTATTTTAAAATAGGAGATTATTAATCTTACCTAATAAAATTTTGAATTTAATTTGGGGCCATTCAATAAATAGATTTAATAAGACCCTTGGGGCTAAATAGCAAAGAGTAAAATGGATTAATATTTGAATTAAGAAGCGGAACTTAATAGGGGAAATTAAATCAAAATATTTTAATAGGGTTGGGTGAATAGTAACTAATGATTATTTTAGTCCCAACTATCATTTAATAGTTTAAAATTTTATAATCTAGATTTAATTAAAATCCTAGCTAAGGCCTTGGAACCTTAAAAAAATTCTATAATTTTTCCTATTTGCTCTCTGGTTTCTTAGGGTTTTATATGGGAAAATTGTGGGTGTTACATCAATCATACCTTATTTAGGGTTCGAAGACATTATGTTATCCTCATGTTAAAGCAATAAATAAAGGAACTTATTTCTTGCTAAGAAATGAAATAACTAATGTAAATCCATTAGACTAGCACTAATGTATGAGCATTAATGTTGAAGGCCATAACTTTTGATCGATTCTTCCTTCATCTTAAAGTTTTCTAGGGTGGTAAATCCCAATTAGTAATATTCCTTTTAATTTTTTTTCCGAAAACTTTACGTTAGTTTTTGGGATGTTTTATTTCAGTAAATTTCTTCGTCTAATGGTTTAAAATTTTGTGTGAACTAATGGTTTAAAGTTATTTTTTTTTTGTTTAGAAATTGAAGTTTTAATATTTTTTTATATTTTATGTAGTAATATTTTTTTTTGCATATGCCTTAATTTACAAAGTTATATTTATCATGCAAAATTTGGGGTCCATCTTAGGCATTTTACTAATATCTATTTGTTTGGTATTTTAGGATTTTGTGGCATTTTAGGGTTTTTTAAGGATAGTGGTCGATAAAACAAAGATTTTAATTTTTAAAAAGGTTAGTCTAGATTAGGGAATGAGAAGAAAAATATTTCTATGCTTTTGGATATTTACAAAATCATGTGTGTGTGTTTTGAAGGAATTTCGACCTTTTGCAGCTAGATCCAAATTAATTTTTATCAGAGCGGGATTTTGATCTTATGAGAATGGTGAAGGTAATATAAATTATATTTATTTCTGTAATTTATTACCTCTATTTTATATAAGAATTTATAGATGCGAGAGCGGAGGTTATGCATAGATGAACATACATATGTAGGAGATAGAGAGACAAATTGTTGAATTCACATGAAAATTTAATCGCCTCATCCGAAACATGTAAATGGGGATTTTGAACTAAATATAGCTTATCTTTGAAGAAATGCCTCCATTAAGGAATGAAGGAGGAAATGAAGAATAATATATCAAAGAGATAAATAAAAATTTAATGAGTGGAAAATTAAGGAGAAAATGATCTACTATTTGGAGGGAAAGAATAAATGTATCAAGATTAATATTCATTATTATAGTGGAGTGTTACAATCGGAGGAGTTTATTGATTGCTTTAATTGCATGGAAAATTATTTGAGTGGAAAAAAATTTTAGAGGAGAAGAAGGTTTAGGGTCAATGCATCATGTAGGGGGCCAAAAGGAGGTTTTAAGTGGACACTTTTATCGAAAAATAAAAATCTTCAACTTATACAAGTTATTTGAAATAGTTAAACTCAAAATTGGAAGATGTTATAAGAACATGAATTGTAGCATTTTGAGTCTAGTTTTTAATCTACTACTATTTTTTGAAAATGGTTAAGTTTAAGTGGGTTAAATAAATAAAATACCATTAGGTGCTCTTGATTTTGTTAAAAACATAATATACATTTGATCATCCCCCACCTCTTTTTGAGCACTATTTTGTATTTTTGAAAACACTTCGCTAAAAGATAGGTAGAAGCATCTAGTTTGGGATTTTAAAAAATTATATATTTTTAATGATTTTTCGAATTAAAAAATTTAAATTTTCAACAATAACAGATAGCCAACCGTGCCCCCTAACTACCTCAAAAATATCAAAAATTACTTTTTTCTTTATTTTATAATATGTATAAAATTAGTCCTAGTCCTGGGTATTATGGTTTAGGAGACGGACATGTGTATTTTCTTTTGTAGTTTGGAATAAGAATCTATTTCATGTTTTGGGAGGGATTTGTGTTGGGTGCCCTAAATTTGATAATAAAATTCTTGCATTTCTTAATTGGTTCTTTTAATGGAGACATAAGAGATTGTAGGGAGGAGTAAGAGAATTTGGGAGGTATAAGAGGATATGGAGGGAGGTATAGGAGTTATGTAGGGGTTTTGAGTTTTGTTTTTCGAGGATTTTAGGTGGGAACCTAATCCCATTGGGAGGCATAAGTGATCTCCCATAGATCGTTCCTCCATTGGCTTTGCATTTTCGAACCTTGTCTATTTTGATAGTTTCATTCTTATGATTGCTATCTTGTGTTTTGAATGTGTTGTAAATGGATGTGAAGTTTTTATTGTGATGTGAAAACATTGTGTTAGTTAACATGAGTTTTATCTAGACCTTCTTGCATTTTATTTGGGGCTCGGGGACCAATGACAAGGATATCTTCTTCTCCTCATTGGATTATTGGTTGGGTGGAGAGTGTTGCCTCTCCACATTTTTTTTTTTTTTTTGTGATTGAAGTGAAGAAATGGTGGAGCTTGTTGAAGATTTTGTAGAAGTAAAAGGAAATCCTTGATTGTAGAATCCTTTCTTGTAATCCCCACTTAAGGTGGAAGACTAGTAGTATTATATTTAAAACAAAAATTGTATTGTATATTCTGTTTATCAATATGTAATGTATTATTTAAAATAAAGATCTTTCCATTGTAAGAAAATGAGTCATGCTCAACACAAAAATAAAGTTCATTATTATTTATAGTAGAAGCATTATTGTAAGAATGAAAGGAAAACTTGGAAGTTGTAAATCATTGAGAATGTATTCTTAGTAAATATTAAATGAATAATAGTTTCTTGTGCTTTCCTTGAGTAAATGGTTGTAGTTGAAATGGAAGGATGCAATAAATTATAATGAGTTACTTTGTAAATAAAATTACATTCTTGTTGTGGAAAGGAAAACAATGATACTTAGAAATAGATTAAGTTTCATTTCTTCCTTTGAGTTGAAAACAATTTTGTTGGAAAAATAATCTTGTAGTTTTTTCTTGTTACTATTGAAATAGAAAATCTTTGAATTTAGTAATTTAAGCATGGAATGAATAAATGGTGTAACCTTTCAACTAGAGACTTTAGGCACATAAATTCAAGCTAAGGATAAACTGTAAAGAACTCTTGTAAAACTTTTTTTGGAAAAATTACGAGAATTGATGGTTCTATTTTCAAAGAACATGACCACCACCCTTTGTTGAGCAGTCTTTGAACCCCCGGCCTAAAAGGAGTGGCGATCTCTCGAACCATCACCCAAGCAAGGTGCTAGTTTTCAAATCATTTCCTAGGTAGGGTGGAGGTCATAGGACCTCCTACACCGCTTTGGGTGTCGGTTTCATCACTTTTGGAAAAATAAATAAATATCTGTAACTTTACAAATTTAAAATTGATTAAATTAAATTGTAGCCTACAAAATGTGACAAGGAAATCACCAATGAACTATAAGGGAATAAATTCATGGTTTTGAACATGTAAAGCTTTAAATGGTCATTTCAATGTATCAAATCTCTTAGATTAATTGGAAGAGAGGGTTTTCCTAATAGATAACTCAAAAATGGAAATTACTAAATAACTACTCCAAACTTAGAGTGTAAACCTCTACAATATTCTAAGAGAATAAAATTCCATGATAAATCCTTATTTAATAAACTAAATAAAATTTGATTCTAGTGAATTCCTTAATGCCTTCTTCCTCCTTTTTTTTCACAAAGTGTCCACCCCTCCAACCTGCAAAATTAAAGAAAATAAAAGAGACCAAATGAGGAGGCTAGGGAAAGAAAAATGATTTAATAAAATTCCATAAGGATGGTTAGGGTTAGGTTTGAACTCTAAGATCTAGTGGCCACAATTGATTTGATCCAAGGGTTAAGAATCAACCCTACAATTGTTAGGTAAGAATGAATATTATGGGTTTTTAAATAATTTAAATGTATGTGAAAATGGGTGAATAGGGAAAATTAATACCCTTGTATGTTAATTCAATTATGTAACTCTTTTAGTATATTTGTAATAAATTTTTCAAATGACTTTAAGACTAATAATTTAAGGGAACTAAGGTAACCAAGGATAAGGGTTTAATAAATATGGGTTTGAATGTTAATTTAAGAGGGGGAAACCATTTAACCAAGTAAAATAATTTATGGCACTTTCCTAGTAGATTGTAATTAAATTGACATTAGAAATGGATTAAGAATATTTAATTATTTATCTAGACCTGATCTATCCAATGTAATGTAGCATTCTTTGGTAGGAATTAATTAAACATATATTAGGGTTTGACACCCTTGTAACCTTTTTTAAACAATTAAAAATTGCCGCAACTTTCTAGATAAATTTTAAGGTTTAATGTGATTTTCGAACGTTGAATTTGTGGGCAATACACATCTGATATTCTAAAATAATTTCTTGTAAATTTTTGGAATGCGAACACATGGGTGTTACTTGAATAGAAGAGATATAATAAAAAAGAATAGGTTATTGTAATCGTGAATCATGTGAAAAAAATTTCTTGGATTTGAATCAAACAAAATTTTTCTCTAGGTTTAAGAATGAAAATCTAGACATTAACATTAGCCAAATATATTTTTAAATGATCAAACCCTTTTATGTGAAAATCAATCACTCATGTACCACTTGTTGCTAGAGGAACCATGTTGAATTTTCAATACATTATGATATTTTTGTCAAGTACATTGTGTTTTGCATCCTGACATCATGTTTATAGAGTGTGGACTAAATGTCCCACAAAAATCTACAAGGGAATTTATTCCTATGATATTTTGTGAAAGATCAACTCGATAATTTTTTTTATAAAAATCTTATTTGAATGCAACATGCAACATATGTGGTGGCTTGTAAAAATTTAAAAGGTGTATCCAAGATGAGAGTAAACATTCAATAGGAAAATAACTAGTTGGTTTCAACAAATATAAATCTATGGCATATTATTTAAAATATGGAAAAGAATCTAAGAGGTGTCAGCTTGTTACAGAACAATTACATGTATCAGAATATATGGTCAAATTCAGAGAGGAATTTGTTTATGAGTATGCAACTCACACACATATAGCTCAATGGTTCAATGTAAAATTCAATTTTAGGAAGCACACATTCCCACTTGGTACTATTGTTTCAGTAGTTGATTTCATAGAAAATTACACATTGTATCCACAAATGGAGGTTCAATCACATTCATAACTCAATGAAAGTTTCTATTTTTATGCATATAACTCACACACGTATAGTTGGATGGTTCAATGTACAATTCACTTTTAGGAAGCACACATTCCCACTTGGTACTATTATTTCAGTAGTTGATTTCATAGAAAATTACACATAGTAGACACAAATGGAGGTTCAATCACAATACTATAACTCAATGAAAGTTTCTATTTTCATGCATATAACATTCATGCACTCTTTGAAAAGCTTGAGTAAGATCAAAAATAATTAAGAGAGTTTATTTTCTACATCAGTGATGATCATAAAAATTCTCTGAATATACGTAAGGGTGTTTATAATTGTTTTATGCGAACTTGAATGAGAGGAATATTTTTTTCAATCAACATCACATTTGGTTGGCCAACTGCACATCACAATTCAATAATAGAGAGATGTTTTATTGGATAAGCAGGATTGAAATAGAAACAAGTGTATAACATATCTTTATTTTTATTGACGTAAGACATGGGAAAGGAGAGCATTATGGTGGATGAGCATGTGTGAAAATATCCCTTACAAGATAAGATTTAATGTTCAAAGATGATGATAAATTTACAGGTGCAGAAAGCATTATTGATTGGTTTGTCAAGAGCATGGGCCATGAATCTCAACAGAGTTTAATGGTTCATAGATATATCTGGTTGATAGAGGAACATAATTTGGCAAGCTATGAATATTTTATGATAGTTATAGGATCAAGTGATATGCACTCATTCTATAGCTCACATGCAAGTTATTGCATTATTCATACTAGGTGCATGACATGTTTTTGTATGTCATGCATCAATTATGTGTGGAATGAATTGAGTCACAATAGTGGGTGGATAAATGGAGTTTTAGACCTCTAATTCTAATCGACACATATCAAGTTCTAAGAGCTTTATAACTTACAATTTCTTCAAATAATTTGACAACATCACCTGACTTTGACCAAGTCTTTGATTAGTGCAATAAGGTACATATGTATGTCATGTTATAAATTTATAAATTATTAAATGATAAACTCTTAATGTATTTTAAATTTGACTTGAGTTTTACTTTGTGATGTAGGGAATGTTTTTGTAGTTATTGTGACAATATTTAATGAAGAGGGAACATACTACTTCTTGTTTCATTTTGTAGAATGGAAAAAATTAACTTCCAAAGTCATTGATGGTAAAGAATTTGAGTATCTCACTGAGATAGTGGTAGTCACTAGAACTTGGATTCAAGAATATCATATCAAAAAATCAAATACTTGGTTGTTTGAATACTATGAAGTACATAGAAAGATACTTCACTATTCACATTTGGTTAAATATCAAAGTAGGCCATCAAACAAAAATCTATGGAAGGTTCGTGAATCAGATCATTAAAAAATTATTGCTACTATCAACAGTGGAGTTGATCCTTGCAGTTTACTCAATTTAATTTCCAAAGGTATGTTCAATTAAGATTAGATATACATCTACATGAATTTAATTTGAATATTTACTTTAGTTATTTTGTTTAAATTTTGTAGGTTTTAAAATTCTATTTAATTGTTTACTAACATGTTTACATAGGTTAGTGGTGCCAAAATAGATTTCATCTTCGTGTGGTTGGCACTGCTATTAGAGAATATATTATTCTTTATTCTAAGAGAAGCTAAGTGAAATTAAATATCAGAAAGGAACAATAATAAAAAATTGTCATTTCACCACGTATATTTTATGAAAAAAATATTACAATTCACATTTTACCACTTATATTGTACAAACTATCTCTACTTAACATGTTTCCTAGTGCTTATTCACATTGAAAGATTTTGGGCACCGAAAAAAAGCCTTGTCTAGCCTTACTCAGCCCATCCCAATGTGTGTGCGTAGTCGGTTCTATTTCAAGAGGTTCCCTTTGTAAAATAGAGAAATGGACAACCTTACATTGACTCAAACTTGACAAGTGTGTGTAAAAAAAAATCTTCTTCAAGTGTTTACCAGACAACTTTGACAAGTGTGTGTAGTTGGTTTGGTGTGTAAAGCTTCCATTTGCAAAATATAGCAATGGACATCCTTACACTAACTCAAACTAGACTATTCAAAACATTTACAAACAATAGGACCATGAGAGGATCGAATTGCGATGAAGAAAACTGAGAAAGGATTTCATAGAGGGTACCAATGCAAAGGTGTAGGATCATACGAGACCTTATAAGGTGTTACGGTGACCGAGAAATCACCTTGAAAACTTAGACCACTTTTTGTTTCGAGGGTGCTTAAGGGACTACGCTCAGATGAAGTAGTGCGGAAGCACCAGGATAATTAAACACCAAAATGAAGCATCTCTAAGTGTTTACTAGGAAACCCTAATGTGTGTACGTAGTTTTTGGCGCAATGAGTTTCAGTTTGTAAAATATAACAATGGACAACCTTACATTGACTTAAACTAGAGTATTTAGATTTTTTGCAAACAATAGGAACACAAGAGAACTAAATTAATATGGAGAAAACCAAGAGAATATTTCATAGAGGGTACCTATATAGAGGTATAGGATTAGATGACACCTATTGAGGATCTATGGTGTGAGAGAAATCACCTAGCGAAATTACACCATTTTTATCTCTTACTTATCTTAAGCGACTACACCCGACAAAGTATCCTAGAAGCAATGGGATCATTAGGCACCAAAAATAATCCTCCCTAACAATTTGGAATACCACCTGTTATGTTTACATAGTTCATTCAAGATATGACGAGCTTCCTATTACAAAATATAACAATAGACAACCTTACAATGACTTAAACTAGACTATTCAAAGGTGCATTTGAAAACAATAGTAGCAAGAGAGAACAAAATTGAGATGGAGTAAAATCAGTTATTATTTCATAGAGGGTACTAACACAAAGGTGTAGAATGCGATGAGAGATTTCTAGGTTCCATGGTGACCGAGAAATAACCCAACAAACTTATAATATTTTTTTCTCTTAGAACTCTTAAAGGAATATGCTCAAGGCCAAGTATCCCACAAGCACTCAGGTCTTAGGGAACTAAGATTATTACTCCCTAATTGTTTACCAGAAATCATGACACGTGTGTATTCCGGTTCGTGCCATAAACTTTCCTTTGCAAAAAAACATTGGACAATCTTACATCGACTCAAACCTGGACAATTCGATGCTTTTCAAACAATAGGATCACGAGAAAACCAAATTGAGATGGATAAAAATAAGGAAAAAAATCATATAGGGTATCAATATGGAGGTGTAGGATAATATGAGACCTTTCAAGGTGTCAAGGAGATCAAGAAATCACCCAATAAAATTCTAACATTTTTTCTCTAGGGGTGCATTGACAATTTTTTCACTTATTCAAAAATGGGAAACTCGAAACATCATCATTATGATGAGGGTCATGGGTGAAGTATACCTAAGCTAAGGAATTTTTATGTTATTGGTTACTTCTAAATTAATTAATGATTAAGTGAAATCAGTAGCTATGTGTGCCGTTACAAAACGTAATGCAGATCACACGATCTGTAATTTCATGATAACTTCAGCAAAAGAAGACAAATGCCCTAAAGGAAAGCTATGTTGTTTTGATGAAGACACCGAATTAAAAGTAGGTGAAGCGTTGAGTTTTAGAACAGCAAACACAAGTGTAGATTATAGAAATCAGAGTTCGTTATTGAATGTTATAGGTTTTCATTAATGTTCTTTTATTTATGTTTAAGAAATTCAATTATATGACGAAGTTGTTTAGTTCATCATACACTCCATTCAGAAGCTTGAAATGTAGAAGGAAATACGCAACTCAATTTAAGAATTCAATGTTTTATTCACAAGGAAGGTCAAATGTTTCCCACACAAGCCGTGGGATGTGACTAAAAAGTAAAGTACATCTACTAAAGAAAGAGGTACACATGCATGAAATAGAAAGCAAAGGAATATGAGTGAACCCATCATTTCCTTTGTATATTCTTCATTTTGTAGGTTGTCCCCTTTCCAGCTTGTTCCATATTTGTCTTCACAATTCAAAGCATGGTACCTAAAAAGTAAAAGAAAGGAATCATCAATAAAGAGCTCAAGGTTAATCCATATTCCTACATTGTCCTACGTCATGCATATAGATCTCTAAGCAACATGATATTTAGGGTACCTAAAGATAAAACTACATATCTCACTCGAAATAAGAGATAGAAAAGAAAAGAAGAAACATTGACACAAGAGTGGCCAAAAAGCCTAATTATTACTAACTATTTTCTTAAAGTGTGCAGATATAGGTTGTAACCAAGAAGAAAGAATCATATACATGCTGAAAAAGGAGGACCAATGTAACTGAAACTCATATATTGTCTACAAATGGAAGAGGGTTACAGTACAGAACAAAGAAGATGGTTGCATACAAGGTACATTTTCTAGATTTCAGCCAAAGGAAAGGAATTCTGGGAAAATTTTGACAAGGCTTCGCCATGAAAAATCAACATTTCAAATTTTCCAACATGCCAAAAATGTTACTATATAGGAAATAAAGCATCTATCTAAAAGAAACAAGCTACAAGAGATCTTAACAAGCATCTGAATCAAGTCTTATGCCTAAGATAGTATCAAAGAACAAGTGAACTGCTTGTAATTTCCAAAAGAGTGATACAAGGTACAAAGATCTCATAAAAATAGAATAGTCAAAGTGCTATTACTGCTAGTTCCACAATCAAATGAACAAGCCTACTAGTCTGTCAAAAGATACACAATTCTCAAAGAGCTAAATTTTAGAACTAGGAGTTGTACATGTCATCGCCAAAAACCAGACTCTGTATATAAAGAAAATAATTTCCAAGGTGTCTTCCAGTTTTATGACATCCACAAAGGAGCAGAGAGGATCCGGGTGCAAAACATTTCAAAATCAGAGATAAAATGTGCAGCTTACCACATGGGTCAGCACTTTGAACCCGAATCAAGAAAATATTTCCCTAGTCTGAAAAGGAAAATCTAACTGAGTTAAAGTACCCATCAAAGGTTTTCATTATTATGACTCAAAGTAAAGGAAAACAGTCCCATGGAGAAGGGAAAACATTCACGCATAGAGTTTTCTTCTTGACAACACTTCTACATGAACAACAAACCCTCCATGAGTTAGAAAATGAAGATACAATAGAGAAATGGCCGAGTCATCGAATTGAGGGAGCCATCACAAAATTTTAGAACTCTCATACAGGAAAATGAATTAAATTCAAAGGCCGACACATATATACAACTAGAATGAATACCCAGAACTCAAAATACATAGATCTAAAAGTCACAATGAAGACTGGTTCAAGTATTTCACTCACCTTTTATCACAGGCAGTTTTGAAGTTGATTGACCATGAGCACTCTATTGAAAAAACATATAGATCTGAAGAAATAACGACCCCATACGGAGATTGTAAAGCTTTCAAGCTCGAGAGAACCCATCATAGTATCAAGATGGTGACCAATAAAGAAGCAGAGACTTCAAAATATACAGAGCCAAACAACAAAGATTCATATCCAATCAAGCTCGAAGAACAGAATGCAGAGGGGTCGGGTTTCAAAGTTACCCATAATGGAAAAGTTCAGAGTTTCACAAAGCAACCAACAATGGCATCGAAAATTTTTGCAAGGGGTTTGCCCACATAGTAAAAAAATCAAATGAGATGTGCATTAGGGTTGAGTTTTCCTTTAGCATGCAAATTCAAGAGGCGAGTTCAACCTAACTCAACCACAAGAAATAATAAATGATCAAAATTCAACAGGTACACAGATAAAAGGTTGAGGATCAATCTCCAAAAACAATGTAAACCATGGTTCAAGCTTCCAAAAAATGCATTTAATGTAAGTCGAAACCCCTAAATCATGCTTTGAAGATCAAAAATAAACAATCAAAAAGTACAGAGATCAACACTCACAAATGGATCATCAGAATCAATGCAAAGTAGTCCAAGTTAAATGGCGGTTGTTGACCAACTTTTTCAATTTTCAAAAATTGTAAATTGTAAAAATTTCACCCACATGCCCGCAGAGTTCACGTGTCACTATCACGGCAGAAGTGGAGAAACGGAGTTTGGGAGTCACTTAAAGTTTTCAAACTTTAAAATTCAAAAGTTAATATTTCCAAACATTTCCCGCAAGCCCAAGACTCCACGATGAGTAAGTCTAAGCCGTTTGGAGAAGTCAAAAATTAATTCTCTAAAACATTGGTGGAGTGGCGGGGTTTCATTAAAATTTGAGACTGATTCACAAAAAAAGGTTAAAGCTTCAAGTCACCACGAAGGCCTAAAATTTTGCAAAGGACCTAAAATTCACAAAAGGTCTGCAGGACCACAAATAGCTTAAAAGTCTCAAAAGTTTCCCTCGGGCCCAAAAGTCTGCAAAGGACTAAAAAGTCACAAAAGGTCATGCAAGTCTCAGTAAAGGGTTTAAAAGTTTTAAAAAATTTCCGAAAGTCCACAAAAGACTTATAATTTTCATAATTTTTCCCAAAAGCCCATAAAAGCAAAGGGAGAAGATTTTTAGTGCCATCCAAGCTATCATTTTGAGTTTTGACTTTCAAAATTCAAATTATAGTATATGTTTCAAAAAAATACAAAGTGTCAACCAATGAAACATCCATGTATTAATCAAAAGATGGTTGAAATAAGATTAACAAAAAGACAGATCTGCATGCACAAGAAGAAGACTTGCTCAACAAGCAAAGCTTATTTTTAGCAAATTATCCACTCATGCTTTTTTAAAAAAATATACATGTTTCTCGTATAATAGATCAGTCGACTGTAGTTGACTGGTTGTAACCAAAGGCTGTTAATGCCTATTTGTAATTGCATGCTATATTTTTATTCCTCTTTGTATTAATAAATACAGAATAAATATAGAATGCATGGGTGAGTATAAGCCTTGGGCTATTTTTGGGAAAGGAGTGAACTTTGTTTTGCTATATATTGTGTGCCTTTGCAAAGCACAAAGAGAAATTCTGGAGGATCTTTTGGATATAGGAGTACTGAAGAAAATTTGTGCTAGTTTTTCCCTCTAAATGTGAAGTATTTTTGCCTTTCCAATTATTTGCAGTCTTGTGTATGTTTCTATTATTCTTGTGAATGCAAATTCCCTGATCAATCATCTTACCCTACTGTAAATTCAAGTATTTTCTACATAATTTTAATGTGCATGTTAACTTATCAGTGTTGGTGTGATATTTTTCCCTCAGTACAACCAAGTGTTTGTCCTTAAATTCTGTAGAAAACTATTGACTTATGCATCAAAAATCTTTCACATATCAATTGTGCATATACTCAGTCAAATCCCTCATACAAATTAGGTATATCACCTTAGTTTTAATTATTTACAGTCATCTTTTACACCAAAATATCAGATTAAATTTAGGATACATCAACAAGGAACCAACCTTGATACTGGAGACTCACCTCAAAATAGGTATACTGATAGACCTAAGGTGTTTCCATTGTATCTACGAAAGAGAGAGATCAAATTTTGTAAGCTTAGAAAACCTATAACCATCTCTCTATAAGGTGCACTTTGCGAGATAATGATTTTTGGCACACCTGGTGGGATGACGAATCAGATCTGCATGCAAGTTATAAATTCTATAGTAGAACTACATTAGATTTACATTAGTTACAAAGTCACTTTCAAGAGCAAGGTGAAGCAATTTATTTTAAATATTTTAAGATATTTTGGTGACTTCGTTAAGCTAATATCATACAGTATTGTAGCATGTTCCATGCATAAAGTGACTACGAGATCATCAGTAAGAAGAATTCCTCTTGATTTTGTTTCTTTACCCTTGAATTTTGCTAGAAGGAGAAGAGTTGGTAATACTTTACCTTATAATAGACCTGGTTTTGATAACCCTCCTACTGATATTCCTTCATCATGTATCAATTTCTCTATTAACATCCCAGTTTTTCAAATGGATATTCAACCACCAAGGAATTTTGTGACCTTTACTAATGACATTCCATTAGTAATCCTAGTCTACCATGACATTTCTAATGTGGCCATGAAAATTTTCCATCATTCATGGGGGAAAATCAAGTTACACCTACCGAACATATCAAAGATGTTGCAGCCCTATGTGCAGTCCATAATATCACTCATGAAGACATAGCTTTAAGACTTTTAGCTGCATCTTTTAAAGGGTAGGCTTTGCAATGGTATAGAAACCTAGAAATTGGAATCATAAGAACTTGGGATAATTTAGGTGAAAAATTTCTGAAATAGTTCAGGATAATTCAGATCATTTGTCTCTCATTGAACAGTTGTCTGCTATTAAAAGAGCTCCAAATGAGTTTATGTCTAGTTTCAATATCTATTTTTCGATAACTTGGGAAATAATTCCAACAAGTGTCAAGCCTTAAGTTGATCATGCTTTCCTTAATTATCTTAGGGCATTAAACAGTGATATTTCAACTATGATTCATCAATGGGGGAAGTTACACTCCCGTAAGCCTATGATATTGCTATCCGAGCTGAAAATAGTCTTATTCAAGTTGAAAATTAGAACTAAGGCCTTCAATTCCATTTTTTAACATATTTAGAACCACCTATTCCGTAGCTTATTAAAATCATAGAACCTAATGTTGTAGCTCCATCAGATGATGTATTTAAAGCTTTGCAAACTATGGGAAATAAATTGACTTCGATTGAGAACAAAATTACATTACCTAGTAGACCCTATCAGGCTCCTTATCAGCAAAATCAATAGAATCAACAAAATAGGTATCCCTATCAACATAATAAAAATTATAGGTAGCCTTACCAACAAAGGCAATTTGACCTAAAGGCTCCTAGTTCCTCTAACACTTTAGTCCTAGTTAATATAGCTACAAAAGTGTGGCGTCAACCTTGCAATCAACCTCATTCATTGTAACCTTCCCAAATGCTTTTCTAAATCTGAATCTTGTTTGACAACCTCAATCTAAAACATTGTTTATGCCTCATATGGAGGGTGGGCAGTAAGGGACTCAAATCTAGAAAGCACGTGAACATAATTTAGTTAGTTTTAATGAGGAGGATTTTATTGCAGTCACTACTAAGGCTCAAGGGAAAGCTGCTGAAAGTCAAAAACAACAAAATAGGCCTATCCTACCTACTATCATTGATAAGACAACATCTATAGTTCCAAAGTCAACCAACAACCCTGTTTTCCTCAAAAAACAACAAGTGTTCCAGTTGATAAAGGCCATCAAAAACAACTACAACCTAATCCAAGAAGACTGTTTATACCTCAGATATCCAAGTAGTTGAAGTAGAATCAGTTTTTGCTAAGGCCTACTCTAAAATAGTTGAATCTGTCTCTAAAACTGTTTCTTCTTTTAACATTGTTGATGTAATGAAAAATAATAATGTTAATATCTCAATATGGGATGCTCTAAGTATTCCAAGACATCAATATTTACTTTCTATGAACTAGATAAGCTACAGATTTCTTCAAATACAACAGAAAAGGAAGTTCAGAAGACAGACATGGTCCTTGGAACGTTTGAACAAGACCACATTAAAGAAGTTAAATGAATGGTATAGAAAGTTTTGAATACTCATGATATCAATAAACCACACCATTTTATTTTCATTGATTATTAGAGAACATCTAGTTCACAATTGCATGGTGGACAGTGGCACAAGTAGCACAGTTATTCCAAAAGTGATTGCGTAGAAAAATTGGGTTTGAAGTATGAGCCTACAAAAAGGAGTGTCTTATAGCTTGATGGAACTGCAACTAATACATTTTGTATAATCAAAAATATAGAAGTGACATTACATGCTTGCCCAAATGTTTCTATTCTACAAGATCTTACTGTTGTGAATTTACCTCCATACTTTTCCTTATGCTTATCTAGAGACTTCACGAAAGGAGGTTATCTCTCTTCAGATTGGTCCTTATTTTTCACTACTCATTATGGTACCAAAGTTACTATCAATTCAGAGCCATTGGCTATATTTCACATTGAGCCTCACTCTTCAAATGCAGTGGCTAATTATTCAACCCTAGATCAGTCTGATTTTGATGAGGTAGCTCATGTTTCAGCATTAGATGGTGTTTCTAACATGTTTATGGATGAAAAGATAGTGGAAGAACATGCTCATGATCCTTTTAAGGAAGTTGAAGAACACTTGTTTGGTGTGTATTGTATGCATGAAGAAAATACACCACTTCCCTTACTGTCCAAAACAGAAGATTCAGCAGAAGGGATTTGGAAGCTTCATTTTGATGGAGCTAAGAACAAGAAAGGACAAGGATCAGGTCTGATGCTCACTTCCACAATAAATGAAAGGTATTTCTCAACTTTGAGTATCCAATTTACATGTACTTATAATGTAGCTTATTATGAAGCATTAATTCATGGCCTACTTTGGGCCGAAAGAGAGGTATTAGCATGCTAATGGATTTTAGGTGACTCGAGTTGGTTATCAATCATGTAAAAAGTTTCAATGTTTGTAAGAATCCATTAATGAAGTCTTACAGACATAGAGTTTCAGACTTACTGGAATATTTCTATGTTATTAACATTCAATCTATTCCTAGTGTTCAAAACAAGCATGCAGAAATACTTGCAATAGTTGGGGCTAGTTTTGAAGTGCTGAAAGATATTGAAAATAACAAAATCCATCCTCATATAAAGCTAATTGTCAAGCCCTTAATACCTGATAATGATTCAAATTGACAATTTTTTGAAAGTGATGATCAAATCTGCATGTTTCTGCATCAAGAAACTATGTTTTTTGTAGTTAATCAGGATAAATTATAGCACTTATATAGTAACAAGATTGTTTAGTTGAAGAAAAATAAACTACCTCGAGGTCTAGTCACATTAGAAGACATCTTCAACACTGACGATCAGTTAAGAAAGGTCAAGACTAAAATGTCAACTCACGCTGATAATTATGAAGAGATCTCGGTTGATGAAGGGAAAAATCTATTTCTTGGAAAGGTATGTTCCTCAGCTGAAAAATAGTCATTTATTGATCTTTGCAAAGAATTTAAGGATGTTTTCGCTTGGAAATATCAAGACCTAAAATATTTGATCCCAGTTTAACACAACATACAATTGAGTTGCAGCCAAATTCTAAACCTGTTAGATTGAAACAAAATCCTGTAAATCTCAAAATAGAACCTCTAATGAGGAAAGAATCATGTAAGTTGATTGAATCGGGTATTATCCTTCCAGTTAAGCATTCAAGTTGGGTAGCCAATCTTGTTCCTGTTAGGAAGAAGAATGGTGAAATCAAACTATGTATAGATTTGAGAGATCTTGATAAGGCTTCATTAAAAACCATTACCCACTCCCAAACATGGATCAGAATCTAAGAAGAGCAGTCTCGGAGTTCGGATAGACTATCTCTTCTAGATGATTACAGTTGATATAATCAGATTTTAGTTGAGGAAGAGGATAGATATAAAACAAATTTTACCACTAAGTGGGGTACTTATGCTTACAAAAGGATGCCTTTTCGTCTTTCAAATGACGGTGCAACGTTTCAACATGTAATGGACATGGCTTTTCACAGCTTATTAAATAAATTCATCCTTGATTATTCAGATGATGTTAATATATTTTCAAATGATTTAGAAGAAAATCTAATGCATTTAAGGAAAAATTTTTTCATTTGTGTAGGAAATTTGGAATATCTTTGAATCCACTAAAGTCTATAGTTTTAGTACATCAAGGTGAGCTACTTGGTCATATTGTTTCTAAAGAAGGTTTGGAAATTGATCCTTTATGGATCGAAGCCATATCACAACTATCATTTCCCATCATAAGAAGGCATTACAGATTTTTAGGAAAAATCAACTTTGTTAGAAGATTTGTTCTATATTTTGCAGCATTGGTTAAACCACTCACAACTATGCTAAAGAAAGAGAAAACTTTCTCTTGGACCAGTGAAGGGAGAGAAGGATTTAAATCAATCAAAGAAGCTATCTCTCAAGCTCCTACTCTTGCAAATCCAAATTTTGATAAATATTTTACAATGTATGCACTCACAGGAGCTGAAACAATCTCAGCTATCTTGACTCAATTCAATGATGAAAATATTGAACAACCTATTACTTTCTTTGGACAGAGCTTGCATGATTATGAAACAAGGTACACATTCCTTGAAAAGAAATTACTTTTAGTAGTCAGAGGACTAAAGAATTTCAAGTATATGCTTTCAAATAATAAAATCCATGTTCTTGTTTCTCATCCAAGTGTGAAAGCATTCTTACTAAATAAGGAGTTGAATGAGAAAAGAGAAAACTAGATAACAAAGGTCATGGAGTATGATGTTGATATTTGGAGTAACTAAGACGGTTCGAGGAAAGGTTTATGTGAGCATATAATTTATGATATGGAAAAACAACAAGTTACTGAGAACCAGATGATTCAAAACAACATGCCGAAATTACATATTAGCAATCGAGATCATGGTCCAACAAGGAAATAAACAACCTAAGCTCACTCATGATATTCAAGAATCAAAATGGATGATTGATTTGGTAAATTATCTGACATGGAACCTATCCGAAGGTATGGACAAGAATAAAAAAAGGTATTTCCGATTACAAGTTGTACCTTATATCTTCATTGATAATGTGTTGTTCAAAAGAGATTTAAATGGGATTTTTCTATGATTTGTTGATTATGATAAAGTTTAGAAAATATTATCAGAATTCCATGAAGGACCTGCAGGAGGTCACTTCTCAGCATGTACCATAGCCTTAAAGATTATGAAAGTTGGTTACTATTGGCCTAGCATATTCAAATACTATTTTGAATGGATTAGAAAGTGTAAAAAATGTGCTTTCTTTGTTGGAAAGGAATGTCTAGGCCTATCTCAGTTGATCAACCTTTTATGCAGTGGGGTCTTGAATTTATCTAATGATAAACCCACCCTCATCACAAGGGCACAAGTGGATCTTAACTGCTACAGATTACTTTACATGATGGACGGAAGCAGTAGTTTTAAAAGATGCTAATGAAGCTTCAATACTATCCTTTTATGAAGGTATAGTTTACAGATTTGGTGTTCCAGCAACTATCATATCAGATAATGCTTTATCTTTTCTTGGTGCTAAGATAATAGATTGGGCTGTCAAACATGGAATTTATTTGAGTGCTTCATCTAATTATTACCCACAAGGTAATGGCTTAGCTGAGAGTACTAACAAGAATCTATTAAGGATCATTAGAAGAACACTTAAAGATAATCAAAGAGCTTGGCATCTGATGTTGAATTCAGCACTTTGGGTTGATAGAGTGACTCCTAAAAGATCAGTTGGAAATTCACCATACAAAATTATGTACGGAAAGGAAGAAAGAATGCCTATTTCAGTTGAGTTACATGCATTGGATTTTCTACACCAAATGGAGCTACTTGAGAATGAACCATTACAGGTTTGTTATGCAGAGTTAATGGAATTACAAGAGCTAAGAGAGCAAGCTCATTTAAATATGGAAAAAATCAGAAACAAATGAAGAAGACTTTTGAAGAAGACTTTTGATAAGAAAGCTAAGTTCAAAATCTTGATGAAGGAGATATTGTGTTAAAGTGGTCCTTACATGATTTCAGCTAGCAAGGAACACAATGCTTTTTAGCTTTTGAAGCTGAATGGAGAGGAACTTCCCATTCCTATGAATGGTATGTTTCTCAAACATTGTTATTGAAAATCTTATAGTGATTGTTAGAGTAGGATTTTCCTTCAATAAGTGTAGTTTGTGCACCTTGCAATGTTTTTCAATTCAACAAGTGTAATTCATGCACGTGTGATCTAGTTTACTAGATATTTTCCCAATTTTAGTTCATTTTAGAAAGGGTTGGACTTTTCAAAAAGAAATTTTTGTTATATGCTTTGAAATCTATGCCCAATGGACAAGAGCAAGGTACTAGTCTTTAAGCTAGTAGGTAGCTTTCCCTACAGGATCACCATAAATGTTGACAATTTTTGCACTTGTGTAAAAATGGGCACCTTGAAACTTCATCATTACAATGAGAGTCATGGGTGGAGTATACCTAAGCTAAGGAATTTTTGATGTTATTATTTACTACTAAATTAATTAATGATTAAGTGAAATCTGCATTGCTATGTGTGTTGTTACAAAATTTAACAGATCACATAGTCTGTAATTTCATGATACCTTCAGCAAAAGAACATAAAGGCCTCGAAGGAAAACTATGTTGTCTTGATGAAGACACCAAATTACAAAGTAGGTGAAGTGTTGTGTTTTGGTACAGAAAACATAAGTGCAGATTACATAAATTAGAGTTCATTATTGAATGTTACAAGTTCTCATCAATGTTCTTTCCTTTATGTTTAAGGCATTCAATTATATGACTGATTTGTTTAGTTCATCATACACTCCATTTAGAAGCTTGAAATGCAAAAGGAAATACACTACTCAATTTCAAAATTCAATGTTTTATTCACAAGGAAGGTCAAATGTTTCCCACACAAGTTGTGGGCTATGACTAAAAAGTAAAGTACATCTACTGAAAAAAAGAGGTACACATGCATGAAATAGAAAGAAAAGGAATATGAGTGAACCCATCATTGCCTTTGTATATTCTTTGTTGTGTAGATTGTCCCCCTTCCAGCTTGTTCCATCTTTGTCTTCATAATTCAAAGCATGGTACCTGAAAAGTAAAAGAAAGGAATCATCAATAAAGAGCTCAAGGTTAATCCATATTCCTACATTGTCCTAATTTGTGCATATGGATCTCTAAGCAACAGGAGATTTAGAGTACTTGAAGATCAAACTGCATATCTCACTCAGAAAGAAGAGATAGAAAAGAAAATAAGAAACATGGACACAAGAGAGGCCAAAAGCCTAATTATTTCTAACTATTTTCTTAAAGTGTGTAGATACAAGTTGCAACCAAGAAGAAAGAATCATATACATGCTGAAAAAGGAGGACCAATGTAACTAAAACTCAAATATTGTCTACAAATGGAAGAGGGTTATAGTACAAAATAAAGAAGATGCTTGTAGACAAGGTACATTTTCCAGATTTCAGCCAAAGGAAAGGAATTCTGGGAAAATTTTGACAGGGCTTTGCCATGAAAAATCAACATTTCAAATTTTCCAACATGCCAGAAATGTTACTATAAAGGAAATAAAGCATCTATCTAAAAGAAACAAGCTACAAAGATCTTAACAAGCATCTGAATCAAGTCTTATGCCTAAGATAGTATCAAAGAACAAGTGAACTACTTGTAATTTCCAAAAGAGTGATACAAGGTACAAAGATATCATAAAATAGAACAACCAAGTGTTATTATCCGATTACCATAATCAAATGAACAAGCCTACCCTATCTATCAAAAGATATAGAATTCTTAAAGAGCTAAATTTCAGAACCAGGAGTTGTACATGTCATCACTAAAAACCAGACTCTGTATATAAAGAAAATAATTTCCAAGGTGTCTTCCAGTTTAATGACATCCACAAAGGAGCAGAGAGGATCTGAGTGTAAAACATTTCAAAATCACAGATAAAATGTGCACCTTACCACATAGGTCAAAACTTGAACCTCAATCAAGAAAATATTGCCCTAGTCTCGAAAAAAAAAAAATCTAACAGAGTTTTCTTCTTGAAAACACTTCTACAAGAACATCAAACCCTCCACAAGTTAGTGAATGAAGATACAATAGAGAAATGGCCGAGTCATCGAATTGAGGGAGCCATCATGAAATTCCAAAACTATCATACATGAAAATGAATTAAATTCAAAGGTCGACACATAGATACAGCTAAAACAAATACCCAGAACTCAAACTACATAGATTTAAAAATCACAATGAAGACTGATTCGAGTATTTCACTCACCTTTTATCATAGGAAGTTTCGAAGTTAATTGACCTTGGGCACACTATTGAAAAAACATACAGATCTGAAGAAATAACAACCCCATAAGGAGATTATAAAGCTTTCAAGCTTGGAGAACCCAGCACAGTATCAAGATGGTGACCAATAAAGAAGCCAGAGACTTAAAAATATATAGAGCCAAAGAAAAAAGAATCATATCTAATTAAGCATGAAGAACAAAATGCAAAGGGGTCGGGTTTCAAAGTTACCCATAACGGCAAAGTTCAGAGTTTCACAAAGCAACCAACAATGGTGTTGAAAAATTTTCCCAGGCTTTTCCTGCATAGTAAAAAATCAAATGAGATGTGCATTAGGGTTGAGTTTTCCTTTAGCATGCAAATTCAAGAGGCGAGTTCAACCTAACTCAACCATATTCAAATAATCAATGATCAGAATTCAACATGTACAAAGATCAAAGGTCGAGGATCAATCTCAATAAAAAATGTAAACCATGGTTTGAGATTCCAAAAAATACATTCAATGTAATTCAGAAACCCTAAATCATGCTTTGAAGATCAATGATAAAAAATCAAAAGTACAAATATCAATGCTCACAAATGGATCATCAGAATCAATGCAAAGTAATCCAAGAGAAATGGCGGTTATTGACCAACTTTTTCAATTTTCAAAAATTGTGAATTGTCAAAATTTCACCCGTAGGCCCGCAAAGTACACGTGTCACCATCATGGCAAAGCGAGAGAAACGGAGGTCGGGAGTCACTTAAAGTTTTCAAACTTTTAAAATGCAAAAGTTAAAAGTTATAAATATTTCCTACAAGCCCGAGCCTCCGCAATGAGAAAGTCAAAGCTGCAGGGAGAATTCAAAAATCAATTCGATACAATATTGATGGAGTGGTGGGGTTTCGTTAAAATTTGAGACTTATTCGCAAAAAAGGTTAAATCTTCAAGTTACCTTGAAGGCACGAAAGTCTGCAAATGACTAAAAAGTCACAAATTTTCCATAGGTCGCAGAGGACTTAAAAGTCACGAGAAGTTACACGTAGGCCTAAAAGTCCCAAAGGACTAAAAATTCAAAAAACGTCCGTAGGTTTGCAAAGGGTTTAAAACTTTAAAAAAATCTTGAAGGTCCACAAAAGACTAAAATTTTAAAGAATTTTTCCCGAAAGCCTGTAAAAGCAAAGGGGAAGATTTTTTGTGCCATCCAAGCTATCATCTCGCGTTTTGAATTTCAAAATTCAAATTATAGTATATGTTTCAAAAAAATACAAAGTACCGACCAATGAAACATGCATGTATTAATCAAAAGATGGTGAAATAAGATCAGCAAAAATAGAGTCTGCATGCACAGGAAGAAGACTTGCTCAGCAAGCAAAGCTTATTTTTAGCAAATCATCCACTCATGCTTTTCTTAAAATAAATCAGTCGACTACAGTTGACTAGTTGTAACCAAAGGCTATTAATGCCTATTTGTAATTGCATGTTGTATTTTAATTACTTTTTCTATTATTAAATAAAGGATAAAAATAGAATGCATGGGCGAGTACAAGCCTTGGGCTATTTTTGGGAAAGGGGTGAAATTTTTTTTGCTATATATTGTGTGCCTTTGCAAAGCACAAGGAGAACACGGAGGACTTTTTGGATATAGAATCTTGAAGTAAATTTTTCCAGTTTTACCCTCACGAATGTGAAGTATTTTCTATCTTTCCAATCATTTGCAGTCTTTTATATGTTTCTATTAGTCTTGTGAATGCAAATTCTCTGATCAACCATCTTACCCTGCTGTAAATTTAGTATTTTCTGCAAATTTTAATGTGCATGTTAACTTATCAGTGTTGTTATCATATTTTTCCCTCAATACAACCAAGTGTTTGCCCTTAAATTTTGTAGAAAACTATTGGCTCGTGCATCAAAAATATTTCACATATCAATTGTGCATATACTTAGTCAAATCCCTCATACAAATTTGGTGTATCACCTTAGTTTTAATTACTTTTGGTCATATCGTGACCCCTAAACCCCATAATCAATTTAGGATACATCAACAAGGAACCAACCTTGATATCAGAGACTCACCTCAAAATAGGTATACCCACAGACCTGAGGTGTTTCCATTGTATCTACGAAAGAGAGAGATCAAATTTTTGGGCTTAGAAAACTTGCAGCCATCTCTCAGTGGTGCACTTTGAGAGCTAATAGGATCTTAAGGGACTACACCTAGATAAAGTATCCCAAAAGCACGGACATGGTAGAGAAAGCGAAATGAATCATTCCCAACCATTAACAAGGTCATCATGATGTATTTATGTTGTCGGATTAGTGCCATGAGATTCTGTTTGCAAAATATAACAATGGACAACCTTACATTGACTCAAACTTGACTATTTGGCACTTGTTCAAATAATAGAACAACAAGAGGAAAAAATTTATATGGATTTAATCGAGATAAGAATTTTTAGTGGGTACTAACATTGAGGTGTAGCATCGGATGAGACCTTTCGAGGTTTCATGGTGTCTAAGAAATCACCTGGTGAACTTAAAGCATTTTTTTCTCTCAGGGCTCTTTAGGTAGTATGCTCGGATGAAGTAGCCCAGAAGAAATGAAGTGGTAGGGAACCAAAATTAATCCTTCTTAACCATTTATTAGGTCATCGACATGTGTGCACCATCGAGTTTAGTTCAAATCTTTGCAAGATGTTAAGCGTACACCGACTCAAAGTGGACTATTTGTTGCTTTGCAAACAACAGGCAAGTGAGAGGACTACATTGAGATGGAGAAAAAAATTATAATTTTGTATAGGGCACTAATGCGAGTGTGTAATATCATAAAATACCTTTCAAGGTGCCATGGTGACCAAGAAATCACATAGGGAATTTATATTTTTTTTTGTTTTCGAAGGGGTCTTAAGGGACTGCATCTGAACGAAGTATCCTAGAAGCACTTACACCATAGGGAACAAAAATATCCTTTCAAACCATTTACCAGATCATCTAAACATGTGCACACAGTTAGTTTGTTTCACAAGCTTCCATTTGCAGAAATATTGCATCGACAACCTTACAATGACTCAATTTGGAATATTCGACACAATTACAATCAATAGGAGCACAAGAAGAAAAATTCATCCGGGAAAAATAAAGAAAGGATTTTGTATAGTGTACTTGAATGGAGGTTTAGGATCATACAAAACCTTTAAAGGTGAGACAGAGACTTAGAAATCACCCAGCGAACTTATAGAATTTTTGGTTCTTATGGCTCATAAAGGACTACGCATGGATAAAGTATCTTAGAAGCACTCGACATCGTAGGAACCAAAATAAATCCATCCCAACCATTTATTAGTTCATCTCAAATATATGTGCATAGCCGGTGGAGTGACACAAGCTTCCATATGTAAAATATAGCAATGGACACCCTTACACTAACTCAAAGTGGACTATTTTGCACTTTTACAAATAGTAGGACAACAAGAGTAGCAAATTGAGATGGAGAAAAATAAGATAGGATTTCATTGAGGGTAATAATGCAGAGCTTAAGCTTCAAAATATACATTTAAAGGTTCCAATGAGTTTGATAAATCACTGGTGAAATTTTAACATTTTTTGCTCTTAGGGCTCTTAAGGGACTATACCCAGAGGAAGTATCTTGGAAACACTGACATGGTAAGAAAACAAAACAAAGACTTCACTACAATTGACTAGGTTATCCCAATGCTTGTACATAGTCATTTTTGTGCCATGAGCTTCCATTTGCAAAATATAGCAATGGATAACCTTACACTGACTCAGACTTGACTATTTGGCACTTTTGTAAACAATAGGCCAACGACACGACCAAATTGAGATGGAATAAGCCAAGACAAGATTTAATAAAGGGTACAAACACAAAGGCATTAGATCAGATGATACATTTCAAGGTGCCAAGGTAACTAAGAAATAACCTCGCGAACTTATAGCATTTTTTGCGCTCAAGGCTATTATGGGAGTACGCCTGGACGAAGTAGCCTGAAAGCATCAACACCATATGGAACTGAAATAAAACCTTCCAAAAAAATTAGTAGGTCATCCTGACACATGTGCATAGTACGTTTGGTGAGACAAGCTTCTACTTGTAAATAATTACAATGTACAACCTTCCACTGAATCAAACTAGATTATTGAGCACAATTACAAATAATAGGAACACGAGAGGACAAAAATATTTGGGAAAAAATCAGACATAATTTATTAGAGTGTACCTACATGTAGGTAAAGGATTATACGATACCATTCAACGTGTCACGGAGATAGATAAAAAGATAAATCACTCAATAAACTTATAACACTTTTTTCTATCGGGGCCTTAAGGGACTACGCTTCGATGAAGTATCCCGGGAGCACCAACACCATAGGAAATGAAATTAAGCCTTCCCAACCATTTATCGGTCATCCAGAGACACATGTACACAACCATTTTTGTGTAATGAGCTTCCGTTTGCAAAATATAGCAATGAATATTCTTACATTGACTCAAATTGGACTATTTGGCACTTTTACAAACAATAGGACAACAAGAGGACCAAATTGAGATGGAGAAAATAGATAAAATATAATGTAGAGGGTACCAACGTTGAGGTGTAGGATAAGATGATACCTTTCAATGTGCCACAAAGACCGATATATCTCTGGTGAATTTATATCACTTTTTGCGCTCAAGGATCTGAAGGTAGTACACCGGACGAAGTTACCCGAAAGCACCGACACCATAAGTAACAAAAAACAAGCCTTTCCAACTATTTACTAGGTCACCTTAATGCATGTGCTCAGCTGGTTCATTTCCATAAGCTTCTATTTACAAAATATAGCAATGGATATCATTACACTAACTATCACCTAACTATTCTATGTAGTTATAGATAATAGGACCACGGGAGATCAAATTAATCTAGGGAAAAAAACACCTGATTTCATAGAGTGTACTAACTCATAGGTTTAGGATCAAACGAGACCTTTGACGGTGTCATGAGAGGCGAGAAGTCACCGGGGAACTTTTAGACTTTTTTTTATCGAGGGATCTTGGGGACTACGTCGACCAATGTAGCCTAGAAGCACTAGGAATGTTTGGCACCAAAACACAACCTCCCAAATTTTTAATAGGAAAAAAATATGCATGTGCATCATCCATTTGGTGCCACAAGATTTTGTTTACAAAATATTGTATCGAGAAAACCTTACATCGACTATCACTTAACTATTCGACACATTTAGAAAGAACTAAACCACACGAAGGCAAAATTAATATTTAGAAAATGGATATGGGATTATGAAGAGCATATCAATGTGAAGGCTTGGGATCATAAGAGAGGTTTCAAGGTGCCATAGAGACCAGCAAATCACCCAGGGAACTTATAGCCTTTTTTCTCTAAGGATTGTTAAAGGACTACACCCAACCGATGTAGCACTGTAAGCACCAAGATTATTGGGTACCAAAACAAATCCTACCCAAGCATATACTAGGCCCCTTAGATGCATGTGCATAGTCAATTTTGTGCCACGAGATTCCGTTTGCAAAATATAGTAATGGAAATCCCTACACTAACTATAACTATAGTATTGGTGCAATTACAAACAATAGGACTACGACAAGGTCATATTGATATATAAAATCTGAGACAAACGTTTTAAGAGTGTACCAATGAAAAGGTTTTGGATTATATGAGACCTTTTAAGGTGCCATGGACATCAATAAATCCCCTAAAGAAATTATAACCTTTTTTTCTTTGAAGGATCTTGAGGAACTACGGGCGATCGACATATCTTGGAAGCATTAGGAATGTTTGGTACCAAAACAAATCCTCCCAAATTATTTATGAGAACACCTCAATGTGTGTGTGTATTACTTTTGGGGCCATGAGATTTTGTTTGAAAAATATTGCATCCAACAACTTTACACCGACTATCACCGAACTATTCGACACATTTATAAACAATAGGAAAAAAAGAAGACAATTAATTTGGGGAAAACCGAGACAGATTCTATAGAGTGTACCAATTTTGAGGTGTAGAATCAGATGAGACCGTTCAAGGTTCCATAGAGACTAAGAAATTTCCAAGGGATCCTATATCCTTTTTACTCTGAGGGCTCTTAAGGGACTGTGCCTAAATGATGTATCCTAAAAGCACCGGGTTTGTTGGGAAATGAAACAAATCCTCCTTAACAATTTAACAGCCACCTTGATGTGTGTGTGTGTAGTACATTCGGTGCCACAAGCTTCTGTATGAAAAATATTACATCAGTAATCTTTCATTAGAGTTTGAGTAGAAAACTAATGTTTTCTATTATTCACATAACTTTCCCATTCTCTCTCTCCCCCCTCTCTTTATTTATCTCTCTCTCTCTCTCTCTCTCTCTTTCTATTTCGCTTACTTTATCTCTCACTCTTGGTGATAAAATTATACATTTCCTACATATTCTCTATTTTAATTTTGATTGAAAGATATGAATAAACTCTCTGTGTAAGCTAATTTGTTCTCATTTTTAACATGCAATGGAACATGAATAGAGTTTTATGTAAGAACATAACCATTTTGTTGAATCTTATTTCATTGGAGTGAAATTAAGCTGATAAAAAAATGGATTGATGATGTATTACCCTTTTGGAGAAATCTTGTTGCATGGTTTAATGATTAAATTATAAATGCAAATTGTGTACATAATTGTAATGTGTGTTCTCAATTGAATAGTTAAGAACATTGTGGCAAATGGAGTTTGTGCATGTATTACGGAAAAGTTGTAGGTAAGGCGATTCAAACGTAAGTGAAGAATTTACAAAGTTATAATTGAACACTATCCCCCACTGTAGAACAAAGGGTTTCTAGATATGCTAAACTAACCTATGAGTGAGAAGAGAATTGTTGATAGAAGCCATCGAGTTTGTTGTACATCTTTTCTAGTAAGATGGGATTAAAGAATGAGGGGGTGACGATCAAAATAATCATCGTTGAGGTCTTGGAACTAGAAACAAACCGTTTTATAGCCCATTGTTGCCTCTCGGGATCCACAAAGTGACAAAAAGTTAAGGTTTAAGAGGGTTTGTAGTATTGGCATGAAATCAAGGAATTATTGCACAAGATTTGGAAGGAACAATCATGAAGAGGACCATCAACTGTTAAAAGGATAAGTTTTGAGTTTCATTGGTGGAAGAGTGAGATTTCCTTACTGTTAATGTTATCTAACAAAAATAGACATGTGTTGAGGGGTAACAGATTTTTCACTTTGCTTTTCCATTACTTAGGTGGATAGAAAATAGAGACACCTCACGGAATGTGGGTATCCCTATTGTGAGGTGTATCTCCAAATTACTAAGGCTGGTTCCTTTTTTTGGAGTATCCCTAGACTAGATCTCGGGGTTAAGGGTAAGAAGGTGAATACACCAAAGGTAAATGAGGGATTTATGACTAGAGAACATACACAATCTAGTGGGAAGAAAATGAAGTGAATACTATCAAGGGTGTTGTTGTTAACTTCAAGGTAAATATTGATATGGTAAGGGATTACTCACAATAACACAAAAAGTACACACTAAAATGAACATAACAACTAATCGTAGCAAGGTAAAATAGCTCAAGAAAAACTTTAAAAATTCAGGAATTACCATTCGGAAGAACAACTACTTGAATACACACAACTATTTGCAAATTCTTGAAAAGCTCGATCAGTTGATTCTTAGATAAGGGGAAATCTAGAAAAATAATTCTAGCACTCTGTTACATCAAGAAGTCCTCCTCTAAAATGCTTGCAAAACATGAATATAGAGAAGAAAAATTGACCTAACTATCCAATAATAGTAAATGCTAACTTACTAACTCCCACATGTATAAAGCAGTTCCAATAAATAAAGGTTAAAAAGCCTTATGAGCTTGCATATACTTTGACCACTTCAACACTACAAGTAACACTTCCCCTTGCAAAAAGGTATACGAGTCTTTTTGTAAATAATAAGCTATTTGGCAAAAGCTTTGCCTCACTTGGCATGCATAGACTTGATTAAATAATCAATCTTTGTCTTTATATGAAAAAGGTAGAATTATTTTGTCTTATTGGAAAATCCCCTTTTGTCCATATGTGCACATGCATGATAAAAGTTTAAATTTTGGCATTATGTTGGCAATGCATATAATTGCCTAAATTGAACACTTTTACATTTGTATTAGCATGCATTAAATTTTGAGTAATTTGGGCCTTTTGGTTTAATTTTTAAATGCATGTATTCACGCATTCTTGACCCCTTTGCAAATAATGACGCTTAATTATACCCCCATCCATAATTTGCATTTCTTTACAAAATACATGGGCATGAGGTAAAATAAAGTGTTTAACCATATGAAATCATACTATATTTGAACTCTAACCCTTGGTTGGTAAGCTAGACTAGGGTGAAAACCCTAAAAACATTTGATTTCAGTCTGTGATTTTGGAAGGAAGAATCTTCTTGAGGCTGCTCTGCAAGATTTTTTTCACTCACTTCGTCATGATTGAGAGGGTAAACCTCTGGTTTTCTCATCGTAAGTTTTATCTGCACCTTTCCTTCCGTATTTAGATACCTAGAGGCCATGAACAGAGTATCGAGCTCTCGCAATTTTGCTAAGGACGGCTATTGTGAGGAAGATTCTCGAGAAAGGGGGTTATTTTGAAAAAATTTCAGCTTTATGCTCTATTTGCGGCTAGTTTTGAAGTCCTTTTCCCTTTTCATCCATGTTCTCCTTGGATTTTCTCTAGATCTAGTGTTTCATCTCTATATTTCGAGCTTGAGTAGTCGGTTTTTCCCAGCATGGATGTCATTTCTATCATGTGGCTGAAGAGTTCAATGTTGGCCGCCGTGATTTTTAATTAGAGCTCTGCATTTTACTTTGTGGTTCGAATTTGTTCTGTGGTTGTGTATGAAGACATTGGCCTCTGAATTTGTTCTGTGGTTGTGTATGAGGGTTTTGCATTCAAGGCCGTATGGGCTTCATTTTATTGAGGAAGTGTTTGTTCTTTACCTTGACATAATGATAACCACAATTTTAAGCGGTTCAATTTATAATTTTCAATTGTTTGCGAACTGGAAGCTTGCATCAGCTAGCCTAAACTTTCTTTCTGCTAAGTTGAAGTCGCATTCCTTTCCTTAAGGTCATCTCAGTATGTCTCCGAGTCTGTTGGCTCAAAGGGGTAAGTCTATTTACTTGCCCTGCCTCATATTTACCTCAGAAGATAAAATAGCTATGAATTTTTGGGTCGTCGTTGCTTATAAAATGAATTTTATTTTCAATGGGTAGCTTTCTTGGAACTCTATAAACTAAAAACATCTTTTCTGTTGGCTTTCGGGTTTAATCTTTCTTTTGGAGCCTTGTCGTCCACAATCTACATGGTAAGATAGAAAATGGTAGGAGCCTCTGACTTTTGGATTTGATTCCACAAGGGTTTGTTATTGTACAAGCTACTCACCATTTTTCGTTGATGATTTAGTTGTAGATATGCATTGTGATTATTCTTTGTTTATGGGTTATTCAATTCACTTTGGTATGATGGCTCTCTAATTCACTGCTTGTTTTTATGTGCTAGACTTTGTGTTTGCTTTTGATAGAATATGTGTTCATATTCCAATGTCAAAGACAAATCCATCAATCTTTGATTTCTCATTCTCCAAACAAAAAGCTTTAAAATACTTTAAAAATGTACAATGTATTCTCTTAAAGAAAGTTAAACAATAGAAATTTTGAACATTTGTAACAAATTTGAGCCTTGTCCACAACCTTTATTGATTTTAGAAAATCCGAGAAGAACACTTTTGTAATTGTATGCATTAGATTTCTCATTAAGCTTTGATGTTCTCACATATTATTCATAGAAAATCTGCACTCTCTGTTCATTTCTATCTAGTTGGACATGTCAACAACAGATTTGATTTTTTCAAAATTTCAATGCTAACTGCATATACAAAATGATACTTGTTAAATTTGTTATATCAATTATAGCATTCATTTAACTTCATTTCATGTTCGTAATCTGGTCTCCCTAGATATTTGTGAAGCAATAAATATTTTAAGGCCTATGCATTATAAAGGTTGTTCTCGACATCATTGTACTTGTATGTCTATTGTAATTTGCTATTGCATAAAACCACTAGTAATTTTTTTGATAAGAGTATATCAGTATGTGATTTAAATTGCAATCATCTGGATGCATTTTATAGTCTCTAAACTTTTACCTCCTTGTCTTGTCTTTGCATGGCACTTGTATTGGTACAAAATGCAATCCCTCATAATGATGTCACAAGAAGATTGATGTCTGCTCTATATCTTTTGTAAAGATAAGATGAATTTCATTATGCTTCTTGAGGATGATTTTTATTGAATAAATCTTTATTGTTGTAATCTTTTCTTTGCTATCACAAGGACATAATCTGAAAACTGCATTTACATGACAAATTGCATAACATGGTGAATTTATATCCTGCAAAATGTTGTAACCTTTTAAGCTTATCCTTAGCAGATATGAAAGTTGATAGTTGCTTTACTATTTAGAAAGCCATTCGAAATCATACGTGCTCTTTTTGAATCTTCAAATTTTTAGCTTTATGGTAAAACAAAATATTTTTATTTCTTTGTACCTATGGATATTCTCCTTCTTTCATACTTGATGGTAATATTTGTAAATTTCAAATCTGTTAACTTTACTTTGAAATTTATGTGCCTTTAATATACGGAAAGGTGTACTTGAAGTGCTTTTATGTCTCATGAATGCATAAATGTCATGTTTCTTTTACTCTTGTACTTGTGTAACTTGAATGGTTGTCCTTGCAGCTAGAAAATTGTACTTTAATACTACAATTTCTAAAGTTATTAGATGTACTTCACTTCCTATACCTACAAAATCAAAAACATGTTAGAAAAAAAGTGATGCCATGAAGCCCTTTCTTTTAATGATGATTTCTTCTTGTGAAATTTTAAGTACATTCTCTACACTTTTACCTCCTTGTCTTGTCTTTGCATGGCACTTGTATTGGTACAAAATGCAATCCCTCATAATGATGTCACAAGAAGATTGATGTCTACTCTATATCTTTTGTAAAGATAAGATGAATTTCATTATGCTTCTTGAGGATGATTTTTATTGAATAAATCTTTATTGTTGTAATATTTTCTTTGCTATCACAAGGACATAATCTGAAAAGCTGCATTTACATGACAATTTGCATAACATGGTGAATTTATATCCCCAAATGTTGTAACCTTTTAAGCCTATCCTTAGCGAGATATGAAAGTTGATAGTTGCTACTATTTAGAAAGCCATTCGAAGAAATCGTCGTGCTCTTTACGAATCTTCAAATTTTTAGCTTTATGGTAAAACAAAATATTTTTATTTCATTGTACTATGGATATTCTCCTTCTTTCATACTTGATGGTAATATTTGAAAATTTCAAATCTGTTAACTTTACTTTGAAATTTCTGTACCTTTAATATCGGAAAGGTGTACTTGAAGTGCTTTTATGTCTCATGAATGCATAAATGTCATGTTTCTTTTACTCTTGTACTTGTGTAACTTGAATGGTTGTCCTTGTAGCTAGAAAATTGTACTTTAATACTGCGATTTCTAAAGTTATTAGATGTACTTCACTTCCTATACCTACAAAATCAAAAACATGTTAGAAAAACAAGTGATGCCATGAAGCCCTTTCTTTTAATGATGATTTCTTCTTGTGAAATTTTAAGTACATTGTTAAGAAATTCCACTTGTCTGAAGTTGTAAGAACAATAGGAATGAAAATCCGGAGCTCTAATGATTGACTATTTTTCTTTTAGCTACTTTATGAGGACAAAGAAGAGGAGCGGGAAAGGACAACTCAGAACCAATTGTGGGGAAATCCTTCTAAATAGGAAATGATGGATTTTCCTTTCTCTTTTATTCATAGATTTATACACATGTATGTTATTTTTATGTACTTTATTTTTAGAGTTATTCCCCATGGCTTGTGTCAATCTATTGTACTTTTAATTGTCAAATAAATGAAAACATCTTACTGTAATTAGCTATAAAGATATTTTTGCATTATTTTCATTAACTTGATGTTAAATGAATTCTTTTCAACTCATGTACACAACAAAATTTTCATTTCATCATAATTAATGAACTAGAAGTTACTTAATAAAACTGAATCGTGAATAAAATATTAGTAGCAACCTACTTCTATTTCTTAAATGGAGTGTCCTTGTGTAAGCTTTGGGGTTTCCATCTTCAATCTTCATTGTGTTTCCCACCTATTTCAGGGACTTGCATCGATTCTTGAGGTGCTAATGCATGATCAAGACATAGATGATGCTTGGAAAGACATCCTATGTTGAAGGATGACATTATGAAATGAACAGAACAACGATTCAAACCATTTTCCTTTAGTTAGACCCCTCAAACCAAACCCTTAAATCAAAGAAATTAAGTTTCAAGTTGACCTCTAAATGCACGCGAGAAATGTCATTTTTTTGTTTCGACATGCCGAGTGGGATAAGTACTATCATTGATGAGTTCAGAAAATTGAATATTTAAAACATAACTCATATGGTGACTCTGTAAAGATGATTTCAGAATAGTCTTGCATATTCCATGCCTAAAGTGACAACAAGATCATTAGTAAGAGGTATCCCCCTTGCATTTTTTTCATTATCTCTTAAATTAGCTAGGAGAAGAATATTCACAAATACCATACCCTACAATATGCCCAATTTTTCTATACCTCCTTCCCCAAGTGTGAATCTTGTGATTCGAGATACCTATTTTTCCAATGGTTTCCCCAACTAGAGATTTTCTTCCTTTTATTGATGGAATCCCTTTTCAAATTTCCATTTAACATGATATAGATGTTGCTGCCTTACAAGGTGTTCCATATTTTACTGGTGAAAATAAAATTAACCCTATTGAACATATTAGAGATGTTGCAGCCCTTTGTTCCATGCATAATATTATTCATGAAGATGTAGCCATAAGGTTGTTAGCTACTTAATTTAAATTTCAAGCTCATCAGTGGTATATGAGTGTGGCGGTGGGTACAATAGATTCTTGGAATGCATTAGGTGATGTATAATGCAAGCAATTTGAAGACAAATCTGATCACCTATCTCTTTTTGAGGATATGTCAACAATTAAGCATGCACCTCATGAATTCATGACGAATTTTAACTTAAGGTTTTCTAGAACATGGGAGAGGATTCCTCCTACTATTAAGCCTCAAGTTGACCATGCCTTTTTGTATTATCTCAAATCCTTAAAAAATGATATTGCAGCCATGATACTGCTTAATGGGTCCTTCCACACTTCCAAAACCCTATGACATTGCCATAAGAGCTGAAAAAATTATTATTCAAGCTAAAAAATTGGATCAATGCTTTCAATGCCTATTACTACATATATAGCCCCATTCCACCACCTATTCAAGGGATAGATCTGTTGTAACAAAACAACCAAATGACTTAACTGATATACAAAAGACCATGCGAGACATTAAAAAATAAGCTACCAACAATGCAAAAATAAATAGCTCATCCTAACAAGCCTTACCAAGTTCCTATCAAGTTACTAGGTAACTATATCAACAAAATCAGAACTATAGAGCTGCTTTTCATCCTAGACAAGCTGATCCTACAATTCTTACCACTTCAAATGATTTTGTAATAGTTAATATGGTTTCGAGAAGAATTGTGTTCTCCTTGTAATCAGCCCCATCCTCAATCTTCATGCAAAAATGCCCATTTAAACTGAACCTTATTGCCCAATCCCAATCTGGAACATTACATATGCCTCAAATGGAGGGTTGATAACACGAGGCATAAAATGAAATGCATCCAGAACAAGAGATGGCTAGTTTTGAAAAGGATGAGTTCTATGCAATTTTGACCAGGTCTAAGAAAAGAGATCTTGAAGAGGAAGACAATAAGAGAAAGGTTAAAATATGCCTTCCACTTCTAATAAAGATATAGACATCCCTATTCAGCTCTTAAAAAGCAACAAACACATGAAAAACTAGGTCCAAAAATCTTGTTTGTTCCATAGATTTCCATGACTACAAAGGCATAATATATCTTTTCTAAGGCTCATTCCTATAATATTGTAGCATCTTTAAATATTGTATAATGCATGAAAAATGGTAATGTGAATATTTATTTATGGGATGATTTAAATATTCCTAGGCATAAATAAATTCTTGCAAAGGAACTTGCTAAACTGTAGTTGTCTTCAAAATCAGCTAAGAGGGAGCCAAGTAAAGTTGACATGGTGTTTGGTATAGTTTAACAAGAAAGAATGAAATAAGTGAGGTGGATAGTTCAGAAGTTACTTAATTAAGCCGATGTAAGGAAACCAGCTCCCTTTTATTTATCACTTAATATTGGTAATCATTTGGTTCATGAATGTATGGTGAAAAGTGGTGCAAGTAGTATAATCATTACGAAAGCAAAATTTCGACAAGTTGGGCTTAGAATATGAGCAATATACAAAGAGAATTCTAGAGCTTGATGGGACAACAACTAATATACTAGGGTTTATGAAATGTTTTTAAGTAACGTTACATGTTTGTCCTAATGTAAAAAATTGTACAAGATATAATTGTTGTAGATTTTCCTCCCTATATTACTCTCCTCTTATCAAGAGGTTTCAGTGTGAAGATTGGTGGGTATATCTCTTCGAATTGGTCTTACCTCTTCTTTACAACTAGGTATGGAGTACATGTTGCACTAAATTTATAACCATTAGCAAAGTTTCATATTGATCCACATGTCTTTAGAGATATTGCTAATTATGTATAGATCAAACTGATTTTGATAATAATCCTCATATTTCTATTTTAGATGGTGTTTCGTTGGTTGTCAAAATAGGACTTTAATGAAAGCAACAGTCAGGGGACGAAAGTCCCTCCTCTTTGATGGGAGAGGTGCCCTTATTCAAAGCAAAAAAACTATTCAAAAATGTACAACTTTTTATTTCAACAAGGAACTCAGATATCATGAAAGTGTTTTAAATTCCAAGATAGATTATCAATACAAAAGAATAGAAGAACTAAGGAAGGGGAAAGGTAGAATAACACTCTTCAGGAAGTATAGATAGCAAAATAGTTCCCTATAAATGTTGAACTAGGATAGTATAGAATAGAATCATTCATATTAAAACTATTAGATGTTATTTTGTAGACAAAAAGTTCCAAAGATAACATCCACAAGAATACAAAGCTTCTCAGTGCAAATAGATAAATGATTCAATAATTTATAACAGATAAGAAGGAACAAATAGACACAGATAGAAGTATAAAGGAAAATATCCTTGTATTGATAGCTTTTGACCCTTTTACACTTTCAAAAATAATCAGAGTTCCAACCCACTTTTGAAATGGCAAGGAGAGCTCATTATATAATTTACAAATTGGTTACACTTGGTAACCATTTCTTTTAATTAAAAGATTAATTAAGGAAATGCATAATACAAAGTCCTTAATTAAATTACAAGGAGCTCGGCACTAAAAATAGAAGAAGAGAAAGAAAATCTTGAAGAAGAGACATCCGATTATGGCTGAGGAGGGCCCACTGATTTGAGAATCCGATGCCTAAATCTTTCAATGCTTCCGCTATTTCCATGCCTCTTGGAATTGTGGTGTTGGAGGTGGCATGTGTCCACATTCCTAGACATTTCTCCATATCTTTATCAAACTCAGTATGTTCCAGATATTCTTTATTAGCTTCGGCAATAGCTGAATGGAGGGAACAAATGTCTTCCATCTTCTCTTTGGTAAATGACTCCTCTTTAAACAAATCATCCTTGACAAAAGTTCTGAACTGAGCCTTGATTTCCTAAAGAGAGAAGGGAACACCTGAAGTTTCATCCTTGAAGATGACAATGAATATCTTTGAAGGCTGATGAGACACAAGTTTTAAAAGATTCTCCTTTTTCCACACATTCCTCAATTCTCCCAATGCTTCTTCCAGAACCTTTATCTTCCACTCAACACTGAAAATGCATTCCTTTGACAAGTAATTATTCGCATCATCAAATACCTTTTTGACGAATAGGGTCTTCTCATCAGCTTGGCCCATTAGGTGAAGATTTGTAATACAACTACTCTAGACCTTCAGTTCTTTATCCATGGCTTTGATTGAGGAAGAGAGTTTCTACTGCAAATTAATCACTTATTGATTTGTTTTGAAGGCTTCCTTAAAGAAGTTCAAACCTGCTATAATCATATCATCCACCATAGCTTCCACATCCTTCCCATAAGTTGAATACTGAGGGGTGGGAGAGCCGCCAGTGAAGATGGATCCAAAAATTTAACCTTGGCCAACAAATATTTGATAAATTTGGAAAGAACCTGATTCTGTTCTTCCAGTGATCTATGGTCCGCTTCCTTTCTCAACTCGTTCAATAACTATTATCCAAAATTCACCCCTCAAGGTTATTTTGATAACATGCATCAAATTATTTAGTCCTAAACAAGTAGATTGATTCAAGGCCCGAAATCATGTTTTTGGGGCCCCCTCGGCTTCTCTCTAACTCTCTCATCCAAGAAAAAATCCCAACGAGTTGAAAAAATGGAAAAAATGCAAAAATAAGGTTGCAGGATTATTTTAAAGCATTTTGGGTCTGAAGGGTGCGGATCGTACCAGTGTAGGTCGTACCAAGGTTTTCGTCGTACCAAGTTTGTGGCTGAAATACAAAGAAAATCGGCTAAGTCAAACACTTTTGTCCCAGGCGGTCCAGCGAGACAATTGGGACGTTTGGGTGCGAGGGACGCGTGGGACGCGAAAAGGTGAATAGCCACAGGAAATAAAAATCGTTAAGTTTTTGTTTCACGTGGTTTGGGACAACCAGGACAAAAGTACGTGTGGGACGCGAATCACCGATTTCCATGAGGAAGCCCGAATCGGGCGGTGTGGAGATTTTTGTTCGGGACGGCCGAGGACAAAAGTACACATGGGATGTGAGGGATGCAAAAAGGTGAAAAGGCCGCAAAAGGGACAAGGAAGCCTGAATCGGCCGATGTGGGAGAATTCGTCCAAGACAACCGGGACACGCAGACCCGATTTTGTCGAAATAGTTGCAACAAAGAAGAAAAGTCAACGTTTGACCTATGAACTTCAAATGGCCATAACTTTTGACTCCGAGCTCTGATTTTCACAAAATTGGACTTTCTGGAACAAGCACAATGTTCTCTATGCTCATTCAGTTAATGTTAATTCCTGTCAAATGACAAAAAATGCCTTCCAGACACAAAATATAGCTGCCCACACTCAGAAGGCCATAACTTTTGCATTTCTCAATGAAATCACACAAAATTGGTACCGTTGGAATCGTGGCTCCAATCCCGATGCACAGAAATCAATAAATTCAGGATTTTATGAGAAATAGGTGGATATTTTTTATAAAATGTGTTCCGGGTTCATAATAGTGTTTTATTTGGTAGTTGGGAGTGCAATTAAGAGGCATGGTCACCATTCTTTCTCTACTGCAGCACGTGGGAAAGTATGGGGAGCCTTTTGCAAGTAATATACAATCATTTTACTCCATTTAATGCCTCTTACAAGTGGTTGAAGGATAGATTTCAGGATTTCCTTTTTCCCTTCTCTCTCTTCTCATTTTTTTTATAAATTGGAGTGTTGGGCTCATTGTAAAGGGGTAGTTTTTGCAGCAAAGCTCTGCCAAAATTGCTTTGTGAAGCTGATGTGTTGTAGGCCCTTGTTGTGGACTCCTTGCATAATGATCCAGGCCCTTTTCTTGTAACCAATTGAACTGTGCATATTAGGAAGCAATAAAATATAAGTTTGTGGATGTATCTTCCCCTGTTGTGTTTTCTTGCATTCTTCTTGCCCCTTCAACCTCAATTACAAGAATATTGTGTCTATTATTATGTTCTTAAGGGATCCATTATCATTGTGTATGTTTGAGATATTTTTGTGAATGCATTTTGCTAGATTATGGAGAACTACCATCACCCCTTCTAGTGTGCGCTTTGCTTCTGTATCTCACGCATTTGAATACTACTCTCACACTCTCTTTTCTGGTGTATCACCACTTTATTGTAGGCTTTAATTTTATGCATTCTCTCTCCCTGGTCCCTCGGAAATTTAAATTAGAATAGTTATTTTCCCCTTGCATTAGAGTATATTATGGCAGGTAGTTTAGGAGCAAGAACCATCTTTCTCTGGAGGTCTATCTCAAGTAGCGAGTCCCACAACTTAGAGATAGTACCCATGTTATCCAATCACACCGTGAGTTAAGTATATACACTTGTATAAACATAGGGGTGTTGTGATTCGGTGATAACAATAACCTTAGTTACTTTTTCCTGAAGGTTATGAATTTCACTCTCAGGAGTGGATTCTCCCATTGGGATCCGGGAAAGCTCCAAATTAGAGACCAAAATATCCTTATATTCGTTATCAACCTTGGGCTTTAAAACCTCAAGGAACTAGTGGCCTTGAGCATCAATTACTAATCTTGAAGTAGTATTTTCTCTCTTTCTTTGGAGGAGGACTAGTAGAACTCAAATGATTTGCTACAACATCGAAATATGGCCTTGTTAAACGAGAAGAAGATTTCTCTCTTCATCACAACCAAGGGCTGCACTGTGCAAAGGTAGAAGAAGGAGAGGAAGGAACAAGAGGCCCAAGAGCAAGTAAACTCATGGAACTCAAATTATTAACCATATGTTGCCTCCAATAGATAAGTACTTGAGACCTCAGAACTTCCTTTGCGAGAGGAGTCTGCTATACTAGGAGATTTAGTATTTGGAACCTATTTTCCTTCTTCCACAGTGATTTTAGGAGCTCCTGTAGGATTTGGCACTTCACCATCATCACCTTGACTAAGAACAATAATATTGTCCGATCCTACGAAGGTAATTGTGACCGCTCGGAAGAGATTATTTCGAATTGGTTCTTGCTTAACCTATTTAATATTCTTTCGATACACTTGAGTGGAATAAGAAGGAGTGGATGATTTAGGATATTTTATGGAAGAAGGAGGGGTTTGCTTAGGTACCTCAGTACAAGGTGAATGTACTTACTTCCTAGGTGGGTCAAAGCATATAACTGTGTCCCACTTTTTTGTAGGTTTTGTACTTTCAGAAAACTATGTCTGACAACCAAAACATGACCAAACATGCATTTTTAAGAGGCTATAAATACAAAGGTGCAGGGCATCCAAAATTTTACCTGATTTTTTAAATTTTTATAGTATTTTTAAATTATTTATTTACTAGTCAAATTTTAAAATATTTATGGCCACAAAGTGGGACACACTTGTATGCTTTGACCCATGTGTGGAAGTTTCTTTTGAAGGAGATCTACCGTGGCTTTCATGAATTCACTAAATTTCCTGTCAAACAAAACTTTAGTTCTGACGAGGACAGGGAAATTATCTCACTCAAATCATCTTTCTCCTTCACATACCAATCCAAGGTTTCTAGAGGTGTGTGCTTGATGGATATTTCATACTCAAATGATTGCAATCCCTCATCATTGTCCTTAAGCCATTTAGGAAATTGGTAGATATTGAGATCTATAATTTGTTGCAGAGAGAGTCTACATAATGCCTCCTTCTAGCTTCAAAATCATTAGCACAATCAGCCCAGTAATCCTTAGTGTCTAGTCTATGATGATAAGTTATTCTGAGGTTCTGATCAATAAATTTCTTCAGATCAAAACAAGTCCTAGGTCTGAAGAAATGGACAATGAGAGGAGCAATAGCCCTTTCTATGTTTTGGGCATCTAGAGCCGTTTTGCATGTATAATTTCCTAGGGAGATATGGAAATGAAGACTAGTGATATTCTTGTCTCTATAGGTTCTGTGTAGTTTATCAAGTTGTCGAACACCTCAACTAGAGCCATTTTATCATTGCAAAACATGGGGAGCTTGAGGGGTGTACTTTCAAAGCAAGCTAACCTGATGTATGAGAATCTTCTGAATTGGATGAAGAAAGCCCCATACTTGGCTATCAGGGTCATAGACTCATCAGAAAATCTCCTAGCAGTGTCACTCTCTAAGAGTCTTATAATATACATGGTGAAAGTATCATTGACCCTTCTAAAATTGTGATTGCTGGCCTTGAGGGTAAACTGAGGGTAGTATTTGTAGATAGGCTCATCCTTCTTTCCATGTATGTAGGTAAAATTGAAACACTCTTGGGACAAATCTAGGGTATACATGAGATAAGAAGTCATATAGAACTTATTTTTTTGAACATTTGACAATTGCTTAGTCAGATTCATACAAATAATTTCAGCCCAATTTATGTTCTGCTTTCCCTCACAGATGATATTTATAAAAGGGCACATCCAAAAATGAAATTCATTGGTGGAGGGCATTCCCATGATATGAGTGAGAAAAATGATGAAATTAGACAGCTCCTCATTGAAATCAACCCTGAATAATGCTTTGGAGAGTCGGGATGCTCCTTTCTTAGGGTTCTTTAACCATGACTTTGCTACTCGTGCCTTGTATTTTTCACTATCTTGATTGAATAGAGTCTGAGCTTGAGAAAGAGTGAGAATGATGGAGTCTTTGGTCTCAAGAATACATAGGGCAAAGTAGCTTAATGGTAGCATCATCGAGTTTGGAAATTAATTCTCCATGCACATTAACAAACTCTCTCGGTGTATGGGTTAAAATGTGCTCCGCAAGCAAGCATGGTGTTGACACACTACATAGTGGGGAAACTAGCTACATACGTAATTCCACCGACACTTTGATCATTTGGACCATTGAAGCGGGGTTGGTGCATGTTAGTCTGCCCCAAAAATCACCAAAATCTAAGTGTTAAACCTCACTATCCCCAATATCAGGTACAAAGGTCTCGAGAGGTGACAGAGATGTTCCCCCTTGAAATTTGATCTTCATTTTTGTAATGCACTCGAGGGACGACCTTCCAAGAACAAATTTGTGACAAGAATGCAAAGGAATATAGGAGATGAATGATAAATCAATTGTAAGGATGTGCATGAGAAAAAGAAAGTGACCAATACGATAAATTCATAGGTGGTATTTTCTTTAAATAGCCATTCAGGAGAGATAAGATAATTAATGAGCATTAAATACACCTTGCACCGACTCAAAAAGGTGAAATGTGGGAAAAGTTGAAAAAACTAGCCTAGACCGACTACGGGACATTGGGACATGAGGTATGTGAAGACATGATTTGACCGATGGGGTGATGCAACGAAAGCGGGCCAAATGAGCACGGGCGGTCTAGGGACACATAAATGTTGGGGAGTCGAACACGTGATTCGATTGACGCGAGCGATGCAGGGAATCGGCAAACAGAAAGCCCAGATGCATTTGGGATAGATGGGTCAAAATTATGTGAAGAACCTGATGTGGCCAAGGTGAGCGATCGAGGAAAAAGAAATCAAGTGAACTTGGGACAAATTGGCCAAAAGTTCTGATAAAACTAACAAGAAAAGACTTACGGAGAAAATGGTCGATTAGTGAATAAAAATCCACGGTGGAACATGGGACAGATGGGACAAGAAAATGTGATGTGACCAACATGGTGGATCAGATAACATGAATTCCAAAGGAACTTTGGGACATGAGGGACAAAAATGTCTAACAGACCCACAAGTTACTTAAAATGACCCCAAGAAATGACATTTTCACTATCTTTTCAAATTTCCTCTTCACTAAAACATTAGTGAAGGGTGCCAACTCAAAATTTTCAATTTTTTTAAATTTTCAAAAGAGAGGACTTTTGAGGGAACAAAAACTTGTTCTTTCTGGATGACTTGACTAGATCACAAGAACCAGGAAAGACAAGAATTAAGAAAAACTCGGGGAAGAAGACCAATGCCTTATCCATTGGGCCAAAGAGTCAAAGGAAAAAAAATACGAAGGAAACACACCAAAAATAGGGAAAGGAAAACAACAAAGCAAATTCAAGGGAAAGCAAACACACACTGTACATAATATACATAGGACTTCCTATTTCCCTAGGATTTGAACAATTTCAAGTACTGCCCACTATAAGGAAGTGGGAGAGAAGATCCATCCATGTAATCAAGATAGAAAGAATTTTCACTAGCAAAGTGCCTGATTCTGAAAGGACCAAGCCAAAGAGAGTCAAAATTACCATGGCTTCCACGAGGTTCATGCCTTTTGTCCCATAACAAAACAATATCTCCAACCTTGAACTCTTTGGATTTGGTTTTCTTGTCAAATAAAGATTTCACCTTCTGCTGATGGGTAGATATTTCTTCAAAACTTGCATCTTGTCTTCATCTAGCTTATGGAGATACATGATCTTCTTATCCAAAGAAACACTAAAACTGGTGTCCTCAATAACTTTCATCAAATGCAAAGCTGGTAATTCAACTTTCATTGGTAATTGGGCTTCCACACCATACACTACTTGAAAAGGGGACATCCCAATTGCTCTTTTGGGTGTAATTCTATTTGCCCAGAGAGCATCATAGAGCTTCTTGTGCCAATTTGTTTGAGATTCCTTAACAAGTTTTCTTACAATGGTCACCAAATAATTATTTCTTGATTATGCTTGTCCATTCCCTTGAGGATAGTAATCGAAGAATGAGCAAGGGAAATACCATATCCATAGCAGAAATCCATCATCTCAGTAGAATAAAAATTTGAAGCATTATCAATCACGATCGTGTTTGGTACTCCAAACTTTATCAAGATGTTTTCTTCAATAAAATTACATACTACCTCTGAATTGGTACTTTTAACTATGATGGCTTCTAGCCACTTAGTGAAATAATCTGTGGGATCAACACATAAGTGTGTCCTGCACTCGAATATGGGTTGTGTGTTCCAATGAAATCAGAACCCCACTATTGAAAGGGTTCTTCAATCACAACTGGCTTGAGTGAAAAAGAAGCCAACTTTGGTCTTCCCACAAAGGTTTGAAAAGCTTCACATTTTTCAACCCAATTTGATGCATCCTTAAACAAAGTAGGCCAATAGTACCCTGCATGAAGAATTTTGTGAGCAGTAATGGTAGATGAGAAATGACCCCCACAGGCTTGGTCATGGAAAGTTGAGAACAACTTCTTCTGCTGCACTTCGTCAACACACTTCAAGAATCTTCCATCCACTCCCGTTTGAGCAAATCATTTTCCCATAACACATACTATGCTGACCTTAGCTTGATAGCTCTCTTCTCCTTAGTAGTCAAGTGAGAGGAACATTCACCATAGGTTGGAAAGTGAGAAATATCAACATACCATTCATCTGTTGAGATGAGGAATGGAAAAATAGGGATATCAACTTCATCTTGAGGTGCTTCATGACTAGCTCCCTCGAAATGAGTTCACACAAGCCTTTACCCCGAACTAGTTTTGTTGGTCTGATGTCAAGATCATACTCCTGAACCTTTGCTACCAAATTTCCTCGTTTTGTTCTGAACTCCTATTGTGTAAGAATAGACTTGATAGTCATATCGGGCACAAGCACAATAGAGTGAGAGTTAAGAATATAAAATCAAAACTGCTTAACAACTTTAACCACTACTAAAGCATGTTTCTCCATCATAGTATACTTTAACTCATGAGTTTTCAGAATATAACTCATGAATGTAATGGGGAGCTCATTGTTATCACCGAATCACAACACCCTTGTGTTTATACAAGTGCATATACTTGAACTCATGGTGTGATTGGATAACATGGGTACTATCTCCAAGTTGTGGGACTTGCTACTTGAGATAGACCTCCAGAGAAAGCTGGTTCTTGCTCCTAAACTACCTGCCACAATCTACTCTAATGTAGGGGAAACTAACTATTCTAATCTAAATTTCCAAGGGACCAGAGAGAGAGAATGCATAAAATGAAAGCCTACACTAAAGTGGTGATACACCAGAAAAGGAGGGTGTGAGAGTAGTCTCCAAATGTGTGAAATACAGAGGCAAAGTGCACACTAGAAGAGGTGATGACAGTTCTCCATAATCTAGCAAAATGCATTCACAACAATATTCCAAGCATACATAATGATAATGAATCCCTACAAGAACATAATAATAGACACAATATTCTTGTAAATAAGGTTAAAGGGGCAAGAAGAATGCAAGAAAACACAGCAGGGGAAGATACATCCACAAACTTGTATTTTATTGCTTCCTGGTATGCACAGTTCAATCTATTACAAGATAAGGGCCTGGATCACCATGCAAGGAGTCCACAACAAGGGCCTACAACACATTGGCTTCACAAAGCAATTTTGGCAGAGCTTTGCTACAAAACTACCTCCCCTTACAATGAGCCCAACACTCCAATTTATAGAAAAATGAGAAGGAAAAGAGAAGGGAAAATGGAAATCCCGAAATCTGTCCTTCAACCACCTATAAGAGGAATTAAATGGAGTAAAATGATTATATATTACTTGCAAAAGGCTCCCCATACTATCCTAGGTGCTGCAGCAGAGAAAGAATGATGACCATGCCTCTTAATTGCACTCCCAACCACCAAATGAAACACTGTTATGAACTCGGCCATGTTTTATAAAAAAACTCCATCGATCTCTCACCAAATCTATAATTTATTTATTTTTGTGCATCGGTCTTGGAGCCACGATTCCAACAGTACAAATTTTGTGCGATTTCATTGAGAAATGCAAAAGTTATGGCCTTCTGAGTGCGGGAAGCTATTTTGGGTCTGGCAGGTGTTTTCTATCATTTGACAGAATGAGCATTAACTAACTGGATCTGAATATGTTTTCTATCATGCTCATTTTAGAAATTCCAATTTTGTGAAAATCAGAGCTCGGAGTCAAAAGTTATGGCCGTTTGAAGTTTCACGGGTCAAACATTGACTTTTCCTCTTTGCCTTCGGCCGCTTCGGCTTTTCGCGTCCCCGCATCCTGCGCGTACTTTTGTCGGCTGTCCCGGACGAAAATCTCCTGCCTCGGCCGATTCGGGCTTCCTTGTCCCTCTTTGCGGTGAAGACACGTGGTGAGATTCCATTCACTCTCGGCTCTTTCGGCTTTTCGCGTCCTCCGCGTACTTTTGGCCCGGATGTCCCAGTATGAAAGTCCTCTATTTCAGCCGAACCGGCCGGTTCACGTCCTCCGTGCACTTTTGTCCCAACTGTCCCGGACTTCCTGGGAAAAATTTCTTCGAACCGCCCGAAATGGACTGACTTGTGCCAAACCAGCCGATCCGCATCTTTCGCGTACCTTTGTCCCAACTGCACGAAAACAACACTTAGTTGATTTTTTCCACTTTTTGGCCGGTTCACCTTTTCACGTCCGGTGTCCTAGATGCCCCTTTGCTCTGCAGACTACCTGGCGGCCTTTCGGCCGATTCGCGCCCAGATGTCCCTCATGTCCCGACTGTTGCGAGGACTAGGACTTAGCCATTTTTCATGATTTTTCCTGGCCCAAGCTTGTTTTCTGCAACTTTTTCACATTTTTAAAACTTGCTGGGTTTTCCTCTTGGACAGGAGAGTTAGAAAGAAGCCGAGGGGACCCCAGAAACATGATTTTTTTCCTTGAATCAATATAATTGCTTGGGACTAAAGAATTTGATGCATGTTATCAAAATTACCTTGAGGGGTGAATTTTGGATAACACTCATGATCTTAAGAATCTTTCTGAGTTAACACAATGACCAAGGTACTTTTGTGGCACAAGAATAGATAATAAAACCTTTTCTAAAATCTATACATGCTAAGATAGGAGTCTTAGCAATGGCTTTCTTAATGCCCTCAAATTCTTCTTTTCCTTAAGAGGACAAACCAAATGTCTGCTTTCCCTTCATCATTTGGAAAAAAATTAAAGTCATCTCTATAAAATTGGGGATGAATCTTCTAAGGAAGTTGATTTTACCAAAGAAAGAGTGCACTCCCTTGTTACTTATGGGGAGAGGAATCTGCTGAATAGCTGGAACTCATTCAGGATCAATCTTGATTCCATATTTGGAGAAAACATGTCCCAACAACTTTCCCTCCATGACACAAAATATAGATTTCTTGGGATTCAAAGAGACTCCATGTTCTCTGCATTTCAAGAGGAAATTTTTAGATGCTGAAAGTGATCTACTCTAGATTTGGAAAAAATGGTCAAATCATCTAGATACACAACAATACATTTTACTTTCATAATTCCAAAGGCCAAATCCATAGCTCTCTAGAAGGTAGCACCAGCATTAATGAGACCAAAGGGCATCCTCTTATAAGCTAAAGTACCCCAAGGAGTGGTAAAGGTAGTCTTGTGCTGATCTGTAGTGTTAACTTCTACTTGGTTATATCCCAAGGATATGTCTAGAATGGACAACATCTCTACACCCGTAACATCTTTCAACATCTAGTCCATCATGAGCGGGGGTAGTTATCCTTCAAAGAAGCTTGATTCAGATTCCTGAAATCAACACAGATCCGAATCTCACCATTTTTCTTCTTGACAGCAAAATATTAGCAATCCATGTTGAATGATGAATGGGAAAGATAATCTTAGCCTTCAATAACTTTTGTATTTCTTGGAAAATGGTGTTAGCAATTTTTGGATTGTAATGCCTTTGCTTCTACTTGAAAGGCTTGATCCCAGGTTTGAGGGGAATGAAATGTTGCATTTATTTTGGATGAAAATCCTTCAAATCATCGTAATAATAAGCAAGGACATCAATGTACTTATTCAAAAGATCTACCACCAACTTCTTCACTTTGTGGGTACAACACTTTCCAATGTTCACCATTTTGGGCTTAAGCAGAGTTCCGAATATTAATATTTTCATATTCAGCAGACTGTTGGGGTCCTGTGGAAGCTTTGGACTTGGCATATCTATCATGTTTATAAAAAAATTCCTCCAAGCTTACCATCCCTCTAGGGATTTTGTTACCTTTTAGCCTGATGCATCCATCTCGATCCGTCTCCTTTTTGACACCTTCTTCGCTGGAAGACACACTCTCATGAGGCAGATTGTCACCTCCTTCCAAATACAATTGTTCAAAGTTATCCCTGATCTCCAGGAAAGAGATTAAATGTTGATCATCATTGAAAACTTTCCAGTTGCTTGCATTATTCGGTACACTTGGTCCATGGATCATTTCAATGGTGAATTTACCTTAAGATAAATCAGGATGATGTATCAGCAAAGACCCTGAAATAGCTAGGGAATCAGCCCTGGTGTTTGTTCCCCTTGGCACTGCTTCGATGGAGAAGACATCAAGAAAATCAATAGAATCCCAAACTAGGTTTTTGCAGTTCTTCAATATTATAATCTTTACTTGGAACATATCTTTGACTTGTTTATCAACCAGTTCCACATCTCCACAAGTCGGAAGATTCTTCACCCCTCTCCCTTTTGCCATGTTTAGTCCAAGGATGAGAGCTTCATATTCTGTTGTGTTATTTGTATTTTCAAATTGTAGTTTGAATGAGAATGGATGAATCTTTCCCTCTGGGGATATCAATACTACACCAGCCCCAGCACCAGCTAAGGAGCAACTTCCATCAAATTCCGAATTCCAAATGCTATTAGGATCATGAAGTACTTCTTTGGGACATTCCACCTCATCCTATGACATGATCATATAGTTTCCATGCCCAATATCTTCATAAAGTATTTTTGCTTTGGGATCATCCGTCTTTTACACAATATACTCAGTTTTCTTTTTGAGTAACCAATTCTTCATCTTTCCATTAATCGGTATAAGGGCATGCAACCAATCCATTTGAAGTTCTCCTCCCACATCCTTACAAAAGTTCCTACTCAACACCATGCCATATGAAGGAGGGATATCAACTCTAGAATAGTAGCTAAAACCTTTTTCTTAGGTAAGGCAGCAAAAGCTACTTGTGCATCCTTAATTCTTCTAACTAAGGGCACCTACCTACTCTCCATGGAATAGTAAGAACCATAAGTGCATGTGAGGGTAAGACCCAAAGAATGAGCCACTTTGGTAGGCATTACATTGTCTGAAGCTCCCGAGTCTATGACATAGTTGCTAAGTCTATGGCCTGCTATAAGGAGGGTCACATAAAATGGTTTGATTTTCTCATTAGGTGAGGTGACTGCAACCACAAGATTTGGTTAGGGTGTGGTAGATGGAGTAGGAAAAATATCTTTGGAAGTTTTAGATGAAGTCTTCGGATGGGAGTTGATAAATTGAACCATTTCAGCAAAGACTTTTGGATGGGTTTGATAATGCTTAGCCTATGAAATCTGGATCTTTGTCTTTTTAAGATGATTGATGATATCAAAAGATCTAGAAGTGGATGGGGAATCATCACTAGGAATCTTAGGCCTATCAGGATTTGAAGCTGGAGAAAAAGAAGTTTTAGAAGCAGGAGTAGGAGATGAAGAATTAGCAGAACTGAAGTTTTTCATGGATGCAGTGGGAACAAGGGATCCTCTTCTCGCCACCACTAGAATAGTTGTGGGATACCCCTTGAATTTTTTAGTAGGCTGCATCACTTTTTTTTTCTTATTGGTCTGCTCCTAGGTCATAATAACATATGATTCAATGTTCATCTCCACCACTACTTCATCATAATCATCTTCTCCATCAATTCCCTCAGTAGTAAGTAAATTAACTTGAGATCCATCAAGTTCTTCTAGTTCTTCATCAGCCTCTTCTTCAGGTTCTTCAAAATCTTCATTAAATTCTTCATCGTCAAGTTCTTCAACCTCACAAGTTGCATTAACAAGGACCTTGATGGATGGTCCTTCAATTTTCAATCTCATCTAAGAAGAAGGAAAATGGTTTATGGGCTGAAAATTCCTCCTTGGAACATCTTGATAAGGAGCATGCTGACAAAATTATTTCTTGATAGAAATTAGGTCATTAGCAAGCTTCTATACTACTTGGTCTGCATTAGCTCTAGGGGTAGAGGAAGAGGAGGAATAAGCTTTAGATTTGGAAGGATCTCTTTTTAATTTACCAGACATGATCAGGTCATCTTCAACACTGATGGCTAATCTCTGATCAACATCCAAAGTTGTAAGATTTTCTCTTCTCAGCACATAACTCACTTCAAGCAATTGAGTGTTTAGGAAGAAACACTTTTGAATTTTATCTATAGGCCAGGTGTCTTGTGGGATCCTATTAATCAGCTTATTGAACTTGGCCACAAATTCTCTCATGGGCTCATGTGGTTCTTTCTTGATTTGAGAAATATGGGATAGTAGAGCATGCACATCTTCAGCAGGTTTGAAATGATTTTCAAATCTTGTTCTCATGGTGGTCAAATTAGTGATGGCCCTAGTGGGGAGATGATAAAACCAATTTTCTTCATTTTCCAATAAAGTCTCCACAAAAACCTTAAAGAGACATCCTTGTGTTCAACTCTGAGGACTCCACACATAACTATGATGGCTGCAATGTGTTCATTAGGATGTACCTTTTCATCACCTCTAAACTTTGGAAAGTTCTTCTTGTTACCCCTGGGTAACTCATGCAAAGGTTGAGAAAGGGTGAGAAGCCCAACTCATTGTCCCCAAGGTAATGGAAATGCCATCCTTGGAAAAATTGCTTGAAGTGGAACTGAAACACCAACAAGAACCAAAGCATGAAGATTAGGGCTAGGTTTCTCTTGAGGGACACCACTTCCAGAAGCTCTGTCCTCAATAGGTGGTGGGATTACAGAATGAGTTCTTATATTCCTCCTTGTTGAATGAAGAGGAAAACCTTGCTACTCCAAGATTTCAAACTAAGAATCTTCAATTCCGAGAGACCTTCTATGACGGGTAAACATTAGAGCCACCAGATCTAAAATGATCAAGAAATTGTTTTTAAATACTAGAATCCATTAAAACGAATCCCCAATGGAGTCACCAAAAACTGTTGGTTGTAAAAATAGGACTTTAATGAAGCAACAATCAAGGAAAGAAATTCCCTCCTCTTTAATGGGAGAGGTGTCCTTATTGAAAGAAAAAAACTATTCACAAATGTCCAACTTTTAATTTCAATGAGGAACTCAGATATCATATTTTTCTTAAATTCCAAGATAGATTATCAATAAAAAAGAACAAAATAACTAAGGAAGGGGAAAGATAGAATAAAACTCCTCAGAAAGTATAGATACCAATATAGTTACCTATAAATGTTGAAATAGGATAGTATAGAATAGAATCGTTCGTATTAAAACTATTAGATGTTATTTTGCAGACACAAATTTCTAGAGATAACATCCACAAGAATAGAAATTTTCTAAGTGCAAATAGATAAATGATTCAATAATTTATAATAGATAAGAAGGAACAAATAGACATAGACAAAATTAGAAAGGAAAATATCCTTGTATTGATAGCTTTTGAACCTTTTACACTTTCAAAAATAATCAAAGTTCCAGTCCCCTTTTGAAATGATGAGGAGACCTCATTATATAATTTACAAATTTGTTACACTTGGTAATTGCGAGGCCATTTCTTGTAATTAGAATATTAATTAAGGAAATGGGTAATACAAGTCCTTAATTAAATTACAAGGAGCTTGGCACTAAAGATAGAAGAAGAGAAAGAAAATCTTGAAGAAGATACATTTGATTATGGCAGAGGAGGGCCCACTAATTTCAGAATCCGATGCCTAAATATTTTCAATGCTTCTGCTATTTCCATGCATCTTGGAATTGTGGTGTTGGAGGTGGCATCTATCCACATTCTTAGACATTTCTCCATATCTTTATAAAACTCAAGTATGTTCGGATATTATTTATTATCTTTAGAAATAGCTAAATGGAGGGAACAAATGTCTTCCATCTTCTCTTTGGTAAATGAATCCTCTTTAAACAAATCATCCTTGACAAAAGTTCTAAACTGAGCCTTGATTTCCTAAAGAGAGAAGGGAACACCTGTAGTTTCATCTTGAAGATGACAATGAATATCTTTGAAGGATGATGAGACACAAGTTTTAAAAGATTCTCCTTTTGCCACACATTCCTTAATTCTCCTAGTGCTTCTTCAGAACCTTTATCTTCCACTCAACATTGAAAATCCATGCCTTTGACAAGTTATTATTGGCATCATCAAATACCTTGTTGACCAACATGATCTTCTCATCAGCTTGGCCCATTAGGCAAAGATCTGTAATACAACTACTCCAGACCTTCAGTTATTTATCCATGGATTTGATTGAGGAAGAGAGTTTTTGCTGTAAATTAATCACTTTTTCATTAGTTTTGAAGCCTTCCTCAATTAAGTTCAAACCTGCTATAATCATATCATCCACCATAGCTTCCACAACCTTACCATAAGTTGAATACTTGTATATGTCTTTGATGCTCTGAACTTCATCCTAACTAAGAATCATGGGGGGTGGGAGAGCAGCCAGTGGAGATGGATCTAAAACTTTATCCTTGGCCAATAAAGATTTGATAAAGTTGGAAAGAACCTGATTCTAGTCTGCCAATATCTCTATGGTTTGCTTGCATTTCTCAACTCGTTTAATAACCTTAGTGACTATTTCTTAAAGGTTATGAAATTCACTCTTAGGAGTGGATTCTCCCATTCGGATATTGGAAAGCTCCAAATTAGAGACTAAAAGATCCTTCTCTGCTTTATCAACGTTGGTCTTTGTAACCTTTAGGAACTTCTGGCCTTGAGCATCAATTACTAATCTTGAAGCAATATTTTGTTCTTTCTTTGGAGGAGAGCAGCAGAGAATTCAACAGATCTGCTCAAAGACATTGAAATCTGACCCTGTTAAACAAGAAGAATATTTCCTCTTCTTACTGTAAACTAAGGGCTGCACCAAGGAAAAGGTAGAAGAAGAAGAGGAATGAACAAGACACCTAAGAGCAAGTGAAATCATTGCATTCAAAGTATTAACCATTGTTATCTCTAGTAGAGAAGTACTTCAGACCTCAAGGAACTTCCTTTGCAGAGGAGTCTACTATACTAGGAGGTTTGGTACTTGGAACCTATTTCCCTTTTTCCACGGTGATTTCAAGAGATCTTGCAGGATCTGGCACTTCACCATGATCACTTTCACTAAGAAAAATAATGTTCTCCAACCCTGAGGAAACTTTGACCACTCTGGAAGAGATTCTTCCTCAATTGGTTCTTGCTTAACCTTTTTAATCTTGTTTTGATACACTTTAGTGGAAGAAGAAAGAGTATATGATTCAGGATATTTTATTGAAGAAGAAGGTGGGGTTTGCGCATGTACCTATGTATTGGGTGTATGTACTTCCCTTAATTCACGAACTTTCCTGTCAAACCAAACTTTAGTTCTAACCAGGAGGGGGGTAATTATCTCACTCAAATCATCTTTCTCCTTCACATACCAATCCAAGGTTTCTAGAGGTGTGTGCTTGATGGATATTTCATACTAAAAGGATTACAAGCCCTCATCATCATCCTTAAGCCCTTCAGGAACTTGGTAAATATTGAGATCTATACTTTGTTGTAGAGAGAGTCTACCGTAATGCATTCTTCTGGCTTCAAAATCATTAGCACAATCAGCCTAGTAATCCTCAATATCGGTCTTTGATGATAAGTTATTCTGAAATTTTGATTAATAAATTTCTTCGGATCAAAACAATTCTGAGTCGAAGAAATGGATCGTGAGACTAGAAATAGCCCTTTCTATGTTTTGGGCATCAGAGCCATTTTCATGTATAATTTCCCATAGAGATTGGGAAATGAATACCGATGATCTTCTTGTCTCTCTGAGTTATTATGTAGTTTATCAAGTTGTATGCACACCTCAACTACAACCATTTTGTCATTGCAAAACATGGGGAGCTTGAGGGGTGTACTTTCAAAGTAAGCTAACCTGATGTATGAGAATCTTCTGAATTGGATGAAGAAAGCCCCGTACTTGGCTATCAGGGTCATAACTTCATCAGAAAATCTCCTAGCAGTGTCACTCTCTAAGAGTCTTACAATATACATGGTGAAAGCATCATTGACCCTTCTGAAATTGTGATTACTGGCCTCGAGGGTAAACTAAGGGTAGTATGTGTAGATAGGCTCATCCTTCTTGCCCTCTATGTAGGTGAAACTGAACCACTCCCAAGACGTAGCTAGGGTATACATGAGATAAGAAGTCATATAGAACTTCTTAGTTTGCTAAACATTTGACAATTGCTCAGTCAGATTCATACAAATAATTTCAGCCCAATTTATATTCTGCTTGCCCTCGCAGATGATATTTATAAAAGGGCACATCCAAAAATGAAATTCATTGGTGGAGGGCATTCCCATGATACGAGCAAGCAAAATTATGAAATTAGACAATTCCTCATTGAAATCAACCCTGAATAATGCTTTGGAGAGTTAGGATTTAACCATGACTTCACTACTTGTGCCTTGTATTTGTCACTATCTTCATCGAATAGAGTGTTAGCTTGAGCAAGAGTGAGAATGATGGAGTCTTCGGTCTTAGGAATGCATAGGGAAGTAGAAATGGTGACATCATCTAGTTTAGCAATTAATTCTCCATGCACATTAACAAGCTCTCTGGTGTCTGGGTTAAAATGAGCTCCACAAGAAAGCACGGTGTCATCAAACTGCAAAGAGATGGGAAAACCAACCACATATGCACTTCCACTATCACTGATCATTTGGGCCATAGGAGTAGGGTTGGCGCATGTTAGTCTGCCTTAAAAATCACCAAAATCTAAGTGTTGAACCTCACTATCCCCAATATCAGGTACAGAGGTCTCAAGAGGTGACAGATGTTCCTACCCTTGAAATTTGATCTTCATTTTGCAATGCACTAGAGGATGACCTTCTAAGAACAAATTCGTGATGAGAATGTAAAGGAATATAGGGAGATGTACAAATGGCTCAATTGCAAGGATGCGGGCAAGAAAAAGCAAGCGAGAAATGTGACAAATGCATAGGTGGTAGTCCCTTTAAATAGGCATTGAGGAGAGAGAATATCATTAATGAGCATTAAATACACCTTGCACCGACTCGAAAAGGTGAAATGTGGGAAAAGTGGAAAAAGCGGCCCGAACGATCTATGGGAGATTGGGACATGAGGGAGGTAAAGACATGATTCAGATGACGCGGAAATGTGGGAAAAGTGGGCCAAATGAGCATGAGTGGTCGAGGACACAAAAACCTAAGGGATGTGAAGACATAATTTGGCCAATGTGGGCGATCTTTGGGAATCGGCAAATAGAAATCTTGGATGCATTTGGGACAGATGGGTAAAAACTACATGGAGAAATTGATGCAACCGAGGCGGGCGATTAGGGAAAATTAAATGGGTGAACTTGGGACAAATGGTCCAAAAAAGTTATTATAAAATCGACAAAAAAAGACTTGCAGGAAAACACCTGATCGGTGAAACGAAATCTGACGGAACTTGGGATAGATGGGACAAGAAAACACGATGCGGTGACGACGTGAGGAATTAGGTTACAAAATTTTCAAAGGAAATTTGGGACATGAGAGGACAAATATGTTTGAAAGACAAGCAAGTTACTTAAAATGACCCTAAGAAACAACATTTTCACTATCTTATCAAATTTCTCTTCACTGAAACTTTACTGAAGGGTGCTAACTCTAAATTTTCAATTTTTTCAAATTTTCAAAAGATGGGAATTTTGAGGGGACAACAGTTTCTAATTTATTCATGGCTGAAAGGATACAAGAGAAATATGCTTACAATCCTTACAAGGAAATAGAAGAGAAATTTCTTTGTGTGTATTCTCTTCATGAAGAAAGCACATCTATTTCCTTTCTATCCAACACAGAGATTACTGAAGAAGGCATATGTACGTGTTGGTTTAATGTTGTCTTCCTCAACAAAATAGAAGTATTTTTTAGCTTTAAGCTTGCAGTTTGCTTGTACATGTAATGTTTTTGAGTAAAAGCATTGATTCATGACCTACAATGGGCTAAGAAAAGAGGAATTAGCTCATTATAGGTTTTGGTGACTCAAAGTTAATCATCAATCAATTTAGAGACTTGAGTGTTTCTAAAAATCCACCACTAAAGTCTATTAAAAGAAGGGTTTAGAAATTGATAGATGATTTTAAAGCTTTTAATATTCATTTTATCCCAAGATAAATGAACAAACATGTAGATAGACTTGTAGCAATTAGAGCCAACTTTGATGTGCTTGAGCAGGTTCAAAATGATGAAATTGAGCTTCACATCAAGCTAGTTATCATACCTTCAGTGCTTGATAATGAAGAAAACTTGAAGGTTTTCAAAGATGATAAACAAATCTGTAGGAATAAGCTAATTTTTCATAACCTAATCAAGCTAAGATGCAACACCAATATGGTGACCAGATTGTGCAGCTGAAAATGAATAAATTACCTTAAGGACTTGTCACTTTAGAGGATATTTTTAGCATGTATGATCTACAAAGAAAATACAAGGAAAAAAATATCTAATCATGGTGATAATTACAAAGAAATATTAGTTGACAAAGGTAAAACAATGCAATATGTTCCACTGTTGAGAAACAATATTTTGTTGATTTATGTAAAGAATTCATAGATTTATTTTCTTGGAAATACAAAGATTTGTAAGGTTTTGATCCTAGTTTAGCTCAACATATGATAGAATTACAACCAAATTCAAAACATAGAAGGAATAATTAGAGGCCTATAAATCCCAAGATTTAGACATTGATGAGGAATGAGTTGTCTAAGTTAATTGAATCAAGTATTATTTTCCCCATCAATCATTCAAGTCGGGTGGCCAACTTGTTCCTATACAAAATAAAATTGGTGAAATCCGGTTGTGTGTGGATTTCAGAGACCTTAACAGAGCTTCATTGAAAGGTGATTATCTGCTACCCTATATGTATCATATTTTAAGAAAGGTTTTATGTTTGGATATGCTGTCCATATTAGATGGTTATAGTGGATACTGAGTAAAATTCTTGTGCATGATTAAAATACATACAAAACAACCTTCACCACAAAATGAGGTACTTATGCATACAAGAAAATTCCTTTTGGTCTTTCTAATGTTGGTGCAACATTTCAATAAGCAATGGACATGGATTTTCATAGCCTCTTGAATAAATGCATAATTGTGTATTTATATGATGTGAGTGTTTTCTAAAAACATTATATGATCATATTTTGTATTTGAGGTAAAACTTTCAATTTTTTTAAGTTTGGGATTTCTTTGAATCCCAAAAAAAAAAAAATTTTTTAGTACATGAAGGCAATCTGCTTGGTCACATTTTTTTGAAACAAGGTTTTTCCATTGACCCGCTGAGGGTTGATTTAGTTTTGTAGTTGTACTTACTACAATATGAGAATTCTCTTCATATTTTCTTGGGTAAAACAAAATTTGTAAGATGGTTTGTACCAAATTTTGTGTCTTTGGTCAAACCATTGACCTCTATGCTTAAGAAAGGAAAAACCTTTTCATGGAGCAGTGAAGGAAAGAGAGGTTTTGAAGCCATTAAATTGACTATTTCTTAGGCTCCTACATTGGAAAACCCAAATTTGATAATTAATTTATCATGTATGCACTTGTAGGAGTTTAAATTATTTCACCCATATCTACTTAGGTTAATGATGATGAAATAGAACAACCCATTACTTTTTTCGTGACCATCATTGATGAATACGAAATACGATATACCTTTCTTGAAAATTTTGTAATTTTAGTAGTTAGATGATTAAATAAATTCAAGTAGATGCTTTTGAATAATAAGGTTCATGTTTTAGTTTCTCATCACAATGTTAAAGCATTTTTTTAACAAGGAACTAAATGAGAAAAGGGTTGGATGGATTGCCAAGGTAATGGAATACAATATTGATATCAATTTTTCCAAAGCTTGATCACGAGAAATGGACTTTGTGAGAATTTGATTTCTAATATGAAATATTAGAATGTTGTAGTTTTATCTCAACCTGAACTCAATCAAAAAGCTCTAGTTTCATGTTGGATGGCTGATATGATCACTTATTTACAACATGGAACATACTCGGAAGGTATGGAAAATAATAAGAGAATATATTTTTGTTTACAAGATGTACCATTTGCATTAATTAATGGAATGTTGTTGCAAAAGGATATACATGCAATATTGTTGTGTTGTGTTTATTTTAATCAAGTTTAGCAATTACTTAAATAATTTCATGAAGGATTTGCAGATGGTCACTTTTTAGCATGCACAACAACCCAAAAATTCATGAGAGTTCAGTACTATTGGACCAACATTTTTAAATACTGTTATGAGTGGATAAAAAAGTGCAAACAATGCACGTTCTTTTTGGCAAGGAATGATTAACATCGTTACCTCTTCAACCTATTTTAGTTGATTAACCTTTCATACAGTGGGGCCTTGACTTCATTGGTATGATTAACCCCCCTTCATCTTAAGGGAACAAGTGAATTTTCAATGCTAAGGACTATTTTACTTGTTGGACTAAAGTTGTTGCTTTAAATGAAGAAAATGAGACCTCCATTCTATCATTGCACGAAGGTATTATTCTACAGATTCGGTGTTCCAGCCACCATAATTTCTAGCGTGAGGCAGAAATGGAGGAGAAAGAATAGAGATTGAATATCTCATATTATTCTATTAAACATAGAACTCACGTATAGTATTTATAGGAAAGGAATTGAACAAGACTCCCCTAAATGAATGGAGAGGTTACAAAATAGAAGGAGAGAATAATGGAATACACCTAGAAGGAGAAGATAAAGGGATAGAACAAAATATATACTCCTAAAAATATAGATTATTCAACGTATGCTAACATTCCCCCCCTTATTACATTATTCTTGCAAATGTGACCCCTGAAAAATTCAAATTTCACTTTGCCAAGGGATTTAGTGAGAATGTCAGCAACTTGTGCTTCAGTAGGATAGTACTGGAGCTGAATTTGATGGTTCAAGACGTGCTCTCGAATGAAATGGAAGTCAATTTCAATATGCTTTGTTCATTCATGAAAGACTAGATTCTACACGAGCTTCAACACACTCTGATTGTCACAATAGAGAATAGGTGACTATTTTTCAGGAATTCCCAAGTCATCCAAAATGTGACGTATCCATATCACTTCACACACAGCTCCTCTCGTGCGTGCGATATTCTACCTCTATGGATGAGATAGAAACAACATTCTGTTTCTTGCTTATCCATGAGATAGGTCCAGATCCGAGATGAAATATGTATCCTGTAGTTGACTTCCTGTCATCAATAGATCCAGCGTGGTCCAGAGTCGACATATCCCTGTAAGAAGAATTGATCATTCTTCTTATATTCCAGACCATAATTAGTTGTTCCTTGGACATATCTCAAAACATGCTTTGCTGCATTCCAGTGACATTTCTTTGGCTCCTACATGAACCTGGAAAGATAGCTGATAGCATAGCAGAGATCTGGTCTGGTATATGTCAAATAGATGAGCCCTCCAACAAATTTCTGTAGAGAGTAGCATCTACTTGAGGTGAGTCCTAGAATCTTGAAAGTTTCAAGCCTTTTTCCATGGGAGTGGATATAGGTTTATAGTTAGACATTCTATACTTTTCCAGGAGTGTCTTGGCGTAATTTTTCTGGGAGAAAAAATGTGATGCTCCTTTTGCCATATCTCCAAGCCAAGACAAGTAATGTAGTAGCCCCAAATCTTGTCATGTCGAAGGTTCTTTTGAGATCATTCTTTACAATATCAACTTGATCTTCTGAACTGCCAGTGATCACAAGATCATCTACATAAACAACAAGAATGACAATTTCTTTGCCTACCTTCTTTATATACAAATTGGAATCTGAGGGGCTACGAGTGAACCCATGTTGTAAAAGGTGATCGTTGATCTTGATATACCATGCCCTGGGAGCTTGTTTTAGTCTGTAAAGTGATTTGATGAGACGACATACCTTCTTAGGCTACTCTTCATCAACAAATCCTTCAGGTTGGGTCATGTATACTTCTTCTTTCATATCACCATTTAGGAAAGCACTCTTGACATCCATCTATTGAAGTCTCCATCCCTTCGTGCTTTGCGCAAGTGTGCAAACTACTCTGCTTTGGTCTTCATCTTCACAGTGGGTGCAAAGTTTTCTTCATAGTCGATGCCTTCTTTCTGATCATATCCTTTTGCTATAATTCATGCTTTATGTTTGTCGATGGATCCATCTGCCTTATATTTTGTCTTAAAACCCATTTGTAGGCTATGTGTTTCTTTCCTGTAGGTAGATCGATAAGTTCCCATGTCCAATTTTTCATGAGCGAGTCATATTCTATATCCATGGCTTCCTTCCACTGAGTTTGATTGAGTGCTTCACAAACATTATCTGGCTCAGAGCTATTCATCAGTGAACTCATGAGTGCATAGTTGACCTCATTTCTTATTTGACTCCTTGTTTTGACTCCTGATGATGTATCTGGGAGTTGTTGCAAATGTGAGTCCTTGATAGTGCTTTGTACCCACTTCGGACGAGAACTTGGCTACTTTTGAGAAGAACTATGTCATTTCTGTGTGGATTGATGTGGAGTCACATTCTCCAGTTCTCCAAGGTCAACAAATAGTTCTCTTGACAACATTTCTTTTCTCTGAGTAGTCTCCTCTGGCTCATCATCTGATTCAGAGACTAATCGATGAGATGTGTTTGGAAGTGGATCTTCTATTGATACTATTGAGTCAAAGGATGACTCGTCACAAACCACATCCCGACTCTCGTATATTTTCTTTATCTCAAGATCCATGAGAGAATAGGCCTTCGAGGTAGTATTGTATCCAAGAAGGATACATGGGAGTGTTTTTGGCTCTACCTTCTTTATCTTCTGAGCTAGGAGATGCATGTATGCTATGTAACCAAATACTTGCAAATGAGAAATTGATGGATTTTTACCACTCCATACCTCTTCTAGCGTGTTATTCTATAGAATCTTTGTCGGTTCCCTATTGAGAAGATATACAGCCATTTGTACTGCTTTAGCCCAATAGTGTTCTCCTAGCTTTGTCAGTTGATAGCATGCAGCGAGCCATCTCCATCACTGTGTGATTACAATTCTCAACAATGCCATTTTGTTGGGACGTGTAGTGAGCAGTTAGGTGTTGCTTAATATCGTGATGGTTCAAGAAGGCCAAGAACTTCTTTGATGTGAATTCCCCCCCTCGATCTGAGCGGAGTAGAAGAAGTGGTTGTCCGGACTCTTTGACAACATGATGATAGAAGTTTTGCAAGTGTTGAAGAGCCTCACTTTTCTTCTTTAGGAAATATACCCACATCTTGTGAGAGTGGTCATCCATGAACAGCTGGAAGTACTTGTATCTTGAAAATGAAGCAGGAAATGGGCCATTCAGATCGGTATGAACTACCTCTAGACACTTCTTGGCATGGAAGGTGCTCGCTTGAAATGGATCTCTGTGTTGTTTTCCTATAAGACAGCCAGGGAAAATAGGCAAGGAACTGGAAAATTTGGGTAGTCCACGGACCATTTCTTTTGAACTCATCTAGTGCAATGAACTGACCAACAAGTGTCCATATCTAAAATTCCATAAGGCAGTTGATTCTATTATTGAAGCAAATAAAGCTATTGCAGAAGATGAAACAGTATCTAAAGCAAATAACTTATCTTTTACAAAAGCTTTAGCAAGAACTGTACCTTGTCGGGATATTAAGCATGATTTAATGCCATTTTGAACAAGAAATTCGACCTTAAGGTGATGATTCAAGAGCTGAGTAACTGACAAGAGGTTGCTAGTGAAGCCCGGAACATATAGTACCTTTTTAAGTGTACATTTTCATAGTCCTAGAGGAATAGTGACATTCCCTATTCCTTCTGCAATGTACTCTTTTTCATCCACTATCTGAACTCGATCTCTAGTTGGCTCTTCACGTAGTGAATCAAATAGCTTCTTATCACCTGACATATGCTTGCTTGCACCAGAGTCTATCAACCAAACTTTCTTCGTGGGCTAAGAAGTTTGAGAGATGAGTACAATATTCTTACTACAATTGGCTCCTTCTGATGTCTCCTCATCAGAGTCATCATCTTCTTATTGGGCTGCGAGATGTCCCTTGTGCTTTCTCCAGTGGGGATGTCATTTGGATTTTTAAAATATTCGTGCCTAGATGTGCTTGTATGGCTTGAAGACCCCTGTTTCAAGCTGTTGTGCCAATAGTGATCAGTGTCATGAGTATTGGTTCTACAAATTTGACACCATCTCTTTGACTTTTGATCTTTCTATTTGGGTTGCACTGGATTTGGCTTCTTTGGGGACCTTTCCGATTCTTCTGGCCATGGTAAGGCTTTGAGAACAAGGCTTTGTCCTGAGACTCCTCATGCGATGAAGTGATGGCCTATTCCTGCTGCACAAAATTCACAAGCTCTTCGAATGTCACTATTTGTTTAGACACATTCAGTGTCGTAATGAACAGTTGGATTGAGAAGGAAGTTCTCTCAAGGTGATTATGATGAGAATTTTATCATCCACCATTTCACCGAGTGCTAATAACTATGATCTTAGCTCAGCCACGCGATGCAAGAATTCCTCCACTTTCTCGTCTGACCCCATAGAGAGGGTGTGTAGATTTGACTGAAGATGAAGTATCTTCATCTGATTTTTGGCTTCATAAATGGTTACTAGCTTGTCCCAGGCCTCCTTGGGTTTCTCCACATTCCAAAATGTGGTTGCACATCATCACTGATACTGAGCATTATCAACATCAAGGCTTTAGCACTAGCCATGTCATATTTTATTAGTTCATCGGGGGCTATGGGAGCAGGCACAGACCCTGTGAAAATTCCCCATAATCCTTCAAACTGAAGGATTGTCTTCATTTTTGTCTTCTAGGCCACACAATTAGACCCTTTGAGCAATCGAGCTTAGATGTGAAGTAACTTCAAGCAAACATCGTAATATAAAAAATAAAAATTATTTGAAAATTTATTACAATTTTGACTCATTGACTAGAATGACTACCTCGTAGATGCTCACGATATTCACGTGCTATGAGACAGAGACACTTTGTAGGGTGTTCTTCTTCATCATCACAGTCGACATCATATCCATCTTTTAATTATTCCTGTACTCACTTTGCTTGGCAGCTGACATTGAAAATAAAGTATTCAAGAAGTCCTTCTCGAACTAGCTTGTCGAATGCAAGATTGTCGGTATTTGAAGCTTGTTCAGCAAAGAAAAGTAGAACCCAGAGCTCTCTCAAGCTTCTCCATGGTGTTCTCTGGCTGAGGAGTTGATATTCTTGCTTTGAGCTGTGGTGACCATGTTATTGACGCTCTCAATCGAGTTGTCTACACTCGACATTCGGTGTAGTTTTTGTAGTTGCTACTTCCTCATTGTCTTGGTAGAGTATCAGTATCAAAACTTCCACACAAGATTTCAACTCCAATTCTCTCCTGAACACTCCTCCACGTATTTCTTCTATTCCCTATGCACATGCCTTTTATGCAGTAAATCAGATCAAAACAGTTGACCATTATCTGCATTTCCATTTGCTGTTCCAGCCATCATCATTTGCACAGGATGTTGTTGTAAAAATATCATTCAAAATGCACCACACAACAATTAAAAAAAAACTTCTATGTAGTAGACAGACTAAGAAATATATATATTTATTGCTCCAATTTTGGCTAGACGTTCAACAAGAAAAAACCGTTGTATTTCATCACTGGCAGTCAATTTGGTTGCTCAGTATCTCCACCACGCAGTAGAAAACTTGTTGATAAGACAAATCTAGACTACTTGTGCCAATGTCCTGGGGACCACGTAGCAATCAGAAACTTTCATACTCAAAAAATAGAGACGTCAATTCATAGCATCCTCTCTCCTCCACGCGCACAGGTATGTTTCCACCTTTTTTTAGTGTAGAAAACAACAAAGAATATGCGCAGGAAAAAAAACAGCAAATTGTCCACTTTTTTTTAAAAAAACATTTTCTCTTGTCTTCCACGCAGGTTATCTGTCACGTGCTTTCTCCACAATGTTTTCTCCTCTTCTTCTCATCAATGACAGGCTTCACGCAGTCAGACTGGTGGCACAGATTGCAGTCGAGGAGCCGAGGGACCATCCAGACGTTAGGCATGCAGTCGTGCAGGGTATCTTTCATACTCAGAAAAGAAGAGCTCAGTCTCACAAGGCTCGACTTGATTGACTTCCCGTGCTTCTTTTCCATCGCACCACTTGCACACTAAATCTCCCCTGATGCTATGAATTCCATGGCCCAGAAGATAGTCCAGTGAATGCACTATGGCTCGCCTATTGGTGGCCCACGTATACGCCGACACGATGCACTCCTCCTTGGGCCTGCTCGGACCACCTGTTACTCCACACAGGCTACGCACAGGAAAGATCTTCTTTAGCCAATCACCACGCACACAGGTCAAAGACTTTGAAGCTCTGATACCAAACTGTGAGGTAGAAATGGAGGAGAAAGAATAGAGATTGAATATCTCATATTATTCTATTAAACATAGAACTCATGTACAGTATTTATAGGAAAGGAATTGAACAAGACTCCCCTGAATGAATGGAGAGGTTAAAAAATAGAAGGAGAGAATAATGGAATACACCTAGAAGGAGAAGATAAAGGGATAGAATATAATATATATACCTAAAAATATAAATTATTCAATGTATGCTAACACTAACAATGATCTAGACTTTCTAAAAAAGAGCAACTAATTGGGATGTTAAACATGGTATTTATTTGAGCACTTCATCTAATTAATACCCTCAAGATAATGGATTGGATGAAAGAAAAAATAAAAATATGCTAAGGATTATCAAGAGAACACTCAAATCAAATAAAAGAGGTTGGCATATAATGTTAAATTTAGCACTTTGGGCTGATAGAGTGACACCCAAAAGGTTTGTTGGTAATTCACCATAAAACCTTGTTTATGGAAGGGAGGAAATAATGCTTATTTCTCTTCAGTTTCCCGCATTGGATTTACTCCATCAATTGGAGTTAATAAAAAATGAACCAATGCAAGTCCATTATGCATAACTTATGGAACTACAAGAGCTGAGAGATAAGTCTCACATGAACATGGAGAAGCGTTAAAACCAGGTTAAGAACAACTTTAATAAGAAGAAAAAAATCATAATTTTCAATGAAGGAAATATTGTGTTGAAATGGGATGAAGCCAAGGAAAATCCAGGAAACCATAGAAATTTTGATACAATCTGGAGCAGCCCTTATATGATTTCAGATTTGCATGTAGCACAATGTTTATTAATCTACAAGGCTAAGTGGAAAGGAACTTCCCATTCATGTGAATGATATGTTTCTCAAGAATTTCTATTGAAAATATTCTAATGCTAGTTAGAGTATGGTAGTTTAGATTCAATAAGTGCATTTCATTCACAAGATCTAATTTTCCAAAAAAATTCCTACATTAGTTTTTTCTTTTGGAAAGGAATTTTTTTAGTAAAGGGAAAGAATTTGGTTTGGGCTTAGACTCCAAGCCCAACGTATGAGATTAAAAAACTTGTCTTAAAGATAGTGAGCAACTAATACCACAAATGTGCCATAAATGTTGATATTTCTTGCACCCATGTGAGAGGTCAACTCAAAACTTCATTTCTAAGGATTAAGATATTGGTTTGAGGCATATAACTAAAGGAAAAAGGGTTTGAACTGTTGTTGTGTTGGTTTGAGAATTTCAACCTTCCACCTAAGATGTCTTTCCAAACATCATCTCCATCATGATCATGTATCATCTGCGTAGGAACCGATGTAAGACCCTTCCACATCTAGGAAAGACTTGATGAATATTGAATATGGAAACCCCAAATTATACATAGGGACAGTCCATTTGAAAAATTAAACTAGGTTCTTGCCTATCTTTTATTAGAGGCTCGTTTTATCAAGTTACTTTTAGTTCGTTAATTATGATTAAATGAATATTTCCTAGTGTACAGGAGTTGCAAATAATTTTCTTAACATCATGTTAATGAAAAATTATGCAAAAAAATAGTATTTACTGACTTATTATAATAATATATTTTTGTTTATTTAATAATTAAATGTACAATGCACCCACACAAGCTATGGGGAATAAATCTAAAAATCAAGTACATAAAAATAACGTCCATGTGAATAAAAATATGGATAAAAGAGAAAGGAAAATCCATCATTTCCTATTCGGATGGATTTTTCCATAGTCAATTCCCAGATTGTCCTAACCCACTCCTATTCTCCATCCTCAACAAGTACTTAAAACTAGAAAATTCAATGGTTAGAGCTCCAGATTTTCATTCCTATTGTACTCCCAACTTCACACAAGTGGATTTTCTTAACAATGTACATGAAATTTAAAACAGTATAGAAAGGAATGTAAGATCATAATGATATTTTTAGTATGTCACAAGAATAATTCAACATTAAAAGAAAGGGATTCTGGCCTTCACTTATTTTTCTAGCTAGTTTTTTATTGTGTAGGTACAGAATGTGAAGTAATTTCGATAAATTATGAAATTGTAGCAATAAAGTATAGTTTTCCAACTGTAAGGACAACCATTCAAGCTACAGAAGTACAAGAGTAAAAGAAATATCACATTCATGCATCTATGAGACACAAAACTAGTTTAAAGTACACCTTTCAAGATATTAAAGGTAAAAAAAATTCAAAGTAAAGAGATAAGATTTAAGATTTTCATATAATACCATCAAGTATGCAAGAAGGCTAATATTCATAAGTACAAAGAAATAGCAAAGCTTTGGTTCTTCTATAAAGCTAAAAATTTGAATATTCATAAAGATCATGTATAATTTCATAATGGATTTGTAAATAACATCAGCTATCAAATTTCAAATCGACTAATGAAAAGCTTAAGAGGTTAAAACATTTGCAGGATCTGATTCTCCTTGTTATGTAGTTTTCATGTTAATGGATTTCTCATATTATGTCCTTATGATAGAAAAGAAAAGATTTCAGCAATACGGACTTATTCAATACAAAGAAACCTTCAAGAAGTAGAATGAAATTCATCTTATCTTTACAAAAAATACAGAGCAACCATCAAGCTTCATGTGACATTGTTACATAAAGGATTACATTTTTCAACAATTCAAGTGTGATGGAAAGACAAGCCAAGGAGGTACATGTTCATAGACTATACCACACATTGAGATGATTTCAATTTAAAGCAATAGATTAATATACTCTTATTAAAGTAATTACACATGGTTTTATGCAATAGAAAACTAAAACAACTATATAACTACAATGATGCTTTGAGAACAACCTTTATCATGCATATGCCTTTAAAAATTGATTATTTCATAAATATATATGGGAGAACAATTTACAGCCATGATATGAAGGTAAGTGAATACCATAAATAATATAACAGATTTTAAAAAGACCAGTTTGCATATGTGGTTAGAATTCAAATTTCAGGAAAATATACAAAGACAATCTGATAATGACATTTCTAAATGGATATAAATGAAAAGAGAGTGTATAATTCCTATGAATAATATTTGAAACATTAAGACTTAATGAGAAATATTATGAATACATTTACAAAATTGTTCTTTTGGATTTGCTAAAATTAGAGAAGGCTATGGAAAAAGCTCAAATTTTTTATAGCTTCCAAAATTTGTGTTATTTAACTTTCTTCGGGAATATACATTGTACATTTTTTAAGTATTTTAAATTTTTTTTTGGAGCCTAAGCAATCAAAGGTGGATGGAGGTTTCTTTAACATTGGAATATGAAAACATATTCTATCAAAAGGAAACACCAAGTCCAACATATACAAACAAGTAGTGAATAAGAGATCCATCATACAAAAGTGGAATGAGTAACCCATAAACAAAAATAAGCACACTGAAAATCTACAACTAAATCATTAGCAAAAAATGGCGAGCAACTCGTACAGTAACAAAACCTCATGGAATCAAAGACAAAGGTCAAAGGTTCCTAGTGTTTTCTATCTTACCTAGTAGCATGTGGAGGACCAAACTAAAAAATTAAAAACAAACCCCAAAAGCCAAGAGAAAAGACATTTTCAATTTACAGAGTTCCGAGGAAGCTACCCATTGAAAAAAAGATTCATTTTAAAAGAAACAACGACTGAAAAATGCATAGCTATTTTATCTTGTTAGGTAAATATGAATTAGGACAAGTAAATGGACTTACCCATTTGAGCCAACAAACTTGCATATAAATAGAAATGGCCATAAGGAAATGAATGCTACTTCAATTTAGCAAAAACATAGCCCAAGCTAACTGATGTAAGCTTCCAGATCGTAAAAAATGGAAAATTACAACTTGTACCCCTCAAAATGGTGGTTATCATAATGGCTAGGTAAAGAACAAAAAAATCCTTGTTCAAATTAATCCCACATGGTTTTGAATGCAAAACCCTCACTAAAATTTGAGTGGAGGATAATGTCTTCATACAAAACCATAGAATAAATGAGTAAAAGAAGATTTCTAGAGAGCCCCAATGGCGGCTAAACAAAAATATTTTTAGAAACCCTTAGTAAAAAAGAAGAAGAGTTTGAATAGTTGTGAAAATATGAGCTTACCTTGAAGATTTCCATGGCACAAGATCAAGATTCTTGGACAAATTTGTCCCACAAAGTAAAATGCAGAGATCCAATCAAAAACCACGACCACCAATATTGAACTCTTTAGCCACAAAATAGAAATGAAATCCATGTTGGGAAAAAATGACCACCCAAGCATCAAATATAGAGCTGAAACACCAAATTTTTAGCAAAATTCAAGGTGGTCATGGATGAAAATGAGACAAAACTTCAAAACTAGCTACTAAAAGAGAATGAAGCTGAGAAAATGGAGAAGTAACCTCCTTTCCCAAAAATCTTCCTCACAACGACCGCCATTAGAGAAATTGCAAGAGATCGATACTCTATTAATGGCCTTCAGGTATCGAAATGCAAAAGAAAAGATGAAGATAGAACTTATTATCAGCAAACCAAATATTTTCCGTCACAATCATGGTAGCCCGAGTCAAAAAAGTATTGCAGAGTAGCCCTCTAGAAGCTTCTTCCTTCCAAAATGACAAAATGAAATGAAATGATTTTAGGGTTTTCACCCCTTTTTAACGTACCAACCAAGGGTTAATGTTTAACCATAGTATGATTTCATATGATTACACACTTTATTTTACCTCATGCCCACATATTTTGTAAATAAATGCAAAGTATGGAAGGGGGTAATAATTATGGGTCATTATTTGAAAAGGGGCTAAGATTGCGTGAATACATGCTTTTAAAAATTAAACAAAAGGCTTGAATGACTCAAAATGAAATGCAATGAAATACCAATATAAAAGTGTTCAAGTTAGAAAATTATATGCATCCACCCACATAATGATAAAAGGTAAACTTTTATCATGCATGTGCACATATGGACAAAAGGTTCTCTTCTAGACAAGACAAAAAAATTCCACCTTTTGAATATGAACGCAAAGATTTATTATTTAATCAAGTCTTTACATTCCAAGTGACGAAAAGATTTTTCCAAGTACCTTATTATTCCCAAAAATACCCATATACCTTTTGTCAAGGGGAGATGTTATTTGTTGTGTTGAAGTGGTCAAACTATATACAAGCTCATAAGGTTGTTTCATCTTTATTTGTTGCAACTGCTTGATGTGAGTGGGAGTTAGTAGGTTAGCATTTACTATTTTTAGACAATTAGGTTATTTTTGATGCTAGATATTCATTCTTTGCAAGAATTTCCGAGGAGGAATTCTTGATGTAATAGAGTGTTGGAATTATTTCTTCAAATTTTCCCATATATAAGAATCAATTGATTGACCATTTTGAGGAATTTGCAGTGGTGTGTATTCAAATAGTTATTCTTGTGAATGTTACTTCTTTGAATTTTTTAGATTTTCTTAAGCTATTTTACCTTTTACGGATTAGTTGTTGTATTCATTTTAGTGTGCAATTTGTTTTTTGTTATTGTGAGCAATACCTTAGCATATCAAAATTTTCCTTGAAGTTAACAACTCCCTGGATAGTGTTCACTTCATTTTGTAGACACTAAATTTTTTATGTTATCTTGTCGAGAAAACCCTCATTTACCTTTTATGTATCACCTTTTAAACATTTTTCATTAACCTTCTTACCCTTAACCTGGCATATCTAGTTTAGGGATACTCCAAAAAAGGAACCAACCTTAGTAATATGGAGATTCACTTCACAATATGGAGACCCACAACCTGCAAGGTGAATCAATTATCTATACACAAAATTTAGGGAAAAGGAAAGTTACAAATTTGTTACCCCTCAACACAGTGCACTTTTATTAGATAACAATTCCCTTAGAGGACTATATGCACAATTGTAAACCTAGATTGAGAAGCCATGTTACAAAGAACGGTCCAAGATTTATATATTTAGCTAGGCATTGAAACATCTATGGAAGTACAATAGTCTTAATGAGTGCTTTAATATTCTTGAGTTGTCCTTTGGTACCACATAAAAGTGGATATATGCTAGATAGTACAATGGTACAAGGTTGGTTAGTACTTTAAGAGAAAAAAATGATAAGGTGATCTCGAGGAGTTGTAGAAGGCGTTGGATTCTAAGATTTTGGGAGCAATTTAGGGATGGAAAAAGTTAACTAATGAATACTATAAGACTTTATAGGTATCCTTAGATCCTTCTATATATGCTTGTGGAAAGATACATTGTCTTAATTAGCATAGTTGATAGTTTTGGAAAGATGAACAACAGTGGAGTTTGGAACCTTATGAATAAAGTTAGTGATGGTCCTAATGATTTTCTAAACTTTCAAAATAGGGGACTAAGAATAATTGATGAAGATAGTAGGTGCATGATAAGATAAAAACTAGTATAAAGAGACCAAGAGCAAGAAGAAGCGGAAGTAAGGTAAATACAAGAGTAAGTGTTGTATGAAAATCATAATCACATAAATAATGAATATGGATAATTTTAGTCATTATTATTATGAATCCACTCTAATTCATCTAGAATTTTTTAAAATATTAATAATATATCTTATTTATGAAACTACTCTAATGAAACCACAAACAATTTATAAAAATTCAATAATATATCTTATTTAATTTGAATTGAAACTTTGAACCTAGGTTTAGAAAAGGTTCTCTAAACATATACACATTGATAAATTGAATGAATAATTACTCATATTAGATAACTCTTTATACATGTTATATAAATATTGATTTCCAAAGTTTCATGCATATTATACATTGAAAATGCTAGTATACAACACCAATAAATGAAAAAATATCCATAATGTCTTATATTGTCAAGTGCACATCATATTAGTTTGGATATAATTATAATCTCATAAATGTAAGGTCTCATACAAAAATATCGAGTTCCAAATAGTATTAACGTGCACAATAAATATAAAAATGTGAATAGGTCATATAATATCAAGTCAATGCCATATAGGCGTACATACAATGTCAAATGTGTATATAGTTCCATGCATATAAATGTACAAAATAAATTTCACTCACACACACACACACACACACACACACACACACACACACACACACACACACACACACACACACACACACACACACACACACACACACACACACACACACACACACACACACACACACACACACACACACACATATCCTATTCATAAAAATATATCCCTCTCTTTTCCTTTCTCGAAGAAACCCCTCCCTTAGGCATAGATGGAGATTTGTGAGATGAATTGGGATCGTCCATGGACTAGCTATGAGTCCTCTTATGCTCAAAACTCAACTATAGTTGCCCCTGTAAATCCAAACATTTTTTTGGTCAAAAATTAATGTATAAGTTTTCAACATGTATAAGACCATGCTAATGAAACTATTTACATGTACATGCACTAACCAAAAACTCTTGGTCACACTTAATTTCCATCACACACTCAACCGAGTTGACAAGAGCTACTGGATCTTGAACGTGGGTGTAGAAATGATGAGCTTGAGGATTCGGTGCCCTCGAAATAAAAATGGAAGGGGTTGAATCCTACATACACATAAGATTACAAAATTAAACATCAAAATTAGCTTATAGAAATATATTAACAATAAAAAATTTGAAAGAAGATCTAATCATTTATGCCAACTAAGTACGTATATGTGAAATTACAATATTTTAACTAATTTTATAAATATACATCTATTTTTTATCATGCCACACCTATGAATGATATGAACATGGATGTTATTTGCCACGAGTAAACCCTATGTATACACAATGCAATCGCATCGATTATCCACATGATGCTATAATTAAATAAATTATTAAAATAATTGAAAATAATATGAATTAAATGAGATATTTAACAAAAATACATAGTTTGTATACCTCATTGAGTTGTTACGCGAGATGAAATCACAACGGAAAAACATTTCTTAACTCGTTGTAAAGATGGTGGTGTTTCTAGTGAGGTCATCAACTTTATAAAATATATATCATGTCAAGTTAGTTAAGCACATAATATATATACAAGAACATACATATATAGACATATATTAGAGTTCAAAAGTTATATATATATATATATATATATATATATATATATATATATATATATATATATATATATATATATATATTTACATACATGAAATATTTAGAAAATTAACATTCTAAATTACCTCTGCAAATGTATACATAGGCATGGTGCTCACAAAACTTGGTTGGGATGACGACGTCCCTTCCTCACATTGTAATAGTAATGCATACATGCATACATGCATGTGTAAATTAGAAAATTTGACCAAGTTCAAATACAATTATTTTAAAAATTTAACATATATAAGTAATTAAAGTATTCATATCTTTGTAACATGAAATAAAAAATAAAAATTCCCTATGAAGGATTAATCAATGTCTGAAATCAAAATGTTACACTCAAAAAAGTGTCAGACATAGGCACATTATCATGTGTGTAGTACCACCAATGGTAACTCCACCAACATCAGTCTACATGAAATTATCATCGTCATCGGGTCGCAAGCATATGCTACCACAAGACATGCAAATATGTTTCCTCATACAACTAATACCTAAAGGAATTCTATTTCTAACTCCACCAACATTGGTATCGAAATCTCCCTTGCATGTTTGACAAGGGTATCAAAGAGTGCCTAAAGTGTGTGTAGTGTATCAATATCTACTGTATCCTTCACTGCTACAAGGAAAGTCTCAAGATGAGGGGGATTTTGTATGGGGACTCCACCATGTTGAATAGGTGCACATTGTTCCCCTAGTCTATCCTATGCAGAGCCTTTTCCTTAGCCCTGAAACTCAAGGTATTCAAAATTGTTTGGGATCTTATTGAGGATAAACTCGCAATAGAGTTTCCTCAAAAAGTATAACACAACCTCATTGTTATTTAAAGCTGGAATATTAAATGCCATCCACCATTTGTCCCAAAAATTTATTTATTATCAAAACATTATTGCACCACTATATTGGAAACCATTTACAAGACAACAAAACATGAATATTGGTTATGGGGTCCGTGAATAATGCACATATAAGGTATTTCATAATTTTTTTAGTTACATCAGCATATGATAATTTATTGGCATAATATTCCCTACAATGTTGTCTATAAGATGTCCAACGATCAATTTGACTCATTTTCGCAGTAACTTGAGCCAATAATACCTCCAATGTGTTATCAAGTGAGCACGATGAGGGTTTGTAGAACAAGGATCTCTCACTGTTTTAATTAATTCCTCAATTTCAATATTATTTTCCAATATATGGGTCGATAATCCTCCTGATTATCTGGGGGATGTTCACTAGTTGTAGGAGAACTAGGAGGGTTGATAGGATTTGCAGATTTTTTTATTTTTGAGGTGGAACTATATCAATAAAAAGCCATGTATTTAATTAATATATATAATATAATTACAAAATTTCAATGCAATTTAGAGGAAAAGATTTTCCCTATCTATGCTCCATTGTGCCATTGTTGATTCCACCTCAAAGCAATGATTAGAGTGATTTTTAGATGATCTAAAGAGTTAAATGGTTGAACACGGAACATGACCATATGGTTTGCGATAGAATTCACGTTTTTGGAAAATAATAATGAGGAAGGGATTTGGGTTTTTATAGTTTAGATTGACATGCATGCATTATAAGGAGAACTATTTTAGCTTCAGATATTTACAAAAAAAACAAAACAAAACGCATACACGTTATTATAAAACATATAAGTGTTTTTCTTATTTTCATATTTTTGTCCAATTTTTGGCCCTCTAGATTGGTGCACTTACCTTTAATTTTTCATGAAATAAGTTAGCAAGACATTCATTTACCCTATGGTATAACCAAAAATCAAGGGAAATGGAAATGAAAGGCAAAGATCTAGAACTAGAATAAAATGGTAAATAAGTGGAAAGAAATTTTTATTCTTGTAAGTTATGCCCAGACACTAATTTGTAGGTTTCAAAACCTACGACAGAAGGTTCTCAACATCAAATATTATAGAAATCAATTTTACAAGCTATCAATATAGGAGGAATAAGGAGGGTCTGAAGAACGCAAGGCTACAAGGTATGTAAATGAGTTGAGTTATACCATACAAGATGAATTGAGTATGCTTTGGATACTTGTCCTAAATGACGCTTATCAACTCACATTAAAAATATAACAGAATAAAAAGATGAGTATTTTTAGGAGAGAGGTCAAGAGAGGACCATCGTCATCTCCAACAAGAGGGAGAGGTAGATTTGACTCACTAAAATGTGAATCTTGTAATGCAGGAGGGTAGGAATAATTTGGATAAGGTCGTGGTAACTACAAAAGAGGTAGGATTTTCAGAGAGGAAGAGGATATTTTCTATGATGGGGATGTAATAGGCCCCAGAGGCAATATACTTGTTACTCATGTGGTGAAGAATGGAATAGATATTTTAAGTGTCCACACTATCGTACATAGGATAGAAGGAAGGTGGAAAGATTGTGAGTAAACCTAGTTGAATATAAATAAGAAGAGGACATAGAGGTTACTAGAGACTTAGTTTAAACCCTCATTATAAGGATAAAAATGATCATTCGAGGAAGGATAAATAAAAACAAAGTGTTGGCGGTGATTCACGGCTATCGACAAATATCTTCTAAATAAGAAACACATCTAGAGGGAAGGTATTTAAAACTATTATTGATAGCGGTAGTTGTTAAAATATGGTCAGAACTATGATGGTTGATAAAATCATTCTGAATTTTGAGAAACACCCATATTTCCATTGCATATCATTTTTTATGAATGGGAATGAAGTAAACATAGATAAAATATGCCTAATAAAGTTTTCGATTTAGAATAGCTATAAGGATGAGGTGTGGTGTGATTTTATCCTGATCGGTGTATGCCATATATTACTCAAAAGGCCTTAGAAATATGATAAAAAGGTTACTTATGATGGAGGGAAAAATAATGATACATTTCAGAAGGATGGAGTAAAGGTGATTTTGTTACCCTTTAAGGAAGAAGAGAAGAGTGAGGGATTATTGGCTATAAAGGATTTTGTCGTAGAAATGAAATAAGCTGGTTGGTATTATGCATTGATGTAGAAGAAGGTAGAACTAGATGCCTTTGATATACTTGTAAAAATAATAGAGGTACTAAAAGTATAGACATGTTTCATGCCTAATGAGCTACAACATGGGTTACCTTCGATGAGGGATATACAACACCATATTGGTTTGATTCAAGGATTGGCCCTATCAAATTAGGAATCCTACAAGATGATCCCAATGATGAGGCAAAAACATGTCGATTAATGTATAATATATGATCTCATATTACTCTCCTTTTTATTAATTTTGATTGCATTTTGTGACTTTTAGTTGATCTAATATGAGTTAGGATGTAATTTTCTGTCTTTTGATTAGTTGTGATTCTCTTTGTTAAAAGCTCTAGAATTCTGAAAAGTGTGTTTAAAATTTAGTTTTGTAATAAAGCAGGTGAAATTAGCCAAGGAAATGAAGTGGGAAGCATTTAGTATGTTTTCGATAACATTTGTTCCCACACACTTAGTACTGAACTTACAAGCTAGTTCGGAACTCCATCACATAGCCATCATCTAGCTCTAGAACTTTTAGACTTAGTTACGGAACTCCAAGTATTTAGTTTTGTAATTTTTGGACTTAGTTCCAAACTCCTGTATTTAGTTCAAGAATTTTTGGACTTAGTTCTGGAACTTCGGTATTTAGTTACAAAATTTTCAGACTTATTTTCAGAAATCTTGGGGATAGGTTTGAAACTCTTACAGTTTTGATCCTTAATGATTTCCTATGGTTCTCGCACTTCTTTGAAGTTCTGGAACCGATGGGAGTTATCTATTCTAACCAAATCTGGATATTTTGCATCTACCACCCTTTCAATCAAGAAAGGATGAGAAGATTTATGAATGTAGATAAGGAGAGTTATCTTACAACTATCGATAAAAAATAATCGATTCAACATCTATTCTAGGCATGATTTTATTTCATCATAATCGTTCATACGGTTGTGATTGTAAAATGTATATAAAAGCATACCTGTAGTAGATAGATAATATATAGAATATGATATGAGATAGATATAGAACAGAGAAAAGAAATATAGACTAAGTACTCAGATCCAATATGTTTTGTAATACCAAATGTTTTATCAATAAAATAACCATCCCTATTTGAGAGAATTCTAAGTTTTTAAATCATGACTCGAGGAGGAGCAAGGGCCCACTCCCCTAAGGACCAGGATATTCATTTATTTGGTATTTATATTTCTTCATAAGATAGCTTAGATATGTTGATTTTGTAGTTGTTTTAATTCATTTGGTTAAAATCTATTGTGTACTTGTTTTTACAGGTGTTTTGATAGATTCTTATATTTCTTGCAATTATTTTCAAGCATTATAAATTGAGTGTGTTTATTTCCAAAAGAAAGTGTGTTTACTTTGAGGCAAGTATGTTTATTTTCCAACAAGTAAGTGTGTTTCCATTACGCACAAAGTGTGTTTCCTTTAAACAAAGCATTTAGTGTGTCTAATTCTAGCAAGTTTTCATAGTTCTATTTAAATAAGGTTTTACCAAGAAGTCCTTAAGACATTGAAGAGATCCCCAGAAAGTACAAAAATATCTACGATTAACTACTAGATCGATAAAATTACTCTTGTTCCATATAGCTTTAGACACACCCCTAGTTTGATATGACATCAACAAAATTTGATTAAATTAAGGGAATAATGACACCCATAATTTCTGGTGACGTTTCTGGGGAACACTAGTTGAAACTTTGTAATTAAGTGTTAGCAAGAGCAACAAATCATGCATCTAGTAATTGAAGGATCTTCCCTACTATATCACAAAATATATGAGTAGACCAAGAGACTCATAGGGTAGATTCCTCCCAAAAAAACCTTCAGAAGAATTCATAACATCCTCTAGTTAAAGGAAGGAAATTAATCAAGAATTGGAGGCACCATCATCCCCTATCAGACAAGAAACAAAATTTCCAAATTTGGAATTCTTAGATCAGTCACTTGAAGGAAGTGGAACTTTTAGGAGAGGTTTTATTACTCAAGATCCATTTAGGGAAAGTTTTGATTCTCAATTGATTATTCAACCTCCTACTCCTAAGTTTTCACCTTCCCTAAGGCATCTTGCTTACCACATTGATTAGGAGGAAAATTCAGAAAATATTTTTAAAATGGCACGAGAAGGCGAGGGAGTACCTAATACATCAATGAAAAATATCTCACCCTGTACATTTACCCACATTTAGAGGGATGCCATCGAAGATCCTAACAAATTTCTATTTGAGTTCAAGGTACTATGTTAGACCTATCCTTATAAGACAGATAATCAAACACTCAAGTTGTTTCCATCAACTTTGAAGGATGCAACAATGAGGTGGTTCATGGGATTACCATCAAACTCTATTAGCACTTGGGCAAAAATGGAGACTTACTTCCTAGATAAATACCAGGATTATTGTAGAGGGAGAAATAGGAAGGAATAATTCTTTAAAATCAAGCGGGAGGAAGATGAAAACATAGAAGACTATTTAGACAAATTTCTCTCTATCAAAGAAAAGATGTGGATTTCGGCTTTCGGAGGAGTTAAGTAAAATCATTTTTCTTAAAGGCTTGGATGATGAATCTAGGGAAGCCCTTAACTTGATATCAGGTGGAGACATTGATTAGATAAGAATGAATGGAATTAAGTAGATTTGTAGGAGATATTCTAGAACAAGAGGTGGACCTAGAAAAGGAATATCGGTGAAAAGTCGAATCAAGATATAAACAAACTAATGGATGAGTTAGCAAAATTTAAAATAGACATTTTAGTGCAATTAACCTCTACTATGGATGGATTACAAGCTAAAGAAAATTCCAAAACTAAACCATTGGCTATGAATTGTCCTAGATGCAGGAAGAAGCATGCATTAAGAGATTATCCTTTGGATAAAATAGAAATGTGTCTTATCTGTGAATCTAAAGAACATGATATCGATGTTTGTTCTTTACTTCTCGTTATTAAGAATTAGCTTAAAAACCAATTGCCTCATCTATAACACAAGAATTGAATTTGGTTCGTAGACAACCTAACCAAGAGAATTTATGCCAAGATCAAGCTCTAATCCTGGACGATGCCATGGGCATCTCAACCAATACCACAAAATTGGGGACAACCACCTTGGGTACCTCAACCAACTTGGAACCCTCAAGATTGGGAAAATCAATCTTGGTATACTTAGGGGCATCGACAACCATAGGTTGGTCAAGGAAATCCTTATGCTTGGTCATAACCTAGATGGAACCCTAGTAATTATTCTCAAGGAAGAACATATCCAAATCAGAATCAACATGCCATCATGGGATCTCCTACATAAAATTCACAAATTAAGAATGTAATCCAAATGAAAATTCTAGCACGACTAGTAGTAAATCCAAGAACCAAACAAACAACTCATGTTTATGAAACAGAACTAGAAAAAATAGTTGATTTACATTCTATGGATTGTAAGGATATTAAAACTAGATCTAGGAAAATAATTAATAGTCCACCCCTTATAATCACTGAAATGACAGAAGAAAATGAAATCTCTAGTACCGTTGTTCCAAAAGAGGATATAGAAAGAAAATAAAAGGAGCCACTTAATAATAATACTACCGAGACTCCATTTCCAGAGAGATTTAAAGAAGCTATAGAAATCAACTAGTCGAATTGGTATAAGAACTAAGGAAATTGAATATTGAAATACCCTTGTTGTAAGAAATTAAAGACATTTCAAAATTGAACAAATTAATCAAAATGTTAGGTATGAAAAATCATGGAAGGAAGAAATAGTACCCTAAGACTATCAAGGTAGATGGGAAACTTGCTAATTTATTAGCAGGAAAATTTTACTTCCCAAATACGGAGATCCTGGAAGTCCTGTTATTTCTGTCTCTATAGGAAATAAGGATGTACATAATGATTTGATAGATTTGGGAGCTACTATCAATGTAATGACAATGGATACTCTGAAAACATTACCATTAACAGGTATACAACCTACTAATACCATATTGCAAATGGTAGACCGAGTCTGTAGAAAAACTAGAAGGAATTATTGAAGACGTGGCAGTTATGGTGGAGTCATGGGAATATCTAGTTGACTTCCTTATACTATAGAAAAAACTTTAAAAAATTGGTTATCCCATTATTTTGGGTAGACCATGGTTAGCTAAAGTTTTTACTTTAATAGATTGCAAGTCGGTGATATGAAAATCTTGAATGGTAATTACTTTAAACAAATTTCCTTATATCCTACTGCACGACCTTTTACTAATAATCATGAACAATTGTGGGTTGATTCTCCTGAAATTGATAAGAAAAATTTGTCTTCTTTGAGTATGATCACATTACAGGATCATGTAAGAGAAGTAGAAGAGATGATTAATTCACAATTGGACAAGAACCTACTATCCTTGAAAGAATTAGAAATAGTTCCAGAACCTACAAACTTAGTTTTGGAACCTACGGCTATAGTTTCGGAACTACCACATTTAGATCTGGAACCATGACAATAATAGGTATCTTTGATTGAAAATAATTTCAGTCCGGAGGAATGAGATTTCTCGTGGGGAGAGGATCAATTGGTAGCTTGAGTTTCAAGTACATCAGAAATGGTGAAGAATTTCTAGAAAGTAGTAGTGATGAAGAATTTTCTTTGCGAAAGAGATAAGTATCATAATTCTCACATTGTCCTTTTAAAGTATTCTGTCTCAAGGAAATTTTGGAGATGCTGCTACATACCATATGTTGTTACCATATGCATGTCCATTAAATACTTTAATGAAACCCTTCCCACAAATTATTTCATCACATATTGGAACCAAGCATTTTGAAATTCAACAAGGGTAAAACTTTAAACATTAATAGTTGGTTCAAGGACGATGAAGAAGCTAAATTTTTTTATGTTCTCAAAAATCATACTATTTTTATTGTGATTACAAAGACATCAAGGGGATTCATACAAGTATTTGTACTCATCACATCTATACTAAAAACATTAAATCAGTTAGGTAGCCTCAAAGAAGGATTTACCCAACTTTAATGGATATAGTCAAACAAGAAATTGAAAAACTATTACAAGTAGGTTTTATCTACCCTATCTCAGATAGTCAGTGGGCATCTCCTCTTGTAATTATTCCAAAAAATAATGGAAAATGGAAAATATGTGTTGAATATAGGGAACTGAACAAAGCCAAAATGAGAAATTATTTTCCCTTACCATTCATAGATCAAGTGCTAGATAACCTTTCGGGTAAACAATACTTTTCTTTCTTGCATGGCTTTAGTGGGTACAATCAGATCAGATTTCCACTGAAGATCATGACAAAACTGCATTTACATGTCCATGGGGAACCTTTGCATATAGGGTGCTACCATTTGATTTATGCAATGCTCCCGCAACTTTCAGAGAGTTGTACTTGCAATCTTTATTGATCTAAAAATGATTGTGTTGAGGTATATATGGATGACTTCACTATACATAGAGATACATTTGAAGATGCTTTGAGAAATCTAGACAAAGTGTTAAAGAGATGTGAACAACACAACCTGTTTGTTAGTGATGAAAAGTGTTTCTTGATGGTGAATGATGGGATTGTATCGGGACACCATATTTCAAAAAAAAGGAATTCAGCGGATCAAAACAAAATTAGGATCATTTCAGATTTACCTATTCCTCGACTCCCCACGAGATATCAAATCATTTCTAAGGCATGTTGGGTACTATAGGCATTTTATAAAAGATTTGAGTAAAAATTTTGTCCCCATGTTTAATTTTCTAACCAAGGATTGTGAATTTATTTGGGATGAAAAGTGTCAGCATGCTTTTGAAGAAATTAAACAAAAATTAATCAGTGCCCCAATATTAAGAGGACATAATTGGGAAAATCCATTTCATATCCAAACAGATGCCTCAAATTATTCCATTGGTGCAGTATTGGGATAGAAAGATGAGGAATAAAAGATGTATGCCATTTATTATCTTAGCAAGAATCTTACTCCCACTTAAAATAATTACACCACCACTAAAAAGGAATTTCTTGTTGTGATTTATGTAATCAATAAATTCAGACATTACATTATATGGTACAAGATATTTGTACACATAGATCATTTAACAATTATGTATTCAATGAACAAACCAATTGTTGGATGAAGAATAATTAGATGGTTATTACTTTTGCAAGAATTTGATATTACCATTGTGGACAATCCAGTAAATCTAATGTGGTAGCTGATTTTTGTTAGGACTAACCACCACGGGGAACAAGATCGAGTGAAGGATAAATTTCTAGATGAACAACTATTTGCAATCTCAGTAAGTACACCATGGTTTGCTGATATGGAAAATTATCTTGCAACAAGGAACTTTCCTCTTTCTTTCACTAAGAAACAAATAAAGAAGTTAAGTAAAACCAGTGTACAATTCAAATGGTTAAATGGAATGTTATTTAAGTGTGGTCCTGATTTTGTCTTGGGCAAGTGTGTAAGAGAGGATGAAATCTTTGAAATCCTCATAGCATGTCATGATGAACCAAGTGGAGGACATTATTTAGTGAAAAGAACAACTCATAAGATATTTGACACTGGTTATTATTGGCAATCTCTTTACAAGTATGTGAAGACATATATCAAGAGGTGTGATCCTTGTCAAAGGATGGGACAACCAAATTTCACCAATGAAATGCCTCTTCAACCTCAAGTTGTGGTTGAACCATTTGAGAGATGGGGATTGGATTTTGTTGGTCCCTTTAATCCTCCTTCACAAGGGAAGGAATATATTCTTGTGTGTACTGACTATGTGAAAAAATGGGTAGAAGTGTAGGCATTGAAAAATGCCAATGAGGAAGTAGTTGTTGATTTCCTTTGGAAAAAAATTATGATAAATTTTAGAGCACCAAGGAGCATAGTTTTAGATCAGGGACCACAATTCATGTCTAACATGATCCAAACTTTCACAAGGTATTACCAAATAAATCAAAGGAAGTCATCTCCTTACCACCCACAGTTAAATGGACAAGCTGAAGTAACAAACAGAGAATTGGAGAACATCCTTACTAAAACGGTTGAAGCTAGGAGAAAATATTTGGTAAAGAGACTACTTGAAGTTGTCTGGGATTATAATACAACTTGGAAAACTACAACAGGGTTTTCATCATATGAATTAATCTATTGAAAAAATCCTTTGTTTCCTATAGAGTTTCAACTTTAGGCAATGAGGACAGTAGTGAAGGTGGTAATTGAGTTGAATATAGCTCAAAAAGAAAGAATCCTTCAACTCAATGAGTTGGATGAATTAATGATGGAAGCACTTCAGCAAAAAGATAATTCATGAGCAAAGGAAGTAATGGTATGACACACATATCAAGAAAAGGAAATTCAAAGTAGGTTACTTGGCATTTTTGTTCAATTCTAAGTACCAACAATTCAAGGGAAAATTGAGAACCCGATTGTTGGGACCCTATCAGATTGAGTATATATTTGACAATGGTTGTATTCAGTTACTTCTCATTGATGGAAGTAGCAGGACACTCTTGGTTAATGGACATAGGATGAAACTCTATAGGAAGCCTCCCACTAAGGATGAATTCTTGAGGAAGATTGAAGCAGACAAAGAATTTGATCATATGGAAGAACCCAGTTCTTCCAAAATGATAAAATAACCAGATGATAGATCCACAATAAAGGGAAGAAAATGAAAACTAGTAAATGGAGTTTTCTTCCCCCCCAAAATAATAATAATAATAATAATAATAAGAGAAATTCTCTCAAAGGTCAATTGAAAAACAGCAAATGGCAGTTGACCTCTTGTTGTCTAGTTCAAATAAAAGGGAATTCTTTTGAATTCTAGTTGTCTTAACTAATCGTGTTTTGTTCCACTTGTAGAAATGACGAATTATCATAGGAAAAGGATTACATCATGAAGGATGATAATTATATCCGTTAACTTATTTAGGGTTGATTAAATGTTTTCATGTGTGATTTGACTTAATCATGAATATGATTTGAATGGAATAAGTGGTAGCATGGTTATCATTAGTGATCATTATTGAAAAACTCAAGTGAAATAAGTTACAAAGATATTTTGAGGAAGGAGCATCGAATTAAGTTTTGTTCCACAACAAAGAACAAAGGTTCTGCACCCAAGAACAAAGGTTTCGTAGCTAAGAGAAAAGGTTTTGCAGCTAAGAACAGAAGTTCTGTAGCTAAGAACAGAGGTTCGGCAACCAAAGTCGTCGGGCCGTAGCTAAGAAAAAGGGCCTACAACAATTTACACAAAATCAAAAGAGAAATAACTCGATTTGATATGGGGATTAAGAAGAAATTAGAACCAGAGGATGATTCCCAGATGCTTGCAGACAAAGAAGTGGCATCTATCTTTGAGCATGTAGGATTGCTAGAGTTCCTGAAGAAATTTTCAAGGCATAATGATGAATTGATAAGAGAATTCATCATAAACCTAGAACAATCCAAGAAAAATGTAAGAAATATCTTTATTAATTTTTCATATCCGGAGTGCCAATTGTTCATGTCCCACAGCCTGCCAAGGAGACTTTAAAAGAACTGGTTGAATTCTTACTACAAGAAGGAGAAAATAAACCCTAGTACATCTACGATACAAATAAAATCACAAAAAGGATCAGAAGGGCTAGTTTTCCCAAACCCTTTAACAGGGTATCATTTCGGAAAGTGAAATATTTAACTGTGATGGTAAATTTGGGTTTGTGGGAAATGAAGTCTTAAAACTTCTCGTATATATAAAGTAAGGAGTCACAAAACCCGATTACATAATAAACCTTCAAGGGTTTATTTTTTATTATTTCCAGACCATGGCTCGAGGTATTCCGGGTGTTGGGACAATCAGGCATTATGGTCTAATTCATTTAATATACCAACACCATTTTCTCACAAAGAAGAATGGAGAAGAAATTTGGGACAATTTTCTTGCCAAGTTCAAGAAAAACCCTAATATTATCGGAAGGACAATTCCATCCCCATTATTTCCTTCAACTAACTGGAACTTGACACCCCTATAAAAGAACATAAGGAAATGGAAAGAAAAATTATACCAAAAAGAAAAAGGTCGGTGAGAAAGATCAAAATAACAGAGCCTTCTGTACCTATGAAGGAAATTCCTTCTTCTGCAGCAGCTTTAGGGGAGCCAATATCTATCTCTGACGGTGATAGCTCACCCATACAAGAGAAATAAATAATAGTAAGAAGAATTTCTAGAAATAAATCCACAACTGGGCATGTGAACTTCCCTAGAGAAGAAAAATTCATAAGAGGTCAAGGGAAACCCCATAGGGAAGGAGTGAGTAGGAAAGGATGGAAGAAGAAGCTATTGATATTTTGGGCAACATGGCCATGACTCCTCTTGAGCCAAGTCAAGATAAAATGGACATAGGAGAGGAGAGACTTAAAGAGAGAGATTTTCAGGTTTTGGATGAATTGTCAACATTGCCACATGAAGAAGAAGAGTTTGCATCCTAGAGAAGAAAAGAAAATTTTCCTTTGATAGAGGAAGAATGCCCAAATCCTCAAGTAATTTCAGAGGAAGAAGAAAGACATCAAGTTCAATAGGATTTGTTCTTGTCTAGAGAAGAGATCATTATTAGAGAAAATGATGAGGAATGGATTTCCTCAAACTCAAATTGGAACAAATGGAAATGATCATTGGAGAGCTAACAACTCAGGTTGCAGCCGAGGATCGAGGAATTATAATCAACCAAGAAATAGCTAATAGAAAAAGAGGAAGAATTTAAAACTTCCAGAAAATAGAGTATTTTGTCCACAGTCTCTGCATTGATCTGAGTTAACCAATTTGCCACTCAAACAACTATGTAATGAAACTTGCAGGAACTCAAAAAAGCCAAAACATAAAAGGAAGAATGAAGACTAAGATGGAAGAAGAGATGAAGGAAAGAAAATAATGGGAAGAAAATTTTTATGAGGAAGGAAATAAATATAAATGCCTTGCAAATATTCATATGGTATGTATTATGAGTAAAAATTGGTTTCCTAGAAGAGGCCTTCTCATGTATATAATGTGTTTTTAGAAGAGCATTTCCTTCACCGACAAGCTGTCAAGGATTTTATGTGGGCTTTCACATGAACTAAAATATGAATCTAAATTCATGAAAACTTAATCTCTATCCAGTCCTAAGTAGAAAAAAATTTTGTGAATTTTATCTTTGTATTTTTATGCTAGAGAAAAACACATGATTTATGATCAATTTATATATGGGGAAGAGCCACTCAATGCCTTTGTCTTTGTCCTACAAAACAAAATTGCAGGAAAGGAAAGGGAATCTAAATGTTTATTGAAAGCTAGCTCAACATGTCTCTTTATGTGAGCTCATTATGGTAAACCTTCTGCCTTCCTCACACATTTTAGAACTCATACCTTTGATGAGATATTCAAGACACATTATCTTGCCATTCTGTAAAAGAGTATTGTTTCCTTCACATCCTATGAGGAGGAAAAATTTTAAGATATTTATGAAGGATGCTCAAAGAGGTGGGAACTCCTTACTATTTCCCTGAGAAGAAGGGAAGTAATTTCCCCTACAAATTTGATCTGGAGTTTAGAAAGGGAAAAAGTGTTATGCATAATAATTCCCCAAGTCAATGAAACCTATGGAAAAATATGGATGTGAATGTGAACAAGGCCCCCTCTACTTCTCACACCCATGTCTCCTTGGAAAAAGAGAGAACCTCAAGATCCTACTGAATTTGAATAGGGGAGAGGAAAATAAAAGTAGGAGCAGGGTATAGTACATATAGGTTTAGACATTGGAAAATCCAGTTTCAACCATTTGATATGAGATATCAAATAGAGCGCAGAAAATATAACCCCACTTTTGAATAATGAAGTTTGTAAAGGGAATTGCAAACATGAGGCAAGAATATGTCTAATTAATGTATAATATATGATCTCATTTTACTCTCCTTTTTATTAAGTTTTATTACATTTTGTGACTTTTATTTGATCTAATATGAGTTAGGATGTAATTGTATGTCTTTTGATTGATTTTGATTATAATGTTAAGAGCTCTAGAATTCCTAATGAAGTGTGTGTTTGAAATTCAGTTTTGTAATAAAGCAGGTCTAATCAGTCGAGGAAATGAAGCAAGAAGTGTTCAATATGTTTTCGGTAACATCTGTTCCCACAAAATGTAGTTCCAAAACTTCTAAGCTAGTTCGGAAACTCCATAACATAGTCATCATGTAGTTTTGGAACTCCAATATTTAGTTCTAGAATTTTCAAACTTAGTTCCATAACTCCAGTATTTAGTTCTAGAATTTTCGGACTTAGTTGTGAAACTCCAGTATTTAGTTCTGGAATTTTCAGACTTAGTTTCGGAACTCATGGAGATAACTCCGGAACTCTCATGGTTTTGATCCTTAATAATTTCCTATGGTTCTGGAACTTCTCTAAAGTTATGGAACCGATGGGAGTTATCTATTCTAACCAAGTCTAGATATTTTGCATCTACCACCCTTTCAATCAAGAAAGGATGACAAGATTTATGAACATAGATCCAAGGAGAGTTTTCTTACAACTATTTGATCAACAAAATCCGACTGAGCTTCTATTTTGGGAATGATTTGATTTCATAATAATCGTTGATACAGTTGTGCTTGTAAAATGTATATAAAAGCATACCTACAGTAGATAGATAATATATTGAACATGATCCGAGATACATATAGAATAGAGAAGAGAAATATATATTAAGTACTTAGATCAAATACATTTTGTAATACCAAATTTTTATCAATAAAATAATTATTCCTATTTGAAAGAATTTCCGAGTTATTAAACCTCGATTTTAGGAGGAGCAAGGACCACTCCCCAAGGACCAAGATATTCATTTATTTGGTATTTATTTATTTTAATTCTTAATTTATTTTAATTATTTTGGTTAAACTCTATTGTATACTTTTTCCTACATGTGTTTAGATAGATTCTTATATTTCTTGCAATTATTTTCAAGAATTCTAAATTGAGTGTGTTTACTTTGGAAAGCAATTTTGTTTATTTTCCAAGAGCAAGTGTGTTTCCATTCAACACAAGTGTGATTCCTTTTAGCAAATCTTTTAGTGTGTTTACTTCCAACAAGTTTTCATATCTTGATTTAAATAATGTTTTACCAAGAAGTCCTTAAGAAATTGAAGAGATCCCCAGAAAATACAAAAATAACTACACTCAACTACTAGATCGATAAAATTACTCTTGTTGCATATAGATTTAGATGCACCCTTGGTCTGATATGACATCAACAAGAAGTTGATTGAATGAAGGGAATAACAAGACCCATCACCCAACACATAGTGAGGAGTTTAATAGGAAGCTGACATAAATGCTATAGAAATAGTTAGTGAGAGAAAACACGAGTCCATGTGAAACTCTAGAAGTAGTGACTCCTAATAAGGATAGACACTACAGAATATGTGTGAATAGTCAAACAATAAATAAAATTGTAATTAAGTATAATTTCCCAAATAAATATTGGACGATATGATGGACATGATAGCGGGATCCGATATTTTAGTAATATTAAAATTCATAGTGCGTACTAATAGATCCAAATATGTCAACGGGATGAATGGGATTTTTTTAAATATGGGTATTATGAGTGGATGGTGATGTCATTTAGGTTATCTAATGCATGTAGTACATTCATGAGGATAATGAAAAAATTCTGCGTGAATACACTTTGTTGAGTTTATTGTTGTGTACTTTGATGATATTTTCATATTTAGTAGGATAGTGGAAGAACACTTGTTACATTTGAAATTGGTGTTATAATTGTTATAAAAAGAGAGTTTGTATGCAAACTTAAAGAAGTGTATATTTCTTTAGAAAAGTCTCATTTTTGGGGTTTTTCATCTCATAGGATGGAGTGAGGACAGATGAGGAAAAAGTAATGATAATTTTGGAAAGGTCTATTTAAATTAATGTGAAAGAGGTTCATAGTTTTCATGACTTATCAAAATTTTCAGGAATTTCATTAGGAATTTCAGTAGCATTTCCTCACCCATAACGAAGTGTGCAAAGGGAAATGAGTTTGCATCGAAAAAGGTAGTAACAAATTGTTTTCAATTGTTCAATAAAAAAGTGTTAGAGGAACCTGTTTTGGTATTGCCATATTTTAGCAAGGTATTTTTGGTTCATTGTGATGACTTACATGTCCGGATTGGACCTATACTTGGTCAATATTGACGGCATATAACATTCTTCACTGAAAATATTAATGATATTAGGAGGAAATACTCTACCGAAGTTGTGGATTTTTTTGCTATATTTTAAGCATTAAGGACTTTAAGACATTACTTGGTAGCTAAGGAATTTATACTCTGTATTGCCCATGAAGCATTGAGGTATGTAAACACATAAAAGACACTAAACCTTAGGAACACAAATTGGGCTTCAATTTTTCAAGATATAATTTTGTCTTAAAGCATAATTTAGGTAAGCATAATCAATTCATTTATTTTTGAGTATGCATGTAGCAATTTTGATGAAAATTGTAAATGAAGTGGTACACTTTGAGGTAGTTAAGGAATCATATTAAAGTGATCCAAATTTTGGTGATGTTGTGAGACAATGCAAGGACCCTAAGTAGGTAGTGGTTCCTCTAATTATTTGATGTAAGATGGTTATTTATATAGGGGAAATAAATTCGTCATCCATGACAGTTCAATGAGAGAAAATGTTATGAAGAATTACACATTAGGGGTTTGGTGGACACATTTGTATCGGTAAGACAATTGATCTTGTGATAGAGAAGTATTATTGGCCAAAGGTAAATATGGACATAAGTAGGATCATATCAATTTTTAGAGTTTTCCAAATGGCTAAAGACCATGCACATAATATGGGGTTGTATATGCCATTAGATGTCCCCATAAGGTGATGGGTTGATTTGAGTATGAATTTCATGTTAGGACTTCTAATAAGAACAAGGGAATGATTATGTATTTATTTTGGTGGATAAGCTCTCTAAAATAACACATTTAATTTCTTACAATAGAACTAATGATGCTTCTAGAGTTCCAGATATGTTATTTTTAGAAGTGGTTAGGTGGCATGGACTTCCAAGAATGATCACTTCAGTTTGAGACAAAATATATTTGAGTAACTTCTGAAAGACTTTGTAAAGGAAAATGAAGATGTAACTACAATTCAATAATGCACATCACCCCAAGAATGGTGGACAGACAAAAGTAGTTAACAAAATTTTAGGAAATATTATACGTTGCATAATTGGAGAAAAGTAATGACAATGGGATTTGGATTTACCAAAAATTGAGTTTACTAATAATAACGCGTTAAGTAGGTCATTGTGGAGGTGATCTTTATAGATTGTATTTAGTAGGAACCCCAAGGGATTTATGGATCTGATTGTGTTTTCTAGTGAAGATAAAACCAATGATGATGTAGAAGCATTTGCAGAAAACATTCTAAAATTACATGAAGAAGTGAGGGAAAATCTTAAAGTTAGTAATACAAAATATAAAGTAGCTACAGATGTAAGTAGGAAATTAAATGAGTTTTAAGGAGGATATATGGTGGTGGTTCATCTCGGAAAGGAGAGGTTTCTAAGGAGGAAATATAATAAACTAAAGTATAAGAAGATAGGGCCATGTAAAATTATAAAGAAAATGATTGATAATGCCTACAAGGTGAAGCTACCTGATTTTTTTTATTTCAATAGTTTTTATTGTTGAGTAGTTATATAAGTTTCCATGTTGTCATGCAAATTTCATGGAGGAGGAAGAAAAAATTGGGAGCAACACATGTTGAAGGAGAAAAAGGATAGGGTAATCTATGTCTTAGACAAAAAGAATATCATTACTATACATGGGAGCTACAATAGATATTTTGTACAATGGGAAGGTCTATAATAGGAATAAAATACTTCAATTCTTGTGTGGGAGTTGAAGAATATTGACAATGGAAAATTGGATGAATTCCATCAACTAAATTCGCAGGAGGAAAATTCTCTTCAAATAGGGGAGAATGATGTGGGAACATAACTTTTGAAATCCATAACTTTTGATCCCACTCTTGGATCATCTTAAAATTATCTAGGGTGGTAGATCTTGACTATTAATATTTTGTGACCAATGTGTTATTATGGTGGGGTGCCTTTTTGGCATATGCTTTAGGGAAAATTAATTTTTCTAGTGGTCTAAAATTGGCTCCAAACATTTTTTTCTCTCTAAATCATAGAGATTTAATATTTTTTACTATGTTTTATACATAATAAATTAGAATTTGGTGTATGGATTAATTTATAAAGGAATATTTTCCTCAAAAATCTTGGGGTCCTTCCAAGGTGTTTTACTAGTATGTTTATTTTTGTGCTTTAGGGTTTTGTGCTATTTTAGGGTTTTAAGATAGTGTTTAATATAAGTAATATTGTGATGTTGTAAAATATTAGTGTGGACTTAGGAATGAGAAAAAACATATTTTTAAGATTTTCAATATTTGAAAAATCATGTGTGTTTGTGTTTACGATAAATTTCAACCACCTATAGTTGGGTCCACATTAAGCACCATCTACAGATCTGAAGTCTCCTACCAAGTCTAGGTGTCTCCATCTTATCTTCACAAGTAATCAAATTGAAACTCAAGCAAGTTATTTTCAAAGCATTTTTATCAATTTATGGTTACACTATGGTAGGTATCACATGATGTGAGAATGATTTGTGTCTTGATCCCTCATCGAAGTATTGGTAATGTGCATGGTGCAAATGGGTACTCAAAACCCACCTAACTTTGTTTTGTAGGAACTCTTGCAGTATGAGGTTTGAGTGGTTGAGTATAGTTTATAGATACATTATAAAGTTGAGAGAAGAATAATTGCATATAATGACATTCATTTCCAACTAGATCAAGCACTTATGAGTTGAAAACTTAGAATCTAAATAGGGCCAAGACTACATAATAATGTTAGAACCCCATAGACAATCCTTACCTATTTATACATTTATGATTAGATCCAGTATCATGTGCCAATTCTTGGAACAAATCATTCTTAGTTTTAGATGAACATGTTCCTACATCCAAAATACTCATAATCCTTCATATCCACAAAAATATGCTAAGTGCAATATCTCCTTTCTATTTTGATAGTTGTTATGTAAATAGTCACTTTGTAAAGTGTTACTCTCATTTTGGTAATTAATGTTGGAAGTTAATTAAATATGTTCATATCCACCTATTTTTATATTTCATCCTTTTAATGTATGTTTATTTAGAAAAGTTCTAAAATCTTTATAACATTGAGATTAATCACTCCTAAACAAAGTGAAATCATAACCCCATTTTAGTATGAACACTATGTCAATAGGGGTAGCACCATAATAGAAGTAGTCATGCTACTAAGATTGGTTGATTGGCTGTTTTGTTTTAGGATAAATTTACATTTTATTTCTTTAGATTATTATCTCCTCTATGAATTCATAATACTAAAAAAACTTGCATTCAATTATTCCTACACAAAATATTCTTACTAAACCAAGTGATATATGCCTTTAAGTGCATCTCAAAAATTATTCTACCACTAACAAATATTCACTCATTGAAAAAAATTAATCCCAAATATTTTGGTTCGCTTGGTTCATGCTAACTATAAGCTCCAACTTATTTTATAGAGAAAATCATGCACTTGGGTGCATTTCTATGTCCTCAATACAAATTACCATTCACATGATTCATACTCATGAAAACTAGTATTTTACGACTATCTTTGACCTTTACCCCTCTTCGCTTCTCATTTTAAATTTTGTCCTTCATACCCCACAAACCAGTTGGTATTTTGCTAAATTATTTTTTATTTCCCAGGACACGGTGCGAAGCCAGGATAGGAGCACCAAAACACCCCTATACCAGGTATAGATGCTATGATCCTTTCTTATATTACTCACTCCTTTTAGGTCTCTATAATGTTTTGGGAAACTTATCCACTTATGGGTCATGCTTCAAGTTGTTAGTTACAAAATTCATACAATGGAATCATATAAATGCATAGATATGTGTTTAAAATAAGGGACCAAGCTCTAAGAATTATTTCTATCACCTAATCTTAAAATCAAAAGGAAGTTAAAGCAATTTAAAGCATCCATTTGGAATTCAATCATGGGACAAGGGACTACATTTTCTACATATAATACATAGGAAGGGGAATTTTACTATTCTATCTACACATTTTACTACATTGCTACATTAAGATACAACCCGCTATCAAGTGCAACTAGCAAAAATGCATCCTAAGGCACAATTTACACACACTCGTAAGAAATACATAGAGTCTGAGATGTTGTGGACTTCTCAGTTGTAAGTTCACTATCAGGGTGACAGCTGGAATCAGTATGATTCCCCATATTGCATCTTTCATTCTTTGGATTTGGTGTAGTATTGTGGGTTTTGCATGTGATATTTGTTTTGTAGGTTACAAGTACCCTCGCGATCAAAGAGTGACACACACAAGATCAACAAGACATATTTATGACACTTGTGTGATACTATAAAAATTAGATTTTGATGATTTTGTGATCATAGGTGCCATGTAACATTCTCTTGCACCTAAAACCATTGGCCTTCCATGGGTGCCAATGTATAGTTCCATCCTTGGATTCAAAAATTATCCCAAGCATTGACAACATAGTTCACTTCCTATGTAGAATTTTCCCGATTCGAGAATACTTTGAGGATCATGCATAAATAAACAAAGCTATCTCTCCTTCATCTTTTATTAGGGTTTTAAATATTACATATTATATTTCTTGTGTGAAATCTACATTTTTGCATTTATTATTAGTAATCACTCGCAGTATTAAAAATAATTAATAAAAATAAATTAAATCATATACCATGATCCTCATACTAATAAGATGTTACCACAATAGATTTTGTTGTCCCATTAGCATAACAATTTATTGGTAGAAAGATGCGCATGTAACCATTAGTCAAGGGTTGAGTACATTTTCTTTCTCATCATTCCACACTTATCATTTAGAACAATGGGCTCTAGATATACAAATACAAGAAATGGATGATGTTTCTTAAGGGTTTTGATACATCTTACAATATACTAGGTATTTCTAGTTGTTAATGTTTATTTGAGTGATCCCAATGTATTCCTTTATTAATTTTAGGAGGTTTGTTAAATTTTCATTGACATAAGTTTGTTTTTACATATTTTCACATGTATTTACTATCGTTAGAGAAGGGTAGATCTTTATATTTGAAAAAACTCTATGTATACACACACACACATAAAGATATATATGTGTGTGTCGTATTTATATATACATTTATCTCAAAATGAGGTGCATGTTTTTCCACAAGATTTTATTTTTCTTGATAGCGTATTTCTCCTATAAGAGGTTATTGTTTGATTTATTTGTTTGAAATAGGGAGTAAATAGAGGTTTTGAAAGGACCCACATTCTTTTAAAAGAGTCCTAAAAGGAAAGATATAAACATGAACGCCAAACAACGAAAAGGCCCATAGTGAAAAGGCCCGGACCGAACAAAGAAAGAGAAATGAAGCCGAGAAGAAGGGAAAAAGAAAGAGAATGTAACATAACATCGAGTTGTAGAAACAAAACTAAAGCCACAATGAAAGAGAAGAAGAAACCCCATAAAAGCTACCAAATATGAAGCCAAGAGACCAGATGAAGGAAGAAAATATTGGTAGGATGGAGAAAAATACAAAAATAGGAAGGTTAGAGATTTCCCTTCTTACCTTTTTTTTGAATGTACTACCCTGCCTCTTTTCCTATGAAATAGTCTCTAAAATAAGAGGGTTGTATTTGTATAAGTCCACGAAATTGGAGATATGTAGTTCCTTATCTAGAGGATGGGCACTCTCTTTATCTAATTCATAGTGATCAAATTAATAGGGCCACTTTAATCCTAGAGAATGTCCCTCCAAAGAGGTGGGATTCACCGATGGCTTCTCAACCCCCTTAGAAGGTGCAGTATTTGATTGGGTTGCATCTAGTGGAGATGTAGTTGTAGCATCTTGATCTTCCAATTCAATATCATCTTCATCCTCGAGATCTGGTGGACTTAATCATTTGGGAATAGATCCTTTTTTCTAATAGCTAGGGTTTTATCATGAGGATAGGTTGCTTGAAGGTGACCCAAAGTTCCAACTTTCTAAAATTTTAATGTCGTATTTTCATAGTCCAGAATTTGAGTATTGTTCTTATTCCCCATCTTGAGGGTCATTCAATTTGAAAATCCCTTGATAAGGTCTACTTCTACAAAAATTCTAACAAAATTATGCAAACCACTCCACATCCTCTTGTTGTCTTGTTTGATGAACTACCCTAGAAGGTTTCGATTTCCACAACTATATAAAAAAAAAAAGTGAAGGGAAATATTTGGAAATATCATCCAAATAAGAACTCATGTAATGGAGAGGGTATTCGAATCGAACTTAGGAAACCAAAACGTAGTGAAAATAACTGTGGAACCCAAGAACCTAGGACCCTCTTCAACAACATTCTAGTAATCCTCTAGATCATTGAAGTAGATGATGAAGAAACCTTTTGCAAAAAGGAATTATCTACATTTTTCTTTCTACAATGAATGAATCCAGTAGATCAAAGCATTAGTAAATGTCCAAGCACCATTAAATCTGTAGATAATAGCCTTTGATTTCAAATTTTCTAAAAACTCCAAAGATTCTTCATCATTGATCTCCAGAGTAGGGGATTCAATAGCTTGCTCTATGATGTATGCAGGAGGAGGAGGAGCTGCAAGAAATTTCAAAGAAGTGGGATTTTTAAAGAGATCCTCTTTAGAAAAAATAAGGATTTATAACTCTAGCTCCACCCCATAAATTACTAGTCATGAATATTGATGAATCCCTCACAATCGCATAAGATATGAGCAGGGATTCTTCCTTCAGATATTTTCTTCCAAAAACTAAATAAAAATTGTCTCCCTAGTTATGCAACTCATGCAAAAGAGATTTTTGAGATCCTTTCCCTCTGCAATGCGATGGAGATGGATGTAAAAATAAAACCCATAAAATGTACGGGAAATGACTTGAAGCATAGCAATATCTCCTTCAAGAGGTTCATTTTTTGAGAGGTGGATTGTCCAAGGAAAATCTGAAATTATTCTACTACCTCAGAGTTTTGAGTAGTGTTGTAATCACTGATGAATCCATACACCTTCTCTACATGAAAACACTCTTAGAAAAAGGAGTGAATCAAGGTGTGAACCATGTGTTAGTACGTAGAGTGGGAAGAGAGAAAAAAACCCTAGATGTGAAACCTCTATATCCACAAGTTTTTGTACAGCCATAAGAGCTATTCACGGACAAGACAAGGGTCCCTAGACTCTGGAAAAGAATTCCACAGTTCTCAAAATTCCCATACTTCAACTTATCCTTTCCATATATGTCGGTATGAGCATTCCGAGAGAAGTCGTTAGGTTTAAGGTTAATGGAGAGTAGAGCCATCACGATTCATGTTTATTTTTTCTAAAATGTGGTTGTTGTTTGATTTATTATTAGATACCATATTTCTCTTTAAATCTTTGCAACAATATCCAAAATGGATAAGATATTGATTATCTATCTACAAGCAAGGAAGAATTGTTTTCTTAAAATCATATAACAAACATAATCAAGGATTTCAATGTACATGCATACACTTTGTTAGATTAACTTGGAAACACCATTCTTGACTCTACATATTCTTCCAAAGAGTGATAGAATATAACTTATACTAATAACATTTATATGATTTATTCATATATATTTATATAAATAGTTTTTGAGATTATTTTAATGGTTTTTATTTTCAATAAATAGATTGTATAATTTTTTTAATCCTCTTTATGTTACCAAAGTTTAGGGTAGAACTTAAAAATTAAAAGATATAATTGTTTGAATTTTATGCAATATTACTTGTTTATCATGTTTTTAGTTAATTCGTAATTTCTTGAAGTTCAATAGAATTCAATTTTTTATGCTAAACTTCATCAACACTTCAATGGCATGTGTTTCTATCTTTCATGATGGTTATGCCATAAAATTCATCGAATGATGAATATAAATTAAGATATGTTGAAAAATAATTGTTGAAAAAATATCTTTTTAAAATATAAGTTTTTTTTTATTATATACTTTACCACTTCTATTGATGTTTCCATTACACCTTTGCAAAACAATTTGTAATTTATATTATTGTATTTTGTGATTATTAAAACACTAATTTTAAAAAAAGAACTTTTTTGTTCTATTCTATACTTTACCAATTACACCATTGATGCACAATGTAGTGCTCACTCCTCTTCGACACTTATTATATTTTTATTTCAATTACTGTTGACTATAGACATGGATGTTATTATATCATTTTCATTTAGCATGATGTTATTGAAAGATGGATTCGTGAGAACCGATGTCGAAAAGTGATGCACCATAACAAAGTTGCACTCGATGGTAACATCAAGCCAACGCAATACAAAAGATTCAAATCAATGGAAAGAATATTGTAAGTAAGAATAATGGTTCTGCTCATTCTCATAGATCAAAAAATAGAAAGTTCAAATAGGGGTGTTGTGTAACCCCCATGCCTAAACATGGAAAGAACCTCAATGATGCCATTGACACATATTACATTGACTGACGCATATGATGCCACTAGAAGATGAGCTACAATTCCAAATAAGGAATGTAACTCCTATGATGCATTGATGCAAATGACAATGTCAAATTCTATGATAGAATATGACACTTGTCATTTGACTTCCTAAGACCTATGACTCTCGCAAGGTGAAATGACTCACCTAGGTGATATGGAAGATGACTAGGAAGTCACACACACCAACAGCCCCCCTTCGTCGAATCCAAAGAAGAGGTCAAGGTAAGTCAAAATAGAAAAAGAAGACTCCCCTAGACAACTAAGAAAGATTTGTCAATGGGGCCTTATAACTAAAGGCCCGATAAGGAGCCCATATACAAACAACATCTTTTTATAAATAATAAGAGGAGAAGGAGGACTATATAGCCCGAAGAAGATGGGTGGCTACAACAGACCTCACCCCAAGTAGAGACCACAAGTGAAGAAACTTCACCTCAGTGAAGGGCTTGGTGAAAATGTCTACAACCTGATTAGATTTGTAAACGCATCTTTGTATGTCGATGATGTTTTCATGTATGAGTTCCCGTAGTAAGTGCATATGAATCTCAATGTGCTTTGTCCGCTGATGCTGAACTTGATTTCTACAAATCGAGATAGTGCTCATGTTGTCATAGTAGATAATGGTAGGCCTCCAAAAGTGGATGAAAACTTTGTCAAGATACCTTATAACCAAACAGATTATGTGGCAGCGTTAACTACTCCTCTGTATTCTACTTCTATCGATGATATGGCAATGGTGTTCTACTTCTTCTGGACCAAATGATAGGACCTAAACCAAGAGTAAAACTATAGCCTAAGGTAGACTTCCGATGATCTAGACCACCGGCCTAATATGATTCTGTAAATCCAACCAAGTCAATCTCAGTCCCTCCTAAATAATGAATCCCATCATTGTGAGTGCCATGAACATAGTGAAGGATCTTTTTCTACTTTCAAATGCATCTCATGAGGCTCTTGCATAAATATGGACATGATCCCGACGTCATATGATAGATTTGGTTGAGTGTGAGTAAGTTAGATCAAGCTTCCCACCAACTGTCGATAAAGGGTATCGTCAACCAAGGGGGAAGAGCAATCAGAAACCAACTTAATCTAAGAAAGAAAAGGAGTAGGTGAGGACTTGTAGTCGGACATGTGAAACCGAGAAAGAAAATAAAGAGAGTACTTAGGCTGCAAGATAATAATTCCCAAGTCAAATTGTGAAATATGGATCCCAAGAATTTAATGAAGCAATCCTAAGTCAGACATAGAGAATTATTTAGCCAAGGAGATCTTCATAGAATCAATGATAGAGGAATAGCTACTTGTGATCAACAAGTCATCAACATAGAGAATAAGAATAAGCATGGAGTCATCCTGTCAAAGAATATACACATTTGGGTCAAAGTGACACCAAGTGAACCCTGATGCAAGTAAAAAGGAGTCCATCTTGGCATACCAAGCCCAAGGGGCTTGTTTAAGGCTGTAGAGAGACTTCTTTAATTTGTAAATGAGGGATGGATCATGGACATAACCTAGAGGTTGTTCCATATAGATCTCCTCCTCTAGGTCCCCATGAAGGAAGGCACTCTTAACATCCATCTGGTGGACTTCCCATCTGTTAGTGGCAGCAATGGCAAGGGTCAGTCGAATGGAAGTCATCTTTACAACCGGTGTAAAGGTTTTCAAGTAATCAACCCCAACTACCTAGGAGAAACCCTTAGCTACAAGTCATGCTTTATACTTCTCAACTTCTCCATTAGCTCCATACTTTGTTCGATATACCCACCTACACCGAACGATTTTTCTTCCTTTCAGAAGAAGGGTAAGATCCCAAGTGTCATTCTTTATGAGTGAGGAATACTCCTCATCCATGGTAGAATCCCACTCAGGAATCCCAGAAGCTTCTGGAAAGATGGTGGATCAGAATTAGAGGTGAAGAAAGAGTAAGGTCCAGTGAAGTCTGAGCGAGTACGTATCTCATCCAAAGGATCTCGCAACTAAATCTCCAACACTCTGTAAAGTCTTCCTAGCCCAAAGAGGTCCGAAGGCTTAGGCTCAGAGTCAGAAGATTCTTCACTTGAGTGAGAAGGGACATAGTCCTCATCATCACTACTGTTAGAATCAGAAGACTTAGAAGTTTGAGGATGGGAGGAGTAGGGAGAGGCGGAACTTTCTCAACAACATCATCATCTGAAGAGTCAGAATCTGAATCAATGGGCAAAAGAACCTTAGTGGAAGTTAAAGTCAAGGATGACTCATCAAACTTCACACTCCTCTCAATATAAAGCTCATAGGTGGTAGGGTTCAAAAATTGATATCCCTTCACACCATCAGGATACCCGACAAAGATACAAGGTTTAGATTGTGGATTCAATGCGTTGCAATTTTTTTGGGAATCCAAGCCATAGCCTTGGATTTGAAGACTCGAAAGTGCTTGACATTAGGCTTGTGTCCAAACCAGGATTCAAAGGGTGTTATCTCTCATACTACCTTGTGTGGAACACGTTTCTTAATATAAAAAGCATAATTCACTGCTTCAGCCCAATACTGTGAAGGAAGAGATTTCTAGTGAACCATACAAGTAGCCATCTCCTTTAAAGTTCAGTTCTTTCTTTCTACAACTCCATTTTGGGAAGGGCTCTAAGCAATTGTACGATGCAAAGCAATTCCCTCAGAAGTGTAGAAATCCTCAAACCTGTTGCTCACATACTCACTTCCATTTTCAGTTGAAGGACCTTGATAGACCATTCCACTTGTTTCTCAGTAAGATCCTTAAAGTTTTGAAAATGCTCAAAAATTCAAACTTAAGCTTAATAAAATATACCCAAGTATAACGTCAAATTCCATCAATGAAGGTTAGTATATATAGAGCTCTACTAAAAGAAGGAGATGAAAAAGGTCCAAAAACATCACTATGAACAAGATCTAAGGGATGAGTAGCTCTCCAGAATTTTCCCTTGTCAAAGATTTTTTCAAGGTGCTTTCCAAGGGTACAACCCTCACAAAGACCCTTTGAAAACTTAACTCAGGGTAGCCCATTGACCATTTCACTTTTGCTCAATTGTTCAAGGTAATGATAATTTAGATGCCCAAAACGTTCATGCCATAACTTGCTAACCTCATTTACATGAGTGAGCAAGGCATTGGAAATCAAATAATAAGAGAAGTGGGAAAAGGTATACAACCGTGAACGGTCATTTGCCTTTCCCTCAGCCACAGTGCAATCAAAGTTAAGCTCACGAATAATCACTTAGTTAGGACCAAATTCCACTCGCATTCCTTCACCAAGGTGGGTGGTTTGGTAAACTGATAGGAGATTGGTAGAGAGATTGGGAACACTCAAAACTTGGTTAAATGTTCCACCTTCTATCTCTACCGATCCACTACTAGAAACTGACACATGAGTGTCATCACCCAACATGATTTGGGACCTGCCACATGGTTCAATGCTAGAGAATTCAACCTTTGAAGAAGCCATGTGGTGAGAGGCACTGCAATCGATAATCCAAGTTGATGATGGAGATGATCTAGCTACGAGGGCCTTACCTTTCTTCTTTTCATTTTTAGTCTCCTTTGCATTATAAGACTCGCCCTTCTGAGCATTTTTTTTAATGGATTCAGGAACACTTATTTTATTCTTCTAAAGTAAATGAGTTAAGTGATCAATTTGTTTCTGAAAAAAATGTTTCTCATCATGGAAAAATTTCTTATAATATGAGCATTTATACTTTTCCTTTTTCACTTTAGGGTCAAAAGTCGAAGTATTAGTGATGAGCTTAGTGGGGTTGGTTGGTCTTGATTTCTTTCTTAGATTGGTCCTTAGTTTCTTTGTTCTTTTCCTTTTCTTGCCCTTATTCACCACAAGGGCATGTGACTTACATTTTAGAGTCCCCATTTGAATGATATTGTCCTATTCTCGAATGAGTTGGGACGAAAAACTATCAAAGGAGGGCATAGTCCAAGTACTACCCAAGGCGGCTTTCATGGTGTGGAAAGTTGAAATGAAGACAGAGTATTCAGGACCTAACTTAGAAAGAATTGACAAGATCAATTAAGAGTCTTTCTTATCCACTTTACATTCCTTTAGAAGCATTCTAGTGTGGACAAAATTTGAGAAGAAGGCCTGTAGGTTTTCAAAGTCACTAGGATTTAACCCTAGTAGTTCATTCTCCAACTCATGCGCTCTCATGTCATCTTGTTTCCCAAACATATGATCGAGCATTTTCCACTCTTGATGGGGTGTTGAGGAAGTTTCAATGTGGAAGAGAAATTCGGGAGAGACAGACATACAAATAAGACCTAAGGCTTCATCACAATGGTTGAACCATTTAGATTTTTCAGGTTCATCATTAGGTTCGGTCTCTAACGCCACGGTAACTCAATACAACCCTTTACTTCGCAAACCAATATAATTTTATATTTCCATTCAAAGAAATTAAAAGGTGAGAGCACTATTACTTTAGAGATATCCATAATGAAGAGATAGAACCAAGGAATGTAGAAGGAGAGAGAAAAGAAACAACCACCCTAGAACAAAAATACACCCCCCAAGTTTGGTGCTTTATAATTTAGTGCGTTGATTACAACCAGATGTGACTGTGTGCCAAGAACCAGTCTGTCACTCACTTTGCAATCAACGGAATAACACGCAAAGTGGAGACAACAATCAAGGTTCATTGGGTGCAGCAGATCGTCACCGTAAGCAAACACAAGAATGAGAGAAACAAGAGGGGAAGAAGGGGATTTTTAAGAAACATCATCTCACATCACACGAAATAATACCTTTTTCATAAGACTGTGGTGGATGCGCTCAAAATTCCATAAAAAAGGAAGAGAACAAAGCTCAAGATGATCCGAAAAGAGCTTTCACAAGTAATACAGTGACAACCCCTAGAATGTAGCACTTTATAAAATTAGTGAATTTATAAAACTAATGATCCCATCATCTAGACTTTTAAAAAACATGCAACTTTGACTAAAAAAGTGCTCATATCCGAGAAACAAGTCAAAAGTTATAGCAAAAAATAATTCCCACAACTGATGAGAAAAAGCCAATAAGCCTGCAAACAGATTACAAAAGTGCCCTAAATGTATGCAAAAGGTGTCATATGTATGGCCGTTGGAAATGGAATGGAATTTTAAATAGGGTTTGTTTGTATTATGAGTGGGGATTCGTATCCTGTCAATCTCGGACCTCACCCTCCATCTTCGACACTCGAAGGAAGGTAATAATACAACAAGCAAAATATACCCAAAAAAAAATTACAGTGCCAATGAAATAAATGTTTTTACCTTAAAAATTTTAAAAGGTAATGAAACAATACATTTTAAAGAAAAGTGATAAAGTAAAACGTATACAAACATGTTTTTTTTAAGGTGATAAAAAAGAACGTATTTTTGAAAGATATTACCTGGCAGGAAGATTGAGAAGGCCACATGGGAAGGAGAGGTAGGCCACATACCGGAGAGGCAGGTAAACCATTGGTGGAAAAAAATATCTCCAGCTAACTACAAAGTGAAGGTGTGTTCAGGATTTTTGATGGTTGAGGGAGCAGAAATCCACATCCCGGTTCATTTCTTTACAAGCACGAGCAAGTTTGAACATTTGAATTACTCATAAAAGGAGGAATGCGCATGTTTGAGTGTGACTGTCTGGAAAAGGAGGCATGAGCAGGTTTGAACATGACTTTCCGGAGAGAAGGAGTCACAAGTAGGTTTGAATGTGACTATCTAGAAAAGGAGCCACGAGAAGTGGGTGAATTTTTTACTATTGATTTAAATGCAAAACAACATGAGATGCCCAAGACCAATGAAGCCAATGCAATGATGTCCATGCAGAAGCAAAACATGAGCCAACTAAGGAACCAAGAAAAAATGAGTTTTCTTTTACCCTGTAGGATCTGAATCTGAACACAACCAACAAGTAACACACGAAAACCCAAAAAAATAGCCACAAAGATCTAGAAATATGCAATTACGAACTCAGCTGATAATGCAAACCAACCAAATACCTCAAACTTGCAACTGCTGAAACCTCAATATGAGGTGAGCAATAATTCCAAAATGATAATAAAAAAAACTTGCACATGAGGAAATGAGAAGAAACCAGAAGTAATAAACAACTGAGAAATAAAGAGTGCATGTTTACCAAAACCAGCTCTAATACCATGAAAGAGGGATTCACGAGAACCGATGTCGAAAAGTGATGCACCACAACGAAGTTGCACTCGATGGTAACGTCAAGCCAACGTAATACGCAAGATTCAAATCAATGGAAAGAAGATTACAAGTAAGAATAATGGGTCTTCTCATTCTCATAGATTGAAAAATAGGAAGTAAAAATAGGGGTGCTATATAATCCCCATGCCTAAACATGGAAAAAACCTCAATGATGCCACTGATGCATATGATGTTGCACGACGCATATGACCCCACTAGAAGACGAGTTACAATTTCAAATAAGGAATGTAACTGTTATCCAAAATTCACCCCTCAAGGTAATTTTGATAACATGCATCAAATTCTTCCGTCCTGAGCAAGTAGATTGATTAAAGGCACAAAATCACATTTGTGGGGCCCCTTCATCTTCTCTCTAACTCTCCCATCTAAGAAAAAAATCCCAACGAGTTAGAAAAAATTGAAAAAACGTAAAAATATGGTTGCAAGATTGTTTTAAAGCATTTCGGAGTGCGAAGGGTGTAGATCGTACCGGTTGGGGTCATACCAAGGTTCGTCGTACCAAGTTTGGGACCAAAAATGGGAGAAATTGGCTAAGTTAGACATTTTGTCCTAGCGATCCATGGGACAATTGGGACGTGCGGGATGCGAAAAGGTGAAACGGCCGTAGGCAATAAAAAAATAGTCAAGTTTTTGTTTCGCGTGGTTTGGGACAGCCGAGACAAAATTAAGTGCGCGGGCATGAATTGGTTGATTTACCGAAGGATGGTCTATTGCGGGCAGTTCGGAGATTTTCGTCTAGGACAGTTGGGACAAAAGTACGCGCGGGACGCGAAAAGGTGAAAAAGGCCACAAAAGGGACAAGGAAGCCCAAATCAGCCGATGCGGAAGAATTCATCTAGGATATCCGGGACAAAAGTACATGCGGGATGCGAATCGGCCGATTTGCCGAAATAGCTGCAACAAAGAAGAAAAGTCAACGTTTGACCCGTGAACTTCAAACGGCCATAACTTTTGACTCCGAGCTCCGATTTTCACAAAATTGGACTTTCTGGAACAAGCACGACGTCCTCTATGCCACAAAAACTGGATTTATTATTTTTAATGAGGGTATATATATTTAAATAAAAGAAGCATATTCGGCTCCTCTAGTCAGTTAATGCTCATTCCCGTCAAATGACAGAAAACGCCTGCCAGACCTAAAATAGCATGCCCGCACTCAGAAGGTAATAACTTTTGCATTTCTCAACGAAATCACACAAAATTGGTACCATTGGAATTGTGGCTCCGAGTCCGACATAAAGAAATCAAGAAATTCTATATTTGATGAGGAATCGATGGAGAGTTCATAAAACGTGGCCGGGTTCATAACAGTGTTTTATTTGGTAGTTGGGAGTGCAATTAAGAGGCATGGTCACCATTCTTTCTCTGTTGCAGCACCTGGGACAGTATGGGGATCCTTTTTCAAGTAATATACAATCATTTTACTCCATTTAATGCCTCTTATAAGTGGTTGAAGTACAGATTTTAGGATTTCCATTTTCCCCTTCTCTCTCTCTTCTCATTTCTTATAAATTGGAGTGTTGGGCTCATTATAAAGGAGGAGGTAGTTTTTGTAGCAAAGCTCTACCAAAATTTCTTTGTGAAGCCAATGTGTTGCAAGCCCTTGTTGTGGACTCCTTGCATGGTGATCCAGGCCCTTATCTTGTAACCGATTGAACTGTGCATATCAGGAAGCAATAAAATATAAGTTTGTGGATGTATCTTCCCCTGCTGTGTTTTCTTGCATTCTTCTTGCCCCTTTAACCTTGATTACAAGAATATTGTGTCTATTATTATGTTCTTGTAGGGATCCATTATCATTGTGTATGTTTGAAATATTGTTGTAAAATGCATTTTGCTAGATTATGGAGAACTGTCATCACCCCTTCTAGTGTGCACTTTGCTTCTATATCTCACGCATTTGAAGACTACTCTCACACCCTCCTTTTCTGGTGTATCACTACTTTGTAGTGTAGGCTTTCATTTTATGCATTCTCTCTCCCTGGTCCCTTGAAAATTTAAATTAGAATAGTTAGTTTCCCCTGTATTAGAGTAGATTGTGGCAGGTAGTTTAGGAGCAAGAACCATCTTTCTCTGGAGGTCTATCTCAAGTAGCAAGTCCCACAACTTGGAGATGGTATCCATGTTATCCAGTCACATTTTGAGCTCTAGTATGTGCACTTGTGTAAACATAGGGGTGCTTTGATTTGGTGATAACAATAACTCCTATGACGCATTGACACAAATGACAATGTCAGATTCGATGACAGAATCTAACACTTGTCATTTGACTTCCTAAAACCTATGACTCTCGTAAGGTGAGATGACTCACCTAGGTGATGTGGATGATGACAGGGAAGTCACACACACCAATAGTTATATGATAAAGATATTCTAATTTTGATTGATTTTGATTCATAGTATGATTGTGTGGATTCTTAGATACATAGAGAGACATGTTATATTTGATGATGATGATGTGTTGTTGATATATGTATTACTAAAATTCAGAATTCTCGTCATGTTGGGTAGGATTTAACTTTTGAACTAATCTTGTAATCTTGTTGATATTGATAAAAGATAGAATTGAGATGTTGTTGAAATTTTAGACAAATGATAACATTGTTTAGTTGAGATGATGATTTAGCTATATGAGGATGGTTATTGATTTATGTGCATATATTTTATATTGGATTTTTTATGTGTCCACGAGGTCGAATGAGGTATTGTGTTACTTTGTAGGTAATTATATCACAACAATCAAAAGGGGGATTGGAGACCAACCACTACAGAATACAAGATGGATATAATGAAGGTCACCATGACAACCCATGTAATGTGTTATAGTTGTTTTATTTTGTTATAGGGACCCCATGGGCATGGAATGACATCCAATTGTGACCATGGACATGTGTGTAATTCTCTCCCTTTTATTGTATTTATTGTGGAGTATGTGATTTAATTTGTGATGTAATTTATTTAATCATTTTTTTTTAATGTGCTTTTATCATGTAAATAAATCATGTTATTAGGTTGTTTGTGTAGGTTTTTTGGTCTTTTGGATAGAGTGTAAGTAACTTTGAGTGTTGTACACTCTACCTTACCTTGGAATGTCAGATTTGGGCTTAAGGGCCAATTTTGGAGGCTTGTGGGACAATCTAAGCTTGTCCCATACCTCTAAATTTCTTATACAAACCCTACGTATGGATTTGGGGTTCAAAAATAGAGCCCATTATGTGTTTTGTAAGACAAAAAGTGACATTAATTTCACTTTTCTTACATGGGTTTTAAATTTTTTCCTTAGGGGGTGTGGGTTTGGATTGTGTGTGTAATAAGCATATCATTCCTCTCAACCACCAATTTATTATGCTTTGGGGTTGAGGTTTGACTTGTGATGTGGAGTTAAGGATAAGGGATGTGGCATCCTACATGGATCCAACTCACCCTTATCTCTAGTTTTTTCTATATATCCAAGTTTAGTTGTTTGTTTGGGGGTTAGTTCATTTCATTTGTGCTATTGTATTTTTGGAGTTAGAGAGTTTTTGGAGTGCTTGTTTAGTTCTTAGAGCTTTTTGGAGTTGGATTGAGCTTGAAGGATCTTGGTGTGTCAATATTTGATCAAGCTATACCATGGAAAGGTAGGATCTACACCCATGTTTTATTTGTTTTCCTTATATGTGTATATTTGTATGTTATTGAATGTTTTAGTATGCTTATTGGGTCATTGGGTAGAATTCCTAAGTATGTTGTAGGAGAAGGCTCTGGGGATATTATAATTAGGGAGGTATAAGATTTTATTTTGTGTTTTTGGAGGGATTTGGGTTGGGTTCCCCACCTTGGATAAGATAATGCTCGAATTTCTTATTTGGTTTTATTGAGGGAGACATAAGAGAATGTGGGAGGCATAAGATGATATTGAGGGAAGCATAAGATTTTGTAGGGGTTGTGATTTGTGTTTTGGAGGGTTTTAAGGTGGGCCCCTTATCCCATTGGGAGGCATAACTGATCTCCCATAGATATTTGCTCCATTGGCTTGAATTTTCAAGCCTTGTGTATTTTATAAGTTTCATGTTGTGATTGTATCGTGTGTTGGAATGTTTCTTTAAATGGTTTTGAAAATATGTATTGTTATGTGGAAGCATTGGTAGTTTCCATGATTTGGAACCATCCTTTATTGCACATTGGTTGGTGCTCGAGGGGCAATGACAAGGATATCTTCTCCTCATTGGATTATTGGTTGGGTGGAGAGCGTTGCCTCTCCCCATTTTTGGTTATTTTGATTATAGTGAAAAATTTTGGAGCTCTTGTGGAAGACATCGGATTTAGAGTATTTGTGGAAATCAAAAGAAATCCTTCATTGTAGAAATTTTATTGTAATTCCCACTTAAGGTGGAAGACTAGTATATTGTATTGAAAGAAAAGTTGTATTGTATATTTTGTTATTAAGTTGTAATATCATATTTGAAGAAAGATCATTAAAAGAATGTGTATTTTCCTTTCTCTTCAAATTTTTGTATGTAAAGGAATGAATTAGAATGGATATCATATTTAAATTTTACCTTCTATTGAAAGAAAAGAAAGTTGTAAATTTTAATGTTTGATCACAAAATGAATTGGAAATGTTGTCATAGCTTTATTTTTGTTTGAAATAGTTAAAACATCTTTGTTTTTATATATGTAAAGTTAAAGTTATCTCTTGATATCAATTTTCCTTCAAAAATTCATGTTTAGAGCTCTGGTCTACATGGTGGATCGACACCGATCGATCTAAATTAGCGTCATTGTACATAGTACCAATATTGGTCACTATTTCATGTTTACAGTTTTTAAATTTTAACTTCTACCTTATATCTCAACTTAGATGATATTATGACTTGCTCAACAAACCCTAATTTAATGTATGATTGTTTGAAATGTCATTTAGAAAAGTGTAGATATTGAAATGTGCAAGATATGTTGAAATTTATAAATTAGACTCGCTAATAGTAACCGGCATCGGAGACTGAACTCGGCTGTTGATATTCCTAAAACCGACATCGATCCTTTGTATACTACATAAATTGTAATTCTTAAAACTTGGAAGACTTTGTGGTGATTTTGTTGAACCAGATACCTTCGAGACTATTATGTTATCATGATAATGGAATAATAAGTTACTCATGGTACGAATCCTCTAGACTTTGAATTAAACTTGCATAGGAAATAATTCAGAGAATAATTAATTTCACACACACAAATATATTTCTTCTTTGATATATTCATTCAAACACATATATATATATACATATATATATATATATATATATATATATATAAATAGGAGAGGAATTGCTATTATTATGGAACCTCCTAAAACCACTCAATCCTACAATATCTCATATACTCCTATATTCATGAGTTAGTTAAACAACTATACTCATGTACAATATAATAGAAAACTACAATATAATAGAAAACTATATGTGATATTATATTGTTATTTCTAACCATATAATATTAACAATCTTTTCTTGTATTAACCACACGGTTAACAACTAACATTATTATTTACCTTTTGATAAAAATCAACTTATTACTATTTACCTCTTGGTAAATTACCCATAAACATGTGAACATTATAATTCCTAAAATTCCTCCCCCATAATGTTTACATGGTAGTAAAAAAATTTAACACTTCCTCTATAGCCTGCCACCTCTATGCGCTCATGATCTTGGCACACACTCGAACTGAAGATAGAGGAAGGAACACATCAACTTCTTATTGACCATACATTTCTGGGAACTCATTTGACCGACGAGGATGGGAACACACTCAAGAATCATTTGCTTATCAACCAATCACTCTAGGGAACACATCTGACCTAGCAATGTGGGAACTCAAGAATGAACACATCTGAGCAACCTACAATGGTTTTCAGGATGCTAACCACAAACCTAGCTAGAAATAGGAACACATCTGACTGTTCTACCTCATCAAGACTCATGATATTGCATTTCACTGTGTTATTTGTTCTTTACTATGTTTTTGCATTCGGAAAATAGGAATAGCCACATACTCAACTTGATATCAACTACAAAGCTGAAATAAAAATCACACGCACACTATCACCACAGCTTTGTGTGGCCCCGTCATTGGTGATTGACGAGAGTTCGCTATCTTACCTCCAACCTCTGTTGCCTCTATCCTCCAGTAACATGTTGCTAACTCAGTCAGATTTGGATATGAAGCTCAATTGTTTAAACATTGTTTATTAGATCTTCCCTCCTGCAATGTGAAACACTTTATTTTTCGAATGTCGGGTAACACCAAAAATGAGTCCGTAAGACAAATTTTTACAATTTTTGACATTGACATGAGGAGGCTAAAAAATTGTTTTTCAAACATCTTATTTTTCAATGAAATTTAAATCAATGCAATGAGGATAGAAAAACAAACACTTTTGCAAAAAAATGGCACTCAATTTAGAGCTAACTAGGAAAAGTTATTAAGGTTTTAATTTTTGTAGAAAAGGCCCAATTTGAATTAAAATTGCATAAACAATTAAAAAATTTCTCCAGATGGAGAGAAAAGTTATCGTGTGACCACTCCTTGGAACTGGGAGGAAATGAGGATTCCAAAAATGTCAAAGGCCCAAAAAAATGGTGTCGAAAAAATATAATTTGGCTAAAAATTGTAAAAATTGCCCTTAAAATGCAATTATTAAACAAAAACCATAGTAAAATTAAATGTTTTAAACTATACTCTTTGCTAAAAATGAAAAAATTAGCCAATCACAAATGAATGCAAAAACTCATGGCTTCATGTGACAGAATGATTTGTTGATAATTCGACAACTAGAGTTCCATTTTATAAACCAAAAAATGCATTGGAAAGGCTCTTTCAATATCTCTGCAATGGTACGAATAAGATTTTATTTCATCACCTGATGTAAAAAAATTTCATGACTTAGTTTTAATTGAATTTGGAGTTGTTCTTCATGCCTGAACTGCAAAATGGAAATAATAGCACAAACTCCAAACATACTCTCAGATGAGGTTGATGTATGCTACTGGAAAATGTAAACAGGAGAGAGATGAAGAATGCAATCAATATTGATCTATATTGAGTGATATATTGGTATGTCTACTGAAAATGCAGAGTTGAAAGATGAACATCAAATTTAAATTCTCCCTTGTAAAGACATCATGCCGATCTCATCTTCTGTGAAATAATTTGAACATATTTTTTAGCCTTACAAAAATTCACAGGCCACATGCTATATCAGAAAGCTACAAATTACTGCACGTAGATATATAACATTACATATAAGCCGTTCTCATCTAGCAGCTGAAAATTGATTGAATCTTTGATTTTCTCAACACAACGCAAATGCAAAATTATTCACCTCGAATAGAAATTGGTCTAAAATGATCTGCATAAGTATATGGATCTAGAGATGATCACTTTTTACTGGGAAAGATCAGATCTAATGGCTACACATAATAAAAATACACAACGGTTCATCTACTATAAGAATATAGACATATTATGACTCGAGCCTTAACCTACGAAAAAGAAATCTAAGATGTAAAACATCATATGGGGCAATGGACAATATCACAGCTTCCCCTGATAATTCTATTTCTCAAAACTCAATAATAGGTACAAGAAATACCACGCTCTGATACCAAATCTAGACTTTTAACCAAACTTACACATGAAATAATTATGAGAATAATTAATTTCACGCACACAAATATATTTCTTCTCTAATATATTCATTCGAACACCATTACATATATATAGAGAGAGAGAGGAGAGGAATTCATATTATTATGGAACCTCCTAAAACCACTCAATCCTACAATATTTCATATACTCCTATATTCATGAGTTAGTTCAACATCTATACTCACGTACAATATAATAGAAAACTATATGCGATATTATATTTTAATTTCTAACAATATAATATTAACAATCTTTACCATATTAACCATATTAACAACTAACATTATTATTTAACTTTGGGTAAATATCAACCTATTACTATTTACCTCATGGTAAATTACCCCTAAACATGTGAACATTATAATTCCTAACAAATCCAATATATGTAGAATTAAAAATAATAATAATCTAAAATATATTGTTGCCTTCGAAACTAGCACCGGTTGGAACCGATGTCGGTAGCACAGAGGTTACCATGGTCAATCAAGATACCACCCTTTGTCACCTCTGCGTGGACTGTTTTTCCAAAAAGTGTGTTTCTGGTTAAACCATTGGCTCTTATGGATCTAAACTTCATCTAAATGCAATTCTAGCCTATGTGGGCCATTTATGGTTGTTTTAACCCTACTCCAACTTGCATATGGGGATTTAAATGCATAAAATTCTTGATCTAAAAATGTGTTTCTTCCCCATCAATGAATACAAAAAAATAGAGAACTAATCAACAATATATCTCAAACTAGATCTAGGATGTATGTTTGCATTGAAATTAGATAGCTAAGAATACATGATTTAATCTAAGAATCAACTATTCTATAGGAGGAGCCATTGGATGAAATCCCCTTCTTCTTGCACATTGGATCCTCAAAATCAGACACATATTTACTCAATTTTTTTAAAATTTATTAGCAGGGGAAAGTTTTCAGAACAATCTCATAGCTTGTCAATGGATGTACACTCGCAACCACCTTGACATGATCAAATTTAACACAAAATGAATAAACATATTCCTCAAATCCTCTCTCAGAAAAAATGGGCTCTGTCAAACTTTTTTTCTTAGGAATTAGCTCCCACCCTCTAATAGTCCAACCATTTGCACGAAAAATTAATGTAATTTATAACACTTCATTTACAACATAATTTTCCCCCAAAACCAAAAACATTCAAAGCACCATTGCATGATACTTACTTGATCGTGATTCCCAGAATCAGATTTACAAAAAATTGTTAGGTGTGCAAAGGGAAAATCTCTCCAAATATTTCTAGCATTTAACTCTTTACCTGGTAAGTCATTATTCATCTTGCGCACTAACTACTTCCTCCTCCAATCTGTCAAATTTGGGTCTTTGCATGCCAAGGAAGGAAAAAATGGAAAATCATATCGAGGCAGTGTAGTGGATCACATCTTAATGGTAAAAGATGTTTTCAATTTTTTTCCCACTTAACCAAGATATCAACAGTCTCTTCTCACGAGGAAAGAAACATTAGGATGAATCCAACAGTTAGATTACATATTTAATGATGAAAGACGTTTTAAGATCCTCCGCACCAAACCAAGATACCAACATAATGTTCCTCTTCATTTGGCATGTAGAAGACTCCAAGAAATGATAAAAAATGTAAAAATTTGCATCCCCAAGACATTTGGAGCAGAAATGTAGAACATCAGATATAGATGCACAGTTGCCATTGATCTCTCTTTTGAATCTACGGACCGTCCACGTGGGAGATCCGAGATAATATGGGCATGGGGGTTCCTTTTTACTTTTTACACGTTATGGAAAAAATTACAAAATTACTCAATTTTATCCGTTGCTCTGCCTTTGAAAAAGGGGTTTGACACATGTCCCAATGTGCGTCCCAAAGGAACCATGGCTAAATTCTGCTATTCTACCTTTTTTTTGGAAAAATTATTTTTCCAAATTTTCCCGGCAGCTCCACCCTTTCGCTTTTAGTTTCTGATGTGGGTCCCAGTGGAACCATGCTTCCTTTTTACACTTTTAACCCCTTTCTCCACAAAAGGAAAATTTTAAAAATTTCCCCTGAAAGTCCACACCTCCACCATTGACTGAAGAAATTTTTGTCTATTCTCTCATCAGTTTGTGAGTCATATATATGATTTTAGTTTTTTGACACTAATGGGGCAAAAATCAAAGTTTCATCTAATGGCCCGCCTCCTCCTTTTGACTTTTCAAACCGCCACACATCTCAATAGTTCATCTTGAGATGGTCCCAAAAAGTAGAGACCCTAAATGAGCATGGGATAACCATGTGTCTCAGTCTAGTAGATTCTGTTATAAAGCTTGAGATTCTAGCGAAAGGTGCCATGTGTCTAATGTTCGAGATAGTCTTCTTGACCGTTGAAAAGTCCAAGCAAAAGGAAGAGTGATCGAAGCCTCCAAGTGCCCTTCCAAGCGCTTCTTCAAAATAAAACCCAAGGGTCGGTCCCCAAACATGCGCGGTCCCTCCATGTATCTCATGCCCTTTAGTAAGTTCTTTGAACAATTTTAAGGAAGACTGGTGGAAGCCTTCACGTGTCCCTCTATCACAACTGCTAAGGTGGGACCCTGAGGAAAATCTTCAAATGAGCGCTAGCCCACCACATGTCCATGGCCCACCAAAACTATATCAGCTACATGAATATTTTTTCTAAGTCGGGGAAAAGTAGCGGAATCCTCCACGTGTCCCGTTGGCACAACTCTAAGGATAAACAAAAGGGTGAGTCTTTAAATGAGTGTCATTCCTCCACATGGACAAGTTTTTGATTAAAACGATCCAAAAAAATTAGAGTTCCTGCCAAGCCGTGTTTAACCAAAAAGGGCTACATTTCCACTGACTCGGAGATTTAAAATTGATGGGACAAACACACCCGTCAAGTCGTAAAAATGTAGGAAACCACTGTTTGAACCTGAAGATGAAATTTTCTTCAAGGACAGAGAATTTGGAAATATTATAAGGTTCACACATGACCCTCGAGCTATATCCATTCACATTTCTTCAAGTACTGGGACAAAATGGCAGGGACAACAACACATGACTATGGAAAATGGAAAGGAAGGAACAACCCGAGTTTTACGCCCAATTGATAGACACCTTTAGATGGATAGAGGAACAAATCAACAAATTTAGGGCTTTTAAGTGACCTTCGACCAAGGAGGAACCAATCATGACAACCAAATGGAGGACAGAGTCCTCAAGTACCAACATGTGGAGACAAAAATGTTCCAAAGGCCGCAAACTGAGGGATCTTAATGGAAAATGGTATGAGACTTGATTCGAGCACCAACACGGCCCAACCACCCGGTCAATGCATTTTTAATCCTTCGTGGCCAGGAATCTCTTTATATATATATATATTTGAATATGTAGAAGACTTAAAAAAGAGAAATATCTATATATACATATGTGTGTGTGTGTGTGTGTGTGTGTGTGTGTGTGTGTGTGTGTGTGTGTGCAAGTGTGTATTTATATGTAAAATAAATATGTAGGTTCTGGGGTTTTATCAAAATGGGTATACACACAAAGTATACACATTGAACCTGCAAGTAAAATACTTTTAATAAACAAATACAAAAGAGAAAACAATACCCACAAAGGGGAAATGAATAGATCCATGTCTTAAGCTCAAAGTTTAATCTATAATAGCTTTCATGCCTCTAATGGTCTCCATTTATTCAAACTCTCCTCCCCTCTTCCTTAAAGTGCAAAACAAAACAAGAGAAATGATATATTAGAATTAGAAAATGAATATGAGGGATCCCATAAGTTTACCTAGGGTTTATTTTGTCAAACCTAAATCTAAGGGCTGGGAAAGATTAGATCTAATGGTGTAGGATGCACCCTACATCACTTAAGTGATGGGGTATTTAAGTGGGAATGTTTTAATTAAAAGATGTGTGTGTAATGTTAAATGGGGCCTAAGGGGTTAGACCATGTTGTGTACCCTTGACACTTTAGGTATTAAACCATGTTAATTTGATTTATTTTAAAATAGGAGATTATTAATCTTACCTAATAAAATTTTGAATTTAATTTGGGGCCATTCAATAAATAGATTTAATAAGACCCTTGGGGATAAATAGCAAAGAGTAAAATGGATTAATATTTGAATTAAGCAGTGGAACTTAATAGGGAAATTAAATCAAAATATTTTAATAGGGTTGGGCCAATAGTAACTAATTATTATTTTAGTCCCAACTACCATTTAATAGTTTAAAATTTTATAATCTGGATTTAATTAAAATCCTAGCTAAGGCCTTGGAACCTTAAAAAAAAAAATCCATAATTTTTCCTATTTGATTTCGGGTTTCTTAGGGTTTTATATGGGAAAATTGTGGGCATTACATCAATCATACCTTATTTAGGGTCCTAAGACATTATGTCATCATCATGTTAAAGCAATAAATAAAGGAACTTATTTCTCGCTAAGAAATGAAATAACTAATGTAAATCCATTAGACTAGCACTAGTGTATGAGCATTACTTTTGAAGGCCATAAATTTTGATCTAATTCTTGGTTCATCCTAAACTTTTCTAGGGTGGTAAATCTTGATTAGTAATATGCCTTTAAAAAAATTGATAAACTTTATGTTAGCCTTTGGCATATTTTCATGTAAATTCCTTCATCTAATGGTTTAAAATTTTATGGGAACATTTTTTTGTTTAGAACTTGAAGTTTTATTATATTTGTTTGCATATGCCTTAATTTACAAAGGTATATTTATCATGCAAAATTTAGGGTCCATCTTAGGCGTTTTACTAATATCTATTTGTTTGGTATTTTAGGATTTTGTGGCATTTTAGGGTTTTTTAAGGATAGTGGTCGATAAAAGGAAGATTTTAATTTTTAAAAAGGCTAGTATAGATTAGGGAATGAGAAGAAAAATATTTTTATGCTTTTGGATATTTACAAAATAATGTGTGTGTTTTGGTGGAATTTCGACCTTTTGCAGCTAGATCCACATTAATTTTTATCGAGCGGGATTTTGATCTTATGAGAATGGTGAAGGGAATATAAATTATATTTATTTCTATAATTTATTACCTCTATTTTATATAAGAATTTCTAGACGCAAGAGAGGAGGTTATGCATAGATGAATATACATATGTAGAAGATAGAGAGACAAATTATTGAATTCACATGAGAATTTAATCGCCTCATCCAGAAACATGTAAATGGGGATTTTGAACTAAATATTGATACTGAAGAAATGCCTCCATTAAGGAATGAAGGAGGAAATGAAGAAGAATATCAAAGAGATGAATAAAAATTTAATGAGTGGAAAATTAAGGAGAAAATGATCTAATATTTGGAGGGAAAGAATAAATGTATCAAGATTAATATTCCTTATTATAGTTGAGTGTTACAATCAGAGGAGTTTATTGACTAGTTTAATTTGGTGGAAAATTATTTGAGTGGAAAACACTTTTAGAGGAGAAGAAGGTTTAGGGTCAATGCATCATGTAGGGGGGCCAAAAGGAGGTTTTAAGTGGACACTTTTATCTGAAAAATAAAAATATTCAACTTATAAAAGTTATTTGAAATAGTTAAACTCAAAATTGGAAGATGTTATAAGAACATGAATTGTAGCATTTTGAGTCTAGTTTTTAAGCTACTACTTTTTTTGAAAATGGTTAAGTTTAAGTGGGTTAAAGAACTAAAATACCATCAGCTGCTCTTGCTTTTGCTAAAAAACATAGTATACATTTGATCATCCCCCCCACCTCTTTTTGAGCACTATTTAGTATTTTTGAAAACACTTCGCTAAAAATATAGGTAGGAGCATCTAGTTTGGGATTAAAAATATATATATATTTTTAATGATTTTTCAAGTAAAAAAAATTTAAATTTTCAACAATAACAGATAGCCAACTCGTGCCCCCCTAACTACCTCAAAAAATATCAAAAATTACTTTTTTGTTTATTTTATAATATGTATAGAATTAGTCCTAGTTTGGGTAGTATGGTTTAGGAGACGGACATGTGTATTTTATTTTGTAGTGACGAATAAGAATCTATTTCATGTTTTGGGAGGGAGTTGGGTTGGGTTCCCCAGCTTTGATAATAAAATGCTTGCATTTCTTAATTGGTTATTTAAAGGAGACATAAGAGATTGTAGGGAGGAGTAAGAGAATGTGGGAGGTATAAGAGGATATGTAGGGAGGTATAAGAGTTATGTAGGGGTTTTGAGTTTTGTTTTTTTGAGGGATTTAAGGTGGGAATTTAATCCCATTGGGAGGCATAAGGGACCTCCCCATAGATCCTTGCTCCATTGGCTTTGCATTTTCGAGCCTTGTCTATTTTGATAGTTTCATTCTTGTGATTGCTATCTTGTGTTTTGAATGTGCTGTAAATGGATGTGGAATTTTTTATTATGATGTGGAAACATTGTGTTAGTTGACATGAGTTGTATGTATACCTTCTTGCATTTTATTTGGGGCTTGGGGACCAATGACAAGAATATCTTCTTCTCTTCATTGGATTATTGGTTGGGTGGAGAGTGTTGCCTCTCCCATTTTATTTTTGTGATTGAAGTGAATAAATGGTGGAGCTTGTTGAAGATTTTGGACTTGGATATTTTGTAGAAGTAAAAGGAAATCCTTCATTGTAGAATCCTTTCTTGTAATCCCCATTTAAGGTGGAAGACTAGTAGTATTATATTTAAAACAAAAATTGTATTGTATATTCTGTTTATCAATATGTAATGTATTATTGGAAATAAAGCTCTTTCCATTATAAGAAAATGAGTCATGCTAAAAATAAAAAAAAAGTTCAGTATTATTTGTAGTAGAAGCATTATTGTAAGAATGAAAGGAAAACTTGGAAGTTGAAAATCATTGAGAATGTATTCTTAGTAAATATTAAGTGAATAATAGGTTCTTGTGATTTTCTCGAGTAACTCGTTGTAGTGGAAATGGAATGACCTGAAAATGGTACTTATTTATTTATTTATTTTTGAAGTACTTAGAAAATTTCCAGATTTTGAAATTACTGAGACTCAACATTGATCTTGAGTTAATTTGATCCAATTTTTAGGTGTCTTGAAACCCAAATCCTCAACTCTTCCAAAAAGACCAATTAATCCGATTTTTCAAATTTAAGTGAATCGCTTGAATATAATACAAATCCATTTTACTTTACAGTTGATTTTTAATCATACACTCAAACTGACATTTGAATCTAAGATGATAAGCGTATTCAAATCTTGTTGTGGGTTATGGATCTTGAAAGTTCCTTCAATCCATTTACTCGAGCTTTTTTATACTTATTTTATCAATTAATAAAATTAATCGATGATGAATTTCAACTGATAAAAATATTTTAAAAACTGAAATTCACAAATCCACAAAACAAGAAATTGATAACAGAGTTCACCCGAAGGCTACATCTTCGGATTCACAAAAAGTGAATCGATCCATTAAACGTCCAATGAAGTACAATATCCCTTTAATCTTGACTTAACAGACCTTTATACCTGCAAATTATCTGATTCAAACCTCATGGAACTCTGGAATTTACCATAATCATTCCCAAGTTCATCCGTGGCTCCTACACCAAGTCCTAATTCAAAACATACGTGCCTCGAAAATTGTGATCTCGCAAACTGGTCCTTGGCTGTCCCTCTTTCCAACCTACCAAAAGCTTCCCTTTAAATAGATGTGATCTCCTTCTCTATCACTTGCTACAAAGTGGGGGCTTGGTAAGGATGATTACTATTTTGGAAAAGGTTCAAATCCCCCTTCCATAGGTTTAGGAGCCCAATTTAGCCATTGACCCCACGTTTGGTGGGAAAGAGATAAGATAAGCCTTAAAATAGCTTTTTGGCCACAAAATCCTCCTTATACCATGGGATTTGAATTTATTCACATGGAATGGATTAAATAGATTTTTTAAAATTATTATTTTAAAATCTAAATCCACTACAAACCTTCCAAGTGTCACGCCCATAATATGCCATTTGTCCACGTTAGAGTGTGCCACGTCATCATTTGACCGCAACTTTGACTATGCATATCTTTCGCATACGAACTCAGATTTGGTCCGTTCAAAATGTGTCGGAAAGCTTGTGATGAGATCTATACCATGGAATTGATTTTGAAACATTACAGTACCATCAATTTTCCTCATCACCAACTGCCACGTGTCACCTTGTCATTGGTCCACTGGTTGACCTATTGACCAGAGTTGACCTGTTTGGAGGCCCATCTTCGACCGGCGATAGAATTTGCATACGGACTCTATTTCTGGAGTTCAGCATACCGTCAGAAAGGTCTCAATAAGCCCTTCAGCATGGTCCAATTTTAGGGAAGTTTAGGGAAAATTTTCATAGTGAAAAATCCTCCGGATCACTCCTCCCCAGTAAGACCATTTTGACCTCAAAATGGAAATTCACTCTGTTGAACTATACACACGTTCTCTGCATAATACAAACATAGAACCCAGTTTATAGCATGGTAATTTTTCCATAAAAATTGCAATAATCAAATGCCAATAATAGTAATATAACCCAATGGCCTAAACTGCAACTGATATGACACTGCAACTGCCATATTCCTTTGTACATCCTGATCCTGCACTCACCACTGTCAACAATGCAAATGTAACCTGCACTCACAGCTTGTTAGTGCAAAACTTGTACATACCATTTGCAACTATACCTAACAGTTACAAATATTAAGTCTATCAATAAGACTTACAAATGTACAAATGTCATGCATAGTAAACAAAGAGTTTGTATAAGTTGTGCACTTACAAACAATGCCTACATGCCACAAATTGCACAATAACAGTATTTTAACTACAATCCACATATAGACATCCGACCAATGATCATGCCCACTGAACTGTACAAATACTGCTGAAAAATGAAGTTGTAAAACCATTAAAAAAGAAAATTGCATCAAGTATTTTAAACCTGTCACCCGATTATTTCCTCTTTACGATACTTCACCAACACCAAGGCAGAAAAATAAATTTTGTACTTATCCTTTTCACAATTTAGTGGGATTTCCAAAACTGCCTTGTTAGTTTGCATGTATTCCACAATCAACTATGCAAACATAAAACTGATAAATTGTTTACCCACTTTACTCAGCATACTGCCCTTTTTAGGGGGTTGATTCAATTCAGTTTTTACCGGTGCCACCGAAGTGGTCAAATTAGTTGGTTTAAAACTTTTATCCTTTTTAACAAACTTTAATTTTTGTTCTGGATGTAGCTTCCAACACTTACCAATTTCATGACCTTGTTTATTACAATGATCACAAAACCTTTGATCCATTTTTTTAGGATCCACATTTTTAGGAACCTTACCTTGACTGCTCTTAGCCGAACCCGGGTTAGGAGAATGCATTTTCTCAAACTGTTCCATTATGGATTTATACTTCCTACACTTGGCCACACAATGATTAGACAAACCACAGAATGTGCACGGATAACTATTCAACATAGCTTGAAAATTATAGCCAAATTTTTCCAGTGTAGATAAGGGATCAATTTGTTTACCTTTCATTTTTGAGCAATGGTAAACCGAAGGTGGGGGGATTTCTATACCTCTCCGTGGTGAATTATTACCAGATCCTCCTGATGAGGATGAACCACCTGATGCTAGCGGGGATGACTCTTTGCTGTTAGAAGCTTTTCTTCTTCCAGCGGTCTTGGAGTTCTCTCCAATTTCCATTTCCCCTGCACTAGCATATCCCAGTCCTGCATAACGAGGTCTCTCCTCAACCAAGATTGGGTTAGTTATACCTTGGTTATTCTTACCAAGGTTAATTCCATTAAAACCCATGTTATTCAAAATTTTAGATCCTATACCTTTAGTGTGCTTTTCAAATTCACCGAGCACTATAGTAGAATCCAAATTAGCTTTGGGTGAGGAATTAAGTGTTGTCATACTTACTGTGCACTCATCTGTCATAGTGGAGGCATCAACAATAACTGGTACCTTGTTAGGTCCATCAATTTGCAACACCATCAAGAGCTCATCCTTAGATTCTAGCTCTTTTCTCAATGTGTCAAGTTTCTCTTCAAGAGCCAATACCTGACATCTCAGGAAGGCATTCTCTTCCTGAATTTGATGATTGCATGCTTCCAGTTCCTCAAACTTGGTCTTGTTGGACATCTTACCCATGATTCCTGCACACCTGTTCCTCCAAACTCTGCACACTGCAAATGAAAGATCAAGCCCAAAATGCAAAAACCAAACTGAACCAAATCAACTGATGCAAATCAAAAGCTAAACCAGCTCTGATACCAACTTGATCTGAAAATGGTACTTATTTATTTATTTATTTTGAAGTACTTAGAAAATTTCCAGATTTTGAAATTTACAGACTCAACATTGATCTTGAGTTAATTTGATCCAATTTTTAGGTGTCTTGAAACCCAAATCCTCAACTCTTCCAAAAAGACCAATTAATCCGATTTTTCAACTTTAAGTGAATCGCTTGAATCTAATACAAATCCATTTTACTTCACAGTTGATTTTTAATCATACACTCAACCGGCATTTGAATCTAAGATGATAAGCGTATTCAAATCTTGTTGTGGGTTATGAATCTTGAAAGTTCCTTCAATCCATTTACTCCAGTTTTATACTTATTTTATCAATTAATAAAATTAATCCGATGATGAATTTCAACTGATAAAAATCTTTTAAAAACTGAAATGCACAAATCCACAAAACAAGAAATTGATAACGGAGTTCACCCGAAGGCTACATCTCCGGATTCACAAAAAGTGAATCGATCCATTAAACGTCCAATGAAGTACAATATCCCTTCAATCTTGACTTAACAAACCTTTATACCTGCAAATGATCTGATTCAAACCTCATGGAACTCTGCAATTTACCATAATCATTCCCAAGTTCATCCGTGGCTCCTACAGTATTTCTTCTGTTTGTTCCCTGTGCAAATACGTTCAAAAAACGTCTACAAATTGAAATATAAAAGACCTATATAGATAAGGTTTACATTTCTGGAAACTTTAGGAAATTATTAAAAACTTCCCCTTTTACTTCATGGTCTGATTCGGATCAGAAGTGGATGCAAAATACAGATCTCTGCTTGCCCCGTGTGCATTACGTGAAACTGTGATGGAAAAACGCCTACACAAAAAAATATATAGCACTTCATACAAAAAAGTTACCTTTCTGGAAATCTCTCATAATTTTGAACAACTTTCATTTTTACACCAAGTCCTAATTCGAACCATAAGTGCCTCGAAAATTGTGATCTCTGCAAACTGGTCCTTGGCTGTCCCCCTTTCCAACCTACCAAAAGCTTCCCTTTAAATAGATGTGATCTCCTTCTCTATCACTTGCTACAAAGTAGGGGCTTGGTAAGGATGATTACTATTTTGGAAAAGGTTCAAATCCCCCTTCCATAGGTTTAGGAGCCCAATTTAGCCATTGACCCCACGTTTGGTGGGAAAGAGATAAAATAAGCCTTAAAATAGCTTTTTTGGCCACAAAATCCTCCTTATACCATGGGATTTGAATTTATTCACATGGAATGGATTAAATAGATTTTTAAAATTATTATTTTAAAATCTAAATCCACTACAAACCTGCCAAGTGTCACGCCCATAATATGCCATTTGTCCACGTTAGAGTGTGCCACGTCATCATTTGACCGCAACTTTGACTATGCATATCTTTCGCATACGAACTCAGATTTGGTCCGTTCAAAATGTGTCGGAAAGCTTGCGATGAGCTCTATACCATGGAACTGATTTTGAAACATTACAGTACCATCAATTTTTCCTCATCACCAACTGCCACGTGTCACCTTGTCATTGGTCCACTGGTTGACCTATTGACCAGAGTTGACCCGTTTGGAGGCCCATCTTCGACCGGCGATAGAATTTGCATACGGACTCTGTTTCTGGAGTTCAGCATACCGTCGGAAAGGTCTCAATAAGCCCTTCAGCATGGTCCAATTTTAGGGAAGTTTAGGGAAAATTTTCATAGTGAAAAATCCTCCGGATCATGGAAGGATGAAATAAATTATAATGACTTACTTTATAAATAAAATTAAATTCTTATTGTGGAAAGGAAAACAATTATACTTAGAAATAGGTTAAGTTTCATTTCTTTCTTTGAGTTGAAAACAATTTTATTGGAAAAATAATCTTGTAGTTTTTTTCTTATTACTATTGAAATATAAAATCTTTAAATTTAGTAATTTAAGCATGAAATGAATAAATAGTGTAACCTTTCAACTAGAGAATTTAGGCACATAAATTAAAGCTAAGGATAAACTGCAAGGAACTCTTGTAAAACTTGTTTTTGGAAAAATTACGGAATTGATGGTTCTATTTTCGAAGAACATGACCACCACCCTGTGTTGAACAGTCTCTGAACCACTGGCCTAAAAGGAGTGGTGGTCTCTGAACCGTCACCCAAGAAAGGTGGTAGTTTACAAATCTTTACCTAGGTAGGGCGGAGGTCTTAGGACCTCTGACCTGCTTTGGGTGGTGATTTCATCAATTTAGGAAAAATAAATAAATATCTGTGACTGTACAAATTTAAAATTGATTAAATTAAATTGTAGCCTATAAAATGTGACAGATAAATCACCAATGAACTATAAGGGAATAAATTCATGGCTTTGAATGTGTAAAGCTTTAAATGGGCATTTCAATGTATCAAATCTCTTAGATTAATTGGAAAGAGGGGTTTGCCTAATAGATAGCTCAAAAATTGAAATTACTAAATAACTACTCCAAACTTAGAGTGTAAACCTCTACAATCTTCTAAGAGAAGAAAATTCCAAAATAAATCCATAAACTAAACTAAACTAAGTTTTATTCTAGTGAATTCCTTAATGGCTTCTTCCCTCGCTTTCACGGCGTCCACCCTCCAACCTACAAAATTAAAGAAAATAAAAGAGACCAAATGAGGAGGCTAGGGAAAGAAAAATGATTTAATAAAATTCCATAAGGATGGTTAGGGTTAGTTTGGAACGCTAAGATCTAGTGGTAGCAATTGATTTGATCCAAGGGGTAAGAATCAACCCTACAAATGTTAGGTAAGAATGAATATTATGGGTTTTTAATAATTTAAATGTATGTGAACATGGGTGAATAGGGAAACTTAATACCCTTGTATGTTAAGTTAATTATGTAACTCTTTTAGTATATTTGTAATAAATTATTCAAACGACTTTAAGACTAATAGTTTAAGGGAACTAAGGTAACCAAGAATAAGGGTTTAATAAATATTGGTTTCAATGTTAATTGAAGAGGCGGGACACCATTTCACCAAGAAAAATAATTTATGGCACTTTCCTAGTAGATTGTAATTAAATTGACATTAGAAATGGATTAAGAATATTTAATTATTAATCTATACCTGATCTATCCAATGTAATGTAGAATTGCTGGTAGGATTTAATTAAACATATATTAGGGTTTGACACCCTTGCAAACTTTTTTAAACAATTAAAAACCGCTGCAACTTTCTAGATAATTTTTAAGGTTTAATGTGGTTTTAGAACCTCAAATTTGTGGGAATTACACATCTGATATTCTAAAATAATTGCTTGTAAATTTTTGGAATGTGAACACATGGGTGTTTTTTTAATTATTGGTAAATTAGCTTTCTGAAAGGGACTATACCCTTGTACAAAATAGCTCAATAGCCGAGATAGGGCAAGAGAAGAGCGAGAGAAAGGATCAAAATCCGGATACGAGAGGAGATCAAATGGAGCCAAAATCCAAAACACAAAATCGAAATAAAGCGAAAGCGTGCCAAAAGCTGCAACGAAAAAAATTAGCAACACATGGGTGTTACTGAATAGAAGAGATATAATAAAAACTAGAATAGGTTATTGTAATTGTGAATTGTGTCAAAAACAATTCTTGGATTTGAATCAAACACAATTTTTCTCTAAGTTTAAGAATGAAAATCTAGACATTAACATTAGCCAAATATATTTTTAAATGATCAAACCCTTTTATGTAAAAATCAATCACTCATGTACCACTTGTTGCTAGAGGAACCATGTTGAATTTTCAATACATTATGATATTTTTGTCAAGTATATTATGTTTTGCATCCGGACATCATGTTTATAGTGTGGACTAAATGTCCCACCAAAATTTGCAAGGAGTTTATTCTATGATATTTTTGAAAGATCAACTAGATAATTTTTTTTATAACAAATCTTATTTGGATGGAACATGCAACATATGTGGTGGCTTGTAAAAATTTAAAAGGTGTATCCATGATGAGAGTAAACATTCAATAGGAAAATAACTAGTTGGTTTCAACAAATATAAATCTATGGCATATTATTTAAAATATGGAAAAGAATCTAAGAGGTGTCGATGTTCTTGAAAAATTACATGTATCAGAATATATGGTCAAATTCGAGAGAGGAATTTGTTTATGAGTATGCAACTCACACACATATAGCTTAAATGGTTCAATGTAAAATTAAATTGTAGGAAGCACACATTCTCACTTGGTACTATTTTTTCAAAAGTAGTTGATTTCATAGAAAATTACACATTGTAGCCACAAATGGAGGTTCGATCACATTCATAACTCGGTGAAAGTTTCTATTTTCATGCATATAACTCACACATATAGCTCGATGGTTCAATTTAAAATTCACTTTTAGGAAGCACACATTCCCTCTTGGTACTATTATTTAGTAGTTGATTTCATAGAAAATTACACATTGTAGCCACAAATGGAGGTTCAATCGCAATACTATAACTCAGTGAAAGTTTCTATTTTCATGCATATAACATTCATGCACTCTTTGAAAAGCATTGAGTAAGATCGAAAAATATAAAGAGATTTTATTTTCTACATCAATGATGATTAGAAAAATTCTACAGAATATCTGCAAAGGTGTTTATAATTGTTTTATGTGAACTTGAATGAGAGGAATATTTTTTTCAATCAACATCACATTTGGTTGGCCAATTTGCACATTACTGATTCAATAATAGAGAGATGTTTTATTGGATGAGGATTGAAATAGAAAACGTGTATAAAATATATTTATTTTTATTGACGTAGGACATGGGAAAGGAGAGCATTATGGTGGATGAGCATGTGTGAAAATAGCCCTTACGAGAGAAGATTTAATGTTCAAAGATGGTGATAAATTTATAGGTGCGAAAGCATTATTGATTGGTTTGTTAAGAGCATAGGCCATGAACTCAACAAAGTTTAATGGTTCATAGATATATTTGGTTGATAGAGGAACATAATTTGGCAAGCTATGAAGATTTTATGATAGTTATAGGATCAAGTGATATGCACTCATTCTATAGCTCACATGCAAGTTATTGCATTATTCATACTAAGTGCATGACATGTTTTTGTATGTCATGCATCATTTATGTGTGGAATGAATTGAGTCACAATAGTGGGTGGATAAATGGAGTTGTAGACCTCTAATTCTAATCAACACATATCAAGTTCTAAGAGCTTTATAAATTACAATTTCTTCCGATAATTTGACAACATTACTTGACTTTGACCAAGTAATTGATTACTACAATAATGTACATATGTATGTCATGTTATAAATTTATAAATTATTAAATGATAAACTCTTAATGTATTTTAATTTTGACTTGAGTTTTACTTTTTGATGTAGGGAATGTTTTTGTAGTTATTGGGAAAAGATTTAATGAAGATGGAACATACTACTTGTTTCATTTTGTAGAAGGGAAAAAATTAACTTCCAAAGTCATTGATGGTAGAGAACTTGAGTATCTCACTGAGACATTGGTAGTCGTTGGAACTTGGATTCGAGAATATCATATCAAAAAATCAAATACTTGGTTGTTCGAATACTATGAAGTACATAGAAAGATACTTCACTATTCACATTTGGTTAAATATTGAAGTAGGCCATCAAACAAGAATCTGTGGAAGGTTTGTGAATCAGATCATTAAAAAATTATCTGCTACTATCAACAATGGAGTTGATCCTTCTAGTTTACTAAAATTAATTTCCAAAGGTATGTTCAATTAAGATTAGATATACATCTACATGAATTTAATTTGAATATTTACTTTAGTGATTTTGTTTAAATTTTGTAGGTTTTAAAATTCTATTTAATTGTTTACTAACATGTTTACGTAGGTTATTCGTGCCAAAGAAGATTTCATCTTCTTGTGGTTGCACTCGCTTATTAGAGAAATATATTATTCTTTATTCTAAGAGAAATTAAGTGAAATTAAATATCGAAAGGAACAATAATAAAAAATTGTCATTTCACCACGTATATTTTATGAAAAAAAATATTACAATTCATATTTTACGAGTTATATTATACAAACCATCTCTACTTAACATGTTTCCTAGTACTTATTCACATTGAAGGATTTTGGGCACTAAAAAAATCCTTGTCTAGCCTTACTCACCCCATCCCAATGTGTGTGCGTAGTTGGTTCTATTTCATGAGGTTCCATTTGTAAAATATAGAAATGGACAACCTTACATTTACTCAAACTTGACAAGTGTGTGTAAAAAAATCTTCCCCAAGTGTTTACAGGACATAACTTTGACAAGTGTGTGTAGTCGGTTTGGTGCGTAAAGCTTCCATTTACAAAATATAGCAATGTAAATCCTTACACTAACTCAAACTAGACTATTCATAACATTTACAAATAATAGGACCACGAGAGGATCGAGTGCGATGAAGAAAACGGAGAAAGGCTTTCATGCAGAGGGTACTAATGCAAAGGTGTAGGATCATTCGAGACCTTTGGCGTGCTACGGTGATCGAGAAATCACCTTGAAAACTTAGACCATTTTTTTTTCTAAGGGCACTTAAGGGACTACGGTCAGATGAAGTAGTGCGAAGCACCAGGATAATTAAACACCAAAATGGAGCATCCCAAAGTTTTTACTAGGACACCGTAATGTGTGTACGTAGTTTCTTTAGTGCTATGAGTTTCAATTTGTAAAATATAACAATGGACAACCTTACATTGACTCAAACTAGAGTATTTAGATTTTTTGCAAACAATAGGAACACAAGAGCACTAAATTAATATGGAGAAAACAAAGAGAATATTTCATAGAGGGTACAAATATAGAGGTATAGGATCAGATGACACCTATTGAGGATCCATGGTGACAGAGAAATCACCTAGCGAAATTACACCATTTTTCTCTCTTATTTATCTTAAGCGACTACACCCCGAAAAAGTATCCTGGAAGCAATGGGATCATTAGGCACCAAAAATAATCCTCCATAATAATTTAGAAGACCACCCTATTATGTTTACATGGTTCGTTCAGTATGACGAGCTTCCTGTTACAAAATATAACAATAGACAACCTTACACTGACTTAAACTAAACTATTTGGCACATCGAAAACAATAGTAGCAAGAGAGGAAAAAACTGAGATAGAGAAAAATGAGACATTATTTCGTAGAGGGTACTAACACAAAGGTGTAGAATAAGACGAGAGATTTCTAGGTTCCATGGTGACCAAGAAATAACCCGAAAAACTTATAATATTTTTTTGCTCTTAGGACTCTTAAAGGACTACGCTCAAGCTAAGTATCCCACAAGCACTGAGATCTTAGGGAACTAAGATTATTACTCCCTAATTGTTTACCACGAAATCTTGACACATGTATGTAGTCGGGTTGGTGCCACAAACTTTCCTTTGCAAAAAATAACAATGGACAATCTTACACTGACTCAAACTAGACAATTCGATGATTTTCAAAACAATAGGATCACAAGAAGACCAAATTGAGATGGATAAAAATAAGGAAAAAAATCATATAGGGTATTAATACGGAGGTGTAGGATAATATGAGACCTTTCAAGGTGTCGGGAGATCAAGAAATCACGCAATAAATTTATAACATTTTTTTCTCTCAGGATCTGTTGACAATTTTGCACTTATGCAAAAGTGGGCAACTCGAAACTTCATCATTATGATGAGAGTCATGGGTGAAGTATACCTAAGCTAAGGAAGTTTTATGTTATTGGTTACTTCTAAATTAATTAATGATTAAGTGAAATCAGTAGCTATGTGTGCTGTTACAAAATGTAACAGATCACACAGTCTGCAATTTCATGATAACTTCAGAAAAAAAAAGACAAACACCCCGAAGGACAACTATGTTGTCTTGATGAAGACACCAAATTACAAAGTAGGTGAAGCGTTGAGTTTTGGGACAGTAAACACAAGTGCAGATTATAGAAATTAGAGTTCATTATTGAATGTTATAGGTTCTCATTAATGTTCTTTCCTTTATGTTTAAGACATTCAATTATGTGACTAAGTTTTTAGTTCATCATATACTCCATTCATAAGCTTTAAATGTAGAAGGAAATATGCAACTCAATTTAAGAATTCAATGTTTTTTCAGAAGGAAGGTAAAAATTTTCCCACACAAGCCGTAGGATGTGACTAAAAAGTAAAGTACATCTACTAAAGAAAGAGGTACACATGCATGAAATAGAAAGCAAAGGAATATGAGTGAACCCATCATTGCCTTTGTATATTCTTCATTTTGCAGGTTTTCCCTTTCCAGCCTTGTTCCATATTTGTGTTCATAATTCAAAGCATGGTACCTGAAAAGTAAAAGAAAGGAGTCATCAATAAAGAGATCAAGGTTAATCCATATTCCTACATTATCCTACTTCGTGCATATAGATCTCTAAGCAACATGAGATTTAGGGTACCTAAAGATAAAAGTGCATATCTCACTCTCAAATAAGAGATAGAAAACAAAAGAAGAAACATGGACACAAGAGTGTCCAAAAATCCTAATTATTTCTAACTATTTTCTTAAAGTGTGCAGATATAGGTTATAGCCAAGAAGAAAGAATCATATACATGCTGAAAAAGGAGGACCAATGTAACTAAAACTCAGATATTGTCTACAAATGGAAGAGGGTTACAGATCTGAGAACAAAGAAGATGGTTGCATACAAGGTACATTTTCCAGATTTCAGCTAAAGGAAAGGAATTCTAGGAAAATTTTGACAGGCTTCACCATGAAAAATCAACATTTAAAATTTTCCAACATGCCGAAATGTTACTATACAAGAAATAAAGCATCTATCTACAAGAAACAAGCTACAAAGATCTTAATAAGCATCTAAATAAATTCTTATGCCTAAGATAGTATCAAAAAACAAGTGAACTGCTTGTAATTTCCAAAAGCATGATACAAGGTACAAAGATCTCATAAAATAGAACAATCAAGTGCTATTTCTGCCAGTTCCACAATCAAATGACAAGCCTACCAGTCTGTCAAAAGATACACAATTCTAAAAGAGTTGAATTTTAGAACCAAGAGTTGTACATGTCATCACCAAAAACTAGAATCATTATATAAAGAAAATAATTTCGAAGGTGTCTTCCAGTTTTATGACATCCACAAAGGAGCAGAGAGGATCCGGGTGCAAAACATTTAAAATTAGAGATAAAATGTGCAGCTTACCACATGGGTCAACACTTGAACCTCAATCAAGAAAATATTTCCCTAGTCTAAAAAGGAAAATCTAACAGAGTTTAAGTACCCATCAAATTTTTTCATTATTATGACTCAAAGTAAAGGAAAATTGTCCCGTAGAGAAGGGTAAACATTCACGAACAGATTTTTCTTCTTGATAGAACTTGTGCATGAACATCAAACCCTCAACAAGTTATAGAATGAAGATATAACAAAGAAATGGCTGAGTCATCAAATTGAGGGAGCCATCACGAAATTTCAGAACTCTCATACAGGAAAATGAATTAAATTCAAAGGCCGACACATATATACAACTAGAATGAATACCCAGAACTCAAAATACATAGATCTAAAAGTCACAATGAAGACTGGTTCAAGCATTTCACTCACCTTTTATCAGAGGTAGTTTTGAATTTAATTGACCATGGGCACTCTATTGAAAAACGTACAGATCTGAAGAAATAACGACCCTATAAGGAGATTGTAAAGATTTTAAGATCAGATAACCCATTACTGATATCAAGATGGTGACCGATAAAGAAGCCAGAGACTTAAAAATATACAGAGCCGAACAACAAAGATTCATATCCTATTAAGCTTGAAGAATATAATGCAAAGGGGTCTCGTTTAAAAGTTACCAATAATGGAAAAGTTCGAGTTTCACAAAGCAACCAACAATAGCATCGAAAATTTTTGCTAGGGGTTTTCCCACATAGTAAAAATCAAATGAGATGTGCATTAGGGTTGATTTTTCCTTTAGCATGCAAATTCAAGAGGCAAGTTCAACCTAACTCAACCACTGACCAAATAATAAAGCGATCAAAATTCAACAAGTACAAAGATCAAAGGTTGAGGATCAATCTAAAAAAAAATGTAAACCACGGTTTCAGATTCCAAAAATGCATTCAATGCAAGTCAGAAACCCTAAATCATGCTTTGAAGATCAACGATCAAAAATCAACAAGTACAGAGATCAACGCTCACAAATGGATCATCAAAATCAATGCAAAGTAGTCCAAGTGAAATGGCGGTTGTTGACCAACTTATTCAATTTTCAAAAATTGTGAATTGTCAAAATTTCACCCACAGGCCCATAGATTTCACATGTCACCATCACGGTAGAAGTGGAGAAATAGAGGTCGGCAGTCACTTAAAGTTTTAAAATTTTAAAACTTCAAAAGTTAAAATTTCCAAACATTTCCGGAAAGCCTAAGCCTCCGCGATGAGTAAGTCAAAGCCGTTAGGAGAATTCAAAAATTAATTCTCTAGAACATTGGTGGAGTGGCTGGGTTTCATTAAAATTTGAGACTGATTCACTAAAAAAGGTTAAAGCTTCAAGTCACCACGTGAAGGCCTGAAAGTTTGCAAAGGACTTAAAAGTCACTAAAGGTTTGCAGGTCCACAAATAGCTTAAAAGTCTCAAAAGTTACCCTCAAGCCCGAAATTCTACAAAGGACTAAAAAGTCACAAAAGGTCCGCAAGTCTACAAAGGGCTTAAAACTTCAAAAAAATTCCAAAATTCCACAAAAGACTTGTAATTTTCATAATTTTTCCCAAAATCCCGTAAAAGCAAAGGAAGAATATTTTCCGTGCTATCCAAGCTATGATTTTGAGTTTTGACTTTCAAAATTCGAATTATAGTATATGTTTCAAAAAAATACAAAGTGCCAACAAATGAAACATCCATGTATTAATCAAAAGATGGCCAAAATAAGATATAAAAAAAGACAGATTTGCATGCATAGGAAAAAGACTTGCTCAACAAGCAAAGATTATTTTTATAAATGATCCACTCATGCTTTTCTTGAAAATATACATGTTTTTCTTAAAATAGATCGATCATTGCAGTTGAGTGGTTGTAAGCAAAGGCTATTAATGCCTATTTATAATTGCATGCTCTATTTTTATTCCTCTTTGTATTAATAAATACGAGAATAAAAATTGAATGCATGGGTGAGTATAAGCCTTAGGCTATTTTTGGGAAAGGAGTGCACTTTGTTTTTGCTATATATTGTGTGCCTTTGCAAAGCAAAAAAGAAAACGTTTGGAGGAGTTTTTGGATATAGGATTCTTGAAGCAAATTTGTGCAGTTTTCCCTACGAATGTGAAGTATTTTCTACCTTTCCAATTATTCGCGATCTTGTGTATGTTTCTATTATTCTTTTGAATGCAAATTCCATGATCAATCATCTTTACCTTTGCTACAAATTCAGTATTTTCTATGTAATTTTAATGTGCATGTTAACTTATCAGTGCTGGTGTGATATTTTTCCCTCAGTGCAACCAAGTGTTTGTCCTTAAATTCTGTAGAAAACTATTGACTTGTGCATAAAAAATCTTTCACATATTAATTTTGCATATACTCAATCAAAGCCCTCATACAAACTTGGTGTATCACCTTAGTTTTAATTATTTTCTGATCACCTTTTACCCCGAAACCCCATAATCAATTTACGATACATCAATAATGAACCATCCTTGATACCAAAACCTCAAAATATGTATACCCATAGACCTGAGGTGTTTCCATTGTATCTACGAAAGACAAAGATCAAATTTTGTAAGCTTAGAAAACCTGCAACCATCTCTCTACAGGGTGCACTTTCGAGAGATAACATTTTTGGCATGCCTGGTGGGATGACGAATCAGATGTACATGCAAGTTATAAATTCTATAGTAGATCTACATTAGATTTATAGTAGTTACAAATTCACTTTCAGGAGCAAGATGCAGCAATTTATTCTAAAAATTTTAAGATATGTTTGCGGCTTTATTAAGCTAATATCATACCGGTGTTGTAGCATGTTCCCTACCTAAAGTGACTACAAGATCATCGTAAGAAGAATTCCTTCTGATTTTGTTTCTTTACCCTTGAATTTTGCTAGAAGGAGAAGAGTTGGTAATACTTTACCTTATAATAGACCGGTTTTGATAACCCTCCTACGATATTCCTTCATCATGTATCAATTTATCTATTAACATCCCAATTTTTCAAATGGATATTCAACCACCAAGGAATTTTGTTACCTTTACTAATGGTAGTCCATTAGTAATCCCAATCTACCATGACATTCCTAATGTGGCCATGAAAATTTTGCCATCATTCATGGGTGAAAATCAGGTTACACCTACCGAACATATCAAAGATGTTGCAGCCCTATGTGCAGTCCATAATATCACTCATGAAGACATAGCTTTAAGACATTTAGCTGCATCTTTTAAAAGGTAGGCCTTGCAATGGTATAGAAACCTAGAAATTGGAATCATAAGAACTTGAGATAATTTAGGTGAAAAATTTATGAAATAGTTCCAGGATAATTTAGATCATTTTTCTCTCATTGAACAGTTGTCTGCTATTAAAAGAGCTCCAAATGAGTTTATTTCTAGTTTCAATATCTATTTTTCCATAACTTGGGAAATAATTCCAGCAAGTGTCAAGCCTCAAACTGATTATGCTTTCCTTAATTATATTAGGGCATTGAATAGTGATATCTCAACTATGATTTAGTCAATGGGGGAGTTACACTACCAAGCGAGTTTATGATATCACTATCCGAGCTGAAAATAGTCTTATTCAAGTTGAAAAATTATCACTAAGGCCTTCAATGCCATTTTTAACATATTTAGAACCTATTCCTCAGCTTATTACAATCATAGAAACTAATGTTGTAGTTCCATCAGATGATGTATTTAAATCTTTGCAAACTATGGGAAATAAATTGACTTCGATTGAGAAGCAATTACACTACCTAACGGACCCTATCAGGCTCCTTATCAGCAAAATCAATAGAATCAACAAAATAGGTAGACCTATCAACATAATATAAATTATAGGTAGCCTTACCAACAAAGGAAATTTGACCCAAAGGCTCCTAGTTCCTCTAACGCTTTAGTCCTAGTTAATATACCTACAAAAGAGTGGTGTCAACCTTGCAATCAACCTCATTCAGTTGTAACCTACCCAAATGATTTTTTGAATCTGAATCTTGTTGGAAAACCTCAATCTAAAACATTTTTTATGCCTCAAATGGAGGGTGGGCAGCAAGAGGACTCATATCCAGAAAGCACGTGAACATAATTTAGTCAGTTTTAATGAGGATTTCATTGCAGTCACTACTAAGGCTCTAGGGAAAGTTGTTGAAAGTCAAAAACAACAAAATAGGCCTATCCTACCTACTGTCACTGATAAAACAACATCTACAGCTCCAAAGTCAACCAACAACCCTGTTGTTCCTCAAAAAACAACAAGTTTTCTAGTTGATAAAGGCCATCAAAAACAACTACAACCTAATCCAAGAAGACTGTTTATACATCAGATATCCAAGTAGTTGAAGTAGAATCAGTTTTCGCTAAGGCCTAATCTAAAATAGTTTAATCTGTCTCTAAAACTGTGGCTTCTTTTAACATTGTTGATGTAATGAAAAATAATAATGTTAATATCTCAATATGGGATGCTCTAAGTATTAGGACATCAATATTTACTGTCTCATGAACTAGATAAGTTGCAGATTTCTTCAAATACAACGAAAAGGATGTTCGAAGAAGACGAGACATGGTCCTTGGAATGTTTGAACAAGACCGCATTAAAGAAGTTAAATTAATGGTTTAGAAAGTTTTGAATACTCTTGACATCAATAAACCACACCATTTTATTTTTCATTGATTATTAGAGAACATCTAGTTCACAATTACATGGTGGATAGTGGTGCAAGTAGCACAGTTATTCCAAAAGTGATTGCAGAAAAATTGGGTTTGTAGTATGATCCTACAGAAAGAAGTGTCTTACAGCTTGATAGAACTGCAACTAATAAAGTTGATATAATCAAAAATCTAGAAGTGACGTTACATGCTTGCCCAAATGTTTCTATTCTACAAGATGTTAATGTTGTGGATTTACCTCCGTACTTTGCCTTATACTTATCTAGAGACTTCACGAAAGGATGTTATCTCTTTTCAGATTGGTCCTTATTTATCACTACTTGTTATGGTACCAAAGTTACTATCAATTCAGAGCCATTGGCTAGATTTCACATTGAGCCTCACTCTTAAATGCAGTGGCTAATTATTTAGCCCTAGATTAGTCTAATTTTGATGAGGTAGCTCATGTTTCAGCATTAGATGGTGTTTCTAACATGTTTATGGATGAAAATACAGTGGAAGAACATGCTCATGATCCTTTTAAGGAAGTTGAAGAACACTTGTTTGGTGTGTATTGTATGCATGAAGAAAATACACCACTTCCCTTGTTGTCCAAAACAGAAGATTCAACAGAAGGGATTTGGAAGCTTCATTTTGATGGAGCTAAGAAAAAGAAAGAACAAGTAGCAAATATGATGCTCACTTCCCCAATAAGCGAAAGGTATTTCTCAACTTTGAGTCTCCAATTTGCATGTACTTATAATGTAGCTTAGTACGAAGCATTAATTCATGGCCTACTTTGGGCCAGAAAGAGAGGTATTAGCATGCTACGGATTTTTGGTGACTCTGAGTTGGTTATCAATCATGTAATAAGTTTCAATGTTTGTAAGAATCCATTAATGAAGTCTTACAGACATAGAGTTTCAGACTTAATGGAATATTTCTATGTTATTAACATTCAGTCTATTCCTAGTGTTGAAAACAAGCATGCATAAAGGCTTAAACGGTTGGGGCTAGTTTTGAAGTCTTTGGAAAATATTGAAAATAGTAAAATCCATCCTCATATAAAGCTAATTGTTAGGCCCTTAATACCTTATAATGATTCAAATTGGTAAGTTTTGAAAGTGATGATCAAATCTGCATGTTTCTAAATCAAGAAGCTATGTTTTTGTAGTTAATCAAGATAAATTATAGAATTATATGGTGACAATATTGTTCAATTGAAGACAAATAAACTACCTCAAGGTCTAGTCACATTAGAAGACATCTTCAACACTGACGATCAGTTAAGAAAGATCAAGACTAAAATTTCAACTCATGGTGATAATTATGAAGATATCTCGGTTGATGAAGGGAAAAATCTATTTCTTGGAAAGGTATGTTCCTCAGCTGAAAAATAGTCATTTATTGATCTTTGCAAAGAATTTAAAGATGTTTTCACTTGGAAATATCAAGACCTAAAAGGGTTTGATCCCAGTTTAGCACAACATACAATTGAGTTGCAGCCAAATTCTAAACCTGTTAGACTGAAACAAAGGCCTATAAATCCCAAAATAGAACCTCTAATGAGGAAAGAATTATCTAAGTTGATTGAATCGGGTATTATCTTTCCAGTTAAGCATTCAAGTTAGGTAGCCAACCTTCTTGTTAGGAAGAAGAATGGTGAAATCAAACTACATATAGATTTCAGAGATCTTAATAAGGCTTCATTAAAAGACCATTACCCACTCCTAAACATGGATCAGAATCTAAGAACAGTCTCAGGTTTAGATAGACTATCTCTTCTAGATGGTTACATTTGATATAATCATATTTTAGTTCGGGAAGAGGATAGATATAAAACAACTTTTACCACCAAGTGGGGTACTTATGCTTACAAAAGGATGCCTTTTGGTCTTTCAAATGATGGTGCAACGTTTCAACATGCAATGGACATGGCTTTTCACAGCTTATTAAATAAATTCATCCTTGTTTATTTAGATGATGTTATTGTATTTTCAAATGATTTGAAGAACATCTAATGCATTTAAGGTAAACTTTTTAGTTGTGTAGGAAATTTGGAATATCTTTAAATCCACTAAAGTCTATCTTTTTAGTACATCAAGGCAAGCTACTTGGTCATATTGTTTCTAAACATGGTTTGGAAATTGATCCTTTCTAGATTGAATCCATATCACAACTATCATTTCCCCATCATAAGAAGCCATTATAGAGTTTTTGGGAAAAATCAAATTTGTTAGAAGATTTGTTTTAGATTTTGCAGCATTGGTTAAACCACTCATAGCTATGCTAAAGAAAGAGAAAACTTTCTATTGGACCAGTGAAGGGAGAGAAGGATTTGAATCAATCGAAGCAGCTATCTCTCAAGATCCTACTCTTGCGAATCCAAATTTTGATAAATATTTTACAATGTATGTACTCACAGGAACTCAAACAGAAAGCGAAACAATCTCGGCTATATTGACTTAATTCAATGATGAAAATATTGAATAACCTATTACTTTCTTCTCTGGACAGAGCTTGCATAATTATGAAACAAGGTACACGTTCCTTGAAAAGAAATTACTTTTAGTAGTTAGAGGACTAAATAATTTCAAGTATATGCTTTCAAACAATAAAATCCATGTTCTTGTTTCTCATCCAAGTGTGAAAGCATTCTTACTAAATAAGGAGTTGAATGAGAAAAGAGCAAACTAGATAACAAAGGTCATGGAGTATGATGTTGATATTTAGGTTGCTAAGATGGTTCGAGGGAAAGGTTTATGTGAGCATATAATTGCTGATATGGAAAAACAACAAGTTACAAAACCAGATGATTCAAAACAACATGCTGAAATTGCATATTAGCAATCAGAAATCATGGTTCAACCAGAAATCAACAGCTTGAGCTCACTCATGATATTCAAGAATCAAAATGGATGATTGATTTAGTTAATTATCTACAACATGAAACCTATCCAGAAGGTATGGACAAGAATAAACAAAGGTATTTCTGATTACAAGTTGTACCTTATATCTTCATTGATAATGTGTTGTTCAAAAGAGATTTAAATGGGATGTTGCTATGATTTGTTGATTATGATAAAGTTTAGAAAATATTATCAAAATTCCATGAAGGACCTGCAAGAGGTCACTTCTCATCATGTACCATAGCATTAAATATTATGAAAGTTGGTTATTATTGGCCTATCATATTCAAAGACTATTTTGAATGGATTAGAAAGTGTAAAAATGTGCTTTCTTTGTTGGAAAAGAATGTCTAGGCCTATCTCGGTTGATCAGCCTTTTATGTAGTGGGGTCTTGAATTTATCAGAATGATAAACCCACCCTCATCACAAGGGCACAAGTGGATCTTAACTGCTACAAATTACTTTACATGATGGATGGAAGTAGTAATTTTAAAAGATTCTAATGAAGCTTCAATACTATCCCTTTATGAAAGTATAGTTTGTAGATTTGGTGTTCCAGAACTATCGATCGAGATAATGCTTTATATTTTTGGTACTAAGATAATAGATTGGGATGTCAAACATGGAATTTATTTGAGTGCTTCATCTAGTTTTTACCCACAAGGTAATGGCTTAGCTAAGAGTAATAACAAGAACACTGTTAAGGATCATCAGAAGAACACTTAAAGATAATCAAAGAGCTTGACATCTGATGTTCAATTTAGCACTTTGGGCTGATAGAGTGACTCCTAAAAGATCAGTTGGCAATTCACCATACAAAATTGTGTACAGAAAGGAAGAAAGAATGCCTATTTCAGTTGAGTTACCTAGATTGGATTTCCACACCAAATGGAGTTGCTTGAGAATGAACCATTATAGGTTTGTTATGCAGAGTTAATGGAATTACAAGAGCTAAGAGAGCAAGCTCATTTAAATATGGAGAAAAATTAGAAGCAGATGAAGAAGACTTTTGATAAGAAAAATAAGTTCAAAATCTTCAATGAAGGAGATATTGTGTTAAAATGGGATGCTGATTATGAAAATCTAGGAAGACACTTAAAGTTTGATACACTTTGGAGTGGTCCTTACATGATTTCAACTAACAAGGAACACAATTCTTTTTAGCTTTGAAGTGAATAGAGAGGAACTTCCCATTTTTGTGAATGGTATATTTCTCAAAAATTGTTATTGAAAATTTTACAGTGATTGTTAGAGTAGGCTTTTCACTTCAATAAGTGTAGTTTGTGCACATTGCAATGTTTTTCAATTCAACAAGTGTAATTCATGCACATGATATGGTTTACAAGATATTTTCCCAATTTTAGTTCATTTTGGAAAGGGATGAAATTTTCAAAAGGAGAATTTTTGTTATATGCTTTGAACTCTATGCCCAATGGACAAGAGCAAGGTACTAGTCTTTAAGCTAGTAGGCGGCTTTCCCTACAGGATCGCGAAAATGTTGACAATTTTTGCACTTCTGTAAAAATGGGCACCTCGAAACTCCGTCATTACAATGAGAGTCACGGGTGGAGTATACCTAAGCTAAGTAATTTCGATGTTATTATTTACTATTGAATTAATTAATGATTAAGTGAAATCTGCAGCTATGTGTGTTGTTCCAAAATGTAACAAATCCCATAGTCTATAATTTCATGATAACTTCAGAAAAAGAACATAAAGGCCCCGAAGGACAACTGTTTTGTCTTGATGAAGACACCGAATTACAAATTAGGTGAAATGTTGTGTTTTGGTACAGCAAACATAAGTGCAGATTACATAAATTTGAGTTCATTATTGAATGTTACAAGTTCTCATCAATGTTCTTTCCTTTATGTTTAAGGCATTCAATTATATGACTAATTTGTTTAGTTCATCATACACTCCATTAAGAAGCTTGAAATACAGAAGGAAATACACAACTCAATTTTAAAATTCAATGTTTTATTAACAAGGAAGGACAAATGTTTCCCACACAAGCTGTGGACTGTGACTAAAAAGTAAAGTACATCTACAGAAAAAAGAGGTACACATGCATGAAATAGAAAGAAAAGGAATATGATTGAACCCATCATTACCTTTGTATATTCTTTGTTGTGTAGATTGTCCCCCTTCCAGCTTGTTCCATCTTTGTCTTCACAATTCAAAGCATGGTACCTGAAAAGTAAAAGAAAGGAATCATCAATAAAGAGCTCAAGGTTAATCCATATTCCTACATTGTCCTAATTCATGCATATGGATCTCTAAGAAACATGAGATTTAGTGTACCTGAAGATCAAATTGCATATCTCACTCAGAAAGAAGAGATAGAAAAGAAAAGAAGAAACATGGACACAAGAGAGGCCAAAAGCCTAATTATTTCTAACTACTTTCTTAAAGTGTGGAGATACAGGTTGCAGCCAAGAAGAAAGAATCATATACATGCTGAAAAAGGATAACCCATGTAACTGAAACTCATATATTGTCTAGAAATGGAAGAGGGTTATAGTACACAATAAAGAAGATGCTTGCAGACAAGGTACATTTTCCAGATTTCAGCCAAAGGAAAGGAATTCAGGAGAATTTTGACAGGGTTTGCTATGAAAAATCAACATTTCAAATTTTCCAACATGCTAGAAATGTTACTATAAAGGAAATAAAGAATTTATCTAAAATAAACAAGCTACAAAGATATTAACAAGCATCTAAATCAAGTCTTATGCCTAAGATAGTATCAAAGAACAAGTGAACTGCTTGTAATTTCCAAAAGAGTGATACAAGGTACAAAGATCTAATAAAATAGAACAGCCAAGTGCTATTACTGCAAGCACCATAATCAAATGAACAAGCCTACCAGTCTATCAAAAGATATAGAATTCTCAAAGAGCTAAATTTCAGAACCAGGAGTTGTACATGTCATTGCCAAAAACTAGACTCTGTATATAAAGAAAAGAATTTCCAAGGTGTCTTCTAGTTTTATGAGATCCACAAAGGAGTAGAGAGGATCTGGGTGTAAAACATTTCAAAATCAGAGATAAAATGTGCACTTACCATATAGGTCAAAACTTGAACCTCAATCAAGAAAATATTTCCCTAGTCTGAAAAAGAAAATCTAACACAATTTTCTTATTGACAACACTTCTACAAGAACATCAAACCCTCCACGATTTAGTGAATGAAGATACAATAGAGAAATGGCTGAGTCATTGAATTGAGGGATCCATCAGGAAATTTCAAAACTATCATACAGGAAAATGAATTAAATTCAAAGGTCGACACATATATACAGCTAGAACAAACACCTAGAACTCAAACTACACAGATCTAAATGTCACAATAAAGACTGATTCAAGTATTTCACTCAGCTTTTATCACGGGAAGTTTTGAAGTTAATTGACCCCTGTACAATCTATTGAAAAAAATACAGATCTGAAGAAATAATGACCCCATAAGGAGATTATAAAGCTCTTAAGCTTAGAGAACCCATCATAGTATCAAGATGGTGACCAATAAAGAAGCTAGAGACTTCAAAATATACAGAGCCAAACAACAAAGAATCATATCTAATTAAGCATGAAGAACAGAATGCAGAGGGGTCGGGTTTCAAAGTTACCCATAATGGCAAAGTTCAGAGTTTCACAAAGCAACCAACAATGGTGTCAAAAAAATTTCCCAGGGCTTTGCCCGCATAGCAAAAAATAAAATGAGATGTGCATTAGGGTTGAGTTTTCCTTTAGCATGCAAATTCAAGAGGTGAGTTAAACCTAACTCAACCACAGTCAAATAATCAACGATCAGAATTCACCATGTATAAAGATCAAAGGTTGAGGATCAATATGAAAAAATAATGTAAACCATGGTTTGAGCTTCCAAAAAATACATTCAATGTAATTCAAAAACCCTAAATCATGCTTTGAAGATCAATGATCAAAAATAAAAAAGTACAGAGATCAATGCTCACAAATGGATCATCAGAATCAATGCCAAGTAGTCCAAGTGAAATGGCAGGTTTTGACCAACTTTTTCAATTTTCAAAATTGTGAATTGTCAAAATTTCAGCCGCAGGCCTGCAAAGTACACGTGTCACCATCATGGCAAAAGCAGAGAAATGGAGGTCAGGAGTCACTTAAAGTTTTCAAACTTTTAAAATGCAAAAGTTAAAAGTTCTAAACCAAGCCCGAGCCTCCACAATGAGAAATTCAAAGCCACGGGGAGAAGTCAAAAATCAATTCTATAGAACATTGGCGGAGTGGTGGGGTTTCATTAAAATTTGAGACTTATTCACAAAAAAGGTTAAAGCTTCAAGTTACCCTAAAGGCCTGAAATTCTACAAATGACTAAAAAGTCACAAATTGTCTGTAGGTCCTCAAAGGACTTAAAAGTCTTAGAAGTTACATGTAGGCTTAAAATTCCGCAAAGGACTAAAAATTCACAAAATGTCTGCAGGTCTGCAAAGGGCTTAAAACTTCAAAAAATCCTGAAAGTCCGAAAAAGACTTAAAATTTCTAGAATTTTGCCCGAAGGCCCATAAAAGCAAAGGGAGAAGATTTTTGTGCCATCCAAGCTATCATTTCGAGTTTTGACTTTCAAAATTTGAATTATAGTATATGTTTCAAGAAAATACAAAGTGCCGACCAATGAAACATGCATGTATTAATCAAAAGATGGCAGAAATAAGATCAGCAAAAAAAGAGTCTGCATGCACAGGAAGAAGACTTTCTCAACAAGCAAAGCTTATTTTTAGCAAATCATCCACTCATGCTTTTCTTAAAAATAGACATGCTTTTCTTAAAATAGATCAGTCCACTATAATTGACTAGTTCAAACAAAGGCTATTAATGCTTATTTGTAATTGCATGTTGTATTTTAATTACTTTTTCTATTATTAAATAAAGGATAAAAATAGAATGCATGGGCGAGTACAAGCCTTGGGCTGTTTTTGGGAAAGGGGTGAACTTTTTTTTTGCTATATATTGTGTGCCTTTGTAAAGCACAAGGAGAACATCTGGAGGAATTTTTGGATATAGGAGTACTGAAGTAAATTTTTGCCAGTTTTGACCTCTGAATGTGAAGTATTTTCTATCTTTCCAATTATTTACAGTCTTTTATATGTTTCTATTAGTCTTGTGAATGCAAATTCCCTAATAAATCATCTTACCCTACTGCAAATTCAGTATTTTTTGCATAATTTTAATGTGCATGTTAACTTATCAGTGTTGTTGTGATATTTTCCCTCAGTACAACCAAGTGTTTGCCCTTAAATTCTGTAGAAAATTATTGGCTCGTGCATCAAAAATATTTCACATATCAATTGTGCATATACTCAGTCAAATCCCTCATACAAATTTGGTGTATCACCTTAGTTTTAATTACTTTACAGTCATCTTTTACCCCTAAACCCCATAATCAATTTAGGATACATCAACAAGGAACCAACCTTGATACCGGAGACTCACCTCAAAATAGGTATACCCACAAACCTGAGGTGTTTCCATTATATCTACGAAAGAGAGAGATCAAATTTTGCAAGCTTAGAAAACTTGTAGCCATCTCTCTACAGGGTGCACTTTCGAGAGATAATAGGATCTTAAGGGACTAAACCTAGATAAAGTAGCCAGAAGCACTGACATGGTAGGGAAATGAAATGAATCATTCCCAACCATTAACAAGGTCATCATGATTTATTTATGTTTTCAGATTAGTGCCATGAGATTATGTTTGCAAAATATAACAATGGACAAGCTTACACTGACTCAAACTTGACTATTTGGCACTTGTTCAAATAATAGAACAACAAGAGGAAAAAATTGATATGGATTTAACCGGGATAGGATTTTGTAGTGGGTACTAACATAGAGGTGTAGCATCAGATGAGACCTTTCAAGGTGCCATGGTGTCTAAGAAATCACCTGGTGAACTTAAAGCATTTTTTCTCTCAGGGCTCTTAAGTTAGTATGCTCGGATGAAGTAGCCCGAGAAGAAATGAGGCAATAGGGAACCAAAATTAATCCTTCTTAACCATTTATTAGGTCATCGATATGTGTGGACCATCGGTTTAGTTCCGCAATATTTTGTTTACAAAATATAGCAATGGACAACTGTACACTGACTCAAAGTGGACTATTTATTGCTTTTGCAAATAATAGGCAAGTGAGAGGACTACATTGAGATGGAGAAAAAAATTCAAGATTTTGTATAGGGCACTAATGCAAGTGTGTAGGATCATAAAATACCTTTGAAGGTGCCACGGTGACCAAATAATCACTTAGGGAATTTATAGTTTTTTTTTGTTTTCAGGGGTCTTAAGGGACTACATCTGGATGAAGTATCCTAGAAGCACTCACACCATAGGGAAAAAAAAATACTTTCAAACCATTTACGAGATCATCTAAACATGTGCACATAGTTAGTTTATTTCCACAAGCTTCCATTTGCAAAATATTGCATCAGACAACCTTACAATGACTCAATTTGGAATATATGGCACAATTACAATGAATAGGAGCACGAGAAGAAAAAATTGATCTAGGAAAAATAGAAAAAGGATTTTGTAGATTGTACCTAAATGGAGGTTTAGGATCATACAAAACCTGTAAAGGTGAGACAGAGACTTAGAAATCACCCAGCGAACTTATAGCATTTTTGGCTCTTACGGCTAATAAAGGACTACGGACGGATAAAGTATCCTAGAAGCACTGACATCATAGGGAACCAAAATAAATCCATCCCAACCATTTATTATTTCATCTCAAACATATGTGCATAGCCAGTGTAGTGACACAAGCTTTCGTTTGCAAAATATAGCAATTGACACCCTTACACTAACTCATAGTGGACTATTTTGCACTTTTACAAACAAATGTAGGACAATGAGAGTAGCGAATTGAGATGGAGAAAACTAAGATAGGATTTCATTGAGGGTACTAATGCAGAGGTTAAGGTTCAAAATGTACATTTCAATGTTCCAATGAGACTGATAAATCACCTGGTGAAATTATAGAATTTTTGCTCTCAGGGCTCTTAAGGGACTATGCCCAGAGGAAGTATCTTGGAAGCACTGACATGGTAGGAAAAATAAAATATATACTTCACTACAATTGACTAGGTTATCCCAATGCTTGTACATAGTCATTTTGGTTCCATGAGCTTCCTTTTGCAAAATATAGCAATGGATAAGCTTACACTAACTCAGACTTGACTATTTGGCACTTTTGCAAACAATAGGCCAATGACAGGACCAAATTGAGATGGAATAAGCCAAGAAAATATTTAATAAAGGGTACCAATGCAAAGGTGTTCGATCAGATGATACATTTCAAGGTGCCAAGGTAAGCAGAAATAACCTCGCGAACTTATAGCATTTTTTTCTCTCAAGGCTATTATGGGAGTACGCACAGGACGAAGTAGCACTGGAAGCATAAACACCATATGGAACTGAAATAAAACCTTCCAAAAAAATTAGTAGGTCATCCCGACGCATGCGCATAGTACATTTGGTGAGACAAGCTTCTACTTGTAAATAATTACAATGGACAACCTTCCTTTGAATCAAACTAGATTATTAAGCACAATTACAAATAATAGGACCATGAGAGGACAACAATTATTTGGGAAAAATATACATAATTTATTAGAGTGTACCTACATGTAGGTACAGGATTATACGAGACCATTCAAGGTGTCACAGAGATAGATAAATTAGATAAATCACTCGATGAACTTATAGCACTTTTTTCTATCATGGGTCTTAAGGGACTACACTTTGATGAAGTATCCCAGAGCACCAACACCATAGGGAACTGAAATGAAGCCTTCCCAACCATTTATCAGGTCATCTAGAGACATGTACAAAATCATTTTTGTGTAATGATCTTCCATTTGCAAAATATAGCAATGAATATCCTTACATTGACTCAAATTGGACAATTTGGCACTCTTATAGACAATAGGACAACAAGAGGATCAAATTGAGATGGAGAAAATAGAGAAAATATTTTGTAGAGGGTACCAACGTTGAGGTGTAGGATAAGATGATACCTTTCAATGTGCCACAAAGACCGATATATCTCTTGGTGAATTTATATCACTTTCTCCGCTCAAGAATTTGGAGGTAGTACACCTGGACAAAGTTACCCGAAGCACCGACACCATAAGTAACAAAAATTATCCTTTCCAACTATTTACTACGTCATCTTGATACATGTGCTCGGTTGGTTCATTTCCATAAGCTTTTGTTTACAAAATATAGCAATGGATAGCATTACACTAACTACCACCTAACTATTCTATATAGTTATAGATAATAGGACCACGGGAGATCAAATTGATCTAGGAAAACAAACACCTGATTTCATAGAGTGTACTAACTCATAGGTTTAGGATCAAAAGATACCTTTGACGGTGCCATGGAGACCGAGAAGTCACCCGGGGAACTTTTAGGATTTTTTTATCTCAGGGATCTTAAGGGACTACATCTCGACCAAGGTAGCCTAGAAGCACTAGGAATGTTTGGAACCAAAAACAACCTCCCCAAATGTTTAATAGGACAAAAATATGCATGTGCATCATCCATTTGGTGCCACGAGATTTTGTTTACAAAATATTGTATCGAAAACCTTACACCGACTATCAGTTAACTATTCGATACATTTAGAAAGAACTAAACCACACGAAGAAAAAATTAATATTTAGAAAATGAATATGGGATTATGAAGAGCGTATCAATGTGAAGGTTTGGGATCGGAAGAGAGGTTTCAAGGTGCCATAGAGACCAATTAAATCACCCAAGGAACTTATAGCCTTTTTTTCTCTAAGGATTATTAAAGGACTACACCGGAATGATGTATCGTGGAAGCACCAAGATCATTGGGTACCAGAACAAATCCTACCCAAGCATATACTAGACCCCTCAGATGCATGTGCATAGTTAATTTTGTGCCACGAGATTCCGTTTGCAAAATATAGTAATGGACAACCCTACACTGACTAAAACTACACTAGTTGGTGCAATTACAAACAATAGGACTACGAGAAAGCCATATTGATATATAAAATCCTGAGATAAGCGTTTTAAGAGTGTACCAATGAAAAGGTTTTGGATTATATGAGATCTTTCAAGGTGGCACGGACATCAAAAAATCCCCTAGAGAAATTAGAACCTTTTTTCTTTGAGGGATCTTGAGGAACTACAGTGGCCGTGACATATCTTGGAAGCGTTAGGAATGTTTGGTACCAAAAAAATCCTCCCAAATTATTTACCATAACACCTCAATGTGTGTGTGTATTACTTTTGGTGCCATGAGATTTTGTTTGTAAAATATTGCATCGAACAACTTTACACTGACTATCACTGAATTATTCAACACATTTATAAAAATAGGACAAAAAGAATAAAAATTAATTCGGGGAAAACCGAGACAAGATTCCATAGAGTGTACCAATTTTGAGGTGTAGAATCGACGAAACCTTTGAGGTTCCATAGAGACTAAGAAATTTCCAATGGAACTTATATCTTTTTACTACGAGGGCTCTTAAGGGACTATGCCTAAATGATGTATCCTGAAAGCACCGGGTTTGTTGGGAAGCAAACAAATCCTCCTTAACAATTTAACAGCCACCTTGACATGTGTGTGTAGTACATTTGGTGCCACAAGCTTCTATTTGAAAAATATTACATTAGTAATCTTTCATTAGAGTTTGATTAGAAAACTAATGTTTTGTTTATTCACATAACTTTCCCATTCTCTCTCCCCTCTCTCTCTCTCTCTCTCTCTCTCTTTCTATTTCACTTACTTTATCTCTCACTCTTGGTGATAAAATTATACTTTTCCTACATATTCTCTGTTTTAATATTGATTGAAAGATATGAATAAACTCTCTGTGTAAGCTAATTTGTTCTCATTTTTAACATGCAGTGGAACATGAATAGAGTTTTATGTAAGAACATAACCATTTCATTTGAATCTTATTGCATTGGAGTGAAATTAAGTGATAAAAAAATGGATTGATGATGTATTACCCTTTTGGAGAAATCTTGTTGCATGGTTTAATGATTAATTGATAAATGCAAACTGTGTACATGATTGTAATGTGTGTTCTCAGTTGAATAGTTAAGAGCATTGTGGCAAATGGAGTTTGTGCATGTATTAAGGAAGAGTTGTAGGTAAGCCGATTCAAATGTAAGTGAAGTATTTACAAAGTTATAATTGAACACTATCCCCTGCTGTAGAACAAAGGGTTTCTAGATACGTTGAACCAACCTATGAGTGAGAAGAGAATTGTTGATATAAGACATTGAGTTTGTTGTACATATTTTACGGTAAGATAGGATTAAAGAATGAGGGGTGAAGATCAAAATAATCATCGTTGAGGTCTTGGAACCAGAAACAAATGGTTTTATAGCCCATTGTTGCCTCTTGGGATCCACGGTGGCCAAAAGTTAAGGTTTAGGAGGGTTTGTAGTATTGGCATGAAATCAAGGAATTATTGCACAAGATTTGGAAGGAACAATCATGAAGAGGACCATCAACTATTAAATGGATAAGTTTTGAGTTTCATTGGTGGAAGAGTGAGATTTCCTTACTTGTTCTTGTTATCGAACAAAATAAGCATGTGTTGAGGGTACATGATTTTCACTTTGCTTTTCCATTACTTATGTGGATAGAAAATAGAGACACCTCACGGGATGTGGGTATCCCTATTGTGAGGTGTATCTCCAAATTCCTAAGGCTGGTTCCTTTTTTTGGATTATCCCTAAACTAGATCTCTAGGGTTAAGGGTAAGAAGGTGAATACACCAAAGGTAAATGAGGGATTTATGACTAGAGAACATACACAATCTAGTGGGAAGAAAATGAAGTGAATACTATCAAGTGTGTTGTTGTTAACTTCAAGGTAAATATTGATATGGTAAGGGATTACTCACAATAACACAAAAATTGCACACTAAAATGAACATAACAACTAATCTGTAGCAAGGTAAAATATCTTAAGCAAAGCTTTAAAAATTCAAGGAATTACCATTCAGAAGAACAACTACTTGAATACACACAACTGCAAATTCTTGAAAAACTCAATCAGTTGATTCTTATATAAAGGGAAATCTAAAAAAATAATTCTAGCACTCTATTACATCAAGAAGTCCTCCTCTAAAATACTTGCAAAACATGAATATAGAGAAGAAAAATTGACCTAACTATCAATAATAGTAAATGCTAACTTACTAACTCCCACATGCATAAAGCAGTTCCAATAAATAAAGGTAAAAAAGCCTTATGAGCTTGCATATACTTTGACCACTTCAACACTGCAAGTAACACCTCCCCTTGCAAAAAGGTATATGAGTCTTTTTGTAAATAATAAGCTATTTGGCAAAAGCTTTGCCTCACTTGGTATCCATAGACTTGATTAAATAATCAATCTTTGTCTTTATATGAAAAAGGTAGAAATATTTTGTCTTATTGGAAAATCCCCTTTTGTCCATATGTGCACATGCATGATAAAAGTTTAAATTTTGGCATTATGTTGGCAATGCATATAATTGCCTAAATTGAACACTTTTACATTTGTATTAGCATGCTTTAAATTTTGAGTAATTTGGGCCTTTTGGTTTAATTTTTAAATGCATGTATTCACGCATTCTTGACCCCTTTGCAAATAATGACGCTTAATTATACCCCCATCCATAATTTGAAATTTCTTTACAAAATACATGGGCATAAGGTAAAATAAAGTGTTTAACCATATGAAATCATACTATATTTGAACTCTAACCCTTGGTTGGTAAGCTAGACTAGGGGAAAACTCTAAAAACATTTGATTTCAGTCTGTGATTTTGGAAGAAAGAATCTTCTTGAGGCTGCTCTGCAAGATTTTTTTCACTCACTTCGTCATGATTGAGAGGGTAAACCTCTGGTTTTCTCATCGTAAGTTTTATCTGCACCTTTCCTTCCGTATTTAGATACCTAGAGGCCATGAACAGAGTATGGAGCTCTTGCAATTTTGCTCAGGACGCCTATTGTGAGGAAGATTCTCGAGAAAGGGGGTTATTTTGAAAAAAATTCAGCTTTATGCTCTATTTGCGGCTAGTTTTGAATGTCCTTTTCCCTTTTCATCCATGTTCTCCTTGGATTTTTCTCTAGATCTAGTGTTTAATCTCTATATTTCGAGCTTGAGTAGTCGGTTTTTCCCAGCATGGATGTCATTTCTATCATGTGGCTGAAGAGTTCAATGTTGGCCGCCGTGATTTTTAATTAGAGCTCTGCATTTTACTTTGTGGTTCGAATTTGTGTAAGAATAATGAACTCATGCCATAGAAATATTCAAGGTAAGCTCGTATTTTCAAATCTATTCAAACTCTGCTTCTTCTGGTTCTGCAAAAAAAAGGTTTAGCCAACATGGGAGCTCTCTAGAACTCTGCTTTGACTCATTTGTTCTGTGGTTGTGTATGAAGACATTGGCCTCTACTCGAACTTGAGTGAGGGTTTTGCATTCAAGGCCGTATGGGCTTCATTTTATTGAGGAAGTGTTTGTTCTTTACCTTGACATAATGATAACCACAATTTTAAGCGGTTCAATTTGTAATTTTCAATTGTTTGCGAACTGGAAGCTTGCATCAGCTAGCCTAAACTTTCTTTCTGCTAAGTTGAAGTCGCATTCCTTTCCTTAAGGTCATCTCAGTATGTCTCCAAGTCTGTTGGCTCAAAGGGGTAAGTCTATTTACTTGCCCTGCCTCATATTTACCTCAGAAGATAAAATAGCTATGATTTTTTGGGTCGTCGTTGTTTATAAAATGAATCTTATTTTCAATGGGTAGCTTTCTTGGAACTCTATAAACTAAAAACATCTTTTCTGTTGGCTTTCTGGTTTAATCTTTCTTTTGGAGCCTTGTCGTCCACAATCTACATGGTAAGATAGAAAATGGTAGGAGCCTCTGACATTTGGATTTGTTTCCACAAGGGTTTGTTATTGTACAAGCTACTCACCATTTTTCGTTGATGATTTAGTTGTAGATATGCATTGTGATTATTCTTTGTTTATGGGTTATTCAATCCACTTTGGTATGATGGCTCTCTAATTCACTGCTTGTTTTTATGTGCTAGACTTTGTGTTTGCTTTTGATAGAATATGTGTTCATATTCCAATGTCAAAGACAACTCCATCAATCTTTGATTTCTCATTCTCCAAACAAAAAGCTTTAAAATACTTTAAAAATGTACAATGTATTCTCTTAAAGAAAGTTAAACAACAGAAATTTTGAATGCTGTAACAAATTTGAGCCTTGTCCACAACGTTTACTGATTTTAGAAAATCCGAGAAGAACAATTTTGTAATTGTATGCATTAGATTTCTCATTAAGCTTTGATGTTCTTACATATTATTCATAGAAAATCTGCACTCTCTGTTCATTTCTATCTAGTTGGACATGTCATCATGATTTGTTTTTTTGCAAAATTTCAATGCTAACCGCATATACAAAATGATACTTGTTAAATTTGTTATATCAATTATAGCATTCATTTAACTTCATTTCATGTCCGTAATCTGGTCTCCCTAGATATTTGTGAAGTAATAAATATTTTAAGGCCACATGCATTATAAAGATTGTTCTCGACATCATTGTACTTGTATGTCTCTTTGTAGTTTGCTATGCATAAAACCACTAGTAATTTCTTTGATAAGAGTATATCGGTATGTGATTTAAATTGCAATCATCTGGATGCATTTTATAGTCTCTAAACTTTTACCTCCTTGTCTTGTCTTTGCATGGCACTTGTATTGGTACAAAATGCAATCCCTCATAATGATGTCACAAGAAGATTGATGTCCGCTCTATATCTTTTGTAAAGATAAGATGAATTTCATTATGCTTCTTCAAGGATGATTTTTATTGAATAAATCTTTATTGTTGTAATCTTTTCTTTGCTATCACAAGGACATAATCTGAAAACTGCATTTACATGACAGCTGCATAACATGGTGAATTTATATCCTGCAAATGTTGTAACCTTTTAAGCTTATCCTTAGCAGATATGAAAGTTGATAGTTGCTACTATTTAGAAAGCCATTCTGAAATTGTACGTGCTCTTTCTGAATCTTCAAATTTTTAGCTTTATGGTAAAACAAAATATTTGTTATTTCTTTGTACCTATGGATATTCTCCTTCTTTCATACTTGATGGTAATATTTGTAAATTTCAAATCTGTTAACTTTACTTTGAAATTTCTGTACCTTTAATATCTAGAAAGGTGTACTTGAAGTGCTTTTATGTCTCATGAATGCATAAATGTCATGTTTCTTTTACTCTTGTACTTGTGTAACTTGAATGGTTGTCCTTCCGGCTAGAAAATTGTACTTTAATACTACAATTTATAAAGTTATTAAATCTACTTCACTTCCTATACCTACAAAATAAAAAACATGTTAGAAAAACAAGTGATGCCCTGAAGCCCTTTCTTTTAATGATTATTTCTTCTTGTGAAATTTTAAGTACATTGTTAAGAAATTCCACTTGTCTGAAGTTGTGAGAACAATAGAATGAAAATCCGAGCTCTAATGATTGACTATTTTTCTTTTAGGTAGTTTATGAGGACGAAAAGAGGAGCGGGGAAAGGACAACTCATAACCGATTGTGGGGAAATCCATCTGAACAGGAAATGATGGATTTTCCTTTCTCTTTTATTCATAGATTTATACACATGTATATTGTTTTTATGTACTTTATTTTTAGAGTTATTCCCCAAGGCTTGTGTCGGTGTATTGTAATTTTAATTTTCAAATAAATGAAAATATCTTCCGTAATTAGCTATAAATATATATTTTTGCATTATTTTCATTAATTCGATGTTAAATGAATTCTTTTCAACTCATGTACACTACAAAATTTTCATTTAATCATAATTAATGAACTAGAAGTTACTTAATAAAATTGAATCATGAATAAAATATTAGTAGCAACTTACTTCTATTTCTTAAATGGACTATCCTGTGTAAGCTTTGGGGTTTCCATCTTCAATCTTCGTTGTGTTCCCACCTATTTCAGGGACTTCCATCGATTCTTGAGGGGTTGATGCATGATCGGAGACAGAGATGATGCTTGGAAAGACATTCTATGTTGAAGGATGACATTATGAAATGAACATAACAACCGTTCAAACCATTTTTCCTTTAGTTAGACCCCTCAAACCAAACCCTTAAATCACGAAATTAAGTTTCAAGTTGACCTCTCACACGGGTGTGATAAATTTAATTTTTTAATTTCGACATGCTCAGTGGGATAAGTACTATCATTGATGAGTTCAGAAAAGTGAATATTTAAAACATAACTCATCTGGTGACTCTGTAAAGATGATTTGAGAATAGTCTTGCATATTCCATGCCTAAAGTGGCAACAAGATCATTAGTAAGAGGTATCCCCCTTGCATTTTTTTCATTATATCTTAAATCAGCTAGGAGAAGAATATTCGCAAATACCATACCCTACAATATGCCCAATTTTTCTATACCTCCTTCCCCAAGTGTGAATCTTGTGATTCAGATACCTATTTTTCAATGGTTTCCCCAACTAAGAGATTTTGTTCCTTTTACTAACGGAATCCCTTTTCAAATTTCCATTTAACATGATATAGATGTTGCTGCCTTACAAGGTGTTCCATATTTTATTGGTGAAAATCAAATTAACCCTATTGAACATATTAGAGATGTTGCAGCCCTTTGTTTCATGCATAATATTATTCATGAAGATGTAGCCATAGGGCATTAGCTACTTAATTTATATTTCAAGCTCATCGGTGGTATATGAGTGCAGTAGTGGGTACAATAGATTCTTGAAATGCATTAATTGATGTATAATGCAAGCAATTTGAAGAAAATCTTATCACCTATCTCTTTTTGAGGATATGTCAATAATTAAGCATGCACCTCATGAATTCATGAAGAATTTTAACTTGAGGCTTTATATAACATGGGAGAGGATTCCTCCTACTATTAAGCCTCAAGCTGACCATGCCTTTATGTATTATCTCAAATCCTTAAACAATGATATTGCAGCCATGATACAGTTAATGGGTCCTTCCATACTTCCAAAAGCCTATGACATTGCCATAAGAGCTGAAAAAAATATTATTCAAGCTAAAAAATTGGATCCAATGCTTTCAATGCCTATTACTGCAGATATAGCCCCCATTCCACCACCTATTCAATGGATAGATCCTGTTGTAACAAAACAACCAAATGACTTAACTGATATAAAAAAGACCATGCAGACATTAAAAAATAAGCTACCAACAATGCAGAAATAAATATCTCATCCTAACAAGCCTTACCAAGTTCCTTATCAAGTTACTAGGTGACTATATCAACAAAATCATAACTATAGAGCTCCATTTCATCATGGACAAGCTGATCCTATGGTTCTTACCACTTCAAATGATTTTGTAATAGTTAATATGGTTTCAGAAGAATTGTGTTCTCCTTGTAATCAGCCCCATCCTCAGTCTTCATGCAAAAATGCCCATTTAAACCTGAACCTTATTGCCCAATCCCAATCTAGAACATTACATATGCCTCAAATGGAGGGTTGATAACACGAGGCATAAAATGAAATGCATCCAGAACAAGAGATGGCCAGTTTTGAAAAGGATGAGTTCTATGCAATTTTGACCAAGTCTAAGAAAAGAGATCTTGAAGAGGAAGACAATAGGAGAAAGGTTCAAATATGCCTTCCACTTCTAATAAAGATACAAACATCCCTATTTAGCTCTTAAAAAGCTACAAACACATGAAAAACTAGGTCCAAAAGTCTTGTTATTTCCATAGATTTCCATGACTACAAAGGCATAATCTATCTTTTCTAAGGCTCATTCCTATAATATCGTAGCATCTTTAAATATTGTATAATGCATGAAAAGGGGTAATGTGAATATTTATTTATGGGATGATTTAAATATTCCTATGCATAAATAAATTCTTGCAAAGGAACTTGCTAAACTGCAGCTGTCTTTAAAATCAGCTGAGAGGGAGCTAAGTAAAGTTGACATGGTGTTTGGTACAATTTAACAAGAAAGAATGAAATAAGTGAGGTGGATAGTTCGGAAGTTACTTAATTCAGCCGATGTAAGGAAACCAGCTCCCTTTTATTTATCACTTAATATTGGTAATCATTTGGTTCATAAATGTATGGTGAAAAGTGGTGCAAGTAGTACAGTCATTTTGAAAGCAAAATTTCCAACAAGTTGGGCTTAGAATATGAGCAATATACAAAGAGAATTCTAGAGGTTGATGGGACAACAACTAATATAGTAGGGTTGATGAAATGTTTTTAAGTAACGTTACATGTTTGTCCTAATGTAAAAAATTGTACAAGATGTAATTGTTGTAGATTTGCCTCCCTATATTGCTCTCCTCTTATCAAGAGATTTTAGTGTGAAGATTTGTGGGTATATCTCTTCTAATTGGTCTTACCTCTTCTTTACAACCAGGTATGGAATACAGCTTGCACTAAATTTATAATCATTATCAAAGTTTCATATTGATCCACATGTCTTTAGAGATATTGCTAATTATGTATAGATCAAACTGATTTTGATAATAATCCTCATATTTCTATTTTAGATGGTGTTTCTATTGGTTGTCAAAATAGGAATTTAATGAAAGCAACAGTGAAGGGACGAAAGTCCCTCCTCTTTTATGGGAGAGGTGCCCTTATTCAAAGCGAAAAAAACTATTCAAAAATGTACAACTTTTTATTTCAATGAGGAACTCAGATATCATGAAAGTGTTTTAAATTCCAAGATAGATTATCAATACAAAAGAATAGAAGAACTAAAGAAGGGGAAAGGTAGAATAAAACTCTTCAGGAAGTATAGATAGCAAAATAGTTCCCTATAAATGCCGAACTAGGATAGTATAGAATAGAATCATTCATATTAAAACCATTAGATGTTATTTTGCAAACAAAAAGTTCTAAAGATAACATCCACAAGAATACAAAGCTTCTTAATGCAATTTATAGAAAAATGATTCAATAATTTATAACAGATAAGAAGGAACAAATAGACACGGAAAGAAGTATAAAGGAAAATATCCTTGTATTGATAGCTTTTAACCCTTTTACACTTTAAAAATAATCGAGTTCAACCCACTTTTCAAATGGCAAGGAGAGATCATTATATAATTTAGAAGTTGGTTACACTTGGTAACTATTTCTTTTAATTAAAATATTAATTAAGGAAATGCGTAATACAAAGTCTTTAATTAAATTACAAGGAGCTCGGCACTAAAAATAGAAGAAGAGAGAGAAAGGCTTGGTTAAGAGACATTTGATTATGGCTGAGGAGGGCCCACTGATTTGAGAATCGATGCCTAAATATTTTCAATGCTTTCGCTATTTCCATGCCTCTTAGATTTGTGGTGTTGGAGGTGGCATGTGTCCACATTCCTAGACATTTCTCCATATCTTTGTCAAACTCGGTATGTTCCAAATATTATTTATTAGCTTTGACAATAGTAGAATGGAGGGAACAAATTTCTTCCATCTTCTCTTTGGTAAATGACTCCTCTTTAAACAAATCATTGTTGACAAGTTCTAAACTGAGCCTTGATTTCCTAAAGAGAGAAGAGAACACCTGAAGTTTCATCCTGAAGATGACTGTGAATATCTTTCAAGACTGATGAGACATAAGTTTTAAAATATTCTCCTTTTTGCCACACATTCCTCAATTCTCCCAGTACTTCTTCCAGAACCTTTATCTTCCACTCAACACTGAAAATCCATTCCTTTGACAAGTAATTATTGGCATCATCAAATACCTTGTTGACGAATAGGGTCTTCTCATTAGCTTGGCCCATTAGGTGAAGATTTTTAATACAACTACTCTAGACCTTTAGTTCTTTATCCATGGCTTTGATTGAGGAAGAGAGTTTCTGTTGCAAATTAATCACTTCCTCAAAGAATTTCAAACCTGCTATAATCATATCATCCACCATAGCTTCCACAGCCTTCCCATAAGTTGAATATTGGGGGTGGGAGAGCCACCAGTGAAGATGGATCCAAAAATTTATCCTTGGCCAACAAAGATTTGAGAAATTTGGAAAGAACCTGATTCTGTTCTTCCAACTACTCTATGGTCTTCTTGCCTTTCTCAACTCATTCAATAACCTTAGTTACTATTTCCTGAAGGTTATGAATTTCACTCTCAAGAGTGGATTCTCCCATTGGGATCCTACAAAGCTCCAAATTAGAGACCAAAATATCCTTCTCTACTTTATCAACCTTGGGCTTTACAACCTCCAGGAACTACTGGCCCTGAGCATCAATTACTAATCTTGAAGTAATATTTGCTCTCTTTGCTAGAGGAGGAGGAGTAGAACTCAACAGAGCTGCTACAACATCGAAATCTGGCCCTGTTAAATGAGAAGAATATTTCCTCTTCTTATTGTCAACCAAGGGCTGCACCCAGGCAAAGGTAGAAGAAGAAGAGGAAGGAACAAGAGGCCCAAGAGAAAGTGAACTCATGGCACTCAAATTATTAACCACTATTGCCTCCAGTAGAGAAGTACTTGAGACCTCAGGAACTTCCTTTGCAGAGGAGTCTACTATACTAGGAGGTTCAGTACTTGGAACCTCTTTTCCTTCTTCAACAAAGTGATTTCAGGAGCTCCTGCAGGATCTGGCACTTCACCATCATCACTTTCACTAAGAACAATAATATTCTCCATTACGAAGGTAATTTTGACCGCTCTGGAAGAGATTCTTCCTCAATTGGTTCTTGCTTAACCTCTTTAATATTCTTTTGATACACTTGAGTGGAAGAAGGAGTAGATGATTTAGGATCTTTTATGGAAGAAGGAGGAGGGTTTTCTTAGGTACCTCAGTACTGGGTGTATGTACTTCCTTCCTAGGTGTGGAAGTTTCTCTTGAAGGAGATCTACCCTGGCTTTCCTGAATTCACAAACTTTCCTGTCAAACAAAACTTTAGTTCTGACAAGGATGGGGGAAATTATCTCACTCAAATAATCTTTCTCTTTCACATACCAATATAGGGTTTCTAAAGGTGTGTTCTTGATGGATCTTTCATACTCAAATGATTGCAATCCCTCATCATTTTCCTTAAGCCATTTAGGAAATTGGTAGATATTGAGATCTATAATTTGTTGCATGATAGAGAGTGTTAGGAAATAAGAGATAAAATATGCGGAATAATCCCTTACGAGAATGCCTTAGCGAGTAGAAACTAATATGAGAAAATATCTACGAGATCACAAATAAAAGTGCGAGAATAAATAACACAACACGAGAGACAAGACTTAACATGGTTCACCCAAACGTCCACCAAGAATCACTTGCTCGATTTTATTACAAGCCTCCCTCTCTCTCTCAATACAATACCCAGATCCGTTTGGAGCTATGCTCAACAAACTCTCTGAATTCACACCCGAATTCAAAACACATTTGTAATACATTTGCTTGTACATCTATCATATGTATAAGACCTAGCCTTAAGCGAGGTTTTACAAAACTTGATGGGTATCAAAACCATGGGAAAAACAAAACTATCCCATAAACCTATGGGTAACCGAAGAGGTGGTTTTACAAAACAATGGGTACCGAAAAAACATGGGCCCAAAAACAGCCCATAACAGTTACCCATTACCCATGGGTTAATAAACCACCCATAAAAATACCCGAGTGTAACACATAGAAGGTGTACCACACTCTAACATGAAAATAGGCTCCACAAACATGAGAGAGTCTACATAATGCCTCTTTCTAGATTAAAAATCATTAGCACAATAGTAATCCTTAGTGTCTAGTCTACGATTATAACTTATTACGAGGGATCAATAAATTTCTTCCGATCAAAATAACTCCTAGGTGCGAAGAATTAATAGAGTTGAGCAATAGCCCTTTCTATGTTTTGGGCATCAAAGCCGTTTTGCATTAATAATTTCCTAGGGAGATATGGAAATGAAGACTAGTGATATTCTTTTCTCTATAGGTTATGTGAAGTTTATCAAGTTGTCTGCACACCTCAACTAGAGAAATTTTATCATTGTAAAACATGGGGAGCTTGAGGGTGTACTTTCAAAGCAAGCTAGCATAACATATGAGAATATTTTGAATTGGATGAAGAAAGCCCCGTACTTGGCTTGCAAGGTCATAGACTCATCAGAAAATATCCTAGCAGTGTCACTCTCTAAGAGTCTTACAATATACATGGTGAAAGTATCATTGACCCTTCTAAAATTGTGATTGCTGGCCTCGAGGGTAAAGTGAGGGCAGTATTTGTAGATAGGCTCATCCTTCTTTCCATGTATGTAGGTAAAAGCTGAAACACTCCCGAGATGAAGCTAGGGTATACATGAGATAAGAAGTCATATAGAACTTATTTTTCTAAACATTTGACAATTGCTCAGTCAGATTCATAGAAATAATTTCAGCACAATTTATATTCTGCTTGCCCTCACAGATGATATTTATAAAAGGGCACATCCAAAAATGAAATTCATTGGTGAAGGGCATTCCTATGATATGAGCGAGAAAAATGATGAAATCAGACATCTCCTCATTGAAATCAACCCTGAATAATGCTTTGGAGAGTCGGGATGCTCCTTTCTTAGGGTTCTTTAACCATGACTTCGCTACTCGTGCCTTGTATTTTTCACTATCTTGATTGAATAGATTCTAAGCTTGAGAAAGAGTGAGAATGATGGAGTCTTCGGTCTCAAGAATGCGTAGGGCAGTAGAAATGGTGGCATCATCGAGTTTAGCAATCAATTCTCCATGAACATTAACAAACTCTTTGGTGTATGGGTTAAAATGAGCTTCGCAAGAAAGCATGGTGTCAGCACACTATACAGAGATGGGAAAACCAACTACATACGCAATTCCATTGTCACTGATCATTTGGGCCATTGGAGCAGGGTTGGTGCATGTTAGTCTACCCCAAAAATTACCAAAATCTAAGTGCCAAACCTCACTATCCCCAATATCAAGTACAAAGGGCTTGAGAGGTGACAAATGTTCCTGTCCTTGAAATTTGATCTTCATTTTTGCAATGCACTGAGGGACGACCTTCCAAGAACAAATTGGTGATGAGAATGCAAAGGAATATAGGGAGATGAACAAATGAATCAATTGCAACAAATTCATAGGTGGTAGTTTCTTTAAATAGCCATTCAGGAGAGAGAAGATAGTTAATGAGCATTAAATACACCTTGCACCGACTCGAAAAGGTGAAATGTGGGAAAACTTGAAAAAACTAGCCTAGACCATCTATGGGACATTGGGACATGAGGTACATGAAGACGTGATTGACTTTGGAGGGGGGATGCAGGGAAGCGGGCCAAATGAGCACAAGTGGTCTAGGGACACAGAAATGTTGGGGACTTGAAGGCGTGATTCGATCAACGCGAGTGATGCGGGAATCAACAAGCAGAAAAGCCCGGACACATTTAGGATAGATGGGTCAAAAGTACGTGAAGAACCTGATGTGGCCGAGGTGGGTGATCGAGGAAAAATAAATCCGGGAGAGCTTGGGATAGATTAGCCAAAAGTTCGATAAAGCGACGAGGTAAAGACTTACGGGGAAAATGGTTGATCGGTGAATAGAAAGCCTAGCGGAACATGGGACAGATGGGACAAGAGAACACGATGTGATCAATGTGGTGGATTGGATAACACAAATTTTGAAGGAACTTTGGGACATGAGGGACAAAAATGTCTAACAGACCCGCAAGTTACTTAAAATGACCCCAAGAAACGACATTTTCACTATCTTTTCAAATTTCCTCTTCACTGAAACATCAACGAAAGGTGTGCAACTCAAAATTTTCAATTTTTTCAATTTTCAAAAGAGGGGAATTTTGAGGGGACAACAACTGGCTCTTTCTGGGGATGACTTGACTAGATCACAAGAACCAAGAAAGACAAGAATTAAGAAAAACTCGGGGAAGAAGACCTAGTGCCTTATCCATTGGGCCAAAGAGTCAAAGGAAAAATAGAACAAAAGGAAACACACCAAAAATAGGGAAAGGCAAATAACAAAGCAAATTCAAGGGAAAGAAAATACACAATGTATATAATATACATAGGACTTCCTGTTTCCCTAGGATTTGAACAATTTCAAGTACTTCCCACTATAAGGAAGTGGGAGAGAAGATCCATCCATGTAATCAAGATAGAATGAATTATCACTAGAAAAGTGCCTAATTCGAAAGGACTAATCAAAAGAGAGTCAAAAGTACCACGGCTTCCATGAGGTTCATGCCTTTTGTCCCATAACAAAACAATATCTCCAACCTTGAACTCTTTGGATTTGGTTTTCTTATCAAATAAAGATTTCACCTTCTACTGATGGGTAGATATTTTTTCAAACACCTGCATCCTGTCTTCATCTAGCTTATGGAGATACATGATCCTCTTATCCAAAGAATCACTAAAACTAGTGTCCTTAATAACTTTCATCAAATGCAAAGCTGGTAGTTCAACTGTCATTGGTAATTGGGCTTCCACACCATACACTACTTGAAAAGGGGACATCTCAATTGCTCTTTTGGGTGTAATTCTATCTACCAGAGAGCATCATAGAGCTTCTTGTGCCAGTTTCTCTGAGATTCATTAACAAGTTTTCTTACAATGGTCACCAATTTTTTGTTTCTTGATTATGCCTATCCATTCCCTTGAGGATAGTAATCTAAAGAATGAGCAAGGGAAATACCATATCCATAGTAGAAATCCATCATCTCAACAGAAGAAAAATTTAAAGCATTATCAGTCACGATCTTGTTTGGTACTCCAAACCTTATCAGGATGTTTTCTTTGATAAAATTACATACTACCTCTGAAGTGGTACTTTTAACTGGGATGGATTCTACCCACTTAGTGAAATAATCTATGGCAGTCAACACATGAGTATGTCCTGCACTCGAAGATGGGTTGAGTGTTCCAATGAAATCCAAACCCCACTATTGAAAGGGTTCTTCAATCACAACTAGCTTGAGTGGCAAAGAAACCAACTTTGGTCTTCCCACAAAGATTTGAAAAGCTTCAAATTTTCGACCCACTTTGATGCATCCTTAAACAAAGTAGGCCAATAGTACCCTACATGAAGAATTTTGTGAGCAGTAATGGAAGATGAGAAATGACCCAAAAGGCTTGGTCATGGAAAGTTGAGAAAAACTTCTTCTATTGCACTTTGTCAACACACTTCAAGAATCTTCCATCCACTCCCCGTTTGAACAAATCATTTTCCCATAACACATACTATGCTGACCTTAGCTTGATAGCTCTCTTCTCCTTGGTAGTCAAGTGAGATGAACATTCACCATAGGTGAGAAAGTGAGAAATATCAACATACCATTCATCTGTTGAGATGAGGAATAGAACAATAGGGATATCAACTTCATCTTGAGGTGCTTCATGACTAGCTCCTCGAAATGAGTTCACACAAGCCTTTACCCTAAACTAGTTTTGTTGGTTTGATGTCAAGATCATACTCCTGAACCTTTGCTACCCAATTTCCTCTTTTTGTTCCAAACTCCTGTTGTGTAAGAATAGACTTGATAGTCATATCGGGCACAAGCACAATAGAGTGAGAGTTAAGAATATAAAATCAAAACTTCTTAATAGCTTTAACCACTGCAAAAGCATGTTTCTCCATCATAGTATACTTTAACTCATGATTTTTCATAATATAACTCATGAATGTAATGGGGAGCTCATGATCTTAAGAATCTTTCTGAGTTAACACAATGGCCAAGGTACTTTCTATGGCATAGTAATAGATAATAAAACCTTTGCTAAAATCTGGACATGCTAAGATATGAGTCTTAGCAATGGCTTTCTTAATGCCCTCAAATTCTTCTTTTCCTTCAGAGGACCAACCAAATGTCTGCTTTCCCTTCATCATTTGGAAAAAATTTAAAGTCATCTCTATAAAATTAGGGATGAATCTTCTCAGGAAGTTGATTTTACCAAAGAAAGAGTGCACTCCCTTTTTACTTGTGGGGAGAGGAATCTGCTGAATAGCTTGAACTCGTTCAGGATCAATCTTGATTCCATATTTGGAGACAACATGTCCCAACAACTTTCCCTCCGTGACACAAAATACAAATTTCTTGGGATTCAAAGAGACTCCATGTTCTCTGCATTTCAAGAGGACCATTTCTAGATGCTGAAAGTGATCCGCTCTAGATTTGGAAAAAATAGTCAAATCATCTAGATACACAACAATACATTTTACTTTCATAATTCCAAAGGCCAAATCCATAGCTCTCTGGAAGGTAGCACCAAACATTAATGAGACCAAAGGGCATCCTCTTATAAGCTAAAGTACCCCAAGGAGTGGTAAAGGTAGTCTTTTGTTGATCTACAGTGTTAACTTCTACTTGGTTATATCCCAAGGATACGTCTAGAATGGACAACATCTCTACACCCATAACATCTTTCAACATCTGGTCCATCATGAGTAAGGGTAGTTATCCTTCAAAGAAGCTTGATTCAGATTCCTGAAATCAACACAGATCTAAATCTCATCATTTTTCTTCTTGACAGGTAAAATATTAGTCATCCATGTTGAATGATGAATGGGAAAGATAATCTTAGCGTTCAATAACTTCTGTATTTCCTGGAAAATGGTGTCGCAATGAGTTTTGGATTATCTTACCTTTACCTTGCTTCGCTTGAAAGGCTTGATCCTAGGTTTGAGGGGAATGAAATGTTGCATTTCTTTTGGCTGAAAATCCTTCAGATCATCATAAGAATAAGCAAGGACATCAACGTACTTCTTCAAAATATCCACCACCTTCTTCTTCTCTTCGTGGGTACAACACTTTCCAATGTTCACCATTTTGGGCTTAGTAGAGTTCCCAATATTAATCTTTTCATATTCAGTAGACTTTTGGGGTCCTGTGGAAGCTCTGGACTTGACATATCTATCATGTTTATCAAAAAATTCCTCCAAGCTTACCATCCCTCTAGGGATCTTGTTACCTTTTAGCCTGATGCATCCATCTTGATCTGTCTCCTCTTTGACACCTTCCTCATTGGAAGACACACTCTCACGAGGTAGATTGTCACCTCCTTCAAAATACAATTGTTCAAAGTTATCCCTGAGCTCCAGGAAAGAGAGTAAATGTTAATCATCATTGAAAACTTTCAGTTTGCTTGCATTATCTAGTACACTTGGTCTATGGATCATTTCAATGGTGAATTTACCCTAAGAGAAATCAGGATGAGGTATCAGCAAAGACCCTGAAACAACTATGGAATCAGCCCTGGTGTTCTTGTCCATTGGCACTTGCTTGATGGAGAAGGCATCAAGAAATTCAATAGAATCCCAAACTAGGTTTTTGTAGTTCTTCAATATTCTATTCTTTACTTGGAACATATCTCTAACTTATTTAACAACCAGTTCCGCATCTCCACAAGCCGGAAGATTCTTCACCCCTCTCTCTTTTTCCATGTTTAGTCCAAGGATGAGAGATTCATATTTTGTTGTGTTGTTTGTATTTTCAAACTGTAGTTTGAATGAGAATGGATGAATCTTTCCCTCTAGGGATATCAATACTACACCAGCCCCAACACTAGCAGAGGAGAAAATTCCATCAAAATCTAAATTCCAAATCCTATTAGGATCATGAAGTATTTCTTTAGGATGTTATGCCTCATCCTATGACATGATCATATAGTTTCCATGCCCAATATCTTCATAAAGTATTTGTGCTTTGGGATCATCCGTCTTTTGCACAATATACTCAGTTTGCTTCTCAGGAAACAACTTCTTCATCTTTCCATTGACTGGTATAAGGGCATGTGACCAATCCATTTGAATTTCTCCTCCCACATCCTTACAAAAGTTCCTACTCAACAACATGCCATATGAAGGAGGGATATCAGCTACTAGAATAGTAGCTAAAACCTTTTTCTCAGGTAAGGTAGCAAAAGCTACTTGTGCATCCTTAATTCTTCCAACTAAGGGCACCTCCCTACTCTCCATGGAATAGCAAGAACCATAAGTGCGTGTGAGGGTAAGACCCAAAGCATGAGCCACTTTGGCAGGCATTACATTGTCTGAAGCTCCTGAGTCTATGACATAGTTGCTAAGTCTATGGCCTACTATAAGGAGGGTCACATAAAATGGTTTGATTTTCTCATTAGGTGAGGTGACTGCAGCCACAAGATTTGGTTGGGGTGCGGAAGATGGAGTAGGAAAAATACCTTTAGAAGTGTTAGATGAAGTCTTGGAATGGGAATTGACAAAGTGGACCATTTTAGCAAAGGATTTTGGATGGGTTTGATAATACTCAGCCTCTAAAATATGGATCTTTGTCTTTTTAAGATGATCGATGATATCAAAAGATCTAGAAGTGGATGGGGAATCATCACTAGGAATCTTAGGCCTATCAAGTTTTGAAGCTAGAGAAAAAGAGTTTTAGAAGCAAGAGTAGGAGAAGAAGAATTAGCAGAACTGACCTTTTGCATGGATGCAGTGGGAACAGGGGATCCTCTTCTCGCCACCACTGGAATAGTTGTGGGATACTCCTTAGATTTTTTAGCAGGCTGCATCACTTTTTCTTTCTTATTGGTCTGCTCCCAGTCATAATAGCATATGATTCACTGTTCATCTCTACCACTACTTCATCATAATCATCTTCTTCATCAATGCCCTCAGTAGTAAGTAAATTAACTTGAGATCCATCAAGTTCTTCCAGTTCTTCATCAGCCTCTTCTTTAGGTTCTTCAAAATCTTCATTAAATTCTTCATCATCAAGTTCTTCAACCTCACAAGTTGCATTAACAGGGACCTTGATGGATGGTCCTTCAATTTTCAATATCTTGTCTGAGAAGAAGGAAAATGGATTATGGGCTGAAAATTCCTCCTTGGAACATCTTGATAAGGAGCATGCTGAGAAAATTATTTCTTGATGGAAATGAGGTCATTAGCAAGCTTCTATACTAATTGATCTGCATTAACTCTAGGGGTAGAGGAAGAGGAGGAATAAGCTTTAGATTTGGAAGGATCTCTTTTAATTTACTAGACATGATCAAGTCATCTTCAACACAACGCGGCTAATCTTTGATCAACATCCAAAGTTGTAAGATTTTCTCTTCTCACCACATAACTCACTTCAGGAAATTGAGTGTTTAGGAAGAAACATTTTTGAATTTGATCTACAGGCTAGGTGTCTTGTGGGATCTTATTAATCAGCTTATTGAACTTGGCAACAAATTATCTCATGGGATCATGTGGTTCTTTCTTGATTTGAGAAATATGGGCTAGTAAAGCATGCACATCTTCAGTAGGTTTGAAATGATTTTCAAATATTGTTCTCATGGTGGTCCAATTAGTGATGGCCCCTAGTGGGGAGATGATAAAACCAATCTGCTTCATTTTCTTGTAAAGTCTCCACAAAAACCTCAAAGAGACATCCTTGTGTTCAACTCTGAGGACTCCACATGAAACTATGATTGTTGGAATGTGTTCATCATGATGTACCTTTTTGTCACCTCTGAACTTTGGAAAGTTCTTCTTGTTACCCCTGTGTAACTCATGCAGAGGTTGAGGAAGGGTGAGAGGCCCAACTCATTTTCCCCAAGGTAATGGAAATGCCATCCTTGGAAAAATTACTTGAAGTGGAACTGAAATACCAACAAGAACCAAAGCATGAAGATTAGGGCTAGGTTGCTCTTGAGAGACACCACTTCTAGAAGCTCTATCCTCAATAGGTGGTGGGCTTACAGAATGAGTTCTTATATTCCTCCTTGTTGAATGAAGAGGAAAACCTTGCTACTCCAAGATTTGAAACTGAGAATCTTCAATTCTGAGAGCCCTTCTACCATGGGTAAACCTTAGAGCCATCACATATCAGAAAAATGACCAAGAAATTGTTTTTAAATACTAGAATCCATTAAAACGAATCCCCAGCGGATCCACCAAAAATTGTTGGTTGTCAAAATAGGACTTTAATGAAGCAATATCAGGGGATGAAAGTCCCTCCTCTTTAATGGGAGAGGTGTCCTTATTGAAAGAAAAAAACTATTCACAAATGTCCAACTTTTAATTTTAGTGAGGAACTCAGATATCATGAATTTTTTTAAATTCCAAGATATATTATCAATACAAACGAACAAAATAACTAAGGGGAAATATAGAATAACACTCTTCGTAAAGTATAGATACCAAAATAGTTCCCTATAAATGATGAACTAGGATAATATAGAATAGAATCATTTGTATTAAAACTATTAGATGTTATTTTGCAGACACAAAGTTCCAGAGATAACATCCACAAGAATACAAAGCTTCTAAGTGCAAATAGATAAATGATTCAATAATTTATAACTAGATAAGAAGGAATGAATAGACACAGACAAAAGTAGAAAGGAAAATATCCTTGTATTGATAGCTTTTAAACCTTTTACACTTTCAAAAATAATCAAAGTTCCAGTCCCCTTTTGAAATGACGAGGAGACCTCATTATATAATTTACAAATTTGATACACTTGGTAACTATTTCTTGTAATTAGAATATTAATTAAGGAAATGTGTAATACAAGTCCTTAATTAAATAACGAGGATCTTGGCACTAAAGATAGAAGAAGAGAAAGAAAAGCTTGAAGAAGAGACATCTAATTATGGCTGAGGAGGGCCCACTAATTTGAGAATCGATGCCTAAATATTTTCAATGCTTCCACTATTTCCATGCCTCTTGGAATTGTGGTGTTGGAGGTGGCATCTATCCATGTTCTTAGACATTTCTCCATATCTTTATCAAACTCAGTATGTTCCAGATATTATTTATTAGCTTTGGAAATAGCTAAATGGAGGGAACAAATGTCTTCCATCTTCTCTTTAGTAAATGACTCCTCTTTAAACAAATCATCCTTGAAAAAGTTATGAACTGAGCCTTGATTTCTTGAAGAGAGAAGGGAACACCTAAAGTTTCATCCTGAAGATGAAAGTGAATATCTTTGAAGGCTGATGAGACATAAGTTTTTAAAGATTCTCCTTTTTGCCACACATTCCTTAATTCTCCCAGTGCTTCTTCTAGAACCTTTATCTTCCACTCAACACTGAAAATACATGCCTTTGACAAGTTATTCTTGGCATCATCAAATACCTTGTTGACCAACAGGATCTTCTCATCAGCTTGGCCCATTAGGAAAAGATCTGTAATACAACTACTCCAGACCTTCAGTTCTTTATCCATGGCTTTGATTGAGGAAGAGAGTTTCTACTGCAAATTAATCACTTTTTCATTGGTTTTGAAGGCTTCCTCAATGAAGTTCAAACCTGCTATAATCATATCATCCACCATAGATTCCATAGCCTTACCATAAGTTGAATACTTGTATATGTCTTTGATGCTCTGAAATTCATCCTGAATAAGAATCATGGGGGGTGGGAGAGCAGCCAGTGGAGCTGGATCTAAAACTTTATCCTTGGCCAACAAAGATTTGATAAAGTTGGAAAGAACTTGATTCTAGTCTGCCAACATCTCTATGGTTTGCTTTCCTTTCTCAACTCATTCAATAACCTTAGTTACTATTTCCTGAAGGTTATGAACTTCACTCTCAGGAGTGGATTCTCCCATTGGGATATTGAAAGCTCTAAATTAGAGACTAAAATATCCTTCTCTGCTTTATCAACCTTGGTCTTTGCAACCTCTAGGAACTGCTGGCCCTGAGCATCAGTTACTAATCTTGAAGTAATATTTTGTCTCTTTGCTGGAGGAGGAGGAGCAGAACTCAACAGATCTACTACAACATCAAAATCTAACCCTATTAAACAAGAAGAATATTTCCTCTTCTTACTGTCAACCAAGGGCTACACCTAGGAAAAGGTAGAAGAAGAAGAGGAATGAACAAGAAACCCAAGAGCAAGTGAAATCATTGCATTCAAAGTATTAACCACTGTTACCTCCAGTAGAGAAGTACTTGAGACCTCGGGAACTTCCTTTGTATAGGAGTCTACTATACTAGGAGGTTTGGTACTTGGAACCTCTTTCCCTTTTTCCATGGTGATTTCAAGAGATCCTGCAGGATTTGGCACTTCACCATCATCACTTTCACTAAGAAAAATAATGTTCTCCAGCCTTGAGGCAATTTTGACCACTCCGGAAGAGATTCTTCCTCAATTGGTTCTTGTTAAACCTCTTTAATCTTCATTTGATACACTTTAGTGGAAGAAGAAAGAGTAGATGATTCAGGCTCTTTTATTGAAGAAGAAGGAGGGGTTTTCTCAAGTACCTATGTATTGGGTGTATGTACTTCCTTTCTAGGTGTGGAATTTTCTTTTGAAGGAGATCAGCCCTGGCTTTCCCTTAATTCACAAACTTTCTGTCAAACCAAACTTTAGTTCTGACGAGGATAGGGGCAATTATCTCACTCAAATCATCTTTCTCCTTCACATACCAATCCAAGGTTTCTAGAGGTGTGTGCTTGATGGATCTTTCATACTCAAAGGATTGCAAGCCCTCATCATCATCCTTAAGCCCTTTAGGAACTTGGTAGAGATTGAGATCTATAATTTTTGTAGAGAGAGTCTACCATAATGCCTCCTTCTGGCTTCAAAATCATTAGCACAATCAGCCTAGTAATCCTCAGTGTCTAGTTTATGATGATAAGTTATTCTGAGGTTCTGATCAATAAATTTCTTCAGATCAAAACAAGTCCTGGGTCTGAAGAAATGGATAGTGAGAGGAGAAATAGCCCTTTCTATGTTTTGGGCATCCAGAGCCATTTTTCATTTATAATTTCCCACGGAGATAGGGAAATGAAGACCAGTGATCTTCTTGTCTCTACAGGTTTTGTGTAGTTTATCAAGTTGTCTGCACACCTCAACTAGAGCCATTTTATCATTGTAAAACATGGGGAGCTTGAGGGGTGTACTTTCAAAGCAAGCTAACCCGATTTATGATAATCTTCTAAATTGGATGAAGAAAGCCCGTACTTGGCTATCAAAGTCATAACTTCATTAGAAAATCTCCTAGCAGTGTCACTCTCTAAGAGTCTTACAATATACATGGTGAAAGCATCATTGACCCTTCTGAAATTGTGATTGTTGGCCTCGAGGGTAAACTAAGGGTAGTATGTGTAGATAGGCTCATCCTTCTTGCCCTACATGTAGGTAAAACTAAACCACTCCTAGGATGCAACTAAGGTATACATGAGATAAGAAGTCATATATAACTTCTTAGTTTTCTGAACATTTGACAATTTCTCAGTTAGATTCATACAAATAATGTCACCCCAATTTATATTCTACTTGCCCTCGTAGATGATATTTATAAAAGGGAACATCCAAAAATGAAATTCATTGGTGGAGGGCATTCCCATGATACGAGCAAGAAAAATGATGAAATTAGACAACTCCTCATTGAAATCAACCCTGAATAATGCTTTGGAGAGTCGGGATGCTCCTTTCTTAGGGTTCTTTAACCATGACTTCACTACTCGTGCCTTGTATTTTTCACTATCTTGATCGAATAGAGTCTGAGCTTGAGCAAGAGTGAGAATGATGGAGTCTTCGGTCTTAGGAATGCGTAGGGCAGTAGCAATGGTGGCAACATCCAGTTTAGCAATTAATTCTCCATGCACATTAACAAGCTCTCTGGTGTCTAGGTTAAAATGAGCTCCGCAAGCAAGCATGGTGTCAGCACACTACACAGAGATGGGAAAACCAGCTGCATATGCAATTCCACTATCACTGATCATTTGGGCCATGGGAGTAGGGTTGGCGCATGTTAGTCTGCCCCAAAAATCACCAAAATCTAAGTGTTGAACCTCACTATCCCCAATATAGGTATAGAGGTCTCGAGAGGTGACAGATGTTCCTGCCCTTGAAATTTGATCTTCATTTTTGCAATGCACAGAGGGACGACCTTCCAAGAACAAATTCGTGATGAGAATGCAAAGGAATATAGGGAGATGAACAAATGACTCAATTACAAGGATGCGGGTGAGAAAAATCAAGTGAGCAATGTGACAAATGCATAGGTGGTAGTCCCTTTAAATATCGTTAGGAGAGAGAAGATCATTAATGAGCATTAAATACACCTTGCACCGACTCGAAAAGGTGAAATGTGGGAAAAGTGGAAAAAACTGGCCCGAACGGTCTATGGGACATTGGGACATGAGGGAGGTAAAGACGTGATTCGGCTGACATGGGTGATGTGGGGAAAGTGGGCCAAATGAGCATGAGTGGTCCAATGACAAAAAAAACTGAGGGATGTGAAGACATAATTTGGTGGACGTGGGTGATGCAGGGGAATCGAGAAAATAGAAAGCTTGGATGCATTTGGGGGATAGATGGGTAAAAATTACGTGAAGAAATCGATGCAAGTGAGGGTGCGTGATCGGGGAAAATGAAATCCGGGTGAACTTGGGACAAATGGTCCAAAAAGTTATTATAAAATCGATAGAAAAATACTTACACGGGAAAACAAACGATTAGTGAATAGAAAGCCTAATGGAACTTGGATAGATGGGATAAGAAACGCGATGCGGTGATGTGGGAATTGGGTAACACAAAGTCTGAAGGAACTTTGGGACATGAGGGAAAAAAATGTCTGACAGACACACAAGTTACTTAAAATGACCCCAAGAAACAACATTTTCACTATCTTTTCAAATTTCCTCTTCACTAAAACTTTATCGAAGGTGCTAACTCTAAATTTTCAAATTTTAAAATTTTCAAAAGAGGGGAATTTTGAGGGACAATAGTTTCTAATTTATTCATGGATGAAAGGATCAAGAGAAATATACTTACAATCCTTACAAGGAAATAGAAGAGAAATTTCTTTGTGTGTATTCTCTTCGTGAAGAAAGCACATCTATTTCCTTTCTATCAACACGGAGATTCTTGAAGAAGGCATATGTACGTGTTGGTTTAATGTTGTCTTCCTCAACAAAATAAAAAGTATTTTTAGCTTTAAGATTGCAGTTTTATTGTACATGTAATGTTTTTGAGTAAGAAGCATTGATTCACAACCTACAATGGGCTAAGAAAAGAGGAATTAGCTCATTATAGGTTTTTGGTGAGTCAAACTTGATCATCAATCAATTTAGAGACTTGAGTGTATCTAAAAATCACCGCTAAAGTCTATTAAACAAAGGGCTTTGAACTCGATAGATGATTTTCAAGCTTTTAATATTCATTTTATCCCAAGATAAATGAAAAAACATGTAGATAGACTTGTAGCGAGTTAGAGCCAACTTTGATGTGCTTGAGCAGGTTCAAAATGATAAAATTGAGCTTCACATCAAGCTAGTTATCATACCTTCAGTGCTTGATAATGAAGAAAATTGGAAGGTTTTCAAAGATGATAAACAAATCTGCGGGAATAAGCTAATTTTTCATAACCTAATCAAGCTAAGATGCAACACCAATATGGTGACCAAATTGTATAGCTGAAAATAAATAAATTACCTTAAGGACTTGTCACTTTAGAGGATATTTTAGCACGTATGATCTACGGAGAAAATTCAAGGGAAAAATATCTAATCGTGGTGATAATTACAAAGAAATATTAGTTGATGAAGGTAAAACAATGCGGTATGTTCCAATGTTGAGAAACAATATTTTGTTGATTTATGTAAAGAATTCATAGATTTATTTACTTGGAAATACAAAGATTTGTAAGGTTTTGATCCTAGTTTGGCTCATCATATGATAGAATTACAACCAAATTCAAAACATAGAAGGAATAATCAGAGGCCTATAAATCCCAAGATTTAAACATTGATGAGGAATGAGTTGTCTAAGTTAATTGAATCAAGTATTATTTTCCCCATCGGTCATTCAATTCGGGTGGCCAAATTGTTCTGTACGGAAGAAAATTGGTGAAATCTAGTTGTGTGTGAATTTCAAAGACCTTAACAGAGCTACATTGAAAGGTGATTATCCGCTACCCTATATGTATCATATTTTAAGAAAAGTTTTATGTTTGAATATGCTGTCCATATTAGATGGTTACAGTGGATACAGTAAAATTCTTGTGCATGATTAAAATACATACAAAACAACCTTCACCACAAAATGAGGTACTTATGCATACAAGAAAATTCCTTTTAGTCTTTCTAATGTTGGTGCAACATTTCAATAAGCAATGGACATGGATTTTCATAGCCTCTTGAATAAATGCATAATTGTGTATTTATATGATGTGAGTTTTTCTCAAAAACATTATATGATCATATTTTGTATTTGAGGTAAAAATTTCAATTTTTTGAAGTTTGGGATTTCTTTGAATCCCAAGAAACAAATTTTTCAATACATGAAGGCAATCTACTTGGTCACATTGTTTTGAAACAAGGTTTTCCATTGACCATTGAGGGTTGTTTCAATTTTTGTAGTTGTACTTATTGCAATATGGGAATGCACTTGTAGGAGTTGAAATTATTTCAGCCATATATACTTAGGTTAATGATGATGAAATAGAACAACCCATTACTTTTTTCGGGAACATTATTGATGAATACGAAATAAGGTACACCTTTCTTGAAAAATTGGTAATTTTAGTAGTTAGATGATAAAATAAATTCAAGTAGATGCTTTTGAATAATAAGGTTCATGTTTTAGTTTCTCATCCCAATGTTAAAGAATTTTTTTAACAAGGAACTAAATGAGAAAAGTGTTGGATGGATTGCAAGTTAATGGAATACAATATTGATATCAATTTTTCTAAAAGCATCCACGGAAATGGACTTTTTGAGAATTTTATTTTGATATGAAATATTAGAATGTTGTAATTTTATCTCAGCCTAAACTCAATCAAGAAGTTCCATTTTCATGTTCGATGGCTGATATGATCACTTATTTACAACATGGAACATACTCGGAAGGTATGGAAAATAATAAGAGAATATATTTTTGTTTACAAGATGTACCATTTGCATTCATTAATGGAATGTTGTTGCAAAAGGATATACATGCAATATTGTTGTGTTGTGTTTATTTTAATCAAGTTTAGCAATTACTTACATAATTTCATGAAGGATTTGCAGATGGTCACTTTTAGCACACATAACAACCCAAAAATTCATGAGAGTTCAAGATACTATTGGCCCAAAATTTTAAATCTTTGTTATGAGTGGATTAAAAAGTGCAAACGATGCATTATTTTTGGCAAGGAATGATTAACATCATTACCTCTTCATCCTATTTTAGTTGATTAACCTTTCATACAGTGGGGCCTTGACTTCATTGGTATGATTAACCCCCCTTCATCTTAAGGGAACAAGTGAATTTTCAATGCTTGAGGACTATTTTACTTGTTGGACTAAAGTTATTGCTTTAAATGAAGAAAATGAGACCTCCATTCTATCATTGCACGAAGGTATTATTTACAGATTCGGTGTTCCAACCACCATAATTTCTAACAATGATCTAGACTTTCTAGCAAAAGAGAAACTAATTGGGATGTTAAACATGGTATTTATTTGAGCACTTCATCTAATTAATACCCTCATGCTAATGGATTGGATGAAAGCAAACATAAAAATATGCCAAGTATTATCAATAGAATGCTCAAATAAAATAAAATAGGTTGGCATATAATGTTAAATTTAGCACTTTGGGGTGATAGAGTGACACCCAAAAGGTCTGCTAGTAATTCACCATAAAACCTTGTTTATGGAAGGGAGGCAAGAAAGCTTATTTCTCTTCAGTTTCCCACATTGGATTCACTCCATCAATTGGAGTTAATAAAAAATGAACCAATACAAGTCCATTATGTAGAACTTATGGAACTAAAAGAGTTGAGAGATAAGTCTCATGTGAACATGGAGAAGCGTTAAAACTAGGTTAAGAACAACTTTGATAAGAAGACCAAAATCAGAATTTTCAATGAAGGAAACATTGTGTTGAAATGGGATGAAGACAAGGAAAATCTAGGAAACCATAGAAAGTTTGATATAATCTAGAGCAGTCCTTATATGATTTTAGATTGCATGTAGCACAATGTTTATCAATCTACAAGGCTAAGTGGAGAGGAACTTCCCGTTCATGTGAATGATATGTTTCTCAAGCATTTCTATTGAAAATATTATAATGCTAGTTAGAGTATGGTAGTTTAGGATTTCTGTTTAAATAAATTTCTCTTGCACACTTGTAGTTTTAGATTTAGTAAGTGCATTTCATTCACAAGATCTAATTTTCCAAATTTTTCTGCATTAGTTTTTTCTTTTGGAAAGGAAATTTTTTAGTAAAGGGAAAGAATTTGGTTTGGGCTTAGACTCCAAGCCCAACGTATGAGATTAAAAAACTTTTCTTAAAGCTAGCAAACAACTAATACCACAAAAGTGCCATAAATGTTGATATTTCTTGCACCCATGTGAGAGGTCAACTCGAAACTTCATTTCTAAGGATTAAGATATTGGTTTGAGGCATATAACTAAAGGAAAAAGGGTTTGAACTGTTGTTGTGTTGGTTTGAGAATGTCAACCTTCCACCTAAGATGTCTTTCCAAACATCATCTCCATCATGATCATGTATCATCCACGTAGGAACCGATGTAAGACCCTTCCACATCTAGGAAAGACAATGAAGATTGAATATGGAAACCCCAAATTATACATAGGGATAGTCCATTTGAAAAATTAAAGTAGGTTCTTGCCTATCTTTTATTCACGGCTCAGTTTTATCAAGTTACTTTTAGTTCATTAATTATGATTAAATGAATATTTCCTAGTGTACAGGAGTTGCAAATAATTTTCTTAACATCATGTTAATGAAAAATAATGCAAAAAAATAGTATTTACTGACTCATTATAATAATATATTTTTGTTTATTTAATAATTAAATGTACAATGCACCCACACAAGCTATGGGGAATAAATCTAAAAATCAAGTACATAAAAATAACGTCCATGTGAATAAAAATATGAATAAAAGAGAAAGGAAAATCCATCATTTCCTATTAGATGGATTTTTCCATAGTAAATTCCCAATTGTCTAACCACTCTATTCTCCATCCTCAACAAGTACTTAAAACTAGAAAATTCAATGGTTAGAGCTCTGATTTTCATTCATATTGTACTCCCAACTTTACACAAGTGGGGTTTATTAACAATGTACTTGAAATTTAAAAATTATCGAAAGGAATGTAAGATCATAATAATATTTTTAGTATGTCACAAGAATAAGTCAACATTAAAAGAAAGGGATTCTAGCCTTCACTTATTTTTCTAACTAGTTTTTATTATGTAGGTACATGATGTAAAGTACTTTCGATAAATTATGAAATTGGAGCAATAAAGTATAGTTTTCAAGCTGCAAGGACAACCATTCAAGCTATGAAGTATAAGAGTAAAATAAATATCACATTCATGCATCCATGAGACACAAAACTAGTTTAAAGTACACCTTTCTAGATATTAAAGGTAAAAAAATTTCAAAGTAAAGAGATAAGATTTAAGATTTTCATATAATACCATCAAGTATGCAAGAAGGCTAATATTCATAAGTACAAATAAATAGAAAAGATTTGCTTCTTCTATAAAACTAAAAATTTGAATATTCATAAAGATCATGTATAATTTAGAATGGATTTGTAAATAACATCAGCTATCAAATTTCAAATCAACTAATGAAAAGCTTAAGAGGTTAAAACATTTATAGGATATAGATTCTCCTTGTTATGTAGTTGTCATGTTAATGGATTTCTCATATTATGTCCTTATGATAGCAAAGAAAATATTTCAGCAATACAAACTTATTCAATACAAAGAAGCCTTCAAGAAGTAGAATGAAATTCATCTTATCTTTACAAAAATCTGAGAGAAAACATCAAGCTTCATGTGACATCGTTCTGAAAGGATTACATTTCTCAACAATTCAAGTGTGATGGAAAGACAAGCCAAGGAGGTACATGTTCATAGACTATACCACACATTGAGATGATTGCAATTTAAAGCAACATACTAATATACTCTTATTAAAGTAATTACACATAGTTTTATGCAATAGAAAACTAAAACAACTATATAACTACAATGATGTTTGAGAACAACCTTTATCATGCATATGCCTTTAAAAATTGATTATTTCATAAATATATAGGGAGAACAATTTACACCATGATATGAAGCTAAGTGAATACCATAAATAATATAACATATTTAAAAAAGACTAGTTTGCATATGTGGTTAGAATTCAAATTTCAGGAAAATATACAAATACAATCTGATAATGACATTTCTAAATGGATATAAATGAAAAGAGAGTGCATATTTTCTATGAATAATATTTCGAAACATTAAGACTTAATGAGAAATATTATGAATACATTTACAAAATTTTCTTTCGGATATGCTAAAATTAGAGAAGGCTATGGAAAAATCTCAAAATTTTATAGCTTCCAAAATTTGTGTTATTTAACTTTCTTTGGGAACATACATTGTACACTCTTTAAGTATTTTAAAGATTTTTGTTTGGAGCCTAAGTAGTCAAAGGTGGATGGAGGTTTCTTTGACATTGGAATATGAAAAATATTCTATCAAAAGGAAACACCAAGTCAACATATACAAACAAGTAGTGAATAAGAGAGCCATCATACAAAAGTGGAATGAGTAACCCATAAAAAAGAATAAGCACTGCGAAAATCTACAACTAAATCATTAGCAAAAATGGTGAGAAACTTGTACAGTAACAAAACCTCACGGAATCAAAGAAAAGGTCAAAGGTTCCTAGTGTTTTCTATCTTACCCAGTAGCATGTGGAGGACCAGACTCAAAAAAAAAAAAAACCCAAAAATCCAAGAGAAAAGACATTTTCAATTTCTGAGTTTCGAGGAAGCTACCCATTGAAAAAAATATTTATTTTAAAAGAGACAACGACCAAAAATGCATAGCTATTTTATCTTGTTAGGTAAATATGAAGCGGGGCAAGTAAATGGAGTTACCCATTTGAGCCAACAAACTTATGCAGACAAATGGAAATGGCCATAAGGAAATGAATGCTAATTCAATTTAGCAAAAACATAGCCCAAGCTAAGTGATGTAATCTTCCAGATCGTAAAAAATGGAAAATTACAACTTGTACCCCTCTAAATGGTGGTTATCATAGTGGCTAGGTAAAGAACAAAAACTTCCTTGTTCAAATTAATCCCATACGGTTTTCAATGCAAAACCCTCACTAAAATTTGAGTGGAGGATAATGTCTTCATACAAAACCATAGAAGAAATGAGTAAAACAAGAGTTCGAGAGAGCCCTAATGGTGGCTAAACAAAAATATTTTTAGAAAGCCTTAGTAAAAAAGAAGAAGAGTTTGAATAGTTGTGAAAATATGAGCTTACCTTGAAGATTTCCATGGCACAAGATCAAGATTCTTGGACAAATTTTTCCCATAAAGTAAAATGCAGAGATCAATCAAAACCACACCACCAATATTGAACTCTTTAGCCACAAAATAGAAATGAAATCCATGTTGGGAAAAAATGACCACCCAAGCTTCAAATATAGAGTTGAAACACCAAATCTTTAGCAAAATTCAAGGTGGTCATGGATGAAAAGGGGACAAAACTTAAAACTAGGTACTAAAAGAGAATGAAGCTGAGAAAATGGAGAAGTAACTCCTTTCCCAAAAATCTTCCTCACAACTACCGCCATTAGAGAAATTGTAAGAGATCGATACTCTATTAATAACCTCCAGGGATCAAAATGTAAAAGAAAAGATGAAGATAGAACTTATTATCAGCAAACCAAAGGTTTTCCGTCTCAATCATGGCAGCCCGAGTCAAAAAGTATTGTAGAGTAGCCTCACAGAAGCTTCTTCCTTCCAAAATGACAAAATGAAATGAAATGATTTTAGGGTTTTCACCCCTTTTAAATTTACCAACAAGGGTTAATGTTTAACCATAGTATGATTTCATATGATTACACACATTATTTTACCTCATGCCCACATATTTTGTACATAAATGCAAAGTATGGAAATGGGTAATAATTATGGGTCATTATTTGAAAAGGGGCTAATATTGAGTGAATACATGCTTTTGAAAATTAAACAAAAGGCCTGAATGACTCAAAATGAAATGCATTGCAATACCAATATAAAAGTTTTCAAGTTATAAAATTATATGCATCTACCCACATAATGCTAAAAGGTAAACTTTTATCATGCATGTGCACATATGGACAAAAGGTTCTTTTCTAGACAAGACAAAAAAATTCCACCTTTTGAATATCAAGGAAAAGATTTATTATTTAATCAATTCTTTACATTCCAAGTGTCGAAAAGATTTTTCCAAGTACCTTATTATTCCCAAAAATACCCATATACCTTTTGTCAAGGGATATGTTACTTGTTGTGTTGAAGTGGTCAAACTATATACAAGCTCATAAGGTTCTTTCATCTTTATTTATTGCTGTTGCTTGATGTGGGTGGGAGTTAGTAGGTTAGCATTTACTATTTTTGGACAATTAGGTTATTTTGATGCTAGATATTCATTCTTTGCAAGAATTTCAAAGGAGGAATTCTTGATGTAATGAGTGTTGGAATTATTTCTTCAAATTTCCCTTATATAAAAATCAATTGATTGACCTTTTGAGGAATTTGCAGGTGGTGTGTATTCAAATAGTTATTCTTGTGAATGTTACTTCTTTGAATTTTTTAGATTTTGTTAAGCTATTTTACCTTGTTACTGATTAGTTGTTCTATTCATTTTAGTGTGCAATTTGTTTTTTGTTATTGTGAGCAATACCTTAGCATATCAAAATTCCTTGAAGTTAACAACAACTCCTAGATATTATTCACTTCATTTTGTATACACTAAATTTTGTATGTTCTCTTGTCGAAAACCCTCATTTACCTTTTATGTATCACCTTTTTCACATTTTTTCATTAACCTTCTTACCCTTAACCTGACATATCTAGTTTAGGGATACTCCAAAAAAGGAACCAACCTTAGTAATATGGAGATTCACTTCACAATATGGAGACCCACAACCTGCGAGGTGAATCAATTATCTATACAAAGTTAGGGAGAAGGAAAGTTACAAATTTGTTACCCCTCAACACAGGTGCACTTCTATTAGATAACAAGTCCCTTAGAGGACTATATGCACAATTGTAAACCTAGATTGATAATCCATGTTACAAAGAACCCAAGATTTATATATTTAGCTAGGCATTGAAACATCTATGGAAGTACAATTGTCTTAATGGGTGCTTTAATATTCTTGAATTGTCCTTGGGTACCACATAAAAGTGGATATATGCTAGATATAGTACAATGGTACAAGGTTAATTAGTACTTTAAGAGAAAAAATGATAAGGTGATCTTTGAGGAGTTGTAGAAGGCGTTGGATTCTAATATTTTGGGAGCAAGTTAGGGATGGGAAAATTTAACTAATGAAGACTATAATACTTTATAGGTATCCTTAGATCCTTCTATCTATGCTTGTGGAAAGATACATTGTCTTAATTAGCATAGTTGATAGTTTTGGAGCGATGAACAACAATGGAGTTTGGAACCTTCGAATAAAGTTAGTGATGGTTCTAATGATTTTCTAAACTTTTAAAATATGGGATAAGACTAAGAATAATTGATGAAGATAGTAGGTGCATGATAAGATAAGAACTAGTACAAAGAGACCAAGAGCAAGAAGAAGCGGAAGTAAGGAAAATAAAAGAGTAAGAGTTGTATGAAAATCATAATCACATAAATAATGAATATGGATAAGTTTAGTCATTATTATTATGAAGCCACTCTAATTCATCTAGATTTTTTAAAAAAATATTCAATAATATATCTTATTTATGAAACTACACTATTGAAACCATAAACAATTTATAAAAATTCAACAATATATCTTATTTAATTTCAATTGAAACTTTGAACCTAGGTTTAGAAAAGGTTCTCTTAACATATACACATTGTTAAATTGAATGAATAATTACTCATATTATATAACTCTTTATATAGGTTATATAAATATTGATTTCCAAATTTTCATGCATATTATACATTGAAAATGCTAGTATACAACACTAATAAATGAAAAACTATGCATAATGTCTTATATTGTCAATTGCACATCATATTAGTTTGGATATAATTATAATAAAAAAATTGTATGGTCTCATACAAAAATATCGAGTTACAATTAGTATTAACATGCACAATAAATATAAAAATTTGTGTAGGTCATATAATATCAAGTCAATGCCATATAGGTGTACATTCAATGTCGAACCTGCATATAGTTCCATGCATATAAATGTACAAAATAAATGTCATAAGACACACACACACACACACACACACACACACACACACACACACACACACACACACACATCCTATTCATAAAAATATATCCCTCTCTTTTCCTTTCTGAAGAAACCCCACCCTTAAGCATAGATGGAGATTTGTGAGATGAATGGGATCCTCCATGTACTAGATATGAGTCCTCTTATGATCAAAACTGAACTATAGTTGCATCTGTAAATCTAAACATTTTTTTGGGTCAAAACTTAATGTATAAGTTTTCAACATGTATAAGACCATGCTAATGAAACTATTTACATGTACATGCACTTACCACAATCTCTTGGTCACACTGAATTTCCATCTCACGCTCATCCGAGTTGAAAAGAGCTCTTTGGATCTTGAATGTGGGTGTAGAAATGATGAGCTTGAGGATTTTGTGCCCTCGAAGTAAAAATGGAAGGGGTTGAACCCTACATACACATAAGATTACAAAATCAAACATCAAAATTAGCTTATAGAACTATATTAACAATAAAAATTTTGAATGTAGATCTAAACATTTACGCCAACTAAGTACATGTATGTGTAATGACAATATTTTAACTAATTTTATCAATATACAACTATTTTTATCATGCCACACCTATGAATGATAATAACATGGATGTTATTTGCCATGAGTAAATCCTATGTATACACAATGCAGTCACATTGATTATCTACATGATGCTATAATGAAGGAAATTATTAAAATAATTGAACATAATATGAATTAAATGAGCTATTTAACAAAAAAACATAGTTTGTATACCTCAATGAGTTGTTACTGTGAGATGAAATCACAATGGAAAAAAATTCTTAACTCATCGTAGAGATGGTGGTGTTTCTTGTGAGTTCATCAACTTTATTAAAAATATATCATGTCAAGTTAGTTAAGCATTTATAATATATATACAAGAACATACATATATAGACATATATTAGAGTTCAAAAGTTTTATATATATATATTTATATTTATATATATATTTACATACATGAAATTTTTAGAAAATTAACATTCTAAATTACCTCTGCAAATGTATACAAGGCATGGTGCTCACAACCTTTGGTTGGGATGATGACGTCCCTCCCTCACATTGTAATATTAATGCATACATGTATACATGCATGTGTAAATTAGAAAATTTGACCAAGTTCAAATACAATTATTTTAAAAATTTAACATATATAAGTAAATAAAGTACTCATATATTTTTGTAACATGTAATAAAAATAAAAATTCCCTATGAAGGCTTCGTCAATTTCTGAAATCAAAATGTTATGTACTCAAAAAAGTGTTAGACATAGTCACATTATCATGTGTAGCACCAACGGTAACTCCACCAACATCTAGTCTGCATGAAATTATCATCGTCGTCATCAAGTCACAAGCATATGCTACCACAAGACATGAAAATATGTTTCCTCATACAACTAATACCTAAAGGAATTCTATTTCTAACTCCACCAACAATGGTATCAGAAATCTCCCTCGTATGTCAGACAAGGGTATCAAAGAGTGCCTAAAGTGTGTGTAGTGTATCAATATCTACTATATCCTTCATTTTTACAAGGAAAGTCTCAAAATGAGGGGGATTTTGTATGGGGACTCTACCATGCTGAATAGGTGCACATTGTTCACCTAGTCTATCTGTGTAGATCCTTTTCCTTAGCCCTGAAACTCAAGGTAGTCAAAATAGTTCGGGATCTCATTGAGGATAAAATCGCAATAGAGTTTCCTCAAAAAGTATAACACAACCTCATTGTTATTTAAATGTGGAATATTAAATACCATCCACCATTGGTCCCAAAAATTATTCATTATCAAAACATTATTGCACCACTATATTGGAAACCATTTGTAAGACAACAAAACATGAATATTGGTTATGGGGTCTGTGAATAATGCACATATAAGGTATTTCATAAAAATTTAGTTACATCAGCATATGATAATTTATTGGCATAATATTCCCTACAATGTTGTCTATAAGATGTCCAACAATCAATTTGACTCATTTTCGCATAACTTGAGCCAATAATGCCTCTAATGTGTTATCAAGTGAGGCACGATGAGGGTTTGTAGAACAAGGATCTCTCACTATTTTAATTAATTCCTTAAGTTCAATATTATTTTCCAATATATGGGTCGATAATCCTCCCGATTACAGGGGATGTTCACTAGTTGTAGGATAACTAGGAGGGTTGTGGATTTGCAGATTTTTTTATTTTTGAGGTGGAACTATATCGATAAAAACCATGTATTTAATTAATATATATAATACAATTACAAAATTTCAATGCAATTTAGAGGAAAAGATTTTCCCTATCTATTCTTGATTTTTCCATTGTTGATTCCACCTCAAAGCAATATTGTTAGAGTGATTTATAAATGATCTAAAGAGTTAAATGGTTGAACATGGAACGTGTTTGTATGGTTTGCGATATAGAATTCACATTTTTGGGAAATAATAATGAGGAAGGGATTTGGGTTTTTATAGTTTAGATTAACATGCATGCATTATAAGGAGAAATATTTTAGCTTCAAATATTTACAAACAAAACAAAACAAAACACATACACGTTATTGTAAAACATATAAGTGTTTTTTTAATTTTCATATTTTTGTCCAATATTTGGTCCTCTAGATTGGTGCACTTACCTTTAATTTTCATGAAATAAGTTAGAAAGACATTCATTTACCTTGTGGTATAACCAAAAAAATCAAGGGAAATGGAAATGAAAGGCAAAGATCTAGAAAGTAGAATAAAATGGTAAATAAGTTGAAAGAAAAGTTTATTCTTGTAAATTATTTCCAGACACTAATTTGGAGGTTTCAAAACCTAAGCAGAAGGGTCTCAACATCAAATATTATAGAAATGAATTTTACAAGCTATCAATATAGGAGGAATAAGGAGGGTCTGAAGAATGCAAGGCTACAAGGTATGTAAATGAGTTGAGTTATACCATACAAGATGAATTGAGTATGCTTTGGATACTTTTCCTAAATGATGTTTATCAATTCGCATTAAAAATATAAGAGAATAAAAAGAGGAGTGTTTTTAGGAGAGAGGTCAAGAGAGGACCATCGTCATCTCCAACAAGAGGGAGAGGTAGAGATTTGATTCATCTAGGATGAGGGTAGGAATAATTTGGATAAGGTCGTGGTAACTACAAAAGAGGTAGGATTTTAGAGAGGAAGAGGATATTTTTGATGATGGGGATGTAATAGGCCCTAGAGGCAATATACTTATTACTCATGTGGTGAAGAAAGGAATAGATATTTTAAGTGTCCACACTATCGTACATAGGATAGAAGGAAGGTGGAATAATTGCGAGTAAACCTAGTTGAATATAAATAAGAAGAGGACATAGAGGTTGCTAGAGAATTAGTTTAAACCCTCATTATAAGGATAAAAATGATCATCCTGAGGAAGGATAAATAAAAACACGATGTCGGCGGCGATTCCTAGCTACGGATAAATATCTTTTGAACAAGAAACACATCTAGAGGGAAGGTATTTAAAACTATTATTGATAGCGGTAGTTGATAAAATATGGTCAGAACTATGATGGTTGATAAAATCATTCTGAAATGTGAGAAACACCCATATTTCCATCGCATATCATTGTTCATGAATGTGAATGAAGTAAACATAGATAAAAGATGCCTAATAAAGTTTTCGATTTGGAATAGCTATAAGGATGAGGTGTGGTGTGATTTTATCCTAATCGAGTGTATGTCATATATTACTCGAGAAGGCCTTAGAAATATGATAAAAAGGTTACTTATGATGGAGGGAAAAATAATGATACATTTCATAAGGATGGAGTAAAGGTGATTTTGTTAGTTTTTAAGGAAGAAGAGAAGAGTGAGGGATTGTTGGCTACAAAGGATTTTCTTGTAGAAATGAAATAAGTTGGTTGGTATTATGCATTGATGTCGAAGAAGGCGGAACTAGATGCCTTTGATATACCTGCAAAAACAACGTAGGTACTAAAAGTATAGACATGTTTCATGCCTAAAGAGCTACAACATGGGTTACCTTAGATGATGGATATACAACACCATATTGATTTGATCCAAGGATTGGCCCTATCAAATTAGGAATCCTATAGGATGATCCCAATGATGAGGCAAGAACATGTATGATTAATGTATAATATATGATCTCATCTTACTCTCTTTTTATTAATTTTGATTGCATTTTCTCGACTTTTAGTTGATATGATATGAGTTAGGATGTAATTGTTTGTCTTTTGATTAATTGTGATTCTCTTGTTAAAAGCTCTAAAATTCCTGAAAAGTGTGTTTGAAATTTAGTTTTGTAATAAAGCAAGTCTAATTAGTCAAGGAAATGAAGTGGGAAGCATTCAGGTATGTTTTGATAATGTTTTTCCCACTGCCTTAGTTCCGAACTTCCAAGCTAGTTCTGGAACTCCATTAAAACGATCATCATCTAGTTTGGGAACTTTAAGACTTAGTTATGGAACTCTAGTATTTAGTTTTGTAATTTTTGGACTTAGTTCCAAAACTCCTATATTTAGTTCTAGAATTTTTGGACTTAGTTTCGGAACTCCGGTATTTAGTTACATAATTTTCAGACTTAGTTTCGGAACTCCTAGGGATAGCTCGGAACTCTTATGGTTTTGATCCTAAACAATTTCTTATGGTTTTGGCACTTCTCTGAAGTTCTGGAACCAATGGGAGTTATCTATTCTAACCAAATCTAGATATTTTACATCTACCACCCTTTCAATCAAGAAAGGATGAGAATATTTATGAACGTAGATCTAAGGAGAGTTATCTTACAACTATCTGATCAACAATAATCTTACTCAACATCTATTCTGGGCATGATTCGATTTGATCAGAATCATTGAGACAATTTTGATTGTAAAATGTATATAAAATCATACCTACAGTAGATAGATAATATATAGAATATGATCTGAGATAGATATAGAACAAAGAAGAGAAATATAGACTAAGTACTTAGATCCAATATGTTTTGTAATACCGAATGTTTTATCAATAAAATATCCATTCCTATTTGAGAGAATTCTGAGTTTTTAAATCCTGATTCGAGGAGGAGCAAGGGCCCACTCCCCTAAGGACTAGGATATTCATTTATTTGGTATTTATATTTCTTCATACGATAGCTTAAATATGTTGATTTTTATTTGTTTTAATTCATTTGGTTAAACTCTATTGTGTACTTGTTTTTACAGGTGTTTAGATAGATTCTTATATTTCTTGCAATTGTTTTCAAGCATTCTAAATTGAGTGTGTTTATTTCCAAAAGAAAGTGTGTTTACTTTCAGAGGCAAGTGTGTTTATTTTCCAACAGTAAGTGTGTTTCCATTATGCACAATGTGTTTCCTTTCAGCAAAGCATTTAGTGTGTTTACTTCCAACAAGTTTTCATAGTTCTATTTAAATAAGGTTTTACGAAGAATTCCTTAAGACATTGAAGAGATCCTCGGAAAACACAAAAATATCTACTGACTAACTACTAGATCGATAAAATTACTCTTGTTGCATATAGCTTTAGACACACCCCTAGTTTGATATGACATCAACAAGAAGTTAATTAAATGAAGGGAATAATGAAACCCATAATTTTTGGTGGCATTTTTGGGGAACACTAGTTGAAACTTTGTAATTAAGTGTTAGTAGGAGCAACAAATCATACATCTAGTAGTTGAAGGATCTTCCCTACTATATCAAAAATATATGAGTAGACCAAGAGACTCATAGGGTAGATTCCTCCCAAAAAAACCTTCTTAAGAATTCATAACATCCTATAGTTAAAGGAAGGAAATTGATCAAGAATCGGAGGCACCATCATCCCCTATCGGACAAGAAACAAAATTTCCATTTTTGGAATTCTTAGATCGATCACTAAAGGAAGTGGAATTTTTAGGAGAGGTTTTATTACTCAAGATCCATTTAGGGAAAGTTTTTATTCTCAATTGAGTATTCAACCTCCTACTCCTAATTTTTCACCTTCCATAAGGAATACTACTTACCACATTGATTGGGAGGAAAATTCAGAAAATATTTTTAAAATGGCACGAGAAGCTGAGGGAGTACTTGATACATCAATGAAAAATATCTCACCTGCACATTTACCCACATTTAGAGGGATTCCATCTTAAGATCCTAACCAATTTCTATTTGATTTCAAGGTATTATGTCAGACCTATAATTATAAGACAGATAATCAAACACTCAAGTTGTTTCCATCAACTTTGAAGGATGAAACAATGAGGTGGTTCATGGGATTACCATCCAGATCTATTAGCACTTGGGCACAAATGGAGACTTACTTCCTAGATAAATATAAGGATTATTTTAGAGGGAGAAATAGGAAGGAAGAAATCTTCAAAATCAAGCAGGAGGAAGATGAAAACATAAAAGACTATTTAGACATATTTCTCTCTGTCAAAAAAGATGTGGATTTGGGATTTTAGAGGAGTTAAGTAAAACCATTTTTCTTAAAGGCTTGGATGAAGAATCTAGGGAATCCCTTAACTTGATAGGAGGTGGAGACATTGATCAGATAAGAATGAATGGAATTAAGGAGATTTGTAGGAGATATTCTATAACAAGAGGTGGACCTAGAAAAGGAAAATTAGTGAAAAGTATGAATCCAGATATGAACTAACTAATGGATGAGTTAGCAAAATTTAAAATAGACATTTTAGTGAAATTAACCTCTACTATAAATGGATTACAAGCTAAAGAAAATTCCAAAACTAAACCATTTGCTATGTATTGTCCTAAATGCGGGAAGAAGCATGCATTAAGAGACCATCCTTTGGATAAAAATAGAAATGTGTCTTATCTATGAATCTAAAGAATATGATATCGATGTTTGTTCTTTACTTCCTGTTATTAAAAATTAGCTTAAAAAAACCTAAAGTGCCTCATCTACAATAGAAGAATTGAATTTTGTTGAGACAACCTAACCAAGAGTAGTTTATGCTAAGATCAGCTCCTAATCCCTGACGATGCCATGGGCATCTCAATCAAGATACCACAAAATTGGGGACAACCACCTTGGGTACCTCAACCAACTTGGAACCCTCAAGATTGGGAAATAAATCTTGGTATACTTAGGGGCATTGAAAACCATAAGTTGATCAAGGAAATCATTATGCTTGCTCATAACCTAGATGGAACCCTAGTAATTATTCTCAAGGAAAGAACATATCCAAATCGAATCAACATGCCATCATGGGATCTCCGCATAAAATTCCCAAATTAAGAATGTAATCCAAATGAAAATTATAGAACACCCTAGTAGTAAATCCAAGAAACAAACAAAAAACTCATGTTTATGAAACAAAACTAGAAAAAATAGTTGATTTACATGCTATGGATTGTAAGGATATTAAAACTAGATCTAGGAAAATCATTAACAGTCCACCCCTTATAATCACTAAAATGAGAAGAAAATGAAATCCCTTGTCTTGTTTTTCCAAAAGAGGATATAGAAAGAAAAGAAAAGGAACCAACTTACAATACTACTAAGACTCCATTTCGAGAGAGATTTAAAGAAGCTATAGAAATTAACGAGTCTGAATTGGTACAGGAACTAAGGAAATTGAATATTGAAATACCCTTGTTGTAAGAAATTAAAGACATTCCAAAATTGAACAAATTAATCAAAATGTTATGTATGAAAAATCTTGGAAGGAAGAAATAGTACCCTAAGACTATCCAAGTAGATGGGAAACTTACTGATTTATTAGCGGGAAAAATTTTACTTCCCAAATACGGAGATCCCGAAGTCCTGTTATTTCTATCTCTATAGGAAATAAGGATGTACATAATGTTTTGATAGATTTGGGAGCTGCTATCAATGTAATGACAAAGTGGATACTCTGAAAACATTACCATTAGTAGGTATACAACCTACTAATACCATATTGCAAATGTCATACCGGTTTGTAGAAAAACTAGAAGGAATTATTGAAGATGTGGCGGTTATGTATGGTGGAGTCATGGGAATATCTAGTTGACTTCCTTATCGCAGCCAAAAGGTAAAACAATTAGTTATCCCATTATTTTGGGTAGACCATGGTTAGCTAAATTTTTTTCTTTAATATATTGCGGAGGTCGTGTGATATGACAATCTTGAATGGTAAGAACTTTAAACAAATTTCCTTATATCCTACTACACGACCTTTACTAACAATCATGAACAATTGTGGGTTGATTCTCCCAAACTCGATAAGAAAAATTTGTCTTCTTTGAGTATGATCACATTACAGGATCATGTAAAAGAAGTATAAGAGATGATTATATCACAATTGGACAAGAACCTACTATCCTTGAAAAAATTAGAAATAGTTCAGAACCCGTAAACTTAGTTTCGAAAAACTATAGTTTCGGAACTACCACATTTAGTTCTGGAACCATGACAACAATAGTTATCTTTGATTGAAAATAATTTCACTCCGGAGGAATGAGATTTCTCATGGGGAGAGGATGAATTGGTAGCTTGAGTTTCAAGTACATCAGAAATGGTGAAGAATTTCTAGAAAGTAGCAGTGATGAAGAATTTGGTTTGCAAAGAGATAAGTATCATAATTCTCATTACTGTCCTTCTTAAAGTATTTTGTCTCAAGGAAATTTTTGAGATGTTGCTACATACCATATGTTGTTACCATATGCATGTCCATTAAATAATTTAATGAAACCCTTCCCACAAATTAGTTCATCACATATTGGAACCAAGCATTTTGAAATTCAACCAGGTAAAACTTTAAACATTAACAGTTTGTTCAAGGAGGATGAAGAAGCTAAATTGTTTGATGTTCTAAAAAATCATACTATTTTTATTTTGATTACAAAGACATGAAGGGGATTCATCCAAGTATTTTCACTCATCACATCTATACCGAAAACATTAAATCAGTTAGGTATCCCCAAAGAAGGATTAAGCCACTTTAAGGGATATATTCAAACAAGAAAATGAAAAACTATTACAAGTAGGTTTTATCTACCCTATCTCAGATAGTCAATGGGCATCTCCTCTTGTAATTATTCCCAAAAAAATGGAAAATGGAAAATATGTGTTGACCATAGGGAATTGAACATAGCCAAAATGAGAGATTATTTTCCCTTACCATTCATAGATCAAGTCTTAGACAACCTTTCAGGTAAACAATACTTTTATTTATTGGATGGATTTAGTGGGTACAATTAGATCAGAGTTCTACATGAAGATCATGAAAAAACTACATTTACATGTCCATGGGGAACCTTTGCCTATAGGGTGTTACCATTTGGTTTATGCAATGCTCTTGCAACTTTCCAGAGAGTTGTACTTGCAATCTTTATTGATCTAACAAATGATTGTGTTGAGGTATATATGGATGACTTCACTGTACACGGAGATACATTTGAAGATGCTTTGAGAAATCTAGACAAAGTGTTAACAAGATGTGAACAACACAACCTATCTCTTAGTGATGAAAAGTGTTTGATGATGGTGGATGAGGGGATTGTATTAGGACACCATATTTCAAAAAAAGGAATTAGGTGGATCAAAACAAAATTAGGATCATTTCAGATTTACCTATTCCTCAGACCCCCATAGATATCAATTCATTTCTAAGGCATGCTGGGTACTATAGGCATTTTATAAAAGATTTTAGTAAAAATTTTGTCCCCATGTTTAATTTTCTAACCAAGGACTGTGAATTTCTTTGGGATGAAAAGTGTCAAAGCATGCTTTTGAAGAAATTAAGAAAAATTAATCAAAGTGCCCCAATATTGAGAGGACATAATAGGAAAATCCATTTCATATCATAACAAATGCCTCAAATTATTCCATTGGTGCAATATTGGGACAAAAAGATGAGGAATAAAATATGTATGCCATTTATTATCTTAGCAAGAATCTTACTCCCACTGAAAATAATTACACCACCACTGAAAAGGAATTTCTTGTTGTGATTTATGCAATCAATAAATTTAGACATTACATTATATGGTACAAGATATTTGTACACATAGATCATTCAACAATTATGTATTTAATGAACAAACTAGTTGTTGGACGAAGAATAATTAGATCGTTATTACTTTTGCAAGAATTTGATATTACCATTGTGGACAATCTAGGTAAATCTAATGTGGTAGCTGATTTTTGTCAAGACTAACCACCATTAGGGAGCAAGATTGAGTGAAGGATAAATTTCTAGATGAACAACTATTTGCTATCTCAGTAAGTACACCATGGTTTGCTGATATGGCAAATTATCTTGCAACAAGGAACTTTCCTCTTTCTTTCACTAAGAAACAAATAAAGAAGTTAAGTAAAACCAATGCACAATTCAAATGGTTAAATGGAATGCTATTTAAGTGTGGTCCTTATTTTGTCTTGGGCAAGTGTGTAAGAGAGGATGAAATCTTTGACATCCTCATAGCATGTCATGATGAACCAAGTGGAGGACATTATTCAATGAAAAGAACAACTCATAATATATTTGACACTAGTTATTATTGGTGATCTCTTTACAAGGATATGAAGAGATATATCAAGAGGTGTGATCCTTGTCAAAGGATGGGACAACCAACTTTAACCAATGAAATGCCTCTTCAACCTCAAGTTGTGGTTGAACCATTTGAGAGATGGGGTTTGGATTTTGTTGGTCCCTTTAATCCTCCTTCACAAGGGAAGGAATATATTCTTGTGTGTATTGACTATGTGACAAAATGGGTAGAAGTGTAGACATTGACAAATGCCGGTGAGGAAGCGGTTTTCGATTTCCTTTGGAAAAAAATTATGATAAATTTTAGAGCACCAAGGAGCATAGTATTAGATCAGGGACCACAATTCATGTCTAACATGATCCAAGCTTTCACAAGGTATTACCAAATAAATAAAAGGAATTCATCTCCTTACCACCCATAGTTAAATGGACAAGCTGAAGTAACAAAAGAGATAATTGGAGAACATCCTTACCAAAACGGTTGAAGCTGGGAGAAAAGATTGGGTAAAGAGACTACTTGAAGTTCTCGGGGATTATAATACAACTTGGAAAACTATAACATGGTTTTCGCCATATGAATTAATCTATTGGAAAAATCCTTGTTGCCTATAGAGTTTCAACTTTAGATGTTGAGGACAGCAATGAAGGTGGGAATTGAGTTGAATGCAACTCAAAAAAGAAAGAATCCTTCAACTCAATGATTTTGATTAATTAAGGATGGAAGCACTTCAACAAACAGAGATAATTCATGAGAAAAGGAAGAAATGGTATGACACACATATCAAGAAAAGGCAATTCAAAGTAGGTTACTTGACATTTGTTCAATTCTAAGTACCAACAATTCAAGGAAAATTGAGAACCCGATTGTGGGACCTATCGATTGAGTAGATATTTGACAATGGTTGTATTTAGTTACTTCTCATTGATGGAAGTAGCGAGGACACTCTTGGTCAATGGACATAGGATGAAACTCTATAGGAAGCCTCCCACTAAGGATGAATTCTTGAGGAAGATTGAAGTAGACAAATAATTTGATCATATGGAAGAACCTAGTTCTTCCAAATGATCAAATAACCAGATGATAGATCCGAGAATAAAGGGAGAAAATGAAAACCCGATAAATGGAGTTTTCTTCCCCCCCAAAAAAATAATAATAATAGTAAAAAAAAAGAGAAATTCTCTCAAAGGTCAATTGAAAACCAAGCAAATGGCAGTTGACCTCTTGTTGGCTAGTTTAAATAAAAGGGAATTCTTTTGAATTGTAGTTGTCTTATCTAATCATGTTTTGTTCCACTTGTAGAAATGACGAGTTATCATAGCAAAAGGATTACATCATGAAGGATGATAATTATATCTGTTAACTTATTTAGGGTTGATTAAATGTTTGCATGTGTGATTTGACTTAATTTCAAAGTAGGTATGGTGAGACATCTATTTATACATTATGATTACAAGTGTGTAATCATGAAGATGATTTGGATGGAATAAGTGGCAGCATGGTTATCATTAGTAATCATTATTGCAAAACTCAAGTGAAATAAGTTGCAGAGATATTTTGAGGAAGGAGCATCGAATTAAGTTTTGTTCTGCAGCAAAGAACAAAGGTTCTGCAGCCAAGAACAAAGGTTCCGTAGCCAAGAGCAAAGGTTCCGCAGCTAAGAATAGAGGTTCCACAACCAAATTCATCAGTTCGGCAAAGCTAAGCAAAAGGGCCTACAACCAATTTACACAAAATCAAAAGAGACAGAACTCAAGCTGATATGGGGATTAAGAAGAAATCAGAACCAGAGGATGATTCCAGATGCTCGTAAGCAAAGAAGTGGCATCTATCTTTGAGCATGTAGGATGGCTAGAGTTCCTAAAGAAATTTTCAAGGCATAATGATGAATTGATAAGAGAATTCATCATAAACCTAGAACAATCCAGGAAAAAGGTAAGAAATATCTTTATTCCTTTTTCTATAAACACTATAAGTAATGTGTCCGGAGTGCCAATTGTGCATGTCCCACAACCTGCCAAGGAGACTTTGAAAGAACTGGTTGAAGTCTTACTACAAGAAGGATAAACTAAACCCCAATACATCTAAAATAAAAATAAAATCATAAAAGATCGAAGGGCGAGTTTTCCCAAACCCTTTAACGAGTTATCATTTTGGATAGTGAAATATTTAACCTGTGATGGTCAATTTGGGCATGGGAAAATAACTCTTAAAAATGCTCGTATATATAAAGTATGGAGCCATAAAACCCAAGTACATAATAAACCTTCAAGGGTTTATTTTTTATTATTTCCATACCATGGCTCAGAGGTATTCCTGGGGTGTTGGGATAATCAGGCATTACGATCTAATTCATTTAATATGCCAACACCATTTTTTGTCAAAGAAGAATGGAGAAGAAATTTGGGACAAGTTTCTTGGAAATTTCAAGAAAAACCCTAATATTATCAGAAGGACAATTCCATCCCCATTATATCCTTCAACTAATCTAGAATTTGATGCCCTTGTAGAAGAACATAGGGAAATGGAAAGAGAAAATATACCAAAAAGAAAAAGGTCAGTGAGAAAGATCAAAATAGCAGAGCCTTCTATACCTATGAAGGAAATTCCTTCTCTGCAGTAGCTTCAGGGGAGCCAATATCTGTCTTTGACGGTGATAGCTCACCCATGCAAGAGAAAGAAATAATAGTACGAAGAAGCTCTAGAAATAAATCCACTCGTTGGGCATGTGAACTTCCCTAGAGAAGAAAAATTCATAAGAGGTCAAGTGGAGGAAACCCCAAAGGGAAGGAGTGAGTAGGAAAGGATGGAAGAAGAAGCTGTTGATATTTTGGGTAGCATGGCCATGACTCCTCTTGAGCCAAGTCAAGCTAAAATGGACATAGGAGAGGAGAGACTTAAAGAGTGAGATTTTTATGGAATTGGCTTACTGCCGTCAAGCATTGCCACATGAAGAAGAAGAGTTTGCATCACGGAGAAGAAAAGGAAAATTTCCTTTGATAGAGGAAGAATGCCCAACTCCTAAAGTAATTTTAGAGGAAGAAGATAGACATCAAATTCAACAGGATCTGTTATTGTCTAGAGTAGAGCTCATTATTAGAGAAAATGATGAGGTGGATTTCCTCAAACTCAAATTGGAACAAAGGGAAATTCTCATTAGAGATATAACAACTCATCTTTACAACTGAGGATCGAGGAATTATAATCAACCAAGAAATAGCTAATAGAAAAAGAGGAATAATTTTAGACTTCTAGAAAATAGAGTATTGTGTCCACAGTCTCTGCATAGACTGAGTTAACCTATTTTCCACTCAAACAACTATGTAATGAAACTTGCAGAGGAACTTTAAAAGCCAAAACATGAAATGAAGAATTGAAGACCAAGATGGAAGAAGAGATGAAGGAAAGAAAATAATGGGAAGAAAATTTTTATAAGGAGGAAGGAAATAAATATAAATTCCTTGCAAAATTCATATGGTCTGTATTATGAGTGAAAAATTGGTTGCCTGCAGGAGGCCTCTCATGTATATAATGTGTTTTTAGAAGAGCATTCATTCACTAACAACTATCAAGGATTTTATGTGGGCTTCACATGAACTAAAATATGAATCTAAATTCATGACAACTTACTCTCTATCCAGTCCTGAGTAGAAAAAATTTCTGTGTGAATTTTATCTTTGTAATTTTATGCTAGAGAAAAACACATGATCTATGATCAATTTATATGTGGGGAGAGCAGCTCAATGCATTTTTTCTTATCTACAAAACAAAATTGCAAGAAAGGAAAGGGAATATAATTTTTTATTAAAAGCTAGCTCAATAGGTCTCGTATGTGAGCTCATTATGGTAAACCTTCGCCTTCCTCACATTGTAGAACTCATGCCTTTGATGAGAGATTCAAGACACATTATCTTGCCATTTTGTAAAAGAGTATTATTTCCTTCACATCCTATGAGGAGAAATTTTTAAGATATTTATGAAGGATGCTCAAAGAGGTGGGAACTACTTATGTTTCCCGAGAAGAAGGGAAGTAATTTCCTAGAAATTTGATCTTGAGTTTAGAAAGGGAAAAAGTGTTATGCATAATAATTCCCCAAGTCAATGAAACCTATGGAAAAATATGGATGTGAATGTGAAAAAGGCCCCTCTACTTCTCACCCCCATGTCTCCTTGGAAAAAGAGAGAACCTCAAGATCCTACTTTGAATTTGAATAGTGGGAGAGGAAAATAAAAGTAGGAGTAGGGTATAGTACATCTAGGTTTAAACATTACAAAATCAGTTTCAACCATTTGATTTGAGCAATCAAATGGAGTGCAGAAAATATAACCCCACTTTTGAAGAATGAATTTTGTAAAGGGACTTACAAACATGAGGCAAGAATATGTCCGATTAATGTATAATATATGATCTCATCTTACTCTCCTTTTATTAAGTTTTATTTCATTTGTGACTTTTATTTGATCTTATATGAGTTAGATGTAATTGTATGTCTTTTGATTGATTTTTATTATAATGTTAAGAGCTCTAGAATTCCTAATGAAGTGTGTGTTTGAAATTTAGTTTTCTAATAAAACAGTCTAATCAGTTGAGAAATGAAGCAAGAAGCATTCAATATGTTTTTGGTAACATCTATTCCCACACAATATAGTTCCGAACTTCCAAGATAGTTCAAAAACTCCATAACATAGTCATCATCTAGTTCGGGAACTCCAATATTTAGTTCTAGAATTTTAGACTTAGTTCTAGAACTCCAAGTGATTTAGTTCCAAAAATTTTGGACTTAGTTGTGAAACTCCAATATTTAGTTTTGGAATTTTTCAGACTTAGTCTTAACTCATGGGGATAGCTCCAAAACTCTCACATTTTTTATCCTTAATAATTTCCTATGGTTCTGGAACTTCTCTAAAGTTTTGGAACCGATGGGAGTTATCTATTCTAACCAAGTCTGGATATTTTGCATCTACCACCCTTTCAATCAAGAAAGGATGAGAAGATTTATGAACACAGATCCAAGGATATTTTTCTTACAACTATCTGATCAACAATAATCTGACTCAGCTTCTATTCTGGGCATGATTCGATTTCATCAAAATCATTGAGACAGTTGTGATTGTAAAATGTATATAAAAGCATACCTATAGTAGATAGATAATATATAGAACATGATCTGAGATAGATATAGAACAGAGAAGAGAAATATATACTAAGTACTTAAATCCAGTACATTTTGTAATATCGAATGTTTTATCAATAAAATAGCCATTCCTATTTGAAAGAATTCCGAGTTATTAAATCTTGATTTGAGGAGCAAGGACCACTCCCAAAGGACTAAGATATTTATTTATTTGGTATTTATTTATTTTAATTCACTTTTGGTTAAACTTTGTTGTATACTTTTTCCTACAGGTGTTTAGATATATTCTTATATTTTTGCAATTGTTTTCAAGAACTCTAAAAGCAAGTGTGTTTATTTCTCAAAAGAAAGTGTGTTTACTTTAAAGCAATTGTGTTTATTTTCCAAAGAGAAAGTGTGTTTCCATTCAACAATTTTCATAGCACAAGTGTGTTTGCTTCCAACAAATTTTCATAGCTTGATTTAAATAAGGTTTTACCAAGAAGTCCTTAAGACATTGAAGAGATCCCCAAGAAAATACAAAAATAACTACACTCAACTACTAGATCGATAAAATTACTCTTGTTGCATATAGCTTTAGATGCACCCTTGGTATGATATGACATCAACAAGAAGTTGATTGAATGAAGGGAATAATTAGACCCATCACCCAAACACACGGTGAGGAGTTTAATAGGAAGATGACATAAATGGTATAGAAACAATTAGTGAGAGAAAACACGAGTCCATGTGAAACTCCATAACTAGTGACTCCTAATAAGGATAAACACTATATAATGTGTGTGAATAGTCAAACAATAAATAAAATTGTAATTAAGTATCATTTCCCAAATAAATATTGGATGATATGAAGGACATGATAGCGGGAGCCTGATATTTTAGTAATATTGACCTTCAGAGTGCATACTAATAGATCCAAATATTTCAACGGGATGAATGGGATATTTTTTAAATATGGGTATTATTAGTGGATGGTGATGTCATTTAGGTTATCTAATGCGCATGTAGTACATTCATGAGGATAATGAAAAAATTCTGCGTGAATAAAATGTTGAGTTTGTTGTTGTCTACTTTGATGATATTTTCATATTTAGTAGGATAGTGGAAGAACACTTGTTTCATTTGAAATTGGTGTTAAAACTGTTATAAAAAGAGAGTTTGTATGCAAACATAAAGAAGTGTATATTTTTTCATAAAAGTCTCATTTTTGGGGGTTTTTCATCTCATAGGATGGAGTGAGGATGGATGAGGAAAAAGTAATGATAATTTTGGAAAGGTCTATTCTAATTAATGTGAAAGAGGTTCATATTTTTCATGGCTTGTCAAAATTTTCAGGAATTTCATTAGGAGTTTCATTAGCATTTCTCACCCATAACAAAGTGTGCAAAGGGAAATGAGTTTGCATGAAAAAGGTAGTAATAAATTATTTTGATTTTTTCAAGAAAAAGTGTTAGAGGAACCTATTTTGGTATTGCCATATTTTAGCAAGGTATTTTAGGTTCATTGTGATGACTTACATGTCGGATTGGACCGTACTTGGTCAATATTGATGGGATATAACATTCTTCGGTGAAAATCTTAATGATATTAGGAGTAAATACTCTACCAAAGTTGTGGAATTTTATGCTATTGTTTAGGCATTAAGGACTTTGAGACATTACTTGGTAGCTAAGGAATTTATACTTTTTATTGACCATGAAGCATTGAGGTATGTAAACACATAAAAGACACTAAACCTTAGGAATGCAAATTGGGCTTCATTTTTCAAGATATAATTTTGTCTTAAAGCATAATTTAGGTAAGCATAATCAATTTGTTTATTTTTTGAGTATGCGTGTAGCAGTTTTGATGAAAATTGTAAATGAAGTGGTACGGTTTGAGGTAGTTAAGGAATCATATTAAAGTGATCCAAATTTTGGTGATGTTGTGAGACAATGCAAGGACCTAAAGTAGGTAGTGGTTCTTCTAATTATTTGACGTAAGATGGTTATTTATATAGGGAAATAAATTCTTCATCCATGCCTGAGTTCAATGAGAGAAAATGTTATAAAAGAATTACACATTAGGGGTTTGGCTGGACGCTTTTGTATCTCGGTAAGACAATTGATCTTGTGATAGAGAAGTATTATTGGCCAAAGGTAAATATGGACATAAGTAGGATCATATCAATTTTTAGAGTTTTCCAAATGGCTAAAGACCATGCACATAATATGGGTTGTATATGCCATTAGATGTCCCTATAAGGTGATGGGTTGATTTGAGTATGAATTTCATGTTAGGACTTCTAATAACAGAACAAGGGAATGATTATGTATTTATTGTGGTGGATAAGCTCTCTAAAATAACACATTTAATTTCTTACAATAGAACTAATGATGCTTCTAGAGTTCAAAAATATGTTATTTTTAGAAGTGGTTAGGTTGCATGGACTTCCAAGAATGATCACTTCAGTTTGAGACATAAAATATATTTGAGTAACTTCTAAAAGAACTTTGTAAAGGAAAATGAAGATGTAACTACAATTCAATAATGCACATCACCCCAAGAATGGTGGACGGACAAAAGTAGTTAACAAAATTTTAGGAAATATTCTACGTTGCATAATTGGAGAAAAGTAATGACAATGGATTTGGATTTACCAAAAATTGAGTTTACTAATAATAACGCGTTAAGTAGGTCATTGTGGAGTGTCTTCTTTATAGATTGTATTTAGTAGGAACCCCAAGGGATTTATGGATCTGATTGTGTTTCCTAGTGAAGATAAAACCAATGATGATGTAGAAGCATTTGTAGAGAAAACATTCTAAAATTGCATGAAGAAGTGAGGAAAATCTTAAAGTTAGTAATACAAAATATAAAGTAGCTATGAGATGTAAGTAGGAAATTAAATGAGTTTTAAGGGATATATGGTGGTGGTTCATCTAAAAAGGAGAGGTTTCTAAGGAGGAAATATAATAAACTAAAGTATAAGAAGATAGGCCATGTAAAATTATAAAGAAAATGATTGATAATGCCTATAAGGTGAAGCTACCTGATTTTTTTTTTTCAATAGTTTTTATTGTTGAGTAGTTATATAAGTTTCCATGTTGTCATGAAAATTTCATGGAGGAGGAAGTAAAATTGGGAGCAGCAGATGTTGAAGGAGAAAAAGGATAAGGTAATCTTTGTCTTAGACAAAAAGAATATCATTACTATACATGGGAGCTACAATAGATATTTTGTACAATGGGAAGGTCTATAATAGGAATAAAATACTTCAATTCGAGTGGGAGTTGAAGAATATTAACAATGGAAAATTGGATGAATTCCATCAACTGAATTCGCAGGAGCATAATTATTTCACCTCGGGGAGAATGATGTGGGAACATAACTTTTGGAGGCCATAACTTTTGATCCCACTCTTGGATCATCTTAAAATTATCTAGGGTGGTAGATCTTGAGGGACTATTAATATGTTGTGACCAATGTTTTATTATGGTGGGGTGCCTTTTTGGCATATGCTTTGGGAAAATTCATTTGTCTAGTGGTCTAAAATTGGCTCCAAACATTTTTTTCTCTCTAAATCATAGAGATTTAATATTTTTACTATGTTTTATACATAATAAATCAAATTTGGTGTATGGATTAATTTATAAAGGAATATTTTGCTAAAAAATCTTGGGGTCCTTCCAAGGTGTTTTACTAGTATGTTTATTTTTGGTGCTTTAGGGTTTCATGGTTTTGTGTTATTTTAGGGTTTTAAGATAGTGTTTAATATAAGTAATATTGTGATGTTGTAAAATATTACTATGGATTTAGAATGAGAAAAACATATTTTTAATATTTTCAATATTTGCAAAAACATGTGTGTGTGTGTGTGTGTGTGTTTATGAGGAATTTCAACCACCTATAGTTGGGTCCACATTAAGCACCATCTATAGATCTGAAGTCTCCTACCAAGTCTAGGTGTCTCCATCTTATCTTCACAAGTAATCAAATTGAAACTCAAGCAAGTTATTTTCAAAGCATTTTTATCAATTTATGGTTACACTATGGTAGGTATCACATGATGTGAGAATTGATTTGTGTCTTGATCCCTCATCAAGAATTGAGTAATGTGCACGTTTGCAAATGGGTACTCAAAACCCACCTAACTTTGTTTTTAGGAACTCTTGCACTATGAGGTTTGAGGGTTGAGTATAGTTTATAGAGACATTATGAAGTTGAGAGAAGAATAATTGCATATAATGACATTCATTTCCAACTAGATCAAGCACTTATGAGTTGAAAACTTAGAATCTAAATAGGGCCAAGACTACATAATAATGTTAGAACCCCATGACAATCCTTACCTATTTATACATTTATGATTAGATCAAAGTATCATGTGCCAATTCTTGGAACAAATCATTCTTAGTTTTAGATGAACATGTTCCTACATCCAAAATACTCAGAATCCTTCATATCCACAAAAATATGCTAAGTGCAAGTGATATCTCCTTTCTATTTTGATAGTTGTTATGTAAATAATCACTTTGTAAAGTGTTACTCTCATTTGGGTAATTAATGTTGGAAGTTAATTAAATATGTTCATATCCACCTATTTTTATATTTCATCCTTTTAATGTATGTTTATTTAGAAAATTCTAAAATCTTTATAACATTGAGATTAATCACTCCTAAAAAGTGAAATCATAACCCCATTTTAGTATGAACACTATGTTAATAGGGTAGCACCATATAGAAGTAGTCATGCTACTAAGATTGGTTGATTGGTTGTTTGGTTTTAGGATAAATTTACATTTTATTTCTTTAGATTATTATCTCCTCTATGAATTCATAATAGTGAAAAAACTTACATTAAATTATCCCTTACAAAATATGTCTTACTACACCAAGTGATATATGCCTTTAAGTGCATCTCAAAAATTATTCTACCACTAACAAATATTCACTCATTACAAAAATTAATCCCAAATATTTTGGTGGGCTTGGTTCATGCTAACTATAAGTTCCAATTTATTGTATAGAGAAAATCACGCACTTGGGTGCATTTCTATGTCCTCAATACAAATTAGCATTCATATGATTCATACTCATGAAAACTAGTATTTTACGACTATCTTTGGCCTTTACCCCTCTACTTCTCATTTTAAATTTGGTCCTTCATACCCCACAAACCAGTTGGTATTTTACTAATTTATTTTTTATTTCCCCGAGACACTAGTGCAAGCCGGGATAGGAGCACCAAAACACCCCTATACCCTATAGGTGCCATGAACCTTTCTTATATTAATCACTCCTTTTAGGTCTCGTAATGTTTTGGGAACCTTTTCCACTTATGGGTCATGCTTAAAGTTGTCAATTACAAAATTCATACAATGGAATCATATAAATACATAGATATGTGTTTAAAATAAGGGACCAAGATGAAAGAATTATTTCTATCACCTAATCTTAAAATCAAAAGGAAGTTAAAGCAATTTAAAGCAATCCATTTGGAATTCAATCATGGGACAAGGGACTACATTTTATACATATAATACATAGGAAGGGGAATTTTACTATTCTATCTACACATTTTACTACATTACTACATTAAGATACAACCCGCTATCAAGTGCAACTAGCAAAAATGCATCCTAGGGCACAAGTTACACACACTCATAAGAAATACATAGAGTCGAGATGTTGTGCACTTCTTAGTTGTAAGTTCACTATCGGGGTGGAAAATGGAGTCAGTATGATTCCCCATATTGCATCTTTCATTCTTTGGATTTGGTGTAGTATTGTTGGTTTTGCATGTGATATTTGTTTTTTAGGTTACAAAGGTACCCTCAATGATCAAAGAGTGACACACACGAGATCAAAAAGACATATTTATGACACTTGTGTGATACTATAAAAATTATATTTTGACCATTTTGACATCATAGACGCCATGTAGCATTCTCTCGGCACCCAAAACCATAGGCCTTCCATGGGTTCCAATGTCAGCTCCATCCTTGGATTCAAAAAAATTATCCCGAGCATTGACAACATAGTTCACTTCCTATGTAGAATTTTTCCTAGTTAGAATATTTCAGATCATGCATAAATAAACAAAGCTATCTCTCCTTCATCTTTTATTAGGTTTTAAATATTACATTTATATTTCTTGTGTGAAATCTACATTTTTTCATTTATTATTAGTAATGACTCTACAATATTAAAAATAATTGATAAAAAATAAATTAAATCATATACCATGATGAATATACTAACGAGATGTTACCACAATAGATTTTGTTGTCCCATTAGCATAACAATTTATTGGTAGAAAGATGTGCATGTAACCATTAGTCAAGGGTTGAGTACGTTTTCTTTCTCATCATTCCACACTTATCATTTAGAACAATGGGCTCTAGATATACAAATACAAGAAATGGAAGATGTTTCTTAAGGGTTTTGTTGCATCTTACAATATACTAGGTATTTCTAGTTGTTGATGTTTGTTTGAGTGATCCCAATTTATTCCTTTATTAATTTTAGGATGTTTGTTAAATTTTCATTAACATAAGGTTGTTTTTACATATTTTCACATGTATTTATTAATGTTAGAGAAGGGTAGCTATTTATATTTGAAAACATTCTATGTACACACACACACACATAAAGATATATATGCATGTCTATATATATATATATATATACATTTATCTCAAAATGAGGTGCATGTTTTTCCATGAGATTTTATTTTTATTGATAACTTATTTCTTCTATAAGAGGTTATTGTTTGATTTATTCATTTGGAATAGGGTGTAAAAGAGGTTTTGAAAGGACCCACATTATTTTAAAAGAGACCCAAAAGGAAAGATATAAACATGAATCCAAACAATGAAAAGGCCCATAGTGAAAAGGCCCGGACTGATAAAGAAAGATAAATGAAGACTAGAAGTAGGGAAAAAGAAGAGTCAGAATCGACAACAGTTGTAGAAACAAAACTAAAGCCACAACAAAAGAGAAGAAGAAACCCCATAAAAGCTACCAAATATGAAGCCAAGAAACTAGATTGAAGGAAGAAAATATGGTAGGAGGGAGAAAAATACAAAAATAGGAAGGTTAGAGATTTCCCTTCTTACCCTTTTTTTTAATGTACTACCTGTCACTTTTCCTATGAAATCCTCTCTAAAATAAGAGGGTTGTATTTGTATAAGTCCACAAAATTGGAGATATGTAGTTCCTTATCTAGAGGATGGGCACTCTCTTTATCTGATTCATAGTGATCAAATTAATAGGGCCGCTTTAATCCTGGAGAAGGTCCCTCCAAAGAGGTGGGATTCACCGATGGCTTCTCAACCTCCTTAGAAGGTGTAGTATTTGAATGTGTTGCATCTAGTGGAGATGTAGTTGTAGCATCTTGATCTTCTAATTCAATATCATCTTCATCCTCGAGATCTGGTGGGATCAATCGTTTGCGAATAGATCTTTTTTTTCTAATAGCTAGGGTTTTATCATGAGCATAGCGTTCTTGAAGGTGACCGAAGTTCCAACTTTCTAAAATTTTAATGTCGTATTTTCATAGTCCATAATCTCGAGTATTGTTCTTATTCCCCATCTTGAGGGTCATTCAATTTGAAAATCCCTTGATAAGGTCTACTTCTACAAAAATTCTAACAAAATTATGCAAACCACTCCACATCCTTTGTTTTCTTGTTTGATGAACTACCCTAGAAGGTTTATGATTTCCACAACTATATTGAGAAAAAGTGAAGGGAAATATTTGGAAATATCATCCAAATAAGAACTCATGTAATGGAGAGGGTATTCGAATCAAACTCGGGAAACCAAGGGGTAGTGGAAATAAGCGTGGAAGCCAAGAAACTAGGACCCTCTTCAAAAACACTCTAGTAATCCTCTAGATCATTGAAGTAGATGATGAAGAAACCTTTCGCAAAAAGGAAGTATCTACATTTTTCTTTCCACAATGAATGAATCTAGTAGATCAGAGCATTAGTAAAAGTCCAAGAACCATTAAATCTATAGATAATAGCCTTTTATTTCAAATTTTCTAAAACTCCAAAGATTCTTCATCATTGATCTCCAAAGTAGGGGATTCAACAACTTGCTCTATGATGTAGGTAGGGGGAGGAGGAGCTGCAGGAGATTTCAAAGAAGTGGCATTTTTAAAGAGATCCTCTTTAAAAAAAGAAGGATTTTTAACTCTAGCTCCACCCCGTAAATGACCAGTCATGAATATCGATGAATCCCTCACAATCACATAAGATATGAGTAGGGATTCTTCCTTCAAATATTTTCTTGCAAAAACTAAATAAAAATTGTCTCCCTGGTTATGCAACTCATGCAAAAGAGATGTTTTGAGATCCTTTCCCTATGAAATGCGATGGAGATGGATGTAAAAATAAAACCCATAAAATGTATGGGAAAGGACTTGAAGCATAAAATATCTCCTTCAAGAGGTTCATTGTTTGAGAGGCGGATTGTCAAGAAAAATCTGAAACTATTCTACTACCTCGAGTTTTGAGTAGTATTGTAATCACCGATGAATCCATACACCTTCTCTACATGAAAACACTCATATAAAAAGGAATGAATCAGGTAGTGAACCATGTGTTAGTACGTAGAGTGGGAAGAAAAAAAAACCCTAGATGTGAAACCTCTATATCCACAAGTTTTTTTTTGCAGCCATAAGAACTATTCACGGACAAGACAAGGGTCCCTAGACTCGGAAAATAATTCCATAGTTCTCAAAATTCCCATACTTCCAACTTATCCTTTCCATGTATATGTCAGCATGAGCATTCTTAGAGAATTCGTTAGGTTTAGGGTTAATGGAGAGTAGAGCCATGACGATTCATGTTTATGTTTTCTAAAACATGGTTTTTGTTTGATTTATTATTAGATACCATATTTCTCTTTAAATCTTTGCAACAATATCCAAAATGGATAAGATATTGATTATTCCATCTACAAGCAAGGAAGAATTGTTTTCTTAAAATCATACAACAAACATAATCAAGGATTTCCAATGTACATGCATACACTTTGTTAGATTAACTTGGAAACACCATTCTTCGACTCTACATATTCTTCCAAAGAGTGATATAATATAACTTATACTAATAACATTTATATGATTTATTCATATATATTTATATAAATAGATTTTGAGATTATTTTAATGGTTTTTTCTTTTCAATAAATATATTGTATAATTTTTTTAATCCTCTTTATGTTACCAAAGCTTAGGGTAGAACTTAAAATTAAAAGATATAATTGTTTGAATTTTATGCAATATTACTTGTTTATCATGTTTTTAGTTAATTCGTAATTTCTTGAAGTTTAATAGAATTCAATTTTATATGCTAAAATTCATCAACACTTCAATGGCATGTGTTTCTATCTTTGTGATGGTTATGCCATAAAATTCATCAAATGATGAATATAAATTAGATATGTTGAAAAATAATTGTTGAAAAAATATCTTTTTAAAATATAAGTTTTTTTTTCTTATATACTTTACCACTTCTATTGATGTTTCCATTACACCTTTGCAAAACAATTTGTAATTTATATTACGTATTTTGTGATTATTAAAACACTAAATTTAAAAAATGAATTTCTTTTCTTCTATTCTATACTTTACCAATTACACCATTGATGCACAATGTAGTGCCTCACTCCTCTTGGACACTTATTATATTTTTATTTCAATTCATCGTCTACTATAGACATGGATATTATTATATCATTTTCATGTTATTGAAAGATGATTCGAGAAAGTGATCCACCACAACGAAGTTGCACTCGATGGTAACGTCAAGCCAATGCAATACGCAAGATTCAAATCATGGAAATAATATTGTAAGTAAGAATAATGCATCCGCTCATTCTCATAGATCAAAAATAGGAAATACAAATAGGGGTGATGTGTAACCCCATGCCTAAACATGGAAAGAACCTCAATGATGCCACTGACGCATATGATGTTGAATGACGCATATGATGCCACTAGAAGAGGAGTTAAAATTCCAAATAAGGAATGTAACTCCTATGACGCATTGACGTAAATGAAAATGTCAGATTCTATGACAGAATCTGACACTTGTCATTTGACTTCCTAAGACCTATGACTCTTGCAAGGCGAGATGACTCACCTAGGTGATGTGGATGATGACTAGGAAGTCACACACAACACCCCCTTTGTGAAGATGAAGAAGAGGTCAAGGTAATTCAAATAGAAAAAGAAGACTCCCTAGACAACTAAGAAATATTTTTCAATGGGGCTTGGCACAATTAAAGGCCCGATAAGGAGCCCATGTACAAACAACATCTTTCTAGAAAGAATAAGAGGAGCAAAGGAGGACTATATAGCCCAAATGAAGATGGGCGTGCACATGTGAGACCTCACCCCAAGAAGAGACCGCAAGTGAAGAAACTTCACCTCAGTGAAGGGCTTGGTGAAAATGTCTGCAACCTGATCAGCTATCTAAACATACTGTATGTCGATGATGTTTTCATGTATGAGCTCCCGTATGAAGTGCATATGAATCTCAATGTGCTTTGTCCACTAATGTTGAACTAGATTTCTAAAAATCAAGATAGTGCTCATGTTGTCATAGTAGATAATGGTAGGCTGCCAAAAGTGGATGCCAAACTCTATCAAGATACCCTATAACCAAACAGATTTTGTGGCAGCATTAACTGCTCCTCTGTATTCTACTTCTGTCGATGATATGGCAATGGCGTTCTACTTCTTGCTGGACCAAATGATAGGACCTGAACTAAGAGTGAAATTGTAGCCTGAGGTAGACTTCCGATGATCTAGATCACCGGCCCAATATGAGTCTATAAATCCAACCAAGTCAATCTCAGTCCCTCCTAAGTAATGAATCCCATCTGTGTGAGTTCCATGAACATAGTGAAGGATCCACTTTACTGCTTTCAAATGCAGCTCATGAGGCTCCTGCATAAATCTAGACACGATCCCAATGGCATACGATAGATATGGCTGAGTGTGAGTAAGGTAGATCAAGCTTCCCACCAACTGTCGATAAAGGGTACCATCAACCAAGGGGAAGAGCAATCGAAACCAACATAATCCCAAAAAGAAAAGGAGTAGGTGAGGATTTGCAGTCGGACATGTGAAACCGAGAAAGCAAATCAAGAGAGCACTTAGGCTAGTTTGTGAGATAATAATTCCCGAGTCAGATTGTGAAATATGGATCCCAAGAAATTAATGAAGCAATCCTAAATCGGACATGGAGAATTTATTGGCCAAGGAGATCTTCACGGAGAATCAATGATAGAGGAAGAGCTACATGTGATCAATAAGTCATCAACATAGAGAACAAGAATAAGCATGGAGTCATCTTGTCATAGAATATACACATTTGGGTCAAAGTGATACCGAGTGAACCCTGATGCAAGTAAAAAGGAGTCCATCTTGTTATACCAAGCCCGAGGGGCTTGTTTAAGGCCGTACAGAGACTTCTTTAATTTGAAAATGAGGGATGGATCATGGACATAACCTAGAGGTTGTTCCATATAGATCTCCTCCTCTAGGTCCCCATAAAGGAAGGAACTCTTAATGTCCATCCGGTGGACTTCCCATCTCTTAGTGAAAATCCCCTCATAAGTGTAGAAATCCTCAAACCTCTTTCTCACATACTCTCTTCCATTGTTGGTTCAAAGGACATTGATAGACCATTCTCGCTTGTTTCTCGTAAGAGCCTTAAAGTTTTGAAAATGCTCAAAAATTTAGACTTAAGCTTAAGAAAATATACCCAAGTATAACATGAAAAGTCATCAATGAAGGTTAGTATATATAGAGCTCTAGTAAAAGAAGGAGACAAAAAGGCCGAGAAACATCTCTATGAACAAGATCCAAGGGATGAGTAGCTCTCCAGATTTTCCTTTGTCAAAAATTTTTTAGGATGCTTTCCAAGGGTACAACCATCACAAATACCTTTGAAAACTTAACTGAGGTAGCCCATTGAACATTTCATTTTGGCTCAATTTTTCAAGATAACGATAATTTACATGCCCAAAAGGTTCATGCCATAACTTGCTAACCTCATTTGCATGAGTGAGCAAGGCATTAGGAATCAAATAAGAAGAGAAGTGGGAAAAGGTATACAACCGTGAATGGTGATCCGCCTTTCCCTCAGCCACAGTGCAGTCAAAGTTAAGCTCATGAATAATCACCGAGTTAGGACCAAATTCCACTCGCATTCCTTCACCAAGGTGGGTGATTTGGTAAACTGATAGGAGATTGGTAGAGAGATTGGGAACACTCAACACTTGGTTAAATGTTCCACCTTCTATCTCTACCGATCCACTACTAGAAACTAACACATGAGTGTCATCACCCAACATGATTTGGGACATACCACATGGTTCAATGCTAGATAATTCAACCTCTGAAGAATCCATGTGGTGCGAGGCACCGAAATTGATAATCAAATTTGATGATGGAGATATCTAGCTACGAGGGCCTTACCTTTCTTCTTTTTCATTTTTAGTCTCCTTTACATTAGAAGACTTGCCCTTTCGAGCATTTTGTTTAATGGATTTCAGGAACACTTATTTTATTCTTCTCAACTAAATGAGTTAAGTGATCAATTTGTTTCAAAAAAATGTTGCTCATCATGGAAAATATTCTTATAATAGGAGCATTTATACTTTTCCTTCCTCACTTTAGGCTTAGAAGTCGAAGTATTAGTGATGGGCTTAAGTCGGGGTTGGTTGGTCTTGGTTTCTTTATTAGTTTGGTCCTTAGTTTCTTTCTTATTTTCATTTTTCTTGCCCTTATTCGCCACAAGGGAATTGACTGGATTTTAGAGTCCCCATTTGAATGAGATTATCCTTTCTCAAATGAGTTGGGATGAAAATCACAAAGGAGGGCATAGTCCAAGTACTACCCAAGGTGGCTTTCATGGCGTGGAAAGTTGAAATGAAGACAGAGTATTCGGGACCTAACTTAGAAAGAATTGACAAGATCAATTGAGAGTCTTTCTTATCCACTTTACATTCCTTTAGAAGTAGTCTAGTGTGGACAAACTTTGAGAAGAAGGCCTGTAGGTTTTCAAAGTCACTAGGATTTAACCCTAGTAGTTCATTCTCTAACTCATGTGCTCTCATGTCATCTTGCTTCCCAAACATATCATCAAGCATTTTCCATGCTTGATGGGGTGTTGAGGAAGTTTTGATGTGGAAGAGAAATTCAGGAGAGATGGACATACAAATAAGACCTAAGGCTTCATCACAATGGTTGAACCATTTAGATTTTTTGGGTTCATCATTAGGTTCGGTCTCTAACCCCATGGTAACTCGGTATAACCCTTTACTTCACAGAACCAATATAATTTTATATTTCCATTTGAAGAAATTAAAAGGTGAGAGCACATTACTTTAGAGATATCCATAATGAAGAGATAGAACCAAGGAATGTAGAAGGAAGGAGAGAGAAAAGAAATAACCACCCCAGAACAAAAATACACCCCCCGAGTTTGGAACTTTATAATTTAGTGCGTTGATTACAACCAGATGTGACTATGTGCCAAGAACCAGTCTGTCACTCACTTTGCAATCGGCGTAATAACGCGTAAAGGTGGAGACAACAATCAAGGTTCATTGGGCGTAGATCGTAATACCGCAAGAAAACACAAGAATGAGAGAAACAAGAGGGGAAGAAGAGGATTTGTGAGAAACAACATCTCACATTGCATGAAATAATACCTTTTCGTAAGACCTGTGGTGGAAACACTCAAGATTCCACAAAAAAGGAAGAGAACAAAGCTCAAGATGATCTCGAAAAGAGCTTTCACAAGTAATACAAATGACACCCCAGAATGCAACACTTTATAAAATTAGTGCATTTATAAAAATAATGATCCCATCATCTAGAATGCGAAAAACATGTAACTTTGACTAAAAAAGTGCTTAGATCCGAGAAATGAGTCAAAATTTATTACAAAAATAATTCCATGCAACTCATGAGAAAAAGCTAATAAGCCTCGCAAATGGATTACAAAAGTGCCCTAAACACATGCAAAAGGTGTCGTATGTATGACCATTGAAATGGCATGGAATTTGAGATAGGGTTTGTTTGTATTACGAGGGGGGATTCGCATCCTGCCAATCCAGACCTCACCCTCAGTCTTCGGCACTCGAAGGAAGGTAATAATACAACAAAACAAAATATACCCAAAAAAAAAAAATTACAAGTACAATGAAATAAATGTTTTTACCTTAAAAATTTTAAAAGGTAATGAAACAATACATTTTTAAGAAAAGTGATAAAGTAAAATGTATACAAACACTTTTTTTTAAGGTGATAAAAAGAACGTATTTTAGAAAGATATTACCTGGTAGGCAGATTGAGAAGGCCACGTGGGAAGGAGAGGAAGCCATGTACCAGGAGAGGTAGGTAAACCACCGGTGGAAAAGAATATCTCCAGCTAACTACAGAGTGAAGGTGTGTTCAGGATTTTGTAATGGTTGGAGGGAGAGACGTCCACGTGTTGGTTCGTTTCTTTACAAGCACAAGTAGGTTTGAACATTTGATTGCTCAGAAAAGGAGGCATGAGCATGTTTGAATGTGACTGTCCAGAAAAGGAGGCATGAGCAGGTTTGAACGTGACTATCTAGAGAAGGAGGCATGAGTAGGTTTGAATGTGACTATCCAGAAAAGGAGCCACGAGTAATGAGTGAACGTTTGACGTTGATTTAAATGCAAACCAACACGAGATGCCCGAGACAAATGAAGCCATTGCAATGATGTCATCCGGAAGAAAAACATGAGCCAACTAAGAACCAAGAAAAAAATGAGTTTTCTTTTACCCTAAAGGATCTGAATCAACACAACCAACAAGTAAACACCGAACAACCCGAAAAACAGCCACAAAGATCTAGAAATATGCAATTACAAACTTAACGATAATGCAAACCAACCAAATACCTCAAACTTGCAATTGTTGAAACCTCAATATGAGGTGAGCAATAATTCCAAAATGACAATAAAAAAACATGCACATGAGGAAATGAGAAGAAAACGAAGTAATAAACAATCGAGAAATGAAGAGTGCACGTTTACCAAAACCAGCTCTAATACCATGAAAAAGAGGGATTCGTGAGAACCAATGTCAAAAAGTGATGCACCACAATGAATTTGCACTCTGATGGTAACGTCAAGCCAATGTAATACGCAAGATTTGAATCAATGGAAAGAAGATTGCAAGTAATAATAATGGGTCTACTCATTCTCATAGGTTAAAAAATAGGAAGTACAAATAGGGGTGCTATGTAATCCCCATGCCTAAACATGGAAAGAACCTCAATGACGCCACTAATGCATATGATGTTGACTGACGTATATGACGCCACTAGAAGAGGAGTTACAATTTTGAATATGGAATGTAACTCCTATGGCACATTGACGTAAATGATAATGTTAGATTCGATGATAGAATCTAACACTTGTCATTTGACTTCCTAAGACCTATGACTCTTATAAGGCAAAATGACTCACCTAGGTGACATGGACGATGACCGGGCAGATCACACACACCAATAGTTATATGATAGAGATATTCTGATTTTGATGGATTGTGATTCATAGTATGATTGTGTGGATTCTTAGATACATAGAGAGACATGTTATATTTGATGATGATGATGTGTTGTTGATATATGTATTACTAACATTTGGAATTCTCATCGTGTTGGGTAGGATTTAACTTTTGAACTAATCTTGTAATCTTGTTGATATTGATAAAAGATAGAATTGAGATGTTATTGAAATTTTAGACAAATGATAACATTGTTTAGTTGAGATGATGATTTAGCTATATGAGGATGGTTATTGATTTATGTGCATATATTTTATATTGGATGTTTTTGATGTGTCCACGAGGCTGAATGAGGTATTGTGTTATTTTGTAGGTAATTAGATCACAACAATCAAAAGGGGGATTAGAGACCAAACCACTGTGGAATCCAAGATGGATACAATTAAGGTCACCATGACAACCCGTGTAATGTGTTATAGTTGTTTTATTTTTTTACTGGGGACCCCATGGGGGTAGAATGACATCCAATTGTGACCATGGACATGTGTGTAATTCTTTCCCTTTTATTGTATTTATTGTGGAGTATGTGATTTAATTTGTGATGTAATTTATTTAATCATTGTTATTTAATGTGCTTTTATTATGTAAATAAATAATGTTATTAGGTTGTTTGGGTAGAGTTTTTGGTCTTTTGGACTATGTGATTTGGATTGAGTGTAAGTAACTTTGAGTGTTGTACACTCTACCTTTCCTGGAATGTCAGATTTGGGCTTAAGGGCCATTTTTGGAGGCTTGTGGGACAAGCTAAGCTTGTCCCATACCTCTAAATTTCTTATACCAACCCTACCTATGGATTGGGGGTCAAAAAATAGACCCCATTATGTGTTTTTTAAGACAAAAGTGACATTAATTTCACTTTTCTTACATGGGTTTTAATGTTTTCCTTAGGGGGTGTGGGTTTGGATTGTGTGTGTAATAGGCTTATCATTCCTCTCAACCACCAATTTATTGTGCATTGGGGTTGAGGTTTGAATTGTGATGTGGAGTTGAGGATAAGTGATGTGGCATCCTACATGGAGCCACCTCACCCTCCTCTACTTTTTTCTATATATGCAAGTTTATTTGTTTGTTTGGGGGTTACTTCATTTCATTTGTGTTCTTGTATTTTTGGAGTTAGAGAGTTTTGGAGTTCTTGTTTATTTCTTGGAGCTTGTTGGAGTTGGATTGAGCTTGAAGGATCTTGGTGTGTGAATATTTGATCAAGCTCTACCATGGAAAGGTAGGAGCTACACCCTTGTTTTATTTGTTTTCCCTTATATGTGTATATTTGTATGTTATTGAATGTTTTAGTATGCTTGTTGGGTTCTTGGGTAGAATTCCTAAGTATGTTGTAGGAGAAGGCTATGGGGATATTATATGTAGGGAGGTATAAGATTTTATTTTGTGTTTTTGGAGGGATTTGGGTTGGGTTCCCCACCTTGGATAAGAGAATGCTCAAATTTGTTATTTGGTTCTTTTGAGGGAGACATAAGAGAATGTGGGAGGCATAAGACGATATTGAGGGAGGCATAAGAGTTTTGTAGGGGTTGTGAGTTGTGTTTTGAGGGTTTTAAGGTGGGAACCTAATCCCATTGGGAGGCATAAGTGATCTCCCCATAGATATTTGCTCCATTGGCTTGCATTTTCAAGCCTTGTGTATTTTATAAGTTTCATGTTGTGATTTTATCGTGTGTTAGAATGTTTCTTTAAATGGTTTTGAAAATATGTATTGTTATGTGGAAGCATTGTGTAGTTTCCATGATTTGGATCCATCCTTTATTGCATTTTGGTTGGTGCTCAGGGGCCAATGATAAGGATAGCTTCTCCTCATTGGATTATTGGTTGGGTGGAGAGTGTTGCCTCTCCCCCATTTTTGGTTATTTTGATTATAGTGAAAAAATTTGGAGCTCTTGTGGAAGACTTGGGATTTAGAGTATTTGTGGAAATCAAAAGAAATCCTTCATTGTATAAATTTTATTGTAATTCCCCTTAAGGTGGAATACTAGTATATTGTATTAAAAGAAAAGTTGTATTGTGTATTTTGTTATTAAGTTGTAATATCATATTTGAAGAAAGATCATTAAAAGAATGTGTATTTTCCTTTCTCTTCAAATTTTTGTATGTAAAGGAATGAATTAGAATGGATATCATGTTTAAATTTTACCTTGTGTTGAAAGAAAAGAAAGTTGTAAATTTTAATGTTTGATCACAAAATGAATTGGAAATGTTGTAATAACTTTAGTTTTTTTGAAATAGTTAAAACATCTTTGTTTTTTATATATGTAAACTTAAAATTTCCTCTTGATATCATTTTTCCTTCAAACATTCATGTTTAGATCTCTCTGGTCTACACAGTGACCGACACTGGTCAGTCTAAACCGGCATCATTGTACATAGTACCGATATTGGTCACTGTTTCATTGTTACAGTTTTTAAATTTTAACTTCTACCTTATATCTCAACTTAGATGATATTATGACTTGCTCAACAAACCCTAATTTAATGTATGATTGTTTGAAATATCATTTAGAAAATTTTAGATATCGAAATGTGAAAGATATGTTAAAATTTATAAATTAGACTCACCGACAAGAACTAAAGCATTGTGAGACCGAACCACCATTGATATTCCTAAGACCGACATCGGTCTTTGTATAACTGCATAAATTGTAATTGTTAAAAATTAGAAGACTTTGTGGTGATTTTTTTGAACCAGATACCTTCGAGACTATTATGCTATCATAAAATGGAATAATAAGTTACTCATGGAGCGAATCCTCTAGACTTTGAATTAAACTTGCACAGAAATAATTTAGAGAATAATTAATTTTAGGCAGAAAAATATATTTCTTCTCCGATATATTCATTCGAACACCATTACATATATATAGGAGAGGAATTCCTATTATTATGGAACCTCCTAAAACCACTCAATCCTACAATATCTCATATACTCCTATATTCATGAGTTAGTTAAAAAACTATACTCACGTCTGATATAATAGAAAACTATATGTGATATTATATTGTTATTTCTAACAATATAATATTAACAATCTTTACCGTATTAACCATATGGTTAACAACTAACATTATTATTTACCTTTTGGTAAATATCAACCTGTTACTATTTACCTCTCGGTAAATCACCCACAAACATGTGAACATTATAATTCCTAACATTCATCCCCGTAATGTTTGCATGGTAGTAGTAAAAGAATTTTAACACTTCCTCTATAGCTTGCCACCTCTATGCGGTCATGATCTTGGCACACACTCGAACTGAAGATAGAGGAAGGAACACATCAACTTCTTATTGACCATATATTTTTGGGAACACATCTTACCGACGAGGATGGGAGCACACTCAGAATCATCTTCTTATCAACCAATCACTCTAGGGAACACATGTGACCTAGCAATGTGGGAACTCAAGAAAAAACACATCTGAGCAACCTACAATGGTTTTTAGGAGGCTGACCACAAACCTAGGTAGAAATAGGAACACATCCGACTGTTCTACCTCATCAAGACTCATGATGTTGCATTTCACTATGTTATCTATTCTTTACTATGTTTTTTCAGTAAAATAGGAATAGCCACATACTCAATGAAATCAACTACAACGCTGAAATAAAACTCACACGCACTTTCTGTCACCACAGCTTTGTGTGGCCTTATCATTAGTGAATGGCGAGAGTTCACTATCTTACCTCCAACCTCGTTGCCTCCATCCTCCAATAACATGTTGCTAACTCAGTCAGATTTGGATATGAAGCTCAATTGTTTACACATTGTTTATTATATTTTCCTCCAACAATGTGAAACACTTTATTTTTCAGAATGTCGGGTAACACCAAAAATGCGTCCGTAAGACAAATTTTTAAAACTTTTGACATTGACGTGATGAGGCTAAAAAAATTGTTTTTCAAACATCATATTTTTCAATGAAATTTGAATCAATGCAATGAGGATAGAAAAACAAACACTTTTGCAAAAAATGACACTCAATTTTGAGGTACCTAGCAAAAGTTATTAAGGTTTTAATTTCCCATAAAAAGGCCCAATTTGAATTAAAATTGGATCAACAATTAAAAAATTACTCCAAATGGAGAGAAAATTTATCGTGTGACCACTCGTTGGAACTGGGAGGAAATGAGGATTCCAAAAATGTCAAAGGCCCAAAAAAATGGTGTCGGAAAAATATTAATTTGGCTAAAAATGTAATAATTGCCCTTAAAATGCAATTATTAAACAAAAACTATAGTAAAATTAAAATTTTTAAACTATAGTCTTTGCTAAAAATTAAAAAATTAGCCAATCACAAATGGCTGCAAAAACTCATGGCTTCATTGAAGTGAGAGAATGATTTGTTGATAATTCGACAACCAGAGCTCCATTTTATAAACCAAAAAATGCATTGGAAAGGTGCTTTCAATATCTCTGCAATGGTACCAATAAGATTTTATTTCATCACCTGACGTAAAATTTGTTCGTGACTTAGTTTTAATTGAATTTGGAGTTGTTCTTCATGTCTGAACTACAAATGGAAATAATAGCACGAAATCCAAACATACTCTCAGATGAGGTTGATGTATGCTACTGGAAAATGCAAAAGGAGAGAGTTGAAGAATGCAATCAATATCGATCTATATTGAGTGGTATATTGGTATGTCTACTGAAAATGCAGAGTTGAAAGATGAACATCAAATTTAAATTCTCCCTTGTAAAGACATCACGCCTATCTCATCTTTTATGAAATAATTTGAACAGATTTTTGAGCCTTACAAAAATTCACAGGCCACATGCTATATCAGAAAGCTACAAATTACTGCATGTAGATATATAACATTACATATAAGCCGTTCTCATCTGGTAGCTGAAAATTGATTGAATCTTTGATTTTCTCAACACAACGCAAATGCAAAATTATTCACCTTGAATAGAAATTGGTCTAAAATGATTTGCATAAGTATATGGATCTAGAGATGATCAATTTTTACTGGGAAAGATCAGATCTAATGACTACACGTAAGAAAAATACACAACGGTTCATCTACTATAAGAATATAGACATATTATGACTCGAGCCTTAACCTACGAAAAAGAAAGCTAAGATGTAAAACATCATATGGGGCAATGGACAATATCACAGCTGCCCCTGATAATTCTATTTCTCAAAACTCAATAATAGGTACAAGAAATACCACACTTTGATACCAAATCTAGACTTTGAACCAAACTTGCACATGAAATAATTATGAGAATAATTAATTTCACACACACAAATATATTTCTTCTCTAATATCTTCATTCGAACACCATTACATATATATAGGAGAGGAATTCCTATTATTATGGAACCTCCTAAAACCACTCAATCCTACAATATTTCATATACTCTTATATTCACGAGTTAGTTCAACAACTATACTCACACAATATAATAGAGAACTATATGCGATATTATATTTTTACTTCTAACAATATAATATTAACAATCTCGTCAGTATTAACCATACATTAACAACTAACATTATTATTTACCTTTGGATAAATATCAACCTATTACTATTTACGTCTTGGTAAATTATGCCTAAACATGTGAACATTATAATTCCTAACAAATCCAATATTTGTAGCATTAAAAATAATAATAATCTAAAATATATTGTTTCCTTAGAAACCAACACCAGTTGTGGAACTGACATTGGTAGCACAGAGGTTACCATGGTCGGTCAAGAGACCACCCTTTGTCACCTCTGCATGGACTATGTTTTTCCAAAAAAGTGTGTTTCCAGTTAAAACATTAGCTCTTATGGATCTAAACTTCATCTAAATGCAGATCTAGCCTATGTGGGCCATTTATGGTTGTTTGAACCCTACTCCAACTTGCATATGGGGATTTAAATGCATAAAGTTCTTGATCTACAAAATGTGTTTCTTCCCCATCAATGAATAAAAAAAATAGAGAACTAATCAACAATAGATCTCAAACCAGATCTAGGATGTATGTTTGCATTGAAATTAGATAGCTAAGAATACATGATTTAATCTAAGACTCAACTATTCTAAAGGAGGATCCATTGGATGGAATCCCCTTCTTCTTACACATTGGATCCAAGAAGACTCCTTCATGGCTTTCCCTTGATCCATGGCATCCACTCCTTCAACCTACAAATCAAAGAGAAACAAATGAATGAGCTTAGGGTAAGAAATGCTTAAGAAGACTCCCTTAAGGATGGTTAGGTTTTTTTGGGTAGATCAAATCTTGTGATCTCTTTTGTTTTGATCCAAGGGTTAAGAATCAACCCTACATTTGTTAGGTCAGAATGTTCTTATTAATATGGTAACATCTACAGAAATGAAAAATAGGTGTAAATGGGTGAATGGGGCCACTTAGGGCTCTAGTGTATTAAGTTAAAAATATAACCCTTCTAGTAGGTTTTAGTAAATAATTCAATGGAAATTAAAGAAAATAATTTAAGAGAACTAAGGTAACCAGAGATAAGGGTTTATTAAATGTGGAATAAATGTTAATCCCAAGAGGGAGAGTATTTAATCTAGTAAGAGAAAATATTGGACACTTATCTAGTGATGATAATTAGATTGACATTTGAAGAGGATTAAGAATACTTAATTAATAATCTAGACCACATCTATCCTATGAAATGCAACCTTGTTGGTAAGAATTCAATTAAACGTATATTAGGGTTTGGCATCCTTGTAACTTAAAACAAAAAAAAATTCTACAAATTTATATCTAATTATTTAAGGATTAATGTGGTTTTAGAACATCGAAATTGTATACGTTACACACCATTATTAGTTTGTATTACGGATCTTATGATTGTTGAAATATTAATTTTTAAAACTTCTTTTATAAACCTTTCTATACATTGATATTTTTGTCAAACCTTTACAACCTAGTTGATATTTTATATTAATGTTTTTATGATTATTAATATTTATGAGAAAATGTAGACATTATGATTTTCCATGACCTTGAGTAATGCATTTCTCATTTAGTATTTCATTCTAAGTTTTAATTCATCAATCAAAAGACATATATTACGAAAGAGGAACTAGCTATTCTTAGTAGCTTATTAAGTCCACAACACAAAACACATTTAATATCGCATACTATTAGGACAGGTGCCACCATACTAAATTGATGGCTCGGCCAGCCACCATTACTTTCAATATCGTCAATCAAAATACAATCCCTAGATATTCTTGACAACCTCCTTCGAGGAAACATTCAAAGGAAAACTATCTATATGACCAAAACTAAGAGACTAGATAATTGTAGTACACAACGAATGACCTACAGAAAATATAAAATAAAATAATAATTAAAATAAAAATAAAAAAATGAAAAAGTTAGAGAAGGTGGGTTGCGTGGAGTTTGGTGTAAACGGTGTAGGTGACCCCCATGTGAAGGCACATGGGCAGCCTTAATGGCCAGTCAGGCCTGTCATTTTTCCTTGCATGATAATAAAAGCACCTTATTTTTTATCCATGTGCCTCAACCACACGAAACCCAAGTTAGCATTGCAAATTTAGCAAAAAATGGATGGTTGCAGTGATGAAATAATACCAGGGACCATGGTTTCCTCTTTTCAGGATTTTATTAGAATCTTATTCCTCCTGGCCGTAGCTTCTCTGCCTTGTATACATTCCTTCCATGATGCCTGCATCTGGAATTTTGAAAAGGTCATTCTCCTGTATGCTCTAGTGGATGTCCATTCATGTTCCAAAGTTTTTATTTTCCTTTGACTACATTTTTGCTAGCATGGGTAATCTGGACAAGTTGTTTTAGTTACAGGTCCCTTGTACTTTCCTGCAAATGTGGCATTCTCTTGATACCCCATCCCTTTGAGGTATTTTTTTTCAAGAAGTGTCCTAACCTATACACCAAAATCAGAATTTTTATCAGATGTTGTACTTTGAGGTGCTCTGTTAGATAGGTATGCAAAAACAAATGTGGAAACATGCACTGACATGTGAACTGTTCGACTAAACTCTTGAAATGTGGGCTCATGGAATGCAAATATTGTAGGATATACACAAATGAGTTCATTGAAAAGTGTTAGACACTTTCAAAGAAAATGTGATGGGAAAGTGTAGATCTAGGTTTCGCAACTTTTCTTCCTGCACCCTCCCAGCTTGTGTCAAAATGGGATCTCAGGAGTAGTGTTTGGTTATCAACGAAAGCCTAAATGATAAAGGAATAGTATCAGATGTTGTAGTTGCTATTTCTCTGATAGACATGCAGGCTAATGTGAAAACTGGAGTGGTATTTGACCTTCCCTAGGAAAAACGTGGTGTATGGTTTTCAATGTTCTCTCTAGGCTCAGTTTTGGGTTTGTTGTAAAGACCTAGGAGACTTTGGCACTAATTTATTTAGTGGTTGCAGAGCCAACCTCTTAGCTCCCTGTATATTCTTCTCATGTTCCAGATTAGGGCTATGTGGAAGAACTATTGGCTGTTTCTTTTTTTAGGACGTTGAGATAAGATAATCATGCCTATGTAAGGTTGTCAACTATTTGTTTTAATGCTTAAAAGGGAGTTCATCATTCTTATCTTGTCATTTGGGTTCAGCATCTTGGTAATCTAGGAGGATATACACCTACAATCTTCCTTTTATCATTTTTTTTTTGTGTCAAAAAATTCATAGGAGTGTTTGGAGGTGTTAAAAGACTTTTGAAAATTCTAAGGAAACACAAGTGAAAAATGTGTTCAGGATCCATAAAACTTTTCCAACATTCTTCCATCTCGTGTGCTGATATGGAGCCTTGAGCAGGCCTTAGTCAATCATCAAAACATAATGGGAAACTTATTTTGTTTGAAATTTTCAAGGGATCAAGAAGATTTGTGTGTCGTCGTGGAGGATAGATTGATGCTCGTGAACTATTTGACAAAATTCCCAAGTGAGATGTTGAACCAAATCCCACGGGTTTGACTTTTGTTCCTCCAGGCATGGTTCATCTCTCCTTATCTTTCGTAATTCTCATACTTTAGTTTCTCTTTTGCGATGAAATATAATTTTAAAATCTTAGAATTATCATACATTTAATTGTTTATATTAACTTGTTACAAAACAATAAAATGTCGTATTGTAACTCACGCAATCAAAATAACCATTTTATAGTCAACCATGAACTTCAACCCTCATTCTGAGGTGATTTAGAAAACTTCTGACCCAAACTAGATCACTACAATATTGTTTTATCGACAAGATGAAGTTGAATTCTCGGTAAATATGTTGACCATCTCCTTGTTTAAATAGATAACTTTACGTTTTTGGAGACTCATAAAGTAACCTTTGTAACTCCAAAAATGGGATGTTAAGCTTCATACATCTACCTTGTTATGTGAGGAGTAACCTTAACCCTTCGTTTGACCCAAAATGATCATTTGTGATCTTTTTGATGCCCTACTAGGAGCAATGTTACAATGTTTTGTAGTTGTAAGAAGCTTCCAAAACTAAAAAGTTGGGTTTCGTTTTGAACTGCCATTTGAATCTTTGACAAAAAAATACATATCCATCTTCACAAACCTCTAGTATTCTTACTATAAAATTTTCTTCAAATATCATCCTGGTGAAAAAAAAAATTCCCGATAGTTTATCAAAGCCATTTTTAGCCCCTGGGTCATAGTTTTACTAGGTCAAACTAGACCAATTACGACCAGAGGCTCCAGAAAGCATGTCGTCGTTTGTAAACTGTTTTCCAGTTCTAAATTTTGTCAGTTCCTATGAATTCTTGGTGTATAGGAGGACACGTAGAAACTTACTCGAGTGTGTTTTCTCATTAGAGGACAATGTTTGAAGTTGGTTTCTTAGCCTCCGAGCGTTAATTGAATGTTTTGCAGCTAGTAGGGAAATGTAAGAAGGAAGTTGTATGACCCATGTTGGGTTTCCCAACCATCGTGGAAAGTTGTTGACACTTGTAAATAACTATTTAAAACTTTATTGTGTGACTTGTGTGAAATTGAACTTTTGGCAAAATAGTGTTTCTCTCTCTTCCCTATTTCTTTCTCTCTCCTTGGTTAGGAAATGAAGCGAACTAAAATGAAATAAATGTGTCTCTAACCTTTTTATTTCAAATGAAAAATTATTAATGTTATTATGTAAATGGGAAACTAAAAAATTATAATTATGCTAGATTATGGTGGATGCCATGCCAGCGATTTATTGTTGATTTCATGCTCACATGGTTTGCAGGATGCAAGAAAGAAGGTGAAAAGGCGTTGTGTAATTCATCTTTTATTTTGTAATTTATATAGGTCATTGTAAAATGTATATATGTATAATGTAGTCCCATGTTATAGAAAAGTTGTATTTAAAATTTTCTAATATGTCTGAGATGCTAGTTTTAGGGATACCTTGGGAAACATGCATTTAATCATAGGTGCATTTGATTCATAGTTACTTTTGGTAAAAAGGATTGATATGTGTGTGTGTGTGTGTGTGTGTTAAATGAATTTGAATCTAATATATTGTAGTGTGTTTCTAGTGTGCCATAGAGGATTAAATAATTGGTGTTGTGTTCCTTATCTTAAAAATGTAATAGAAAAAATCTAAATAAAACAATCGACCTTAGTTTAAAACTTGCATAGATTTACCTTTCTCGCACGTTCCTTCTTAGCATAGAATAATTTAAAACCGTAAAATGAACTTAAACTCTTGTTAATGAACTCTTTAGTTCCTCTCAGCTAAATGTGTTACCTTGGTTACTAAAATCATATCACCTTGGTCTTTCATGAAGGTTGTCTATCATAAACTTATCTTCTCTCCTTAAACTCATTCATAGCTAGGGTGTAGATCCTTAGGTGCAATTGGAATTATACCAAACAAAGGTAGTTTTCCTATGATATTCCCATGATTGATCTCTTGGTGGGATTATATTGCACAAGTGGATGTCTTGGTTGTAACATGTGTTAACTCTGCAGTGTATAAGAGAAAAGAATTGGGTTATCTTGTGTTGGGTCACACTCCTTGTAGTAGTGAATTCGTTAGTGAAAAGTATGTGTTATTTTGTTTACAAAGGTGATAAAATGATGCTAAAAATGAGACCATAGTGCAATGTAAGAGTAAATCATATAAGAGGAAAATGATATTGGAGGTTAGGAATAATGTCACTCTTGGAATCCTTATAACTCAATTAGACATTTACTTATGTTAAAAAAGAATATGAATTTTCCTTGGTCAGAGAAAACTTTGAGAAAACAAAAGATATACTTCTTCAAGAGGTTAGAAAAGTACTTTCGTAAATATTTATGTGATAAAGTGACGCCAAAAGTTACCTAAGAAACAATGTAAACAAAATGAGAAACAAGAGTATATGTGATAATGGATTAAGAAAAAAATTCACTTGAAGTCCTTATGGTTGATTTAAGAATTGAATTTTGTTAAGAATGGATACAAATTGTTCATGGTGGATCTAGGCATTTGAGCCAATATAGAGTCCACTAAAAATAAAATAAAATTATGTCATGTAGAGGCTTAATTGAATCAAACTAAATTTGGAACTAAAACAACCATAGTACGAGAACATATGTGCTTCGAATGAAAGGAAGTTTATAGGAAAGAGAAACTTGAACCTTCACCTTCCTTGAGTCGTATTTTTTTTATCGAAAACATCCGGGTTGTCCACGTGTATAATGAGGATAAGATTAAATGTCAACTAAACATTTTTTTTAGAAACAAAATTTTAGTGTAAGAACGAGAGAAGTAGGAACCTTGTATTAAATCTGAAATATGGAAAATAATTATGTAAGTTATGGATATTGTCATTAAGGATAAAGAGAAAACATAAATGGTAAAAGCGTAAGTTAAATATGGAATGAACTTATGAATCGGAGGTAAAATAAAAAACAAAAAAATTATCCCGATATTTTATTGTTGTATTTGTGTGTGTAAAATGTAGGTGTTACAATAATGATGCACAACATCCATCCATGGTTTTCTCATTTCACGAGGTTCTAAATCATGAATAGCCTTCAACAAAATTGAAATTCACTTAAATCAAATGTTAAATCCAATCTTCCAAATTTGATCACCTTTATTGGTTTTCCTCTTCACCTCAAAATATGTCAATTCCTAGAACCCCAAGCTACTAGAAGTTTTCCCAAATCTTTGTAGAACCATTCACGCAGACTCAACCAATTATTCACTCATCTTGAGGTTGCGGCTGATCTAATTTATCACTGCATTTCCTCCCTCGTGAACACAAAAATGTGCGAAAGTGAAATGAAATCTTAGAATACAAGGATTCATCTCCATCCCCATTATATTTAAGGAAGCTAAAGACCATAAATATTTTATTAGTTTTGAAAAGGCCAGAGAAAACACAGAGCTATGGATTTTATATGGAGGTCAGGCCTTCACCCACAAGTATGATCCTATTTTTTAGTGAGTGAGATCTTGAAAGTTTTGTCCTCATCCTCCTCTTGGAAAGCTACACTTTAGGATTTATAGTCCACAACCTCATGCATTCTTAGGGACCATACCAACTCCATCTTCGTCAGGATTAATCTTGTGACGTTCTTAGAAAAATCACCTCCATGCATCCCACCATGAAAATATAGTTGGTGACCAACATAGATTTGTTTCGCTATAATAGTTCTTTAACATTATGTTCTCCATTATAGTAACCAAAGCACAACCATCTTTCCGCATGTTTTTAGAAAATCACCGGCATTATCAACCACCATAACTCCCTGCTTAAGAGGTTGGTATCTAAATTGATTCTCCTGTGAGGGTTGACCAACATCATGAAACTGGCAGATACTTAGAGATAGAAAAATCATGATATAAGTTGCTTTGTAGTGGGGATGGGATTAAACTGATCATTTGTTACTCAGGAGTTGGAGAAATGGATAGCACCTCACTAAGGGTTTGATATACCCTCACTACTTTAGGTTGTGCCTTCAACCAGGGTGAGAGGACCCATTCTGTAACCCGTGTTGGTGAAGGATATTAAGAGATCCTTATTTTCCAAATTTTCATGAGAACCTTGAGAAAATATGATCAATACAACACAATATAACTCTCACAAGTTGTCACACTACAGAGTGGAGATGTTTCTGGACAAGGTTTGGGTTACTAAAGACAATAATTGAAACCGATTGTCTCTGCATACTTTGGCAATGGAATTTGTTCATTTGTTGATACACAGTACAAACAGGGGTGGTTCATGTAGGATTCATCGTTTGAGAAGTTTTTGGTAGGAAGTTAAGTAATATGAAGTTGATTTTACCAGATATTTGAGATCCTTTACAAATATTAAAAAACACACAGACAAAATGCTTCAAAACAACCAAAATATTCCTTCAACCAATGTGAATAAATGGAGGCCTAGAGACGCAAGGTTTCACACATTCTTCAAGAATTCAACATAAAGGCTCATGTTAAAGACTAGATTAAACATTAGAAATACGTGGTTTTTCAGCCTAAGATACACTAATAGAATTACAAACAATTTTTATGAACATAATGAGAGTAAAGTGATTTTAAATTTTTATTTGCATCACAAGATGAAATTACAAATTCCACAATACTAACACATAAAAGAGATCTTCGTGACTCGTAGAGATTTTAACATAAGAATCTTTCAACAGAAAAAGAAAAACTATTTGAAATCATTCGAAATAAAATCAAACACATTTATGCTCTTAATAAACCAAGAGTATTTCAAGGTTCATTAGATTCATCAGCAGGGAAAGTTTCCTCAAAAATCTCGGAGCGTGTCAATGGTTGTACATTTGCAACCACCTTGACGTGATTGAATAAAAAAACACATGAAAATAAACTCGTCTCTCTCGACGATCTCTCGGGAAAATGGTTTTTTCTCAAAATTTCTCAAAAAATTAACCCCCTATGCAAGAGTCTTCTCATTGCATTTATACAATTTTACTCGTTCACTCATCCCAAATTTTCCCCCTAAAAGAAGAGTATTCTAGGAATGCTTTATTTGTTACAATTTTGTTCCAGAAAGTGATGTTTAAAAATTTACTCCCAAAATAAGCCAAGTGGATAAATCATGAATTGATCACGTTTCTCAGTCCCTCAACTATGACTAGGATGCCATATCATAATTTTTTACAACATTTTTAATCATTACTTTATTCTTTCATGTAAGAAATCCCCTTTTTAATAATTTTCAAGTGGCTCTATATGGCTCGATTTGACAAGTAATCATTTTCACCTTTCAGAATACACTTTGAGAAATGAGTTCCCTCGCATGGATACCTACATTTGTACCCCCGTAAAAAGAGTGTCCTCACATGGATTATACCACATACCTACATTGTGAGTCCGAGTCGGCCTAAGTGCAAACCTCCACGTGTCTCCTTGGCACAACTGCAAAGGTGAAATCTAGAGGTAGGTTCCCAAATGAGCACGGGCCCTCCACGTGTTCAGAACCCTAGAGAGTTGCACAGTTTCTGAAAATTTATAGTATGGGAAGGTCCAGCGGAAGCTTCCATGTGTCTATTTGGTGCAACTTCAAAGATGAAGTCTAGAGGCGGGACCTCAAATGAGCACAAGTTCTCCATGTGTTATAGGATAAAGAAAGGTACCTCGGCCATTGAAAAAGTCTCAGTATAAAGAGGAGCCAACAGAAGCCTCCACGTGTCTCTTCGACACACTTTAAATATGGTGCTCAAAATCGAGACCGTAAACAAGTGCGGGTTCTCCACATGTCTCGGCCCGGAAAAGTTGTTGAAAAAGTTTAAGAACCAGTGGAAGGTGCCACGTGCCTAGGGTCCTATAAACTTGCATCAGACACTTGAAAATTCTAAGCATGGGCAGAGCTAGCAGAAACCTCCATGTGTCTCTTCGGTGCTCCTTCAAAAGTAAAATTCAAGGGTAGGTCCCCAAACAGGCGCGGGCCCTCCATGTGGAAATGATTTGAGTTGAAGCGGGCCTGAGAATCTAAAAATTCTATGGCAACCCACATTTCCACTTTTAACTTTTGATGTGGGCCCCAGCAGAGTTGCGGCTCACTTTTATACTTTTACTTCATTTCAAAATAGAGCTTAAAAACTCCAAAGTTCTCCAGTAACCTACCTCCTCATTTTGACTTTTCAATGTTGACTCAAACATGTGACATTAATTTGTCCCCCACGGAGTCGCGGATCATTTTATAACTTTACTCCTTTTCACAAAAAGGCAAAAAACTTCAAAATGCTCGATGATCCGCCTCTCTGCATTTGAATTTTCAAACCACCTCGTTTCCATCTTTGGGGTCAAAGTAAGAAATTTGCTTTTCCGCTTCACATTGTTAAATAGCCAATTAGAAACTATCGGGGCCGCAGGACCAATTTTTCATTTTTACAATTATAACAAAAGTGACAAGTTCACCAAATAGACCCATCGTGCCACGTCCAATTAAAGATGACCACATATCTATAGATGTTGAGATAAAATTTGATAGGGAAAACACAACTATGGAAAAATAAAATGAAGGGGAAACCCTAACATTCATTCCCAAATGACAATGTTTTCCCATAGAGAGAAGACTGTAAATAATACCAAGACTCAATGTGATCCATGACCCAAGGAAAATACTGACAATGGAATCTAAATGAAGGAGAAATTTTTCATGCATCCATACAGGGAGACAAAGAATACTTCAAATCATGCGGACTAAGAAATTTTAAACAAACAGGGCAAGATTAAATTGAGCACCAACAGATACCAAAGCGGAGTTGACAATTTTTGCACTTGTGCAAAAATGGGCAACTTGAAACTTTATTATGATGGATAGAATTGGTGAAGTATACCTAAGCTAGGGGAGGTTCTTTTAGACAATATTGTTATTGTTGAATTAATTAATGATTACATGAAATCTGCAGCTATGTGTGTTGTTGCAAAACATAACAGATCACATAGCCTGCAATTTCATGCTATCTTCAAAAAAAGAACACAAAGCCCCGAAGGATAGTTGTGTTGCCTTGATGAAGACACTGAATTGTAGAATAGATGAAGTGTTAGGTTTTGGAGCAGCAATCATGACTGCAGATTACAAAAATCAGAGTTCATTACTAGATGTTACATGTATTCTTTAATGTTCTTTCCTTCATGATTAAGACATTCAATTATATTATTGGGTTGTTTAGTTCATCATACAATCCATATCAGAAAGTAGAAATGCAGAAATAAATACACAACTCAATTTCACAATTCAATGTTTTATTCATAAGGATTTCAAAATGTTCCCACACAAGCCATGGGATGTAACTGGAAAGTAAAGTACAACTACTGAAATAAGAGGTACACATGCATGAAAGAGAAAATAAAGGAGTATGAGATAACCCATCATTTCCTTGGAGGTTTCTCCTTTGGTTGATGCATCTTCATCTTCATCTTTGTTCCCTCTCCATCTTCACTACCGAAAGCATTGTACCTGAAAAGAAGAAAAGAGGAAAATCATCAGTTATGAGCTCAAGGTTAATCCATATTCCTATATTGTCCTAATTCATGCACATGGATCTCTTAATAACATGAGATATAGATTACTTGAAGATCAAACAATATACATGATTTACTCACTCAGAAAGAAGGAGAGAGAAGAAAAAAATGGACATAAGAGAGGCCAAAAAGCCTAAATATTTTCTAACTATTTTCTCAAGTGTGCAGGAACAAGTTGTAGCCAAGAAGAAATAAATCATATCTTACAGTCCTCACTATAGATAAAGATTGCAGAGTTCAATAACTTCTATCCTATGGTACATGAAGCAGATAAGTGACAAGTACATACTGGTATGAAGGAAGAATGCAACACAAAGTTCGAAGCTATTCTAGAAATAGAAGAAGTTGCATTACAGAATAGAGGAGAGACTTGTAGATAAAAGTACATGTTCCAGATTACAACTGAAGAAGAAGAGTCAAAATTTAAAGGCTGAAGTTAACTAGAGAGAGAAGATTACACCAGAAATAGAATGAGAAAGAAGTATAAGAAAATTTTGACAGGGCTTCGCCATGTAAAATGGACATTTACATCTTTCCATCATGTTGTTTTTAACTAATACATGCTTTAAAAGTTGTATGTAAATTGAATAATGACGGGGAAGAAAGCGAAAAGCATGCCATGATCAAGATAATAGTTATTATGTTTTAGTTTCCAACAACAAATCAGCTTCAATAAAAAAGTGATACATTTTGTATTTCTGAATTAGAAAGTACATCTATTACAACTGAAATAGAAATAAAAGAAGGAAATATGGGAAAATTTTGACAGGGCTTCGCCATGAAAAATGGACATTTTAAATTTTCTAGCATACATACTAAAGTTGTAATGAAGATTAAATGTAGTATTTTAAGAAAAGAAATGGACTACACTTTTAGTCATCAAATTGAAGAACTTTGGAGCTTTCATTCTAGCTTAACAGTTGAATAAAATGAAGTTTCAAGATAATACTACAAATTTTAACCATTTTTAATTATAGTTTTCAAATGAAGCAAGAATGAGAAATTGTTTACAACTTCCAGAAGGCCACATACAAGGTACAAAGATCTCATGAAATCAAGAACAATCAAAGTATTAATACTGTAACTTCCAGAATCAAATGAACAAGCCTATCTGTCTATCAAGAAGATGTCAAATCTCAAAATATCTAAGTTACAGTAATCAAAGAGGATAGAAGATGAAATCAATGACAGCATAGATGTTATGACAAAAGAGCTACAAGTGCAACCAAACAACTTCAAGTTTACATAATGATTCAAGACCTCAAGCCCAAACTTGGGACTGATGAAAGTGTACATTATGCTACAGTATACTTCAGAGCCAAATTTAAATGCAAGACTCACGGTTAAATAGAACTAGAATAACTCCCAAGGAGAACCAGTTTTCACATTTGAGTCGAAGTAACGAAGAAGATACCCATCAGAATAAAGCTTCAAATCAGAAGTCTATAAAGATAGACTCAATGCCCAAGAGTAATCTTGAAACCAAATGCACAAAGAGACAAATAGACAAGAATAACATATCATAATACAGGAACTTCCAGATATTTCTAGTTCGGATCTTCGATGCTCAAGGTCGACTAAGCGAATAAGCAACCAAACTACATGCTCCAAAGTCGAACTCCAGAAAGAACTTGTTAATGGGGACCACATTGAAGTAAATATCAAGAGGTCATCTTAAACTAAATACAAGGAGCTCATACAAATAATAAGTTAGAGAATCAGGTGAAAAGTAACTCAGAATGCATAGAACCTTCGAGAAGATCTAAATCTAGGAAATTAATGGATGAATACTCAGGATACCATTAATAACTAGGAAATTGAGCTCTGAAGGTACAGTAATAGCCATTCTAGATAGATGCACATCAGTTCACAAAAAGAGAAATTGAGTGAAGCAAGCCTAACAAATCTAAAAGCATGACTAAATTTCCCATCAAGAAGGTTACCACAAGATCAAAGATTCAAAACACAGAAACCTACTAATGGTGGAAATACTTGTTACACATCAGTTAGGCTAGTGCCATTATCTCAAAACAACTAACAAACATGAAAGACACCAGGAGCAGAGAGTAGTAAAACAAATTTATGTTATCGATAAGGTTTTAATGATTTGTTTTCCATAATTGAAGCCAAGTATTTCAAGAAAATACAAATCACCATTTACAGAGAATGGTATGGATGAATATCCTTTCTAAGTATAACGCAAAAGAGAACATAGTAACTCCAGGATCTTTGAACTCATTTTATCAATGGCCAAGTATGAAAATACGAAGAAAACAGAAAACTTAGGTATGAGTGCACTATGAAGCCAACACTTCAACCGTTTACAGATGTTTCTAAAACAGAGTTGAGGAAATCATCAAAGTTACAATTACAATGTAAATAACTCACCCACATAATGTTATTGCAACATAGATTACAGAATAACCAAGTTTGACATCTCACAAAATGGTGGTCTCCATTTTGCAAAGCTCACATAAAGAATAGAAGTGGAAAAATATGTAAGTATTCGAACCCACAAAGCTTCATAAAGTGATACAAAATGAGATCAAAGGATACAAAATAATGGCGAGCATACAATAATGACCAGCATCAACCAAATCCCACTCAGAAAAACTTGGAAATAGATTAGAGACGACAAAGATACAGATGCACAAGTGCTCGAAAGACCGAATCTCAGAGGAACCGAGCTTAAGAAGATCAACAATGGCTTCCCAGATAATTTTCACAAGGGCTCCGCACACAAACCAGATTTGAAATGAAAAATTGAATGAAGTTCGAGTTGTTTTAACTCACCCACCTATGCTTGGCTTAACCTAACCTTAACCAAGGGTCAGTGATCAACGATCAACATTCAATAAGTACGAAGATCAATGCTCAAGGATCAATCTCCAGTAATCGAAGTGAACTATCATGGTCATATGTCAATGACCAAATTCAATGCAAGCTAGAAATCCTAATCACGGGTTCGTGATCAATGGTTTGTGATGAAAAAGTACATAGATCAACGGCCTAAATCAAGGCACCAACTTTCAAAGAAAACCACCAGGGTTACAGTTAACTCAACTGAGTTAGATGCCACCAAAAAGTCTTTGGAGGAGTGAGTCATCATCATGGGGGCATCCTATATTAAAATTTTGCATTCGACATGTCAAAAGGGGATCTCCACTTTAGTCGAAGCATTGAATATTCCGAAAAATGCCGATTGAATCATGTTCATAGAATGATCACCCAAAAGATAGAGTATAATCTTATTCCCTCCAAAATACAAAATTTGACAGGTAATCACCATGTTCATGTGTTAATAAAAGGTGGCCAAGAATGGCATGGTGGCCTTTGCAAAGTGCCCCCATATATATGTTTAATACCATAGAAATGTCACAAGTCTACAAAAGGCCAAACTCAACAAAGACAAGTGCACCTATTAAGAGTGCTCCCCACATGGAGTGAGCACAAAACAAAGGTTTTTATTTTGCAAATGATATTTTTAAAAAATGGAAAAATAATTCATGTTACCACACTAGAGGAAAAGGGAATGTCAACATCAAATCCTAATCTTAAAGGTGGTCCCCTATCAAGATGGACAATTGGTTGAGTTATTTTTGTAAAATATTGTAAATAATGGATTATCTTTACTCACACAGAGATCAACTTTTGCATGTGCATCCAAGGGGACAAGTGGATCAGAATTTTAGATGTCACATTAACAAAGAAGAAGACAAATTTGCATGCACCTAGAAGGAGACTTGCTCATCAAGAAAGGTTTATTTTTAGCATTATTCACCCATGCTTTTTCTTAAAAATAGGATAGTCAACTATAGTTTGTGATGTAATCAAAGGCTATTAATGCCTCTTTGTATTAGTTTTCTTTATTTTATTCCTTTATTTATTAATAAATAAAAGGTAAAAATAGAATGCATGGGCAAGTACAACCCTAGTCTATTTTTAGGAAGGGTGGGTGAATCAATTTTGCTATATATTATGTGCCTTAGAAAAGCACAAGAGGAGGAGTTTTCATAAACATGAGTCTTTGAATCAATTTTTCTGCAATTTTTCCCTTTGAATGTGAAGTATTTTCTACCTTTCCAATTATTTGCAGTCTTGTGTATGTTTCCATTAATCTTGTGAATGTTGAATTCCCTGATTAATCATCTTACCCTATTGTAAGTTCAAGTATTTATGCATGATATTAATGTGTATGTGTAACTTAGTAGTATTGTTGTGATTTTATCCCTCAATACATCAAAGTGTTTACCCTTAATTATCTTTAGAAAATTGTTGGCCTATACATCAGAAATTCATTCCATATCAATTGTGCATGTACTCAGTCAAATACCTCATACAAGTTTGGTGTATCACCTCAATTTTAATTTCATTTTACATTCATCTTTTACCCTTAAAACCTAGAAAATTAATTTAGGATACATCAATAAGGAACCGAACTTCATACTAGGACTCATCTGAAAATAGGTATACCTATAGACCTAAGGCATTTCCATTGTATCTATGAACGAGAGATAAAATTTGCAAGCTTAGAACACCTGGAACCATCTCTCTACTGGGTGAAGTTTCAAGAGATAATAGTTTTTGGTAGTCCCGGTGGGACTACAAATCAGATTTGCATGCAAGTTACAGATATTCACAGTAGATCTATGATAGATTTACAATGATAAAAGTTACTTTCGAGACAACAAGCTGCAGCAATTTATTCTAAAGATTTAAAGATCTATTTGGTGACTCTGTAAAACTAATTTCAGACAGTATTGCAGCATGTTCCATGCCTAAAGTGACTACAAGATCATCGGTAAGAGGAATTCCTTCTGAGTTTATTTCTTTACCTTTGAATTATGCAAGAAGGAGAAGAGTTGGTAATACTTTACCTTATAATAGGCCTGGTTTTGATAACCCTCCTAATATTCCTTCACCACGTATCAATTTCTCTATTTAGATCCCAATTTTTCAAATGGCTATTCAACCACCTAGGAATTTTGTGACCTTTACTAATGGCAGCCCATTAGTAATCCCAGTTTATCATGACATCCCTAATGCTGCCATGAAAATTTTTCCATCATTCACTGGTGAAAATTAGGTTACACCTACAGAGCACATTAAATATGTTGCAGCCTTATGTGCAGTTCATAATATCACTCATGAGGATGTAGCTTTGAGACTTTTAGCTACATCTCTTAAAGGACAAGCCTTGCAATGGTATATAAATCTAGAGATTGGATGCATAAGAACTTGGGATGATTTAGGTGATAAATTGCTGAAACAATTTCAAGATAATTCAGATCATTTATCTCTCATAGAACAACTTTCTACCATTAAAAGATCTCCCAATGAATTTATGTCTAGTTTTAACATCCTTTTTCCGAACTTGGGAAATAATTCTAGCAAGTGTCAAGCCTCAAGCTGATCATGCTTTTCTTTATTATCTTAGAGCATTAAACAGTGATATTTCAACTATGATTTAGTCTATGGGAGGAGAGACTCTCCTAGTAGCCTATGATATTGCCATCCAAGCTAAAAATAGTCTTATTCAAGCTGAAAAATTAGCACCAAGGCCTTCAATGCCTTTTTTAATAGATTTAGCACCTATTCCTCAACCTATATCAATTATAGCACCTGTTGTTGTAACCCCATAAAGTGATGTATTTAAAGCTTTGAAAACTATGGGGAACAAGCTGACTTCAATCGAGAATAGGCTTGCATTACCTAGCAGACCTTATCAGGCTCCTTATCAAAAACCAGAAAAATAGGTAGGCTTACCAGAGGATTAAAATTATGGGCAGGCTTATCATCAAAGGAAGTTTGACCCAAAGGTTCCTAGTTCATCTAACGCTTTAGTTCCAGTTAATATGGCTACGGAGGAGTGGTGTCAACCTTGTAATCAACCTCATTCAATTGCAAGTTTCCCAAATGCTTTTTTGAACATAAGTCTTGTTGCACAACCTCAACGAGACATTGTTCATGCCTCAAATGGAGGGTGGGAAGCAAGATACTCAGGTTTAGAAGGCACCTGAATAGAACTTAGTTAGTTTTAGTGAGGATGATTTCATTGCAGTTACTACTAGGGCTCAGGAAAAGGTTGCAGAGAGTAAAAATTGAAGAATACGCTTGTTCTACCTACTGTCACTGATAAAACAACAACTTTCATCCCAAAACCAGCTAACAGTTTTGATTTTCCTCAGAAAACATCAAGTGTTATAGCTGGTAAAGAACAAAAAAATAGCTATAACCTGATCCAAGAAGGTTATTTATACCTCATATATCAAAAGCAGTTGAAGCAGAATAAGTTTTTGCCAAAGCCTATGCTAAAACAAAGAGAATCTGTGCCTAAAACTATTGCTTATTTTTACATTGTTCATGTAATGAAAAATCATAATTAACATCTCAATGTGGGATGCTCTAAGTATTATATGACAAAGTAAGATTTACTTTCTCACGAGCTTGCTAAGCTCCAAATTTATTCTAACATAGTAGAAAAAGAATTCCAAAAAGTAGACATGGTCCTTGGAACAATGGAACAAGACCACATCAAAGAGGTTAAATGGATGGTTCAGAAAGTCTTAAATGCTCATGACATCAAGAAGCCACCACCATTTTATCTATCACTAATTATTGGAGAACATATTGTTCATAACTGTATGGTGGACAACGATGTAAGTAGCAGTAAAGGTTATGCCAAAAGCAATTACAGAAAAATTGGGTCTGTAGTATGAACCTATAAAAAAGAGTGTCCTACAGTTGGATGGAACTATAACTAATACAGTTGGTGTCATCAAAAATCTAGAGGTAACATTGCATGCTTGCCCAAATGTTTCCATTTTGCAAGATATTACTGTTGTAGATTTACCTCCTTACTTTGTTATATGTTTATCAAGAGATTTCACAAAAAAGATAGGAGGCTATCTCTCTTCAGATTGGTCCTTATTTTTCACTACACATTATGGCACCAAGGTTACTATCAATTCAGAACCATTGGCTAGATTTCACATTGAGCCTCACGCTTCTAATGCAGTAGCTAATTATGCAGCCTTAGACTAGTCGATTTTTATAATATAACTCATATTTCAACATTGCATGTTGTTTTTGACATATTTAAGGATGAAAAGATGTATGAAGAACATGCTCATGATCCTTTCAAATAATTTGAAGAGCATCTGTTTGGTGTGTATTATTTGCATGAAGAAAATACGCCAATTCCCTTGCTGTCCAAAATAAAAATGCAGTTGAAGGGATTTGGAGGCTTCATTTTGATGGAGCTAAAAACAAGAAAGGACAAGGAGCAGGTTTGATGCTCACTTCCCCAACAAATGAAAGGTATTTATCATCTTTGAGTCTCCAATTTTCATGTACTTGTAACGTAGCTGAATATGAAGCATTAATTCATGGCTTACTTTGGGACAGAAAGAGAGGTATTAGCATGTTACAGATCTTTGGTGATTTTGAGTTGGTTATCAATCTACTATCTTTGAAGTGGCATCACTTACACCACCCCAAAGAGGGGCAAATGTAGACACCTATAATTACGCCCAAGCAATTTAAATACTTAAATTGCGCTAATTATCCCTGTTCTCGCAAATCGACGATATATCTTCAAAAACGCTCATATTCCCTCTTATTGTCATTAATTAATTACACTAAGCTAATTAATTAAGTTGCTATCCAACAAATACCCTAATTAACGACCTTCCGTTAATAAATCACCCCTTCTACCTAGACTAATTAATTATTATTAATTAATTAGCTTTCCCTTTGATTTAACCAATAAATCAATATTTAATTGATTTAATCCCCTTCTAATAGCCTAAATCGTACTAATATTCCTCTAATTAGCTTCTATAAGCTTACATCTACCTATTAATTAATCACCTTTGATTAATTAAAATACCCCCCAACTCCCATGACTTGTTAAACATGTATTAAACCCTTCTAAAGTAAGGTTACCTTTAATAAAGCAACCTTATCCATTCCTAATCATGTTTTACCTTTATCCCACATTCATGAGAATGTGTTGAATCCTTTATCCTTTGGGCTATATAAAGAGCCCTCCACCTACCTTTTTACTTACACCTAAACTTTCTAAGAGAGAAAATGCAAAGCATATAGCAAAGAGACTAAGAGCTTGCACCTTTCCCTTTTGAGATTTCATCATCTTGAAGAGTTAAGCCTCTTTCTTAAAGTGCTTGGGTCATATGGGAGGTGTCAAAAGGGTCTTGTAGCCCAACTTTGATTAGCCCCCATTCCTAGGTTCTTGGAGCATTAAGAACAACTATTTTGATAGCCATGGAGCTTACTTAGGTCCATTCATTTATTTGTTGTTAGAGAATAGAGGAGTTTAGATATTTAGCATTGTTAGTTTCAAAGTTTGTATTGATGAATGCTAGCATCTAACCCTTGTTTAATTCTTATCATGATGGTGTTTATGCTTTGTTTTAGCTAAATTGTAGAACTATTTTAGGTGGTAGTTCTTGCTTCATTTGATTTAGCATTAAGCAAAGTATACATGCACACATTTGGCACGCACGGTGGGACTTACTCCATTTTCCTTTGCACTTAATTTCAAGTTTTTGTAGTTAAGTTTTATTTTTGGTTACTAACCCTCTTTTACACATGTTGATCTAACTTGTTTTTTTAACTTGTTTTGTTGAGTTTGCATATGTTGGGACTTCTCTTGTAGGTATGAAGGAGGTGAAGTGCTATCAAAATTGGAATTGATGGGAAACTTTCAAGATTTCTCCATGTTTTCATTTTTAGAGCTTACTTTTTCAACATTCTACATGCTAGTTTTGTCAATTTCTTGAAGATTTTAAATTCTTGAGCATGTAGGTTAGTGTTTGATAGTACTGAGTCTTCTATTTACATATTAATGTGGTGGGTTGCTGTCAAAATTTAATCTTGGTGAGAAAATTTCAAGATTTCATCATGTTTTCATTTTTAGAGCTTACTTTTTCAACATTTTACATGCTATTTTTGTCAATTTCTTGAAAATTTTCAATTCTTGAGCATGTAGGTTAGTGTTTGATAGTGCTGAGTCTTCTATTTACATATTAATGTGGTGGGTTACTGTCAAAATTTAATGTTGCTGAGAAAAATTCAAGATTTCATCATGTTTTCATTTTTAGAGCTTACTTTTTCATCATTCTACATGCTAGTTTTGTCAATTTCTTGAAAATCTTAAATTCTTGAGTATGTATGTTAATGTTTGATAGCGTTGAGTCTTCTATTCATATATTAATGTGATGGGTTGTTGTCAAAATTGAATCTTGGTTGGAAAAATTTGCCCATTTTGCAGATTAAGAGACGTTTTTTTGACATTTTTGAGTGCATGTCAAGTGCATACCCATGAGCATAAGAGCATATGCGTAACCCATCTTCCGAAGGCCATAACTTTTGCTCCCGAACTCAAAATGACTCCATTTTTTTGCGTTGAAAAGGTATTGAAGTTAACTATGCAATGAAAATATAAATTCAGGATTTATGCTTACAAAATTTGCAAGTTATTCTGTTAGTTTAAAACTGGTCATTTTCTAACATGTCTAATGTTTTGATGAATGTTGTATTTCCATGCTTACTCAATTTAGACAAAAGCGTGTGTATGCTCTTCTCTTGCACCTTTTGGTGATATTGAGAATAAAAAACAACTTTGATCTCTATCTTGTTAACATTGGGATTAAACTTGGATACTTTATTATTCATTTTGCTTAAGGGAATGAACCTTTTACAAAGCATTTTTCAATGGTCCTTTGATTTGAAGTTTTCCATTTCTATATAGTTGGGATAAAGTTTGTGTATGCTCTTCTATTTCACCTTAGGGTGATCTTGAAAATCAAAAGCAACTTTAGTCTTCATTTTATAACATTTGGTAAATTAGAAACTTCATCTTTCACTTTTGGTTTAAAGGGAATGAACATTTATCAAGAATTTTGTATGGTTCATTGATCGAAAAGATTTTCTTTACTTTTTAGTTCGATTTTTTTGTGTATGATCTTCTCTTGCATCCTTGGATGATCTTGAGAATCAAAAGCAACTCTTAATCCTCTTTTAAATAATGTGATTTTCTTGGAGAACTACTAACGCTTAAGTGCAGGACCTAAAAACGCTTGTCAAAGAAAGGAGGAATCAAAATGAAATCAAAAACTACTAATACAGTTGTTATACAGGTTGCCAAAAGGTGTTCAAGAAAACCACACCTAATTAAACAAGATAAAAAGAACAACATATTCAAAACACTGTATTGCAGGTTTCGGAAAAGGGTACGTCCCTCTCCGCTCAACTGGAACATAACCCCTTTGGCATAACGCCTTAAGCTACAACAATGGGGGTGGTTCCAGGAACCCCAAAGTAGTCCACGCAAGAGGGAACCTTGTGGACGAAACGGGAAGTGCTCCGCACTACCTACTTGACTAGTGATTCCTTTGTGAGATAGAGTTACAGTTGTTATGCTGTTGTGGTGACCCCAGTGATAGTACACGTAGACGCACTAGTTGCCTACTGTTCTTGAAGGGGGTAAAGTAAAGCCGAGATACTCCCAAACTAGTCAGTGCGACTTTTTGGGTAAATCACGCTCGCTCGTGGAAACTTTGTAACACCTAGGATGAGAGAACCACCTAGGAGAATATACTTTGGCCAGGAGCCCACTTTGACCATTTTAAAACAGTGTTGAGTTGTGAACCTTCTTTTTGAGAAACATGTGACGTATTACTTTCGCCTAGTTTTTACTTGCCTTAGGGTGAGGCGAAACTCTGCCGAAGTGAGACTAGCATCTTTCGTCTTTTTTTCTTGATTTATTTCCTTGATATTATTTTGGCACTTTTTGATCAAAAGATGTGTGATTACCTTTGTCTTTCCATTCAACTATTTCTCTCACTTTTATGTCCGTTTACACCCATCCATGTTTGGTCAAGTTAGTTAAACGTCTAAAGTGAGTGGAGGTGTTTTCACATCATTTGGTAGCCATTGTGATCTTGATACCCACGTCAAGATCATCATTGTAGTTAGGCGTGGTTCATCATTGCGGACTTCCATAGAGGAGTTAGCTTGTTTGTCTCGTATCATTACAATTTCGATATTTACGTCTTGTTTCTTGTAAACTTGACATAAATACCTATATTGTACGGTTACGCTGCACACATTCTTAACTATTCCTAGCTATACTTTGAGCTTTTTTTGTTCGGTTTTATTATTACCTCGATTTCAAAAGGTGCTAGGCACTACCATTTGTGCATGTTATATCAATAACACCTCGATATCAATACTTCACTTTCTTGCAAAGTGGGTTAACATATCTTAGTGATATTGTTGTGTCATTCACAAATGGTAATTGGCACTTTTTGAGATATAGGTCTTAATCAGACTTGAGCTTGCTCATCATATATCTTGATTGGAAGATCACATTTAACTTCATGTATTTACTTACGTCTTGTTCATTCCTTTGAACTTGGCATAAGTGGAGACATCTTGTTAATCATCTGGCGTCGTAAATTACTTTGAAACGTAGTCTAGGAGGTATTTCATTTGATTAAGTTTTGGTACCAAACGATTGTTTCATTGGTGACTTTATCATTCTATCACATTGGTATTCTCACATTTGTTAATTTATTCTTAACACATACATCTTGTGTTTCACTTAGGGGTAGTCATTGAATTTTGAACAAATCTACAACTTACCTTAGTGAAACTTATCACGAAAACATGGCTCCCAAGACGCGTCTAGGTTTAAAGAAACAAACATATGAGGAACAACAGGCACAAGCTTGGGAGACCTCTAATAAACAAGGGTCAAACCCATTTATCGGACACGATCTAGGACCACTATTTTCTGCAGAAAAGGAAATAGAAGAAATGGTCGACCATAGTGGAAATGAATTAGAATCACCACACGCAGAATTTGATTTTGACCCCACTCTACTAGATGAGTTTCTCCTTAGAAATAAAGATAGAGTTTTGGCATGGGTCATGGAATTAGGGGCTAAATTGCCCACCGAAAATGAACCAATATTACCTACAAATGACACTACTAAGGAAGAATGCCCCCTTATCAATATGGAAGATATTTTAACAGGTGGGCATGCTTCCACTTCTTACGTAGAAAATGATAAAGTGGTAGGGCATAGAATACCCCTCATCAAAGTGCCATGAAGAAAAAAGATAGAACATGAGACAGGGGAAGAACCTCCACACTACGAAGAGGAAGAACCTTTAGAAGAAGAAGACACAAACCAAGTCACAATCCAACAACAACTCAAGAACCTAATCCGAAAACTAGCTTTTCTTACTTTCCAGTACAGAAAGACACAAACAAGAACATTCAAAAGTCAAAGCCTAAGTTTAGGATCCACGAACTCCATCAAGAAAACCAAGGAGAAGAAGACACAGGTATCATCATGTACACATCCCCGCTTCTCCCACTAAAGAACAATTGCTTTGACACAAGAAGTGCAATCTATGAAAGCAACACTTGCGAGCATACAAGAAAGCAATATAGGGAGTATTAGGAAATACCAATACGAAGAACTATGCCCCTATCCTTTTGACAAGACAATGACCCTTCAACCCTTTCCAAAGAAATTTGATATGCCAAAGTTTGAAAAATATAAAGGAAAGGGAGACCCAAGGGATCATGTTAAAGATTTCTACATGGCATGTCAAGAGGTGTCTTATAGTGATAATTACCTCATCAGACTTTTTCCTAAGAGTCTCAGGAGGTCAAGCATTGGAATGGTTTACGCGCTTACCACGAGGATCAATTTTCACCTGGCCAGAATTGGCGAGAAAGATTCGTGCGTCATTTCTCGTATAACATAGAGAGTGATGTCACCATGGAAAACTTGTGTGGCACAAAACAACGCCCAAATGAGACCTTCACCAGCTTCCTCCAACGATGGAGAGGGATAGCTAGTTGCTTCCCTTGCGCTTTCCTTGAGAAGCAGCTAGTCAGTATTTTCGTCCCTAATCTCAACCCAGATATAGCTTTCCACCTCCAAATGCATTGTGTCTGCACCTTTGAGGAGGTTATCGAGAAAGGGATTCAAATAGAAAAGGCTCTCATTGCCAAAGGCACCCTCAAAACCCAATCTAAAGACAACCAAAGTGTCAAACCCGCTGAAAAGCCAAAGATCTTTAACAAAAACAAAAACGTGGTGGGAGACGGAATCACTGATTCCAAATGTGTTCAAACGGTCCAAACCAGTCAACCTTTTAAACTAACCAAGGGCCCAATTCAACCACCACCAAAGTGATGAACATTCACCTCCCTCAATGAACCATTGTCTGTCATACTAAAACAGTTGGATGTGGCCCACATGATGACCTATCCTACAACGCAACCGTTTGATGACAACACTCCTAAACCTTCATGGTATAAGGAGCATGAATACTGTGAAATGCATCGCGTTAAAGGTCATAAAACAAAAAATGTTTGCGACTTCGCCACTATATTCAAGACCTCATTGACAATGGGGAGATAGAGGTGGATAACCCTAGCCACATGCAAACACCTAACGAGAAAATGGGGATTTATAAGGAACCATTCCCCAAGCATGATAAGTCGGAAAAGGAAAAACCGGATCGGGGAGAGTCATCCCAAACCTATAAAGCCACGAATTACTTGTATACCAAGAGAGATAACAATCATTACGATTCACTTATCGGATGTATTCGCTCCCCTACTGACCGTGTCAATACCATCCGGATCAAGGGAAAGGACTGCGCTGTGGTAACAAGGCGTGCCCACCTCGTGATTCCAGAACCCTCTCTGTTGACCCCACAAACTGGTAAATATAACCTTTTAGAACAACTTGAGAAGACACCTGCTAAGATCTCGATCTTAGATCTTCTCAAGATATCCAATGTGCATAAGGACATTTTGTATCAAACTCTTCAGGGGTCGGGAGTGCCTTTAGAAGTCGATCCTGCATACCTTCAAGCCGCGGTGGCAAATATTGCACCCAGTGAGCATCTCACTTTCAACCATAGGGAGGTCCCTACCGAGAATCCTACACATAATCTTCCCTTATACATTGAGGTAGTTGTTACCCGTAGGAAAATCAAACGGGTGCTTGTGGATAACGGATCTGGATTGAACATCTGTACGCTTAAATTAGTCAAACAATTGGGACATACGGAAGAAGATCTTGAGTCCCATATCATCACTATCACCGCATACGACAACGCGGAAAGAGAGTCAGCAGGCACCATTACGCTGCCAATGGAGGTGGGCCCCACTTTCCATCAGACAAAGTTTCACGTCTTAGACTTGGAACTTCCATATAATATGCTTCTAGGCCGACCATGGATCCATGCCATGCAAGCAGTGCCATCAACATTTCATCAATGCATCAAGCTGAAGCATGAGGGAAATACAGGAATAATACCGGGAGACTCGAGCCCTTTTCTCATTGTAGAGCTCTTAATAGCTTTGCACGAAAGGGTACATACGCATGTCCCTCCACGATATAGTCTGTCCCTCTTCATTTCGAGGCCATGGAATCTTGAGTAGATTCAAATTCTCTTAGTTCTTGCACTCATGGGGCATCTACTTCAACATCTCCATTTAATTCATGGGAGATGAAAATTCTGGAATATGGCTATGGGGAGTATAATGTACAACAAGCGCTCTTGGTTTCTGACCTCTCCTTGTTGCCCAAGACTAGAGGTCGACCCAACTACCACTTCAGGAGACCTAGAGAGGAACATACTATTGGGTCATTCCTACCTGGAGGCTTATTAGCTAAGGAAAAATTACTTGATCCACCTACTACTTGGGTCCCTGAGGACACTCAGCCATCTTGTTATCAAACCCCAGAATATGAAAAATCTAGCAGAATGATGTACTCCATGGGCTACAAAGGCCTAGGATGTGGGAGGAATGAACAAGGACAAAGAGAACCAGTCCCTCTTCCACATTTCAAAATAAAAAGATATGGCATTAGGATTCACCCTTATGGAGCACACCCCAACGATCAAGATGCGACTTGTTCTGAGCATGAGGATAGCTCTGATTATCTAGACAAGAATCTGATTCTGTTGTAGCCAATATGAGGATCTGGCCTCCACGAACCTTTTCATGAATAATGCTGTCCTAACCATCACCCCCACTGAACCAACCCTTGACCTTGTATACCCTTCCCTTGTTGAATGGGACCAACAACGTCACGTGCCACTAGATTTATTCGAGAATGATGAGGCTATTGCAGATTTCATGGGCATAAGGGATACAATTCCCATTGGAGATCACAAGAAGGGTTTCTTTATCGACTTAGACACCTGCGCCTACTTCGGCGAGGAGGCTGAACTTCGTGGTTAGCAAAATTTAAAGAAAAGTGAGGGCAAAAGTTCTAAAGAAAAGCCTCAGAAAAAATTGAAGTCCAAGTCACACAGTGAAAACCTCTTTGAGGCATTGGCTGACAAACAAATAAGAAAATCAAAGGACAAACAAAGTGACCACGCCAAGGATGAAAATCTTGTAGAGACATCCTTGGATGAAGATCTCAACCTACCTCCCGATCCTACGCGTATGGAGGATTTATCAAAATTGTTAGTTGAAGAAACCATTGATGTCAATATTGTGTACCAAGAAGATCCCAAGATAGTAAAATTGGGAGCATCACTCTGGCCGAGAACAAAAGACGTTCACTATGCTACTGCGAGAGTTTATTGATGTGTTCGCATGGTCTTACAAAGACATGCCCGGCTTAGATCCAACTTTGGTCGTGCATAACTTGGTTGTGCACGCAGACACTAAGCCTATCAAATAGAAGCTTCGAAAGATGCACCCAAGAGTGGCCTTGTTAGTTAAAGAAGAGTTGGAAAGGTTGCTTGCAGCAGGATTCATCAGGCCAATTGATTATTCTGAATGGATATCGAACATTGTTCCTGTCCAGAAGAAACCTATTGGTATCCAAATTTGCATAGATTTTAGGGACATCAATAAAGCTTTCCCTAAAGATGACTTTCCATTGCCCAACATTGACATGATTGTTGACTCAACCGCAGGGTATGGAATGCTATCACTTATGGATGGATTTTCGGGTTATAATCAAATTAAGATCGCTGAGGAAGACCAACACAAAATAACTTTCACAACTCCTTGGGGCACCTTCTGTTATCAGGTGATGCCATTCGGCCTTAAGAATGTGGGAGCAACTTATCAGCGGGCCATGACAGTAATATTTCACGATATGATTCATGACATCATGGAAGACTATGTAGACGACATCCTGGGAAAGTCCAAAACAAGAGAGGAACATCCTATCATTTTGCGGCGTATCTTTGAACGCCTACGTGAATACAAAGTCAGGCTAAATCCAAAGAAGTGTGTCTTTGGTGTGCTATCTGGGAAACTATTAGGCTTCATCGTGTCAAGACGAGGTATTGAGGTAGACCCTGCTAAAGTATCTGCCATCACAGAAATGCCTCCACCTGAGAATATCAAGCAACTGCGTAGCTTGCAAGGGAAAATTCAAGCCATTCACTACTTTATCTCCCAGCTTGCAAATAAATGTCACTCATTCACTCATTTTCTTAAGAAGGACATCACTTTCATCTGGGGACCCGAGCAACAACAAGCCTTTGCTTTGCTTAAACAATACCTAGCTAATCCACCTGTCCTCATGCCTCCCACTCCGGGAGAACCAATTTTGCTCTATATTTCCGCTACGCAATATGCTATTGGTGCACTGCTCGCCCAATATGACCTTAGCCATAAAGAGAAAGTAGTGTACTATCTGAGTCGCACCCTCATTGCCTATGAACGTAATTATCCTCAGATTGAGAAGGCTTGCTTGGCGTTGTTTTTACCTTTCAGAAACTTTGCCATTACCTGCTAAATACTAAGACCAAGCTCATATCCAAGGTCGACCCACTCAAGTATTTGTTGTCCAAACCTGCCCTCACAGGTAGAATGGCTAATTGGATCATTCTACTCAGTGAGTTTGATATAGAATTTGTCCATCAAAAATTAATTAAAGGACAAGTACTTGCTGACCAGCTAGCGGAAGCACCTTTGCAAAGCACAGAACCTTTGAGTCTGGATCTGCCAGATGCATCTTTGCTCTACATTGAAGAATCTGTCATATGGCAGATACATTTTGATGGATCTTTTACGTTTCATGGTTCAGGTGCATGAGTGGTCCTTATTACTCCTTCGGGTGATCCTATACCATAGGATTTCCGCCTGGCCTTCCCTTGCACGAACAACATTACGGAATATGAAGCACTCATTGCAGGGATGAAGGTAGCCATCAAGTGGAATATTCAACATGTGAAGGTTGTAGGTGATTCACAGCTAATCATCAAATAGGTTAATGATGAGTATAAAGTTAAGGATGACAAGCTCATACCTTATAATAAGTTGGTGGAAACTCTAAAGGATTATTTTGTACGCATTACCTTTGATGAAATCCCAAGAGCGCAGAATAGATCGGCAGATGCTATGGCAATGGTGGGATCTATGCTTCGTATTCCGCCAGGGAACAATGATATGCCATTCTTCGTAGAAAATCTACGCCAGCCCGCGTATGACATGCCAGAATCTTGCTTGGCTTGTGAGGTTGTTGGTCCCCATTCACCATGGTATGAACCCATTTTCACCTATCTTAAGGACAGTACATTCCCTCCCAAAATCTTCGCTCTAAAAGCAGAGCCTAATTCGCGAGATAGCCCGTTACACCCTATTAGGAGGTACACTTTATCATCATGGCTACGATGGGAATCTGTTACATTGTCTGGATGTGCCGGAGTCAATCCAGGTAATTAAAGAAGTACACGAAGGAGTATGCGGAGCACATACAAACGGAATGGTCTTGGCTAAGAAACTGTTAAGAGTAGGTTACTATTGGCCCACCATGGAAACTGATTGTTGTAATTATGTTAGAAAATGTGTGCTATGCCAAAAGTATGGAAATTTCATCCATGCTCCATCGTAACCATTGCAACCAATCACTACCCCGTGGCCATTCTCCAAGTGGGGACTTGATCTAATAGGGAAGCTTACTCCTACCTCATCTGATGGTCATACACATATCATCACAGCTACAAAATACTTTACAAAATGGGTGGAGGTTGTCCCTTTAACCTATGTCACAGGAGCACAGATTTCTAAATTCATCATGAATCACATTATTTGCTGATATGGTATCCCTGCAACCATTGTCACAGATAATGGGAAGTCATTTAAGAACAAAACTCTGAAAGGTCTTTGCCAACGGTTCCAAATCAGATTGAAATGGTCCATGCGATATTACCCTCAGGGTAATGGACAAGCTGAGGCAACAAACAAGACTTTGGTAAGGATAATGGAGAAGATGCTTAGCAAAACCAGTCGAAACTGGCACCTACAAATCCACCCAGCCCTTTGGGCCTACCGAACATCAATTCTCACTCCTACGGGTACGACGCCATATTCCCTCGTGTTCGGGACAGAATCTATCATCCCTTTAGAGATTGAACTCCCATCCCTGCGAATTTCTCTTCGGGACTATTTGGATAAGGATGAAGATTACAGAGTGGCAAGATTGGCTGAGTTAGAGCTCTGGATGAGAGGCGCATTCACGCTCTTAATCACTTGAAAGTATATCAACACAAAATCTCCCACAACTACAACAAGAGAATCATCCCTCGCCAGTTTGAGGTGGGTGATTTAGTTATGAAGGAGAACCAGTTCAACACAAGAGCAGAGCGAGAAAAGAAAGGGAAGTTCGAACCACACTTTGGTTAGGACCCTATGTCATAGTTTCCAAGTATGGCACGGGGGCATACAAGTTGGCTCACCCCAATGGTGATGAGCTCGGGAGCCCATGAATTCCATGCATCTGAAGAGGTTTTATGCCTAACCATGGCACAAGAAAAATATAAAAACATAAAAATAAAAAAATCAAAAAATAAAAAAAAAAAAAAAAGAAGAGAAAACAGCTCGTCCACTAGTGAAAACCACGCAATTGTGGCACTTTGGACAAGTCCTTGGGTGAAAACCGGTTTCGGCGCCTCGAGAGGATTCGTTTTCACAAGCATTCTGTATTAGAAGGGTAGTTGTCTTTGTCCTGGACCTGGTTCTACCTTCGAGTTTCCTTGTGCACACCATCTAGTCCACCTAAATCCGGCTTTGCCTTCTTCTATTCATCCTGTAAGGGACGTGGTATTTCGTTATTTCCCATCTTACGCTGAGGGTAACTCACGGACATCACCTTCTTATTCATAAGAGTGTGGCTTCGCCTTGTATATTCCCCACCTAACGCTCGGGGCATCCATGCTTTCTTTGTTACCGCACATAGCTTGGGAAAATTGTTTCACAAAACACAAAAACAATAGAAAATTGTTTCACAAAACACAAAAACAATATAAAATTGTTTGAGAAAACACAAAAACAATAGAAAATTGTTTGAGAAAAACACAAAAATAATAGAACATTATTTCGAGAAAAACACAAAAACAGGGGCAAATGTAGACACCTATATAATTACCCAAGCAATTTAAATACTTAAATTGCGCTAATTAACCCCGTTCTCACAAATCGATGATATATCTTCAAAAATGCTCATATTCCCTCTTATCATCATTAATTAATTACACTAAGCTAGTTAATTAAGTTGCCTATCCAACAAATACCCTAATTAACAACCTTCCGTTAATAAATCACCTCTTCTACCTAGACTAATTGATTATTATTAATTAATTAGCTTTCCTTTGATTTAACCAATAAATCAATATTTAATTGATTTAATCCCCTTTTAATAGCCTAAATCGTACTAATATTCCTCTAATTAGCTTCTATAAGCTTACATCTACCTATTAATTAATCACCTTTGATTAATTAAAATACCCCCAACTCCCATGACTTGTTAAACATGTATTAAACCCTTCTAAAGTAAGGTTACCTTTAATAAAGCAACCTTATCCATTCCTAATCATGTTTTACCTTTATCCCACATTCATGAGAATGTGTTGAATCCTTTATCCTTTGGGCTATATAAAGAGCCCTCCACCTACCTTTTTACTTACACCTAAACTTTCTAAGAGAGCAAATGCAAAGCATATAGCAAAGAGACTAAGAGCTTGCACCTTGCCCTTTTGAGAGTTCATCATCTTGAAGAGTTAAGCCTCTTTCTTAAAGTGCTTGGGTCATATGGGAGGTGTCAAAAGGGTCTTGTAGCCCAACTTTGATTAGCCCCCATTCCTAGGTTCTTGGAGCATTAAGGACAACTATTTTGATAACCATGGAGCTTACTTAGGTCCATTCATTTATTTGTTGTTAGAGAATAGAGGAGTTTAGATATTTAGCATTGTTAGTTTCAAAGTTTGTATTGATGAATGCTAGCATCTAACCCTTGTTTAATTCTTATCATGATGGTGTTTATGCTTTGTTTTAGCTAAATTGTAGAACTATTTTAGGTGGTAGTTCTTGCTTCATTTGATTTAGCATTAAGCAAAGTATACATGCACACATCTGTCTATAAAGAAGATGTCAAATCTCAAAATATCTAAGTTATAGTAATAAAAGAGGATAGAAGATGAAATCAATGACAACATAGATGTTTATGAAAAAAGAGCTACAAGTGTAACCAAAAAACTTCAAGTTTACATAATGATTCAAGACCTCGAGCCCAAACCTGGGACTAATGAAAGTGTACATTATGCTACAGTATACTTTAGAGCCAAATTTAAATGCAAGACTCATGGTTAAATAGAACCAGAATAACCCACAAGGAGAACCAGTTTCTGAGTTTGAATCAGAATAGAAGAAGATACCCATCAGAATAAAGCTTCAAATCAGAAGTCTATAAAGATAGACTCGATGCCCAAGAGTAAGCTTGAAACCAAATGCACAAAGAGCCACATAGTATAAAGTCTTCAATTACAAGAATAACAAAGCATAATACAGGAACTTCTAGATATTTCCGTTTAGAGCTTCAGATGCTCAAGGTCGACTAAGTGAATAAGAAACCAAACTACATGCTCCAAAGTTAGAGCTCAGAAAGAACCTACTAATGGGGACCACATTGAAGTAAATCTCAAGAGCTCATCTTAAACAAAGTACAAGGAGATCATACAAAGAAGAAGTCAGAGAATCAGGTGAAAAGTAACTCAGAATGCATAGAACCTTTGACAAGCTCTCAATCTAGGAAAACAGTGGGTGAATACTCAGGCCACCAATAATAACTAGGAAACAAAGCTCTGAAGGTACAATAATGGCCATTTAGATAGATGCACATCAGTTCACGAAAAGATAAATTGAGTGAAGCAAACCTAATAGATCTAAAAGCATGACTAAATTTCCCATCTAAGATCATAGAATCAAAACACAGAAACCTACTAATGGTGGAAATACTTGTTACACATCAGTTAGGCTAGTGCCATTATCTCAAAACAGCTAACAAACATGAAAGAAACCAGGAGCAAAACAGGTAAAAAACAAGTTTGTTATCAACAAGTTTTAATGATTTATTTGCCATAATTGAAGCCAAGTATTTCAAGAAAAATAGAACTCGCCATTTACTAGAGAATGGTATGTCTAAAGATCCTTGTTGAGTAGAATACAAAAGAGAACACAATAACCACAGAATCTTTGAACTTTTTTTTGTCAACGGACAAGTATGAAAATACAAAGAAAAAAGAAAACTCAGGTATGAGTGCACTATGAAGCCGACCCTTCAATTGTTTACAGATGTTTCTAAAACAGATTTGAGGAAATCATCAAAGTTATATTTACAATGTAAAGAACTCACCCACAAAGTGTTATTGCTACCATAGATTACAAAAGAACCAAGCTCGACATCTCACAATATTGTGGTCCGCCTCTTGCAAAGCTTACATAAAGAACACAAGTTGAAAAATATGCAAGCATTCGAACCCGCAGAGCTTCATAAAGTGATACAAAACAAGGTCAAAGGCTAAAATATAACAATGAGCATACAATATTGGCTAACATAAACAAAATCCCACTCATAAAAACTCGAAAACAAATCGAGACAACAAATATACAGATGCATGAGTGCTTGGAAGACCGACTCTCATAAGAACCAAGCTTAAGAAGATAAATAATGGCTTCCTAGATAAATTTTTCCATGGATCTTCCCACAAACCAGATGTGAAATGAAAAAATGAATGAAGTTCAAGTTGTTTTAACTCACACACCTAAGCTTGGCTTAACCTAACCCTAACCAAGGGTCAGTGATCAATGATCAACATTTAACAGTACGAAGATCAACGCTCAAGGATCGATCTCCAGTAATCGAAGCGAACTATCATGGTCAGATGTCACCAACCACATTCAATGCAAGCTAGAAACCCTAACCACAGGTTCGAGATCAACGTTTTGTGATTAAAAAGTACAGAGATCAACGGCTTGAATCAAGGAACCAACTTTCAAAGCAAACCACTAGGGTTACAGTTAACTCAACCCGAGTTAGATGCCACCAAAAAGCATGTGGAGGGGTGATTCATCATCACAGGAGCCAACCCATATTAAAATTATTGCATTCAACATATCAAAAGGGGATCTCAACTTTATTCCAAGCACTGAATATTCCAAAAAATGTTGACTGAATCATGTTCATACAATGATCACCCAAAAGGTAAAGTATAACCTTATTCCCTCCAAAATGTAAAATACGACAAGTAATCACCATGGTCATGTGTTAATCAAAGGTGGCCGAGTATGGCATGGTGGCCTTTACAAAGTTCTCCCATATATATGTTTAAAACCATGGCAATGTCCCAAGTCTACAAGAAGGCCAAACTCAACAAAGACAAGTGCACCTATTAAGAGTGGTCCCCACATGGAGTTAGCATAGAACAAAGGTATTGTATTTTACAAATGATATATTTAAAAGATGGCAAAAGAAATCATGTTACCACACTAGAGGACAAAGGGAATGTCAATATCAGAGCCTGATCTTAAAGGTGGTCCCCATCAAGATGGATACTTGGGTGAGTTATTTTTGCAAAATATTGTAAATAATGGATTATCTTTACTCACACATAGAGATCAACTTTTGCATGTGCATCCAAGGGGACAAGTGGATCAGAATTTCAGATGTCACATCAACAACAAGAAGACAAATTTGCATGCACCTAGAAGGAGACTTTCTCATCAAGCAAGGTTTATTTTTAGCATTATTCACCCATGTTTTTTCTTAAAAATAGGACAGTCAACTACAGTTTGACTATGATGTAATCAAAGGCTATTAATGCCTCTTTGTATTAGTTTTCTTTATTTTATTCCTTTATTTATTAATAAATAAAGGATAAAAATAGAATACATGGGTAGTACAACCCTAGTTTATTTTTAGGAAGGGTGGGTGAATCAATTTTGCTATATATTGTGTGCCTTAGCAAAGCACAAGAGGAGGAATTTTTAGATACAAGAGTGTTGAAGCAATTTTCGCTAGTTTTACCCTTTGAATGTGAAGTATTTTCTGTCTTTCCAATTATTTGCAATCTTGTGTATGTTTCCATTAATCTTGTGAATGTTGAATTCCCTAATTAATCATCTTACCCTGTTGCAAGTTCAGTATTTCTACATGATATTAATGTGTATGTGTAACTTAGCAGTATTGTTGTGATTCTATCCCTCAATACATCAAAGTGTTTACCCTTAATTATCTTCAGAAAATTGTTGGCTTGTGCATCAGAAATTCATTCCATATCAATTGTGCATGTACTTAGTCAAAGACCTCATACAATTTTGGTGTATCACCTCAGTTTTAATTTCATTTTACAGTCATCTTTTACCCTTAAACCCCAGAAAATCAGTTTAGGATACATCAATAAGGAACCGGCCTTGATACCGGAGACTCACCTCAAAATAGGTATACCCACATACCTGAGGTGTTTCCATTGTATCTACGAAAGAGACAGATAAAATTTGCAATCTTAGAACACCTACAACCATCTCTCTATAGGGTGCACTTTCGAGAGATAAGAAGCGATTAATAAGTATGACAAGGTGAGAGAAGGATCCTTGTTTTACACACTTTGTAGGTGACAACCACAATATCTATATCTTCACAATTCAAACCAATATTGTGAAACACTGTGTTGACTGCTCCAAAATGAATGTTTTTACTTCTTCTCGGGTGGATTCAATAGATTCCACAAGATTGTATTAAAAATGAAAGGAGGATAATATGTATCATCTACAATACTAGATTTCAGAAATATCCTCCTCATAAACTCCATGCTCTCCTCATTAAAATTCTCAATCCTCAACGCCAAATAGTCAGATATTTCATAGTTACATTTGATATCGTCTCTTGGATTGAAGAACTAAAATCCCACCATGAAAATTCTTTTTTTCCTCGACATAAAATAAATGAGAAAACAAAATGCAATCATCTAGAAGTAGTATTAAAGTGCTTGAATCACTGAACCACTGGTTTGAAAAATTAAAAACATGGATAAGATCTTCACCACCACCGCCATCTTGATGGATTCTTAATATGATTAAAACTACTGATAGAGGGAATAAGAAAAATACATACTTTCACAGAATTATTTCTTTTTCTTCGTTGTGTCATTCACTTTAGCAGAGGTCTATGTGCTTAACGAAGACAGTTTTATCTATTTTCTTTTACCGACTGTGTGCGTGTGTGCATGCATAAGATGTCTATAACATTATACGTTACCAAGAAATTCATGTAATGGAATAACGGTTTTAATGCAGGAATCACTTCTTATTCTTATTATTTATATTATTTATTTTAACAATTTCTTAAGTTAATAATGTTGGCAATGTTGATAGTTTTCAAAGGTTCAATACAAAAGGGCAGCAAGAGTTAACCATTAAATTACAAGAACAAGAGCGTATAATGCTCTTCAATCTTAGTAAGGAGAATATTATAAAATTATAAGGTCCGCAATATGCTAGTTTTTTTGAAAGGTCGGATTAATCCATAGAAAATCAAGTTCCTACTATTAAAATTTATAGGAATATTCCAAAGTTAACCACTTACTCCCTACAAAAATTGTCATGGTTGTAATATACTAATGGCTGATAGAGTCTTCTAATGATAATATAATGTTAAATTATTTTTGTAAGATTAGTAATATGGTAATGTGTTTGCATTGCTTAACATGTTTTAAATGAAAAAATGAAATGTTTATTCCTAGTGAGTTTTTGTTTTAAATAGTTCAAAGAAAATATGCATCTTGTATGATTATTTAAGGTGCTTATATTTTTGTAAATATCAATCTTTATTGGTAAATTTTAGATCCTTGGTTTTCGGTATGATTTACATGATGCAATTGTTTTTCTGTTAAAGAACATTTTTACAAAATATCAATACAAAATAATAAAACGGATTCATTCAAACCCTAATATTATGAGAAACAATCATTTTCAACGCTAACATTTAAGTTGACGTGTTTCGAAAGAAAGGATATTTATTTTTATAATTAATGTCATGTTTAGAAAAAGAATCATTCTTAACCTTAATTATATATTGTTAAAAAATATGGCATATAATGTTTTTACAAATAAAGTGGAGTTATTTGGATTTATGTATTTCTTAGGGCCCTCGGCCCTCTGAATGGTGTACCAATATGGACCAAAACTATGAGGTGAAAGCTATGAAATAGAAGAACCCCAAGGTGAAGTTAGATTCGTAATAGGTTTATAGACTTAAAATAAAATGTACAGATCGAAACTTGAGTTGAAGTGAAGAGTTACAACCTCTCATTTTTAATTAAGAATTTCTAAATGCAATGAAGATAGCCATAAATTGAAAAAATCTCTATTTGAATCGAAGAAAACATTTTTAAAAAATCAATTCATTTCAATTCCAATATATCATTTGTGGTTATTTACTATATTATGAGTTTTAAAAGCATTATATGCTCTTCTTTAAAAAGTATAATCAAAATGTGGAAAATAACATCTTACACCATATCCCCTAGACATTATAGAGATGAAGGATCGAATGACATCTCACTCCATGACCATGTACTTCCTCGGGATATGATATCATAAAAATGATGTTTGGAAAGATGCGGGGTTTTCCAATAGATAATATTGAAAGTCTTTGATTTCCATGTACAAATTATTCTCTACATATTCAATACCACCACTTAATCCAAACAATTTCCCTCTTGAAGAATGGCAAAAATGTTTGTATTGAGTTATGGAGTAGGCCTATGGGCATAATAATGAAAAAACATTGGAGCAAAGATAAATCTCAAAACAAATCATCCATGTCATGTGTATCCATCTATACAAAGCCTATATGGATGACCAAAGCTAGATAGATATGTAAATAACCACTTTGCACTTTGTAAGCTTGCTCGGTCTTGGTCCACCAATTCCTCTGGGATTTCAACTGTCTGAAGCTTTCCTTTCCCTAAGGATTTCCACTATCATAACCTCTCCTTTCCATAGGGATGTCCACTATCAAAACTCGTAATGTTCAACAATATATGTGGGATAAGGCTTCGAGTGTTCTAGATGAGATTTAAAAATTTAGGTTTAGGGTTTATGGTTTTACAACAATTATTCTATAGATTTTAAGTAATATATAGGTTGAGAAATCTCAATCAAGTATAATTTCAATAGATAAATAAAAATTGAAAATTGTTTATGGGTTGTTATGTCTCGTATGTTGTCATAAGTTTTCTTAAACCCAATAAAAAGTGTAATATAAACTCTCTCAAATAGAGGTAAACTTAGATTTTGTTCACTTAATGTCAATGTACATGGCATTTAATGTTTCTTTTTTGTTCTTTGTAATGCTTCAATTTACTTACCTTTATTCATATATGTTACCAAAGAAATATATGTTCATTAGATGAAATTCAAACATTAGGTGAAAGATGTATTGTGAATATTTGTTATAAACAAGTAAATACAATTATTTATCAATAGTTGAGAAAAAGTTAATCATTTGTTCGTGTTAAGCCTACTCTCAAAACTTGGTGGGGTCGATCTTTCCACCAATCATATATATATAGATTTTGTGATTGGTCAATATAGTGGAGTCCACAATTTTGTGAGTGTTCGTTAAGTCAAAACAAGAGATAATTATTTCAATCGTTTATTTTAAAAACTTGGAATAGGTGTTCCTCATAAGCAGCGAACTTTGCGTAAAAACATTAAATCTTTTCTTTTGGAAAGCTTTTATGCATGCATATGGTTTAACAGAGGATCATTGATTGTTGGCATGGTGGATGTTCAACTCGTCAAGTTTTCACCTGCATCAACCACTAATTCACGGGGATTCATTTCCTGCCACGACCTCTCCTCATTCTCTGCTAATGAATCCACCGCATGAACTTGGGATGAAACGTCCTCTTGGTATAAATATCTTGCAAATGATTTGATACATAATGCACTGATTAACGGCCGGTAGCGTCGAATTTTTCAGAAAATTTATAAGGGATTTGTTAAACGTATACTATTAGAGCCAAGAATGATACTGTTCATGTTATTAGGTACAGTCCCTGGAAATTCCTCGCGTCTAGAGTTTTAGGAACTTCTCCGTGATCGGAACAGATATCGATGTTATGCCTGAAACACTTGGCCTCAAGCTCTTGGAAGTCAAGGCTCTTCGAAAGGTTCAAAATTGGTAAAGAAATATCTGGTACTAGGGGAGACCCTTTAGGAAACACCTGCACCAAAATCGTCATGTAAAATTACCCCTCCAAAATATCTACTGTGATTCCAAGATGAAAACTTACAAAGCCAAAGCCACCAGTTTTGTACCTACGCCCCACCATTGAATAGTCGGATATGCGGGAGAGAAAGGTACGGAGGTACGGGATCGACATACAAGCCTCCATTATTTGAACCTTTCTCCGAAGACTTCTCATTCGCATGACACCTCTCACGACGAAAACGGTATCATATTTTTTTGTGCTATTCCCAAATCGTGACTTAAAAAGTCACCTCTAGAAGACCCCTTTTTATAGTCGACTATGTTGGAAAATGAGAGAGATAGGGTACTTATCTAATTTTTTATTTATCGCGAATAAAATTTAAACTGGAGTAAGTGATGAACAACCGAGGAAGAGTGTCGAGAAAAGCTCAATACAAATTATCAAGCTTGAAGATTGCATTGGACACCAATGTCTAGTCTAGGGCAAGGGCGCTTTGGTGCCATAGACCTTTTGTAGGCGCATGTGACTACACAGAGGGTCAGAACTTGATTTTTCCTGTGTCGCTAGGGTTTCTCTATTCTTCGCTATTGACCACTTTTATGTCGTTGGATAATCATTGAATTCATTTATATCCTGTAAAACCCTCGAACTTCATCAAATCCTTAAAAAGAAAGATACAAATTAGGAGTCGGATGATCCCAGTGGTCACCGCATTGCAGTGAAACTACATTCGAGCGCTGCACTACATCTCAAACTCCATGAAGTTCTATGTGCTTGTGTGTGCAATAGTGTCCTTAGGTTGCCCTCACACAAATGACACCAAGATAACGAGATGTATGTAGATAAAAAAAGTAAATATGTGGATAGAATTAAGAACTTCCCCTTCCTATGTAGTGTATGGAGAATTAACAGCCCAAAAATGTAGCCCCTTTTATGATATGTAGATAAGATATCCCTTGATGATGTCCCGCCTCTATAATGGTATGAATGTTGTGTATATATAGGGATCGTTTTCTTGAATTTCGACACTAGTAATAACGACATGCCCACTAGGACCTCGGATCGGAGTAAGAAAACCTTAGGGGGCCAATGAGGAAGTAGGCTTCACTTCCTCATTGGAGTAATGGTTGGGTGGAGAGTGTTGCCTACTCCCCCATTTTTGGTTGTGTTTGATCTTGGAAGAAGGTGGAGCTCAAAGGAGGAGTCATGTTTCTTGTAGCATTTGGAGAAAGAATAAAAAATCTCTTGTTATATTTTATCATGTTGTCTCCATTGTGTATGGAGGGCTTGTAAACTTGTATTTGTTTAAAGTGAAGTTTTAGTTGTTTTATTATCAAATGTAATCTTAGTTGATATTGTAAATGAAAGAAAATTTTTGAAAATCATTTCATTACTTGTTGGAATGAGGGACTATAAGATTGTTAAATTGAATCAAGTTCATTGAAATGTGATTGAAAAGAAAACAACCTTGTTCTCATTTTAGTTGATTTATTGTCTTCAATAGGTGTGTTGTTCTTGTTTTAAAACTATTGGAAAATCTTGTTAGAAATTACTTGTGGAAAGGATTGAAACTTGTATGTTGTAAAGGAAAGAAATATTAATTCCTATTGTATTATTTGAAAGGCATATGATAGCAAGATAAACTATATTTGTTCATCTTCTTGTATTGGTTGAAAGAAAGTTAAACTTTATAAATGTAGATGGAAAAAGCCTTAAATCCTTGTTATTCACTTTATCATAAAATGGATTGATCCCTTAAAATATTATAGAGAAAAGAAAAATGCATGGTTACTATTAGACTTTAGTCTCATTTAATTGTATAAATTTGTTATCAATCTATTATAAATTTATAAGGGAAATAAAATTGGTATTTGCATCTCATAATGCTACAATCAAATTTTCAAGGAAATTTTAATGGATGGGTTAAAGATTAGTTGACATTGTGAATATATTAATATCATTCTATTAAATAGTAAATAGTAATATTACGTTATTAATGTTGTAGATTTATTTTATTCTCTATATAAAATAATTTTAATATATATTATACAAATCTAATATATATATATATATATATATATATATATATATAATCTTATTAAATAATATATACATAGGGGCATGACATCAAAGTCCTTTAATACATATATGTTTTTTATAATATATAAATGTTATTTAATAAGATTTATTATATATATAATAAATCTTATTAAATAACATTTATATATTATAAAAACATATATGTATTAAAGGACTGTGATGTCGCGGCCCCTATGGGCTTGTTTGTTTAGTTAATAAAAAAATGGATGGGGAGGGTTGGCGACGCCACCCCCACCCCATATTATATGGAATGGTGGGTGGGGTGGTGACCCTCCCCCAATAATATTTAAAAGATATAAACCCCATCGGGGCAAACCGTTGTTCTATTTTAGTGTTTACGATTTATGTGTGGATCTTATTTGTATGCAGCCAAACCTTATTTTTAGCTCACACACACAGACACACACACAATAAGACCCATATTCATATTTTGGGTATAATTAAAATGGATTCTTAATAAAGACTTTAGCTTCATTTAATTGTATAAATTTACTATCAATTTATAAGGGAAATTAAATTGGTATTTGCATCTCATAATGCTACTATCAAATTTTGAAGGAAATTTTTATTGATGGATTAAGGATTAGATGACATTGGGAATATATGAATACCATTCTATAAAATAGTAAATAGTAATATTAAGTTATTAATGTTGTGGATTTATTTTATTCTATATATCAAATAATTTTAATATATATTATACAAAACTAATATATACCTATTGTTATATATATGTGTATATATATATATATATATATATATATATATGTATATATATATATATATATATATATAATAAAATTATTATATAACATTTAAATGTTAAAAAAACTATATGTATTAAAGGATTCTGTGATGTTACGGCCCCTATGGGCTTGTTTGTTTAGTTAATAAAAAAATTGGTTGGGGCGGTAGGGTTGCGACCACACCGCCCAACCCATATTATATGGGATGGGGGTGGGTTCGCGACCCTCCCTCAATAATATTTAAAACATAAAAACCCAGGGGTAATGTTATTCTATTTTAGTGTCTCAATTTTTGTGTGGCTGCGGTTTATATGCGGGCCGAACCTTGTTTTTAGCTCAAACACGCACACATACACACACAAATATATATATGTATATATGTATGTATGTGTGTGTATATATATATATACATATATATATAGATATACATATATATATATATATATCTATATATATATATATATGTATATCTATATATATATATCGATATATATATATATATATATATATATATATATATATATATATATATATAACACACACACACACACAAATGTATATATACACTATTCTTCCTATTTCTCTAAAATAGGGTAAATACCCATATGCTCATTTGGGAAAATACAAAATAATAAGATAAACAAAAAAATAAATTCATACAACCCTAGGAGAGGGTGTAAATAGAATTAGAAATGAAAGGAAGAATGTGCATCCTTCCATGAGCTTGAGATTGCCTCTCATGGCTTCCACCTCCTCCTCCACAAATCTGCAAAACAAAAAGAAGAAACAATAAGTCAAAACAAAAGAGAAAAGATATTTTCATAAGCATGCTTAGGGTTAGTTGGATCCCTAAATCTAAGGGCTCCAAATGAATCCATCCAATGGATGAGATTCATCCATACAAAAAGTAGGTGGGAAGTGGGTGAGAGAAATTTCAAATTTAAATTGCATGGGTAGACTTTATTTTGGGGCCACTCTAGTATGTGTAGGGGGTGTTATTATTTTCTAACCCAAATGTCTTATTAGAGACTTTTTATTTAATGCAAGCTTTGACCCCTTTGTGGGTATAATAGAACTTTATTATTTAAATAACTAGAGCACAATACCTTTGGATTTAATTTGAGCAAGTTTAATTAAGGTTGAATTAAATTGTATTAAGACAAAAGATAGGGGACCCTAAGTCTTTCTTTAGACTAGCTAATTTATTAAATGGTTTTGATAGTTTTTATTATTTTATTTAAAGGGGATCTAAGAGGAAATTAATAATATTAATTTAATATAATTTTAAATGAGAAAGTATGACCATAAATTTTATCCTACTATTGCGAGTAGGTTTTACAAAAAAATTATTCCATAATTTTTCCTAGTTTGACCTAGGTTGCCTTGGGTTTCATGCGGTTAAATTTATGGACATTATAGAGCCAATACAGGTGAACGATGTAGGATGTACCTAGGCCTATAATGCGTGGTGGCATGGTATTGTTTCTAGTTTTCATAAATGTGGTTGTTGTACCACCGGTTGGAGGAGTACAAGGGAGAGAACCTAACCTCGATGAAGTTTGCTTGGTGTAGACAAAAAATCATGCCTTTTAGACACAAATTAAGTCTCAATCTCATACTTCTATTTGAAAGGGTTTTGATTCAAGAAATTACTAATTAACCCTCTTCTTTGTTCCATCTTCTCTTATTTTATTTCATCATTCTTGACCTTTTACACCTACATGCAGCCCAATTATCTTTCGACGGTTTATGTTATATAAGCCTTGATTTGGGCACCTAGGTTAGTACTAGGGTACCCATGGGTGCCTTGGTCCCCCCAATGGCACCTGGTCCTTTTTACTTTCTTGCCACTTTTGGGATCTTTTTAGCCATTTGAGATAATTATATTTTTGGTGATTGGCCATTTCGGGTATAATTATAGAATTATATCAAGAGAACCCTATAAATATAAAGTTATGAGACGATAATGAGGGACAAAGCACTAGTCATTACTATCATCAACCTAGAGTTACATCCATTTATTGTATTCGATATCACTTGAATCTACATAGCTCCATCAAAAGACACAAGGCTAGGACATCTACATCGTACATACAACATAGGGGAGGATTCTATTCTATTCCATGCAAATATTTTATTACAGTTTCTACATCTATTTATTTCTCACTACGACAAAGTGTGACTAGTACAAGAACACCTAGGACACATTATGCACACACTAATCAGAACTACATTTGGGTCTGAAATGTTGTGCATCACTTAGAATTAGTAAGCCCACTATTCTAGCAGTGAGGTCGATCCTAACCCATTCATTTACATTCTTCTTTTTCTATGGTTGTGATACTCATTTTTGTCTTTTACAGGTATTATATTCATCTTGGAATATCAGTGACATCTGAAGTAGTACGGTGAACTTGATGCAACAAACAATGAGGGTTTTAGACCACCTTCTGAAAAATGTAAAGATCATTTCGCAAGATTTTACACAGACAAGGGGGAATTTTGTAGACCGAGAGCACCCATAGCGCCCTAAGTACCTCTCCAGTGCTCTAGTTTAGAGAATCAACTTACGTCCATCCTTTTCGAGGCTTCTACATAGTCATTCTTGCTTCTAGAATCTCTAGTCACCTACGAGACATAGTATTGTAGGCATCTTCTATTCATCTTAGTTCTTTCTTCTTATCTCTTGCACATTAGGGTTTTTTTTTTATTAGATTAATTGTTTGGTTCATTTACATACTTCTTTACCACATCTATTTACTTTATTTATAGTTGTTCATAGCTTAGATTAACTAGTGCATATTATTCCACATTTTAGTTAATCATTTTGGTGAACTCGACTCAATCATTCATGCTTCTAGATTATTCATTCATACTTTACCATTCAAGGGTTTCTTCTCCTTTCACTATGGCCCTATCTCATACCAATTTTACTAAAGAACATATTAAGGACATTAATGATCATATTTTTGTACATCCACAAGATATTGACTTACTTTAACATCTGGCTCGTGGGGATGCTACTAATTTGGTGGAACTCAATGCCTCCGTAGCCATACCCACTTTTGTTACTACTCAACCAATTGTTTCTACTCTTCCACCTATTTATATTATTCCCATTTCTTTTACTACTCCTACCAATCATTTTATGCCTTCCTTAGTTTGTCATATACGACAAGTTTCACATGTTGGCAAACATGACTTAACTTCTTTTTATCATGCTCTTCAATCTCAAATTCGTAAGTTACAATAGGCTACTTCACATACATACTAGTCTTTAGATTCTAACTTATAGTTGCATACTCCATTCGACCGCCATCTCTACTTATCCACTTCCTCCTATCTTTTTCACCTTTAAGCTCCCCATTTTCAATGGGCATGGTGACCCGCATGAGCATATTAGACCATTTCATGTCACTTCTCTATATTTTTCAAATGAACATATTGTTTTAGCTAATATATTTCCTCGTAGTCTGCATGATTTTACGATGCATTGGTTTTACGACCTAATTGTTCACTTGGTAACTTCATTCATGCATCTATTTGATTCCTTTCTTACTCATTTATCCATCAATATATTCTCTAATATCTCTTATGCTCGGCTAGCACGACTTAAAGAGGGATCAAATGAAGACGTCACTAACAATATTTTTAGATAGAATAATAATCTAGGTAAGAAGAAAAACATACTTGTGAACTCGAGCTTCAGGACTTATTCATTATAATTATTTTACCACCTCTTTAAGAGAGTGTTATTTTTGAGACCTATCCTTTTTTTCATAAAATTTGTCATATCGTTAAGCTTCGAGAGACCAAGCTTCTATCCATAGGAAATATTACGTATCGGGAACAATTTTCATTCTCCACTCATTTTCCAAACAAGACATCATTCAAACCATCTTCCACTAAGCCAACCAACTATAAAATCACCGTAAGCACAATCAATCCTACTAAATAAGTTCGGTCAAAAAAAAATTAATGCATGTTAAATAACTTTTCAATTGATCCACATCTCATATTGAAACAACTTCTCAAAAGTAATCTTATTACTCTTCCCCAACACTTGAGTTAGACCCATCACGACCAAAAGATGGGAATTAAAATTAGAACTTCCATTGTGATTATCATTGATACGTGATACATTCTACAAATAAATGTATCAAGCTCCATACAATCATAGAAGATCTAATTGATGAAAATCACTTTGAGAGCTTCCCAAGTCTATTAGCTCTACCCTTACCAATGAAAAGGTAAACTCAAGTTGTTTAACAACCACTCTCGAATAACATGACATGAAGACATCTGAATCATCTTCCAATAATAGAATTCATGTGGTTCCCCCTCCTGGATCAAGAGTTATAGATTTCTTTATAGTAAAGACTAACGCTTTGACACCAATAATTTCTTGCTACGATGTTGATTATCATGTGACTTTCACATGTAATCATTTGCATATCAATGCATCTATTGGCTTGACCTCCATTAACAACACTAAGGTTGACCCATCATGGCCCATTAATGTATTCTCTCTTACTCTTCTCAAGGATATTGGTTATCCTCCATCACAAATTGATTTCCCTTTCACCAAACCCTTTGGTGTTGTCAAACTACATGTTACATTTTGTCCTCTTAGGATGCTTGTTCATTTCCTCATTGGAAACAAAGTTGATGGATGCGACATGTTTCTCGGTCTCAATTGGATTCATCACTCTCAATATATTTTTCTATCATTCATTTGTGACTCACATTTATTCAAAACAAAAAGGTAATATCTATTGATGATGCCCATCCATCTATGCCATGGTTGTCATCTCCTTGTACATTCGTTTGCCCATCATATAATTCCTCTAACACATCATATTCTATGTTTCTTCAAGCAAAATCTACTCCTATCCCTCCTATTCGTGCATTGTTTACTGAATGCATCCTTCCACTCATCCTCCACATAGGTATAGGCCCATTTCTAGGACAATTAATGAATTTTTTATATAGATCACCACCTTATTTTATTCCATGTGGTTCTTCATTATCTTCACATTTTAAATCTTGTAGATCTTCATCTTGAATAATTTTGTGATGCCATAGCCTTCATCATACATTCATCCATCACATGCACTTAGACTTCCTTCCCCAACACAACATATATCTACCATACCACCATTATTATATCATCATCATACGCTTTCATCATCACATGCATCGATGAAGGAACTTCATCCTTCATTGTCATTGGATAGTTAATTCCTATCTACACACTTGGGGGGCATAGCATATAATACATCCACCTCACTCACATTAGCATCTTCACATGTAAGATCTTTGTATTTTAATTTTTCATCATCGGTAAACTCACCCAACGTTTTAGCATCATCACCGCCCGATGACACACTCTCATGCTTTGGTTCACTCTCGAATGTTGAAGGATTACTAAACATAAACCCCATGCACTACACAATGGATATTACACATCGTGTTTCATCACACATTACATGTCATGCACAATCCATCATTATAGTCATCATTATGCATATATCATCTTTCTATTGTCTAGTGTTGCATGTTATTCATCATATTGTTCATATTACACTATTAGACTATCTACGCGTCTTGCATCGTATTCTATACATAGTGTCACCATACTACATCTAGTGATATATGCCTTACATCTTACACTGTGCATTTCCACATCACTCATATTCTACATACTATACTATTCTTCATCACATATGAGTCTAGCATTACATCATACTACATACTACCTACTACATACTACGTAGGATCTCTACATTACTATTCTATCTACGACACTCGCATTACATCTTATTCATCTTACATATTACATAGCACGTATTTGATATCTCTACACTATTGCATTACATTCTATACATTGCATATCACACATTGTACACATCATATGGTTGTATTATTATCACGCATATTACATTGTCTTCTACAAGCTACGCTCACTACCCTATGATGTACTATAGTTCCTCGATCCATACTCGACTACCAATGGTTTACACATAAAATGGACCTCTGTTTCATCATGATTTAAATTTTGACCTTTCATCATGTGACATTACTAGATTAGTGCCATATGCTTTAGGCTCAATGGTCACCCATTATCTTATTTTGTAGTATTATTCACCTTAGGTTAGACCACTACTTCCCGTTTTCATCCCATAGTGATATACGCTTAGGGATAAATAATCACTCATACATTCATATTATATTGATATACACTTTGGCTAAATCATCACTTATACGTTCATCTAGGCATGATATAGGCTTCGGATACGGGGTTCATGGACACATCATCTCTAGGTCGCATCTCATCACTACACCTACACATTCATCATAATGCGTTACACACAACACACACTTCAACCATTTCCTAATGATGCACTATCATTTACTATTCATTCTTGTTTGTTGAGGGGGAAAACTAAATTAACCTCACTCCATACATTTCCATTCACTAGTGGCACATGTGGCTCCTATCATTCCATCTTGCATCCCATTCCACCCATCCACAACATCCGCATACTATGGTTACTCTTACTCTTTCTTACTACTTCTTGTTCATGGTTTCTTGATTACACATGATAGTTATATTACTTGTATGTCATTTATCTATATCATCCACACATGTGCATTGATGTTCTTTTCTATTTTTGATCACAGATACCCTTCTCTTACATGTAAAATAAATTTTGTCCTTGTACCCTTCATACACCGGTATTTAGGAGCTTACACATTCATCTCTTCATGGTTCTATTGTTTAATTTTGTACATAACACTTTAAATTACTTGGTTATACACGATTTTTACATACTTGTTATATTTCTAACACACTAATGGGTGCTTCATGTGTAACATTTTTTATGCAAGGGTATGTGTTTCCATACTTGTTTGTTATATTATTCGCCATTGTTTGTTCTTTTATATGGGAATTTCCTATGTTTGGTGTGCATACTTGTTAATTTGTATGCATCCATGATCTCCTTTGCATGTCTTGCGACATCGTGAGTGATTTACAATGTTTGTAACCCACTTTGTGTGGCTTATTTTGTATTCTTGTGTATTTACTTTACTTTTCTTGGTAGTTTTTACATTGTTTGCCTATCTTACACAATGTCTTTTACATGCATGCTTTTTCATACTAACACTTTTTTGGCTAGCTATCCTTGTTTTTGTGTACCTTGGTTTCTATCAAGCACATTTCATTCCCCCTGCAGGTAGAGTTTTAGAGTACATATAGCTGGTCCTCTTTTGGGGTGACATTTCTCCTCTCGGTGACATCGCATGCATCCCCAAAGATGGGGGAATCATTTTGTGTTTTTATACACACCTTTGTATAGATATTCTACACCGGTTTAGTTCAATTATATACAACGAGTGGGTTCGAGACAAGTCTACAAACCCTATACATAGTGGCTTTTAACGGACATGGATGTCCTTAGCATTCCAGAAGTAGTTACATGATTGGAAGTTACGGTGAGTGTGCCTCCATAAACTACTTCATGCAATGGGAATAGGATCACCAAAAAAACTAGGACGTCAAGAGATCTCTGTTATCGCGAATCACAGCACCCTGTGCATGTTTTTGAACTCACTGTGTGATTGGATAACATGGGTACTATCTCCAGTTGTGGGGCTTGCTACTTGAGACAGGACCTCCGCAGAAAGCCGGTTCTTGCTCTAAACTACACCTTACAATCTACTCTAATGCAGGATAAGCTAACTGTTCTAATCTAAATTTCCAAGGGACCAGGGAAAGAGAATACATAAAATGAAAGCCTACACTAAAGCGGTGATACACCAGAAAAGGAGGATGGGAGAGTAGTCTCCAAATGTGTGAAATACAGAGGCAAAGTGCACACTAGAAGAGGTGATGACAGTTCTCCATAATCTAGCAAAATGCATTCACAGTAATATTTCAAGCACACACAATGATAATGAATTCCTGCAAGAACATAATAATAGACACAATATTCTTGTAGAAAGATAAAAGGGGCAAGAAGAATGCAAGAAAACACAGCAGGGGAAGATACATCCACAAACTTGTATTTTATTGCTTCCTGGTATGCACAGTTCAGTCTATTACAAGATAAGGGCCTGGATCACCATGCAAGGAGTCCACTACAAGGGCCTACAACACACTGGCTTCACAAGGAAATTTTGTGAGCTTTGTTACCCAAAAACTCTCTCCTTTACCATGAGCCCAAGCACTCCAATTTATAAAAAAATGAGAAGGAAAAGAGAAGGGAAAATGGAAATCTGAAATCTGTCCTTCAACCACTGTAAGAGGCATTAAATTGAGTGAAAAGGTTTTCCATTACATGAAAAAGGCTTCCCACACTGTCCCATGTGCTGCAGCGAGAGAAAGAATGATGACCATGCCTCTTAATTGCACTCCCGGCTACCAAATAAAACACATTCGAACTCGGCCACGTTTCCTTAAAAAAAATCAATCAATTTCTGATCAAATCTGAAATTTCTTGATTTTTACGTGCATCGGGATTGGAACCATGATTCCAACGGTACCAATTTTATGTAATTTCGTTGAGAAATACAAAATTTATGGCCTTCGAGTGCGGGCAGCTCTTTTGGGCACAGCGGGCGTTTTCTTGTCATTTGACGGGAATGAGCATTAATCGATTTGGATCTGAATATATTTATATTATTTAAATATATATACCCTCATTAAAATTAAGAAATCTAGTTTTTGTGGCGTAGAGGACGTCGTGCTCGTTCCAGAAAGTCCAATTTTATGAAAATCGGAGCTCGGAGTCAAAAGTTATGGCCGTTTGAAGTTTCCGGACCAAACGTTGACTTTTCTTCCCTGCCTTCGGCCATTTCGGCTTTTCGCGTCCCGCGCATCCCTTTGTCCCATTTAGCACAGTGCTCCTTGTGCTGATTTCAGGCGAACCGGCCGGTTCGCGCCCATTTGTCCCAAATGTCCCAGTTGTTTCGGACTGCTTGTTCCCATTTCGCCCGGTTCGGCCGGTTCGCGTACTCGCAGCCCATATGTCCCATTTGCTTTCGGACCGTCTGGGACAAATTCACCCGGTTCGGCCGGTTCGCGCCCTTTTGTCCCAACTGTTCCGGGACAAAAGTTCTCATTTCGGCCGATCCGGCCGGTTCGCGTACTTTTGGCTGCAGCGTGGCCCCAAATCTGCTTTCGGGCTGCGCTTGACTCATTTCACCGGTTCGGCGGTTCGCGTCTTTGTCTGCTTGTCCCAAATGTGACCCTCTCGTGATTAGCCAATTTTTTCTCTTTTGGCCAGATCGGCTTTTCGCGCCCGCCGCGTACTTTTGTCCCAGATGTCCCAATTGCTTCCGGGGCCGCCTGTGCTCATTTCGGCCGATCCGCGCCTTTTTGTCCCAACTGTCCCAAATGCTGCGAGGACTAGGACTTAGCCATTTTTCGTGATTTTTCCTGGCCCGAGCTTGTTTTTGCAAATTTTTTCATTTTCTCAGAACTTGCTCTCTTCTACTTGGACAGGGGAGTTAGAAAAATATGAGGGGACCCTAGAAACATGAATTTTTTTTCCCTGACTCAATCTATTTGCCTGGGACTAAAGAATTTGATGCATGTTATCAAAATTACCTTGAGGGTGAATTTTGGATAACAATCTCTTCACACACATTCGGGAAGAAGTTACACAAAGTAGAATAATGCAACTTTCTCCCTACACTTCTTTGGTCGAGTGGTGCCATGAGATCACCCGAAATAATTTATGTACAAGATATCATTCTACACCCTCTTTCTCGACATAGATCATGTGCATATGTTCCATTTACAATCTTTCATTTTCTTATTTTAAATTTACATAATTTTACATGCGTATTTTTACATTTTTTGTTACCCATACATACATATTTGACTACTTGATCATTTTCTCCTTATAGGTTCGGTCGTATGAGAAAAAAATAGTCAAATGGGGGAAACAACAACAATAACAATGTCAACAAAAACAATTCACAATATCACACATCACATACTAACCATGAATGTACACTACACATACATTTCTACCCAAGGTTCACTCGAATCACTTTTTTATGCATTTTCATCTATAGTTTCCATGTTCCATCATATTTTTGTCATTCCACGTGTTTTCTATTCCTTCGTCATGTTTTATACTACAATCTTCATGGACATCAGTACGCATCTCTATCTAGTTTTTGTTACCAAGATTTCCACTCAACAACATAATGTGGGGCAAATGTAGACATAGAATCATGCACTTTAGGCATTATTTAGGCCCGATATGATACAAATATTTAGAATGTTTTTGTGAAGAAAATAATAATTAACCCTGACTTTTGGCCATCTTCTATTATTTTATTTCATCATTCTTGACCTTTTAAACCTTCATGCCTAGTCAACTTTCATTAGTTTGCATTAGTTTAGCCTCAATTGGGGTGACTAGGTTAGTACAAGGGCACCCAATCTAGTATTGGGGAGTCATGGTGCCACAAGGAGTGCCTTAATACTTTTACTTTCCTGCCACTTTTTAGACTCTTTCTTTCCATTTGAGATCTTTATCTTTTTGGCGGTCGGCTATTTTGGGGTTAATTATGAAATTAGATCAAGAGAACCATATAAATATAAAGTTATGAAACTATAATGAGGGACCAAGCACTAGTAATTATTATCATCCACATATAGTTGCATTCATCTATTGCATTGGATACCACTTGCATCCACATAACTCCATTATAAGGCACAAGGATAGGACATCTTCATCACACACATAACATAAGGGGAGGATTCTATTATATTCCATGTAAAAATTCTATTAAATTTTGTACATCTAGTTATTGCTTTATACTTCTCAAAGTATGACTGGTATAAGAGCACCTAGGAAAAATTATGCATACACTCACTACAACTACATTTTGGTCCGAAATATAGTGTATTGATATTTTAGTAAGGCCACTATTGTGGCAACTAAGGTTAGTATTACACATTCATTTTCATTCTTATATTTTAGGTTTTTAATACTCATTATAATTATTATTTAGGTCTTTTATTCATCTTGGAATATTAGTGACATCGAAGGAGTAGGAAAAACTTGATTCAACACATGGAGAGGGTTTCAAACCACCTAAAAAACCTGCAAAGATCACTTCCTAAGATTTTTCATAGACCATGCCACCCATTATATGACCCACAGTGCATGTAGGTGCCCTAGTACATCTCCATGCAATCCAATCCGAATAATCATCCCAAATCCATCCTTTTGGGGATTCGCATAATCATTCATGCTTTGAGAATCTCCAGTCACCTCTACAACACAATCTCGTGGGAATATTCTATTCAGCTAAGTTATTTCCACTTCTCTCTTGCACATTACGAGTTTATATTTTCATTAGATTAATTTCTTGACTTATTTCCTTTCATCTTTATCGCATCTATATACTTTATTTATAGTTGTTCATAGCTTAGATTAAATTATTCACATTATTCCACATTTTAGTTAATCACTAAGACGTGACTTTTGTTGAGTGTAATTATTTATTCATTGATAGTTTTTTATTGTCACTAAGTTGTTGTATTTGATAAATGAGAAAAGTAGCTAATGTGGTGTAGTATGGTTTCGAGGTGATGCTTAGTGGTCCTTGATCAATGTTTCATTGATCCACATGTTGACATAGAATATACCTGCATACGTGATCATGGGAGGTGGAATGTTAGAGCGAGTAGATGCTATAGTGGGAGATAATTCACGTTTGTTTGAGCCGAGTGGCGATAGCAAAAGCTACATGTACCATAATATTAATTGAGTGCGATGAGACATGGGAAAATACTCAATGAGCTAGGAAGGATGCATGAGGATGGTCCGTAGTGCAAGATGTGTTAAAAAAGTATGTGAAGTTGCAGGGTCGATTCTAAAAGTAATCAATAAAGGTGGCCTTACTACAGAGGCAAGTGGGCGAGATACAGAGGCCACAACCAATGATGTATATTGAGTGGTGAAGCATATAGTTATATGGCTCTCAAATTTGTATATATTGATAGTGATTGTGAGATAAAATGTATATATATGTATTAATGGATATGGGCTTTCCCCCAACTATTTTATTTTTGAAACTATTGTTTTTTTTTATATAGGTAGATTATTGGTATAATTATGTTATGTTGATTTTTATTTATACACACGATGAGATCATTGTTGTTCTTGTGTTGGTTTTCATTGGGTAAATAATTAGGTTTATTTGAAATATATGATGATGTAGATACGGAATAGAGAATTAATGTATGTGATAAATAGTGATAGATGTATATGATGTCATGTAAGAGATAAAATAAATGACCCATGGTATAGTAAAATGATATATTAGTAAGTATAAGATGAAATAGCTAATGATTTATGTGATTTGTGTGTGAGTACGGAATTAAGAGGGAGGAAGAATAAAAATGCCCCACATTATATATGTAGTAAAGATGAGTTTAATTTATATAAGACCCCTTGGATATATGGAATTAATCATATAAAAGAGTGAATCATCATGAAATGGCTTGATATTTTTTCCTAGATAGATAGATCAATGAAACATAGATCATAAAGATCAAGAGAGGTTCTTATTGTAATATATCCCTCAATAGTCATGTAAGAACTGTAAGAACATGAGTCTATCATCGATAAATGAGGTGATAGAAATCACCTACCAAGGATTAAGATGCCTATAAGGAGTGGTGGAAGCATATGAACTGGTGGCAACATGCGTGTAAGAACTAAAATGAATGTCGATGAAATGATGCCAATGATGGGAAATGTAGTGGTAGGAAACACAAGTCCTGCTAGCTTAACAAGTCATTGTGAAGTAGTAGAAATATGAGGTGGGTGAGATGATGTCACGATGGATGAGCTAGGTGGAGGACGTTGATGAATAATGATTTTAGGAGATGGAAAAATGATGACTTTACAATTATGTGGAGGAGACAAGTGAACATGATGTGGAAGCACGATTATGTTGTAATGGAGAAAGAGACCAATCATGAGAGAGATATATCCAAATGTAATGACACCATGATATTCTAATTATTGTAATTTATCATATAAATCTTAACAATAATTGACCCAATGAGCATTGATGCAGGAAAATTGCAATAAGTTAGATCATGCTAGTGATGCAAGTGGTGAGGAGGATGATGTTGATTAGATGGAAATTGAATTAAACACTTATCAAACAAAGCACGTAAAATATCATGAGGCTTAGTAGCATGTGGTAAATGCGATGGATCCCATGGAGGAGATGGAGAAGACTTAGGTGGGGACCGACATGGTAGAGGATATGAAGGAAATGGAGTAGATGGATACCTTGAAGGATCTTGAACAAATGAAAGATGAGAATAATTAGTATATGATGTAACAGTAGAAGTAATATAAGGTGTTATAACATTTTTAGTAACTAAATAATGTTCTATATAAATAATTTTATATAATAAAAGTGTAAATGATTAACATGTATCATATTTTAATTTTTATTTCAATGTAGTAATCAAGCCATGATAAAATATAAATTGATTTTCTAGATCAATAGGCTGAAATCATAACCGGTGCATTAAAGAATTGAAACATAAAATGTAATCTTGAATAGTGTCATTCTTTCCTTGACACAATCTAGGTAAAGGATCATGTGTGACTCTAGGTCCATGGTTAATATTGAACCACCTAATGAAAGCATATTCCATATCACAATATGCACTAATATATCGACAAGTAAAATAATTATACCCTTGTCCCTTGAATGGATGAATTCAGAGTAAATTAGTGATTTTTGAGTGAATTATTAGGTGATGATAGTAATATTTAGTTCTTGGTAACTTATTTTGAACACAAAATTATATAGTTATATGATTCCATTGTTATAATTTACTAATTTACATTTGAAAGGCTGGCCCATAATTGAAAAATATTCCCAAAAGATAAAATATATCCAAAAGGAGAAATTTATGTGAGAAAGGGTTAGGGGCACCCAAATGGAACATGAGCACCTAGGTGTTATTGTCCTAGTTGGGAGCCGGATATCGAATCCATGAAAGATAAACAAGTAAAGTTCCAAATGGGATGGAGGGTGTGTAAGACAAAATAGAACAAAAGAGACAAATAAAGTGAATTCTCATGTCCATATAGAATGATAATGACATACTAAGAATACAACTAGCATGGAAAGCAATGTGTAACATGTAAATACAGTAAGATTAGCAAGAGTACATGCAACCAATACATGCAAATGTAATGTATGAGTGTGAAGGTGTGGAATTTGTAAAGTGTGAATATGATAGGAGAAGTGTGTCCTCCATCGGTTGTGTATGAGACGAGGTTCATTTATGAAACCCTCATGATCAAGAATGAAGCATTGAAAAGAGTGTGTCTTTAGGTAATATTCATCTTGTGTGAATATATGTATCATGAAGCGCAGAGTGTGAAGTATGAATGATGTGAGGTTCATTTAAGAATTAGACCCTCATTAGTAGAGTATGAACTTTCCAACTAAAGTGCGTCATAGGGTAATGACGATATAATGCTTGTATCAAATGGTTTGAAATTTCTTATAAATATTAGACATGAAGCAAAGAGCATGAAGTATGATAGTAGATACTAGAGAAAATGGGTAGGCATGGAAATGGGGAGCGTAATGCCCCCAAGTGTTCCAATGAAGTAGAGTTATGTGACGATGAAATAAATTCATTAGGATGGTCACGGGGCCTTAAATGTATCATAAGAAATCATATTGTCATCACAATGGTAGGTATACGCAAGATTGGAACTAGGGTTAGATTTTGGTTTAAAATGAGAAATTCAATGAGAATTAATCTACGATCTGTTGGTATTGCTTAGTGAGTGGTTTCCTATTTGGGATTGGTAATTACACCATAGAAGACTTTAGAGAAGGAGGGGATGGGATTATTTTTATAGGAGGTTCCTTAGTGGGAGTTGGTAATTTTGTATAAAACTTGAAAGGGGGATGGGATGGATTGATATTAGGGAGGTGTCTTTATGGGAGTTGTAAAAGGTGACACCATAGAATACTTGATATAAGGCTAAAGGGGGAAGGATTTTGGGAGGTTGTTAGTTATTTGGAATTGGTTTAATATGTGGCTCTTGAATTAACAAAGAAGGAACATTAGAAGTTATGGCATGATGCTCATTAGACATAAAAGGAGTAGATGTGGGATCCCATTGGGATTTAACAATAGAAAATGAACATGTGGAAAAATGTTATGTAGGAAATGATATTAAACCCTAATGCTCAAGGTGTTTAATTATTCATCGTAAAACATTGAAATAATTGTAAAATGTGAGACTTTGTTATTTTTCAAGATGATAAGGCGGTATAAATTAGTAGTTTGCAATTTGATCATTTAGTAATTGAGGAGCTTAGGAAACATATCATGTTTCTTAGCATTTAGATAAAAATTGAGACGTATTGTGCTGATAAAGAAAATATTGAATTAATAGATTCCTAATTCTAAATATGTAACAACGTTGAATATCAATAACTAAGTACGAGACTTGACACAGACCAAATAAGATATAAAGTACAAACCATTGGTTATAAATGAAGGGATAGAAAATCTTAGAGGATTCATAATTAATTTTGGACTATGTTAAAGTGTCAAACCTGATGAATAGAGTGGGATAGTGTCACAAAGAAGCTATGAAAATTGTATGGCCACAAGATCTACTAGGACTAGGGTGCCTAGGCTATGTCGGGGGATCCTGTAGGCACTACAAACCCACTCTTGCAATATGTGAGTGCTCAAAACATTATAAATATAACTTTGAATGGTTGAAAGATATTTGTTTCCCATCGCTTCCTATCATGAGTGTGTCACTCCAAGTTTGTAGATGTCGCCTGTAAACTATAATAAAGAAATGACTTGCAAAACCTAAAAGCACATCAAATCTAAAAAATTAATGTAAATGAGTTAGCGAGACTATCCTCGGTTGTCAAACAAGTGAAATTACGACCAAGAGTTGCACTACATCTCAATTCACATGTATTTCTTTATGTTTGTGTGTTTAAATCGTACCCTAGGTGGATCTTATGAGTGTCGCACTTGATAGAGAGAAAAGAGATAGATGTAAAAGATGTAGATAGATGTGTGCATGAAATAATGAACTTCCCTTCCTATGAAGTGTATGCATAAATGACAACCCCTTATACCTTGTGTGGAGCTAGATGGATGTTTAAATGTTCCTAGAATGCTCTTGAGATGAAACCTTAGGTGATGATAGCTAATGATTTGTGTTTGGTACTTTACTATGGTCACATAACTTTATATTTATATCATTCGTTTAATTTCATAATTAACACAAAAATTATGACTACCAAAAATTAAAATGCCCAAATGGCTAGAAAGGACCCAAATTATGTGCATAAAGTACAAACGAGTTGGGGCACCTATAGGGGACGGGTGCTCTGGCGTTGGTGTCCGAGGCTGTGTTGGTGTCTAGAATGATAAATTGGAGTATGAAAAGAAAGACAAGGAAAGAAGAAGTGTAAGAAAAATAGATAAAATAGAAAGCAAGGATGGCTAAACACAAAGATCGGTTAGTACTTTTCTTTCTTAGGAATTATATGACTAGTAATATGTGATCGGGACTAGATAGATGCCCAAAGTGCATGATTTAGTAAATAGATTTTCCCAGTTTATATTGTTGAGTCAATTCTCAATAACATAAATTAGAAAAGAGATGTGTAACTGATAAATATGTCAATCGATGGAAAAAATAGCCTCGAGACATAAGGAAAAACATGGAGTGATAAAGAGCGAAATGTGGAAGATAGAGAAGAGGAAGTGAAAAACAAGTGATGATGATGAATTTAGGGAAAGAGTGTATGTTTAGATGTTTTATCGTACCTTTTTTTTATGTTGTTGTATGAGTGATTTGAGATTAATGTCACTACCTTTTGCCATAAGGGTGGACCTTTAAAAAGAAGACCATTCAAATACTCAAACAAGTGTATATGTTCAAAAAAGAGTAAAAGGTATGTAAGAGAGTATGTAAATATGTGAAAAGGAACACGTGAACCTAATTTATGATGACTAAAAAGTGTAGAAAGGATCCTAAAGATGATGTAGGAGAACACATTTTTTGGGTGATCTCACACCATTTGTGCTTGACTTTGACTATTTTAGGCGATCTCATGTTAAGAACGGAAGAAGTGTAGGGATAAATATTTCATCTCATTATCTAACCTTCAACTAATTCTCGAAGTATGAACACCACTTTGTAGATGGTGTGTAAAAATATTATCTAGTTTGAACAATTCCAAGTCTACAACGTGAAAATAGAAAAGAAGGTGTAATGCATGCATATCGAGTTCTCAAGGACTATATGTCCTCTAAAATAATTTGTGTGAACTACTGAGAACTATGTTGAATTGAGAAAATATGTGTAACTTCTCACGGTCACAAGTGTCAGGAAGGGACATGGGCACTTGGGTGCCATTGTTTGGGTATGGGAGCTAGTGTTTGATCGTAGTGAATACCCAAGTCAGATTCTTGGTCATTTGTGAGACTAAATAATGTGTTTAATGTGTGTCGCACTATAGTGAAATGTGACTATAATTTTATATAGGGTCATCGATTCACCCAATAGATACCCCCTTGTTTGGGGTGCATGTAACCTCTTTGAGGAATATGCGGCCTAAAAGAGGAGTGATTGCTAAATTGAGACTTATGCTCTCTAAGGGGAAGGGGTGTGTTTTGTAGAAACTAAGGCACACACAAGCAAAGTGGCTAGAAAATGAGTGTTAGTGAAAGCAATATAAACACACATGTAGAAGACAATGTAAAAGTTAGCAAACAAGAAGATAATGTAAACACGTAAAAGTGAATACATAATAAAGCTGCGAAAAGTGTTTGAAGAATGGGACATCACTCACGATGTCGAAGACAATCAAGGCCAACATAGCCAATATATGACGAGTGTACACAAAAGGAAAAGGTCAAATCCTACAAACAATGGAATATAATGAAAGACAATAAAAACTAATATCAAGTATTATAATTGATAACAATGGTGGCAAATAGACCTATAAAGTAAATGTTGCACATGAAACACTAGTCAACATGTTATAAAGATAAAAGTATGTCAAAGTGTATATAATCGATATAGTAGTGTGCTATGAGAAATGAAACAATAACACTTATAATGTATGAATATTGATTCCCCAATAGTCGTTGTGGGACTCGTATGAGGTATTATGCTAATCATCCATGTTGTGTGTATTGATATTTGTAAAGTATGATATCATAACTAGAAAGAAGGTGGACTCTCATATATATATAGAAATTAATAACGACATACAGTGAATCTAGTTAGTATGTGTAATAAAGTTTGCATGTAGGGTAAGTGCACCAAGTTGGTGGACAAAAAAGTGGTCATAATTGGACGTCATATTGCAAAAAATAGTGAAATCTCAACTTCTAGGGATTATTAGCAATATGCGTGGTCAAAATTGGAAAAAATTATATAGTTATGAATCGTAGCATCCGAAATCTAGTTTCTAAAATACTATTTTTTTAAAAACATACAAGTTTAGCTATATTGAACACTTAAAATTATATGACTTGGTTTTGTTTTTGAAATCACCTATAAGATCAGAGTCCATTTGCCCAAGATTTGGATGACCAAATCTTGTTATTTATTTTTTTACTATTTTGAAAAGTTGGATGTCGTTGTCTATCTTGGGATGGATTTTATTTTGTATTTTTTGAGCAATATGTTTTTGTTTATCATTTTTTTGTGAAAGTGGTCTCGAAGAGATTTGGAAAATGGACAAGTCATCTGTTTTCCCTCCATAACTATATCAAAAATATTGAAATCAAATATATATATTTTTAGCGTGTATAGAATTTCTCCACTCTTGAGATGGTATAATTTTTATCACATTTTGATAAGTGAAGAAAAAGTTTCGAGTCTTAAACGTAGACATGAACATTCACGGGAAAAAATGTCTTAAAGACCTATTATTATTAAAAAATTAAAAATGATATTTATCTTATTCTATTCACTTTAAAATAAATATTTCTACAAAGCTAACTTGATCTCCCTACGCGATGGAACCATTTTTATAAAATGTTTTCAGATTTTACAACATGGTTCAAGTCTGTGGAAGAGGAAATTTGAATTTTTTTACCCTTTACACTTCATAATGACCTTCCATAGCTTTGGTTGGGAAAAACAAAGATTTTCCGAGCCTTAAGGTTGTCTTTGATGATACTGAGATAAAGCGTGATCACGGTTTACAATCCATGATCGTGCTTTATAAACCGCAAGCATTGTTTATAAAGTGCGATTGTGGTTTGTAAATTATATTTACACACAACCCAATGTTCTAATTACCATGTGATTTTAAATATTTGACTTTACCGTATGAATTACTACAAATTTGTCATTTTGTACATGTTTTTCTTATCACTTTGAAAGAAAAACATCATGGGAACAAGAAAGAAAGTCAAAAAAGGAAGTCATTAAGTAAAAAAACACCAAGCGAATTAGAGGAAAACAAATTTCAAAGTGTTGAGTGAATGTGGAATCTTCGTGAATGACGAAGAGGATCATCTTCAACCCCTACTATTGTAAGCAATGAGGAACCAATGTTGAAGTCAAATTAAATACCCGTGATAAAGATGTTTTTACTTTGATGTTGAAGAAGAATTAAATACTCGTGATGTAGAAAATGTTGAAATTGAAGGAGATAATGAAAATGTGAATAAAGAAATTCAAGTTGAATCTGTAGACAAGTAAAATTTGACAAAAACACCTCAAGGATTTTCCGTAAGAAACCTAACTATTTTATTGAAATTGATTAAAAAAATTTGAAACCAATGTGTGACAAACATTACGAATGGAAAATCGAAGAAAAGCCTTTGAAATTTGGGATAATCAATTTGAAATTTTAAATGATTCCCAAAGATGTTAGTTGTTGGTTAGTTTGATGAAATTGAATAAAATGAGACCTACATTAAACAACTTAGAATTGACAACATCTAATATATGTGGTCAAACTTCTACAATTGTTGAAAACCTTCATGATGCATATCACATTGTTTGTGTCAAAAGATGCACTAGGCAGAGTAATATTGTCGTCGTCGTGTACTTGCTATTAGTGTTGTAAGTGAATCAATAAAAAACAATGTTTGATTACGCAAACAAGTCGAATGTTGGAAGTTAATCAAAAACTCTAATGAAAGTAATTGAAAGACGTAATATCATTCAATCACTCAATAACACCGACTTTTGGGCATTTTTGCTAGAGCAACGCGTGTAAGGAAAATATATATGCGATGCTATAAGAGAAGTTTTTATTTAATTTGTTTCACTCGGAAATGCTTCGTTCCTTTTAGAAATAGATAAGGTTAGGGTTAGGAGGAATACCTGTAGAATGTCGAGATGATGTGCACGTACAGTAGAGAAAGATCGGGTTAGTGCGAAGAACTCCTTTTTGTGCAGGAAGGACTACCTGCAAATAAGAACACAAGACCACAAGATTTGATTAAACAATAAATGAGGAAACTGCCTTGGGCCCAGGAAATGTAAAACTTCCTTTCGAAGGTGGTCAGTTTCCCTGCTAACGTGAATTAACACAAAAGATGCGCAAAATATCAATTAAATTGCTTGGCTAATTTGGGTAGGGGAAAGGCTGTTTTTCTTGGTTTTTGATCAAAGGAACCGATGCTGTTACCTATAACCGATGTCGATTCATCGATAACCGATCCGGTGGGTTCTAGGATCTTTACGGGCTGGTTGTGGTGTTTGTAATGGCTGGTTTTGGATAGTATTAGGAAATGGGATGGTTAGAAGCAAAAGAATGATGGTTAGAAGCAAAAGAATGACAGTTAGAGGCAATGGTACGTTGGATAATGGATTCAGAAACGGATTTGGGAGGACTGTAATTCCAAAAGCATAAGAAATGTTATAATGGAGGACATGCAAGATGTAACTTACTGGTTTTTACGAAGGTGCAAGTTGATCTCCTTTGCTGTAAACACGTCTAGTATTTTCACTCGTCTCTGCTTGGTCAAGTGAAGATCTGGACTCTGTTCCTCGCTCGCAATGCTCTCTGTTGATCCAGAAATCCTTCGACTGATCTCCAAAATGAAATTCCGATCCGTTGTTTTGGTTTGGGGAGCCCATTTACAGGGAACCGATGGCGGTTGCGTAACCGACGGCGGTCGAGTAGGAACCGGCATCGGTTAGGAAAAAGTAGGCTATTTTTAGTAAAATAGCCCACCTTCCCTGTTTTTCTCCCGAGGGATCAGTTGCGGGCTTGGTCAAGTGGCTAGAAGGTCGGCTTTGGGTGCGAGTAAGGAGGCATTAGTTATGGATGTGAGTCTAGACCAAGTCATGGGTCCTAATTAGGTTAGTTTAGGGTTAGGGCTAGGTCATGGTGAGGTGGCCAAGTGAGGTGGCGGGTAAGGCGATGTGGATTTATCAATTATGAGGTAATTAATAAATAATTGTGTAAGGTTTAGGTAATGAGGTTAGGTTGTGAAATGGGATGCGGGTCACAAGGGGTCGTAAGACACGAATTTGGTGTCTACATTAGCCCCTTATTGTCGTGTAGCTTGTTTTGTTAAAGCTGCGCGAACAATAATATGAAGTGGTTTCTCATGTTAAGGATATAGGTAATCCCCCTCAAATCTATCACCGATGGAGTGAACGGGAAATCAGGGATAGGGTTGATAAAGGGTACATGTTGTAGAGAGGATGGTAAGGTGGTAGGGAAGGTCCAAGGAAGCAGACGCATGTTGAAATGCAACAGTACGACTAGGGTATATGATTTGACGAGCAAACCAGCGATGTATAGGCAAAGGTCGATAGTTTATCCAAACAAGGGTGATATAATCCTGGTATCCAAGGCATAGGAAGTAGCTCCAGGGTATATAACAGGTAAGGTACAGGAACGTTTAGGCATGTTCGGCAGTACCAAATGGTTGGTTTGGTTGAGATAAACGTCACGGTCTAGGTCTAGGCAAAGTTGGTCGACAGATCAAGTCAAGGACCCTAATCGTGCTAAAACACGAACAGGTGAGCTCGATTGAACACAAGGTACATGATGGATGGATAAAATAAAACGTTGATTGTGGGTATGGTATGGAAGTGATACGGCCTTGGGTCGGGCCAAGTTGTTGGGTTGTGGCCTTGGGTCAGACCATAACGGTAGAGTGAGGCCTTGGGTCGGGCCAAATTGGTAGGGCGAGGCCTTGGGTCGGGCCAAATAAGTAGGTTGAGGCCTTGGGTCGGGCCAAATGGTTAGGGTGAGGCCTTGGGTCGGGCCAAATAGGTAGGGCGAGGCCTTGGGTCGGGCCAATTGGTAGGTTGAGGCCTTGGGTCGGGCCAAATAGGTAGGGCGAGGCCTTGGGTCGGGCCAATTGGTAGGTTGAGGCCTTGGGTCGGGCCAAATAGGTAGGGCGAGGCCTTGGGTCGGGCCAATTGGTAGGTTGAGGCCTTGGGTCGGGCCAAATAGGTAGGGCGAGGCCTTGGGTCGGGCCAATTGGTAGGTTGAGGCCTTGGGTCGGGCAATTGGTAGGTCGAGGCCTTGGGTCGGGCCAATTGGTAGGTTGAGGCCTTAGGTCGGGCCGGACCAGTGAACAAATGTTGTGCAGCAAAGGTGGACAGAGGCGATATTGGTGAAAAAGAGGCAAGGAGTAAAGAACGGCAAAGAATGGGGTGAAAGTTGGGTATCAAACCGATGTCGATTCCGCATGACCGATATCGGTTAAGGGACCGATACCGGTTTCTTAGGGCAAAAAAGAAACCGACATCGGTTAAGGTCGAAAAACCTATAAAAAGAAAAATACGGCCTGTCATTGTCACTTTTGTTATTTGCAATCCAAATTGACTTGTCTGACGTGGAGAGTTTATTTGGAGGGGTATTGAGTGAGGTGGAGCTATTTGATTGGCGGAGAGAGTTGATAGTGGGCCCGAATAGTTGAGGAGGCAGCAGGTGATTGGCCGGGGACCCAGCAGATCAGGATTGGAGCCATGGCACAGGCAGGAGGAGCTGGAGGAGCTGGACCAGCTGGACCGCCACCACCCATCCCACCACGACGACGTGTCGTCGTACCGGTAGGTTCTAAACTCGTTATTTTATGCATTTGGTTGTATTAAGTGAGATTGGGGGTTTGGGTAGGAATTTAGTTGTTTTAGGAAATGAGGAGTAAAATAGACGTAATTTGAAAAAGAGAGAGGGTAGATAGGTAAGATAGGGTAAGGCGGCTAGGTGTGTAAAATTTGGGGGTGTTTGGGTGGGTAGATGGGTAAAAATAGGTGAAAAATGGTTTTTGGGGGCCGCGCGGGGGTTCGGCTCGGGCAGGAGACAGTGACCGATGTCGGTCAATAGGCGACCGGCATCGGTCGAAAAGAGATGAGTTGGTTGGGGTGGGTTGAGTTGGGTGGGTTGGGTTGAGTTGGTTGGGGTGGGTTGAGTTGGTTGTGTAGGGTTTAGGGTTTAGGGTCTAGGTTTTTGTGGGTTGGGTGGTTGAGTGGGTGGGTTGGGTTGAGTTGGTTAGGTTGGGTTGAGTTGGTTGGGGTGGAGAAGGGTGAGGTGTGGGGTTAGATTTTGGGTGTTACAAAAGGGGGTTTAGATGGTAAAGTAGATGTTATAATAAAGAGTGGGTCTAAGAATGTGGGTTGGTTTTGCAGGCACGTCAGCAGTTGACGATGCGTGATAGGATGCCTCCACTATTGAGTCGGATGAGGCCACACATATCTGCGGCGCATTGGGCCATCATGCGCGAGGTGGGACTCGGCGGGGTCCAGAGGTACAGAGCGATAGAGAGAGATCACAGTCTGATGGTCGCCCTCATCGAGAGATGGGATCCGGCGGCCAATGTGTTCCATCTGCCGACCGGGGAGATGACCGTCACATTAGAGGATGTGTATCGCATCCTGCGGCTACCGATCGAGGGAGAGGCCGTTTTCCAGGTAGATTCAGAGACTGCCATGGATAGCATACTGCAGGTTTTTGGGGATGCAGCCGCGCTTCTTACGTATCATAGCGCGAGCATTGGATATGGTGATATGTACCGCGCACACAGACATGAGACACGGCTTGCCGTGTTGATGATGATAGGGATCACCTGCTTCGCCCTCCCGGATTCAGAGGGAGGCCGCTTCCCACGGGCATTGATGGGGGTGCTGCTGGAGATGGTGGAGGAGCACACCTGTTTTGCATGGGCACCAGTGTATCTGGTGCAATTATACAGGGAGTTATGGGGCTATCGCCGGAGGAGGTGATTTGGTATTTGTTCTACATTTTTGTTGCACTGTTGGGCATACGAGCACATCGTATGCATCAGGCCAGTAGGGCTACCCCAGCAGCCAGGGCCACAGGTCGTATACCGATATGGCTTTCAGAGGTGGTTGGGGGTCGTGGGCCAGCCACGAGCAGTTGTTGCAGGTCGGGATGTGGTCTATTATAGACACTTGCTAGAGGGCCTTACAGCAGTAGACATTGTATGGAGACCCTACAGAGGTCACCAGCCTGGCAGAGGAGCCCGCGTACAGCTGCGCCTGATCCAGTATACATTCTGGATAGCAGGACGGAGGCCGGGAGAGTACGAGCGGATACCCCTAGAGAGGGTACGCAGGCAGATGGGGCTGCGACAGGACGAGCCACCTCCCTTCCCTCAGTACAGGAGGGATGATGTAGAGGCCCCACTGCCAGCGCCACAGCCTTGGGATCCAGACTGGGTAGCGGAGAGACCAGCAGGTGAGGGTGTGGATGATGCCGGGTGCACGGGAGCATACAGGGTATGGTGGGCTGGGCGAGAAGGCAGCGAGATAGTGTACACTGCGTTGTGGACTTGGCTGCGATGCGATTGCAGAGAGAGATCAGCTCGGGGCGAGTGCAAGCTATTACAGGATAGTTGGTGCTGCGAGCACGAATAGGGGTCTTACAGGGGCAGCTAGCCTGAGCTCGGAGTACGAGCACGTGGCGGCGCCACCACCAAAGAAGACACCACAGCGCAGGTGCGAGTGCAGTACGAGTAGCGTAAAATGTATCAAGAAGAAATGACCCACAGCCCCAGATACCACCACGGCCACAGGTGTAGCAGGTACAGGCACAGGCAGCACCACCACCAGCACCACGGACCACGGAGTGCAGTACAAGCTCGGGGTATTGGTGTTAGGTGCCAGGGGACCAGCCCCAGTTCCTTCAGTGGCGCGAGATCGCTATATGGAGGTGAGAGCAGAGGCCCGATATTATCAGGATATTCTTGATAGTACCGGAGTCGAGTATCAGGCATATGCAGCTCATAGAGCAGAGACCTCGCATGTGCCTAGAGATCTCGGGGGGGCAATGACACGGTGGCATGTCCGTGACAGGCAGGAGGCGAGAGGCACCACAGGGACCAGCGGGGAGAGGTGCCGAGGGCGGTGGGGAGAGCTGATAGATCCCCGACATGGTTTTGTATAGGGACATGGGCACCGGTCTGCGAACCGGTTGTATTGATAGAGGCCTGCGTGCCTACACTTATTCATTGTTTTGATTCATTTATTTATTATATACCGGCCTGCGAGCCGAGTACGGGTTGTATATTTGATACCGGCCTGCGAGCCGAGTATATTTTTGATATGAGAGACCGGCCTGCGAGCCGAGTCGAGATTTTTGGTAGGTATTGCGGCCTGCGTGCCGGCTTTGGTATTGTATGAGATCACAGAGGCCCCGATGTAGGGCACATTGTATTTTTGAAAATTTGTATATATATAGAGACGATGTTTTGATCCACATGCAGTGTTCAAAATGTGTTGAAATATGTGGTTAATGGCTGGTAATAGATAGAATGTGTGATGAGTTTAATTGACATGTTGATAGATGGATGATGCTGATGTTTTTGTTTGTTTGTACGTATATATGAATGTCAGGTTATGTGATGAATTGGTGGTTTTGTGACATTGTGATATATGTAACTGATGAGTTGGATCCAAATGATGTATAGATTGATAGTTTCTTGATATCCGTAGTTGATGGTTTGTGTATTTGTGTAAAATAAATGATATTTAATGAAAATGTAATGTTATATGTGGTGGATGAACAAAATGTGGTAAATTGTGTGGTTTATGCAGGAAAAGAGGCGGGCGCGACAAAAATTTAGGTGAGAAATGAAGAAAAGAACGTTGTTGAGAAAAGATAGGTGTGTAACCGATATCGGTTAAGGAACCGATATCGGTATCTAATAGACCGATATCGGTTAAGTAACCGATACCGGTTATTTAGGTATGAGCTTTTCTAAAAATAGAAAAGCTAGGGTGGCAACTTAAGTTTTAATTTTAGAGCCATGCAAGAGGTTAAATACGCGAACGCGACGCTTTTTGACGACTGAGACAGGTATTTGCATGAGAGATTTGGGTGAGAAGGAGAAAAGAGACAAGGAAAGTAAATGTGATCCGAGGTTCAGAAGGCAGAAAGACAAAGTTGAAAAGGGTGGTGATCATGGCAGAACGAGGAGAAGCATCCAGCAGGCAAGGACATGAGGGAAGACAAGGGCCACCTCAAGCTGCTGCAACCCAAGAGGTATTGTTTTGTTTGTGATTTGACTCACTGCATGTTTCGTGAATAAGATGGGGGAGAGTAGGTGGGTAGATATGAGAAAGAAAACATGATAACAAGGGTTGCAGGTGAGGTAAGTGTTACAGGGTAGGCAATCAGGGGTTCCAGGTATGTTTGTATGTATAAAAACGAATAAACGAGCAAATTATTGTCGTAGGTGGTTGTTTTTAGGGAAGGTGTATAAAATTGACAGTGACCGGTAGCGGTTAGGGAGAACCGGTATCGGTTATTCAACCGATATCGGTTATGTATAACCGGTACCGGTTACTGGAGAAATTTCCAGAATGTTTGAAAAAGACCCTAATGGATTGAATGGTTGTTTGTTGTTTTGGTGTATGCAGGCAGAGGCAGGGTTGAGGATGAATGATAGTGTGCCAGCGCTGTTGTCGCGAATCCGAGCGGATGTAACACCAGCGGAATGGACATTGATAAATCGTTTGGGGTTAAGTGGAATCCGTTATTATTCACGAATCGCACGTAACCATGGTATGTTACAGGCGCTGATTGAGAGATGGAATCCTGAGACAAATACCTTCTATCTGCCAACAGGTGAAATGACAGTAACTTTGGAAGATGTGTTTCGTATATTGAGACTCCCTATTACAGGAGAACCAGTATATCAGGCACTACCTAGCGCGGGGCGGGCAGCGATAACAGAAGTGTTTGGTCCATATGCACGGGACTTAACACAGCGAGGTTTGTCATTCACATATGGGGTAATGTATGCAGCACACCCTGAGGAGACAAGGTTAGCAGTGATTTTAATGATAGCGGTAGGGTATTATGCGTTACCGAGGGCAGAAGGGGGAAGATTTCCAAAGGCATTGATGGGTGTTATTTGGGAGATGATAGAAAGGAACGTGACTTTTGCATGGGCACCTGCATATTTGGCGGAGCTATACAGGGGTTTATGGGCTTGTAGGCGAAATCACAGGACAACGTTGGATTGCTCATACTTATTACACTGTTGGGCCTATGAGCACATTGTTTGTGTGTGACAATAATAGGCCGATCCATCGAGTAGGAGAGATCGGAGTACGAGAGGTTGGGATTGACGATGGGTCCAGGAGCAGTAACAACAAGAGGCAAGATCCCGGGCCGTGCCGGTGACATTGAGTATTACAGGCAGGTATGGGGAGAGGTTGTGATTGCGGATATCTGTTGGAGGCCCTACGGGAACTATATGGTAACCGAGAACATAGCTGAGGAGTTGAGAGGTGTAGAGCGATTGAGGTGGATCGCGGGGCACAGGCCAGGTGAATATGAGAGGATTCCTATAGATCGCGTGCGGCGACAATTTGGATTTGTGCAGGACATACCACAGGCTTATAGACCATATATGAGGATCGATGCCGAGGCAGCATTCTCACCACCCCGGCCAACACCTCCAGAAGGGCCCGAGGAGATAGCTGCCGATCGCAGTGTAATGGATGCAGGAATGACAGAGGCCTATAGATTATGGTGGGTAGCAGAACTGCGAGGTGTACGTGAGCGCCCTGACATAGCGGTGATTACAGCAGAGAGGGATCGTCTGCAGCGTTTGGTTCAGCAGCTCCAAACGCAGGTGAATGAGACAAGAGGATTGGTAGTGGTTGCGGAGTCACGGGCGGCGAGACTAGAGGCTGGAGTTCTCCATGCGAGAGGGCGTATTCATATGTTACAGGAGAGATTGGCAGATCAGTGGGCGGTACCAATAGCCGCGGTACCTTTGAGGACAGAGAGGCCTGGCGAGAGGGGTCGACGATCACGATCATCACCTAGGTCGGGATGAGGCGTGAGGGTCTAAATAAATGTTAGCAAGGTATGAGGATAAATAAGAGTACCGACCTGCGTGTCGATGATATAGAAGATGTATTTGTTTAACATCTAAATAAAACGAGATATGTATGTTGATTTGCGTTATAATAATAAGAATGTTGTCGTTTTGACTTTCGGTGTTTTGAAAAAGGATCAAAGAGGAATGTGATTAAATAGAAATACACCAAAATATTTATATTTACCACACATGATAGGTTATGGTAGGGGATGGTCGAGCTAACCTTGGGAGACCCCATGTCTCCGAAGTGCTGCCTACATAGCCCATTGCACAAAGCAAGGAAGGGCCTCAGACCGATGTAGTTCTCCCTTAGGATCAGGGAGGGGTGAATTTAGGCAATTTGGTATGGTTTAGGCAATTTGTCGTTTGGTAAAAAATTTGATGTTGGTAGGGTAATGTTGTTGGTGCTGGTAGGATAATGTTGTTGGTGTAGGTATAGGTAAAGCAAAGGTTAGCATACCCAAGTAGTAGGGAATAGTGTCCTGATTAAGATCAACACACAATTCTAGACGCGAGGCAAAGTGGAAAGAGTGCTCCGTAGGTGAGAAGAGCTAAACAAACCACACAACGTAGAACGAGCCTGAAGCCCTAAATGCCGTGCATAGACGAGAAGTCCATAGTTGAAAAGAGTTGTATGATCACAATATATCAGGTGTACGTTACGTCCCTTGAATTGAAACAAATGGTGAGATGAGGTGGATGATATAGCTGAGGTACAAAGAACTTGTTACAACGAAAGAGAACCTACCCTAAATAGACAAGTCCATGACCCAAAAAGTTCTTTTGAATGAGGCTTTTATTTTATTGAATATAGACTGATCGATGCGGGAAGTCTACAAGGGATATTGATTGTTTTATTCTTGAGGTCTTCACGAAGCTGATCAATGCGAGAAGCTTCTGATAAAGGCTGACTGTGTATAGCTGTCTTCTGGGGAGCAATGATCTATTTATATAGTAGCAGAGATGATTTTAGTGCATAGCTGTCCTTCAGGGGAGCAGTCTATTTATAGTAGCAGCAATAGTTTGGCATATAGCTGTCCTTCGAGGGAGCAGTCTATATTTAATTTTAGATGACTAGATGTTCTTTTGGCGTGAAGCATCTAGTTTAGTAGGAAGTTTGACTCAAGAAAATCCCATAAGAATACGGCTTATTTTAATACTTTGAAGTCATGGACTAGACTAAAAAAGGGGAAGGCATTATCAAGGGGAGGTGCGAAGTGATTTCGATTTTATTTAGAGATATAGAAAACAAAGTGTATGTAGTGGTAAATGAGCTCAAGGGACGAGCAGTAGGTAGATAAGAAGTGATATAACACTAGATTCAACTGTAGAATGGGCGAAGATGTAAGGCATTAAGGGGTTCAGGCTCAGGTTTACCATTAAGCGAAGCTAAACGATAAGTGCCTGATCCATAGGTGTGAGTGATTATATAAGGCCCAATCCAATTGGGAGCAAATTTTCCACGTTTGCTCTTTTCTAGTTTGGTGACATGTTGATTCTCTTTGAGGACAAGATCACCAACCTTAAAGGTACGCTCATGAAGTCGCTTATCATAAGCACGCTTGATGCGTTTTTGATAGATTTGAAGGTGATCGAGAGCTGTAAGACGTCGTTCGTCAAGAAGCTCCAATTGGGCTAACCGCTCTTGGCGGAAATCATCGTTGGTGAGAATATCCTGAAGAGATATTCTAAGGGAGGGTATTTGTATTTCGAGAGGCAAAACAGCCTCGGTACCATATACCAAAGAAAAAGGTGTGGCATTAGTAGAGGTACGAATGCTAGTACGATAAGCCCAAAGGGCAAAGGGGATGTGATCGTGCCAATTTCTTCCAGATTCATTGACAACTTTCATGAGGATTTTGGTTAGAGTTTTATTAGAAGATTCAGCCTGACCATTGGCCTGCGGATAGTAAGGCGATGAGAAACTAAGTTTGATACCAAAGTTGTCACAAAGGTTTTGTAACAACTTGTTTTTGAAAGATTTACCATTATCTGTTATTAGGCGATGAGGAATACCAAAACGACAGATAATGTGATGGTTAATGAATTCGACAATTTTTTCTTTTTTGATTGAAATGAGTGGGATGGCCTCCACCCATTTTGTGTAATATTCGGTCGCTGTGATTATCCAACGGTGACGTTGTGAAGAGGTCGGGTGAATCTCACCAATAAGGTCTAAACCCCATTGTGAGAAAGGCCAAAGATCACGAGCGACTTGTAGCGGGTGGCTAGGAGTATGTTGAAGATTGGCATGTTGTTGACACATGACACAGCGCTTAACATATTCGTAGCAGTCGTTATTGAGAGTAGGCCAATAATAACCTAGGCGAAGGATTCGTTTAGCCACGGCAAGGCCACTAAAATGTCCACCACAAATCCCATCGTGTACTTGTTGGATGGTATGAGTGGAATCCTCTTCGATCATGTAGACCGGATATGAAGGGGAAGCCAGAAGATGGGTCCTCATTATTGCGTTGATAAGTGAGAGGACACTTTTAATGAAGATAGCATTTTGAAAAAAAAAAAAAAAAAAAAAGTTAGGGGGATGGATTGAAGGGTCATAGAACGTGGGTGATGATGGCAAAGTGGGTGATGATGGTTTGGTAGGGGTGACGCGTCTTCTTCTTCGGATACAGATGGTGTCTCTGTGTAGGTGTTTCGGAAAAACCGAGACCACAACGATCATTATGTTTGCGTGTGGTCATGGGAATGAGTGTATGTCGGCCTTGTTCGTAAAGGCCAAAACCTAAAGCCTTTCCACATAAAGTGTCAAGAAGGTGAGGAATGGAAATGACGATTTGTGAGTATTGAAAATCGGTTGGAAGGAACCCACCAAGAGGAGGTTGGGGGTAATGGAGGATGCGTCAAGACCCCCATAACGTTAGGTTAGTGCGGCAATGGGGTGGTCCCAAGAGATTACCTCCCCACGCGACGGTCGATTTAATGGTGGTATGCGCATGTAATTGTCCGTAACAAGGGCCGGGGTAGGGAAAGAACTAACGTTATATAGGCGGTACTCCCAAAGCGTGAGGCGATGAAAAACATCTACTAAGGGGTCGGAGGTTGGGATGTTAGATGCGGGAAGAGAAGTGGTTTGTGCGACGGTGGTTTCATCGCCAATTGAAGGCGTCAAGAAGGTGTAGTTGAGGTGGATGGTTGAGGTACATTTGAAGAGGATGGTTGGGTTGAATGTATGGGTGTCTTAATTGGTATAAGCACATCGTTTGGGGGGCGGTATAACACTCAAGTTTTCAAGGGGGAGGATCAGCTTTTACGGTGTAGGACTTCCCCGTACTCAAATTTTATGCATCGATGTAATGTTGAGGAACGCATCCCATGGCTCGGATCCAAGGACTCCACCCAGAATATATTATATTGGAACTCTCCTTCAAGGACATAGAAGAGTTCGGGTAAAGTCACGTGGGCCTATGCGAATGTTGAGGATCATGGTGCCTAAGGTAGAAGTAATAGCGTCATTGCACAATGACCGCAACATGATGGGGTTGGCACACATGCAACTAGAGGGATGTTCATTTGTTGGAAGGCTTTTGAAGAGATGATGTTTAGGCTAGCGCCCCGTCAATCATAACCCGACGTACTCGAATGTCTCGGACGTAAGCGGAAATGAAAAGGCAGGTGGTCGTGGTCTTCTCGCACCAAAGTCGATAATTTCATCTTCCGAGAAACTAAGCACGGTAGCGGCTTGTTGTTTTTTGAGACGAAGTGGTGGGGGAGATGGATTGTTCGGTGAGAGAGGAAACGTGATTGGGTGTTAGAATGGAGGCCAGGTTTCGTTGGGTAAAACCTCTATCCTCAAGGATCTCAACGAGAGCTTGTCGATGAGATTGAAAGTCGAATGAGATCATATAGTGTCAAACTACGCGATTGATGAAGGTTTGATCATGGTTCGGGGGCAACTCCATTAGAGACGGGATAGGCGGGTCGCGAATAACCACTTTAGGTGGTGGTGTAATGGGATGGTTCAAAGGAGAAAGAGATGCCAAGTGTGTTTTCTTTCGCTTTCCCATTGTTTTTCTCGTCTCGAGCAATGACACTAATCATATTAATCTCGTAGATCCGAGATGAGGAAGATGGTTGGGATAATTCATGGTCTTCAAGAGGTGGGGTTGTAATAATGATAGATCTTGGTGAGGCGGGATAGATGATATAGTACGAGGGAATCGACGCTAGAGGTCTTTCCCTTCGTAAGTTGTCTTTCTTAATCTTTCTATCCGGGAGAGGTGATAATGTCACGAAGGATGGTTTTTAGAGCTTTGCATCCCTCCACATCATGTCAAAGATTCTTAAGGCCAAATGCGGTGATAAGTGTAGATTTTAGACTCATCGTAACCCATAGGTCGGGGTTTAGACGGGTCATAAGGTCTAAGTGGAGGTAGGGAAATGGTCGCATTCTCCACCAACATAGCAAGGATTTTGGCGTAAGATCCTTTGAGGGGGTCAAAATCGGATGAAGGTATTGGTTGTGCGGGTTTTGGTAATGTTTGGGCGTGGTTGGTTCAGCACAGTGGTGGTGGTTTAGCCGAGGGGCCGACATGTTTTTCACTAAACGTGGTTTCTGGACAATGGGTTAGGTTACGCTCATTTGGTTAGATGATGAGGTTAGCTACAGATATAGCGTGGTAGCGGGAAACAACCACGGAGAAAGGGGAGTGACAGTAAAATAAATCCTTTGATGATGGGATTGGTTTAGGGTTGATAGGTGGACCGGATACGCGGGTAACGATGTTGTGATACCCTTTGATCTCTCGTATAGGTGTAAAAGGCGAGGTCGTTTTGCGAAAAACAAAGGAGGTATGATATATTGGTGTAATGTGGAGGGATGAGGTCCCAATATGGAAGGTGGGTGTGACGATGAGGGTTTTAATTGTGATAGAGGCCCGGATTGCGTTCGTCTCCTAGGTGGCGGAACGGATTTATTTTTGGATAGATCGAGTCGCTTAGGCGGGTGTGTTAGACTGGGCATTGGTGAGGTCCCAAGCGTAGGGGAAGATCTGGTTAAGTTGATAGAAGTGGACGGGGCATTTGGTAGAGGTGAGGGGGGTGAAGGCGAGAACAGGGGCATTTTAAGCTTCTGTAAGCACTTCGGGTAGATGGTGGAGACATCAGGATCAGTCATTTGCATTTGAGTAGAAAAAGGGGTACTCAAACGTTCCCATAGGGCCTGTCTATCTTCTGTGGAATGACAGTCTCCAGGTGTGATTTGTAATTTTGGTACGGAAGAAAGGTGGGTTGTAATTCCAGTCCACTGTGGGAGTGATACAGGGGGTAGATGAGGCACTGTATCAATAGATGTTAAGAGGTCGACTGGTCGTTGAAAAGATTTAGGTGATGAGGGACTAATAGGCAGAAGGGCATGTTGGAGAGGGTCTGTCACGGCTAAAGAATTTAGTGATGTCGGTGCAAGAGATTTCTCGTCTAAGGATGTCAAAGGGAGTGGCGTACCTTCCTCTTGTGCGGCAAGAGTGGTAGAAGGAGACGTCTGGGAAATGGATAGATTAGACAACATCCGCTCGCAATCTAGTAGGGATGTGGTGTAAGAAGACTCTTGATGGGAAGGGAAGCTCGGCGCTTAACTCTTCTATGGGTAAAGGAACGATTTCGCTTTGGCTTGATGGTGGTAAAGGAGGTTCGGGCTCCTGTGTTAGTGAAGAGGCTTGATTCAAAATTTTCTCGATAGAGGCTTTTGGCTGGGTATCGAATACTGCATGGATCTCATGAACACTCTCCTCGGCTAAGATATCCTGGTTGACGTTACTGTTGGACGAGTGATTCGGGAATGGCTTGTTGAAAATTTTCAAATTTCGGTTAGCAGGGGCGTTAGGATTATCGAGGGCTATATCCCCCGCATCAACCATTTCCTGCACTATGTTTTTCAACATCTTGCAGTTTTCATGACTGTGTCCCTTCACGCGGTGGAAGTTACAAAAGTCATTTTCTTTGTACCAGGAAGGTATGGCGCGAGTGGAATCAAACCCAGAATGAGGTTTAACAGGAGGTAAGGTAATGGCTCCTGCTTTTAGCAATTTTTCCAAGATGACACCATAGGTTTCTCCCAAGGGAGTGTAGTTGATGGGTTCGGCTTTGTATTTATAGGTGGTTTTTGGTGGAGTATTGGACGGTGGTTGGGATTTGACCATCACCGCGTGGACAGCTCCTTTTGATTTAGAAGAGGTGGACGCGTGAGGAGTGGTGGTATTTGGTTTATTGGTAGAATCAGGAGTTCGGAAAGTGGAGTTCTTGTTGCGCAACCGCAATTTCTCTTCCTCTAAGGCTCGAATTTCTAATTTTCGAGCCATAGTAAAGGCCTCGTCGAATGTACGGAAAGTTTGGATTTGGAGGGTAGGGGAGATGTGCTTAGCGCAGGCCCGCGTAAAGAGTTCGATAAGTTCGGTTTGAGGCAAGGCATACGTAAGTTGGTTGATAAGGCCCCGCCATCGTCCAACGAAATCTGCGATAGATTCGTCCTCAAATTGTCGGATGGCATAAAGGTCGGTGATAGATACTTTCTTAGCAATGTTAATGGAGAAATGATCCAAGAAAGATTGGGCTAGTTGGTTAAAAGAGAAGATCGAGTGCTGGGTTAAAGCACTGTACCACTCCAGGGCGGGTCCTGATAAGGACATAGGGAAGGTGCGGAGTAACAAGGCGTCATTATGGGCAATCAAATAACAAGCATGTCTAAATGATCGCAAGTGTTGTTGAGGATCCTCTTTACTATTAAAACGAGTAAATTTCGGCAACTCCCATTGAGGAGGATATGAATGAAGGGGGACAGAAGGGTGAATGGGCTCCCGACAAACTTGTTCGTATGTCAAGGCGCTACGACTTCCCGAAACCGAAGCCTCCAAATTTTGCATTTTGTCCATCATTTGTTTGATGAAATCAGTGGTTGGATGAGATGATGGTGCACCAGAATAGGGATGTCCCATATAAGGTGTTGAGGTTACTGGATACGTGTATGGGAATGAAAAGGTAGGCGGAGCTTGAGAAGGAAAGCTCGTGTGGATAGGTGGCAGAGAGCAAGTCATGAATGGAGCAGTCTGCAAAAGAGATGAGGTAGGGGCAGTTGGTGGTAACGAAACGTGGGGTCCAAGATTAACAAAAGGAAAGCTAATCGGGGTCGTATGAACCTCTGCAGCTGTCGGATTGGGAGACGGGGCTAGAGATGCAGGAAGCAAGGCGGTATTATCAGGAGGAGTGGGAGCTAAATGAGCAGCTATACTGATAGGCATACCTACAAGGAGCTGACCATCAGGTGTACGGTCAGGGGTATGAGACAAATAGTATTGTACCTGGAATTAGCATCCAGAAACTTGGCAAAGTCCTTATCTCCCACAGGAATTTTTGGAACCTCACTGGTATCAGTAGGATTCCCCATAGAAGGTGAAGGGGGTGATTCAGGCAAAGAAACAGAGCAAGCGTGTGAAACCATGGCGGCGGCTTGTTTTCGAGTGATAACAACCATGGACAGCAGTTCACGGTAAAGTTTCAATCTATCAAGAACAAAAACAACCCCAGAATGATGAATTTGGCAAGTTGCTGGTTTGTCAGGGGCTGATGGAGACAGTAACCGATATCGGTTTACTAACCGCTGTCGGTCACAGGGGAAACGACGTCGGTCCCTTAACCGATGCCGGTGTCAAAAATCTAGGATAAGAAGATACAAAGGGCTGCTAATTTGATTTTTAGCAACGTTGAGTATATTTATCAACTTATTGATCACAAAAGACAGAGTATGACAGAGAAAACAGAACAGCAAACAAGCAAGATGCACACGCAAATCCAGAGATTAACCTTAGGGTTAATTTTAATTATTGTGGGCTTATGCCTTTAGACGTAGAATGATGTCAGAATCCTAAACAAGAGACTTAGGGGAAATGTCAAGTTGTTTTGGCTTATAAGGTTACCTCAATCGGGCGGAGGAATACCGCGGAAAAAGGGGGGATGTTTGAGCTGTTGTGTTAATTGTGAAGTGATTCGGTATGTGTTGTGCAGTGAATGTAAGATTAATTTCCTGTCAATACCGTGGATATCACCCCCACGTGTACGACCTGTTACTTAATCTATGTTCACTAGAATTGAAAAACAACAGGCAGGAATGCAATGCATGTGTTTTAAAACCCAAATCGAAAGTGATATTCGATGAAGCAAAAGAGATGACTTTTACTAATGCAAGATGCAAAAACAAAGCAAGTTCTTTTACCAGAATAATAAAATACCTTGTGAATATCTCTAGAAGAAGAAAACAACAAGTATGCTCCCTATATGAAAGCAAGCAAGAAATAAAGATAAACCCAAAATGGGTCCCACCGGGCGTGCCAAAATGTTTCACTCGGAAATGCTTCGTTCCTTTTAGAAACAGATAAGGTTAGGGTTAGGAGGAATACCTGTAGAATGTCGAGATGATGTGCGCGTACCGTAGAGAAAGATCAGGTTGACTGCGGAGAACTCCTTTTTGTCTGGGAAGGACTACCTGCAAATAAGAACACAAGACCACAAGATTTGATTAAACAATAAATGAGGAAACTGCCTTGGGCCCAGGAAATGTAAAACTTCCTTTCGAAGGTGGTCAGTTTCCCTGCTAACGTGAATTAACACAAAAGACTGTAAAATATCAATTAAATTGCTTGGCTGAACTGGGTAGGGGAAAGGCTGTTTTTCCTGGTTTTTGATCAAAGGAACCGATGCCGGTTACCTATAACCGATGCCGGTTACTGATAACCGATACCGGTGGGTTCTAGGATCTTCTGGGCTGGTTGTGGTGTTTGTAATGGCTGGTTTTTGGATAGTATTAGGAAATGGGATGGTTAGAAGCAAAAGAATGACAGTTAGAGGCAATGGTACGTTGGATAATGGATTCAGAAACGGATTTGGGAGGACTGTAATTCCAAAAGCATAAGAAATGTTATAATGGAGGACATGCAAGATGTAACTTACTGGTTTTTACGAAGGTGCAAGTTGATCTCCTTTGCTGTAAACACGTCTAGTATTTTCACTCGTCTCTGCTTGGTCAAGTGAAGATCTGGACTCTGTTCCTCGCCGCAATGCTCTCGCTGATCCAAAGAATCCTTCGACTGATCTCCAAAATGAAATTCCGATCCGTTGTTTTGGTTTGGGGAGCCCATTTACAGGGAACCGATGGCGGTTACGTAACCGACGGCGGTCGAGTAGGAACCGGCATCGGTTAGGAAAAAGTAGGCTATTTTTAGTAAAATAGCCCACCTTCCCTGTTTTTCTCCCGAGGGATGGGCCATGGGCTTGGTCAAGTGGCTAGAAGGTCGGCTTTGGGTGCGAGTAAGGAGGCATTAGTTATGGATGTGAGTCTAGACCAAGTCATGGGTCCTAATTAGGTTAGTTTAGGGTTAGGGCTAGGTCATGGTGAGGTGGCCAAGTGAGGTGGCGGGTAAGGCGATGTGGATTTATCAATTATGAGGTAATTAATAAATAATTGTGTAAGGTTTAGGTAATGAGGTTAGGTTGTGAAATGGGATGCGGGTCACAAGGGGTCGTAAGACACGAATTTGGTGTCTACATAATTATGGCATGATAACACTAGAGTTTCACTCAATATAAGAGATGTTGTAAAATGGAGAGTTGGTTCTATTAATTGTGAACCACATCAAAAGAATTTATTAGATATGAATCAAACTCAATGTTTTCGTAAGTTTGAACAAGAGCATCTACAAATTAAACTTAGTCAACATTTTTGAAATTTTAAAACCATTATATGTGAAAATCAACCATTCTCGCACCACTTGTTGTAGGCAACATGTTGAATTTTCTATGCATTATTCTAAATTTTTATGTTTTTCGTTTCTATTTTTCATTCGAAACTATGTTATCGAATGTGGTGTTCATGTTCCACCAATATCTTCTAGGATTTCATTCCTACAATATTTTGTGAAAAAGAAGTTGGAAAATCTTTTTATAGTCAAGATTGTTTTGATGGAAGTTGTGGTACATGTGGCGGATTACCTAAATTAGAAATTTGTATCCATGAGAAAATTGAAGGTGTGATAGGAAATAATTTATTTGAGTTTGATAAATATAAATCAGTTGCATACTATTTGAAAGATGGAAAAGAGTCTAAATGGTGTGAGCTAATTACATAACATATGCCTATTTTTCAATTTATAAGAAAATTTAAGGATGAAATTGTTTATGAGCATGCTAGGCATACACACAGAGCTCGATGGTTGGATGAATAGTTCAAGATATGAAAAGACACATTTCCTATTGGTAATATTGTTTCAGTGGTTGGTTTTGCAAAGAATTACACATTACAACCACAAATGGAGGTTCAATCATAATATTACAACTCAAGTACAATTTGCCACTTTTGTGCATATAGCATTTATACATTCTCCTAACAAAGTACAAAGAATGATCAATTTTTTTAAGAGAGTACCACTTTTATATAAGTGATGATTGTACTCATTCTATCGAATTTTGCAAAGGTGTTTCCGGTTATTTTATGGAAACTTGTTTGATATGGACATCCACTTCAAAAACATTATATATGGTGAGATAATTGCATGTCTTAGTTTAATAATGCATGATTTTTTTATTGGATGAGCAGGATGCACGTCAATATGGGTGTCCAACATATATAGAGTTTCAATGAAAGGTGGACATGGAAGAGAAGAGCATGATAGTGCAAGGGCATGTGTGAGTAGCTCTTATAAGAGAAGAGTTGAAGTAAAAGATAGTGGTAAATTGAAAGATCCAAAGAGCATAGTGGAATGGTGTATTGACAACATGGCCTAAGGTTCTCAAGAAAATTCCATGGTTGCAGATATTTTTGGTTGATAGACTAACAAAAAATTGTTAACTACGAGGATTGTATGACACTCACTAGGTCTAGTGATATGCACTCATTTTGTAGCTCAGACACTACTTCATGGGCCACATGGATAAGAAAGTTGACATGTTTTTGTGCATCTTGTATCGAATTTGTTATTGCTAAGTGTGATTCACAAGAATGGGTGGATGGATGGATTTGTAGGCCTCTAACTCTACTTCCTAGTTATCAACCTCCATAAGCAATACGACTTGTTTCTGCAGATGAAGTATCAACATCCAAGGACTTTGTGAAATTTTGATTTTGGTGTGAGAAGGTATTTATGGTTATTTACATCTTTTGTATTGAGTTATGTCCATTGAAATTTTAATATGTACAATTTAAATTTGAGTTGAAACCTTTTTTTGTAGGACATGTGTTTGTAGTTATTGCGATAGAAGACAATGAAGAAGGAACAGACTATTTCTTATGTCATTGCATCGAGGAAAGAAAGAATTTGACTTCTCCTATTATAGATGGTGAAGATATTGAGTACCCTGAGGCTCAGGTGGTAGTTATTCGAACTTGGCTTCGATGGTATCCATTAAAAAATCCTCTATTTGGGTGTTTGAAGACTTTGAGACACATAGGAAAATACTCTTATATTTGCATCTAGTTCTAGTGACAAATATTCAACTATATAGATATCAAGGAAGGCCTAATAACAAGATTCTTTAGAAGGTTCAAGAGTCAAATCATGAAGCAATCCTGTCTACTATTCAGAGTAGATATGATCCTGATGGTTCATTGGAATGAATTTACAATGCTCATGTCTAGTATATATAATTTATTTGATATAATTTCTTTGGTATATATAAATTTTTTAGTTAGATAAATTTAAGTTCATATATTTTATTAAATTTGTGTATTTTTATATATATCTAGTATGGTTTTGATTTGAAACTTAAATTTCTTTGACTAACACTTTTATGTGTAGGTTAGTGGTGCCAAAAAAATCTTCCACCTTCACGTGGTTGGCACTATTAGTAGAGAATTATAAATTCTCAAAGCTAAGAGAAGCTTTCATTGTTTTACAAGAAAAGAGAAGCAATTAACAATGATTTATGTACATGTGGAGGGGTTCTTAGCTCTAGAGGAGGTTCTTCACTCCTGAGGAGGTAGCCCGAAGGACACCGGAGCTTAGAGAACCAAAACAATGCCTCCCAAGTGTTTACAAGACCATCCCTATGTGTGTGCACAATCGGTTCGGTGCCATGACCCATCGTTTGCAAAATATATCATTTGTGCACCTTACACCGGCTCAAACTACTATATTCCATGCGTTTGCAAACAATAGGGAAATGACAGCAATGATTGCATAAGGAAAAAGTAGACACAGGATATTGTAGAGGGTCCCTATGCCAAGGTGTAGGATTAGACAAGACATCTCTAGGTGCCACAGAGTGCGCGTAGTCACCGTCAAAGTTGAACAATTTTTTGGTCTTAGGGCTCTTAAGGGACTGCGCCCAAATAAGGTAGCCCGGAAGTAACAACGTTATTGTGCACCAAAAATATGCCTCCTCTAGTGTTCACATGGCCACCCAGATGTTTGGTGTAGTCGGTTCAGGTTCCACGACCCACCATTTGCAAAATATACCACTTGACAACCTTACTGCTGGTTGGATCAAATTGCACTATTTTGCACATTTGCAAACAATAGGCCAGCCAGAGCACTAATTGGATAAGGAAAAAAACTGAGACATACTATTGTATAGGGTCCCTACACCGAGGTTTAGGATCTAAGGAGACATCTATAGGTGCCACGGATTGTGCGTAGTCACTGTCAAAGTTGAATGATTTTACGGTGTCAAGGATCTTAAGGGACTACGCTTTGACGAGGTAGCCGAAGTAATGAAGTTTTTACACACCAAAAAATGCCTCCTATAGCATTCACCTGGACACCCAAATGTTTGAGTGTAGTTAGTTTGGTGCCATGACCCACTGTTTGTAAAATATATCGTTTGTGACCTTATCTTTGGATCAAACTACACTATTTGGGGTGTTTACAAACAATATGGCAGTGAGAGCACCGATTAGAGAAGGAAAAACCCAAGATAGGATATTATAGAGGGTCCCTATGCTAAGGTGTAGGATCTGATGAGACATTTGTAGGTGCCACTGAGTGCACATAGTCACCGTTGAAGTTGAATGATTTTTTGGTCTTAGGGCTCTTAAGGGACTACACCCGAATGACGTACCCTGTCAAAATGATATTGTCATGCACCAAAATGACACCTCTTGTAGCAATCACCTAGCCACCTAGACATGTAGGTGCAGTCATGGGCTTTTTTTCCTTGACCGACTATTTGCTGAATATATAGTTTGAGATCCTTACATTGTCTCAAACTACACTATTTTGGAATTTTGCAAACAATAAGGCAGTGAGAGCATAGATTGGAGAGGGAAAAAACCAAGATAGCATATTTTATAGGGTCCCTATGCTGAGGTTTAGGATAAGATGAGATATCTTTAGGTGTCATAGAGTGTGCGTAGTCACCCGTTGAAGTTGAACGATTTTTTGGTCTTAGGGATCTTAAGGGACTACGCCGAACGAGGTAGCCCAGAAGCAATGACATAGTCACACACAAAAATGATGCCTCCCCTAGCATTCAACTAGCCACCCGCATGTGTTGGTGCATTTGGTTTGTTTCCATGACCCACCGTTTGTAAAATATACCATTTAACAACCTTATATTGGCTCAAACTGCACTATTTCGTGCATTTGCAAACAATAGGGCAGCGAGAGCACCGATTTGAGAAGGAAAAAAATTGAGATAGCCTATTATAGAGGGTCTTTATGCCAAGGTGTAGGATTAGATGAGACATCTCTAGGTGCCATGGAGTACACGTAGTCACCCATTGAAGTTGAAAATTTTTTTGGTCTCAGGACTCTTAAGGGACTACGCTGAACAAGGTAGCCCAGGAAGCAATGACATTGTTGTGCACAAAATGACACCTCCTTTTGTGTTCACCTAGCCACGTAGATGTGTCGGCATAGGAGGTTTGGTGCCATGACCCACCGTTTGCAAAATACACCATTTTGACCTTTACATAGGATCAAACTGCACTATTTGGCACATTCCAAAACAATAGACAGCAAGCAAGAGCACCGATTAGAGACGGAGAAAACCAAGAAAATCTATTATAGAGGGTCCTTACGCCGAGGTGTAGAATCGACGAGACATATGTAGGTTCCACGGAGTGTGCATAGTCACACCGTCGAAGTTGAACGATTTTTGGTCTCATGAGTCTTAAGGGACTCGCTTGAATGATGTATCTCGGAAGCAACGACGTTGTCGCAAGACTTTGAAATGACACCTCATCTACCATTTAACTAGCCACCTAGTTGTGTTGGCATTAAATCGGTTTGGTGCCACGACCCAACATTTGCAAATATAGTGTTTGAAAGCCTTACAACTGGATCAAACTACACTATTTGGCCCGTTTGTAAACAATAGGGCAGCGAGAGCACTGATTAAAGAAGGAAAAAAATAAGGCAGTCTATTATAAAGGGTCCTTATGCCAAGGTGGAAGATCACGAGAAATACGTACATTCAATAGAGTGAGCATAATCACCCATCTTAAGTGACTACGCCCGAATGAGGTAGCCCAAAAGCAACGATGTTGTCGCATACTAAAATGGTGCCTCCTCTAGCATTCACTTGGCCACCTAGACATGTAAGCATAGTTGGTTTAGTGCCATGACCCACTGTTTGCAAAATATACCATTTGACATCCTTACACTATCTCAAACTACACTATTTTGGGCATTTACAAACAATAAGGCAGCGAGAGCACCGATTGGAGAAGAAAAAACCGAGACAAAATATTGTAGAGGGTCCCTATGCTGAGGTGTAGGATCAAAAGAGACGTCCTTAGCTGCCATAAAGTCTGCGTAGTCACCTGTCAAAGTTGAACGATTTTTTTGTCTCGGCGCTCTTAAGGGACTCTACCTGAATGAGGTATCCTGGAAGAAACGACGTTATCGCACATCGAAACAACACCTCCTCTAGCATTCACTTGGGCACCGAAACATGTCAAGTGTAGTTGGTTCAAAGTGCAAGAACCCACCATTTGCAAAATATACCATTTGACATCCTTACACTGTCTCAAACTACACTATTTTGGGCATTTGCAAACAATAGAGGCGGTGAGAGTACCGATTGGGAAGGAAAAAAGCATGACAAAGCTATTGTAGAGAGGTTCCTTGTGTCAAGGCTTAAGATTAAATGAGACATCCTTAGGTGCCATGGATTCTATGTAGTCACCCGTCAAAGTTGGATGATTTTTTGGTCTCAGGATCTTAAGGGACTCTACCCGAATGAGGTAACTTGGAAGCAACGACGTTCTGACACATCAAAACGATGCCTCCTCTAGTGTTCTCCTAGCCACCCAGACATGTTGTCATAGTCGGTTCAGTGCCACAGAGTCATAATTGTTGAAAAAGTTGTAATTGTTGAAAAAGTCACATATTCTTCTCAGAAACAAAAAAAGAAGAAAAATAAAAAGAACAAGAAAAAGAAGAAAGTTGTAGATTCTTCTCCTTTGCAACAGGTTCCTCTTCAACAAACTCATTCCATTTTCAACAAATTTTTCAACAATTACAATTTTTTAACTTTTTCAACAATTACAACTTTTTTTCAACTTTTTCAACAATTACAACTTTTTCAAGAAATTGTTGAATCAGAAATGAAAGAGAGAAGAAGAAGATGGTTATGCAATTATTGGTTATTGTGAATACTCACCCAACAAAGATCCTAAATAATTTCGATAGATGATATGAATAGTTACTCTTGTTTAGTGTTCACCCACTCATAAAAAATAAATAAGCCTCTTCTTCTACTTCCCAAGCAAAACACTTTAATCCTCAAATGGTGAATCGATAAAAAAATAAAAAAGAGGAACATCATTTCCTACTTCTATGGGGTCATCCAAGAAGAATCCTAATACTACTTTAGCCAAGACTCCATCTACCTCTTTGAGTAAGTCTCTTGCACCTCCTCTTGTCAAATCGATTTCTATTTCAATTATTCCTAAGAATGAAAATCCTACTCATGTCAAGGATTCCATAGTTCCTAATGTGCCTACCACTTCCTCATATTTTTACATCAGTGACCATTTTAAGAAAGATAAAACTCAAATATTTGAATATGAGTACATAAAAAAACACCCCAAGCATTTTGATAAACTTGTCTAGTTTATCAAAGGAAGTAATAAAAATACATGTTCCAAGAATCCTACCAACACTAAATAATCACTTCCCACTCGGCACCTCGACAATGTCATGCTTATAAAATTTTCTAACTCTATTGGTATTACTCTCGTGCCTGCTATTGGCCATGATTACTACATGAAGACAAAATAATTACCTCTTTTTGGCTAGGTGAAATATTCTCAAGTAGAATTTGCAAACTTCCACGACAAGAAAATCAAGATGGAAATACTTGTGGAAGACAAGCTAGCTACGTATGGTATATTGTTGAGCCAAAGTTTCTATCACGATATTGGTGGGGATATAAAGATGGATTGGTCATACACCACCATACTCATCAATGGTAAAATGAATAATATCCTTCGATAAGTAAAATTAAATACACAGTTCAAAAACCAAATAATCCAAGGAAGACATCTTTTTCAAGATTCAATGTATGAAATATTTTTCATGACTTAAGAATAAAATGATAAGTTGCCCATGTTGATGGAGGAATACACATGCTTCCCTTAATTTCTTAAAAATTGTACCATGCAATGTTGCACCATAGTAACGTTATATTCATATCTATTTCACCATAGTTTTTAATTTTAAATAAAACATACATATAGAATTAATATACATAGAATATACATACATAGAAGGATATCATGTGCAATGAATTTGAATCCAACATAGAAGTAATATCATTATGAAAACCAACATATGGATATATAATGTATCAAATTAAGTGTATTAAACACACGTCTTTGAAAATATAAGTTCATAATAACAGTGTACATATTGAACCAAGTGTGTCATACATATAGAACCACATGTGGTCGCATAAGGCTATATATATAATGTCCTATGAAGAATCATAAACTAGGACCAGCTAGCCCGTATACACACACACACACACACACACACACACACATCCACATCATATGAATCTAATCATGAAACATTTTCCCTCTCTTCGCCCTATGAGAAGTAGTATGTCCATGACACAGGGATGTAGTGGAGGAGATGCCACTACTGATTTCATCCATGTGGTCCTAGGTGTCCCTAAGCGGAGCCGGAGAACCTAACCTGCACATTCATAAATAATAAGTTTTAACACCCGATTTTTAAAATACATTCAAAATTTAGAAACTTAGAATTTAGTTAAAAATGCATGTGAAATCTTAGCACAATGTCATGATCTCTATCAATTTCTCATTGATGTGTGGCAAGGACAATAATAGACTCATGAGAGGTAAGCTACATACAAATAATTAAATTTCAAATTAAATATTTCATGTACAAAATTTGATATTGTAGATTTAAGTAATAAGAAATAATTCCTAAATAAATTTAACAAATTTGAAAAATTGTACCTCAATTAGTGGATCTGCAGATGCTATGGCAGTATCTACAACAACCTCCACAGTCTGCATATATGGAGGAGTCTCTCTGGTAGTCATAAGCTATACAAAAAACATGTACAAATCAATATTAATCTACATGATTGCCACATAACAGAGCCAAAGCATAATCCACGTGAACTTCCACAATTAGAAACAAAGTGTAAAGAGAAACTAACCTGCGTAAAATTCATATGAGGTGTGTCAGTAGCCTCAGTTCCCAGAGTAGATGATGACCCGCTAGGCTCCTACGTATAAAAGACAAACATATATTAATATGTACATGTATAGGTAAAACATTATAATAATAAAAGTGCACAATCAAATGAAAGTGTACAACTTGAAAATTACGTTTGTAACATGCCCAACTACAAGTAGCTAGCATGTTGATGCCATATGTTTCCTTCATCGACTCTTGCTATTTAAAATAAAAATAAAAATTATTTTGTACATGTATGTACATAATGTATAATGAAATACATATATATTAAAATCTCAAACATGAATTAAACTATTATATAGATATAATATTTATTTGACATTTACCTATAAAAGACCAAGATCCTTTCAGCACTACCCAAAAACATCTGCCATCATCTCATCTAGAGAAAAGAAATCATGTGATCCAGCAAATGATGTCTCTCCCACATGCATATGACTCCACATGATCCACGGTGGTGTGGTGCGCTAGAACCTGCACCTCCACCAACATCACCAAATGTAATCTGCTCATTATGTTGGGTCAAAGTGTGAAGTGAGTGATCTCCTCAATGCATGTAGTGTGTCGATCTCGAAAACCTCCTTCTTGTAGGAGGGATAAATGAAGGTAGTGGGGTTTCGGGCATGGGGATCCTTGGTTGACCTATGAGTGCACTAGGTCTACTATGTGCGAGCCACCACCTCGCCCATAAAAATCAAAAAGTCAAAATAATTTGGGACCTCAATAAGCACGAAATTGCAATATAATATTTTCAAACTAAAGAGGGGAACCTCTTGTTGTTGCATGGTGGATAAACAAAAACCATCCACCATTGGTCTGAAATTTTTTCTTGATTTGGTCATCGTGGCATGAATGGATCGGGAACCGTTTGCAAGTAATTGCATAGGGGCATTGGTTCTTGGGTTAGTAAATAATGCACAAATGTGGTCTTTTCCAATTGTTTTGTCATTTACAACCGCATGGGATAATTTGTTTGCATACTAATTCATATAATCACCTCTATAGGTATTTCATCTATCTATTTGGTTGGTTGTGGAGTCATCTTTGCCAATCAATGTTTGCACGATGTGTTAGCTAAAGTCACGGGTCGATTTGTGGCATAATTTTGTCTTATAGTATGAATAAGGTTCTCAATGACAATTTTATTTTGTTAGATTCTTCCAATGATATCAACTTGTGTTCCTGTTGGTTCCGTGGGGATAGAAGGAGCCACAGAAGCGAGATCTATGTTTGGAGTAGGATTTTGTGGAATGTTTCGAGGGTTTTGAGGAATATTTTGATGGTTTGTAGGATTACGAACTTGCCAAGCAATCGACAAAACAAATAAATTGTATACATAAACAAAAAAAAGAAAAACCCATGAAAATCACAAAAATAACCTAAAATGCAATCAAATTGATTAAAATTGAGGGCTTACCTCTTTGTCTTGGTGGCATGCTTCAAACTATCACAATCCGAAGTCCAAAGAGTAATTTTTAGGGGGTATTCAAAGCACGAGTGCCAAATTTCTAGGAGAAATTGTGGTTAGAAAAAAATGAGGAAAATGAGGATTCACGGGTCTATTTTTTTGTCTCGGAGGATCGCGATCGCGTTTGAAACCGCAAGTGTGGTTTTAAACCACACTCACGGTTTCAAATGGTGATCGCGGTTATAGGTTCGGAAATCACTCTGAGCCTATAAAAACAATTACGTGAGCGAAGTTTATAAACCGTGGTCGTAGTACCTAAATACTAGGTTTTTATGTCCACTTAATTGTCCACCAACTTGGTGCACTTACCCTGTAAGAATAAGTAAGCAAGATTAAATGTAATGAAGATATGTAGTATGTTATGGATGTGTGAAATACAATCAAATGTAGATTGAATGAAAGAATAAATGTTACCCCGTGTAATTTATAATGAGTAAGGTATGAGATTAGGTCCATTGATACATGCCCCTCAACGGTTGAGAATGAACTATAGAACAAGAGTGCGTCATTGGGAAATGGTTTGAGCGTGTGTGCTTTACAAAGATATGATTGTCAAATCATAGAGCATAGAGCATAAAGTGTGATTGATGTGATGTGATGTTCATTTCAAATTGAAATCCTTAGTAGTCAAGTATCAACTGTGAACAAGAATGCAGCATTGGATAATGAGTGTAGTGTGTGAAAGTAAATGTGGGAAAGAGTTTTTATGACCTGTAGAGTGCATATGATGTGTAATCGATGTTGCGAGAAATAGATATCATGAATGCATGATGTATGAAGTGTCTAGTATGTGAGGTTCATGTATATAGTATTTCCTCGGTTGTCAAGTGTGAACCAAAGATCGAGAGTGAGTCATCATGTAATGAGCATTGTTCATGCATAGTATCACCAGATGGATAACATTGAGTGGGTTTTTAGTGGCTTTACCAAGAGAGTGGTGAGGTAATAGACACCACTACCAAGCTTGTATGTAATTATATAATGTCCAAGCCAGTTGGGCTCGAATATGGCTTTCAGAGGAGCATCAACATTTGTGTTTTACTGACTTTATTTTAGTACGAGATCACCTACTTTGAATTTGTGAGAACGAATTTTTATGTTGTATGCTTGGGTGATGTGAGATTGATATTCAAGAAGATGTTCAGATCTTCACGTGACGAGATTCAAGTATTTCTACTTCATGTAAGATTTTTTTGAGATATTCATTTTCTTGAAGTATTCGTTTGAGTGAAATACATAAGGATGGTATCTCAAGTTCTAGTGGGATGGAGGCCTTAGTACCATAGACTAGTGAAAAATGTGTTCCATTACTAGGCATACACACACTTTGTTACAATAAGCCCAAAGAGCCTATAAAATTTGAATATGAAATTCATCAACACTACTAGTATAAGTCTTGTGTAATATTTTGACAATAATCTTATTGGTGGACTCACTTGACAATTACCCTATGGGTAATAAGCAATTGAGAATGATTATTTTATTTTGAATTTTGTGAATAAATTTTTAATATCCCTATTTTTAAAAGAAGACCCATTATTAATTAAAATGGTAGAGGAATGTTGAAGCATATAATGATGTGATTGGTGTTGAAACAAAAATATTAGAACCAATGGTGGTGCGCAATGGGCCTACTTCAACGCATTTTGTAAAGTAGTTTGCGATAGTAATAATAAAATTGTGGGCATCGGGTGATTCAATATTGATCATGCCAAGAAGATTGAGTCCCCATAGAGACAATGGCCATGTTGGTGCAATCAATATGAGATCATATGCAGAAGCATGGTGTAGATTACTTTAATTTTTACATTTATCATAATGCGTAGCATATTTGATGAAATATTGTTCCATGGTAGGCAAATAATAGCCTTGTCATAATAGCTTTTGTGAGATAGATTTCCAATAGAAGTCGTCACTATAGAGGCTCGAACTATCAAACATATAGTGTTTTGGATGTGCAAGTCCTAGACATCGTAGAAGATGGCCAACAAATGAACATTTTAATATTTTTCTTCCATGATGACATAAATGAGCGCCATCATGTCACAAGAGATGAGCTTCATGATGTTGTAGGGAAGCAGGAATGGTTTGTCGATACGAGAAAGTTGTAAATTTGAATGAACCTTCATGGTTTTCATGATTGCATGAGATGGCACAAGGTGCTAATGGTAGGATAAAAATGGAATCTTTCCTCAAGTTCTGAATAATGAACGTAGCTTGTTCATTGGTGATGTCATGAGGGATGTGTGATGTTGCATTATTCATAACATTTGCATGTCAATTATCTTTATGGGGAAGGCAGTTAGAGAGTTGGAATCGAATGTAGCTAGGAGATCCTTGACAAGTAGATTATATGGAATTAGGTTCTCATATTTGGTGTGATGTGTCATTAGCTTGATTAATAATGAGCTACAAACCATCGTGTATGCAGATATGTCAGATAAGCATCTTTTGAGTGGTAGTGAGGCCGAGAATGAGGTCTTCATACTTGGCAATGTTTATTATTGCAGGAAAACCCAAGATGGTATACAAAGGGGGAGAGGATAATTGTGTGGAGTGATGAATACTATCCCAACCCTAGGGGCATAGAGAAAATGAGATCTGTAAAAATACATGGTCCAAGTATTAGATTCGATGGTGTAAGTAATGAAGTCATCGTGAAAGGAATAAGAGATAGGAGCTGCATGAAGAAGAGGTTCTTCATCTAGTTAGTCCGCAATTAGTAGGCCTTTGATTTCTTTATGTGGAATGAATTTGAAATCAAATTCGGTGAGTAGCATGACCAAACGCACCATACATACTGAAAGATGAGTGTGGGACATGAGGTATCGTAATGGATTGACTTTGGTAATAATATGGACCTCATTATTAAGAAGGTAATGGTGCAACTTGTCTGCTACAAAGACAAGACCAAGACATAGTTTTTCAACATAACTATAGTTGCATTTGTAATAGAGTAGAGTCTGAATGATATAATATACAACCCTTTCGTGTTGAGAATCATCGTGTTACATTAGGTGGGCACATAAAGTATGAAATTTGGCAGTAATATATAGCAGGAAAGGAAGCTTAGTCATGGGAGGGACTAGGAGTAGTGGATTTAAGAGGTATATTTTAATAGCATAAAATGCTTGTTGGTAGTGATCATCCCAGACAAATTGAGTGTCTTTCTTCATCAAACGTGTGACTGATTGTCTTTTAACATGAAGCTGTGTAGTAAAACATTGAATACAATTAATTTTACCATGTAATAAGCTTAATTGATGCAAATTTTGAGGTGGAAGCATGTCAACAATTTCCTTCATTTATTTGGGTCGAATTCAATACCGCATTGTTAAATAATGTATCCGAGGATCTTGCTGGTTGTGACTCCAAAAATGCACTTCTTTGGATTTAAGCGTACATTATACTATCACAATTATTCAAATAGTGTGTAGAGGTCATGAGTGTGTTTCGAATGGTGTCATGATTTTGACTTTAAAATAACCCACTAGGTCCATTCACATTATTTTCATAACCTGGTTCAACTTGGAATTTTTTTATTTTCAGTCTATTTTCAACTTTTCCATTTGCGTGTATGTTAGTAAACAGATTTACCACAAGATTCTAGAATGGGTATGAGTAAATCCAACATATGTACCATGAGGATTGTCAAATTTACTCCACTTTGACTTTTATTTAGGCTCCAAAATCATTCTAAGGTGTTTGAAACCTTTTGTGCAAGTTCGACATTGTAGAAAGATTGTTGCATTGCACAGATGGACATTTGTTCATATTTTTATACTCCAAGAATTCTATTTTGACTATTGCACCATAATGTAGGATCCGTTAGCTTTGAAATTCAAGTAATTTGTCTTTGTAAAACATTTCTAGGCTTCCGAAACCTTTCAAATAAGGCGACTAATGCCTTGAAACACGTTTTTCAGTTCCTTTCCTAAAAAGAGTTGATTTTACTTGAAAGTTTCCCAACCTCTCATAGCTCCAGATAAACTTCCTAAATTGTCTTAGATCATACTATTAATCTCCTACACAATCTCGGGATTACTTGTTCCCTTCCAGTTAGCTTCCGGGTGATTTCCTCCTATGAGAAGAAGACTAAAATAGCCTTTTAGAATCCTCTAGAAGCATTGTTCTTTTATAGATCTAAGTACCTTCAAGAATAAAGCTATGTACAATTCTTTGCACATGAAACACACTTGAAAATCATGTTGTTACATTCCTCTTGACCATAATGAAGGTGAAATAGTTAAAATGATAGACAGGAGGAAAGGTTTACATTGATCGAGAAACTGAATTTCAATCATGAATTTGGTTGTCGTGACAAAAATTTAAATTTTATATGCTAGATATTTATGACGACAATAAAATCTTACCCTTCCTCTAACTCAGCAAATGTCTTCTTTGCTTGGTACTTTAAGTCAAAAAGAACCTCTCAAGTCGTCTTTGGTGCACTATTTCATCAAATTACAAGTTGCCAATATTGTGAACATCATCTTGGAGTGCAAAATAACTACGTTATTTGTCACTAGTAATGGCGTTCATGCCAAGGATTAGTTTAAATTTTCTATCTCTTCCAATTTTGCATCAAATACAAGACTTTTGATGGAGACGGGAAATCCAAGCGCTATTTCAAATCAGATGGGAAGATCTTTGGAACGTCTGCAACTCGTTTTCTTCCTTAGATTTCTCTTCTATACAACATACAACAAGCCATGTATTTTCCATGAAGAGGACACACTTGCAAAGTTGATCTCTACTAGAACCTCCTTGAAAACCTATGCAGGGTCCTCTAGTAATGATTGCAGGTGATAAGAATGGGAGATAATGCCACAGATCACCTGAGCCATATCAGTAGTTCAGCGTCTCCAGTTCCTTTGCGTGAATACGCCGGTTCTTTTAGAATAAGGTGCAGAAGATAGAATTTGAATCCACGCAAACCCTCTCCAACTCATCAATTCATTGGTTCTGCTTGTCAACGTGTTAGAAAGAAAAACGTGCTAATACTGCTCGAGTATCACGATATTTTCCAACTTCTGCATTTACGAACATTACCCTCCAAAGGTTCCCAACATCGCTCTTAACCGTAACACCAATACATGGATCCACACGCTGAGCATATATTTTCTCTGATACCATAACGAGAGACCAAAATACATCAATGATATTGGAGTAACATCAGGATCGTATAAATAGAAGTTGTCGGTTATGCTAACAGTTTCAACTAAGAAGAAATTTCAGATAATTCCCGACCATTACCATGGAGGAAGAGCATGGACCTATGTAAATGGATAATACATCCTACTAGAGAAAGGGGTGGAACACTTTAGCTCGACAAAGATGTATGGATAATGATAATGATACATTCAATACTTTGATTTAGAATACACCAAAAACAAAAAAGAGAAAAACGCTAGGGCCACTCGGGTTTAAGAAATAAATTTCGTTAAAAGTTTGGGTTCTCAAAATTTTACACCTTAATTATATTACGTTATGAAATCAACACAACAATAGATAGGATGTAAGTGTTTACTATAGAATATTATTCTAATCTTATCAGCTCAACATTATCCATACGTAATCATAATAGTGTATTAATACTTGAATAACAATGATAAACAATGAAATGATATCTAAAATATATAAGATGAGATCAATATATAGATATAAACATTTGAACAAGGGGATTTTGATGTTAGATGAGTGCAAACATCTATCATATACTATAGGTGCTCTTTCACGTGTGCTAGAATTAGAAGCTAGCATAGTTCGGGACCATAAGAAATATGTGTAGCGCAACCCAAGAAGAGTGTGGTTTTGATTGGATATATGCACCCTTAGACCCTCCAATTCAAGTTTTGCAACTTCCTTTATGCTTCACTCATATGGAGATGTGTATTTTGGTATGTTTCTCTCACGCACTTGACCTTAGCATGACATCTAATCACATACAACAAATTGGAAACCATAATAACCCATAATATCCTTCATCAAAGAAAAATAAGAAAAAGGAAAACGCATGTATGTGGTGAGGATATAAAATCCATGATTTGACCCGTCAAATTAATCCATATGTTGCACTACATATATCTCTTATATGGGATTAAGTCTCCTATAGTTAACCCTAGTGCTTGAGCAAGTGCAAGTGTTTTCTAAGATAATGCCCTTCCTTGTGTCTCTTAATAGAAAGATAATGTGATAACTATAAAATAGTGAATGTACCCAATGCAGTAGTAGAGTGGTGTAATTTTCTTTATCTACAAGACTCTGTATATTTATAACTTGAAATTTGACCATTTTTAGAGAAGCTTTTCTAATGCCAAGACAAGGATCTATGATTATTTCATGTTTAGAAATGGAGGAAGTTATAATTTGTGACCACATTGAGTACATCAAACCTATAGTAGTTGTTTCTTTAAATGATGTACAAATGGTTTAGGAAGATGTAAGAAAGACATGCATTTTTTTTGGAGTGATATTTACAATAATAGACTATAAGAGTGTCAAATAAGTTATAAAGTGACATTTATTATTCAAATATATCCTTGTGTAGGTCAAATATTACAATAAGGTAAACTTTGATAATATTAAATTACACAATAAATATTTTCAAATTGAAAATAGAGTGATTTAGAAAAGGGAATAATTGTATATGTGGGTCAAGGCCATAAAACACATTTTGATATCAACTTTTTTTAAATTGAGGCCTAAATATTTAATTATTTCCATTCCCTTTCAATGGAAACAAAGAATAATTGAACCAAGGAAGGAATTGCATTGCATTTAATTTTTCTCGTTATTACATTTAATACTTTCTTTTAGTGTTTTCCTTCAAGAGATAGGTCTCTTGGGTTTGGAGAAAACAAAGAAGAAATTAAAAGATAAAATAAGGCTTAATATGTCCGTTGTCTTATAATTGGCCTTTGGCACCAAGGGAATAATATAAAAGGGACTTAATGACTTCATTTGTAATCATCTTTGGCACATTTTTCATATACAATGGGTATGTTTGGATAGTTTCTCACTAGCCTTCCACTTGAGATTGAAAACCCTCTGTGTGGCATCAAAGGAAGATGAAAACCTTCCGTAATGCCTACAATTTCACCACCAAAGTACAACAATTAAAATTTCGAGAATAAAGTTTTTTTGTCATTCATTTCTCGTAATACAACACCACATGCACACAAATGGATAAATTCAACATCACATAAAAAAATTACATAAGCATGGACCCACATAGACAACATGTTAACACCATGTGCAATTCGATGTTAAATTTTCCCTAATGATCAATTACTATAAGTAATCCAACCTCAAAAACCACCCAAGATTGACAAGTTCACATGGTGTCTCATTGCCATGGTTACATCCTAGTTATGTTTAAAATTCCAAGATAATTTATCGTGTGAGGATAAATTCCCATTCTCAACCTACATATACTTAATTTCATTTACAATTCAACTTATAAAAAGCACTCTTAGTTTGACTCTTTCTCCCTTACCATAGTTCCCATAACTCAATAGGTAATTTCCCACATATTTAATGCATACAAAACTTAGCATGCTCATTTTTATCTAAGGGTTATAAAATATGTTTTTTTGTTTAAATTCTACCCTCATTAAAAAGGGAAAAATAACTTGAAGTCAAGGAGAGAAAGGCTAATATTTAAAGGATATTTAGAGTCAAATTACCTCTTCCTATTAACTTCCATCCACTAGGTACTTTAGAATCTGTTATAGCTAATATAGTTCACTAGTTGGTTTGAGCCAATTCGACATTTTCACATCCTGAAATTATATATATATATATATATATATATATATATATATATATATATATATATATATATCGTGTGTGTGTGTGTGTATTTAATAGTTTAATTTTACTCAATACTTTTATCTCACTAGGGAAATTTCATATTCATTTTTAACAACAAGAGAATGCATAATTCAGTTGTAAGGAATTGGGTATGATGATATTTCTAAATGAAAATACTATTTAATCCTATAATATTTTCACTTACATCGTACTTTGGTCTCATATTTGTCCCACTATTGGCATTGTTTTATAACAATTGTAAATCAAATAAAACATAATTTACACTAATGGATTTGATACTATAAGGAGTGTAACCTAACATGAGAGAACTCATTTCATTTCTCTTAGACACTCAAGTATTATATGTATATCACACATGAGATATCTAATACAAATTTCATGCATTTCAAATACCTTCCAAGGAACTATTTCAATCGTTGGGTAAAAATGCATCAGAGTTTCTATAAACAATAACCTTAAGATATGTCCCACAATATATTAACTTCAAAATCATTCCACGAAGGAGACTAAACCCTACAACAAGACAATAAAATATAGTTCTAATATATTTAACTCACAAAACCTTCAAGAAACATGAGGTAATCTTCTACTACACCCTAAGGGAATACTTTTATATAAGAAGGACATAAGGGGTTAAAAACTAGGGTTTAGTACGTAGGTACTTTGACCTATAGAATCCACTCATGGAATTCAAATCTCACCAGGAGATCAACCGTAGGAACAACAAAAACTACCTTTTCATTATTTTGACCGCTCACTATGGTGCCAAGAGAAATTACACGCATGGGGTTATGAGGCAAAGATGTCAGTTTCTCCACTTCTCGTAAGTCAACATCTTCTAAATACAATTTTTTGATTACTTAAGGGTTATTTATAATTTCCACCCACAAGTTAACCTCTTAATCAACCTAGGGTTCTATTTAATTCCAATTGCACTCAAGGATCTATGCACAACTATATATTAGTTTAAGGTGAGAAAACTTATTTATCCTATAACAACCTTTGTAAAAGACCAAGGTGTTATGTTGTTACTAGCCAAGGTAACATGTTTATCTTTGAGGAACTAAAGAAATCATTAACAAGAGTTTAATGCATAGTAAAACTAGTTCACTAACTCCATTTGTGTCATCTGGATCCCACGAAGAGTTCATGCGATGATGAAGTTAATCCTATATCTAACTTCATAAGAATTTAGTGGTCCACTAGGATACCAAGGAAGTTTTAGTTCTACTTACCCCATATATGGTAAGGTCACACCACATAGTCATTTCTTTAAACAAGGACTCTTAAGTTATAGAGATGGTCCTTGAAGACTTTTCTTAGGTGTAGTACAAGAATTCTAGTTGTGAGGATTAAATTATTTCTTAAGACATTACAATTTTGCAAACTTGGATGCGACTAGATTGAGAGGGAGGGTACAACAAAGATTAAATACTAACTTCATGTATATGGTTAAATGATAATAAGTTACTACCATACATTTGTGTTTATGTATGAACCAAAATAACTATTTGGAAAGTGATTTCTTCGATCAAGTAAACCATAAGAAGCACATTTAAATCCAAATGAACTTAACGCTCATGAAATAAAATGGTACACATTTTACCCATTTACATTGTCAATTATCTTCCTCATTTAGCTAGCTAACATAGTTGGTCCTACATTCATTATGTGACATTCATACTAGTATTCAAATGTTAACTTTAAAACAAAGTAAAGACAAACCACATAGTTTTCTAGGTATAATGCTTGAAACATAAAATCCAAGAGGAACAACGATTTTTGACACAATAATTTTAATAATGTAATTCTCTTTAATTCACTTCTATCTAACATTTGTAATCTATACCAATGTACAATATTTCACTATCATCTCAAGTATTACAACATATCACACTCTTAATCCTTCTTGTTTGGAGTACTTGCAACCAATGTTGTGTCAGCCCTAGGACTGGTATGGAAATCCCTTACACTCAAGCACAAAATAACACATTCATCATTTCAAGTAATTCAAAACAAGGAAGAAGAGCTAGAGATAGGGAGAGAGGGAGAGAGTCATTTTATCACACATTCACACTTTCACATTCCTTTGTAATTTTTCTTTTTCGATTCTAGAGAGAGTAAGGAAGAGAGAGAAAGTAGAATTCATTTTCTTTTCTATTCACCATATCATAACTATATACATAACGTATCCATTTTCATTTAATTTCAAATCCATATACATTTTTAACCCATCTACATATTCAAATCATTTTCATTTTCAAGATCAACCAACATTTCATAGTTAATTTTAGAGAGAGAAGAGGGAGGAGAGAGAAAACATTATAAATTACTAAATCCATTCATAGAAATAAATTTGATTAAATCATACTTTACACAACCATTAAACTATATGAAAATGGTTCATGAGTATAAACAATTCAAATGGGAGCCTCAGGAGGAATGTCTAGCTCAAGTTGTGAGTTTATGAAAATTGCTTAAAAACAGCTAAAGTGCCTATAATATGGTCCTCAAAAACACTTTATTTAAGTTCAAAAATGTAAATTTTAAGATTCCTTTTACTCCCTTATATACAAATAACTCAACAGATTTGATGGAAGTTGATTACGACAAACAGGATGAAAATAGAAAGGTGACTTTGAGACCAATTATCGTAAACATGTCAAACACTACTGTTGTAAAACAACCAGTGGGCTCCAAAACCCACTTGAAACTATAAATTATGAATTTTTTTCTCAAAATTCAGAGTTGTTTTAAATTCTCCTAATTTAATTATAGATGTAGATAGGGTTAGTTTTCAATTTATCCAAATCGATACGACAACCGCAAGCCAAAACCAATCACATTTTCTTAAAAATGGGAGTGTCACTCCAAGTGACTAAAATAAAAAATGGAAATTGAACTCATCTCTCCAAGACATAAAATTGAGTTTAACAGTTATATTTATGGCCTTCATGGTGTCATATACCATTAGGAATAATACTAGAGTTCTAGGTTAGTAAAATGATTTTCTTTGGCTCACCATGCACACATTGTACAAGATATGGAATGTTCTTTTTTTGAATAATTTGAGAAGGTAAGAGTTTTATTTTTAATTCTAATTTCATCCTATATTTTCTAAATAAATTAGGAACTAAACAAGAAACAATGAAATGCAAAATTTTAATGAAAGAGAAAGGAAATCCATACCTTTTTTCTAGTGCTTTTAAGAGACATAAGCTAGCAGATTTTTGCCATGGTGTACTTGACTGGTGAAAATCATTTCTTTCATAAATTTTCTGAATAATTTTCCATGAGTTTGTTTAATGAGTTGAATAATTTGGTTTGTTTGTTGCATATATGTCCTATGTGAACTATTGGGTTTGTTTGATTTCTTGCATTGTGTGTCTCTAAAGAATTGTCTTTATAAAACTTGTTCCTGAGAGCTAGAAATTCAGTAAGTATTATAGATTTTAATGCCTCTCCCTTTTGTACCATGTTATTAAGTTCATTAATTTCTTCCTCTAGTACTTTCCTCTTCCATTCTATATTGAAAACCCACTTATTTGAGACATTACTTTTAAATCATCAAAGATATTATGTGTAAGGAGAATATGTTCAAATGTATTCCTCATGAGTTTGGGATCTGAATACATTCTCACCAAAGTTTGAGTTCCTTTTTCAGAGCCAATGATTTTGGGTTAGTATGAATTTGGATTAGCAAAATGTTGGCATATGCTTTATGTGCTTCATCAATGAAATTTAAACTAGATATCAACATTCCATCAACCATTGCTTTAATTTCCTTTCCATAAGTAACATGCTTATGAATTTCCTTGATAGCTTTAACTTCTTCATTATAAAATAATATTAGAGGAGGCATTGGAGTTAGAGGGCAAGATCAAACACTTTATCACTAGTAAGGAGGGATGAAATCAAACCGTAGAGGACATGTACTTTCTTTTCATGTCGTTCATGTGTTTTCTTTACATTCTCCACCCTTTCAATGAATTTGGAGACTATTTATTTCAATTTATAAACCTTTCCCTCATGAGTAGATTCACCCAATGGAAACCTGGTTACCTCCAAGTCAGCAATAATCAAATATTTTCGTTTATTTCTCTTGTAGGCTTTGGTATCTCTTAATACAGTTGGCATTTTGAATCAGATCATAGTCTTGAAGCAGTATTTGCTTTCTTAATAGAGGGACTAGGTGTTGTACCCAAAAGAGCAGCCACAACATCAAATTTAGGAGCAATGATTTTGGAGGAAACCTTACTCTTCCTATTATAAATTAATGGTTAGACCCATGTGAAGGTGTCATTGGAAGGTGGAGGAACAAGAGCACGTAAGGAAAGTGTATTGATGGAACCAAGAGTTTTCGCAGAAGATACCTCCAGGGTAGGTGTTCGAGACATGAAGAATATAGTTCTTTAGTTGGTGAATTGGGCTTGAAATACTTCTTTGCCTCAAAATATGGTATAGCTCCCTTAATTTTATCTCCTACATCTTCTTCCTTATCAGTATTGTATCCCTCATAGTTTCTTCCCTCATGATCTTATGCTTATTTTTCTTCTTCCTCTAAGATTTCAATGATTTGTTCAACAATTGAAATATTTTCTCTGACTTTGGAGAAATATATCGTTTACCTTTTCTTTAAACTATTTCTTCTGTCTTCTCAATTATTTTAGCATTCCCTTTCTTAAAGTACACCAAGGTTGAGGATTCGAATGTGACAATGAGTTGATTGGGTGTGAAATTCTAGTATTGAAAGTAACGATCTCCCTTTGAGACATTGATGCTCCATGAGAAGAGGAATGAATCATACTTGTTTTGTATGGTTTCATCCTCCTATCAAATCATAATTTGGTCCTCAACATGCCTCAATTTATTATTTGTTAAATATCATCGGTTTCTTTATGGAACTAATTGATGGTGAGAGTTGGAGTATGATGAATATTATTATTGTATTCTAGAGAATACAATTCTTCATCATCATCTAGTAGGTCATATGGTACCTTGTAAATCCCATAATATTTGATTTGGTGCAAGGTAAGTCTACCAAAGTATATCTCCTTATTGCTTCATAATCATTGTAATAATCTCCCAATAATTTTTCAAGGTAGGAAAATGATATAAAACCACTCTAAGATTTTTAGAAATGAATCCCATGATTTTATTATCCATGCGTGTTCTATGCAACATATCAATTTTCGATAAAATTACATAAGAACTACCTTATCATTGCGGTACATCGAGAAGATTGTTGGATGCCCCTTGAAACAAATGAATTTGATATAGAAGAATCTCTTGACCTGGATGAACAAATTTTCATAGTTTGAGATTAAATTCTTTCCTTTATTAGATACCCTCTTATCTATATTAACCTCCAAAAGTCTGAATATGTACATTTTCAAGGCATCATTGACTCTTTTGAAATGATGCTTACTATTTTGTTATGTCTAAATCATAGCACCCCTGATTGCTTGCAAGTGAATGATTGAGGAAGCCAATGTGATTAAGTCAAACATGGAGTTGTTCCAAAAAGTGGCACTTTGCAATCTAGATAAACCTCCAAAGAAGGCCAACTTCCTAACCTATTCCAGTGCCAACTACACCAAAGTGCACAGAGTTATAGATCTACTACTAATGTAATGCTTTCCAAATGAGACAGAGTTAGAGAAAATGCATGAAAATTAAAACCTACTCTAAGGGAAGGTGATTCACCAAGAACGATGTTGAACAACTTACATAATAAAAATAGAAATACCTAAACCTTGTAATGGAAACAAAAATAATACACAATAGCCTTGCATACGATGAAAGATCAACAAGATGCAATATAACACGGAAGAGGTCTAAAGCATACAACCGATCTTATTTTATTACTCTCAAAGTTGATAAAATACATCAAATTTAGGTGAAAAGCCACATATTTTGCATTATAATGTTCAATAGGGAGGTTTTAAATCCACACAAATATCTTATAGAGAAGAAAAATGGAAGGGCATAAACAAGTTTTCCAACCTTTTGAAATGAGTCACTCCTTACAATATATAGGAAGAATGAGAGAAGGGGGAGAGATGGACTCGAAATCTTTCTTCAACCACCCAAGAATGGTGGATACCATCTGTAAAAACCATGCTTCCATATACTTTCCTTGTTGGAGAAGAATGTAAGCCCATACCTCATCATTTTGGTAGGTGAGGAGTCCTGGAAACACCCTCTAAAATGGTAGACTATATTTCTTCCTTTTTAAATATTTGTGTAGATGACACTTTGAAAGCTTTCCAAAAATTATAATTTTGTTAAAATCTAAGATCCCAATAAAACGTTATGGCCATCTGAAGATGAGGGTGCCATAACTGCAATAAATATGGGTGGTTGATCTTTTTTTCAGACTCCGAACTTGCATCTTATCCTCCAAAATATGAAATTTCATATTTTTACGATTCAAAACTTCGGGTATTTTGATTTCAAATTCTGGGTTATTTTTCATTTGTATGATTTCGTGAGACCTACGAAACTCAAAAACCCCGATGTTTGAAATTCAAACTTTCAGTTTTCATAGTTCAAGTTTTGATTTTTGCACACTGGGGCTTGACATTCCAAAATTCAAACATCGAAGTCCAAAATTTTCACTTGGGTTTTGTACCTTTACGTTTTTAGGGTTTGAAGATTCAGGACATCAGGTTTCAGGGTTTTAGGATCATGCGGGTTGTAGGGTTTCGAGGTTTCGGGACTTCAAATTTGAGCTTTTGGGACTTTAGGTTTTAGAGTTTCGGGACTTTGGGTATAAGGACCTTGGGTTTTGGAGTTTTTGTAAATCAATTTTTGGGAATTTTCATCCCTCGACATTGCTATTTCAAGTCCAAATTTCAGATTTTAGGTTTCAGAATTTTCTCGTCGTTGCGTGGCATAGTTCACCGTGAGATACCAAGAATCTAAAAATATGAAATTGACCTACCTTTATGCTTTGACATCTGAATTTTGGAGCTTTAAGCTCATTTTCTTTGTGTTTCACCATTTTCACTTCGTCATACCTGCGAGCGAACTCACTTACGAAGTCCAAAGTTTAGACGTGAGATCATCTTCATTCCCTGAACTAGCTTGAACTCCCGAGATTCATTGGAATGTATTCAACCCACTTCAAATCACTCAAATCAAGCCTGAAATGTGAACTCTCATGGCCAAATCGATCCTTCTATTTTGTCTGTTTGAGGTCATTTTTATCTAATTTTGCCTCCGGGGTGAAATTGGATAACATGGTTTTCAAGAGTCAATTGCAGGTAATACTCATACACTTGTGCATTCTTATTTTAATCAACTAGAGATAGTCCTTACCAAACCCTTGATGTTGTGATAGTATACTTAAAATACAAGGTTATATATAAACAATTGATCGATGTATATTGATAAATTGCACACCGAGGTTCTCGAAAATTATCTCTCCCGATTCGGACTTTGCTTCCCTTAAAAAAATATTTATATAAGGACACATCCAGAAGTGAAAATAATTTGTTGAAGTAACGCCCATGATTTTAGATAGCGAGTGATAATATCGGAAAAAATTTCTTTGAAATCAGCCTGTACATATTCTTATGCAATCTAGATGCTTCTTTCCTTTAAACCTTAAATCAAGACATAGCTTTTATTGTCTTATATTTCTCCTTATCTTGTTCAAAAAGGCCTTGATATTATTCCATAGTGAGAGTATTTTCATTTTCAACAACGGGGATTTCAAAAGCGCATTTATGTAACCAACATCGAATTTAACAATCACTTTCCCCTGAGGATCCTTAATTTATTTTGAATCTGGATTAAAAAATGAGGCACATACTAAAATTGTATTTTCACACATGGTTAAAATAGGAAAACCACCAGCATGACAAATTCAATAGTATTTTATGCATTGGGTCATGTGAGTGGGTTTTACATAAAAACTATGGGCCCAAAATTAATAAAATTCAATATGGCAAACATCACTATCTCAAATGTTTGGCACTGAGGTTTCAAGGGATGAAATATGTTCTTAACCAACATAATGATACACGATGATGACAAGGCTAAGAGAATGACACTCGAAGAATGGAAACTCAATAACAACTTTGAAGTAAATCAATATGTTACGGAAAAAAATAATTTTGAACTCAAAATCCTCGTAGAAAGCTTTGGAATAACTCACCTCAACTACAACAAGGAATACACTCCTCATAGGATCACAATTTAATTTGAAATTTTGAAAATGATTGGAGAAATGCATCTACAACTAGAAACAAAATTTATGGCATAGAACGAGAAAACTTAGTGTTTTAGTTAAAAGCTCTGTCATGTAATTGTAAAAATGGAAACTCATTTTACCCATTTATATTTTTTGTTCAAAGTATGAGTTAGTTCGATGAACTAAATTGGGGTCCCAATATATCACGAAGAACATATTAACCCATAGAACATTTTATCATCTTTAACCTTCATATTGTGGTTATGACGAGGATGCGGAGAACGAATGGCCCGAGGGAATGAGGGACATAAGGAAAAAAAAATTGAACTATCCATAACACATAGAAAGGTTTTAGTATGCACTAAATGTGGGATCTCGATGAATAGAGAGTTATGGCCCACACATGACTAAGTTACTTGAAAACATGAAAACCCCCGGTATAAATAAATCCAGGAAAATGTGGATAGATCAGCCGGCGAAGAACATACGGCCCATGGGACAAGGAACATGAGTTCTCTGAAAACCTAAAAAGTCGTAGTTCAAAGAAATAATTAAACACAGCAATTTTGGGTTTAAATTTTTTGGATTGGCCACAATGCGAGAAAATTGGGATGAGAATAAATAATGTCCAGAAAGCACAAGTGCTTAAAGTTCTCTAAAAAGCCGAAAAGTCTGCAATATAAATAGATGAATGCCTAGTTTAGAGACAAGGTTATTCATGGGAAATACAAGAATGTGGGGAACCAAGACATGGAAATAAAATACCACTAATGAACACAAAAACCCACAAAAAAAAGGCTTATTGAAATATGGAAAATGTGGAGATACGGAGAACCCAAGGTCCATGAGAACTAGGGATTTTAGTGCTTCCAAAACCGAAAAGTTTGCAATATAAAGAAAGAGACACAAAATTCAAATTACTAAAAAAATACTAAATTTTAGGATAATTTCTCTTCCATTAGAGTTCACAAAATAAAACAAATTTGACACAAATGTCACGTTACCAATTTAAAAAAAAAAATACACATATTTTCTTGGTAAGTGACAACAATTAGCTCTTTCTGGGGATTGGATTGACTTGACACATAGTGAAAACAAGAAGGAGCAAATGACCCTCAAATATCTTGTACATGAAAATTGTTTTATCCATTGGAAATATGAACAAAAAACAACCCAAGATTAAAAAAAAAAGACTATAAAAGACTACTTACAAAGGAGCTGCTTGTTCATTTAGGACTGAAAAAAATTTCAAATATTGACCACTATATGGTAATGGAAGTGAATTTCCATCCATATAAATCAAGTAATAATAAATTTCAAAAACAAAATGTCTAATATTGAAAAGATCAAGCTAGAGAGAATCCAACTTACCATGACATCCCAGAGGTTCTTACCTTTTTCGTAGAGTAGGACAATATATTCAACATGGAAGTATCTGAATTTGAACTTCTAGTCAAATAGTTGTTTCACCTTTGCTAGTGTTCAACAATTCTATCAACCACCTACAATATGTCCTAAACCAATTTCTATAGGTACATTACTCTTTTCTCCATAGCACTTGTGAACTCTTCGTATTCAATGGCTTTTACGGGGTGAAATGTAGGAAATTCCACTATTACTTGGCGAGGCTCTGTTCCATATAGCAATTGGAAAGGAGACATTCTAATATCTCTCTTCGGTGTAATCCTATCTACCCAGAGAGCATCATAACAAAAAAATTATTCATGTTCCTTTATAACTTATTAACCGGTTTTTCTCATAATTGTCACTAGATTTTTATTAATTGATTCATCCTTACCATTCCGTTGTGGATATTAATTAGAAGAATGTGCAAGGGAGATTCCATATCCATAGAAAAAATCAATCAACTCATGTGAATAAAAAATTGGGGCATTATTAGTGATGAGTTATTTTGGGAATCCCAAACCCGACCAATATTTTTTTTTTTGATGAAATCACATACTACTTCAAAAGTGGTTATTTTAACTGGAATGGATTCTACCCACTTCATGAGATAGTTAGTGACTCTTAAACATGCATATTTCATATGCTTGAGGTAGGATTGAGAGTTCTTATAAAATATATCCCCTATTTCGAAAGGGCTCTTCAATCACCACTGGTTTGAGAGGAAATGTAACCAACATGAGTAATCCCAGAAGGTTTGGTAGGTTTCACATCTTGAGACCCACTTCATTCCACCCTTGAAAAGTGTTTATGATAATAGCCTACACGAAATTTTTTACGAGTTGTTTCCTAAGATGAAACGTGTCCTCCACATTCCCGAGCATGGAAAACTCTCAACAACCTTTCCTTTTGATCCCGATCCACACATCTGAGAAATATTCCATAAATTCCTCTCTTAAATAATGAATTGTCCCAGTCTACATATTGTGCAAATCTTGTCTTAACATATCATTTTTCCTTGGCACTTAGTTGTGATGGAAATTATTCATAATTAATAAAATGAGTGATGTGTACATACCATTCATATGTTAAACTAAGGAAAATAATTTTACGGATACAAGCAACTTCTTCTTCTGATGATGCACTCCTAGAACAACTCATAATTAAATTAAATAGGCCTTTACCATGAACAAACTTGGTTTGATCTATGTCAAGGTCATACTCTGGACTTTCGCTAACCAATTGCCTCATTTTTTTCCAAACTCTTGTTGCGTGAGAATTGATTTTACCATTTTATTAGGGACAAATACAATAAAATGGTAGTTTAGGATGTAGAAGCATAATTGTTTGACTTCCTTTACTACACCAAAAGCATGTCTCTCCATTCGAGTATATTTTATTCATGAGCCATCAAGACATAGCTCGTGAAAGCTTATAGGTAGTTGACATCTTTTATAAATCTTCCGTACTAGAGTATTTGTCAAGGTTTTCTCATAGGCATAGTATTAGATTATAAAATCTTATCAAAGTCAGACAAACAAGAATGGGATTATTTCTTAATAGCTTTCTTAATGTTTTGTAAAGTACCTTTTCCTTCACCAATCAAACAAAAATATTGTTTTTCTTTCATCATTTGGGCTATGCTCCTAGTTATTTCTACAAAATTAGGGATAAATATTTTTAGAAAATTAATTTTCCTAAAGAACAAATGCACGCTTTTCTTGTTTTTAGAAGAGGAATCTTTTGGATGGCTTGGATCTATTCTAGATCAATATTGATCCATTCCTTAGATAAAATTTTCCAGATTAATTTACCTTTTGTGACACCAAAGATATATTTCTTTGGATTCAATTAAATTCTATGAGCGACATTTTTCAAGCACAACTTCTATGTTTTCAAAGTGAGTTTCTCTTCTTAGAGAAAATAGTTACATCATCAAGATAGATCCCTATACATTTCCATTACAAATATTTGAAGGCCAAATCAATTTAGAATGTGGAAATTTCACTGTATTGATGAGACAAAATGACATTATTCTATAGGCAAACGTTTCCCAAGGAGTTGTGAAGGTATTATTGTGTTGGTCTTGAACATACGCCTTAATTTGATTATATCCTAAGAATCCAGTCAAAGTATAGAAAACATTTTTGAACCAGTGAGAGCTTGCAAGATTTGGTCCATCACAGGATAGGATAATTATCCTTCAAAGAGGCTTGGTTAAAAAATTTAAATCTACACAGATTAAGATCTCACCACTCTTCTTTCCGAAAGGTGAATATATAAAATTATTCGAGAATTCAATAATTTCTTAATTTCTTGGAAAATTATACGTGCAATTTTAGGATTATATTGTTTTTTCTTTTGACGAAATGGTTTGATTCCTTTCTTTAAGGGAATATAGTTTTGCATCTCCCTTGGTTTGAAGGTTTTCATATCAGCGTATGAATAAGCAAAAAAATCTCCATACTTCTCCGAGAATTCAACCATTTTCTTTCATTTCTTCCTTAGAACAACATTTTATAATGTTGTAAAACTTAGGCTTCTCTTCACTCCTTATATCAATTTTCTCAAATTCAATTGATTAATGGACATATTTTAATACCTTAGCTTTGATATATCTATCATACTTGTCATAAATATCTTCTAAACTTACTATACCTTTAGGTATCTTATTTCATTTCAGTTTTATGTAGCCATCTTTATCATATTCTTCTTCAACTCCTTCGGACACGAGAAGATGGGACAAACTCATGATAACTAGCTTCACTTCCTTCAAAATAAAAATGATTGAAATTATATTTTACTTCATAGACCGAAATAAGGTTTTGATCATCATTTAATACTTACCAATTATTCACATTATCTAGGACACTGGTCTATGTATCATCTCGATCGTGAATTTATCTTGAGTGAATCTCGGATGAGGAATAATTAATGACCCAAAAACTGCTAGAGTATATGCTCTTGTGTTATTTTCTCTTGGTACAACGTTGATAGAAAATGCATCCAACAATTAATAGAATCCCAAACCAAGTTCCTATAGTGCTTTATCCTTTGGTTATTCACTTGAGAAACTCCTCTTACTTTTGGCAATAATCTCATCATCTCCACGAGCACAAAGGTTATTGATTCCCATTTCTCTTGCTAGTGATAATCTTAGAAGAAGAACCTCATACCCGGGAAATATTGTTTGTATTTTAAAATTGAAGCTTATAAGTAAATTGGTGAGGTTTACCTTCAGGAGATATAAAACAAATCCATCTCTGCAGGAACTTACCGTAGAACAACTTCCATTAAATTCAAGAATCCAAATAGCATTAGGGTCATTAACCATAACCTTGGAAAACTTAGCCTCATATTTTGACATGAACACATAGTTTGTGTGGCCAATATCTTCATAGAGAATTTGTTCCTTTGAATCATCATTCTTTTACACAATGTATGCTTCCCATATTTCAGGGGAAACTTCTTCATTTATCTATTTATAATAATGAAAGCATGATTACAATACATTTTAATCCCTCCTTCACCTTACCTACAATAATTTATACTCTGAAGGATACCATAATATAGAGGAATATCTACAACCAATATTTTTTCCTTGAATCTTTTTCAAGGAATGCAACAAAGGCTATGTGTGCATCTTTAATCCTGCCAAGAAAAGACACCTCTATAACCGCTATGAGAAATGTGACATAGAAAGGCTAAATTTTCTCATATGTATAGGAGTGCGAGAGAGGTCAGCAAGTTTTGTGGGGATTGGGAGTTAGGTGTAGGAAAATACCTTTAAAATTTATATATGGTTAGCTAGGTTTAGAATTAATAAAGTTGACGACTTGAGAAAAGGCGTTCGGATGGGTTTAATAAAATTCAGCTTCTAAAATCTGAATTTTTGTCTTTTTAATATGGTCAATGATATCAAAAGAGCTTGAGGTGGATGGGGTTTCCTAGTTTGAAGCTTGATAAAAGTTTTAGGATTATCATATTTTGAGGCTGATGGTGCTTTACACATGGGAAGAGAAGATGCATTAGCTTTAGAAATAGAACTAGAAATAAAAACGAACATCGGGTCAAGAGGTTGTACTTCATTTCTTAGCAGCAGTGGTAGGAATAGGTTCTCCTCTCCTTGTAACCACTGGGATGGTGACTTGAACTTCTTTAGAATTCTCTTTATTTGAAGGATGAACCACCTCCTTCTTGATTTAGTTATTCTATTTTCATGACAACATATGATTCATTATTTATATCAACATCAACTTCATCATATTCATCATTATCATCATCAACTCCTTTAGTGGTAAGAAATTTGACCTAGGAATCATGTGCATCTTCTTTCACCTCTTCAAGATCAACTTGAGGTTCCTCCATTTCTTTTTCTTCTACTTCATCTTCAGGCTCCTAGACTTCATATGTGAGGTTTATTGGAACCTTAACATAGGGAGAATCAATAGCCAACTTAGGCCGGGTGGAAGGCAAATGATTATGAGCACGAAAATTCCTTCTTGGAATATCTTTATAAGGTGAATTTTGAGCCAACTGATTTTTAATGGAAATCATATCATTAGCCAACTTTTGAACAAGTTGTTCAGAATTAATAGCTCCGTAGTAGAAGCTTTAGCTTTAGGGTTCTTTCTTAACTTCACTAACATTATCGATCATCTTCTACACTAATAGGTAAATGTTGATCAACATATAGGGTAGGGATATTAGATCTCCTTAGTACAAATCCTACTTTAGGAAATTGAGAATTCAAAAATGAAACATTTTTGAGTTTGGTCAACAGGACGTGTGGCTGCTCAAATCTTATTTACCAATTTATTGAACCTTCAGTAACAAACTCACACATAGGTTAATATGGTTCCTTTTTAATATAGGATATCTATGCTAGAAGAGCATGAAAATCCTCATAAGTCTTGAACCGATTTTAAAATTGAGCTTTTATAATATCCCAACTAGTAATTAGACTAGCCGGGAGATGGTAAAAAAACTCCACCACATTATCCTACTGCAACGTCTCAACAACTAACCTGAAAGAGATATCCTCATGATCAAATCTAAACACTCCACATGAAACAATATTCTCATATAGATGTAATTTTCCTTCACCCTTAAATTTTGGAAAGTTCTTCCTGTTCCCCTTTGGAAAATCATGTAATCATTGAGGAAGAGCCAAAGCCCCAACCCGTTGACCCCAAGGTAAAACGCAACAACCATTCTAGGAAAGACACTCTATAATGATAGAAAAACACCAAATAATACCAAATCATGATTGTTAGGACTTCCTTGAGGATGGGTATCAACGTCTTCTTGTGAAGATTAACTAGTTATCTCCTTTGTAGGAGGAGTGTTTATAGACATTTTTCCTCTTCCTCTTCTTTCTCGGAATTGAAATCATTTTTTTCTAAAGAAATGAAAATCTAGATCCTCAATACCACGAGATCTTAGTGCTCGTGTATATTTTATCTCCACCGGTGTGTTATGAATTCTTGTTAAATTGAAGATTGCTTCGGTGGGAAGCACAATATGTGCCTCACATTGGGTGCAAAAACTGAAGGTTTGAAAATATGTATCACAACCCAAACAATAAGTTAAGGGAAATAAATCCATCCTCTCTATGGGAGAGGTTCCTTTATTTACAAAAACATTGAAAATATACTTATTTATAAATGTGATCTAACAATATCCAAGTGAGGATATTGATGTGTAGAATGTTACCATATTTAATAATACTCTCAATACATAAGACACACGGGGGGATATAAGAGATTATCGGAGGAAATAATATCTTTAAGAAAGGCAGTACAAGAAACTCAAAGTTTAATTTATCACCTATCAAGAACAAAAATGTTCTCCTTTGTTTCCCAAGATCACTCACACTATTGTAAGAGAGGTAAAAGAAGAAGGAAACACTTTCATAGATGTAGATTGAAGATAAATAAAATACTAATGCATGGATGGAATCTCAAGAACACATGAAATTATATGTATTTAAAATAAACCATAGGACATATATGCTTTAGACACAATGTTTCTCGACATTACATCGATGAGTTAAACACAAAGTTTCACATTCAAATATACCAAATCCATGTACGCACGTGAAAGAATAGAAGTAGAAATGAAAAAAGGAGATGAGAGGAAAGAA